>OX638141.1:94082439-95471536 GCA_951805005.1 Othius punctulatus | reverse complement strand
TTTTAATATTTAATATAAGGAATTGTGTTTCAGTATATCTGAAGGTTAATTCTGATGAAAATTTGACAGAGTTTCAGGTATTAAATAAGTGAGAAACTAAGACGATGTTAGGTTAAGGGTTTGGTTAACTAGGCGAGGTTAGGTCTCTGTTGCAGATTTTTTTAATATTTAATATTAGAAGTTGTGTTCAGTATATCTGAAGGTAATTCTGATGAAAATTTGACAGAGTTTCAGTATTAAATAAGTGGAGAAACTAAGAACGAGGTTAGGTAAGGTTTGGTTAAACTAGGCGAGGTTAGGTCTCTGTTGCAGATTTTTTTAATATTTAATATTAGATTTGTGTTCAGTATATCTGAAGGTAATTCTGATGAAAATTTGACAGAGTTTCAGTATTAAATAAGTGAGAAACTAAGAACGAGGTTAGGTAAGGTTTGGTTAACTAAGGCGAGGTTAGGTCTCTGTTGCAGATTTTTTTAATATTTAATATTAGATTTGTGTTCAGTATATCTGAAGGTAATTCTGATGAAAATTTGACAGAGTTTCAGTATTAAATAAGTGAGAAACTAAGAACGAGGTTAGGTAAGGTTTGGTTAAACTAAGGCGAGGTTAGGTCTCCTGTTGCAGATTTTTTAATATTTAATATTAGATTTGTGTTCAGTATATCTGAAGGTAATTCTGATGAAAATTTGACAGAGTTTCAGTATTAAATAAGTGAGAAAGTAAGAACGAGGTTAGGTAAGGTTTGGTTAAACTAGGCGAGGTTAGGTCTCCTGTTGCAGATTTTTTTAATATTTAATATTAGATTTGTGTTCAGTATATCTGAAGGTAATTCTGATGAAATTTGACAGAGTTTCAGTATTAAATAAGTGAGAAAGTAAGAACGAGGTTAGGTAAGGTTTGGTTAAACTAAGGCGAGGTTAGGTCTCTGTTGCAGATTTTTTTTAATATTTAATATTAGATTTGTGTTCAGTATATCTGAAGGTAATTCTGATGAAAATTTGACAGAGTTTCAGTATTAAATAAGTGAGAAAGTAAGAACGAGGTTAGGTAAGGTTTGGTTAAACTAGGCGAGGTTAGGTCTCTGTTGCAGATTTTTTTAATATTTAATATTAGATTTGTGTTCAGTATATCTGAAGGTAATTCTGATGAAAATTTGACAGAGTTTCAGTATTAAATAAGTGAGAAAGCTAAGAACGAGGTTAGTAAGGTTTGGTTTAACTAAGGCGAGGTTTAGGTCTCTGTTGCAGATTTTTTTTAATATTTAATATTAGATTTGTGTTCAGTATATCTGAATGGTAATTCTGATGAAAATTTGACAGAGTTTCAGTATTAAATAAGTAGAGAAAGTAAGAACGAGGTTAGGTAAGGTTTGGTTTAACTAAGGCGAGGTTAGGTCTCCGTTGCAGATTTTTTTAATATTTAATATTAGATTTGTGTTCAGTATATCTGAAGGTAATTCTGATGAAAATTTGACAGAGTTTCAGTATTAAATAAGTAAGAAAGTAAGAACGAGGTTAGGTAAGGTTTGGTTAAACTAGGCGAGGTTAGGTCTCCTGTTGCAGATTTTTTTAATATTTAATATTAGATTTGTGTTCAGTATATCTGAAGGTAATTATGATGAAAATTTGACAGAGTTTCAGTATTAAATAAGTGAGAAAGTAAGAACGAGGTTAGGTAAGGTTTGGTTAACTAAGGCGAGGTTAGGTCTCTGTTGCAGATTTTTTTTATTATTTAATATTAGATTTGTGTTCAGTATATCTGAAGGTAATTCTGATGAAAATTTGACAGAGTTTCAGTATTAAATAAGTAAGAAAGTAAGAACGAGGTTAGGTAAGGTTTGGTTAAACTAGGCGAGGTTAGGTCTCCGTTGCAGATTTTTTTAATATTTATATTAGATTTGTGTTCAGTATATCTGAAGGTAATTCTGATGAAAATTTGACAGAGTTTCAGTATTAAAATAAGTGAGAAAGTAAGAACGAGGTTAGGTAAGGTTTGGTTAAACTAGGCGAGGTTAGGTCTCTGTTGCAGATTTTTTTAATATTTAATATTAGATTTGTGTTCAGTATATCTGAAGGTAATTCTGATGAAAATTTGACAGAGTTTCAGTATTAAATAAGTGAGAAAGTAAGAACGAGGTTAGGTAAGGTTTGGTTAAACTAGGCGAGGTTAGGTCTCTGTTGCAGATTTTTTTAATATTTAATATTAGATTTGTGTTCAGTATATCTGAAGGTAATTCTGATGAAAATTTGACAGAGTTTCAGTATTAAATAAGTGAGAAAGTAAGAACGAGGTTAGGTAAGGTTTGGTTTAAACTAGGCGAGGTTAGGTCTCTGTTGCAGATTTTTTTAATATTTAATATTAGATTTGTGTTCAGTATATCTGAAGGTAATTCTGATGAAAATTTGACAGAGTTTCAGTATTAAATAAGTGAGAAAGTAAGAACGAGGTTAGGTAGAGTTTGGTTAACTAAGGCGAGGTTAGGTCTCTGTTGCAGATTTTTTTAATATTTAATATTAGATTTGTGTTCAGTATATCTGAAGGTAATTCTGCTGAAAATTTGACAGAGTTTCAGTATTAAATAAGTGAGAAACGTAAGAACGAGGTTAGGTAAGGTTTGGTTAACTAAGGCTGAGGTTAGGGTCTCTGTTGCAGATTTTTTTTAATATTTAATATTAGATTTGTGTTCAGTATATCTGAAGGTAATTCTGATGAAAATTTGACAGAGTTTCAGTATTAAATAAGTGAGAAACTAAGAACGAGGTTAGGTAAGGTTTGGTTAAACTAGGCGAGGTTAGGTCTCTGTTGCAGATTTTTTTAATATTTAATATTAGATTTGTGTTCAGTATATCTGAAGGTAATTCTGATTGAAAATTTGACAGAGTTTCAGTATTAAATAAGTGAGAAACTAAGAACGAGGTTAGGTAAGGTTTGGGTTAACTAAGGCGAGGTTAGGTCCTCTGTTGCAGATTTTTTTAATATTTAATATTAGATTTGTGTTCAGTATATCTGAAGGTAATTCTGATGAAAATTTGACAGAGTTTCAGTATTAAATAAGTGAGAAAGTAAGAACGAGGTTAGGTAAGGTTTGGTTAAACTAAGGCGAGGTTAGGTCTCTGTTGCAGATTTTTTTAATATTTAATATTAGATTTGTGTTCAGTATATCTGAAGGTAATTCTGATGAAAATTTGACAGAGTTTCAGTATTAAATAAGTGAGAAACTAAGAACGAGGTTAGGTAAGGTTTGGTTAAACTAAGGCGAGGTTAGGTCTCTGTTGCAGATTTTTTTAATATTTAATATTAGATTTGTGTTCAGTATATCTGAAGGTAATTCTGATGAAAATTTGACAGAGTTTCAGTATTAAATAAGTAGAGAAAGTAAGAACGAGGTTAGGTAAGGTTTGGTTAAACTAGGCGAGGTTAGGTCTCCGTTGCAGATTTTTTTTAATATTTAATATTAGATTTGTGTTCAGTATATCTGAAGGTAATTCTGATGAAAATTTGACAGAGTTTCAGTATTAAATAAGTGAGAAAGTAAGAACGAGGTTAGGTAAGGTTTGGTTAAACTAGGCGAGGTTAGGTCTCTGTTGCAGATTTTTTTAATATTTAATATTAGATTTGTGTTCAGTATATCTGAAGGTAATTATGATGAAAATTTGACAGAGTTTCAGTATTAAATAAGTGAGAAAGTAAGAACGAGGTTAGGTAAGGTTTGGTTAACTAAGGCGAGGTTAGGTCTCTGTTGCAGATTTTTTTAATATTTAATATTAGATTTGTGTTCAGTATATCTGAAGGTAATTCTGATGAAAATTTGACAGAGTTTCCAGTATTAATAAGTGAGAAACTAAGAACGAGGTTAGGTAAGGTTTGGTTAACTAAGGCGAGGTTAGGTCTCTGTTGCAGATTTTTTTATATTTAATATTAGATTTGTGTTCAGTATATCTGAAGGTAATTCTGATGAAAATTTGACAGAGTTTCAGTATTAAATAAGTGAGAAAGTAAGAACGAGGTTAGGTAAGGTTTGGTTAAACTAGGCGAGGTTAGGTCTCCGTTGCAGATTTTTTTAATATTTAATATTAGATTTGTGTTCAGTATATCTGAAGGTAATTCTGATGAAAATTTGACAGAGTTTCAGTATTAAATAAGTGAGAAAGTAAGAACGAGGTTAGGTAAGGTTTGGTTAAACTAGGCGAGGTTAGGTCTCTGTTGCAGATTTTTTTAATATTTAATATTAGATTTGTGTTCAGTATATCTGAAGGTAATTCTGATGAAAATTTGACAGAGTTTCAGTATTAAATAAGTGAGAAAGTAAGAACGAGGTTAGGTAAGGTTTGGTTAACTAAGCGAGGTTAGGTCTCTGTTGCAGGATTTTTTTAATATTTAATATTAGATTTGTGTTCAGTATATCTGAAGGTAGTTCTGATGAAAATTTGACAGTGTTTTCAGTATTAAATAAGTGAGAAAACTAAGAACGAGGTTAGGTAAGGTTTGGTTAACTAAGGCGAGGTTAGGTCTCTGTTGCAGATTTTTTTAATATTTAATATTAGATTTGTGTTCAGTATATCTGAAGGTAATTCTGATGAAAATTTGACAAAGTTTCAGTATTAAATACGTGAGAAACTAAGAACGAGGTTAGGTAAGGTTTGGTTAAACTAGGCGAGGTTAGGTCTCTGTTGCAGATTTTTTTAATATTTAATATTAGATTTGTGTTCAGTATATCTGAAGGTAGTTCTGATGAAAATTTGACAGAGTTTTCAGTATTAAAATAAGTGAGAAAGTAAGAACGAGGTTAGGTAAGGTTTGGTTAAACTAGGCGAGGTTAGGTCTCTGTTGCAGATTTTTTTAATATTTAATATTAGATTTGTGTTCAGTATATCTGAAGGTAGTTCTGATGAAAATTTGACAGAGTTTCAGTATTAAATAAGTGAGAAACTAAGAACGAGGTTAGGTAAGGTTTGGTTAACTAAGGCGAGGTTAGGTCTCTGTTGCAGATTTTTTTAATATTTAATATTAGATTTGTGTTCAGTATATCTGAAGGTAATTCTGATGAAAATTTGACAGAGTTTCAGTATTAAATAAGTGAGAAAGTAAGAACGAGGTTAGGTAAGGTTTGGTTAACTAAGGCGAGGTTAGGTCTCTGTTGCAGATTTTTTTAATATTTAATATTAGATTTGTGTTCAGTATATCTGAAGGTAGTTCTGATGAAAATTTGACAGAGTTTCAGTATTAAATAAGTGAGAAACTAAGAACGAGGTTAGGTAAGGTTTGGTTAACTAAGGCGAGGTTAGGTCTCTGTTGCAGATTTTTTTAATATTTAATATTAGATTTGTGTTCAGTATATCTGAAGGTAATTCTGATGAAAATTTGACAAAGTTTCAGTATTAAATACGTGAGAAACTAAGAACGAGGTTAGGTAAGGTTTGGTTAAACTAGGCGAGGTTAGGTCTCTGTTGCAGATTTTTTTAATATTTAATATTAGATATGTGTTCAGTATATCTGAAGGTAATTCTGCTGAAAATTTGACAGAGTTTCAGTATTAAATAAGTGAGAAACTAAGAACGAGGTTAGGTAAGGTTTGGTTAACTAAGGCGAGGTTAGGTCTCTGTTGCAGATTTTTTTAATATTTAATATTAGATTTGTGTTCAGTATATCTGAAGGTAATTCTGATGAAAATTTGACAGAGTTTCAGTATTAAATAAGTGAGAAACTAAGAACGAGGTTAGGTAAGGTTTGGTTAACTAAGGCGAGGTTAGGTCTCTGTTGCAGATTTTTTTATAATATTTAATATTAGATTTGTGTTCAGTATATCTGAAGGTAATTCTGAAGAAATTTGACACAGTTTCAGTATTAAATAAGTGAGAAAGTAAGAACGAGGTTAGGTAAGGTTTGGCTAACTAAGGCGAGGTTAGGTCTCTGTTGCAGATTTTTTTTAATATTTAATATTAGATTTGTGTTCAGTATATCTGAAGGTAATTCTGATGAAAATTTGACAGTTTCAGTATTAAATAAGTGAGAAATTAAGAACGAGGTTAGGTAAGGTTTGGTTAAACTAGGCGAGGTTAGGTCTCTGTTGCAGAATTTTTTTAATATTTAATATTAGATTTGTGTTCAGTATATCTGAAGGTAATTCTGATGAAAATTTGACAGAGTTTCAGTATTAAATAAGTGAGAAAGTAAGAACGAGGTTAGGTAAGGTTTGGTTAAACTAGGCGAGGTTAGGTCTCTGTTGCAGATTTTTTTAATATTTAATATTAGATTTGTGTTCAGTATATCTGAAGGTAATTCTGATGAAAATTTGACAGAGTTTCAGTATTAAATAAGTGAGAAACTAGAACGAGGTTAGGTAAGGTTTGGTTAACTAAGGCGAGGTTAGGTCTCTGTTGCAGATTTTTTTAATATTTAATATTAGATTTGTGTTCAGTATATCTGAAAGTAATTTTGATGAAAATTTGACAGAGTTTCAGTATTAAATAAGTGAGAAAATCAAAACGAGGTTAGGTAAGGTTTGGTTAACTAAGGCGAGGTTAGGTCTCTGTTGCAGATTTTTTTAATATTTAATATTAGATTTGTGTTCAGTATATCTGAAGGTAATTCTGCTGAAAATTTGACAGAGTTTCAGTATTAAATAAGTGAGAAACTAGAACGAGGTTAGGTAAGGTTTTGGTTAACTAAGGCGAGGTTAGGTCTCTGTTGCAGATTTTTTAATATTTAATATTAGATTTGTGTTCAGTATATCTGAAGGTAATTCTGATGAAATTTGACAGAGTTTCAGTATTAAATAAGTGAGAAAGTAAGAACGAGGTTAGGTAAGGTTGGTTAAACTAGGCGAGGTTAGGTCTCTGTTGTAGATTTTTTTAATATTTAATATTAGATTTGTGTTCAGTATATCTGAAGGTAGTTCTGATGAAAATTTGACAGAGTTTCAGTATTAAATAAGTGAGAAACTAAGAACGAGGTTAGGTAAGGTTTGGTTAACTAAGGCGAGGTTAGGTCTCTGTTGCAGATTTTTTTAATATTTAATATTAGATTTGTGTTCAGTATATCTGAAGGTAATTCTGATGAAAATTTGACAGAGTTTCAGTATTAAATAAGTGAGAACCTAAGAACGAGGTTAGGTAAGGTTCGGTTAAACTAGGCGAGGTTAGGTCTCTGTTGCAGATTTTTTTAATATTTAATATTAGATTTGTGTTCAGTATATCTGAAGGTAATTCTGATGAAAATTTGACAGAGTTTCAGTATTAAATAAGTGAGAAACTAAGAACGAGGTTAGGTAAGGTTTGGTTAACTAAGGCGAGGTTAGGTCTCTGTTGCAGATTTTTTTAATATTTAATATTAGATTTGTGTTCAGTACATCTGAAGGTAATTCTGATGAAAATTTGACAGAGTTTCAGTATTAAATTAGTGAGAAAGTAAGAACGAGGTTAGGTAAGGTTTGGTTAACTAAGGCGAGGTTAGGTCTCTGTTGCAGATTTTTTTAATATTTAATATTAGATTTGTGTTCAGTATATCTGAAGGTAATTCTGATGAAAATTTGACAGAGTTTCAGTATTAAATAAGTGAGAAACTAAGAACGAGGTTAGGTAAGGTTAGGTTAACTAAGGCGAGGTTAGGTCTCTGTTGCAGATTTTTTTAATATTTAATATTAGATTTGTTTTCAGTATATCTGAAGGTAATTCTGATGAAAATTTGACAGAGTTTCAGTATTAAATAAGTGAGAAACTAAGAACGAGGTTAGGTAAGGTTTGGTTAACTAAGGCGAGGTTAGGTCTCTGTTGCAGATTTTTTTAATATTTAATATTAGATTTGTTTTCAGTATATCTGAAGGTAATTCTGATGAAAATTTGACAGAGTTTCAGTATTAAATAAGTGAGAAACTAAGAACGAGGTTAGGTAAGGTTTGGTTAACTAAGGCGAGGTTAGGTCTCTGTTGCAGATTTTTTTAATATTTAATATTAGATTTGTGTTCAGTATATCTGAAGGTAATTCTGATGAAAATTTGACAGAGTTTCAGTATTAAATAAGTGAGAAACTAAGAACGAGGTTAGGTAAGGTTTGGTTAACTAAGGCGAGGTTAGGTCTATGTTGCAGATTTTTTTAATATTTAATATTAGATTTGTGTTCAGTATATCTGAAGGTAATTCTGATGAAAATTTGACAGAGTTTCAGTATTAAATAAGTGAGACTAAGAACGAGGTTAGGTAAGGTTTGGTTAACTAAGGCGAGGTTAGGTCTATGTTGCAGATTTTTTTAATATTTAATATTAGATTTGTGTTCAGTATATCTGAAGGTAATTCTGATGAAAATTTGACAGAGTTTCAGTATTAAATAAGTGAGAAAGTAAGAACGAGGTTAGGTAAGGTTTGGTTAACTAAGGCGAGGTTAGGTCTCTGTTGCAGATTTTTTTAATATTTAATATTAGATTTGTGTTCAGTATATCTGAAGGTAATTCTGATGAAAATTTGACAGAGTTTCAGTATTAAATAAGTGAGAAACTAAGAACGAGGTTAGGTAAGGTTTGGTTAACTAAGGCGAGGTTAGGTCTATGTTGCAGATTTTTTTAATATTTAATATTAGTTTTGTGTTCAGTATATCTGAAGGTAATTCTGATGAAAATTTGACAGAGTTTCAGTATTAAATAAGTGAGAAACTAAGAACGAGGTTAGGTAAGGTTTGGTTAAACTAGGCGAGGTTAGGTCTCTGTTGCAGATTTTTTTAATATTTAATATTAGATTTGTGTTCAGTATATCTGAAGGTAATTCTGATGAAAATTTGACAGAGTTTCAGTATTAAATAAGTGAGAAAGTAAGAACGAGGTTAGGTAAGGTTTGGTTAAACTAGGCGAGGTTAGGTCTATGTTGCAGATTTTTTTAATATTTAATATTAGATTTGTGTTCAGTATATCTGAAGGTAATTCTGATGAAAATTTGACAGAGTTTCAGTATTAAATAAGTGAGAAAGTAAGAACGAGGTTAGGTAAGGTTTGGTTAAACTAGGCGAGGTTAGGTCTATGTTGCAGATTTTTTTAATATTTAATATTAGATTTGTGTTCAGTATATCTGAAGGTAATTCTGATGAAAATTTGACAGAGTTTCAGTATTAAATAAGTGAGAAAGTAAGAACGAGGTTAGGTAAGGTTTGGTTAACTAAGGCGAGGTTAGGTCTCTGTTGCAGATTTTTTTAATATTTAATATTAGATTTGTGTTCAGTATATCTGAAGGTAATTCTGATTAAAATTTGACAGAGTTTCAGTATTAAATAAGTGAGAAAGTAAGAACGAGGTTAGGTAAGGTTTGGTTAACTAAGGCGAGGTTAGGTCTCTGTTGCAGATTTTTTTAATATTTAATATTAGATTTGTGTTCAGTATATCTGAAGGTAATTCTGATGAAAATTTGACAGAGTTTCAGTATTAAATAAGTGAGAAACTAAGAACGAGGTTAGGTAAGGTTTGGTTAACTAAGGCGAGGTTAGGTCTATGTTGCAGATTTTTTTAATATTTAATATTAGTTTTGTGTTCAGTATATCTGAAGGTAATTCTGATGAAAATTTGACAGAGTTTCAGTATTAAATAAGTGAGAAACTAAGAACGAGGTTAGGTAAGGTTTGGTTAAACTAGGCGAGGTTAGGTCTCTGTTGCAGATTTTTTTAATATTTAATATTAGATTTGTGTTCAGTATATCTGAAGGTAATTCTGATGAAAATTTGACAGAGTTTCAGTATTAAATAAGTGAGAAAGTAAGAACGAGGTTAGGTAAGGTTTGGTTAAACTAGGCGAGGTTAGGTCTATGTTGCAGATTTTTTTAATATTTAATATTAGATTTGTGTTCAGTATATCTGAAGGTAATTCTGATGAAAATTTGACAGAATTTCAGTATTAAATAAGTGAGAAAGTAAGAACGAGGTTAGGTAAGGTTTGGTTAACTAAGGCGAGGTTAGGTCTCTGTTGCAGATTTTTTTAATATTTAATATTAGATTTGTGTTCAGTATATCTGAAGGTAATTCTGATGAAAATTTGACAGAGTTTCAGTATTAAATAAGTGAGAAAGTAAGAACGAGGTTAGGTAAGGTTTGGTTAACTAAGGCGAGGTTAGGTCTCTGTTGCAGATTTTTTTAATATTTAATATTAGATTTGTGTTCAGTATATCTGAAGGTAATTCTGATGAAAATTTGACAAAGTTTCAGTATTAAATACGTGAGAAACTAAGAACGAGGTTAGGTAAGGTTTGGTTAAACTAGGCGAGGTTAGGTCTCTGTTGCAGATTTTTTTAATATTTAATATTAGATTTGTGTTCAGTATATCTGAAGGTAATTCTGATGAAAATTTGACAGAGTTTCAGTATTAAATAAGTGAGAAAGTAAGAACGAGGTTAGGTAAGGTTTGGTTAACTAAGGCGAGGTTAGGTCTCTGTTGCAGATTTTTTTAATATTTAATATTAGATTTGTGTTCAGTATATCTGAAGGTAATTCTGCTGAAAATTTGACAGAGTTTCAGTATTAAATAAGTGAGAAACTAAGAACGAGGTTAGGTAAGATTTGGTTAACTAAGGCGAGGTTAGGTCTCTGTTGCAGATTTTTTTAATATTTAATATAAGATTTGTGTTCAGTATATCTGAAGGTAATTCTGATGAAAATTTGACAGAGTTTCAGTATTAAATAAGTGAGAAAGTAAGAACGAGGTTAGGTAAGGTTTGGTTAAACTAGGCGAGGTTAGGTCTCTGTTGCAGATTTTTTTAATATTTAATATTAGATTTGTGTTCAGTATATCTGAAGGTAATTTTGATGAAAATTTGACAGAGTTTCAGTATTAAATAAGTGAGAAAGTAAGAACGAGGTTAGGTAAGGTTTGGTTAAACTAGGCGAGGTTAGGTCTCTGTTGCAGATTTTTTTAATATTTAATATTAGATTTGTGTTCAGTATATCTGAAGGTAATTCTGATGAAAATTTGACAGAGTTTCAGTATTAAATAAGTGAGAAAGTAAGAACGAGGTTAGGTAAGGTTTGGTTAACTAAGGCGAGGTTAGGTCTCTGTTGCAGAATTTTTTAATATTTAATATTAGATTTGTGTTCAGTATATCTGAAGGTAATTCTGATGAAAATTTGACAGAGTTTCAGTATTAAATAAGTGAGAAAGTAAGAACGAGGTTAGGTAAGGTTTGGTTAACTAAGGCGAGGTTAGGTCTCTGTTGCAGATTTTTTTAATATTTAATATTAGATTTGTGTTCAGTATATCTGAAGGTAATTCTGATGAAAATTTGACAAAGTTTCAGTATTAAATACGTGAGAAACTAAGAACGAGGTTAGGTAAGGTTTGGTTAAACTAGGCGAGGTTAGGTCTCTGTTGCAGATTTTTTTAATATTTAATATTAGATTTGTGTTCAGTATATCTGAAGGTAATTCTGATGAAAATTTGACAGAGTTTCAGTATTAAATAAGTGAGAAAGTAAGAACGAGGTTAGGTAAGGTTTGGTTAACTAAGGCGAGGTTAGGTCTCTGTTGCAGATTTTTTTAATATTTAATATTAGATTTGTGTTCAGTATATCTGAAGGTAATTCTGCTGAAAATTTGACAGAGTTTCAGTATTAAATAAGTGAGAAACTAAGAACGAGGTTAGGTAAGATTTGGTTAACTAAGGCGAGGTTAGGTCTCTGTTGCAGATTTTTTTAATATTTAATATAAGATTTGTGTTCAGTATATCTGAAGGTAATTCTGATGAAAATTTGACAGAGTTTCAGTATTAAATAAGTGAGAAAGTAAGAACGAGGTTAGGTAAGGTTTGGTTAAACTAGGCGAGGTTAGGTCTCTGTTGCAGATTTTTTTAATATTTAATATTAGATTTGTGTTCAGTATATCTGAAGGTAATTCTGATGAAAATTTGACAGAGTTTCAGTATTAAATAAGTGAGAAAGTAAGAACGAGGTTAGGTAAGGTTTGGTTAAACTAGGCGAGGTTATTCGAATTAGGTTCGAAGCTAGGCGAGGTGCCGGTCAAGCTAGTTGTGTAGATTTGGTGCTCTCGGCGAAAACCCAAAGTTTTGGTAAATAGTGGTTATTTCGGAAAAATATTTCGGATGATCGATAAAGCATAGGGAGTTTAGTGTGTGACATTGTTTGTGGTATAATCCGACGAAGGATCGCTAAGATCCGAGCGGATAACCTCCAAACACGAGGAAGGCGAGCCGGCGAGAGGGCAAAGGCCAGGACTGCGAGGATTACCTAGGGGTAAGTTGCGCCAGGGGAGTCCCCTGGGACGAACCAACGGCGATCCTGCACACCCAGGTAGTGCGCTGAGTGAGCATCGCGAACTGGTGGAGGAGCCGGGCCATCAAAAATTTATGGTTGTTGTTTACCTAGCTGTTTAATATTAAGGGTGAAATAGACACGTAGTTTTTAAGGTTTAGCTAAGGACATGTCGGGTAGAGAACCCGCGAATACGGCCTGGGACCAGGGAAAGCCAGGCACTCGCAGTGCGGAACTCGAGCACGCACAGCTGCCAGAATTGGACCCGGACGACTTCAATTTGGCCTTCGGGAGGAGGGGTTCGGTGGGCCGCTCCCCACCGAGGTCGAGGATGGACTCGGAGTCCACAGCAACGGGGGACGACCTCAATGTCACCATGACGGAGAGGCAGTGCGACGCAGAGGTCAGTTCGGGCACGCAGGGCCGCTCGAACCGAGGTCCAAGTGGGGCGGGCGTAACCCTCATTCGGGGAAACGGCCCAACGCCGGCGGGAAATAGGGAGAGGTCGGTCTCCTTCTCCGAGGGAGACGCAGACCGGGGGTGGGGAGATGATGAGCCACAATCAGCACACTCACTCGCATCCCTGACAAAGGGGGACGGTGCCAGCGGGAAGAGGAGGAGGGTGGAGACCCCCCCAAACCCGGCTGGGTCCCAAGACGCGGCGTCAGAGGAGGCGGCGCGTAAGGAGCAGGACGACTTCAGGCGCCTGTACGATGCGCTCTTAGCGGACGTCACCGCCCTGAAGAGGAGCATGGGCTACAATACAAAAAAAGAGATTAGGGCGCTGGCTGACAGTATGGGCCGCACGGCGAAGAAATTGGAGGAAGGGGGACTACCACTAGACGTGGCGAGGTACCGGGAGACGGTCGGGGCCCAGGGACACCTGACGACGCCCAGTGGGCGGATGGAGACGGCCGACAGAGGCAAGGCCAGCGGACCCGGGGACGAGGCCGAGCGGAGGGCGAGCGCCTTAGAGAGAGAGGTAGAGAGCCTCAGGCTGGAGCTGGCAGAGGTGAAGGAAAGCCTGCGGGCGAGCAGGGAGGCACGGGCACCGGGACCGAGGAGCGAGTTCGACCACCTGGCGGACTATGCCACCTTTGCGGCCGTGGCGGCAAAAAAGTGGGAGAGGGGATCCTACGAGAGGGTGAAGGAGGTTGAAACTTTTGAAGGGGAAGGCGCGCGGGGATTAGTTGTACGTGCGAGGGCTGGAGGCAGGCCAGCATGGGGGTGGCCCAGGACCGGACCAGGAGGAGATCTCGTGGCCGGAACAGTAGTCCACCAGCTACGGCGCGTAGCGACCTGGTACCAGGGACAGTCTAGCGAGGAGGAATTTCACCGATTCCAGATTGTGACGGGGAGCGACAACGACGCTGGCTGTAGGAGGGAGGAGCTTTACCGAGGCGTGCAGGGGTTGAGGGCTCGGCTGCTTGACTTAGGCACCAGCAAGATTGCGGTGGACCTGGGAGTTCTTGATCAGGATGAGTGGCTAAGCGCAAAAAAGGCATTGGAGTGGGTTCTCTCAGGCACGGAAGTTGAGGCGGAACTAAAATTGACGGGGAAGGCTGGCAAGGGCAATGCGAGAGGCAGGCCCCAATCGGCGGCAAGGAGCCAGACTGGAGCCCATACAGAGGACGGCGACAAGGACGAACGGATGGGGAAGAAAAATGCACCCCAGGGCCAGGAGACCACGTGGTCAAACGTGGTCAAGAGGAGAAGGGAGGCACCTGCAAGGATTAGGATCGAGACGAGGGGGGAGGACTACGCCGAGGTAGTAAAGAAAATTCAAGCAGGGGTAGGCAAAGCGGCCGCAGAAGCGGTAAAGACAGTGAGGAAAAACGCCGCTGGCGACATTATCATCGAAATGAGGAAGGGGCAAGCCCCCTCAAAGGAGCTAACCGATGGGATCGGTGAGGTGGTCGGCGGCGACCGCATCAGGGCAGTCGCACCCAGGGGGATGGCCGTCGAAATTAAGGGTCTGGAGGAGGGCTCCACGCCCTGCGAGGTTATCGGCGCCATCAAGGAGGTAGTGGGCGAAGCAGGGGTTCCCGACAGCGTGGTGTGGCTGAGACAGCTGGGGCCGGGCCTCAGGATTGCCCTTGTCGAGCTGGGGAGGGAAGCGGCGGACAAGCTCCTCAAGCTGGGAAAAGTGAGGGTGGGGTGGACCCTATGCAGGGTAAAGGAGAGAGAGGAGCGCCCCCTCAGGTGCTTCAGATGCCATGATTTTGGGCACATGGCCAGAACCTGCACGGGGGAGAATAGGCAGGGTTTGTGCAGAGCATGCGGCGCCAGCGGGCACAAAGCCAGTGAGTGCGGGGAGCCACCGATGTGCGTGCTCTGCCAGGCGAGTGGCAAAGCCACTGACCACTACGCGGGGAGCTCTAGGTGTGGGGCCATGAAGGGCGCGACTAGAAAAACCGCTGTGGAAAGGGCCTGCCCCAAAGAGGGGGGAGATACGGCGTGACGCGAAGTCGACCTCGCAGGAGGCCCTCCGTCTCTGCCTCTGAGAGAGAGCGAGGGCTCAACCCACCCGGTTTGCCGGCTAAGGGGCGGCGCAGCACCGACGGCGAATAACCGACTGGAGGGCATTAGGGTTATTCAGGCCAACCTAAACCGCTGCCGAGCTGCGCAGGACCTCCTGGCTGCAACTGCAGCTTGGAGAGGCGCCGACGTTTTACTTGTAAGCGAGCCCAATAGGGCCAAACTGGGGGCGGACTGGGTGACGGACAAGGATGGCTTGGCCGCAATACTGGTGCGGGGTAGCCGCAGACGGCAGGTGAACGGATGGGGGACCCCTGGCAGTGGCATAGTATGGGTAAAGCTGGCCGAGACGGTGCTCTATTGCTGCTACGCCTCACCGAACCAATCGCGGGGTGAGTTTGAAGAGTGGCTGAGAACACTGGAGGACAGCCTGCGGACGCACGGGGATAAGGTGGTTGTGGGCGGTGACTTGAACGCCAAGGCGGTCACCTGGGGCTCTGTACGCACGGACTGGCGAGGCGCAGCAGTCCTGGACCTAATGGCATCGGCAGACCTACACCCGGCCAACGTGGGCAACGTCCCTACGTTCCAACGGGGCGATAGCTCCTCGGTGCTCGATATCACGCTGGTAGGTGAGCATCTGAGGGGGCTTATTCAAGGATGGGTAGTCCTGGAGGAGGTTGAGGACCTCAGCGATCACCGCCTCATCGAGTTCGTCCTGCGACGACCGGCACAGGCCGCGCCAGTGACTAGGAGACTAGGCTGGGTCGTCAGCAGGCTAGACGGAGAGAGGCTGGCTGAGGGCCTGGCCCAGGCGCTCTCTCGGGACCCAAGTCCGGGGACGGACGCCGACGCGGCGTGCAGCAAATATATGGAGGCGGTAGAAAGAGCCTGCAACCTGGCAGTCCCCCGACGCAGGGACTGCCCGCCACACCGGCGTGTGTTTTGGTGGTGCGCGGAGGTGGCAGCTGCGAGGGCCTCCTGCGTGGCACTTCGTCGTCGCGCCTCCAGATGCCGGGGCAGAGGAGCGAGCCAGGGCGAAGTGGCAGCGCTTGCGGCTGAGGCCAGCAACAGCCGCAAGGAACTGAAGCGCGAGATAGAGCGGAGCAAGGAGAGGCAGTGGAGGAGCCTCATTGAGGACGTGGACTCGGACCCGTGGGGGCGTCCGTACCGCATCGTCAGGAGGAGGCTGGGGGCCAGGCCCCTAGGCCCAGAGGCCACAATCCCGGGTGGCATCGCGGAGGTGGTGAGGGTACTCTTCCCTGCCAGACCCAGGACCGTGAGGCAGCCAGTCGCCTTCAGAGCAGAGGACATCCCGGCGATCGACCACGACGAGCTCCTGCGGGCTGTAGGCAGGCTCGCTCCTAGGAAGGCGGCGGGACCCGATGGGCTCCCAAACGAGATCACCAGGTGTATAGCCGGCACATCCCCCGAAGGGCTATTGGCGCTAGCAAACCGGTGCCTGGCGGAGGGGATATTCCCGACCAGGTGGAAGGTGGCAAACCTGGTTCTAGTTGCCAAGAAGCCTGGCGTGCTGGCTGACAGCCCGGCGTCCTTCCGACCGCTGTGCATGCTGGACGGCACTGGAAAGGTCCTCGAGCGGGTGATCGCCGATAGGCTGGATGAGGCGATCCATGCCAGCGGAGGGTTGTCCGATTGCCAGTACGGCTTCCGGAGGGGACGGTCCACGGTGGATGCCATCATGGCAGTCAGGCAGAGGGCCGCGGTGGCTAACTCGGGCCCCCTGCGCAAGAGAAGGCATTGCGTGCTCATTACCCTCGATGTGCGCAACGCCTTCAATGCCTTGCCGTGGGAAACTATCCTGGCGAGCCTGCAGGCTAGGTCCGTGCCGGCATACCTTCAGGCCATCGTGAGCAGCTACCTCAGTAGCCGAAGGCTGGCCTACGGAGAGGCTGAAGCGAGGGAGGAGCAAGAGCTCACAGGGGGGATACCGCAGGGCTCAGTGTTAGGGCCCCTGCTGTGGAACATCGCATACGATGGGGTCCTAAAACTCCCACTCCCAGAAGGAGTCACGGTGGTCGGGTTCGCGGACGACCTGGCCCTAGTCGCAGTCCATGCGGACCTCCAAACCCTCAAAGGGAATGTTTCCGCGGCGGTGGAGGGAGTTAGTGGGTGGCTGGAGGCGGAAGGGCTTAGCCTTGCCATACATAAAACTGCGGCGGCTTGGCTGTCCACCAGGAGGAGAGGCCGGGAAAGGTTGGAGACCCTGCAGATCCTGGGCGAGGAGGTGCCCATTGGACGCGAGGTGTGCTACCTTGGGGTCACCCTGGAGGCCAGCAAGTATAGCAGTTGCCACATCGCGAAGGCGGCGGAGGGAGCCCGTGCAGTTGGAGCAGCAGTGGCTAGGCTCATGCCGAACCTAAGGGGCCCCAGTGGTGCGAGCCGCCGTCTGCTGGCGTCGGTTGCAGCATCCAAGCTCCTTTACGCAGCGCCAGCCTGGGTCGGAGGACTCCAGGCCGCCCGGAACAGGGACCGCCTAAGAGCCGCATTACGCCCCACGGCCCTGAGAATATGCAGGGCCTACAGGACGGTGTCTACCGACGCGGTGGAGGTTCTGGCTTGCCAGGTTCCGGCGGACCTCCTAGTCGCCGAGAGAAGCTGCATGTACGATGCCAGGACGGGGGATGAGCCGAGGGCCACTGTCAAGCTGAGGGCCAGGGAAACCACGCTAGCGCAGTGGCAGGACAGGTGGCGGAACGCAACCAAGGGGGCATGGACCAGGCGACTGATCCCGGAGATTTCCCCTTGGGTGCTCGGAACGCGAGGGGAGTGTGGGCACTGGCTCACGCAGCTCCTCACTGGGCACGGCTGCTTCCAGTCATACCTGCAGCGCATAGGGAAGGCAGCAGACGGCGCCTGCCGCTTCTGCCCTGCTGTGCTGGACGATGCCCTCCACACCCTGATCGCCTGCCCCCGCTGGCGGGTCGAAAGGCTAGTCCTGGAGGCAGCTCTGGAGGAGGCCGTGGACCCTGACACACTGGTCGCGGCCATGATGAAGTCGGGCGCAGGATGGGACGCGACGGCGCGGTTCGCTGAGATAGTCCTCCGCGAAAAGGATGACGTAGAGAGGGCGCTAAGTGAGCTGGAGTGAGGTCAGCTAGCAACAACTACGAGCCGCACCACAAACCTGTGCGGCCCGCGGCATGCTCCCCTGAAGCCATGCCGAGAGGCGATCCCGGGGTGAGCAGAACATTAATGCCCTGAGGGGGGTTTTAGTAGGTCGGCAGATCACCGTGCCATCCCTACACTACCACGTCAAGCTGGCGACGTGGTGTCTGGTAGCAGATTTTCCCCCCTCCCGAAAAAAAAAAAAAAAAAAAAAAAAAAAAAAAAAAAAAAAAAAAAAAAAAAAAGGCGAGGTTAGGTCTCTGTTGCTGATTTTTTTAATATTTAATATTAGATTTGTGTTCAGTATATCTGAAGGTAATTCTGATGAAAATTTGACAGAGTTTCAGTATTAAATAAGTGAGAAAGTAAGAACGAGGTTAGGTAAGGTTTGGTTAAACTAGGCGAGGTTAGGTCTCTGTTGCAGATTTTTTTAATATTTAATATTAGATTTGTGTTCAGTATATCTGAAGGTAATTCTGATGAAAATTTGACAAAGTTTCAGTATTAAATACGTGAGAAACTAAGAACGAGGTTAGGTAAGGTTTGGTTAAACTAGGCGAGGTTAGGTCTCTGTTGCAGATTTTTTTAATATTTAATATTAGATTTGTGTTCAGTATATCTGAAGGTAATTCTGATGAAAATTTGACAGAGTTTCAGTATTAAATAAGTGAGAAACTAAGAACGAGGTTAGGTAAGGTTTGGTTAACTAAGGCGAGGTTAGGTCTCTGTTGCAGATTTTTTTAATATTTAATATTAGATTTGTGTTCAGTATATCTGAAGGTAATTCTGATGAAAATTTGACAAAATTTCAGTATTAAATAAGTGAGAAACTAAGAACGAGGTTAGGTAAGGTTTGGTTAACTAAGGCAAGGTTAGGTCTCTGTTGCAGATTTTTTTTAAAATTTAATATTAGATTTGTGTTCAGTATCTTCTTCTTATGGTGCCATCTCCTAACGGAGGTTAGCAATCATCATAGCGATCCTAATTTTTGAAACTGCAGCTCTAAACAGTTCTACCGAAGTTTTCCCGTACCATTCCCGGAGGTTTTTCAACCACGATGTTCTGCGGCGCCCTACGGATCTATTTCCCTGTATCTTTCCTTGCATAATTAGTTGGAGAGTTGAGTATCTCTCTCCCCGGGAAATATGCCCCAAATACTGGAGTTTCCTTGTTTTGATGGTAAGTAAAAGTTCTCTTTCTTTGTGCATTCTTCGCAGTACATCTTCATTGGTTATATGGTCTGTCCAGGATATCTTGAGCATGCGACGGTAAAGCCACATTTCGAATGACTCGATCTTTTTAATATTGTTTTTATTGAGCGTCCATGCCTCCATACCATACAGCAAAGTTGAGAAGATATAGCATCGCACCATTCGCATTCGCAGGGCTAGGTCGATGTTTCTATCTACGAACAATTTCTTCATTTTCACGAATGTTGCTCTTGCTATTTCTATCCTCTTACTGATCTCGATGGTTTGATCGTTATTGTCCCCTATTCGTGTTCCCAAGTACTGATAGCTTCTCACTCTTTCTATTATGGTATTATCTATTGTGACGGCTGGGATATTATTGTCGTTGTTCTTTCTAAATACCATAATTTTAGTTTTATTTAAATTCATACTTAGTCCGTAGGATTGGCTAACAGTATTTATATCTAGAAGCATTCTCTGAAGATCTTGGATGTTTGTTGTTATTATCGCGGTATCGTCTGCGTATCGAATGTTATTGATAGTTTGCCCATTTATAACTATTCCCCCGGAGTCTTCGTTGATGGCTTCCTTAAATATGCATTCGGAGTACATATTGAATAGAGTTGGTGATAGTATGCAGCCTTGTCGAACTCCTCGACAGATTTCTAATTCCCCAGAGTCCTGTCCCTCAACATTTATTTGGGCTTTCTGATTCCAGTACAAGTTTTTTATTATTCTGATGTCATCGTAGTCAAGGCCTTTCTGTTGTGCTATTTCCATTAACTGTTCGTGTCTCACTTTATCGAAGGCTTTCGCGTAGTCGATAAATCCGATGTAAAGGTCGACGTTCATGTCTAGGCATCGTTGTATTATGACATTCATGCTAAATAGCGCCTCTCTTGTACCTAAGTTCTTACGAAATCCAAACTGTGTCTCGCTGATATCCGCTTCTAGTTTCTTGTATATGCGACTATGAATAACTTTTAAAAACACTTTTAAGGTATGGCTCATCAGGCTAACAGTTCTAAAGTCGGAGCACTCTCTTGCGTTTTGCTTTTTTGGTATCGGAATGAAGGTTGACTTCAGCCATTCTTGTGGTATAATTCCGGTCTTGTAAATGGTATTATATAGACTTACTAGGATATTCAACTTGTCTTCATCAATAAGTTTGAGGAGGTCTACTGGTATCTCATCTGGACCTATCGCCTTCCTATCTTTTGAGTTTTTAATAGCGTGGCTTACCTCTTCGGCAGTTATTAAAGGTCCTGTCGTAGTTTCTTCTATATTTATTTCATTTCTAGTGTCATCAAATAGTTGTTGTACGTATTCCTCCCACCTTTTGATTTTTTTCTCTATGTCCACTATAATGTTTCCGTTCAAATCTTTTATTAGGCCATTTTGTTTTTTCCTTCCTATGCCTGTAAACTCTTTGACCTTTTTATGTAGATTAAATGAGTCATATCTCTGTTCTAATGCTTCTATCTCTTCACACTTTTTTCTAATGAAAGTCCCTTTGGCCACTCTAATTTTTCGTCTTATATGTTGTTGAATATCTTTATATGTAGTCCTATCCTGTCCTTTGTATTTTCTTCTATTTTCCATTAGTATTAAGATTTCATCAGTCATCCATTGCTCTTTGGGAAACCGAGTACTGCTTTTTAGTTCATTCTTACTTCCATTCAGCAAGGCACCTTTTAGGTTTTTCCATGCCTCATTTACGTCACTGTCCTCTACGTCTCCCTGTATGAGTCGGCTGAGATTTTCGTTAATATTTGTCTTTACACTTTGTCTGATTTGATCTTCTCGGAGCATAGTTGTATTTAATTTAAGTTTTGGATACTTTCTTTGGACCTTCTTTAGCTTAACTTTTAGGATGGCTATAATAGGGTTATGATCGGAATATACATCTGCCCCTGGATACGCTTTTACTGAGCTAATAGCATTTTTATATCTTTTGTTGATTAGGATGTAATCTATTTGATTCCGTACTATTTTATCTGTTGTGTGAGCTGGTGATGTCCAAGTGTATAATCTTCGTTTTGGTAGTTTAAACCAGGTGTTTGTAATGATCATGTTTCTAATCTGAGAGAACTCAATGAGTTTTTCGCCTCTCTCATTTCTCTCCCCCAGCCCATATGGGCCCACGCATTCATCTACACTTTCTTCCCCGACTTTTGCGTTAAAGTCCCCTAAAACAATGGTAACATCTGAGCTTTTGACCATTTTCATAATTTCGTTTAGTTGGCTGTAGAATTCTTCGATTTCCTGTTCGTTTTTATCTGCTGTGGGTGCATACACTTGGATGATGTTGATTTTGATTTTGCCTGTATGTGCTCTGAGTTGTACCATTATCACTCTGTTTGATAGGTTCACAACATTCAAGACAGTCCTCCTGATATTTTGTGACACTATTATGGCCACTCCGTATCTATGCTGCGCATCGATTCCTCCTGAGTAATACATGTGATAGTTGTTGATAGAGTATTCTCCACAATCTGGCCATTGTACGTCACTAATACCTAAGATCTCTATGTCCATTCGTTTCATTTCCGCTATAACATTGTGTATTTTACCGGGTTGGTATAAACTTCTTACATTCCATGTTCCTATTCTCTTGGAACCTTCTTTGATTTTTTTGATTTCGTCATTCAAGACTTTCCCCCCCGGAGATCCGACTGGGGGAATTGATACTCCGGATATTAAATTAGAATTAAATGAAGTCATCATGATGATTTTTCCTGAGGATATCCAAACGGATCTTTAATGTAGTGGTTTCCCATTGCCTTCTACATCCTATGCCGTTGACCTGTCTTCCGGTTCATCCGCCTTTGTGTTCAGTATATCTGAAGGTAATTCTGATGAAAATTTGACAGAGTTTCAGTATTAAATAAGTGAGAAACTAAGAACAAGGTTAGGTAAGGTTTGGTTAACTAAGGCGAGGTTAGGTCTCTGTTGCAGATTTTTTTAATATTTAATATTAGATTTGTGTTCAGTATATCTGAAGGTAATTCTGATGAAAATTTGACAGAGTTTCAGTATTAAATAAGTGAGAAAGTAAGAACGAGGTTAGGTAAGGTTTGGTTAACTAAGGCGAGGTTAGGTCTCTGTTGCAGATTTTTTTAATATTTAATATTAGATTTGTGTTCAGTATATCTGAAGGTAATTCTGATGAAAATTTGACAGAGTTTCAGTATTAAATAAGTGAGAAAATCAAAACGAGGTTAGGTAAGGTTTGGTTAACTAAGGCGAGGTTAGGTCTCTGTTGCAGATTTTTTTAATATTTAATATTAGATTTGTGTTCAGTACATCTGAAGGTAATTCTGATGAAAATTTGACAGAGTTTCAGTATTAAATAAGTGAGAAAGTAAGAACAAGGTTAGGTAAGGTTTGGTTAACTAAGGCGAGGTTAGGTCTCTGTTGCAGATTTTTTTAATATTTAATATTAGATTTGTGTTCAGTATATCTGAAGGTAATTCTGATGAAAATTTGACAGAGTTTCAGTATTAAATAAGTGAGAAAATCAAAACGAGGTTAGGTAAGGTTTGGTTAACTAAGGCGAGGTTAGGTCTCTGTTGCAGATTTTTTTAATATTTAATATTAGATTTGTGTTCAGTACATCTGAAGGTAATTCTGATGAAAATTTGACAGAGTTTCAGTATTAAATAAGTGAGAAAGTAAGAACAAGGTTAGGTAAGGTTTGGTTAACTAAGGCGAGGTTAGGTCTCTGTTGCAGATTTTTTTAATATTTAATATTAGATTTGTGTTCAGTATATCTGAAGGTAATTCTGATGAAAATTTGACAGAGTTTCAGTATTAAATAAGTGAGAAAGTAAGAACGAGGTTAGGTAATGTTTGGTTAAACTAGGCGAGGTTAGGTCTCTGTTGCAGATTTTTTTAATATTTAATATTAGATTTGTGTTCAGTATATCTGAAGGTAATTCTGATGATAATTTGACAGAGTTTCAGTATTAAATAAGTGAGAAAATCAAAACGAGGTTAGGTAAGGTTTGGTTAACTAAGGCGAGGTTAGGTCTCTGTTGCAGATTTTTTTAATATTTAATATTAGATTTGTGTTCAGTATATCTGAAGGTAATTCTGCTGAAAATTTGACAGAGTTTCAGTATTAAATAAGTGAGAAACTAAGAACGAGGTTAGGTAACGTTTGGTTAACTAAGGCGAGGTTAGGTCTCTGTTGCAGATTTTTTTAATATTTAATATTAGATTTGTGTTCAGTATATCTGAAGGTAATTCTGATGAAAATTTGACAGAGTTTCAGTATTAAATAAGTGAGAAAGTAAGAACGAGGTTAGGTAAGGTTTGGTTAACTAAGGCGAGGTTAGGTCTCTGTTGCAGATTTTTTTAATATTTAATATTAGATTTGTGTTCAGTATATCTGAAGGTAATTCTGATGAAAATTTGACAGAGTTTCAGTATTAAATAAGTGAGAAAATCAAAACGAGGTTAGGTAACGTTTGGTTAACTAAGGCGAGGTTAGGTCTCTGTTGCAGATTTTTTTAATATTTAATATTAGATTTGTGTTCAGTACATCTGAAGGTAATTCTGATGAAAATTTGACAGAGTTTCAGTATTAAATAAGTGAGAAAGTAAGAACAAGGTTAGGTAAGGTTTGGTTAACTAAGGCGAGGTTAGGTCTCTGTTGCAGATTTTTTTAATATTTAATATTAGATTTGTGTTCAGTATATCTGAAGGTAATTCTGATGAAAATTTGACAGAGTTTCAGTATTAAATAAGTGAGAAAATCAAAACGAGGTTAGGTAAGGTTTGGTTAACTAAGGCGAGGTTAGGTCTCTGTTGCAGATTTTTTTAATATTTAATATTAGATTTGTGTTCAGTATATCTGAAGGTAATTCTGATGAAAATTTGACAGAGTTTCAGTATTAAATAAGTGAGAAAGTAAGAACGAGGTTAGGTAAGGTTTGGTTAACTAAGGCGAGGTTAGGTCTCTGTTGCAGATTTTTTTAATATTTAATATTAGATTTGTGTTCAGTATATCTGAAGGTAATTCTGATGAAAATTTGACAGAGTTTCAGTATTAAATAAGTGAGAAAATCAAAACGAGGTTAGGTAAGGTTTGGTTAACTAAGGCGAGGTTAGGTCTCTGTTGCAGATTTTTTTAATATTTAATATTAGATTTGTGTTCAGTATATCTGAAGGTAATTCTGATGAAAATTTGACAGAGTTTCAGTATTAAATAAGTGAGAAAGTAAGAACGAGGTTAGGTAAGGTTTGGTTAACTAAGGCGAGGTTAGGTCTCTGTTGCAGATTTTTTTAATATTTAATATTAGATTTGTGTTCAGTATATCTGAAGGTAATTCTGATGAAAATTTGACAGAGTTTCAGTATTAAATAAGTGAGAAAATCAAAACGAGGTTAGGTAAGGTTTGGTTAACTAAGGCGAGGTTAGGTCTCTGTTGCAGATTTTTTTAATATTTAATATTAGATTTGTGTTCAGTACATCTGAAGGTAATTCTGATGAAAATTTGACAGAGTTTCAGTATTAAATAAGTGAGAAAGTAAGAACAAGGTTAGGTAAGGTTTGGTTAACTAAGGCGAGGTTAGGTCTCTGTTGCAGATTTTTTTAATATTTAATATTAGATTTGTGTTCAGTATATCTGAAGGTAATTCTGCTGAAAATTTGACAGAGTTTCAGTATTAAATAAGTGAGAAAGTAAGAACAAGGTTAGGTAAGGTTTGGTTAACTAAGGCGAGGTTAGGTCTCTGTTGCAGATTTTTTTAATATTTAATATTAGATTTGTGTTCAGTATATCTGAAGGTAATTCTGCTGAAAATTTGACAGAGTTTCAGTATTAAATAAGTGAGAAAATCAAAACGAGGTTAGGTAAGGTTTGGTTAACTAAGGCGAGGTTAGGTCTCTGTTGCAGATTTTTTTAATATTTAATATTAGATTTGTGTTCAGTACATCTGAAGGTAATTCTGATGAAAATTTGACAGAGTTTCAGTATTAAATAAGTGAGAAAGTAAGAACAAGGTTAGGTAAGGTTTGGTTAACTAAGGCGAGGTTAGGTCTCTGTTGCAGATTTTTTTAATATTTAATATTAGATTTGTGTTCAGTATATCTGAAGGTAATTCTGATGATAATTTGACAGAGTTTCAGTATTAAATAAGTGAGAAAATCAAAACGAGGTTAGGTAAGGTTTGGTTAACTAAGGCGAGGTTAGGTCTCTGTTGCAGATTTTTTTAATATTTAATATTAGATTTGTGTTCAGTATATCTGAAGGTAATTCTGCTGAAAATTTGACAGAGTTTCAGTATTAAATAAGTGAGAAACTAAGAACGAGGTTAGGTAACGTTTGGTTAACTAAGGCGAGGTTAGGTCTCTGTTGCAGATTTTTTTAATATTTATTATTAGATTTGTGTTCAGTATATCTGAAGGTAATTCTGCTGAAAATTTGACAGAGTTTCAGTATTAAATAAGTGAGAGACTAAGAACGAGGTTAGGTAAGGTTTGGTTAACTAGGGCGAGGTTAGGTCTCTGTTGCAGATTTTTTTAATATTTAATATTAGATTTGTGTTCAGTATATCTGAAGGTAATTCTGCTGAAAATTTGACAGAGTTTCCGTATTAAATAAGTGAGAAACTAAGAACGAGGTTAGGTAAGGTTTGGTTAACTAAGGCGAGGTTAGGTCTCTGTTGCAGATTTTTTTAATATTTAATATTAGAATTGTGTTCAGTATATCTGAAGGTAATTCTGATGAAAATTTGACAGAGTTTCAGTATTAAATAAGTGAGAAACTAAGAACGAGGTTAGGTAAGGTTTGGTTAACTAAGGCGAGGTTAGGTCTCTGTTGCAGATTTTTTTAATATTTATTATTAGATTTGTGTTCAGTATATCTGAAGGTAATTCTGCTGAAAATTTGACAGAGTTTCAGTATTAAATAAGTGAGAAACTAAGAACGAGGTTAGGTAAGGTTTGGTTAACTAAGGCGAGGTTAGGTCTCTGTTGCAGATTTTTTTAATATTTAATATTAGAATTGTGTTCAGTATATCTGAAGGTAATTCTGATGAAAATTTGACAGAGTTTCAGTATTAAATAAGTGAGAAACTAAGAACGAGGTTAGGTAAGGTTTGGTTAAACTAGGCGAGGTTAGGTCTCTGTTGCAGATTTTTTTAATATTTAATATTAGATTTGTGTTCAGTATATCTGAAGGTAATTCTGATGAAAATTTGACAGAGTTTCAGTATTAAATAAGTGAGAAACTAAGAACGAGGTTAGGTAAGGTATGGTTAACTAAGGCAAGGTTAGGTCTCTGTTGCAGATTTTTTTAAATATTTAATATTAGATTTGTGTTCAGTATATCTGAAGGTAATTCTGATGATAATTTGACAGAGTTTCAGTATTAAATAAGTGAGAAACTAAGAACGAGGTTAGGTAAGGTTTGGTTAACTAAGGCGAGGTTAGGTCTCTGTTGCAGATTTTTTTAATATTTAATATTAGAATTGTGTTCAGTATATCTGAAGGTAATTCTGATGAAAATTTGACAGAGTTTCAGTATTAAATAAGTGAGAAACTAAGAACGAGATTAGGTAAGGTTTGGTTAACTAAGGCGAGGTTAGGTCTCTGTTGCAGATTTTTTTAATATTTAATATTAGAATTGTGTTCAGTATATCTGAAGGTAATTCTGATGAAAATTTGACAGAGTTTCAGTATTAAATAAGTGAGAAACTAAGAACGAGGTTAGGTAAGGTTTGGTTAAACTAGGCGAGGTTAGGTCTCTGTTGCAGATTTTTTTATTATTTAATATTAGATTTGTGTTCAGTATATCTGAAGGTAATTCTGCTGAAAATTTGACAGAGTTTCAGTATTAAATAAGTGAGAAACTAAGAACGAGGTTAGGTAAGGTTTGGTTAACTAAGGCGAGGTTAGGTCTCTGTTGCAGATTTTTTTAATATTTAATATTAGAATTGTGTTCAGTATATCTGAAGGTAATTCTGATGAAAATTTGACAGAGTTTCAGTATTAAATAAGTGAGAAACTAAGAACGAGGTTAGGTAAGGTTTGGTTAAACTAGGCGAGGTTAGGTCTCTGTTGCAGATTTTTTTAATATTTAATATTAGATTTGTGTTCAGTATATCTGAAGGTAATTCTGATGAAAATTTGACAGAGTTTCAGTATTAAATAAGTGAGAAACTAAGAACGAGGTTAGGTAAGGTTTGGTTAACTAAGGCGAGGTTAGGTCTCTGTTGCAGATTTTTTTATTATTTAATATTAGATTTGTGTTCAGTATATCTGAAGGTAATTCTGATGAAAATTTGTCAGAGTTTCAGTATTAAATAAGTAAGAAAGTAAGAACGAGGTTAGGTAAGGTTTGGTTAAACTAGGCGAGGTTAGGTCTCCGTTGCAGATTTTTTTAATATTTAATATTAGATTTGTGTTCAGTATATCTGAAGGTAATTCTGATGAAAATTTGATAGAGTTTCAGTATTAAATAAGTGAGAAAGTAAGAACGAGGTTAGGTAAGGTTTGGTTAAACTAGGCGAGGTTAGGTCTCTGTTGCAGATTTTTTTAATATTTAATATTAGATTTGTGTTCAGTATATCTGAAGGTAATTATGATGAAAATTTGACAGAGTTTCAGTATTAAATAAGTGAGAAAGTAAGAACGAGGTTAGGTAAGGTTTGGTTAACTAAGGCGAGGTTAGGTCTCTGTTGCAGATTTTTTTAATATTTAATATTAGATTTGTGTTCAGTATATCTGAAGGTAATTCTGATGAAAATTTGACAGAGTTTCAGTATTAAATAAGTGAGAAACTAAGAACGAGGTTAGGTAAGGTTTGGTTAACTAAGGCGAGGTTAGGTCTCTGTTGCAGATTTTTTTATTATTTAATATTAGATTTGTGTTCAGTATATCTGAAGGTAATTCTGATGAAAATTTGACAGAGTTTCAGTATTAAATAAGTGAGAAAGTAAGAACGAGGTTAGGTAAGGTTTGGTTAAACTAGGCGAGGTTAGGTCTCCGTTGCAGATTTTTTTAATATTTAATATTAGATTTGTGTTCAGTATATCTGAAGGTAATTCTGATGAAAATTTGACAGAGTTTCAGTATTAAATAAGTGAGAAAGTAAGAACGAGGTTAGGTAAGGTTTGGTTAAACTAGGCGAGGTTAGGTCTCTGTTGCAGATTTTTTTAATATTTAATATTAGATTTGTGTTCAGTATATCTGAAGGTAATTCTGATGAAAATTTGACAGAGTTTCAGTATTAAATAAGTGAGAAAGTAAGAACGAGGTTAGGTAAGGTTTGGTTAACTAAGGCGAGGTTAGGTCTCTGTTGCAGATTTTTTTAATATTTAATATTAGATTTGTGTTCAGTATATCTGAAGGTAGTTCTGATGAAAATTTGACAGAGTTTCAGTATTAAATAAGTGAGAAACTAAGAACGAGGTTAGGTAAGGTTTGGTTAACTAAGGCGAGGTTAGGTCTCTGTTGCAGATTTTTTTAATATTTAATATTAGATTTGTGTTCAGTATATCTGAAGGTAATTCTGATGAAAATTTGACAAAGTTTCAGTATTAAATACGTGAGAAACTAAGAACGAGGTTAGGTAAGGTTTGGTTAAACTAGGCGAGGTTAGGTCTCTGTTGCAGATTTTTTTAATATTTAATATTAGATTTGTGTTCAGTATATCTGAAGGTAATTCTGATGAAAATTTGACAGAGTTTCAGTATTAAATAAGTGAGAAAGTAAGAACGAGGTTAGGTAAGGTTTGGTTAAACTAGGCGAGGTTAGGTCTCTGTTGCAGATTTTTTTAATATTTAATATTAGATTTGTGTTCAGTATATCTGAAGGTAGTTCTGATGAAAATTTGACAGAGTTTCAGTATTAAATAAGTGAGAAACTAAGAACGAGGTTAGGTAAGGTTTGGTTAACTAAGGCGAGGTTAGGTCTCTGTTGCAGATTTTTTTAATATTTAATATTAGATTTGTGTTCAGTATATCTGAAGGTAATTCTGATGAAAATTTGACAGAGTTTCAGTATTAAATAAGTGAGAAAGTAAGAACGAGGTTAGGTAATGTTTGGTTAAACTAGGCGAGGTTAGGTCTCTGTTGCAGATTTTTTTAATATTTAATATTAGATTTGTGTTCAGTATATCTGAAGGTAATTCTGATGATAATTTGACAGAGTTTCAGTATTAAATAAGTGAGAAACTAAGAACGAGGTTAGGTAACGTTTGGTTAACTAAGGCGAGGTTAGGTCTCTGTTGCAGATTTTTTTAATATTTAATATTAGATTTGTGTTCAGTATATCTGAAGGTAATTCTGATGAAAATTTGACAGAGTTTCAGTATTAAATAAGTGAGAAACTAAGAACGAGGTTAGGTAAGGTATGGTTAACTAAGGCGAGGTTAGGTCTCTGTTGCAGATTTTTTTAATATTTAATATTAGATTTGTGTTCAGTATATCTGAAGGTAATTCTGCTGAAAATTTGACAGAGTTTCAGTATTAAATAAGTGAGAAACTAAGAACGAGGTTAGGTAACGTTTGGTTAACTAAGGCGAGGTTAGGTCTCTGTTGCAGATTTTTTTAATATTTATTATTAGATTTGTGTTCAGTATATCTGAAGGTAATTCTGCTGAAAATTTGACAGAGTTTCAGTATTAAATAAGTGAGAAAGTAAGAACGAGGTTAGGTAAGGTTTGGCTAACTTAGGCGAGGTTAGGTCTCTGTTGCAGATTTTTTTAATATTTAATATTAGATTTGTGTTCAGTATATCTGAAGGTAATTCTGCTGAAAATTTGACAGAGTTTCAGTATTAAATAAGTGAGAGACTAAGAACGAGGTTAGGTAAGGTTTGGTTAACTAGGGCGAGGTTAGGTCTCTGTTGCAGATTTTTTTAATATTTAATATTAGATTTGTGTTCAGTATATCAGAAGGTAATTCTGCTGAAAATTTGACAGAGTTTCAGTATTAAATAAGTGAGAAACTAAGAACGAGGTTAGGTAAGGTTTGGTTAACTAAGGCGAGGTTAGGTCTCTGTTGCAGATTTTTTTAATATTTAATATTAGAATTGTGTTCAGTATATCTGAAGGTAATTCTGATGAAAATTTGACAGAGTTGCAGTATTAAATAAGTGAGAAACTAAGAACGAGGTTAGGTAAGGTTTGGTTAAACTAGGCGAGGTTAGGTCTCTGTTGCAGATTTTTTTAATATTTAATATTAGATTTGTGTTCAGTATATCTGAAGGTAATTCTGATGAAAATTTGACAGAGTTTCAGTATTAAATAAGTGAGAAACTAAGAACGAGGTTAGGTAAGGTATGGTTAACTAAGGCGAGGTTAGGTCTCTGTTGCAGATTTTTTTAAATATTTAATATTAGATTTGTGTTCAGTATATCTGAAGGTAATTCTGATGATAATTTGACAGAGTTTCAGTATTAAATAAGTGAGAAACTAAGAACGAGGTTAGGTAAGGTTTGGTTAACTAAGGCGAGGTTAGGTCTCTGTTGCAGATTTTTTTAATATTTAATATTAGATTTGTGTTCAGTATATCTGAAGGTAATTCTGATGAAAATTTGACAGAGTTTCAGTATTAAATAAGTGAGAAAGTAAGAACGAGGTTAGGTAAGGTTTGGTTAACTAAGGCGAGGTTAGGTCTCTGTTGCAGATTTTTTTAATATTTAATATTAGATTTGTGTTCAGTATATCTGAAGGTAATTCTGATGAAAATTTGACAGAGTTTCAGTATTAAATAAGTGAGAAACTAAGAACGAGGTTAGGTAAGGTTTGGTTAAACTAGGCGAGGTTAGGTCTCTGTTGCAGATTTTTTTATTATTTAATATTAGATTTGTGTTCAGTATATCTGAAGGTAATTCTGCTGAAAATTTGACAGAGTTTCAGTATTAAATAAGTGAGAAACTAAGAACGAGGTTAGGTAAGGTTTGGTTAACTAAGGCGAGGTTAGGTCTCTGTTGCAGATTTTTTTAATATTTAATATTAGAATTGTGTTCAGTATATCTGAAGGTAATTCTGATGAAAATTTGACAGAGTTTCAGTATTAAATAAGTGAGAAACTAAGAACGAGGTTAGGTAAGGTTTGGTTAAACTAGGCGAGGTTAGGTCTCTGTTGCAGATTTTTTTAATATTTAATATTAGATTTGTGTTCAGTATATCTGAAGGTAATTCTGATGAAAATTTGACAGAGTTTCAGTATTAAATAAGTGAGAAACTAAGAACGAGGTTAGGTAAGGTTTGGTTAAACTAGGCGAGGTTAGGTCTCTGTTGCAGATTTTTTTATTATTTAATATTAGATTTGTGTTCAGTATATCTGAAGGTAATTCTGCTGAAAATTTGACAGAGTTTCAGTATTAAATAAGTGAGAAACTAAGAACGAGGTTAGGTAAGGTTTGGTTAACTAAGGCGAGGTTAGGTCTCTGTTGCAGATTTTTTTAATATTTAATATTAGAATTGTGTTCAGTATATCTGAAGGTAATTCTGATGAAAATTTGACAGAGTTTCAGTATTAAATAAGTGAGAAACTAAGAACGAGGTTAGGTAAGGTTTGGTTAAACTAGGCGAGGTTAGGTCTCTGTTGCAGATTTTTTTAATATTTAATATTAGATTTGTGTTCAGTATATCTGAAGGTAATTCTGATGAAAATTTGACAGAGTTTCAGTATTAAATTAGTGAGAAAGTAAGAACGAGGTTAGGTAAGGTTTGGTTAAACTAGGCGAGGTTAGGTCTCCGTTGCAGATTTTTTTAATATTTAATATTAGATTTGTGTTCAGTATATCTGAAGGTAATTCTGATGAAAATTTGACAGAGTTTCAGTATTAAATAAGTGAGAAAGTAAGAACGAGGTTAGGTAAGGTTTGGTTAAACTAGGCGAGGTTAGGTCTCTGTTGCAGATTTTTTTAATATTTAATATTAGATTTGTGTTCAGTATATCTGAAGGTAATTATGATGAAAATTTGACAGAGTTTCAGTATTAAATAAGTGAGAAAGTAAGAACGAGGTTAGGTAAGGTTTGGTTAACTAAGGCGAGGTTAGGTCTCTGTTGCAGATTTTTTTAATATTTAATATTAGATTTGTGTTCAGTATATCTGAAGGTAATTCTGATGAAAATTTGACAGAGTTTCAGTATTAAATAAGTGAGAAACTAAGAACGAGGTTAGGTAAGGTTTGGTTAACTAAGGCGAGGTTAGGTCTCTGTTGCAGATTTTTTTATTATTTAATATTAGATTTGTGTTCAGTATATCTGAAGGTAATTCTGATGAAAATTTGACAGAGTTTCAGTATTAAATAAGTGAGAAAGTAAGAACGAGGTTAGGTAAGGTTTGGTTAAACTAGGCGAGGTTAGGTCTCCGTTGCAGATTTTTTTAATATTTAATATTAGATTTGTGTTCAGTATATCTGAAGGTAATTCTGATGAAAATTTGACAGAGTTTCAGTATTAAATAAGTGAGAAAGTAAGAACGAGGTTAGGTAAGGTTTGGTTAAACTAGGCGAGGTTAGGTCTCTGTTGCAGATTTTTTTAATATTTAATATTAGATTTGTGTTCAGTATATCTGAAGGTAATTCTGATGAAAATTTGACAGAGTTTCAGTATTAAATAAGTGAGAAAGTAAGAACGAGGTTAGGTAAGGTTTGGTTAACTAAGGCGAGGTTAGGTCTCTGTTGCAGATTTTTTTAATATTTAATATTAGATTTGTGTTCAGTATATCTGAAGGTAGTTCTGATGAAAATTTGACAGAGTTTCAGTATTAAATAAGTGAGAAACTAAGAACGAGGTTAGGTAAGGTTTGGTTAACTAAGGCGAGGTTAGGTCTCTGTTGCAGATTTTTTTAATATTTAATATTAGATTTGTGTTCAGTATATCTGAAGGTAATTCTGATGAAAATTTGACAAAGTTTCAGTATTAAATACGTGAGAAACTAAGAACGAGGTTAGGTAAGGTTTGGTTAAACTAGGCGAGGTTAGGTCTCTGTTGCAGATTTTTTTAATATTTAATATTAGATTTGTGTTCAGTATATCTGAAGGTAGTTCTGATGAAAATTTGACAGAGTTTCAGTATTAAATAAGTGAGAAAGTAAGAACGAGGTTAGGTAAGGTTTGGTTAAACTAGGCGAGGTTAGGTCTCTGTTGCAGATTTTTTTAATATTTAATATTAGATTTGTGTTCAGTATATCTGAAGGTAGTTCTGATGAAAATTTGACAGAGTTTCAGTATTAAATAAGTGAGAAACTAAGAACGAGGTTAGGTAAGGTTTGGTTAACTAAGGCGAGGTTAGGTCTCTGTTGCAGATTTTTTTAATATTTAATATTAGATTTGTGTTCAGTATATCTGAAGGTAATTCTGATGAAAATTTGACAGAGTTTCAGTATTAAATAAGTGAGAAAGTAAGAACGAGGTTAGGTAAGGTTTGGTTAAACTAGGCGAGGTTAGGTCTCTGTTGCAGATTTTTTTAATATTTAATATTAGATATGTGTTCAGTATATCTGAAGGTAATTCTGCTGAAAATTTGACAGAGTTTCAGTATTAAATAAGTGAGAAACTAAGAACGAGGTTAGGTAAGGTTTGGTTAACTAAGGCGAGGTTAGGTCTCTGTTGCAGATTTTTTTAATATTTAATATTAGATTTGTGTTCAGTATATCTGAAGGTAATTCTGAAGAAAATTTGACACAGTTTCAGTATTAAATAAGTGAGAAAGTAAGAACGAGGTTAGGTAAGGTTTGGCTAACTAAGGCGAGGTTAGGTCTCTGTTGCAGATTTTTTTAATATTTAATATTAGATTTGTGTTCAGTATATCTGAAGGTAATTCTGATGAAAATTTGACAGTTTCAGTATTAAATAAGTGAGAAATTAAGAACGAGGTTAGGTAAGGTTTGGTTAAACTAGGCGAGGTTAGGTCTCTGTTGCAGAATTTTTTAATATTTAATATTAGATTTGTGTTCAGTATATCTGAAGGTAATTCTGATGAAAATTTGACAGAGTTTCAGTATTAAATAAGTGAGAAACTAAGAACGAGGTTAGGTAAGGTATGGTTAACTAAGGCAAGGTTAGGTCTCTGTTGCAGATTTTTTTAAATATTTAATATTAGATTTGTGTTCAGTATATCTGAAGGTAATTCTGATGATAATTTGACAGAGTTTCAGTATTAAATAAGTGAGAAACTAAGAACGAGGTTAGGTAAGGTTTGGTTAACTAAGGCGAGGTTAGGTCTCTGTTGCAGATTTTTTTAATATTTAATATTAGAATTGTGTTCAGTATATCTGAAGGTAATTCTGATGAAAATTTGACAGAGTTTCAGTATTAAATAAGTGAGAAACTAAGAACGAGATTAGGTAAGGTTTGGTTAACTAAGGCGAGGTTAGGTCTCTGTTGCAGATTTTTTTAATATTTAATATTAGAATTGTGTTCAGTATATCTGAAGGTAATTCTGATGAAAATTTGACAGAGTTTCAGTATTAAATAAGTGAGAAACTAAGAACGAGGTTAGGTAAGGTTTGGTTAAACTAGGCGAGGTTAGGTCTCTGTTGCAGATTTTTTTATTATTTAATATTAGATTTGTGTTCAGTATATCTGAAGGTAATTCTGCTGAAAATTTGACAGAGTTTCAGTATTAAATAAGTGAGAAACTAAGAACGAGGTTAGGTAAGGTTTGGTTAACTAAGGCGAGGTTAGGTCTCTGTTGCAGATTTTTTTAATATTTAATATTAGAATTGTGTTCAGTATATCTGAAGGTAATTCTGATGAAAATTTGACAGAGTTTCAGTATTAAATAAGTGAGAAACTAAGAACGAGGTTAGGTAAGGTTTGGTTAAACTAGGCGAGGTTAGGTCTCTGTTGCAGATTTTTTTAATATTTAATATTAGATTTGTGTTCAGTATATCTGAAGGTAATTCTGATGAAAATTTGACAGAGTTTCAGTATTAAATAAGTGAGAAACTAAGAACGAGGTTAGGTAAGGTTTGGTTAACTAAGGCGAGGTTAGGTCTCTGTTGCAGATTTTTTTATTATTTAATATTAGATTTGTGTTCAGTATATCTGAAGGTAATTCTGATGAAAATTTGTCAGAGTTTCAGTATTAAATAAGTAAGAAAGTAAGAACGAGGTTAGGTAAGGTTTGGTTAAACTAGGCGAGGTTAGGTCTCCGTTGCAGATTTTTTTAATATTTAATATTAGATTTGTGTTCAGTATATCTGAAGGTAATTCTGATGAAAATTTGATAGAGTTTCAGTATTAAATAAGTGAGAAAGTAAGAACGAGGTTAGGTAAGGTTTGGTTAAACTAGGCGAGGTTAGGTCTCTGTTGCAGATTTTTTTAATATTTAATATTAGATTTGTGTTCAGTATATCTGAAGGTAATTATGATGAAAATTTGACAGAGTTTCAGTATTAAATAAGTGAGAAAGTAAGAACGAGGTTAGGTAAGGTTTGGTTAACTAAGGCGAGGTTAGGTCTCTGTTGCAGATTTTTTTAATATTTAATATTAGATTTGTGTTCAGTATATCTGAAGGTAATTCTGATGAAAATTTGACAGAGTTTCAGTATTAAATAAGTGAGAAACTAAGAACGAGGTTAGGTAAGGTTTGGTTAACTAAGGCGAGGTTAGGTCTCTGTTGCAGATTTTTTTATTATTTAATATTAGATTTGTGTTCAGTATATCTGAAGGTAATTCTGATGAAAATTTGACAGAGTTTCAGTATTAAATAAGTGAGAAAGTAAGAACGAGGTTAGGTAAGGTTTGGTTAAACTAGGCGAGGTTAGGTCTCCGTTGCAGATTTTTTTAATATTTAATATTAGATTTGTGTTCAGTATATCTGAAGGTAATTCTGATGAAAATTTGACAGAGTTTCAGTATTAAATAAGTGAGAAAGTAAGAACGAGGTTAGGTAAGGTTTGGTTAAACTAGGCGAGGTTAGGTCTCTGTTGCAGATTTTTTTAATATTTAATATTAGATTTGTGTTCAGTATATCTGAAGGTAATTCTGATGAAAATTTGACAGAGTTTCAGTATTAAATAAGTGAGAAAGTAAGAACGAGGTTAGGTAAGGTTTGGTTAACTAAGGCGAGGTTAGGTCTCTGTTGCAGATTTTTTTAATATTTAATATTAGATTTGTGTTCAGTATATCTGAAGGTAGTTCTGATGAAAATTTGACAGAGTTTCAGTATTAAATAAGTGAGAAACTAAGAACGAGGTTAGGTAAGGTTTGGTTAACTAAGGCGAGGTTAGGTCTCTGTTGCAGATTTTTTTAATATTTAATATTAGATTTGTGTTCAGTATATCTGAAGGTAATTCTGATGAAAATTTGACAAAGTTTCAGTATTAAATACGTGAGAAACTAAGAACGAGGTTAGGTAAGGTTTGGTTAAACTAGGCGAGGTTAGGTCTCTGTTGCAGATTTTTTTAATATTTAATATTAGATTTGTGTTCAGTATATCTGAAGGTAATTCTGATGAAAATTTGACAGAGTTTCAGTATTAAATAAGTGAGAAAGTAAGAACGAGGTTAGGTAAGGTTTGGTTAAACTAGGCGAGGTTAGGTCTCTGTTGCAGATTTTTTTAATATTTAATATTAGATTTGTGTTCAGTATATCTGAAGGTAGTTCTGATGAAAATTTGACAGAGTTTCAGTATTAAATAAGTGAGAAACTAAGAACGAGGTTAGGTAAGGTTTGGTTAACTAAGGCGAGGTTAGGTCTCTGTTGCAGATTTTTTTAATATTTAATATTAGATTTGTGTTCAGTATATCTGAAGGTAATTCTGATGAAAATTTGACAGAGTTTCAGTATTAAATAAGTGAGAAAGTAAGAACGAGGTTAGGTAATGTTTGGTTAAACTAGGCGAGGTTAGGTCTCTGTTGCAGATTTTTTTAATATTTAATATTAGATTTGTGTTCAGTATATCTGAAGGTAATTCTGATGATAATTTGACAGAGTTTCAGTATTAAATAAGTGAGAAACTAAGAACGAGGTTAGGTAACGTTTGGTTAACTAAGGCGAGGTTAGGTCTCTGTTGCAGATTTTTTTAATATTTAATATTAGATTTGTGTTCAGTATATCTGAAGGTAATTCTGATGAAAATTTGACAGAGTTTCAGTATTAAATAAGTGAGAAACTAAGAACGAGGTTAGGTAAGGTATGGTTAACTAAGGCGAGGTTAGGTCTCTGTTGCAGATTTTTTTAATATTTAATATTAGATTTGTGTTCAGTATATCTGAAGGTAATTCTGCTGAAAATTTGACAGAGTTTCAGTATTAAATAAGTGAGAAACTAAGAACGAGGTTAGGTAACGTTTGGTTAACTAAGGCGAGGTTAGGTCTCTGTTGCAGATTTTTTTAATATTTATTATTAGATTTGTGTTCAGTATATCTGAAGGTAATTCTGCTGAAAATTTGACAGAGTTTCAGTATTAAATAAGTGAGAAAGTAAGAACGAGGTTAGGTAAGGTTTGGCTAACTTAGGCGAGGTTAGGTCTCTGTTGCAGATTTTTTTAATATTTAATATTAGATTTGTGTTCAGTATATCTGAAGGTAATTCTGCTGAAAATTTGACAGAGTTTCAGTATTAAATAAGTGAGAGACTAAGAACGAGGTTAGGTAAGGTTTGGTTAACTAGGGCGAGGTTAGGTCTCTGTTGCAGATTTTTTTAATATTTAATATTAGATTTGTGTTCAGTATATCAGAAGGTAATTCTGCTGAAAATTTGACAGAGTTTCAGTATTAAATAAGTGAGAAACTAAGAACGAGGTTAGGTAAGGTTTGGTTAACTAAGGCGAGGTTAGGTCTCTGTTGCAGATTTTTTTAATATTTAATATTAGAATTGTGTTCAGTATATCTGAAGGTAATTCTGATGAAAATTTGACAGAGTTGCAGTATTAAATAAGTGAGAAACTAAGAACGAGGTTAGGTAAGGTTTGGTTAAACTAGGCGAGGTTAGGTCTCTGTTGCAGATTTTTTTAATATTTAATATTAGATTTGTGTTCAGTATATCTGAAGGTAATTCTGATGAAAATTTGACAGAGTTTCAGTATTAAATAAGTGAGAAACTAAGAACGAGGTTAGGTAAGGTATGGTTAACTAAGGCGAGGTTAGGTCTCTGTTGCAGATTTTTTTAAATATTTAATATTAGATTTGTGTTCAGTATATCTGAAGGTAATTCTGATGATAATTTGACAGAGTTTCAGTATTAAATAAGTGAGAAACTAAGAACGAGGTTAGGTAAGGTTTGGTTAACTAAGGCGAGGTTAGGTCTCTGTTGCAGATTTTTTTAATATTTAATATTAGATTTGTGTTCAGTATATCTGAAGGTAATTCTGATGAAAATTTGACAGAGTTTCAGTATTAAATAAGTGAGAAAGTAAGAACGAGGTTAGGTAAGGTTTGGTTAACTAAGGCGAGGTTAGGTCTCTGTTGCAGATTTTTTTAATATTTAATATTAGATTTGTGTTCAGTATATCTGAAGGTAATTCTGATGAAAATTTGACAGAGTTTCAGTATTAAATAAGTGAGAAACTAAGAACGAGGTTAGGTAAGGTTTGGTTAAACTAGGCGAGGTTAGGTCTCTGTTGCAGATTTTTTTATTATTTAATATTAGATTTGTGTTCAGTATATCTGAAGGTAATTCTGCTGAAAATTTGACAGAGTTTCAGTATTAAATAAGTGAGAAACTAAGAACGAGGTTAGGTAAGGTTTGGTTAACTAAGGCGAGGTTAGGTCTCTGTTGCAGATTTTTTTAATATTTAATATTAGAATTGTGTTCAGTATATCTGAAGGTAATTCTGATGAAAATTTGACAGAGTTTCAGTATTAAATAAGTGAGAAACTAAGAACGAGGTTAGGTAAGGTTTGGTTAAACTAGGCGAGGTTAGGTCTCTGTTGCAGATTTTTTTAATATTTAATATTAGATTTGTGTTCAGTATATCTGAAGGTAATTCTGATGAAAATTTGACAGAGTTTCAGTATTAAATAAGTGAGAAACTAAGAACGAGGTTAGGTAAGGTTTGGTTAAACTAGGCGAGGTTAGGTCTCTGTTGCAGATTTTTTTATTATTTAATATTAGATTTGTGTTCAGTATATCTGAAGGTAATTCTGCTGAAAATTTGACAGAGTTTCAGTATTAAATAAGTGAGAAACTAAGAACGAGGTTAGGTAAGGTTTGGTTAACTAAGGCGAGGTTAGGTCTCTGTTGCAGATTTTTTTAATATTTAATATTAGAATTGTGTTCAGTATATCTGAAGGTAATTCTGATGAAAATTTGACAGAGTTTCAGTATTAAATAAGTGAGAAACTAAGAACGAGGTTAGGTAAGGTTTGGTTAAACTAGGCGAGGTTAGGTCTCTGTTGCAGATTTTTTTAATATTTAATATTAGATTTGTGTTCAGTATATCTGAAGGTAATTCTGATGAAAATTTGACAGAGTTTCAGTATTAAATTAGTGAGAAAGTAAGAACGAGGTTAGGTAAGGTTTGGTTAAACTAGGCGAGGTTAGGTCTCCGTTGCAGATTTTTTTAATATTTAATATTAGATTTGTGTTCAGTATATCTGAAGGTAATTCTGATGAAAATTTGACAGAGTTTCAGTATTAAATAAGTGAGAAAGTAAGAACGAGGTTAGGTAAGGTTTGGTTAAACTAGGCGAGGTTAGGTCTCTGTTGCAGATTTTTTTAATATTTAATATTAGATTTGTGTTCAGTATATCTGAAGGTAATTATGATGAAAATTTGACAGAGTTTCAGTATTAAATAAGTGAGAAAGTAAGAACGAGGTTAGGTAAGGTTTGGTTAACTAAGGCGAGGTTAGGTCTCTGTTGCAGATTTTTTTAATATTTAATATTAGATTTGTGTTCAGTATATCTGAAGGTAATTCTGATGAAAATTTGACAGAGTTTCAGTATTAAATAAGTGAGAAACTAAGAACGAGGTTAGGTAAGGTTTGGTTAACTAAGGCGAGGTTAGGTCTCTGTTGCAGATTTTTTTATTATTTAATATTAGATTTGTGTTCAGTATATCTGAAGGTAATTCTGATGAAAATTTGACAGAGTTTCAGTATTAAATAAGTGAGAAAGTAAGAACGAGGTTAGGTAAGGTTTGGTTAAACTAGGCGAGGTTAGGTCTCCGTTGCAGATTTTTTTAATATTTAATATTAGATTTGTGTTCAGTATATCTGAAGGTAATTCTGATGAAAATTTGACAGAGTTTCAGTATTAAATAAGTGAGAAAGTAAGAACGAGGTTAGGTAAGGTTTGGTTAAACTAGGCGAGGTTAGGTCTCTGTTGCAGATTTTTTTAATATTTAATATTAGATTTGTGTTCAGTATATCTGAAGGTAATTCTGATGAAAATTTGACAGAGTTTCAGTATTAAATAAGTGAGAAAGTAAGAACGAGGTTAGGTAAGGTTTGGTTAACTAAGGCGAGGTTAGGTCTCTGTTGCAGATTTTTTTAATATTTAATATTAGATTTGTGTTCAGTATATCTGAAGGTAGTTCTGATGAAAATTTGACAGAGTTTCAGTATTAAATAAGTGAGAAACTAAGAACGAGGTTAGGTAAGGTTTGGTTAACTAAGGCGAGGTTAGGTCTCTGTTGCAGATTTTTTTAATATTTAATATTAGATTTGTGTTCAGTATATCTGAAGGTAATTCTGATGAAAATTTGACAAAGTTTCAGTATTAAATACGTGAGAAACTAAGAACGAGGTTAGGTAAGGTTTGGTTAAACTAGGCGAGGTTAGGTCTCTGTTGCAGATTTTTTTAATATTTAATATTAGATTTGTGTTCAGTATATCTGAAGGTAGTTCTGATGAAAATTTGACAGAGTTTCAGTATTAAATAAGTGAGAAAGTAAGAACGAGGTTAGGTAAGGTTTGGTTAAACTAGGCGAGGTTAGGTCTCTGTTGCAGATTTTTTTAATATTTAATATTAGATTTGTGTTCAGTATATCTGAAGGTAGTTCTGATGAAAATTTGACAGAGTTTCAGTATTAAATAAGTGAGAAACTAAGAACGAGGTTAGGTAAGGTTTGGTTAACTAAGGCGAGGTTAGGTCTCTGTTGCAGATTTTTTTAATATTTAATATTAGATTTGTGTTCAGTATATCTGAAGGTAATTCTGATGAAAATTTGACAGAGTTTCAGTATTAAATAAGTGAGAAAGTAAGAACGAGGTTAGGTAAGGTTTGGTTAAACTAGGCGAGGTTAGGTCTCTGTTGCAGATTTTTTTAATATTTAATATTAGATATGTGTTCAGTATATCTGAAGGTAATTCTGCTGAAAATTTGACAGAGTTTCAGTATTAAATAAGTGAGAAACTAAGAACGAGGTTAGGTAAGGTTTGGTTAACTAAGGCGAGGTTAGGTCTCTGTTGCAGATTTTTTTAATATTTAATATTAGATTTGTGTTCAGTATATCTGAAGGTAATTCTGAAGAAAATTTGACACAGTTTCAGTATTAAATAAGTGAGAAAGTAAGAACGAGGTTAGGTAAGGTTTGGCTAACTAAGGCGAGGTTAGGTCTCTGTTGCAGATTTTTTTAATATTTAATATTAGATTTGTGTTCAGTATATCTGAAGGTAATTCTGATGAAAATTTGACAGTTTCAGTATTAAATAAGTGAGAAATTAAGAACGAGGTTAGGTAAGGTTTGGTTAAACTAGGCGAGGTTAGGTCTCTGTTGCAGAATTTTTTAATATTTAATATTAGATTTGTGTTCAGTATATCTGAAGGTAATTCTGATGAAAATTTGACAGAGTTTCAGTATTAAATAAGTGAGAAAGTAAGAACGAGGTTAGGTAAGGTTTGGTTAAACTAAGCGAGGTTAGGTCTCTGTTGCAGATTTTTTTAATATTTAATATTAGATTTGTGTTCAGTATATCTGAAGGTAATTCTGATGAAAATTTGACAGAGTTTCAGTATTAAATAAGTGAGAAAATCAAAACGAGGTTAGGTAAGGTTTGGTTAACTAAGGCGAGGTTAGGTCTCTGTTGCAGATTTTTTTAATATTTAATATTAGATTTGTGTTCAGTATATCTGAAGGTAATTCTGCTGAAAATTTGACAGAGTTTCAGTATTAAATAAGTGAGAAACTAAGAACGAGGTTAGGTAAGGTTTGGTTAACTAAGGCGAGGTTAGGTCTCTGTTGCAGATTTTTTTAATATTTAATATTAGATATGTGTTCAGTATATCTGAAGGTAATTCTGCTGAAAATTTGACAGAGTTTCAGTATTAAATAAGTGAGAAACTAAGAACGAGGTTAGGTAAGGTTTGGTTAACTAAGGCGAGGTTAGGTCTCTGTTGCAGATTTTTTTAATATTTAATATTAGATTTGTGTTCAGTATATCTGAAGGTAATTCTGAAGAAAATTTGACACAGTTTCAGTATTAAATAAGTGAGAAAGTAAGAACGAGGTTAGGTAAGGTTTGGCTAACTAAGGCGAGGTTAGGTCTCTGTTGCAGATTTTTTTAATATTTAATATTAGATTTGTGTTCAGTATATCTGAAGGTAATTCTGATGAAAATTTGACAGAGTTTCAGTATTAAATAAGTGAGAAAGTAAGAACGAGGTTAGGTAAGGTTTGGTTAAACTAGGCGAGGTTAGGTCTCTGTTGTAGATTTTTTTAATATTTAATATTAGATTTGTGTTCAGTATATCTGAAGGTAGTTCTGATGAAAATTTGACAGAGTTTCACTATTAAATAAGTGAGAAACTAAGAACGAGGTTAGGTAAGGTTTGGTTAACTAAGGCGAGGTTAGGTCTCTGTTGCAGATTTTTTTAATATTTAATATTAGATTTGTGTTCAGTATATCTGAAGGTAATTCTGATGAAAATTTGACAGAGTTTCAGTATTAAATAAGTGAGAAACTAAGAACGAGGTTAGGTAAGGTTCGGTTAAACTAGGCGAGGTTAGGTCTCTGTTGCAGATTTTTTTAATATTTAATATTAGATTTGTGTTCAGTATATCTGAAGGTAATTCTGATGAAAATTTGACAGAGTTTCAGTATTAAATAAGTGAGAAACTAAGAACGAGGTTAGGTAAGGTTTGGTTAACTAAGGCGAGGTTAGGTCTCTGTTGCAGATTTTTTTAATATTTAATATTAGATTTGTGTTCAGTACATCTGAAGGTAATTCTGATGAAAATTTGACAGAGTTTCAGTATTAAATTAGTGAGAAAGTAAGAACGAGGTTAGGTAAGGTTTGGTTAACTAAGGCGAGGTTAGGTCTCTGTTGCAGATTTTTTTAATATTTAATATTAGATTTGTTTTCAGTATATCTGAAGGTAATTCTGATGAAAATTTGACAGAGTTTCAGTATTAAATAAGTGAGAAACTAAGAACGAGGTTAGGTAAGGTTAGGTTAACTAAGGCGAGGTTAGGTCTCTGTTGCAGATTTTTTTAATATTTAATATTAGATTTGTTTTCAGTATATCTGAAGGTAATTCTGATGAAAATTTGACAGAGTTTCAGTATTAAATAAGTGAGAAACTAAGAACGAGGTTAGGTAAGGTTTGGTTAACTAAGGCGAGGTTAGGTCTCTGTTGCAGATTTTTTTAATATTTAATATTAGATTTGTTTTCAGTATATCTGAAGGTAATTCTGATGAAAATTTGACAGAGTTTCAGTATTAAATAAGTGAGAAACTAAGAACGAGGTTAGGTAAGGTTTGGTTAACTAAGGCGAGGTTAGGTCTCTGTTGCAGATTTTTTTAATATTTAATATTAGATTTGTGTTCAGTATATCTGAAGGTAATTCTGATGAAAATTTGACAGAGTTTCAGTATTAAATAAGTGAGAAACTAAGAACGAGGTTAGGTAAGGTTTGGTTAACTAAGGCGAGGTTAGGTCTATGTTGCAGATTTTTTTAATATTTAATATTAGATTTGTGTTCAGTATATCTGAAGGTAATTCTGATGAAAATTTGACAGAGTTTCAGTATTAAATAAGTGAGAAACTAAGAACGAGGTTAGGTAAGGTTTGGTTAACTAAGGCGAGGTTAGGTCTCTGTTGCAGATTTTTTTAATATTTAATATTAGATTTGTTTTCAGTATATCTGAAGGTAATTCTCATGAAAATTTGACAGAGTTTCAGTATTAAATAAGTGAGAAAGTAAGAACGAGGTTAGGTAAGGTTTGGTTAACTAAGGCGAGGTTAGGTCTATGTTGCAGATTTTTTTAATATTTAATATTAGATTTGTGTTCAGTATATCTGAAGGTAATTCTGATGAAAATTTGACAGAGTTTCAGTATTAAATAAGTGAGAAACTAAGAACGAGGTTAGGTAAGGTTTGGTTAACTAAGGCGAGGTTAGGTCTATGTTGCAGATTTTTTTAATATTTAATATTAGATTTGTGTTCAGTATATCTGAAGGTAATTCTGATGAAAATTTGACAGAGTTTCAGTATTAAATAAGTGAGAATGTAAGAACGAGGTTAGGTAAGGTATGGTTAACTAAGGCGAGGTTAGGTCTCTGTTGCAGATTTTTTTAATATTTAATATTAGATTTGTGTTCAGTATATCTGAAGGTAATTCTGATGAAAATTTGACAGAGTTTCAGTATTAAATAAGTGAGAAAGTAAGAACGAGGTTAGGTAAGGTTTGGTTAACTAAGGCGAGGTTAGGTCTCTGTTGCAGATTTTTTTAATATTTAATATTAGATTTGTGATCAGTATATCTGAAGGTAATTCTGATGAAAATTTGACAGAGTTTCAGTATTAAATAAGTGAGAAAGTAAGAACGAGGTTAGGTAAGGTTTGGTTAACTAAGGCGAGGTTAGGTCTCTGTTGCAGATTTTTTTAATATTTAATATTAGATTTGTGTTCAGTATATCTGAAGGTAATTCTGATGAAAATTTGACAGAGTTTCAGTATTAAATAAGTGAGAATGTAAGAACGAGGTTAGGTAAGGTATGGTTAACTAAGGCGAGGTTAGGTCTCTGTTGCAGATTTTTTTAATATTTAATATTAGATTTGTGTTCAGTATATCTGAAGGTAATTCTGATGAAAATTTGACAGAGTTTCAGTATTAAATAAGTGAGAATGTAAGAACGAGGTTAGGTAAGGTATGGTTAACTAAGGCGAGGTTAGGTCTCTGTTGCAGATTTTTTTAATATTTAATATTAGATTTGTGTTCAGTATATCTGAAGGTAATTCTGATGAAAATTTGACAGAGTTTCAGTATTAAATAAGTGAGAAAGTAAGAACGAGGTTAGGTAAGGTTTGGTTAACTAAGGCGAGGTTAGGTCTCTGTTGCAGATTTTTTTAATATTTAATATTAGATTTGTGATCAGTATATCTGAAGGTAATTCTGATGAAAATTTGACAGAGTTTCAGTATTAAATAAGTGAGAAAGTAAGAACGAGGTTAGGTAAGGTTTGGTTAACTAAGGCGAGGTTAGGTCTCTGTTGCAGATTTTTTTAATATTTAATATTAGATTTGTGTTCAGTATATCTGAAGGTAATTCTGATGAAAATTTGACAGAGTTTCAGTATTAAATAAGTGAGAAACTAAGAACGAGGTTAGGTAAGGTTAGGTTAACTAAGGCGAGGTTAGGTCTCTGTTGCAGATTTTTTTAATATTTAATATTAGATTTGTGTTCAGTATATCTGAAGGTAATTCTGATGAAAATTTGACAGAGTTTCAGTATTAAATAAGTGAGAAAGTAAGAACGAGGTTAGGTAAGGTTTGGTTAACTAAGGCGAGGTTAGGTCTCTGTTGCAGATTTTTTTAATATTTAATATTAGATTTGTGTTCAGTATATCTGAAGGTAATTCTGATGAAAATTTGACAGAGTTTCAGTATTAAATAAGTGAGAATGTAAGAACGAGGTTAGGTAAGGTATGGTTAACTAAGGCGAGGTTAGGTCTCTGTTGCAGATTTTTTTTAATACTTAATATTAGATTTGTTTTCAGTATATCTGGAGGTAATTCTGATGAAAATTTGACAGAGTTTCAGTATTAAATAAGTGAGAAAGTAAGAACGAGGTTAGGTAAGGTTTGGTTAAACTAGGCGAGGTTAGGTCTCTGTTGCAGATTTTTTTAATATTTAATATTAGATTTGTGTTCAGTATATCTGAAGGTAATTCTGATGAAAATTTGACAGAGTTTCAGTATTAAATAAGTGAGAAAGTAAGAACGAGGTTAGGTAAGGTTTGGTTAAACTAGGCGAGGTTAGGTCTCTGTTGCAGATTTTTTTAATATTTAATATTAGATTTGTGTTCAGTATATCTGAAGGTAATTCTGATGAAAATTTGACAGAGTTTCAGTATTAAATAAGTGAGAATGTAAGAACGAGGTTAGGTAAGGTATGGTTAACTAAGGCGAGGTTAGGTCTCTGTTGCAGATTTTTTTTAATACTTAATATTAGATTTGTTTTCAGTATATCTGGAGGTAATTCTGATGAAAATTTGACAGAGTTTCAGTATTAAATAAGTGAGAAAGTAAGAACGAGGTTAGGTAAGGTTTGGTTAACTTAGGCGAGGTTAGGTCTCTGTTGCAGATTTTTTTAATATTTAATATTAGATTTGTGTTCAGTATATCTGAAGGTAATTCTGATGAAAATTTGACAGAGTTTCAGTATTAAATAAGTGAGAAACTAAGAACGAGGTTAGGTAAGGTTTGGTTAACTAAGGCGAGGTTAGGTCTCTGTTGCAGATTTTTTTTATATTTAATTTTAGATTTGTGTTCAGTATATCTGAAGGTAATTCTGATGAAAATTTGACAGAGTTTCAGTATTAAATAAGTGAGACTAAGAACGAGGTTAGGTAAGGTTTGGTTAACTAAGGCGAGGTTAGGTCTATGTTGCAGATTTTTTTAATATTTAATATTAGATTTGTGTTCAGTATATCTGAAGGTAATTCTGATGAAAATTTGACAGAGTTTCAGTATTAAATAAGTGAGAAACTAAGAACGAGGTTAGGTAAGGTTTGGTTAACTAAGGCGAGGTTAGGTCTATGTTGCAGATTTTTTTAATATTTAATATTAGATTTGTGTTCAGTATATCTGAAGGTAATTCTGATGAAAATTTGACAGAGTTTCAGTATTAAATAAGTGAGAAACTAAGAACGAGGTTAGGTAAGGTTTGGTTAACTAAGGCGAGGTTAGGTCTCTGTTGCAGATTTTTTTAATATTTAATATTAGATTTGTTTTCAGTATATCTGAAGGTAATTCTGATGAAAATTTGACAGAGTTTCAGTATTAAATAAGTGAGAAAGTAAGAACGAGGTTAGGTAAGGTTTGGTTAACTAAGGCGAGGTTAGGTCTATGTTGCAGATTTTTTTAATATTTAATATTAGATTTGTGTTCAGTATATCTGAAGGTAATTCTGATGAAAATTTGACAGAGTTTCAGTATTAAATAAGTGAGAAACTAAGAACGAGGTTAGGTAAGGTTTGGTTAACTAAGGCGAGGTTAGGTCTCTGTTGCAGATTTTTTTAATATTTAATATTAGATTTGTGTTCAGTATATCTGAAGGTAATTCTGATGAAAATTTGACAGAGTTTCAGTATTAAATAAGTGAGACTAAGAACGAGGTTAGGTAAGGTTTGGTTAACTAAGGCGAGGTTAGGTCTATGTTGCAGATTTTTTTAATATTTAATATTAGATTTGTGTTCAGTATATCTGAAGGTAATTCTGATGAAAATTTGACAGAGTTTCAGTATTAAATAAGTGAGAAAGTAAGAACGAGGTTAGGTAAGGTTTGGTTAACTAAGGCGAGGTTAGGTCTATGTTGCAGATTTTTTTAATATTTAATATTAGTTTTGTGTTCAGTATATCTGAAGGTAATTCTGATGAAAATTTGACAGAGTTTCAGTATTAAATAAGTGAGAAACTAAGAACGAGGTTAGGTAAGGTTTGGTTAACTAAGGCGAGGTTAGGTCTCTGTTGCAGATTTTTTTAATATTTAATATTAGATTTGTGTTCAGTATATCTGAAGGTAATTCTGATGAAAATTTGACAGAGTTTCAGTATTAAATAAGTGAGAAACTAAGAACGAGGTTAGGTAAGGTTTGGTTAACTAAGGCGAGGTTAGGTCTATGTTGCAGATTTTTTTAATATTTAATATTAGTTTTGTGTTCAGTATATCTGAAGGTAATTCTGATGAAAATTTGACAGAGTTTCAGTATTAAATAAGTGAGAAACTAAGAACGAGGTTAGGTAAGGTTTGGTTAACTAAGGCGAGGTTAGGTCTCTGTTGCAGATTTTTTTAATATTTAATATTAGATTTGTGTTCAGTATATCTGAAGGTAATTCTGATGAAAATTTGACAGAGTTTCAGTATTAAATAAGTGAGAAACTAAGAACGAGGTTAGGTAAGGTTTGGTTAACTAAGGCGAGGTTAGGTCTCTGTTGCAGATTTTTTTAATATTTAATATTAGATTTGTGTTCAGTATATCTGAAGGTAATTCTGATGAAAATTTGACAGAGTTTCAGTATTAAATAAGTGAGAAAGTAAGAACGAGGTCTGGTAAAGTTAGGTTAACTAAGGCGAGGTTAGGTCTCTGTTGCAGATTTTTTTAATATTTAATATTAGATTTGTGTTCAGTATATCTGAAGGTAATTCTGATGAAAATTTGACAGAGTTTCAGTATTAAATAAGTGAGAAACTAAGAACGAGGTTAGGTAAGGTTTGGTTAAACTAGGCGAGGTTAGGTCTCTGTTGCAGATTTTTTTAATATTTAATATTAGATTTGTGTTCAGTATATCTGAAGGTAATTCTGATGAAAATTTGACAGAGTTTCAGTATTAAATAAGTGAGAATGTAAGAACGAGGTTAGGTAAGGTATGGTTAACTAAGGCGAGGTTAGGTCTCTGTTGCAGATTTTTTTAATATTTAATATTAGATTTGTGTTCAGTATATCTGAAGGTAATTCTGATGAAAATTTGACAGAGTTTCAGTATTAAATAAGTGAGAAAGTAAGAACGAGGTTAGGTAAGGTTTGGTTAACTAAGGCGAGGTTAGGTCTCTGTTGCAGATTTTTTTAATATTTAATATTAGATTTGTGTTCAGTATATCTGAAGGTAATTCTGATGAAAATTTGACAGAGTTTCAGTATTAAATAAGTGAGAAAGTAAGAACGAGGTTAGGTAAGGTTTGGTTAACTAAGGCGAGGTTAGGTCTCTGTTGCAGATTTTTTTAATATTTAATATTAGATTTGTGTTCAGTATATCTGAAGGTAATTCTGATGAAAATTTGACAGAGTTTCAGTATTAAATAAGTGAGAATGTAAGAACGAGGTTAGGTAAGGTATGGTTAACTAAGGCGAGGTTAGGTCTCTGTTGCAGATTTTTTTTAATACTTAATATTAGATTTGTTTTCAGTATATCTGGAGGTAATTCTGATGAAAATTTGACAGAGTTTCAGTATTAAATAAGTGAGAAAGTAAGAACGAGGTTAGGTAAGGTTTGGTTAACTAAGGCGAGGTTAGGTCTCTGTTGCAGATTTTTTTAATATTTAATATTAGATTTGTGTTCAGTATATCTGAAGGTAATTCTGATGAAAATTTGACAGAGTTTCAGTATTAAATAAGTGAGAAAGTAAGAACGAGGTTAGGTAAGGTTTGGTTAACTAAGGCGAGGTTAGGTCTCTGTTGCAGATTTTTTTAATATTTAATATTAGATTTGTGTTCAGTATATCTGAAGGTAATTCTGATGAAAATTTGACAGAGTTTCAGTATTAAATAAGTGAGAAAGTAAGAACGAGGTTAGGTAAGGTTTGGTTAACTTAGGGGAGGTTAGGTCTCTGTTGCAGATTTTTTTAATATTTAATATTAGATTTGTGTTCAGTATATCTGAAGGTAATTCTGATGAAAATTTGACAGAGTTTCAGTATTAAATAAGTGAGAAACTAAGAACGAGGTTAGGTAAGGTTTGGTTAACTAAGGCGAGGTTAGGTCTCTGTTGCAGATTTTTTTTATATTTAATTTTAGATTTGTGTTCAGTATACCGGAAGGTAATTCTGCTGAAAATTTGACAGAGTTTCAGTATTAAATAAGTGAGAAAGTCAGAACGAGGTTAGGTAAGGTTAGGTTAAGCTAGGCGAGGTTAGGTCTCTGTTACAGATGTTTTTAATATTTAATATTAGATTTGTGTTCAGTATACCTGAAAGTAATTCTGCTGAAAATTTGACAGAGTTTCAGTATTAAATAAGTAAGAAAGTCAGAACGAGGTTAGGTAAGGTTAGGTTAAGCTAGGCGAGGTTAGGTCTCTGTTGCAGATTTTTTTAATATTTAATATTAGATTTGTGTTCAGTATATCTGAAGGTAATTCTGATGAAAATTTGACAGAGTTTCAGTATTTATTAAGTGAGAAACTAAGAACGAGGTTAGGTAAGGTTTGGTTAACTAAGGCGAGGTTAGGTCTCTGTTGCAGATTTTTTTAATATTTAATATTAGATTTGTGTTCAGTATATCTGAAGGTAATTCTGATGAAAATTTGACAGAGTTTCAGTATTAAATAAGTGAGAAAGTAAGAACGAGGTTAGGTAAGGTTTGGTTAACTAAGGCGAGGTTAGGTCTCTGTTGCAGATTTTTTTTATATTTAATTTTAGATTTGTGTTCAGTATACCGGAAGGTAATTCTGCTGAAAATTTGACAGAGTTTCAGTATTAAATAAGTTAGAAAGTCAGAACGAGGTTAGGTAAGGTTAGGTTAAGCTAGGCGAGGTTAGGTCTCTGTTACAGATGTTTTTAATATTTAATATTAGATTTGTGTTCAGTATACCTGAAAGTAATTCTGCTGAAAATTTGACAGAGTTTCAGTATTAAATAAGTAAGAAAGTCAGAACGAGGTTAGATAAGGTTAGGTTAAGCTAGGCGAGGTTAGGTCTCTGTTGCAGATTTTTTTAATATTTAATATTAGATTTGTGTTCAGTACATCTGAAGGTAATTCTGCTGATAATTTGACAGATTTTCAGTATTAAATAAGTGAGAAAATCAGAACTAGGTTAGGTGAGGTTAGGTTAAGCTAGGCGAGGTTAGGTCTCTATTACAGATTTTTTTAATATTTAATATTAGATTTGTGTTCAGTATATCTGAAGGTAATTCTACTGAAAATATGACAGAGTTTCAGTATTAAATAAATGAGAAAGTCAGAACTAGGTTAGGTGAGGTTAGGTTAAGTTAGGCGAGGTTAGGTCTCTGTTGCAGATTTTTTTTATATTTAATTTTAGATTTGTGTTCAGTACCTGAAGGTAATTTTGCTGAAAATTTGACAGAGTTTCAGTATTAAATAAGTGAGAAAGTCAGAACGAGGTTAGGTAAGGTTAGGTTAAGCTAGGCGAGGTTAGGTCTCTGTTACAGATTTTTTTTATATTTAATTTTAGATTTGTGTTCAGTATATCTGAAGGTAATTCTGATGAAAATTTGACAGAGTTTCAGTATTAAATAAGTGAGACTAAGAACGAGGTTAGGTAAGGTTTGGTTAACTAAGGCGAGGTTAGGTCTATGTTGCAGATTTTTTTAATATTCAATATTAGATTTGTGTTCAGTATATCTGAAGGTAATTCTGATGAAAATTTGACAGAGTTTCAGTATTAAATAAGTGAGAAACTAAGAACGAGGTTAGGTAAGGTTTGGTTAACTAAGGCGAGGTTAGGTCTATGTTGCAGATTTTTTTAATATTTAATATTAGATTTGTGTTCAGTATATCTGAAGGTAATTCTGATGAAAATTTGACAGAGTTTCAGTATTAAATAAGTGAGAAACTAAGAACGAGGTTAGGTAAGGTTTGGTTAACTAAGGCGAGGTTAGGTCTCTGTTGCAGATTTTTTTAATATTTAATATTAGATTTGTTTTCAGTATATCTGAAGGTAATTCTGATGAAAATTTGACAGAGTTTCAGTATTAAATAAGTGAGAAAGTAAGAACGAGGTTAGGTAAGGTTTGGTTAACTAAGGCGAGGTTAGGTCTATGTTGCAGATTTTTTTAATATTTAATATTAGATTTGTGTTCAGTATATCTGAAGGTAATTCTGATGAAAATTTGACAGAGTTTCAGTATTAAATAAGTGAGAAACTAAGAACGAGGTTAGGTAAGGTTTGGTTAACTAAGGCGAGGTTAGGTCTCTGTTGCAGATTTTTTTAATATTTAATATTAGATTTGTGTTCAGTATATCTGAAGGTAATTCTGATGAAAATTTGACAGAGTTTCAGTATTAAATAAGTGAGACTAAGAACGAGGTTAGGTAAGGTTTGGTTAACTAAGGCGAGGTTAGGTCTATGTTGCAGATTTTTTTAATATTTAATATTAGATTTGTGTTCAGTATATCTGAAGGTAATTCTGATGAAAATTTGACAGAGTTTCAGTATTAAATAAGTGAGAAACTAAGAACGAGGTTAGGTAAGGTTTGGTTAACTAAGGCGAGGTTAGGTCTATGTTGCAGATTTTTTTAATATTTAATATTAGATTTGTGTTCAGTATATCTGAAGGTAATTCTGATGAAAATTTGACAGAGTTTCAGTATTAAATAAGTGAGAAACTAAGAACGAGGTTAGGTAAGGTTTGGTTAACTAAGGCGAGGTTAGGTCTCTGTTGCAGATTTTTTTAATATTTAATATTAGATTTGTTTTCAGTATATCTGAAGGTAATTCTGATGAAAATTTGACAGAGTTTCAGTATTAAATAAGTGAGAAAGTAAGAACGAGGTTAGGTAAGGTTTGGTTAAACTAGGCGAGGTTAGGTCTCTGTTGCAGATTTTTTTAATATTTAATATTAGATTTGTTTTCAGTATATCTGAAGGTAATTCTGATGAAAATTTGACAGAGTTTCAGTATTAAATAAGTGAGAAAGTAAGAACGAGGTTAGGTAAGCTTTGGTTAACTAAGGCGAGGTTAGGTCTATGTTGCAGATTTTTTTAATATTTAATATTAGTTTTGTGTTCAGTATATCTGAAGGTAATTCTGATGAAAATTTGACAGAGTTTCAGTATTAAATAAGTGAGAAACTAAGAACGAGGTTAGGTAAGGTTTGGTTAACTAAGGCGAGGTTAGGTCTCTGTTGCAGATTTTTTTAATATTTAATATTAGATTTGTGTTCAGTATATCTGAAGGTAATTCTGATGAAAATTTGACAGAGTTTCAGTATTAAATAAGTGAGAAACTAAGAACGAGGTTAGGTAAGGTTTGGTTAACTAAGGCGAGGTTAGGTCTATGTTGCAGATTTTTTTAATATTTAATATTAGTTTTGTGTTCAGTATATCTGAAGGTAATTCTGATGAAAATTTGACAGAGTTTCAGTATTAAATAAGTGAGAAACTAAGAACGAGGTTAGGTAAGGTTTGGTTAACTAAGGCGAGGTTAGGTCTCTGTTGCAGATTTTTTTAATATTTAATATTAGATTTGTGTTCAGTATATCTGAAGGTAATTCTGATGAAAATTTGACAGAGTTTCAGTATTAAATAAGTGAGAAACTAAGAACGAGGTTAGGTAAGGTTTGGTTAACTAAGGCGAGGTTAGGTCTCTGTTGCAGATTTTTTTAATATTTAATATTAGATTTGTGTTCAGTATATCTGAAGGTAATTCTGATGAAAATTTGACAGAGTTTCAGTATTAAATAAGTGAGAAACTAAGAACGAGGTTAGGTAAGGTTTGGTTAACTAAGGCGAGGTTAGGTCTCTGTTGCAGATTTTTTTAATATTTAATATTAGATTTGTGTTCAGTATATCTGAAGGTAATTCTGATGAAAATTTGACAGAGTTTCAGTATTAAATAAGTGAGAAAGTAAGAACGAGGTCTGGTAAAGTTAGGTTAACTAAGGCGAGGTTAGGTCTCTGTTGCAGATTTTTTTAATATTTAATATTAGATTTGTGTTCAGTATATCTGAAGGTAATTCTGATGAAAATTTGACAGAGTTTCAGTATTAAATAAGTGAGAAACTAAGAACGAGGTTAGGTAAGGTTTGGTTAAACTAGGCGAGGTTAGGTCTCTGTTGCAGATTTTTTTAATATTTAATATTAGATTTGTGTTCAGTATATCTGAAGGTAATTCTGATGAAAATTTGACAGAGTTTCAGTATTAAATAAGTGAGAATGTAAGAACGAGGTTAGGTAAGGTATGGTTAACTAAGGCGAGGTTAGGTCTCTGTTGCAGATTTTTTTAATATTTAATATTAGATTTGTGTTCAGTATATCTGAAGGTAATTCTGATGAAAATTTGACAGAGTTTCAGTATTAAATAAGTGAGAAAGTAAGAACGAGGTTAGGTAAGGTTTGGTTAACTAAGGCGAGGTTAGGTCTCTGTTGCAGATTTTTTTAATATTTAATATTAGATTTGTGTTCAGTATATCTGAAGGTAATTCTGATGAAAATTTGACAGAGTTTCAGTATTAAATAAGTGAGAAAGTAAGAACGAGGTTAGGTAAGGTTTGGTTAACTAAGGCGAGGTTAGGTCTCTGTTGCAGATTTTTTTAATATTTAATATTAGATTTGTGTTCAGTATATCTGAAGGTAATTCTGATGAAAATTTGACAGAGTTTCAGTATTAAATAAGTGAGAAAGTAAGAACGAGGTTAGGTAAGGTTTGGTTAACTAAGGCGAGGTTAGGTCTCTGTTGCAGATTTTTTTAATATTTAATATTAGATTTGTGTTCAGTATATCTGAAGGTAATTCTGATGAAAATTTGACAGAGTTTCAGTATTAAATAAGTGAGAAAGTAAGAACGAGGTTAGGTAAGGTTTGGTTAACTAAGGCGAGGTTAGGTCTCTGTTGCAGATTTTTTTAATATTTAATATTAGATTTGTGTTCAGTATATCTGAAGGTAATTCTGATGAAAATTTGACAGAGTTTCAGTATTAAATAAGTGAGAAAGTAAGAACGAGGTTAGGTAAGGTTTGGTTAACTAAGGCGAGGTTAGGTCTCTGTTGCAGATTTTTTTTAATACTTAATATTAGATTTGTTTTCAGTATATCTGGAGGTAATTCTGATGAAAATTTGACAGAGTTTCAGTATTAAATAAGTGAGAAAGTAAGAACGAGGTTAGGTAAGGTTTGGTTAACTAAGGCGAGGTTAGGTCTCTGTTGCAGATTTTTTTAATATTTAATATTAGATTTGTGTTCAGTATATCTGAAGGTAATTCTGATGAAAATTTGACAGAGTTTCAGTATTAAATAAGTGAGAAAGTAAGAACGAGGTTAGGTAAGGTTTGGTTAACTTAGGGGAGGTTAGGTCTCTGTTGCAGATTTTTTTAATATTTAATATTAGATTTGTGTTCAGTATATCTGAAGGTAATTCTGATGAAAATTTGACAGAGTTTCAGTATTAAATAAGTGAGAAAGTAAGAACGAGGTTAGGTAAGGTTTGGTTAACTAAGGCGAGGTTAGGTCTCTGTTGCAGATTTTTTTTAATACTTAATATTAGATTTGTTTTCAGTATATCTGGAGGTAATTCTGATGAAAATTTGACAGAGTTTCAGTATTAAATAAGTGAGAAAGTAAGAACGAGGTTAGGTAAGGTTTGGTTAACTAAGGCGAGGTTAGGTCTCTGTTGCAGATTTATTTAATATTTAATATTAGATTTGTGTTCAGTATATCTGAAGGTAATTCTGATGAAAATTTGACAGAGTTTCAGTATTAAATAAGTGAGAAAGTAAGAACGAGGTTAGGTAAGGTTTGGTTAACTAAGGCGAGGTTAGGTCTCTGTTGCAGATTTTTTTTAATACTTAATATTAGATTTGTTTTCAGTATATCTGGAGGTAATTCTGATGAAAATTTGACAGAGTTTCAGTATTAAATAAGTGAGAAAGTAAGAACGAGGTTTGGTAAGGTTTGGTTAACTAAGGCGAGGTTAGGTCTCTGTTGCAGATTTTTTTAATATTTAATATTAGATTTGTGTTCAGTATATCTGAAGGTAATTCTGATGAAAATTTGACAGAGTTTCAGTATTAAATAAGTGAGAAAGTAAGAACGAGGTTAGGTAAGGTTTGGTTAACTAAGGCGAGGTTAGGTCTCTGTTGCAGATTTTTTTAATATTTAATATTAGATTTGTGTTCAGTATATCTGAAGGTAATTCTGATGAAAATTTGACAGAGTTTCAGTATTAAATAAGTGAGAAAGTAAGAACGAGGTTAGGTAAGGTTTGGTTAACTAAGGCGAGGTTAGGTCTCTGTTGCAGATTTTTTTAATATTTAATATTAGATTTGTGTTCAGTATATCTGAAGGTAATTCTGATGAAAATTTGACAGAGTTTCAGTATTAAATAAGTGAGAAAGTAAGAACGAGGTTAGGTAAGGTTTGGTTAACTTAGGGGAGGTTAGGTCTCTGTTGCAGATTTTTTTAATATTTAATATTAGATTTGTGTTCAGTATATCTGAAGGTAATTCTGATGAAAATTTGACAGAGTTTCAGTATTAAATAAGTGAGAAACTAAGAACGAGGTTAGGTAAGGTTTGGTTAACTAAGGCGAGGTTAGGTCTCTGTTGCAGATTTTTTTTATATTTAATTTTAGATTTGTGTTCAGTATACCGGAAGGTAATTCTGCTGAAAATTTGACAGAGTTTCAGTATTAAATAAGTGAGAAAGTCAGAACGAGGTTAGGTAAGGTTAGGTTAAGCTAGGCGAGGTTAGGTCTCTGTTACAGATGTTTTTAATATTTAATATTAGATTTGTGTTCAGTATACCTGAAAGTAATTCTGCTGAAAATTTGACAGAGTTTCAGTATTAAATAAGTAAGAAAGTCAGAACGAGGTTAGGTAAGGTTAGGTTAAGCTAGGCGAGGTTAGGTCTCTGTTGCAGATTTTTTTAATATTTAATATTAGATTTGTGTTCAGTATATCTGAAGGTAATTCTGATGAAAATTTGACAGAGTTTCAGTATTAAATAAGTGAGAAAGTAAGAACGAGGTTAGGTAAGGTTTGGTTAACTAAGGCGAGGTTAGGTCTCTGTTGCAGATTTTTTTTATATTTAATTTTAGATTTGTGTTCAGTATACCGGAAGGTAATTCTGCTGAAAATTTGACAGAGTTTCAGTATTAAATAAGTTAGAAAGTCAGAACGAGGTTAGGTAAGGTTAGGTTAAGCTAGGCGAGGTTAGGTCTCTGTTACAGATGTTTTTAATATTTAATATTAGATTTGTGTTCAGTATACCTGAAAGTAATTCTGCTGAAAATTTGACAGAGTTTCAGTATTAAATAAGTGAGAAAGTAAGAACGAGGTTAGGTAAGGTTTGGTTAACTAAGGCGAGGTTAGGTCTCTGTTGCAGATTTTTTTTATATTTAATTTTAGATTTGTGTTCAGTATACCGGAAGGTAATTCTGCTGAAAATTTGACAGAGTTTCAGTATTAAATAAGTTAGAAAGTCAGAACGAGGTTAGGTAAGGTTAGGTTAAGCTAGGCGAGGTTAGGTCTCTGTTACAGATGTTTTTAATATTTAATATTAGATTTGTGTTCAGTATACCTGAAAGTAATTCTGCTGAAAATTTGACAGAGTTTCAGTATTAAATAAGTAAGAAAGTCAGAACGAGGTTAGATAAGGTTAGGTTAAGCTAGGCGAGGTTAGGTCTCTGTTGCAGATTTTTTTAATATTTAATATTAGATTTGTGTTCAGTACATCTGAAGGTAATTCTGCTGATAATTTGACAGATTTTCAGTATTAAATAAGTGAGAAAGTCAGAACTAGGTTAGGTGAGGTTAGGTTAAGCTAGGCGAGGTTAGGTCTCTATTACAGATTTTTTTAATATTTAATATTAGATTTGTGTTCAGTATATCTGAAGGTAATTCTACTGAAAATATGACAGAGTTTCAGTATTAAATAAATGAGAAAGTCAGAACTAGGTTAGGTGAGGTTAGGTTAAGTTAGGCGAGGTTAGGTCTCTGTTGCAGATTTTTTTTATATTTAATTTTAGATTTGTGTTCAGTACCTGAAGGTAATTTTGCTGAAAATTTGACAGAGTTTCAGTATTAAATAAGTGAGAAAGTCAGAACGAGGTTAGGTAAGGTTAGGTTAAGCTAGGCGAGGTTAGGTCTCTGTTACAGATGTTTTTAATATTTAATATTAGATTTGTGTTCAGTATACCTGAAAGTAATTCTGCTGAAAATTTGACAGAGTTTCAGTATTAAATAAGTAAGAAAGTCAGAACGAGGTTAGGTAAGGTTAGGTTAAGCTAGGCGAGGTTAGGTCTCTGTTATAGATTTTTTTAATATTTAATATTAGATTTGTGTTCAGTATATCTGAAGGTAATTCTGATGAAAATTTGACAGAGTTTCAGTATTAAATAAGTGAGAAAGTAAGAACGAGGTTAGGTAAGGTTTGGTTAACTAAGGCGAGGTTAGGTCTCTGTTGCAGATTTTTTTTATATTTAATTTTAGATTTGTGTTCAGTATACCGGAAGGTAATTCTGCTGAAAATTTGACAGAGTTTCAGTATTAAATAAGTTAGAAAGTCAGAACGAGGTTAGGTAAGGTTAGGTTAAGCTAGGCGAGGTTAGGTCTCTGTTACAGATGTTTTTAATATTTAATATTAGATTTGTGTTCAGTATACCTGAAAGTAATTCTGCTGAAAATTTGACAGAGTTTCAGTATTAAATAAGTGAGAAAGTAAGAACGAGGTTAGGTAAGGTTTGGTTAACTAAGGCGAGGTTAGGTCTCTGTTGCAGATTTTTTTTATATTTAATTTTAGATTTGTGTTCAGTATACCGGAAGGTAATTCTGCTGAAAATTTGACAGAGTTTCAGTATTAAATAAGTTAGAAAGTCAGAACGAGGTTAGGTAAGGTTAGGTTAAGCTAGGCGAGGTTAGGTCTCTGTTACAGATGTTTTTAATATTTAATATTAGATTTGTGTTCAGTATACCTGAAAGTAATTCTGCTGAAAATTTGACAGAGTTTCAGTATTAAATAAGTAAGAAAGTCAGAACGAGGTTAGATAAGGTTAGGTTAAGCTAGGCGAGGTTAGGTCTCTGTTGCAGATTTTTTTAATATTTAATATTAGATTTGTGTTCAGTACATCTGAAGGTAATTCTGCTGATAATTTGACAGATTTTCAGTATTAAATAAGTGAGAAAGTCAGAACTAGGTTAGGTGAGGTTAGGTTAAGCTAGGCGAGGTTAGGTCTCTATTACAGATTTTTTTAATATTTAATATTAGATTTGTGTTCAGTATATCTGAAGGTAATTCTACTGAAAATATGACAGAGTTTCAGTATTAAATAAATGAGAAAGTCAGAACTAGGTTAGGTGAGGTTAGGTTAAGTTAGGCGAGGTTAGGTCTCTGTTGCAGATTTTTTTTATATTTAATTTTAGATTTGTGTTCAGTACCTGAAGGTAATTTTGCTGAAAATTTGACAGAGTTTCAGTATTAAATAAGTGAGAAAGTCAGAACGAGGTTAGGTAAGGTTAGGTTAAGCTAGGCGAGGTTAGGTCTCTGTTACAGATTTTTTTTATATTTAATATTAGATTTGTGTTCAGTATACCTGAAGGTAATTTTGGTGAAAATTTGACAGAGTTTCAGTATTAAATAAGTGAGAAAGTCAGAACGAGGTTAGGTAAGGTTAGGTTAAGCTAGGCGAGGTTAGGTTTCTGTTGCAGATTGTTTTAATATTTAATATTAGATTTGTGTTCAGTATATCTGAAGGTAATTCTGATGAAAATTTGACAGAGTTTCAGTATTAAATAAGTGAGAAAATAAGAACGAGGTTAGGTAAGGTTTGGTTAAACTAGGCGAGGCTCCAGTCATACCTGCAGCGCATAGGGAAGGCAGCAGACGGCGCCTGCCGCTTCTGCCCTGCTGTGCTGGACGATGCGCTCCACACCCTGATCGCCTGCCCCCGCTGGCGGGTCGAAAGGCTAGTCCTGGAGGCAGCTCTGGAGGAGGCCGTGGACCCTGACACACTGGTCGCGGCCATGATGAAGTCGGGCGCAAGATGGGACGCGACGGCGCGGTTCGCTGAGACAGTCCTCCGCGAAAAGGATGAAGTAGAGAGGGCGCTAAGTGAGCTGGAGTGAGGTCAGCTAGCAACAACTACGAGCCGCACCACAAACCTGTGCGGCCCGCGGGCATGCTCCCCTGAAGCCATGCCGAGAGGCGATCCCGGGGTGAGCAGAACATTAATGCCCTGAGGGGGGTTTTAGTAGGTCGGCAGATCACCGTGCCATCCCTACACTACCACGTCAAGCTGGCGACGTGGTGTCTGGTAGCAGATTTTCCCCCCTCCCGAAAAAAAAAAAAAAAAAGGCGAGGTTAGGTCTCTGTTGCAGATTTTTTTAATATTTAATTTTAGATTTGTGTTCAGTATACCTGAAGGTAATTCTGCTGAAAATTTGACAGAGTTTCAGTATTAAATAAGTGAGAAAGTCAGAACTAGGTTAGGTAAGTTTAGGTTAAGCTAGGCGAGGTTAGGTCTCTGTTGCAGATTTTTTTAATATTTAATATTAGATTTGTGTTCAGTATACCTGAAAGTAATTCTGCTGAAAATTTGACAGAGTTTCAGTATTAAATAAGTAAGAAAGTCAGAACGAGGTTAGGTAAGGTTAGGTTAAGCTAGGCGAGGTTAGGTCTCTATTACAGATTTTTTTAATATTTAATATTAGATTTGTGTTCAGTATACCTGAAAGTAATTCTGCTGAAAATTTGACAGAGTTTCAGTATTAAATAAGTAAGAAAGTCAGAACGAGGTTAGGTAAGGTTAGGTTAAGCTAGGCGAGGTTAGGTCTCTGTTGCAGATTTTTTTAATATTTAATATTAGATTTGTGTTCAGTATATCTGAAGGTAATTCTGCTGAAAATTTGACAGAGTTTCAGTATTAAATAAGTAAGAAAGTCAGAACGAGGTTAGGTAAGGTTAGGTTAAGCTAGGCGAGGTTAGGTCTCTGTTGCAGATTTTTTTAATATTTAATTTTAGATTTGTGTTCAGTATACCTGAAGGTAATTCTGCTGAAAATTTGACAGAGTTTCAGTATTAAATAAGTGAGAAAGTCAGAACGAGGTTAGGTAAATATGCACCGAGAAAATATAAATGCAAAAATATTTCCCATAAGCATATCTGACCACAGACCACTGCTAACAACGTAATAAACAAAAAAAGAAACATTAACCTATAAAACATACCGACGAGCAAAGGACAAAACAAGAACAAAATAAAAATTAAATAAATAAAATGTAACTGTGCAAAACAAGAAACTTCAAAGAATTATCAATGAGTGATAAGATTCAGTCAGTCAGATATCAATCAGAAAATTATTGGAGAAATAGGTACAAAAATCAAAAGAAGACCAGAGAATCCATGGATGTCAATAGACATAACTAAAAGCATAAAACTGCGCAACAAAACATACAAAAGGTATAGAAAAAATTCGGAGAACAATCAAATAAATGAAGAAAATAAAAAACAAAAAAGAACAGCACTGAATTAATTAACGACACAAAAAACAACAGTATGAAAACAAGTTTGAGCAAAAGAAGGAAGATCCTGGAAAAATATGGGCAATCATTGACTCAATTACAAATAAGAAAATAAAACAACAAAAGAACATATCACAAATGAAAGATGCAGATAACAGAAACACAACTTTCAAGAAAGAAATAGGAAAAATAATCAATAAATATTTTGCAGAAATGAAGGAAGATCCTGGAAAAAGAAAATCCATGTATGTCAATAGACATAATTTAAAGCATGAAACTACGTAACAAGATATGCAAAATGTATTAAAAGTTCGGTAAACAATCAAATAAAGGAAGAAAATGAAAAACAAAAAAAAAACATCACTGAACTAATTAATGACACAACAAACAACACTATGAAAACAAGTATGAGCAAAAGAAGGAAGATCCTGGAAAAATATGGACAATAATTGACTCAATCACAAATAGGAATATAAAACAACAAAACAACAGAACACAAATGATATATGGAGATAACAGAACCAGAACTGGCAAGAAAGAAATAGCAAACATAATCAACAAATACTTTGCAGAAATTGGGAAAGAATTAGCAAGAAACAACCTTACAAAACAAAAACAACCAAATATGGAGAAGGAAACATAAGATAATGACCAATAAACCTTATGTCAATGGACATAATTAAAAGCATAAAACTGCGTAACAAAACATACAAAAAGTATAGAAAAAATTCGGAAAACAATCAAATAAAGGAAGAATATAATGAACAAAAAAAAAATCACCACAGAACTAATTAACGACACAAAAAAAATACTATGAAAGCAAGTTTTAGCAGATGAAGGAAGATCCTGGAAAAACTGGATAATAGTTGACTCAATCTCAAATAGGAAAATAAAACAACGTAACACAAATGCTAGATGCAGATAACAGAAACACAACTGACAAGAAAGAAATGGCAAACATAATCAACAAATAGTTTGCAGAAATTAGGAAAAAATTAGCAAGAAAAAACCTTACAAAACAAAAGCAACCAAATATGGAGAAGGAAACAAAAGATATATATCAATATTCATCAGAGACATTCTAACAAACAAAATTAGTTTATTTGATATAACTAAAAAGGCCTAGTACCTAGGCCTTTTTTTCAGCCTGATGAAACTTTTCTCTGAAATTTTCAAGTGCAGTTATATCTGTAAACATGTACCTAAAGTGAAATATTCCTGCGTAATTTACTTCGAACGACTGATCGAAGGGTACAACCTGTGCGAACAACGCTCGTCTCAAGGGCAAGTTTGCTATAGAAGCCACAAGCCAGCAGTCGCCTAAATACCCTTGTACTGCACCACTCCGAGAAATAGGGCTTACAAAAAGTCTAGGTTTGCTGCAAATATCCTGAAACCAAAGCGACAATTCATATTCAAAAATTATTGTGCTACAGCCGTAGTGTGGTGGTTTATTTGGTTGAGTTTATCAACCTAAAAGCATTCCTAGTGGTAAACACAAAATAGCGGCATCAGCTGTATAAGACAAACAAATACACCTTACACTAAGGTTACATTAAGATATAATTTTAATGACTTCAGATCTATCTTTTAACCACTCACTACATTTTGGCAGGTTCGTTAAAATGGGCTAGATTTTGTTAGTCTAGTTCAAATATGCTTGATGGGTTACTACACTTGTAATATCAGCAATGGTAAACATGAAAATCAGGTCCTTCTTTTTTAATGGCATATTATTTAGTTTTATTAATAAATCATAAATGTCCTTATAGGTCTCACGATGGCAAACTTACATACCCTCAGAGGCTTACTGTGATTCTATCGATGATATACACTATATATGTGATAACAGTGTTGTGTTTTCATTCACCGGATCTTCGGATTTATGACACTCGTGAATATGGAAATTTTATGTTTTATATGGAGACAGTGAATTATGGGATAGTCAGCAGCTTGACATCGTCTGTGGTCAATCTACCGTTTGTTTATTTCTTCAGGTTTGTAATGCCAAACAAAATAATTTTTCCACTGTACCGTAGATTGTCTAAGGTACAAAAATAATAGTAATAATAATAATAATGGGGGAAATGTCGATTACGACTACGCACGTAAAAAATATAATGACAAAAAAATGGAAATTTGAATTCCTGTAATCATCAGAAACCTTCTGCAGGTTTCTTGCAACTATATTTTGTGAAAATTGAATTTTTTAATAAATGTTTACAAATTATCTAAAAATAACATAAGTTACGAAAATTATGTATACAATAGTACAAGACTATGCAAAGATTCTAGTTTTTATTGATGTTTTTATTTGTTAGAAATGTTATGGAAATTTCATGAAAATTCTAACTAGTTTAGTGTGTTTTCTGACATCTTGTAAACTGTCATAGAATATTAAACTTTGTTTTAGTTTATAACTGACAAGTAATTTTGACTATCAGAACTGCACGAATCTGACCAAGAGCCGATCTTTTGCCATCTCATTTAGCTAGCAAATAAGTTTGCAATACAATATATATATATATATATATATACAGGGTGTATCAGCCAACTGGAACAAATTCAATAATAAATAAATAGGGGCGTGTTCGAAAAAACGCTCGGACACGTCGATTGTTATTTTTAGTTGAGCATGTTTTTCAACAAAAACTTTTTATACAGGGTGTGTCATGTGACCGTGGCCAATACCAACTTTCTTATTTTGCAACACCTGGTATATGATTCAATTTTTGGATTCTTCAGAAAATTCAAGACATATTTCATGTACAATGTCCTATACCAATCTTCAACTGTTTCGGAAGCAGGAATTGTTGGAGAACATAACATAGGTCCCTTTTTCATTGATGGCAATTTAAATGGTGATAATTATTTAGCACTACTCCAAAATAATGTTGTGTATACTTTGACAAACTTATATCCTGATCCAGCAAACCCACAAGTTCCAGCGAATATGATATGGTTTCAGCAAGATGGAGCACCGCCCCATTACTAAATCAATGTCCGGAACTACCTCAACCGAATATTTCCAAATCGGTGGATAGGGAGGCGAGGATCGATGGAATGGCCAGCACGATCCCCTGATCTGACGTCATTAGACTTCTTCTTATGGGGATATGTGAAAAGTATTGTATACAAAACTAAACCCTCGGCTTAGCTGACTTAAGAAGACGAATAATGCTTGCGATTAGATCGGTCACGCCTGAGATGTTGAGTAACGTTAGAAGAAATTTCTATTTAAGATTAGGATGTTGCCAAGACGTTCACGGCGAGCATTTTGAACATCTCCTCAATGGAAATTTATTGTTTTTTTTGTGTTTTTTTACATTATCAAGAAATAAATAGTATTACTTATTAGTTTTTGAGTGTGTTGTAACGAATTTCTGTAATCAAATAATTTTCTTTTTTTAATGTTAATTTTTGCAATAAATCTGAAAACACTTAATATTTCCGAAACAGTTGAAGATAGGTATAGGACATTGTACATGAAATATGTCTAGAATTTTCTGAAGAATCCAAAAATTGAATAATATACCAGGTGTTGCATTTAAAATAAGAAAGTTGGTATTGGCCACGGTCACATGACATACCCTGTATAAAAAGTATTTGTTGACAAAAATGCGCAACTAAAAATAACAATCGACGTGTCCGAGCGTTTTTTCGAACACGCCCCTATTTATTTATTATTCAATTTATTCCAGTTGGCTGATACACAGTGTATATACATATATATATATATAATTATAAAAAAAAAATAAAATTCTGTCATGAAAAGATTAATGACACTCATCATATACAACACAAATTAATTGTAAGTTTTCATTTTAACTAATCTAATAATTACCCATATATGTATATACTGTTTTCTTTTGCTGCTAAAATAATTAATAAATGTTTTTAGTAACATCCCTGACGAAGAACACAAACATATGTCCGAAAGCTTGGAAGTGTAAAACAAATATTGTGTTTTTATTGACCCTGGCCGAATACCCGGTTCTCTACTAAAACAGAGAACAAATTACACAAAACATATATATATATATATATATATATATATATATATATATATATATATATATATATATATATATATATATATATATATATATATATATATACATCACGCTATCATTCTGGCATCCGTTTACAATAGGTACATTCTGGCATCCTGCACAAGCAGAACGAATTTCTCATTTTTTGTTGATGAATATGTCTCATTTTGGGGACACATGATAGTTTACCACTAAGATTTTGTTGTTTTTTTTTTTTTTTAAATATACGTTTTTATAGTTGGCCGCATTTATCTTACCATCAAAGTGACTTCCTTTCATAATTGCCTCTATTTGGCTTCCGATGAATATCCGTTTTCATTCTTTCGCTGATGTGACGTCCCACCCTATAATCAATGCCCTGAGGAGCGTGTCCGGCCTAACTCGTGAAATTGTACTTGGTAATCAACACACCACACCCAAATGAAGACCGTTAATGTAAAGCAGGCTGGTCTTGTAATACTAACTTAAAAAATGTTTAATAAAGTTATATAATAGTTTTTTAGAGGGGAAAAAAATGTGTTGCGAATTTCTGAATTTGTACATTTGAACCGAAAAGTTAGTTTATTATTTATAAAGTATCATTATTTATAATTATAGGTCATAAATATTGATTATTAATGTCAGTCCATACCATACCCATGTATTATTCGTAGGATTAATACTTCTTAAATGATCGAAAACAATGGTCATTACATCATTTTGATCTCTTCGATTCCGATAACTACATGTACGCAATGTTGCCAATCCGAAAAGATAGCTAAGAAGAAAGCAGGTTATAAACGTTTGTAAGGAGAAAAAACTCTTCAAACACAACAAAATTCGTACTTACACTTATTTATTACTCGTAACTTATTTATTTTACAGTAAATTAAATTACTTGGAATACTGATTCTGTACAAACACTTTAATCTTAAGCCAATCCTTATTATGAAGTAACTGTGAATTAATCTCAATCAGCTTTTCACATTCAGCCCTTTTGGCAGCCCTTTTATTTTTTATATGGTCTTTGAAGAAAGTAGTAACAACTTTCTTCTGTTCAGGGGTCCAAGGGATAAGAACTCTTTTCTTGGGTCGGCTTGTACCCACACTTCTATTGGATGAATGTTGTGGCAGAATCGCAGATACCTCATCTTGGAGCTCTTCATAGCCTATATTGTCAGGCTCAGCACCGTCACTGTCAGCTTCCATCTCATCGTCCAAGTTTATTTCGTCTAATGACTTTCCTCTGAAACGATCTACTTCGCCTTTTTCCATTAACAATAATAGTTTTGATAGCTTGGCTGTTTGATAAACATCATCGGGTAATCTGTACGAGTTTTTGTGAACCCCAAGAGTGTGGCCCATAAATGTGGCCAACTGTTCCATGTCAGTATCGTTCATATTCAGCAATTGCGTCAGTGTAGCGAGATGTTTTCTTAACTTCGTACAGGTAATGGCAGTCGGATTTTTTGCTCCACACAGCTTTGTGTACTTCTGTAGAACCTTGTATCCGTATATTGGAGAGTTAAAGTTTGGTTTGCCAAAAAGATAGTGATTATTGGCTGGAACAAAATTGCTCCGTACGCTTGTGAGAAGCCTAATATGCTCTTGAACATCCAGGCCGAATAACACAGGGACTCCACGGTTTCTTTTTCCTTTAATCACCACTCGTTTAAACCGTTTCATTAAAAAAATTCAGTCACAGACACAGCTTTATTAAACTCTTCATAACTATGCTTGTCCTTATTGCCTGAAGTCTCGTATACATGTAGAGTCATTCTTTGGAGTTCTCCTGGTCTCTTCCGGTTCAGAAGTATAACTCTGCAAAAGACTGTCTCTGTAAGTGTCAAAAAATCGACGACATTATTGTTGTCATTTGACAGATTCTTAAAGGCTTCTTCCGATTTTTCCACCAGGTAATCTTTTAACATCTTAATATCACTTGCAAGAGGAACTATGGTGAGCTTGTTCCAGGTTTTCATGTTTAAATCATCAGCCGCTTGATTCGAAATATCATATCTCCAGTTGGTGTCAATTAATCTAATAATTGTTTTCAAATCTGACTCCATCTCCGCAGTAGACACTGTAGTTTCCTTTTTTAATGCAAACATAATGGCCAAATCACAACACTGTTTAATGGATGTACTTATATTCATGGCGTAAGTAGGAGACAGGAATATACATTTGTTGGGGTCGTATCTGGCCACGTACTTTGTTGCCTCAACCATTTTGTCGTAAAATTGAGGGCGTAAAGTTGAAAACATATCCGTTATTAAGGAGTCGAGCTTTCTAAGTTGAATTAGTAGTTTAGCGAGTTCTCTCATTTTACGGGAAGTAACATTGATAAAATGTTTTTCTCTATGAATCCTCAGATATCGAGCACCGAATGCGCAAATTAGGGTATCACTTTTTGCCACTAAGGAAATGTTATCTGCCCTCATACGTGGGAAAACTTGTTCTTTCAGTTGCTGATCAACCTTGCGATTTCTCAAAAGTAAATTTTGACCTTCGGTTTGATGAGCGCCCTTCTTGCCATAACTTTTTCCGCATCTTTTTCTATGTCTCCATAGCTGCTTTCTTGCATAGAACCCATAGCAGTTAGTGCAAGGCAAGTAATTATTGGGATCAAAAGTGGAAGGCATCTTCATTGGCTTCTTACAGCCATTTGAATTTTCCAAAAAAACTTCCTTGGTTCCTTAGTCGAGTGAATAAGTCTTTTCGTTCTTTACTATTCTTTGGTTTTGCCATGATTTTCTGAACCTCAATCTCTCTGGTATGATTTCTTTCAATGTGCCGTGAAAAATTAGTAACAGCGTCTTCGCAGTAGATGCAATAATTTTTCTGTCTGATCCTTTTTGTTCTCGATGAGGCAGAAGGTCTTTGAATGATAGTCGATGTAAATATTTCATGGTCAGAGTTATCATCAATAAAGTGCAAGGGAGGCATAACTTCTATTTCTTCTGAGCAAGTATCTTCCTCAGTTGACTGAAACAGTAAAAAGTGTAAAAAGTAATATTTTCAAAATCTAAATCAGAAATTTGTGTTTTTAGGGTGCCTTTAAACGACTTTATCAAATTACCTCACAATCCTGATTATCGCCTGAGCTTTCTGGACTGTCAGGAACGTACTCAGAGCCACTGTCCTCACTCTCTTCAATAAGATCGGCATCAGAGTTCCAGTGTGGAGATTGATTATATTCCAAATTGTTATTGGTTTCCGTATTCCTTTCTTCCAGTTTCTGGAAAGATATTCACAACGCAACACATATTAGATTTAATAAATGGAATTTGTGCTAAATAGAGAGGTTGATAAAACACAATTAACTTTTTGATTCGTACCTTGCTATTTTGCACAATAAGTGTATTTTCCATTTCGCTTATATTACATTTGTGTCCATCCTTATCTATTGGTTTTGGGATCACTGTCAAGAGATGCGCTGTAAAAAATGCATACTTTTATATATATATATATTTTATATTTTTGTAATACCTCTGTGTTATTGACATTTATCAGTACTGTCTGCTTGATCGATATGACAGGCGTAAAGGCATTGTCCGTTATAATAACGGCCGTGGACGTTATTTAAATGACAACGCAAATTTATGAGCAATAAAGTCTTCAAATTCTTTCTCATACCAGCTGCTGCTTTTTTGGGGAAGTAAATCGACTGTGGCAGCATTTGCTTCATTTAGTACATCTTCGGGGATACCACAAAACGAAGAACTTTGCACATCTGACATTATTTTTCTAATTTCACTTTGATTTGTTTGTTTGTATTTGAACAGTTGATGTTGCTATGGTATCAAATTGCGCCTGGATAACTAGTTTATTAATTTAGAAATTTAATATTGATAAATTGACCAGTTTTTGTAATTTAGGTATTACAAAAAGTATCGAACAATATACGGCCGATATGCAAATAACAGGCTTGGTTGAATATAAACCTCGGCTGCGCTCCGCTCCGCTTCGCTTCGCCTCGGTTTACAAACTTCAACTCGCGCCTGTTATTTGCTACATATCGGCCTAATGGCGTTATATACTATTATGAACTGGTCCTGTACATTATTTTATAAAAACATATCTCCTGGGTGTCTGGTGTTTTGTCATAGTGACATTTACAGTTTATTAACTTGTGACTACCAAAATAGCTGTTATGAAATATATGAAATATAAAATGTTAACAATAATAATGATCTGGTCGATATGTTTTTGAATATCGACTATTATTTTGCTAGTCTTAAGTTAATCATTTGCTAATGTAATTTTCACAAAACACCATTTTTATATAAATAATGCACAGAACGGAAAATACCAGAAATATGTCTATAAATAACTATCAGCTATCTATATTACAATAATATCAGCTATATAAGCTATCACCAAAGTGAAATGATCTCATTGCGTATAAATGATTTTATAAAAAATAGTAAAATGACTTGAAATAACCCAGTAAAAGGAAAACGCAAAAGAATATATTTTGATCGTAGGTGATCCTAATTTCGTATATTAAACCTTCTGTCAGTTCGAAATAATTTTTCCAAATATTATCATATTTGCATATTATTAATAACAGTTGTTATTGCTCTTAAGTCATTTTACATTTTTTTTATAATACCCCGTCTACGCAAGAAGATCATTTCACTTGGGTGATTAGTTGAAAACATGAAATCATGAAATCATTTTTCCATTTGTCCAACTTCCTGCCGGACGCTGTATATGGAGCATTGTATATGGAACATTGATTCTGGAGCCTTTATTATGTATCAGAAATAATATTGATAATTGTGAAATCGTGGCAAATAAATAGTCATTAAACTTTTATTCAAATGTTTTTTATACATAATAAAGGCTCCAGAATCAATGTTTCTTAAGATTTTTCATTTACATTATATATTATTATTATCATTATATTAGGTATTATTTATTCAATTCGAAAAAATTAGCCTCGGGAAACGATAGAACACATGGGAGCCTTCGTGACCTTCCCGGTTTTTGTTATTAGCTAAAGTGATTTTATCAAAATAAAATAGTTTTCACTTGGGATCAAAAATGGCAAAAGAAGACAATAATGCAAGTATTTTCAAAACTCAACCAGTCAGCATACAACATGACATCAAATATTTTTTTGTCAATAAAAAATATATTTAATGCAAGTATTTTCAAAACTCAACCAGTCAGCATACAACATGACATCAAATATTTTTTTGTCAATAAAAAATATATTTAAGGTGATAGCTAGTTACCATTTTTTAACACTAAGTCTCGTTCAGAATAAGTTGTTTCTTTGGTTGATTCGTAGTCCGGAGCCCATAACTCCGGTCGCTCAGTTCGAGCCAAATCCAGAATTTTTCTGCCGCGACTGAGCTGTAAAAGTAAGAGGCACAGAGAATTTAACATAACTGAAAAGTAGTTACGAACATTCTGCAGCTATTTTCATATTTAATACTGAGCAGTATTTCTTTCTTTTAATAGAACATTAAACAACGAGTTCCACAAGTCAGTGTTGATAGTATGAGTCCAAATTTAAAAAACAACCCGAGTTTTTTTAACGGACGAATGCTAGAATTGACTTATGAAAGAGTTTTTTATATTTTATAAAAAATTTTAAAATAATTTGCGCCTTATTGAAATAAAATAAATATGTATTTTCTATAAGTTCCATTGACTACGTTGCGCCTGCCTGGTACTGTTAGCCTACTTACACACGAGGCGGTTTCAGCGAGCGGCGCACCGTCTCGACACATGATCTCGTGCAAAGCATAGGGAGTATTCACACAGCCGAAACGGCCGCCGCTAGATTTTTCGCATACGCCGGACTTAAACGCGCGGTTTAAGCTTGGCGATGACATATATAACGACACGTTGGGGGTTATTTAATGGTTCTGCGGCAGAATTTTCAAGGGCCGCTTCCGCAGCTCGCGTACCCTGTTTCGTTTTTATGGGTTCTTATCTACTTTTTTTGCCCCAAGCCCCCACTTTGGTTACCGTAAAATGAATTCGAATATTGATAATGAAATTAAGATAATTTTTAACATTATTAATTTACTCAATAAAATAATAAAATTTTATGTATTGTAAGCAATACACAATTTCGCGGCTGTCCTAATGTGGAGAAATACAATCCCCAAAATAAAGAAATAAACTCGTACACAATAATAATCTGCAGTAAATTCCCATACTGACACAATAGGCACTTAACAAAACGATCGCAAAACTTTTTTTTATAGCAAATTCACCTGATAATTTAAATTTAACTTATTACCTAAAATACAATTTACTTAATTCTAATTTACTCAATCTATTCGTATACCGCATAAATCGAATAAAAAAAATATCTCGCATCAAAATCTGTTTTAATAAAAATTTAAAAATACAAAATTTAATTTTAATATGGTGAGTACACCAACACAATTAACCCATTAATCCCCAAGAGTGCGCCAACGCAATATTTCACATACTTTTTTTTTTAAGTGATAGCCACGTATTATAAAACGCTGAAATTTTTATATTCGTTTTAAAGATGTCCTGTATTTATTATATGCCATGCAAATTATTCTAAAATTATATTGCTTTCTACAAAAAAATCTACAAACCAGTAGTTTTGTCCATTTGGGCAACGGGTACACAAACTAAAGAAAAAGAAAACTTTATAAGCTAAATGTAAAATTTTCAGTCCGATACATTATTACTATGTTGACTGCAGATATGCACCACAAAAAAAGTAATAATTTATTGATGGCAATTGTATATTACCAGTTGTCTCTGCGCTGACTCACGCTTGGGATCATCCGTATATCTCACGCGACGAGCGCGGTGCCGATTTTTGTGTGCTCCCTCAGCGTTTTCGATAGGGTAAATAAATATGTTATGAATACCGGTAATGTGCAGTGACCAAACTAATAAATAGGAAAGAATCCGCAAAAAAATGTTTACGCAGTCCTTATTTCTAATAGAAAGGTCTCAGTTTGAAACTTTTGCGTACTTGACTTCTGCTGTTACATATTATACAAAGTTCCATATTAAATTGTCGCATTGTAAAAGTTGAAAGGCAAATTAATTGGCAAATAGGTACTTACCACAGACATTGCAATTTATCTAGTCACCTAATACAATCACATAAAGGAGTGACAGGACAGGATGATAATCACTAATCACTAATCACTATAAAATTCACAAAAACTTACAGCTCACGTGTGGTCAAGTAGTGTAGAGCACGCGTCTCGTCTTGCGAAAATGAGAATGGAGGTTAAATAGCCGAGATTTGGTCGGATGCCACATAAGCCAAAAGATAAAACGTATAAAAGTGTAAAAGTATACTCTGGCGATATACACCGCGATCACAGCGCTCATGGTGGAATATTGGTTGAACTAGGTACTTTTATTTACTTTTATTTCGCCTCCAACCTGACCTCCAGACGAAAAATATGAATCACTCCCAAGTGTTCCCTGATCACGCTAACAGTCAGAACATGGAGATGTAAAGTGGCATCCGTATACGGAGGCCACTTTACGGTGGATGCCAGATTAAATGTAAATTTTCTTGATGCGGATGCCGGACTGGTGGTAGGATATATATATATATATATATATATATACTTATAAACGGTATCTTGTGTGGCCCACTATATAAACAGGTCGTTCTTCCACCCGGCACTTTAGCTGTGTATAAAATTGTGGGAATTTCATTTTTAAGAACTACTTCTCTGTGAAATTAAAGGCATCAAATGAGGGGAAACTTTTTTCACATCTATTTTATTCTATATAATTATAGTACGCTGCGAATCCCCGATATAGGAATAGGTTCTTCTGTGGCCCAGTTGTATATAATACAAACTATTAGCACGTTGTACAGCCCGACAGCGTTGCTAGAGTAAAATGCTGATTGTGCACAATATTCGCAATATTCATTCGTAATATACCCTCATCGTGCGCGGTGTAGTTTCAAATGAATGCATAAAAATGAACGAGAGTCGAGGTAAAATGTTAGTGCATCTAGCGAATATGAACAAAGGTAAGTAATTAGATCATATATAACTTAGGGTTATCTATAAAAATTACTATTTACGCTTGTTTCGCATTTTACATTAGATATATAATTAGTTAGAAGGGTCAGCAGGCAAAGTTGTCAGTAACATTTTTCTGGAACGTGATTTTGCAGCATTTTCAAATTTGCAACATTTGCATACTTTGTATGCAAATAGGTGTATAATCATGAAGGTCTAGTTCTTAGTTGTTACCTGGGCAATTTTTTGTCGATTTACTCCGTTCAATGTTTTTGCTACATATAACGTTATGCCGGCCGACCCTTCAATTAAAACAATATCAAAGCGACACTTTAGAAGTTTAAAACATATTTATTTCTTATGGGTATCGAAATTTATGAAACTAAGTCCTACACAGGTTAACAACCAAATTGATGTTCATACGCACTTTTAGCAAAAAGTTCATGTATTACCTTTTTAGATTTTTCTAAAAGTACCTACACACATTTTCTTTTATTTAGAAAATTCTCCTCCAACAAAGAAATATAACTTAAGAGAAGAAACACAGGTGAGTTTATTATTTCTTGTTAATAATGTAAAGAAATGTACATTTATTTTAAATAAGAAAATTGCGATTTTCCCATGTGAATCAGTATATGTATTTTGCAAAAGGTACAGAAAACAAAAAGATATGACCTTTAAATTATTCAGTAATCTAAACCTAACATGCAATAAAAAAATCTCATTGATATGATCGTAAAATTGCGTTGGGTGATTTCGTAAAATTAGCACTATTTTGATTTTTATAATTTTGAAAAACAAGGTTTTGTAGGAAAATACAAATCACTTGTTAAGTCTAAATTAATTCCGCAGAAAAGTTTTTGGAAAAATAAAAAAAAAAAAACCTGTTTTTGTTTCAAACTCTTTTCTCCGATCTGTTTCAAACACGGTTGTCAAAACCTGAAACGGATAATAGTCCTACAAATAACTATTTTTCTTCCGAATATAATAATACATAATAATACATATAAGAACATTTTTTTAGATAAATTATGCCATAAATAATTTTGACAGTCCAGAAAGCGTTGCAGATTCATCACAAGATGTTGACTACTCTTGTTTATCAAATGAAACTTCTGAATCATATCAGTCAAATGTGCCTTCATCACATTTACAAACGGTACGTAATTTAAATTCTCGCAGTGGTATGCTCGGGTGATATATACATTTCTTCTAGAAAATTATCTTTCGACATTATTTTTTGTCAACAGCTGTGTTTACTGTTACAATCGAGGAACAGTTTTGTAAGTTAAAATATAATTTGATTTTGCAATTTATTTTATATAAAATTTGTAATTTAGTTCTACAATTTTGAAATATTTTTTTATATCATATTCAATCCGACATGATCTATTAACGGCATTGCCAATTGAATTTGAAACAAATAATACGCTGTTTCAGGTCAAATCAAGTAATTAACTAACTGTAATACTTATTTAACGGCGAACATGATACCACTTTTGGAAACAATACTTGCGAAATTTGTTATCAGTCGCCACAACCATACCATAAATTCGATCACCAGTAAGAATACTGTATGAATAATATTAAATATTTTACTGAGACAGAAACAACGATTGTAATAACTTGTTATAACTTATTGACTTTCTAGGAGGAAAATTAATCAGATATTCACAACAGTGAAAATTTGGATGGGACTTCATTCAATCTTTTAACATATATTGAAACGGGTCCGAATGACGTGATGTCAATTTGTTCAGATTCAGTTAGTCCAGAATCACATACATCAGATCTCCCAATTCCATGCATAAAAGAAGTAAATACTTAATTTGTTTTGTATTTACAACAATATTTAATACGTTATAATTTCAGATTTCTGTCAATATCGTAGATAATCTAAATCTACCAATAAACAACTGTAACGTAAATAAGACGCCTTGCAAAATTACAAGTACTTTAAAAAAGAACATTGATGGAGTTATTATGAAATTTGGTAAAATAGTACAAGTAAGTTGCCAAAATAAATAATATGATACTCTCTCTTAATTTTTGTTGTTGAATCTCGTAATTACTGCTAAAAATGTTCAAACCTCTTACATTACTAGAGAAGTACAAGTACATATTGTAACAATTTACTTGCAGGATTAAAAATCTGGTTTATCGGATATAAAATAATGTAATAATATTTGCAGGAACCTTTAGATGGTATTGAGCATTATCGAAATGCACGACCGTGGACAAAGAAAAATGCATGCCCTTATTGTTTTCAAGAAGTAACACATTTTCCTCGTCATTTAGAGCGAAACCATGCCAGCGAAGGTGCAGTTAAAGAATTATTAGCTTTATCGTTAAAAGATCCCAAAAGAAAAGATTTACTCAACATTATTCGAAGACAAGGAAATTATTTTCTCAGTAATCAAACGAATGTAGTGCGTCCGGTGAGAAGACCTAGGGAATCTTATGATGGAAATGTTGATAGGGTTGCATCTCAAAATAAGGAAGACGGAAAAGATCAATATGTTGTATGCCAAGACTGTTTCGGATACTTCAAACGAAATTTTTTAAGAAGGCATAGGAATTCCTGCAAATTACGTTCAGGGAATAAGAGATTTATCTAAACGTAAAAATCATTTATCAGAGTCACAAATGTTTACAATTTGTGCAGGTGCATACAGTGAATTTTATAACACCTTAAGACTAAAAGAAGAGGTGTTCAAAATTATGAGAGCGGATGAGAAGTCACAGGTGGCAATGAACGATGTACTTATTTGTAGTTACGCTGAAAGTATATTACGTAAACATAAACGTCCTCAGATTAGAACAACCATATCTAATAAAATGAGAGAACTTGGAAGACTTCTAATAATACTACGAGAAATGACTGGTGTAAAACGGTTTGTTGACATATTAAAACCTGATTTTTTTGACAACATAGTTTCGGCTACGAAAGTCATAAGTGGGTATGATGAGCAAACTAAAACGTACAAAGCAAGCAGCTTAGCTTTGCATATGGGCACAACATTAAAACAACTTTGCGACATAGCGACTAAATTAATTATTAAAAAGAGTCGCTTTCTACTTTGCGACGAACCCGAAAGTGCACTAAAATGTATAAAACGGCTTAGAAACCTAATTATTAATAATTGGAATTCGGAAGTGTCTAGTCTAGCATTAAAAGATTTAAACGAAAAGCATTGGGAAAAGCAAAAATTGATGCCGCTAACAAGTGATGTGATACACTTTCAACAATTTGCATTAAAAGAAGCTGAGGAAGCAAGTGAAAATATTTTACAAGGAAACCTAATTAAGAGGAACTATAGAATACTCTCTGAAAATGTCTTAGCATTAACATTACTTCTCAATAGAAAACGAATTGGCGAAGTTCAATATTTAAAGGTTACAACTTATAACTCCGAGGTCCCACCTAGCCAGCAAGAAGAATTTTTACAAACACTGTCCGAAAGTGAAAAGATTCTCACTAAGAGCTTCAAACGAATTATAAGTGGAGGAAAAGGCTCGAAACCAGTCCCTTTATTGTTTCCAAAGAATATTCAGAAATTTATTCGTGTAATGTTAAATGCTAGAAATAAATGTGTATCGGATACCAATGAATACCTGTTTGGAAATCCAGCGACTAAAAATAGTTCGTTGAGTGGATATCATGTAATAAAAAAAATAGCGCATCGATCTGGTGTAAAGGATCCAGATTTGTTTACTTCAACACGGCTTAGAAAACAAATAGCCACTGTATTGCAAGTAATGAATCTAACTGAGGCAGAAATAGAGCAGTTTGCGGCATTCATGGGTCATACAAAAAAAACTCATGAAACATACTATAGGTAAATATTGACTACACTTAATGCGCAAGAAAGTACTCTCAGTATAAGAAGAAAGTGAATCAAATATTAAAATACAATGAATTTTTATATTATTTTTTAGATTGCCACAAGACGTTTATCAAACTGCAAAGGTATCTAAACTATTAATGGCGATAAATAAAGGAAATATTGCACTTTATAAGGGTAGATCCTTGGACGAAATAGAGTTTTCGGATGCTGCAGTTTCAGACTCAGACTCCGATTCTATTCAGCATATATCTAGAATGGATGGCGATAATTTTGAAAACACGGATGTTCTTGCGAGTGGACCACAAAATGACGTTGAGCTAGAAGATGAAATTGCCTGCTCTTCTTCTACACCTTCAGGTAGCGTAATAAAATAAATTATGTTGGGATGATTGGGAAAAATTGGGATAATTAATCTTCGTAAAGTTAATATATAAATCTATAATTTATCTATTATTTATTTATTTAATAATTTTCTGTTCAATCATTTTCATCTATTTAATTTACAGATACGACTTTTAAAGATAAATATAAGAAGGCAAAAATCGAAAGAATCAGATGGACCGAAGAGCAAAGACTTATAATAACTAATTTTTTTAGAAATCATATACAATCGAAAAAAACCCCCAAGAAAAAAGAAGTTGAAGAGCTCCTTGCAAAACACAAGCAATTATTCAAAGAAAAAAATTGGGTCAAAATCAAAGCCTTCGTTTACAATTGCTACAAAAATAAATAGGTTTTAATAAGTATATAGATCCATTCTGATTATAGGTGAATTCATGAGTGAAGGTTAGCATTATCAGGTATAGATAAAGTCAGTCTTTAGTTTACATGGACTAGTTTCGACCGGGGGTCGTCATCAGCATCGTCCAAATATTTATTCAACACCAAAAAAATTTAATAAGAATTAGTACATTTACAGGTACAACAGAAATGTACCTTCACCAATTCTTATTATAATTTCTTGGGGTTGAATAAAGATTTGGACGATCGACATCACCCCCCGGTCTAAACTAGTCCTTGTAAACTAAAGACCGACTTTAACTTTACCTGATAGTGTAATCTCTGTAATAGTGTTCACTCGTAAATAGGATTTCTTCAATTTTTCTGTGTGTTTAATACCTATGTAGTATTTATATAATAAACCATATTTTGTTGTACCAAATTCGTGATATGCTTTTACTTTTAATAGCTGTTATTATTATATGTTTAATATCTAATTTATGAGATACTTAACATAAAGGCACATTTTTATGTTCTGAGAATGAAATAGCAATAAATAAATAGCAATGTTTGTCTCGTTTTAAATATATATATATTAAGGGAAAAAAAAGTTTAAATTTTTTTTGTGTGTTTATAGTATTTTTGAAAAAAATATTCACTTGAAGATTCTCGTTTTGCTTTTATTAAAGTATTTTTCATTTATCTAATATTTTTGAAATGATTGACAAAAATTGAAATGTACTGCCAGATCTCAGATTAACGATACTATATTAGCTCTTTCGTTCCATCATTCCGTTTTTGCCAGGTTCTTGCAGAATAAATAAAATCGAAATAATGAGAAGTGTGCATTGCCGCGGCAAAATATAAGAAAATATCCTTGAATGAGCTACCGAGTAGTCACAAGGTGACACTTCAGCGTTGCCAGATCTCGGGCTACATAACGCAGTGTTTCCATCCATGTGCGCATAGGTATACACTGTATATAAGTATCTACTGACGCGCCCTCTCAGTCCACTAATATGAACTACAAGGTGTATCTTGTATATGTAAATATGTCCTAATGTCGCCCACACAAAAATGTATATTTGCGATAACATGATATTCCTACCATGTGTGGTATTGAAATAAACAACGATGCGCTGTGTAGCCCGGGACCGGGCTAAACAACGTACTTTTGGGCTGCACAATGTCGGTTAATATATTCAAAGGGCTTCACAATGACCGTGCATATGTCTATATATATATATATATATATATATATATATATATATATATATATATATATATATAATACATATATATTTATATTTATATACATATATTATACGTAATGATTGGGGCGCTCCAATGCGTTAATATTAAATAGGCCTCAAATTACTAATTCAGTTTCAACTATTCGTTATAGCGGACGGTAATGAGGTTGCCCCTTTCTAAATTATCTTTTTCAAAGAATATACACATGCATTATTTATTTTCATGCATAATTTCACAACTGCAATAATGTTGTCGTAGGTGAACGTACAGAAATGTAATGACCAACATGAACAGGTTGCATTAAATGGAACTACCGCATACATAATTAATAACAAATTTGGCAAATAATAATTGCAGCAAGATCTTCAAATTCGATTATTCTTTATTAGGCGGATTATGTTCAGTACCTCAAACGATTTCCAGGCATTATACTTGTAAATATACCACAGTTGCGATGGTAAGAGAAGGGATCAAGTGGGGTGCTCCGTTGCGCATTGTTTCTATAAATTAAATGTGTAAGGACCCCGAAATCCACGACACAGCAACTTCTAGGTTTTTTAACTAACACTCATACCGCGAATCAGTTTCGCAATTTCTACGAAGAAGCAGGCAAAAATAACCTATAAATTGTTAGAAAATCTGATCTGTTTAGCACCGTCAAATCGACTTCTCGCTACTTACAGTTCTATCGCACAGATGCATAGGCCTATAGTTCGAACACCGAATGACTAATGATGTAACCAACTGGGTTATTTCACATTGAACCTTTTATACAAAAACCGTTGGATTTGATACTCAACATCTTGTAGCGTCTCAGTTCTACCAACTGTGCCACAGATTATATATATGCAGAAATGCCACTCTCTGTAAAAAAACATTTGTCGCATTTGCGCCCTCTATGATTTGCATGTCCGTACCATTTTCGTAACAAAAGAACACACGAGATGACGCCACTATAGCTTAATGCAGTCAAAATCCACGAGATGGCGCTATATCGTTCAAAAAATCGGGATTTATAAATAAATATACATATGCAAAACGCTAGTTTGGCTGACAGGTTAGAACGCTTGCTTAGCATGCGCGAAGACCTGGGTTCGAGCCCCAGTACAGGTAGTACATTTGTACTGAGAAACTAGTGCCATTCGCCGTTGGGAGGTCATTAACGGCGCTCTAGAGATCGGGGGCAAATTTCTAGAGTAACAAGCCCTAACTCAATACACACATTTACACAAATCACACGGCCGAAGGACCCACGTTGGTCGATAGCCAGTTAGGGATAATGTCCCTAACAAATACAGTCACTACTACTATACATATGTAATTATAATATAGCGGGAAATTTAGTCAAATAATTTAATAAGCTAAGTTGTATTGAAGCTATAGATTTATTTGATAATGGTTTTTAATCGATTATCGTCGACGTTTCGCACTTCGATTGAAGGCTTCTTCAGGATGTTTAGATTATATAACACAAATAACTTACTATAATCTTGAAGTGTTGTAATAAATAAAAATCTTTAAAAATAAATTTTCCAATGCTATTAAATTTTAGATTATAGTTAGTTATTTGTGTTATATAATAAGAATAAGAAGAATAAGAATAATTTATTTACGTGCTATTACATAGAGTTTACACATGTCATACAAATTAGAACACACAAAATGTGGACACAATTAACATAAATTCACAATACATCAATAAAGGTTTGATACTAACATAGAGAGAAAAATACAATACAATTGCTATACATTTTAAAAACAGGTATCAATTGGAGGAGTATTTGGTTGTGGTATCGCATTGGTATTGGCAAGAAACTCCTGCCACGAGAAAAATGCGTTTTCTGTTAAAATTTTTTTCATATGTAGTTTGAAAGTGTTTTCAGGCATGTTTCGTACCCTAACAGGTAGAGAGTTAAAGAACTTTGGGCCCCAGAAGCGGGCTCCCGTGCGAGATGTATTTAATCTCGTCTTCTCAATGTGAATGTCATCTCTATGCCTTGTTTCGTAGTTATGCACATCCGCCATGGTTCTTAGTGTGGCACGGTGTCGCATTGTATATAGCAGGCATTCGTAGATGTATAGCGACGGTAGAGTCATAATGCGGAGGTTTTTAAAAATCTGCTTACAGTCAGTTCTATAGCTTTCAGCACCTATGATTCTAATAGCTCGCCTTTGTAGGCCAAACAGTCTGTGTCTACATGCTGAGTGACCCCAGGCAAGAAGGCAGTACGTCATGGCTGACTGAAAAGTGGCGTAGTACGCCGTTCTAAGCATATCTGCTGGGACAGAGTTTGCTAGGTTTCTGAGCAGGAAAGTGACGCTATTTAGTTTCCCGGCTAGAGCCTCTCCGTGAACATCCCATGTAAGAGAGCAGTCCAAAGATATTCCGAGAAATGTTGTTGAAAGGGGAGTGATGAGATTGTGTGGTCTTAGTGAGAATATCATCTAGACTGTTTTATTTTCGTTAAGGTGGAGTTTATTACAGTCAAACCAGGTCTTAGAGTTTGCTAGTATAATTGCATTTGCTACCTTTGTTGTATTGGCACAGTATCCATGGCTCAACAAGTTGGCATAATCAGCATAGAGGATGGCAGAGTGGTCAACCACAGAGTTTACAAAGTCATTTATGTAGATGATAAAAAGCAGTGGACCAAGAATAGAGCCCTGTGGCACCCCATGCTCAACTGCCAAGGCACTAGACCTTATACCATCCACTGAGACGGTTTGAAATCTGTTTGATAGATAGGACCTGATCAGCTGGCAGCTCCCTGCATCGAGGCCATATCGTTCAAGTTTTTTAATAAGTATCTTATGATTGACGCAGTCAAAAGCCTTGCTAAGGTCTATGAAACTGACAACTGAGAATTTTTTGCTTTCGAAACCACATAGTAACTTGTCAACCAGTTCGAGTAGTGCATCAGCTGTCGAGCGGCCTTTCCGGAAACCAAACTGGCTGTCGTTTAGCAATTTATTTTCCTCAAAGTAGGCGGAGACTTGACAATATATGACCTTTTCCAGCACCTTAGAGAAAACTGGAAGAATAGAAATGGGTCTATAATTATTTGTGTCGTTTTTATCACCCTTTTTATAAATAGGTGTTATGGAAGCTAGTTTCAGTCTATATGGAAATATATTTGACCTTAGGCAGTCATTTAGAAGGTTTGTGAGCGGTGCCAGGATAGCCTCTTTGCAGGACTTTAGGGTGTTCACAGTCAAGCCGTAGACGTCCCTAACGTTTCCGCACTTCAGGCCGCCAATAACCCCTCTGATGTCATTGCTGGACACCGGAGTAAAACCGAAAGTACTGCGAACACTAATGTTTAATAGGCTCCTTTCAAGCTCATCGTCAGATGGAGGTATAGCTTGTATGATTGAATTTACCTGTAATATGAAGGACACGTTGAGATCATTAGGTGAAATATCACATTGATTATTGTGGCTTTTCGTTTTCCTATGGCTGTTTAGAATCTGCCACAGGGCCTTGGGCTTATTGACTGCCAAGGCAATATGATTTTTATTTGCCTTTATTTTTGCCGCCTTTATAGCGCTGTTGTACTTCCTCCTGTGTGAGGCAAATATACTTCTGAGTGCCACATCCCCAGACCCATGATAAGCTTCCCCAATAAGGTGCAAGGTCTCCCTCATATCCCACAGATCACCGTTGAACCATTTTATTAATTTAGCGGATGAGTCCTTTTTGGCTAGCCTCGTTGGAAACGATTTTTGAAATAGTGACTCAAATTTTGCATGGAACAAATCAAACCTATTGTTTACGCTAGATTCGTTATATATACCATTCCAGAACGTGTGTGTCAGGTGTTGAAATAGTGTGACTAGGCCACTGCTTGTTATAGGTCTAATTTTCTTAATGGTATTATTTGTGTTTTCTGCTGTGCAGCTCATTATGTGAAGTTTGATTCCAATGTGGTCTGATATTATTTGATTGAGAGGCATGACTTCATGAGAGTTAGAGTTGTTTTGTTTGACGAATACATTGTCCAGAGTATTCTTGCCTCTCGTGGGGAAGTAGACTAATTTATTAAAACCATAGGATGTGAAAATATCACAGACAGATAATACCTTTCTGTCAGGATTATTAAAAAGGACATTAAAATCTCCTCCAACCAATACATTGCACCGTGCAGCATCTAATAAATCCAAAACTGTCACTAAAATGTCAGTGAAAAGCTCAAAATTTCCGTCAGGTGAGCGATAGAGTACTACAAGAATTGTATTATAATGAGACAGACGCACTGCAGATAGTTCGCAATGCAGTTCTTGTGACAGAGCACTGATATAATCTAAGCTAGTATATTTTATAGTACTTTTTAGCAATACCATGACACCTCCATGGATGTGGCTAGTTCTTGCGAAATGAGCTGCTACAGTCATACTATTGATACAGTAATTTTTGCATTCAAACGGCTTAAGCCAGTGTTCACTGATACAGCAAATATCGATGGAACTAGTTTGTAGTAGGCAATCTAGTTCATTATATTTCCCGTTGATGGATTGTATATTCAGATATAAGCAGTTAAATGTATTAACTTTACTATTTATTACTTCGTTAGTCTTTTTTGTGGTAGTTGTGGGCCTGTCTAAAAATAAAGTGGCTAATGGAGATGCCTGTGGGCCAGTTTGCTGGATCAGTAAGTTTACTGTGCTCATTCAGGTCGGCACTTATTTTAAAGCAGTTGTAGGTTGAAATTTTACACTCCTCCCTGTTACATGTGAAATTTTCGTGACCTAAAATGTTTTGTATATGTCCCTTTAGGATATTGTCGGTTACACTCCGATTGACACGCGATATAAACAGCCATGTCTTCCTTGGTTCAGCGATCAGGAGTGAACCTGCATTGGTATTTGTACCTGTGATTTTCTTTGGGCGATGTTTGACAACGCCTACTTCTTTCTTCTTATGTGCGTCCTGGTGGTGACCATCCACACTCCTTTTGGCGAGTACCGATGGCTAAATCTAAACATCCCGAAGAACCTTTTAGTCGTAGGGCGAAACGTCGATGATAATTGATATAAAAACACTTTAAAAAAATCTATAGCTAAGCAATACAACTTAGCTCATTAAATTAATTGACTAAACTTTCCCGCTATACAATAATTACATAAATAAATAGTAGTTATCTCAAGAAAAACACTAGTATATGCGTATATAAACAAATCACTAAATATATTAATAAATGTTTATAATTTATTAATGAATAAAATAATAACATGTAATAATTATAATTTATTACATGAATACATTTAAAATAGTGTGAATAAACAATAAAAAACGTAAAGAAAAACAATTCTTTTCTGTACTTATAATACAAATAACTATACAATGTGCCACGTCCAATTATTAATAAAATGATGCGCTTGTCAATCCATATGCAAATTGAAGGAAGATATATCCTACAAAACTAAACACAAAAAAAGTCTTTACCAAAAACTCCATATATATAATAATGCCTGTACAGATAACCAAATGCAGACATTTAACGAGGAACTAATGTATGACAGTTTTTGACTATGCAAGGCCTAAATGTCGCGATCTGGTTTTTTGATATTTAACTAATGCTAGTTTTTTTCACAGGATCATTAATTTTATGAAGTTATTTTCCTTACAGTATGTTGTTGATGTTCTGTATCCACACCACAACATAAAATGGGATCAGAAGACTTAAAATTAGGTCAGCCAAATTGTGAATATGACAGTGACAAAAATTTCGAATAATTGTACAAGGAATATTATGTGTAAAAAATGATACTATATTAAAATGAGTGCATATCTTCGGTATGTAAAACCGCATAATTTGCAAACATTGATTAACGTATTTGAAGAAGTTAGAGTTGGGTCGCAGCAAATTTCCACGTGTAAATTGCCTACATTCAATATAGGAGTGAATGGGTTCCAACGTATCGGAAACCAGGTCCTGTTTACATATACTACATCCTTGTAATTTTCTCAACATATTGCGGCCCAAATATCCTGATATGTACATATTTATATTGTCCGCCAGAAAACTGGGGTTGTTTATAAATGTAAACTCATCAGGGACATTTGTGGACATTATCTCAATTGGCGTAGGAACTTTAACCGTTATTAAGTTTTGTACAGAATTTAGTGCCCCTCTACAACCATCTTCCTCACAATTTGCAAATGAAGAATGGCGAGTCATGAGATTATTAATAATCAAAGCTTTATTAGAAGCTCTGAAGGCAGCAGGTGTTGGATTTATATTCCGAGCACAATGACTTCGGACACCACCAAAAAGAAATTCAACGGGGTCCTGATTAAAATTTCTCGGACAGAGATATTTAATTCCCTTAGCGTGTAATTTGTTCCAGATGCTTAGCATACCTTTTAATGTGGTTATCCAATTTGCAATGCAGGGTGGAATATATTCGCCTTGTGGTCTAATAAATCTATTTGTCTTCAAAATTTGAATTGCTTCGGAATAAAATTCAACATGCTGGCTTTCTTGGGTTATGGCACATCGCAAAGATTTATCACCACTTACTGTCGAACCATTTACACTGTCGAATAGTTTGTCAAAAAATAACATAAACTCCGACGCTTATCTAAAAAAAAGTATGAAAATTTCTTCAATGTCGTATCATAAAAAATAATTCACTTACCAAGTGTAGAAAAAAAAAGTAGCATGGCGGATGTTCTCGCCGAAAAGACCTGGGCTGCCAGCTTGCACGCTCTAATGCAGCAATGTCGTCTTCTCATTGTGCTTTACTTGATCTGTGTTTATGAGTGTCTGTATTGTTGAGGGTTCAAATGGCAAACGGATTCAAAAGGTACATTCAATCTGTCTATATGCTACCGGCCGTTATTCACAAATAATGGAAATTATGATGATTGTGGATCACTGGATTATTCAGCCCATATACTGTGTCAATAATGGCGGACAGAGTTCTTAAAAAACTTACAGCGACCGTATAAGCGACTACAGATTTCGGCGCCATCTATTTTGTATAGGTCCGTACCCACACGAAACCTGGTCAATTTAAATCGTATAGAGTGCGCAGGGTATGAACTGTGCTTCAATCAATACACTAAAGAAAAAATGGCGTCAGTGGGTTAATCGGATGAACTGTCTCAGCTGCGCCCACTACAGTGCCGATCGTTAACTAATTGGGTTCGGAACTTGGATACGAGTAAATATCTGTACTACAGTTCTGAATTGTGTTGAAATTAATATTCATTTTCAAATTAGTAATTTGTTTAAACAATTACAGACTTTTTTTAAAAACAAATTACTAATTTCGTAAACCACTTTTTTTTGCTTGGGGAGGATAGAAAGAGTGCAAGTGTATACACAATTAATTTATTTGCACAGAGTGTACACAAAACAATAATAATACAAATTACATCTAATTACAAATCATAAACAATACTTGACTACAATGAATAAACTAATACCAACAATCCTTTTAAAGTTACGCATGTTTCGATATTTATATCTCATCAGTACGTATTTACCTTAAAATAAATCTAAGTTGACACAATAAATTTAAAAAAAATAATCAAATGTAAATCAACACATTGTACATTGAATATGACTAATTTAGTAACAATATTATAATGGAAATGGAAGAACTTTATCTATTCCTGCACAACTTAGATTATTAAAGAAATCACAAATGCATTTAATAATGCAACGGTCATCCGTAGACACATGTTCTGAAAATGGCAATTATCATTCATCCTAAACAATAACAAATAATGAAAAAAACCTAATCCTAAGACAAACTACTTTCACCATCCCTATATAATATCAAATCACAAATGTACAAATCAGCCTAACTAATTGCAATCAATTTCAATGCATGTGTCCCCTCAATAGGTTACACTGCACCTGACCATATGATGGATTTACGACATCCCATCACCTAAAATCGCCCATCCTACCACCTACACAATGCTGGTGGTTACGTCAGCTGTATGGTACGAAACAAAATATTGTGAAAGACACCTGAAATGTAAAAGATAATCTAATAACACAAAAATATGAGTATAGAGTCGGACAATTTTGACTCACCTCAATTAGAACCACAATATAAAAAGTTACTTTTTAAAAATTTTGTGCCAAAATTATTTTAAATATTTGTCGATAGGAGTATCCTGAAGTATTTCCTTTCTCGACATGTTTCTGTTAATTACTGAAACTAATTATTTAACATGATTATACTTATAACTATTTTTAAATTCGTTGGCATTTTGCACTTCATGTGCCAACAATAAATACCAAAAGGTGATTTTAATTGTTCAGTAATTAATTTTATAATTAATTTAGTATTACAATGTGAAATCAATATTGAAGTTATTTCCTTAATTGAAAACTCTACTCCATGTATTAATATTTCAGTAGAGAAGCAAATTTTATTTCCGTTATCTTTCAATGCAATTAACGAATGCTTAGGGCTTGGAGTGTCAAAAATGAAATATTGTTTACAATTTTGACAATTTGGAACTCTTAATTATCCGTTTAGCTATAAAACCTGCAATGTATGTACTGACATGTGTATGAATATTTTGTGTAGCTTCACTAAGTTCACTGTAGGAATTTTTGACACTTTATTCAAGGACAAGGGCTACAGGAGACGATGAAGAAGTAGATGGAACTGATTTCGATAATGAGGCTTCAGGATGGGACAAGAGCTCTTGAAGTGGTAACAAAAAAATTCCGTCATCGTTCTCACAATTACATGCTGCGCTATGGGAAACTAAATTATTAATCATGGCAGTTTTCAATGAACCTCCAAATTGAGAAGTGTAGGACACGAGTTATTACCGCCTAAACCCCTTACCATAACAAATATATTTTCTATTGGGTCCTGATTAACGGAGCGGGTACAAAAATATGTAAATTCCGCCGCTTTCATTTTGTTCCATAATAGTTCCATATTCGTTATAGTGACAATGAAGTTGTTAATGGATGGAGGACGATCGCTAAGAGGTCTGTTAAGGGGTTTTGTGGCGCGGAAAGTTGAATTTAATGAATCAAATAATTTATCCAAAAATATGACCAATTTCTCAGTGTTCATTTGTCATGGCATATTCAACATAATTATGTAAAGCAGCATTATGTAAACCACGAGCTACTGATGTAGACAATATCTGCACAGTTAACTTAACTCATCTATTGTGAGGTTGATTGAGTTTTTCACATTTGTTTTTGGTGCAAGATTAGATTTGTTTGCAGCTCAACTAGCTTTCATGATGTTCTTTCATGTTTTTATTTTGGGGCCTATATCCGTCTTCTTTTCCGTTTCCATAGTATTGTTATATTTTTTCTTTAGTATTTTGTAACTTGTTTTTATTGTCTCATCACTTGTAGGCTTATACAGCCAGTGTAGGATTTTAAGTTCTCTTGACATATTGATTATGTCTTGCATTAGTAAGTTAATTATTGTTTCAGTTAGTTGTTTTTGTTAAATTTGTTATTCGTTCGTTATCGATATTTAGTTAGGTTTTAAATAGAGTGGGATTTAGTTTCATTAGGTTATATTTGTACATCTCCGTCAGCGATTTGTTAAATATTAAATATTGTCCATTGAATAAATCAATCGATCACATAAAACTGAATATTATTAACAAAAGAGAGTAACCGTAAGCCAGGCCAACGAAACCTGCGATACAGACCCTGAGAGTGAAAAGCAACAAAAGGTACATAATAATAATATACAAAACTCAACACGCATCACAGCAATATATAAAACAAAGTAACTTTCAAAATAACAACGGCTGCAACCAAACTAACACCGAGCATAGACTGAACACATATAGTGAAAGTCTAAAAGCAACAAGCAATCCAGTACAAGCCGTAGACAACGAAAATGATATAAGAAACGAACAAGAAAACTGGATAACAGTAAAAAATAACAAAACCAAAGCTCAAGGTATGAAACAAACAAATCAAATAAGAAATCATAACAAACAGAAACAGAAACGGGAGACGCAAACTACCACCGACAGTAATTTCAAAGCAAGAGATAAATGCAAAAAAAAGCTTACCAAGTGATTATGTTTAACCTGACTTAAAAAAACACAGCAGATAAAGATGTAACTCAGTACATCACAAAGAAAACTCAATTACCAGAAGAAAAGATAATAGTTAAAGAATTCTCAACCAACTACAATACCAAATAGTTCCAAGACGAAGTATATAAACATAACTTCTGGCCAAAAGCACACAATATGCAATATATAATTTTAGGAATTATTTTTTAGAAATTAAATCAACAATCCCCCATTATCATTCAAATAAAACCAATACACTAAATAGAAGGACACAAACAAAACAGGACACAACAACAACCCAAGTAACAACACCTCCCGAATATATACCCACAATATCAGATCATGCACAAACAAATTAAAAGAAGAAAACAAAGAAGCAACAAAACAAAATAAACAAATACAGCACAACAACAAAACAAAAAAACAAAATAGCACATTCCGTATAATTAATACCAGAACAACACAACAAACCACAAGTAATAAACATAATAACAGAAACATGGCTAATATTGAGCACAGAACAACTATACCAAATCAATAACTACAATGCAGAATTTCACTCCAGAAAAGGAAAAAAGGCGGAAGCATAGCAATATATACAGGGTCCATCATTTCACCTCCCGTCTTTAATAGCTCAGTTACTAATTGAGTTAGGATTTTGATATATTTCAGACTTCAGTTGCTTTCTAGGGTGTATTTTAGGAAAATATTTTTTATTATACAGGGTGTCCCCAAAAAGTGTGACGTCATCATGATATATATTTTTTGATTGCATGGTATATTTTTTGTTACTTATTTGGGTGCCTCTTATAGTTGCCTACATACCCATAAAATTTGATTGAAATCGGTTTAGTGACATTAGCACAAAAAAATAAAAACTGAAAAAAATCAGTTTTGCACCATTGGTTAAGAAAATTAATAAGGGATAAAAATAGTGCCTCGTTAATAAAACCATATAAGGTACTCATTAAATAAGTTCTGACAGTTGCGTTAACAAAGTTTTATTGATATACATTACACAGAGTGTCAAAAATTTAGTGTAAAACTTTTCAAACTTTAAAGCACTTTATTTTTCTTATTTTCAATTGGAACCCCTGTATATTTTTATGCAATTCCATGCGGACTTAAAAGACAAACATTTTTCCTAACTACAACCCTATCTCAATTCCCAACACATTCAAAGATATTTGCAGAAAACTCGTTTTATCAACAATTCCAATGGCCATTTTAATTAATCAAAATCGAAGGTTAGTTTGAAAAACAATTTATTGACATTGAAGTTTAACAAAGTGACAAGAGCCATTGTTGACTGTAGTAATGTAAAAGTTTAAAACTTTTTTAGCTCAGGTCTTTATACCCAAGATACCAAAATTACTTTTTGTCATAGAAAATATGATTTTCATAATATAACAAATATTATGACCTATATTAACAAATGTGGATATGACTTTCATATTCGCATTTCAAAATATTACATTCAACCTGTTACGAAGAGTGGCAATGTCATTTCATACTCGTCTGCTCGTGTGCCTTCAAGAGGGCGGAAGACATATAGAACATACGTTCTAGCAATTAATTAATTTTAGATATGGACAGTTATGTTATGTTTTTATGAAATTTTATTACTAAAACTATTTTTTATACAAAACTTAATACTTTTACTATGTGCAATAGATTTAGGCGAAGCTATGTGAAACCTTTAATACTTTCGGGATATTAATTAACTAAAAACTACAAAAACTAACTACAAAACATATTATATCAATAAATTGTTTATCAAAGTCATCTTCGAGTTTTATGCATTAAAATGGCTATTGGAATAGTTGATAAATCGAGTTTGCTGCACATAACTTTCAATGTGTTAGGAATTTCGATGGAGTTGTAATTAGGAAAAATGTTTATCTTTTAATTCCAGATGGAATGACATAAAAATATACAGGGGCTCCAATTTAAAATAAGAAAAATAAAGTGCTTTAAAGTTTGAAAAGTTTGACACTAAATTTTGGACACTCTGTATAATGCATATCAATAAAACTTGGTTAACGCAACTCTCAGACCTTATTTAATGAGTACCTTGTATGGTTTTATTAACAAGGCATACTTTTATCTTTTATTAATTATCTTAACCAATGGTGCAATAGATATTTATGCATTAAGGGAGATATGGATGTTTTTTTCCTGAGGTTGACAGGATTACAAACCGAGGGCCTTTGGCCCGAGGTTTGTAAGTCAACCGAGGGTAAAAAACATCCATAGCTCCCGTGGTGCATACAATATTTTATTTTTTAGAAACATATTGGTAAAAATTTTAGGTATTGTATCGATCCACAATGTTTATTTCCGAGGTTGCTATGAGTTGTTTGACAGTATATAAAAGTCATAATAAAAATGTGACAGGGGTTCAGTAATTGTGGTGCAGATTCCGGACACTAAAACATTGGCAAAGAGATCCTTCACTATAGTTGAAGAGGAGAGACTGAATGCGTTGTCGCTTATCAGAGAATACGTGTGCTTGCGTCCTGCAGGAGTCTCAAGGTTTTTTTTATCGTACAGAAACAGAAAATGTACAGTGCAACCTGTTGGGAAAAACACATTTGGCAGCATTCCGTCAAAAATTGCTGTCTACTTGGGTTTGCCGAATCCGAAATCTTTCACAGGTCACTGTTTAAGACTAACATCTGCAACTTTGGCAGCTGATGGAGGAGTAAGTATGACCAATCTGAAGCGTCTGGGTGGATGGAAAAGCTCTACAGTAGCGGAAGGCTACTTGGCAGACAGCATTGCATCCAAGAATAAAATTTCACGAGTGATTGCAGGACTGGAAGAGACTGAAAAAGTAAGATCGTCAGCATCTGCTAGTGGCAGTGGAGGCCATGAGCAGACGCAAAATTGCTCATCTTCAAGTACCGTCTTGAATGGAAAATTTGTCAATTGTACGATCTATTTGTCAAGTGGTCATAAGGTTGAAGGAGAAAAAAATGTGATTGAGGGTGAAAAAAATTGACATCTCCCTAGGGAGATATGAGTTGCTTTTCATAGATTGTATCCATGACGAAAATAAATAATATCATGTTTCTAAAAAATAAAACTGTTTTTTTTCAGTTTTTATTTTTTTGTGCTAAAATCACTAAACCGATTTAAAAAAAAATCATAGGTATGTAGGCATCCATAAAGGGCACCCAAATAAACAACAAAAAATATACAATGCAATTTAAAAACACACATCATCATGACGTCACACTTTTTTGAGACACCCTGTATAATCAAAAATAATTTCCTAAAATACGCTACGGAATGCAAGTAAAGTATGCAAAATATCAAAATCCTAACTCAATTAGTAACTGAGCTTCAGAAGACGGGAGGTGAAATGACGGACCCTGTATATACAAATCATTAAATATATTAATAAATGTTAATAATAATTTAAAATAGTGTGAATGAAAAATGAAAAATGTAAAGAAAAACAATACTTTTCTTTACTTATAGTACAAATAACTATACAATGTGCCACGTCCAATTATTAATAAAATTATGCGCTTGTCAATCCATATGCAAATTGAAGGAAGATATATCCTACAAAACTAAACACAAAAAAAGTCTTTACAAAAGACTCCAAATATACAATAATGCCTGTACAGATAACCAAATGCAGACATTTAACGAGGAACTAATGTATGACAGTTTTTGACTATGCAAGGCCTAAATGTCGCGATCTGGTTTTTTGATATTTAACTAATGCTAGTTTTTTTCACAGGATCATTAATTTTATGAAGTTATTTTCCTTACAGTATGTTGTTGATGTTCTGTATTCACACCACAACATAAAATGGGATCAGAAGACTTAAAATTAGGTCAGCCAAATTGTGAATATGACAGTGACAAAAATTTGGAATAATTGTACAAGAAATTTTATGTGTAAAAAATGATACTATATTAAAATGAGTGCATATCTTCGGTATGTAAAACCGCATAATTTGCAAACATTGATTAACGTATTTGAAGAAGTTAGAGTTGGGTCGCAGCATATTTCCACGTGTAAATTGCCTACATTCAATATAGGAGTGAATGGGTTCCAACGTATCGAAAACCAGGTCCTGTTTACATATACTACATCCTTGTAATTTTCTCAACTCAAATATCTCAAATATCCTGATATGTACATATTTATATTGTCCGGCAGAAAACTGGGGTTGTTTATAAATGTAAACTCATCAGGGACATTTGTGGACATTATCTGAATTGGCGTAGGAACTTTAATCGTTATTAAGTTTTGTACAGAATTTAGTGCCCCTCTACAACCATCTTCCTCACAATTTGCAAATGAAGAATGGCGAGTCATAAGATTAATAATAATCAAAGCTTTATTAGAAGCTCTGAAGGCAGCAGGTGTTGGATTTATATTCCGAGCACAATGACTTCGGACACCACCAAAAAAAAATTCAACGGGGTCCTGATTAAAATTTCTCGGACAAAGATATTTAATTCCCTTAGCGTGTAATTTGTTCCAGATGCTTTGCATACCTTTTAATGTGGTTATCCAGTTTGCAATGCAGGGTGGAACATATTCGCCTTGTGGTCTAATAAATCTAATTGTCTTCAAAATTTGATTTGCTTCGGAATAAAATTCAACATGCTGGCTTTCTTGGGTTATGGCACATCGTAAAGATTTATCACCACTTACTGTCGAACCATTTACACTGTCAAATAGTTTGTCAAAAAATAACATAAACTCCGACGTACATTGTCTCCGTCGCATATCCCTGCTTATCTAAAAAAAAGTATGAAAATTACTTCAATGTCGTATCATAAAAAATAATTCACTTACCAAGTGTAGAAAAAAAAGTAGCATGGCGGATGTTCTCGCCGAAAAGACCTGGGCTGCCAGCTTGCACGCTCTAATGCAGCAATGTCGTCTTCTCATTGTGCTTTACTTGATCTGTGTTTATGAGTGTCTGTATTGTTGACGATTCAAACGGCAAACGGATTCAAAAGGTACATTCAATCTGTCTATATGCTACCGGCCGTTATTCACAAATAATGGAAATTATGATGATTGTGGATTACTAGATTATTCAGCACATATACTGTGTCAATAATGGTGGACAGAGTTCTTAAAAAAATTACAGCGACCGTATAAGCGACTACAGATTTTGGCGCCATCTATTTTGTATAGGTCCGTACCCACACGAAACCTGGTCAATTTAAATCGTATAGAGTGCGCAGGGTATGAACTGTGCTTCAAAGAATACACTGAAGAAGAAATGGCGTCAGTGGGTTAATCGGATGAACTGTCTCAGCTGCGCCCACTACAGTGCCGACCGTTAACTAATTGGGTTCGGAACTTGAATAGGAGTAAATATCTGTACTACAGTTCTGAATTGTGTTGAAATTAATATTCATTATCAAATTAGTAATTTCTTTAAACAATTACAGACCTTTTTTTTAACAAATTACAAATTTCGTATACCACTTTTTTTTGTTTGGGGAGGATAGAAAGAGTGCAAGTGTATACACAATTAATTTATTTGCACAGAGTGTACACAAAACAATAATAATACAAATTACATCTAATTACAAATCATAAACAATACTTGACTACAATGAATAAACTAATACCAACAATCCTTTTAAAGTTACGCATGTTTCAATATTTATATCTCATCAGTACGTATTTACCTTAAAATAAATCTAAGTTGACACAATAACTTAAAAAAAAGAATCAAATGTAAATCAACACATTGTACATTGAATATGACTAATTTAGTAACAATATTATAATGGAAATGGAAGAACTTTATCTATTCCTGCACAACTTAGATTATTAAAGAAATTACAAATGCATTGAATAATGCAACGGTCATCCGTAGACACATGTTCTGAAAATGACAATTATCATTCATCCTAAACATTAACAAATAATGAAAAAAACCTAATCCTAAGACAAATTACTTTCACCGTCCCTATATAATATCAAAACACAAATGTACAAATCAGCCTAACTAATTGCAATCAATTTCAATGCATGTGTCACCTCAATAGGTTACACTGCACCTGACCATATGAAGGATTTACGACATCCCATCACCTAAAATCGCCCATCCTACCACCTACAAAATGCTGGTAGTTACGTCAGCTGAATGGTACGAAACAAAATATTGTGAAAGACCTGAAATGTAAAAGATAATCTAATAACACAAAAATATGAGTATAGAGTCGGACAACTTTGACTCACCTCAATTAGAACCACAATATAAAAAGCAACTTTTTAAAAATTTTGTGCCCAAATTATTTTAAATATTTGTCGATAGGAGTATCCTGAAGTATTTCCTTTCTCGACATGTTTCTGTTAATTACTGATACTAATTATTTAACATGATTATACTTAAACTATTTTTAAATTCGTTGGCATATTGCACTTCATGTGCCAACAATAAATACCAAAAGGTGACTTCAATTGTTCAGTAATTAATTTTATAATTAATTTAGTATTACAATGTGAAATCAATATTAAAGTTATTTCTTGAATTGAAAACTCTACTCCATGTATTAATACTTCAGTAGAGAAGCACAATTTATTTCCGTTAACTTTCAATGCAATTAACGAATGCTTAGGGCCTGGAGTATCAAAAATGAAATATTGTTTACAATTTTGACAATTTGGAAACCTTTTAATAATCGTTCTAGCTATAAAACCTGCAATGTATGTACTAACATGTGTATGAATATTTTGTGTAGCTTCACTAAGTTCACTGTAGGAATTTTGGAAACTTTGTTCAAGCACAAGGGCTACAGGAGACGATAAAGAAGTAGACGGTACTGATGGAGATAATGGGGCTTCAGGATGGGATAAGAGCTCTTCAAGTGGCAACAATAAATTTCCATCATCGTCCTCACAATTACATGCTGCGCTATGGGAAACTAAATTATTAATCATGGCAGTTTTCAATGAACCTCCAAATTTAAAAGTGTAGGACACGAGTTATTACCGCCTAAACCCCTTACCATACCAAATATATTTTCAATTGGGTCCTGATTAACGGAGCGGGTACAAAAATATGTAAATTCCGCCGCTTTCATTTTGTTCCATAATAGTTCCATATTCGTTATAGTGACAATGAAGTTGTTAATGGATGGAGGACGATCGCTAAGAGGTCTGTTAAGGGGTTTTGTGGCGCGGAAAGTTGAATTTAATGAATCAAATAATTTATCCAAAAATATGACCAATTTCTCAGTGTTCATTTGTCATGGCATATTCAACAAAATTATGTAAAGCAGCATTATGTAAACCACGAGCAACTGATGTAGACAATTCTGCACAGTTAACTTAACTCATCTATTGTGAGGTTGATTGAGTTTTTCACATTTGTTTTTGGTGCAAGATTAGATTTGTTTGCAGCTCAACTAGCTTTCATGATGTTCTTTCATGTTTTTATTTTGTGGCCTATATCCGTCTTCTTTTCCGTTTCCACAGTATTGTTATATTTTTTCTTTAGTATTTTGTAACTTGTTTTTATTGTCTCATCACTTGTAGGCTTATACAGCCAGTGTAGGTTTTTAAGTTCTCTTGACATATTGATTATGTCTTGCATTAGTAAGTTAATTATTGTTTCAGTTAGTTGTTTTTGTTAAATTTGTTATTCGTTCGTTATCGATATTTAGTTAGGTTTTAAATAGAGTGGGATTTAGTTTCATTAGGTTATATTTGTACATCTCCGTCAGCGATTTGTTAAATATTAAAGATTGTCCATTGAATAAATCAATCGATCACATAAAACTGAATATTATTAACAAAAGAGAGTAAGCGTAAGCCAGGCCAACGAAACCTGCGATACAGACCCTGAGAGTGAAAAGCAACAAAAGGTACATAATAATAATATACAAAACTCAACACGCATCACAGCAATATATAAAACAAAGTAACTTTCAAAATAACAACGGCTGCAACCAAACTAACACCGAGCATAGACTGAACACATATAGTGAAAGTCTAAAAGCAACAAGCAATCCAGTACAAGCCGTAGGCAACGATATATAATGATATAAGAAACGAACAAGAAAAATGGATAACAGTAAAAATGAACAAAATCAAAGCTCAAGGAACGAAACGAACATATCAAACAAGAAATCATAACAAACAGAATATGATGGGAGACGCAAACTACCACCGACAGTAATTTCAAAGCAAGAGATAAATGCAACAACAAAAAATTATGCTTAACCAGACTTAACAAAAACACAGCAGATAAAGATGTAACTCAGTACATCACAAAGAAAACTCAATTACCAGAAGAAAAGATAATAGTTAAAGAATTCTCAACCAACTACAATACCAAATAGTTCCAAGAAGGTTTACCACTACAATACAAAGACGAAGTATATAAACATAACTGCTGGCCAAAAGCACACAATATGCAATATATAATTTTAGGAATGATTTTTTAGAAATCAAATCAACAATCCCCCATTATCATTCAAATAAAACCAATACACCAAATAGAAGGACACAAACAAAACAGGACACAACAAGAACCCTTGTTGTGTCAAGGGTACTAACAAGGGTACTAACAAGGGTACTAACAAGACCTCCCGAATATATACCCACAATATCAGATCATGCACAAACAAATTAAAAGAAGAAAACAAAGAAGCAACAAAACAAAATAAACAAATACAGCACAACAACAAAACAAAAAAACAAAATAACACATTCCGTATAATTAATACCAGAACAACATAACAAACCACAAGTAATAAAAATAATAACAGAAACATGGCTAATATTGAGCACAGAACAACTATACCAAATCAATAACTACAATGCAGAATTTCACTCCTGAGAAGGAAAAAAGGCGGAGGCATAGCAATATATACAGGGTCCATCATTTCACCTCCCGTCTTCAATAGCTCAGTTACTAATTGAGTTAGGATTTTGATATTTTTCAGACTTCAGTTGCTTTCTAGGGTGTATTTTAGGAAAATATTTTTATTATACAGGGTGTCCCCAAAAAGTGTGACGTCATCATGATATATATTTTTTGATTGCATGGTATATTTTTTGTTACTTATTTGGGTGCCTCTTATAGATGCCTACATACCTATAAAATTTGAATGAAATCGGTTTAGTGACATTAGCACAAAAAAATAAAAACTGAAAAAAAACAGTTTTGCACCATTGGTTAAGAAAATTAATAAGGGATAAAAATAGTGCGTCGTTAATAAAACCATATAAGGTACTCATTAAATAAGTTCTGACAGTTGCGTTAACAAAGTTTTATTGATATACATTATACAGAGTGTCAAAAATTTAGTGTAAAACTTTTCAAACTTTAAAGCACTTTATTTTTCTTATTTTCAATTGGAACCCCTGTATATTTTTATGCAATTCCATGCGGACTTAAAAGACAAACATTTTTCCTAATTACAACCCTATCTCAATTCCCAACACATTCAAAGATATTTGCAGAAAACTCGTTTTATCAACAATTCCAATGGCCATTTTAATTAATCAAAATCGAAGGTGGGTTTGAAAAACAATTTATTGACATTGAAGTTTAAAAAAGTGACAAGAGCCATTGTTGACTGTAGTAATGTAAAAGTTTAAAACTTTTTTAGCTAAGGTCTTTATACCCAAGATACCAAAATTACTTTTTGTCATGGAAAATATGATTTTCATAATATAACAAATATTATGACCTATATTGACAAATGTGGATATGACTTTCATATTCGCATTTAAAAATATTACATTCAACCTGTTACGAAGAGTGGCAATGTCTTTTCATACTCGTCTGCTCGTGTGCCTTCAAGAGGGCGGAAGACATATAGAACATAAGTTCTAGCAATTAATTAATTTTAGATATGGACAGTTATGTTATGTTTTTATAAAATTTTATTACTAAAACTATTTTTTATACAAAACTTAATACTTTTACTATGTGCAATAGGTTTATTAGGCAATAGGTTTATTAGGTAGGTAATGAAAAATAATATAATTTACATCAAAAAATAACATATCATCATTGGAGATATGAACATAAAAATAGCAGTCAAAAACCAAACCACGAGAGACTACAAAATAATACTAAAAGAAAAGGGCTACAAAACATAATAAACAAAATAGGAAAGAAATACTAAACTCATATAAACCACCAAGAAACAAACATAATAATAGATCATGCAATAACCAACCTAGAATTAAAACATCTACAAATTGAAATATTACCTACCAACACATCTGACCACTACCCTCTACTAATCACAATAATACAAAACAACGAAACAATTGAATACATAACAAAAAAAATACATATACAAATCACAAGAAAAGAAAATCTAAAATAAAAAATTTAAGAAACTACAACACTACAACTTAACATTCTTCTAACAACCCGAAAAACTTATGCAGAAACGAATTGAAGAATGCCTAATCACCACCTAGATAATAGCAAAAAATGATACAACCTGCATCAGCCAGAACATTCTAAAAGTTATGAAAAAGAGAAATAAACTACACCGAAAACACAGAAAACTACTCAACAATCAACAACTAAAACAAAAATACCAAAGAGAAAAAACATCACAAGAAAATAAAATCTAAAATAAAAAATATAACAAACTACAACACTACAATTTAACATTCTTCGAACAACTCTCAAAACTTATGCAGAAAATAATTGAAGAATGCCTAATCACAACCAAGATAATAGCAAAACATGATACAACCTGCATCAACCAGAACATTCTAAAAAAATATCAAAAAGAGAAATAAACTACACCGAAAACCCAGAAAACTACTCAACAATCAACTAAAATAAAAATACCAAAAGCAAAAAAATTTTCACTGCAAACAAAATTTAAAAATCCGCGTAAAAACGTGGAAAATTATCCACAGTCTAACATACAGCAACAAAAACAGTCAGAAATATCAGAAATTAAAACAAAAAACAACACAATAACAGCTGACAAGAAAGAAATCTCCACCAAAATTAATCAATACTTTGCAACGATAGGAGAATAACCAACACACACAATAAATAAACCAAACAAAGAAAACGATGATACACATACAAAAAAATTATAAACAAACAATAATAACAACTACAGAAAAAGAAATAACCAGTATAATAAAACAGCTAAAAAAAGCACCTGGTTTCGACTTAGTAACAAGCAACATTATAATACAAAACAAGAAAATCCTAGTATGGGGATACTGGCTAATCTAACAAATAAGATACTTCAACATGGAATATACCCAGAATATCTAAAAACTACAATCATCAAACCTATCCACAAAAAGGCTTTCGCCATAATAGATAGGAAATTAATGAGAAGAAAACTAAGAAAACATATCAAGACACACAACGTAATACACCATCTTTAGTCTAAACGTATTTAACTACCAGCCAATTAATTATTTACTCCTATTTTTTAATGATTATGTAATTATTCTAATACCACAATAATTAGTTATTAACAACTGATATGTTTATTACAAATCGGGATGTAGGTTGCGCGTTGTACGTAAGTATGATTTAACTATTGGGTTAGTTAATAATAATAACGCAGTTAACTTCAACCGGCCCTTTATTTATATACGTCTGGTCCGTGTCAGAATAAATAATAATACTTAAATAAATAATCCTTTATTTATGCTATAACTTGACAGTTTCACATAAGTCAAAATAAACAAAAGACAATTAATTACATTAACAAGTTGCCAGAAGCAAAACTGCCCCTTCGGTATAAACATAAACATATTTAATAGGCAAATGTATGATTTTGTATTACAAATATTGTTAGTAGACCGACAAATTACTTGTTAAACATAAAAAAGCAAAGTGTATAGATAAAATTTAAAAATACATACATAATTAAATTAAATAAAATAAAATGAAAGTTAACACTTTAAAACTATGGTCTTCCTGCGTGATTTATAAGTTAATAATATTATTGAATATAAGCAGTTGAAGCAAGTAATAACATAATTTTCGGAGTAATATCTGATATTGTCGCAGGTATTATACGTCGTCAAACTTGTTGCTAATGTACTCTTCCGTCGAGTAGAATGCTTTAGCATTGAGATAAGTTTTGATTTTATACTTAAATTGTTTCGTTGGTAGGTTACGAGTTTCCGATGGTAGCAGATTAAAAAATCTGATGCCGTGGTACATGGTACCAGTACGTGTTCTGATAAGCCTTGACGTAGTAGGTATGAGGTTGTCCCTATACCTGGTGTTATGGTGATGAATATCGGAATGGGTCTCATACAGGTGTGCGTGTTGTTTTACATGTAGTAGGCATTCTAAAATATATAAGGACGGAAGAGTGAGAATTTTGAGGGCTGGGAAGTGCTGTCGACAGTCGTCTCGATAGGGCACATTTGCCACGATACGCGGAGCTCTCCGCTGTAGAGCGAAAGCCCGTTTCATCGCTGAGGAGTGGCCCCAGATTTTAATTCCATAACTGAGTATAGACTGGCAAAGAGCATAATAGGCCGAGATAAGTATTTTTATGGAGACAACATTTCTTAAGTTTCGTAGGACATAAATATTGGAGGCCACTGTGGCCGATAATTCCTTGCCCTGGACATGCCAGAGTAGAACCTGGTCAAGATGCAATCCTAGGAACTTAGTGGCATCAGCAAAATTCCAAGTGGTAGTGTCATAGCGTCTTAGAGTGAATACCATTTCAACTGTCTTTGTCGAGTTGAGGGAGACATTTTCAAGGAGCCAATTCTGGGCATTCGCCTGATTAGCTCTGTTTAGATGAACCGCGGAGTTCAATAAACAAGACTTATTACTAAAAGAGGTGTCATCTGCGAAAAGTGTGATTTGAGCTGCTATTAGAGATGCAGGGAGGTCGTTTATAAAGATTAAAAATAGTAATGGCCCTAAAATTGACCCTTGAGGCACAGCAAGCTCCGGAAGGGGTAGGTCATCTGAAGTGAGACCCTCCGAGAAAACGCGTTGTGTTCGGTTGGTGAGGTAGCTGGAGATCAGTTTGCAGGCTTGTGGAGAGAAGTTGATATAGTATAACTTCCGAATTAGCACATCATGCGGTACACAATCGAAAGCCTTACTTATATCAAGGAAAGTGGCTGCAGAAAACCCGCCGTCCTCAAAGCATTTCAGCACCTCCTCGGTTAAAAACGTAATGGCGTCAATAGTGGACCGACCATTTCGGAAACCGAATTGACAGTGGCTAAAACAGTTGTATTTTTCACGGTACTCGATCATTTGTTTAGCAAGGATTTTTTCGAAGACTTTTGAAAACACAGGCAAAATAGAGATAGGCCTATAGTTGTCTAAGGTATTAGGATCACCTTTTTTAAGAATGGGGATAACTTTGGCTTTCTTCATCCTATCCGGAAAGCATCCGTCTTCTATGCAGTCATTTAGCAGTGTTGTTAACGGTGTTATGAGTAGGTCAATTGATTTTTTGAGGACGTGAATATTGAACTCGTATATGTCTGAACATCTGGTGTTATTTAGCAAGTTGACAATATCCCGAAATAAGTTTCGGAAACGGGATTGAATTCAAAATATTCTGTGGATTTAAGCTGATGCTTGTGCATATGTGAAATGGGATCAGATAAAGCGGGGGGTAGGGCCTCGTTGATAGTTTTCGCAATAATGCAGAAGTGTCTGTTAAATGACTTGGAGTCAATGTTAGTTGGTAACTTGGTATTATTTACTTTGCCAGTTGATCGTATGATACTCCAGTATGCCCTATTGGGATTAGCGGAATTTTCGATTTTTTTGTCATTGGCGTATATCTTTGCATTAGTTATAGCTTTGCGGTAGGATTTTCTGTAGTTGATAAAGGAAGCTTTCAGTTCGATTTTGTTATATTTGTCTAAGGCTTCCTTGATGAAGTACAGAGTTTGTCTCATCCCATCAGTTTCATCAGTGAACCAGGTATTTGCATTGTTAGAGTGTGGTTTGGAGGGTTTGGCGACAAAGGCTTGTAGGAAAGAGTTAGATATGAGTTCAGTGAACTTGTTTGTTTTGTCATTTGTTGCAAGATCAGTGTTTAGAAAGCTCCAGTCTGTTTGGGAGAGAAGATGGTAGAAGTCTGGAGTGCCCTGGTTAGTTATAGGTCTGTAGTGCTTAAGAGGTGCCTTTGGGGCTTCACTTACGGGGGTAAAATTGACTTCAATACCGTCGTGGTCGGATAAGCTATGAACAACTGGCGAACATTCAATAAAATTATGATTACAGTTAGAAAATACGTTATCAATTCTGCTGTTGCTTCTAGTGTTGAAGTTTACATGTTCCTTGAGCCCATAGACTCCGAGCATATCGCGGGTTTCATTAGCTGCCCTGTCGCGATTGTTTTCAAAATGTATGTTCCAGTCCCCTCCTATTAAAACGTAGTGGTCTTTAAATTTTATTTTACCAAGTACTAGTTCAAGATTTATTAAGAAAGTATTGAAATCACTGTCAGGCGTTCGATATAATACTAAAATGGCTAGGTTGTAGGTTGGAAGAAATATAGCGGAGATCTCGCAAGCGATGGGAATTGAAAGTCTGTTAATGCTTTTTAAAGTCACGCAGTCAACGTCAGCTATGAGTTGGACCACACCTCCGTGATTGGAGCTGACCCGGGTAAAGTAGGATGTTGGGTTTAGATTGTTTACCTTTAGGAGTGCGCATTCTGGTTCACTGAGCCAGTGTCCAGACAGGCATACGATTGAGTATTTGTTGAGGTTTGCTAGTAGAATTGCTTCCAGTTCGTTTACTTTATGTCTCACCGATCGTATGTTGAGAAAGAGTACATTAATTGGTGCAGGCTTCCTGGTCGTTGACGAGAGTGTTGTCTTTTTGTACCTATCAGATGAATATTGAGCGCTTTCACCTTTTAAACTACATTTAGAATAAACACTGTGACACATACTAGGACAAGTATTTGTTAATAATGTTGAAAAGCATCTCGGTGATCCTCGAAAAACTCGCTCACATTATCTTCTTTGGCACGGCTGGGTGATTCCATTATTCCTATTTCTTGTCCTTTGCCATAACTATTGTGCTGAGCACTACATCCCACGTAGATAAGATTCCCTTTGTTCGCATTGAATAACCCGCTGGAGACAAATTCATCGACGCATGTTTTCATAACTACACGTTTTGCAGCTGAGTTAAAATCCGTGATATAGCCATTTTGGAAATGCTCTTCTAAGAGTGTGTTGCAGTCTAGGTATTTAATGTTTTGACTATAGCTCAGTTTGTTCGCTAGCGCAGACAGCTTTACATTAAATTTAAATGTGAAATTGTTTAACACTGAGCGCTGAGGAGTGAACGGGCAGCCTATTAAAATTACATTTGTGTTCTGTAGTTTATTTAAATGGATAAAAATATCTCTTTCCTTAAGATTTTTACCAGATTTTATGTCATTATATCCAGCAAAAATGAGGACATAATCGTTCATTGTAAAATCTCTCGCCAATTTGTCACAATCGCTAATAACATTTGATATGTTCGCCGACGGTTTGAAAATTGTCATTATTGAGTATTTTTTGGGTGGAAGATAAGTTTGTAATAACTGCGAACAGTTCCGTCTAAGATCTTAGCTGAGTAGTAAAACTTTAGTGGTACTGGCAGGCGGTTCCGTCTTCGACTTATTTTCCCTTGGCGCTTGAGTGGTTCTCCTGTCATTATTCGTCTTTGGAGTGGCATTAACAGGCATGTTGATTGATCCCTTGTTTTTCTTTTTTGCGGGATTGACTGTATTGTCTTTAGTCAATTCATAGGATTTTTTCACAAACTTGTTCAATTTAGTTAAAGATGTCATTAGAAAGTTGACCTTTTCGTTGAAAATTCTGATTTTGTTTAGCAAATTTAAAGTGGTGCAGCGAATGGCCACGGAATACTTTCACAACAATAGAATTTACACTATCACAAAAACTTACTATATACAATTTACTGAATATTTCAATAAATCTGCGCTACTGGCTGCATACCTAATAACAACACAATTGTGAACTTCCTTTAGGAGCGGGGTTTTGGCGCGAAAACTGGGCTCTAGTTGTTGATAAATCTGCCAGAATTCGATTTTAAAGCGCTCTGTAATATGTTTTGCATTCGCTACAAGCGTAATTTGGATGTGCCTGAGCAAAAATTAACATGTTGCCATTTGTTTAATTTGTATGGCCGGCTGGCATTTTTGCTGACTACAAATATTTTACGATGAAGCAGCGCGAGAGTTTTTTTATGCCTGCTAATTTATGAGTCAACACTTTAGTTCCGATACATTATATTATGTAATTAGGTCAGAATTCTCTTTCAAATAATAACAGTAACCAATTACCCGCCATAGGTGTAGGCGTAGTAGGGATTATTATTATTATTATTATTATTAGTATTATTATTATTATTATTATTATTACTAGATTATACCGAGTGTCTGGGATAAGGGGAAACGTTTGCTTATTTTCATTTCGGCTTGGAGAAGATCTGAATCTATATTAAACAATTCTGAATAATGTTCTATGAAGGCTTAACCGCCTTCATATGACAGAATCATAAAACTGTCAACACTTTTGGCAAACTTGAGATCGCCAAATCTTACATTAAAATGCCTTATGATAGAATCAATAACGGGCAGATAAACAACCACCCTCCAATGATCTTCTAATATCGCACCCGGAACTTGATTCTGTTGTCCTATAGAAGTTTCAATAACATAGTCAGATAACCTTTGTGGCAATCGTCGTTTCTTGCACATTCCCACTGGTTCGAGAGATATGTCAAATTGTGCAGCGAATTTTATAATCTTTGACCACAAATCTGTGAAATTTTCTCGATCTTCTTCTATTGCTGATAAGGTAGATTTAATTTCTTCACTTGCCCTGCCCAATGTAGAATTTGGATTCTGAAATGCTTAGCTGAGAGGGTTCACCATGCTCAGAATAAGATGATAACAAAAAGGGAAACAACAAATTTAGCCTTACTTATACATATAAGTATTCCTATGGCTTCCACTTAATCACTGTCCTTTGCGTTTGATATTTCCTGACCTAGAGATTGCTTTGTCAAAGGTAATGAAAAGCACTGAAGAAATAAAAACTGAGATAAAGGAACTAAGAAACGAAAACAGAATGAAAGAAGAAAAGTGGGAGATTGATAAACGAGAAATGGTGACTGAAATAGAAAAACTAGAAAGCTGGATGGAAAAAATGGAAAAGTAAAAGAGGAAAAATAACATCGTACTTAAAGGATTGCAACTAAAAGGAGCAGATATAAAGGAAGAAGTGGAAAGTTTTGTAAAGAAAGATATACGTGATAAACAAAGGTACGAAAGCAGAGATGATAATAATGGAAATGGAGTCATGGGAGAAAAAAGAAGAAATCATGAAAGCAAAAAGTAACAAACTACGAAACTCAAAAATATACATGGACAATGATTTAACACTAGCGGAAAGAGGCATACAGATAAAAATCAGAAACATTGCTAGGGAAGAAACCAACAAAGGCAATAGAGTAAAAGTGGGGTATAAGAAATTAGTGTTAAATGGAACTGAATACAGATGGAACCCTCAAACACATAGACAAACAGAGGTCGGAAATAGGGACAGTGCAAAAAACTAAAAACAACAAAGAAGAAACAAAGGAGAGAGACCCTGGCAACGAAAAAGGACTGGAACATTAGAGGAATACAAGGGAAACAAGAGTTCATAAGAGAAATGCTAAAAGTAAAACCTAGCAATGACAGGAAATTGACAAAGGAAATGGGCAAGGAAGAAGAAGGTAGTAGAAACAGGAAGGAGGAAAATATAAAAATTGGAACGTGAACGTGAGAGGAACTTATGGAGAGGGGAGGCTAAAGCATTTGGCAAGGGAGTTGGAAAGGAACCAATTTGATATCACAGCACTACAAGAAACGAAACAAATCGGACAAGAAGCAATAGAGGTTGAAAACATGGTGTTTCTTAAAAGTGGAGGAAGTAACAGGAGGTTGGGCACAGGATTTTTAGTAAATAAAAAGATGAAGCCACTAATTATAGGCTTTGAGGCAATATCAGACAGGATATGCATGCTGAGAATAAGGGGGAGGTACCAGAAAATTACTTTTGTCAACTTGCATGCACTCTCAGAGGAAAAAGATATAGAAATGAAAGAAGACTTCTATAATCAGATAGAGGAAGTGTACGAAAAAAATCCTAAGTACGACATGAAAATAATATTGGGTGATGCAAATGCCAAAATAGGTAGGGAAGTGGGTTATAGGCCAATAATAGAGCAGTATAGTAAGCATGAGACAACAAATGAAAATGGAACATTGCTAATAGATTTCGCAACAGAAAGAAATTTGAGTATTATAAGTACATTTTATAAAAGGAAGGAAATACACAAGGGAACGTGGCGATCACCAGACGGGAAAACGGTGAACCAGATTGATCATATCCTAATAGAGAAACCAGAAGAAAAGGCTATAAGGAAGGTTAGATCGTATAGGGGTCTGGATGCTGACAGCGATCATTATATGGTAGGGGCAAAAATGATACAAGTAATACCGGATATCCGCAATAAAAGGAAAAGGGAGAAAACGAACAACAGAGCAATGAGATTGAATTCTAAGGAAGAGCAGGAAAATTACGAGAAACTCATTTCCGAAGAAATGAAAAATGTTGTACGAAATGATAATATAGATGAAGATTGGATGCTGATGAAAAGAAAGTTAAAAGAAGCCGCTGAAAAGTGTAATAAGGGCAAAAATCAGAGGAAAAACAATTGGTTCGATGAGGAATGCAAGAGAGAGTTGGATAGTAAAAAAAAATTGCGATCAATAATGATAAAACAAGGAAATGAAAGTGCAAAAAAGTTATACGAAAAACAAAGGAGGAAAACAAAGAAACTATTAAGAGCTAAGAAAAGAAAGCACTTTGAAAGCGCAATGGACGAAATAGAGGAAAGTTATAGAAGCAAGCAAGTCAGAAATCTGTATCAAAAGGTACGGAATGAAAGGAAAGGATTTCAACCCAAGGCAGTATTTTATGTGGGGAAGAGTGGTGAAATGATTGCGGGAGAAGAGGAACAATTAAACAGATGGAAGGAATATTTTGATGAGTTGTTGAACGGAGAAAGCGAAAAATTTGAGAGAGAGAGACAACACAAGAGGGTAGGTAATAAACAGCAGAATATAGAGAGGGCACCAAGTAAGGAGGAGATCGAGGAAATAATATTGAAAATGAAAAATAATAAGAGCCCAGGCAGTGATGGAGTAACAACAGAATTATTGAAATATGGAGGATCAAGTGTGGTTGAGCATATGCACAGGCTACTAGAGGAAATGTGGAAAAGAGAATCGATACCGAGGGAGTGGAAGGAAGCTATAATATGTCCAGTGCACAAGAAGGGGAACAAAAGTGACTGTCAGAACTATAGGGGTATTTCGCTACTAAATATAGGATAAAAAGTAATGGCAACACACATAAAGAATAAGCTGGTGGAAGAAATAGAGGATAAAATAGGAGAATATCAATGTGGCTTTAGACGGGGAAGGAGTACTACTGATGCAATATTTACAATGAGAGAAATCCAAGCTGAAAGTTTCGAGTTTAAAAAATCAACAATGATGATGTTCATAGATTTTAAGCAAGCATATGACAGAGTAAAACGGGTAGCGATTTACACAGCTCTGCAAGAGATTGGAGCCAGCAGTAAGTTAATAAGTATGGTAGAAAAGACACTACAAGAAACTGAAAGTATGGTAAAAATAAATAATAATACAACGGACAAGTTCATAATCAAACAAGGACTAAGACAAGGAGATCCGTTACCGTCCATTCTGTTTAGTGTTGTACTAGAAAAAGCAATGAGGGAGGCCAACGTCAACAGAAGTGGTCTGGTATATCGAAAAAGACACCAACTTATAGCATTTGCGGACGATGTGGTGATACTAGCGAGAAGCAAGGAAGAAGTAATGAATACAACTAGTAGGCTGGAAGAAACGGCAAGGAAAATGGGATTATTAATGAATCAGGACAAATCAAAGTATATGGAGTGGACTAGTAAGGAATTCAAAAAAGGAAACTATGTAACAATAAAACCAAATAACGAAGAACTAAAATTTGAAGAAGTGGACAGATACATATATCTAGGCACACTATTTACAAGAGAGCCTAGCATCGATAAGGAGATCGATGCAAGGATAATGTCAGGGAACAGGTGTTTGGGGGGGCTGAACAGACTGATGAGAAATAAGAACATCTCCAGGAACGCGAAAGTGAAGCTATACAAAACGGTAATAAGACCTACTGTAACGTATTCCTGCGAAACATGGATCCTAAATAAGAGGGATCAGACAAGGTTGGAAATACGGGAAAGAAAGGTACTGAGAAAGATTTTTGGAGGGAAAAAAGTAGGAGATATGTGGCTAAGGAGAACTAATAGTGAAGTGAGGGAACTGTTTAACGAAACAAATATAATTGGGGTAATCCAAGTCCAAAGGTTACGGTGGTTGTGTCACGTGCATAGAATGGAAGAAATGAGAATTCCCAGGATGGTATTGAACAGCACAATAGGAGGACAGCGGGGGAAGGGAAAACCAAGAACCAGATGGAAGGAGGACGTGTCGAAGGATTTGAAGAAACTAAACATCATAGGATGGGAACAGAAAGCGCTGAATAAGAGGATATGGAAGGAAATAACCAAACAAGCCATGGACCAGCTAGGCTCGCCGTGCTAAACTATAATAAGAGATTGCTTTACAGCATTATTGTTTTTAATTAAATTGTCACAATTTTTGAACCGGCAACTCCATCTAGTTGTGCTAAGGTTTTGAATTTCTTTTAGTTAAAATCCTAGCTTATTATGTACCTCTTAGAATTGTTCATGACTCCTGCGTTTCGAAAAGTGGGTATATAAAGCCTCAATAACTTTAAAATAACTTAATGATCTCATACTGATTTGCACGTATCAACTACAATTAAATTCACTCTGAGCGCCAAACAATGTGTGTAAATTGCTTGCAGATTGATAGCTCTTATTTTCGCCTGAAGTCCTTAATTCTTTCCAGACATGATACTAGCACCATTGTACGATTGAGCTATAATTGGAACACTTAGTTGTAAAGTATTCAGATGTTTAATTATTAAAGATTAAAGACCAGGTGCATCTCTGAGAGCAGAGCAGTCTATTTCTAATCCTTTGGCATATCGAACTACAATGGATATTTGTTCGCTTGTGTAACATCGAGCTTCGTCAATCTTGAGGGAAAAGAATCCACATTCTGTAATTTTCTGAACTACTTTGCGCATTACAATATCATATGCCACACAGATTAGTTCGTTGTGGATATCATGACTTAAGTGAGACTTGTTCTTCAAATCACCCGCGAATGTTTCATCATATTTTGCAAGCAAGTTGCATAACTCTAGAAAATTTCCTTTGTTATCAGAAGTTTCGTATTCACGATGACCTCTGAATGCAATAGCCTGTTTGCTTAGAAACAATATAATATCAATAATTTCCATAATGTATTCCCTGATGGCTTAAATTTCAGAGTTATGCTGACTTACCAACATCTCTTGTATCAAGATGCCCTGTACATGATGTGCATTTCGACAGCATTAGGATGATTATGAGATTTTTCATGCTTCAATAAGTCTTCTGCACTCTTTTTCCATTTACAATATCCCGATTTAGAAAATTTCTCATTATGGCTTTATAATGTATGACCAATGTGCCGACAATAATAACAGTAAATTTTATCATTTTTAATACTGTATTCCAACCATTTGTAGTCTTGATAGAATTTGGCTTGAAAAGATCGACGTTCTGTTTTAAAGTCTGTTTTGGGGAACTCGATTACTGGCTGTGACGAGTCCGTGTCGAGTGTTCCTAAATCTAATTCTTCACCTTTCTCAGCTGCTGAAGTAGTAGGCATAATTGATATTTTGGAAGTATTTTGTCGGTTTTGGTATTCTGTCTCTTCAATATTCCAATACACTGACGTACTCAGCAACGGTTGAAAAGTTGGGGTAATTGGTGATGAAGAGCTTCTTTTGCCTCTATGTTAACTTCTGAATCCTTCATTACCGACAAATCGTCAGTGTTCTGTGGCTCTTTACTTCCAAACTTGAAAAATGTACTGATGTCGTGGTTCTTCATGGTATTTTGCCTAGCAGAATTGAAACAAAGTTCTATATAGTCTAAAACACCTGTTAATATCTTTTTCGTACACAATAAAGAACTATTACAACCAAGGTGGTCTACAGGCTGCAGGAAAAAACAGAACTGATTCTAATGGAATTTCTAAACAAACTGAAATGAAATGAAAATAACTACCTACTTATCAAATTAAATTACTATTACAAATAATTCAAACTAATTACAATATTATAACATAAAAGAAAATTTTCAAATTCAAATTGTTAAAACGGTACTATAGTTTGAAACTTACAATATTGTAGTAAAGCTGAGTGACTTTAAAACTGACTTCGAAATGATAACACCAGATTTCATTGAAACTTCAATAATTGGAATATCTTAATGGATCCAGTGTTACAGAAGATACTTGGCCAAGATCGGCTTATCAAATGAAAAAAAAAACAGGGACTACCGATCTTCTGTGTTTCGTCAGTTTTGTATTGACTCGCATACGACTCTCTTTCACACTTCTTTTCAGCTACTCTTATACATTCTGGGTATTTTTAACAAAATGTTAATGTTAAAGGCAAGGAAATAATGTAAAAGATATGTACTTCATATTTACTATTTTGTCTTAAGATTGACTGCTTTTGAACGTAGTTCTTTCACAAAACTTAAAAAAAAAACAATTTGCGCGTGCACACAAATTAAGAAACTTGTATAAAGATAATTTATACAAACGCATTTATATTGTTTGTTCCAACACTTGTCTTATGCTATATTTTACGTATAGAACAACACCCTAACAAAACACCATCTTTCAAAGATGCGTTTGTTCTCCTTCAACATATATTTCTGATAATAATTTTCTCAATTGGAGGTACTAAAAGTTACGGAGATATATCTACTCTAAATTATAAACATAATCTTTACATGTAACACTGTTATTTTTTGTGTTAAATGCAACTATTGAGTTACACTCCTATTGTGTTTGCAAATATAAAAATACAATATGTTTAATAACACATCATTTTTGTAATTATAAAACTCATCAACCATGATTAAGCTAAAAGTATTAATTATTAATGTCAACAAAATGGGGGTAGTAGCAAAATACATAATCAACTTCCCATCCTCGCCGAAGTTCTCGTCCTTAGAAAATATATTGCGGTATAAAATCAATTTTCTCTTAAAACATGTTTCCTTTCATCTTTCTAATTACGAGAGCGTTGTGTGAAATAGTATTATGGGAAAACGGGAGCGAAATTAGCTCCTTCGTCTTACAATTTATCGAAGTTCGGAGAATTTACTGGGTACTATTTTTAATACATCTTAGCTGAATAAATACAGCCCAGACGCTCGCATAATTATTGCCCTATTAATTCTCATCCTCTGCTAACATCTTTGGGGATCTGTTTATGCAAGATACGAGGCGAGTTTTTGTGTTGTCACGTTTAGGTTTTCAAGCAAAGTCGTAGCGGGAATTGTAGAGGAATTGCGACAAGAACCGGGATTGAGTGAATACATTGAGGAGGCTTCTTAGCCTTCCGGTAAGACACCCATGGGACGGTTCTCCACTTTCTTGCTGCTGTACTCGGGCACTTCCCTGCTCTTTATTATCGTCATGAAGCGGCGACTTTTCCGAATTCAACTGGATGCGGTACTTATCATTTTGTATTTATTTTCACACGTAATTATCGAAACAAGAGCAACATGATTTTACACCTACTTAAAATATAATATTTGTATGAATATAAAGATTAACAATTGTAAGTTACAATACTTAAAATGTATCTTGGATTTTTATCGCACACAAAATGTTAATTGATTTTAATTTATCATTACCTTATACTCTATTATATTTTTAAGTCAGTTTTAGATGTTTTCATTTGTAAATCTCTAAAACCGTGTAACAATAGTTAATAGTTACAATTGGCCATTAAGAATAACTGTTCCATTTTCAAGTTGCATATTCAATTTCAAAGCACCTAGGACCGATTACTCTGATGAACAAGGCGCGGATTTCTAGGTATTATACTATACATCAGTTTTAATAGCAGACCAAAGTGACCTCGTATCTATACGAATTTCAGGAAATGAAAATTGAGATTCTCAGAAATAAAAGCACACTACGAAACAAAAAAGATCAAATATTTGTTGAGTCGGACCTAACAAAGAAGGAACCAGAAGTGCAAAGAGTGATAAGAAGAATGGCCAAGGAAAAAAAAAAGAAAAAGGAAACCAGGCGAAAGTGGGATACAAAAAATTGATAATAAATGGAAATAGTTGGAAATGGGAGGAAATGCAAACAATGGAGTCAAAAAACTGCTAAGCAAAAGAAGCAGAGGTTGCATACAAACAAGGACGGAAAGGCAAGGAAAAATGGTAATGAAAAAGCAGATCAACACGACGAATGATCAAATTAGGAGAAATATGAGCGACAGCGCGAATGTAAAATGGGACACAAGAAGGAATAAAAAGAAGACACAGATAGAAGTAAAAATAAAGGAAGAGGACACAATAAACAGGAAAAATATCAAAAAAGATAAAGGCCGAATATGGAGAATAGCAGCATGGAATATAAGGAGTATATTCGGTAAAGAGGAAGAGTTGGAAAAAGGGTTCGAAAGAATGGAAGTAGAGATATTAGCAATAACTGAGACGAAAAGAAAAGGGAATGGAATGTACACAACTAATAACAAGCACAAAATAATATATAGCGGGGTAAACAAGGATAAAAGGGCGTCCGCAGGAGTAGCATAATGCATAATGCACAGAGACATAGAACACCAAATAATAAGGATATTAACCGTAAAACTAAAAGAAAACAACAGAACCAGAACAATAATTATAGTATATGAACCAAATGAAGACGCCACGGCTAGCAACAAAGAAGAATTCTGGGATCAGCTCAACGAAACAATACAAAATGCCATTGGAGAAATATATGTAGCAGGAGACTTCAACAGCAGAAATGGCAAGGAAGTAAAAGATAACGATACGATGAGAGGAAGAGACGGGGAAGACACAATAAACGAAAATGGGAAGAAAATGCTAGATTACTGTAGAATGAACAATCTAATAATAGCGAACACACTATTCAACTACAGGGAGATACACAAATCCACCAGGGAAGTGATAAGCAGGATCGAAAAATCTATAATAGATTACGTATTAACAGAACAAAGAAGAAAGAGCAAAATAATAGCCACAAGAGTAAAGAGAAGCCACGAAATAGGAAGTGACGGAAAAATTCAGCGACCAACTATAGCAGTAAACTACAAGAAGATACGAGCATACAAACAAAGAGAAATTAGAAGACAAGTTAGAAGTGGCCAACGACAGCGAAGCAGTAGAGGAAATGTTGAATAACATAAAAAGAAATATGCTTGAGGCAGCACAAGAGACATGCGGGATGAAGAAATGTACAAACAAGAAACAACAGACAGCGTGGTGGTCAGAGGACATACGAGATAAAATTTAAAAAAAAAGAAAAAAGCATGGCAAAGATACCTAAATGTCAAAAACAGTAATAACTACGAAAGGTACAAGGAAAAATGGAAAATAGTAAAAGACGGGGTTAGAATAGCAAAGACCAGGGAATGGGAAAATTTCGGGGGGACAATGGAGAAAAACGCAAAGGAAAATGAAAAGCTATTTTATAAAACAATAAAATGATGCAGGAAAGAAAAAAGACAAGAAACGAGATACATAAAAGACAAACAAGGCAAAATGTTGAAGGAAAACGAAGAAATAATAGAAATATGGAAAGAGTATTTCGAAGAATTACTAACTATATATAGCGGCAACGAGTAGAAGACAAGAAACAGCGAAAAGAACATCACCGAAACAGTAACGGAGAGTATCAACGAACAAGAGCTTCTAGAAATAATAAGGGAACTGAAAATAGGAAAAGCACCAGGACAGGATCAGGTTACAGCAGAAATGATTAAACACATGGGACCCATAGGAAAAGATAAACTACTGAAGCTACTGAGCCAAATATGGAAGACATATATGATACCAAAAGACTCTCAAACAGCGTTAATAGTACCGATATACAAGGAAGGTGACAAGACGAAATGCGCAAACTATAGAGGCATAACACTAATAAGTATAGGGATGAAAATGTTAGAAAAGACAATTAACAAGAGAATAATAGCAAGAATAGAACAGACCCTAGAAGAACCGCAATGTGGTTTCAGGAAAGGGAGATCCACACAAGACAACATCTTCACAATAAAACAAATCACAGAAAAAATAATCGCAAATAATAAAAATTCATATCTGGGATTCATAGGCCTCGAAAAAGCGTTTGACATGACAACAAGAATGAAACTATGGTTAATACTAAAAGAGAGAGGAATAGAAAATAGGATAGTGAAAATAATACAGAATATATATGACAATAACTGTAATGCAATAATATACAAGGGGCGAATTTCAAGAACTTTTAAAACAAATAATGGACTAAGACAAGGAGGAGCTCTCAGCCCAACACTATTCAACCTATATATGGATGAAATAATGAAGAGCATGAAAACAGAAATAATAAAAGCAAACGTAGGATACAAAAACATGCAAATGGTTAAAATATCCGAAGGAGCATACGCCGATGATGTGGTAGTGATAGCAGAAAGTGAGAGGAACCTGCAACATAGCATGAACGTATGGAATAAACACCTAGAGAAATATAACATGAATATGAACTACAGCAAAACAAAAGTACTGATAATAGGAAAACGGGAAGAACACATAAATATACAGATAGAACAGGACCAGATTGAACAAGTGGAGCAATTCAAATACCTTGGAGTAGAACTTACAGAAGACGGGAAAATGGAAGGAGAATTAAGCAACAGAATAAGCAACACAATAAAAACGTACTATGCCCTGAAAAATATACTTACTATCAAGAAAGAGATAAGCAGAAAGACAAAAATGAATATATACAAAACTATATACAGAACGATTTTGACATATGGGAGCGAGATGTGAAAGCTAACAAAGAGAGATAAAAGTAGATTACAGGCAATAGTAATGAAATATCTGAGAAAAGTAAAACAAGTAACGAAAACAGGCTGGATACGAAATAAAGACATCAGAGAGGAATTGGATATAGAATCAATTGAAAAGTTTATAGAAAAGAAGCAGCTCAACTGGTGGGGACATCTAATTAGAATGAAAAATACGAATCAAACAAATCAAATCTGGGAAGCAAAAACAGGAAAGAAACGAGGAAGGGGGCCGACAAAGACAAGAATGGGACTACAAAATAGAAGAAATAATAAACAGCAGAGGGAAGACAGTGAAGCAAGAAAAATAGCAAAGAACAGAAGAGAGTGGAAAGAATTTGCAAATACATAACAAAACTGTAATGTAACTGTAGTAGCATGTATAGTCCACACCGAAAGGTAAAGGGCCTTTTGATAATAATAATATTCAATTTTAAAGCACCTAGGACCGATTACTCGATGAACAAGGAGCGGATTTCTAGGTATTATGCTATACATCAGTTTTGATAGCACACCAAAGTGACCTCGTATCTATACGAATTTCAGCAAATGAAGTAACGTGACAATTTTTTAATTGCTTTAATGCATTTTTTGTGCATATTTCCTTATTTTTTGTGCTTATTTGCTTGTTTATTAATTTTATAGCATATTATTCATATTAGCTAGGGATATATTTTGTTGCACATTATTATAATGAGAATTCAGTATTACTATTACTCCGTTACGCCCAGAGTGCTTGGTTATCACAAAATTATCAACAAAGCAAGCCTGCGTACGTGATATTTGGTGAACAAAGATTGATTATTTTGGGGATTACCCTATTTTTACGTGCACAGAACGCATCTGGGGCAAGTGTGCTATCAATTCAGTCCAATTTATCTCAATCTTCAGTGCGTTGTGCTTTTGCCTTGTGTGTATTACGTTTTTATAAGTTTTTTTTGTATAAAATGCCGAAAGTAAAACCTTCCGTCAATGAATGGATACGTGGAGATTCTGAATTAAAATATGAGAACGATAAATTAATTTGCAGGGATTGTATCAAACCGGTAAGTTTTATTTTATGTTGCTATTGGCCTAGGTACAAGCATGTACTATGTTGTAGAATAACTGCGAGAACAAAATTAACATAACATAACATATCAAAACAATAGTTCACCGGGAAAATTAAAAAAAAAACACAAATCTGCAAGCAGTACCCTGAGTACCCAGCAAACTATTTCCGAGTCTTTTGCGAGTTCATCTACACAGAATGAAAAGGAATTTTACTTTGATTTATGCAATACGATGGTATCTTCTAACATTCCTTTAAAAAAATTAGATAATAGTATGTTTAATTTTTTTTACAAAAATACACCGGTAGACATATTCCTGCCGAATCAACCATTCGCATAAACTATGTCGAGCAAGTATATAAAGACACGATTGAGGAAATAAAAAAGATAATTGGCAACAATTACATATGGTTCTGTGTAGATTAAACTACTGATTTATGTGGTCGCTACATCGCCCATTTAATAATTGGAATATTAAACGAAGACTCCACCAATGCATTTTTAATTAGTTACAAGCAGATAGAAAAAACAAATAGCAATACCGTTGCTAAATTCGTTCACGATGCATTAACACTTTTTTTTGCCAAGCCCCGTACCAAATGATATATTATTATTGATGTTTTCTGATGCGGCTGCATATATGTTGAAGGCATATTCTAATTTAAAAGTATTTTATGACCAATTAATGCATTGCACCTGTTTGGCACATGGTTTTAATCGAGTTGCTGAAACAATTAGACTACAATTTCCCCAGGTTAATGAATTGATAAAAACACGGACGAAAATTTTCCTAAAAGCTCCACTGATGGTTGAAATGTTTAGGGAAAGAATGCCAAATGTACCTCTTCCTTCGGCACCGGTTATAATTAGATGGGGTACATGGCTAGATGCTGCCTGCTGATATGCCGACCATTTCGATTCATTTAAGGAGCTTGTGTTAGGGTTTCCCGAAAATGTGTCAGAGGCAATTAAAGAATGCCACAAAGTTCTTAAAGATACTAGGGTTGTACATAATTTGGCATTCCTAAAAACCAACTACAGTTTCGTAAGCAAAGCGATTGATAAACTCCAAGCAAAGGACACCATTATGGTAGATGCAGTACAAATAGTTGAAGATTTTAGGAACGACGTCTCAAACGTACGGGGATCTATAGGAGAGATTATTAAAAAAAATGTGATGCAATTTTGTCAAAAAATTAAAGGTTTGGCGAGTTACAAAAAATATCATTAGTTTTAAAAGATTTCCTGGAAGATTTGCTGATAAATGTTACAATTGTTCCCAAATTTAAATATGCACTAATTACAAGTGTGGATGCGGAGATTAGCTTTTCACACTTAAAAAATGTGCTCAGTGATAGGAGAATGGGATTTTCCGTTGAAAATGTAGAAAAACATTTAATTATTTGTTCATTTAAAAATGAGCTGTAATTATTATTTGTTAAAAGGGCGACTACATAGTTAACAACCAATAGATGGCGCCAACAGGTAAATGTTTGGGATTGATGTTCATGGAATTCTGTAACATATTAAGAATTTAGTTTCGGGAATATTAATTGGTTTATTATTAGGTAGTTTTTAACATAAATTTATTTGATGAAATAAATGTCTTTATGAATTTAATTTCGAAATTGGCAATGTGGATCATCATAAAATACTTGCTGTAGACATACAGTATTGTTTTAAAAATGGTATTGGGTACTAAAGGAATATATTTTTAATGACTGGGAATATGAAACTTACTTGAAAACTGCATTATTTTCTTGTACATCAATCCCAAAAAAGTATCTTTTTCAAGACGTCTTATTTCTGATGACAAACTAGTAAACTTACAGATTGCTGCAAATATATAATTGCCATTAGTTCACCACTTCACCACAAAAGACGTCGTGTATTCACTGAAAAAACGCCGATGTTGCCGTTTTATTACCCACGATGACATATATAACTCATAATCAAGCAGGAGTGGTGATAGTTGATGAAAGCCGCCGAAAGTTTTTTTTTTAATTCATTGGATGTTATTACGTTCTTATTACGTTGTTCCTAATTTCTTAATACTGATTCAAAAAATAATTATAATATATATATATATATATATATATATATATATATATATATATATATATATATATAATATGTTCATATCATATATTATATATATATATTCAAAATTTTCAATCAAATGTATGCTGGTTTTTTACGGTTCGATATTTGTATATTGCTGTTTGTTAGCATCAGTCCTTGCTTTATATTATATATTTCATATTTTACAGTTTGTATGTGTTTAAGTGTATTTTTTTGACCTGTGTAAACATTTCTGTACTAGCACTAATAAATTATTATTATTATAATAATAATAATTATTATTAAATATGATGAGTTTCAATGGGGTTGAAGAACCTGAAAAAAAGTTTTGTGGAGATTGAAAATTTTCAAAACATGCAATTAGAGCAACAAAACGTCCAGAATGTTATTCAAAATATCAGAAGCTTATTGAAACTAACAAATGTGTCAATTTACGAAGAATTGACGAGAATTTAATTGTTTAAATGTTTTAAAAAATTCTATAAAAGCTCTACAAGATTAATTTCTGAAATTCAGTAAATTTTCAAAAATGGGCACAACGCACACGAAAATCTGATACAGTTATTAAATGATTATCAAAATTTAAAAAAAAACTAAAATCGAAACAGTTTATTTTTATATTTGGCAATATTAAATTAAAAAATATTTTAACTATTTTTAGCAAATTGTAATTGTAATGGTATTGTAATATAAATAAACCTGAATATTTAGATAGATTTAATACATATTCAAAAAATAATCAAAATATTAAAAGAATGAGAAGGTTTTGAAATTGTGAACATTGTAGTAAATATCTTAAACTTAATGGATAACCGGAAAATTTTATAGTTCCAGAAAACTTAATCATATTATCAAAATAATGATCACAACATATGAATAAATAAGCAAAAATTTCAGCATACGGCGTCGGTGCAAGCAACCTGTCAATTTTGGCATATGTTACACAGAGAGGTTATGTTTTTATTCAAGGCAATACATGACGGGGTCTTTGAAGATACGCAGAGTATTCCTAATGTATTGTGGATTTATGCCATTACATGCAGTACGTATACGGCCTTTCAATTCATCTACGTTATGTATTTGTACGTCATTAAACATTTTCATTTTCAGGTAACCCCAAAGAAAATAATCATTTGTTGACAAATCAGCTGATCTTGATACATTAGGAATACTCTCTTGTATTGTCTTGAATAAAAACCTAACCTTTCTGTGTAACATATGCCAAAATTGACAGGTTGCTTGCACCGACGCCGCTAATAAGTTGTTTTTTTTTTTTTTAGAATTACACAGGAAATTCCTTGCGGGTAGATGCAGGCAACCAGTTATACATTGTCAATCATATGTGTAAAAACGAAAAAAAAGCCCAGTATATATATATATAGGTATATAATATATGAATACTGATTTTTGGCCTCTTTTTGGGTGGTTTGACTACAGGTGGAAACTTGATACGCCAACAAAAAAACAAGGCCGTATCAACAACTACAACACTGTAACCATGCAACCATGTAACGAGTACTAACGAAATACATCGACTGTAAATCGTTACCGTTCTGCGTAAAGCAGCGCGACCTACCTGGCAAATGCAGAATTAACCAAATCTGCTCTAGCGGATGTTTTCAGATACTAAGAATTAATTTATTATTCCAGTACTTCATGAGCCATCTGTTGTATAGATTAGTAATCAAACTTGAAGTCGCCCTTTTAATAATTAATATTGTTATTAATATTAATCACCAAAACCTATGTTATTAAAATATTACTTATATCTACCTACAGTGCGTTCTTGTTAATAAAATTATGTTTTGTTTTGTTTTTCTGTATTTTCATAAAAAATAAAATATGCCTTTTCATGCTTTTTCTGCGTTTTTGTGCTTATTCTAATCTTTATGCTATTTTATATGCTTATTTTCTAAGATTTGTATGCATGTTTAAGCGCTTATTTTGTAATTTTTTATGCTTATAAATCCGCGCTTTGCCGATGAATTACACATCCCAGCAATTTGTTGGAAGGTACAGCAACAAATAACAATAAAATCTTGAGCAAGGCTTTGTCATAAAAATTACAATAGAAAAGCGGTTGCGTCACGGGAAAACGGCAATATCAGCAGGGGTGTATCGGGGCAATTGGCAGAGCAGGTTTAAGTAACAAATAATAGGGGCCTATTGATCGGGAGCGCGGGGGCGACCTCTATTAAACGACTTCAGAGGCGAGTTTACGAGCTCATTTGGAGAGCCAATAAGTATCCAATAGCGGAGTGGATTGTTATATAGTCGTGCTACAAATTAGCTACCTAATCAGAAAATATGTACCAATATCCGAGGAGTTAATTGACACATCCGCCGCACCTGGTCATAAATGAAACAATGGGAATTACTATCTATTAAGAATTAATACATCTCATAATAACGACACACACCGACTAATTTAATGGAATGTGTATCTGTATTGTATTGCTGAGCCATTATCGGTATGCTCATTGAGAATATACATATATACATACGTGGCTTCAAACCTATCGAATACAAATTGAGTTTATGTACCGTAAACAGATCACATCATATTTTCCGTATATATGTAATGGTTTTATTGGATTTTATTATTCTTTTTTAACTTTATATTGACAGGCAGTACATAATCTATATTATTGCATTTTTTTCTTTTTTCACCACCTACCATTTATAAAACTGTATAAAACTAGAACACTTACATATACCCCCTCCCAGAAAAACCAAAAACTAACCCATTCTATACAAATACAACTCGTTTTACAGGTGTGCAGGTTAGGAATTGATCTGGGTAGGCAGGTTTTAAACGGTCGATGCAGACTTGATCAAACTTTCCGTTTATCAACAATTTAAAACATTTTGGAAACCGTTCTATAACTTGAAAAGGCCCAAAATATGCAGGTTGTAGAGGTTTTTTTATTTTGTCATCTCGAATATATACGTGACTGCAGTCGTGTAATTTAGCTGGAACAAAAGTGTTTCTCGATTTGCTAGACGGTGGTTTATACTTGTAAAGTTGAAAGAATTGTCTTAATTTAGATAAGTACTCATGGGGAGATGGCGAACTGTGTGATGGTTGATCAAAATATTGACCGGGTAACCTAAGCGCGGTGCCATACACTAATTCAGCACAACTACAGTCAATATTTGTTTTTAGGGAATTTCTGAGACCGAGCAACACTAGGGGTAAAACATCTACCCAGTGTTTCGCATTCTCATAAGCGGTAATTGAAACCTTGAGTTGGCGATGAAATCTTTCGACTATACCATTGGCTGGAGGATGATATGCTGTAGTTTTGATCGTTTTGAAACCGAACAAGCTTGAAAATTTGTTGTACAAGTCTGACAAGAATTGAGCGCCACGATCAGAAGTAATGACCAAAGGAACGCCAAAACGTGCTATCCACCCACTTGTAAACGCTTTAACAAGCGAAATAGTACTGGTATCGCGGAGGGGAAAAGCTTCTGGCCAGCGGGTAAACCTGTCAACGCAGGTCAAGAGGTACGAATTTCCTTCGCAGACGGGCAGTTTAACCAAATCAATGTGTACATTAGAGAAACGATGGTCGGGTGTCGCAAAAGGCATTAAAGGGCTTCTGGTGTGTTTATGTGTTTTGCTAATTTGACATGCATGACATTGTACAACGAAACGTTTTATGTCGATATGCATGTTTGGCCAAACGTATGATTTCTTTATTAATTGTACCGAAGCTTTAATTCCTGGATGTGATAAATAGTGTAACGCATTGAAAATTTTTAAACGTAAGTCCCGTGGTACAAGGGGTCTTTTCACAGTCTGAGAAATATCACAATACAATTTAAATTTCGAGTTAGGGACATCCACAGAAATAATTTTTAAGGAGGAGCTTGTGTCATTGATCATTCTAACTATTTCGGGATCCGTGTTTTGAGCCTGGGCTAATTCTCTAAAGTCTACATTTTCAGTCATATTTGAGACATGCTGTATTCTCGAAAGAGCGTCTGCTACAACATTTTCAGAACCTTTCATGTGTTGTACATCAGAAGTGAATTGTGTTATGTAATCCAGGTGTCTGTTCTCCCTACGGTTATGTGAGTCAGAATTATTTTTAATATCATAAACAATCGGTTTATGGTCTGTGTAAATTTTAAACTCTCGCCCTTCGAGGTAATAACGAAAATGCCTAATCGATATATAGATTGCTAATAGTTCCCTACCGAAAGTGCTGTACTTCATCTCTGTATCGGAGAATATTTTTGAAAAAAATGCGATTGGTTGTTGGACGCCATTAGTTAATTGTTGTAGGCAGGCGCCTAACGAACTATTCGAAGCATCGACCAACAAACTGATCGGAGATTGTAAGTTCGGATGGTTTAATAACGAAATGTTTGAGAATACTTGTTTAACATCAGAAAATGATCGTAACTCTTTCTCTCCAAATACGATAGGGTGAGATTTTGGACTATTATTGTTGATTAATGTATTAAGAGGTTGAAGGATCATAGCACAGTGTGGTATGAAACGATTGTGACGTACCTGAAGGGCAGTCGGCGCGTTAGGCCGTGGAGCGAGTGGAGGGTCCCTTCTAAGTAGTGACGAGGGCCAGGCTCTCGGTGTCAGAGAGTGGGGGGGTTAAAAAAAAGGCTCCACGTAATTTTACCTCGTTGCTACTTCGTCGCAAGGGTGGCTCCACCCTACCTGCGTGGGTGGACGACAGACAGTCAGCGAAGTTCAGAAATCACGAACTGTCACAACGCTGACCGTTTGGCGCCAACACCACCAGGTTTAAACCTCGCAGTGAGAATAGAAAACTGTAAATGAGAAAACGCGGGGGGGAACAAAAAATAACAGGTGTGAGTTTGTAGTGTAATATCGGCGTTTATTCACACACACAAGTGACGGACACCGTGTCCGCGCTCCTGAAAAAAAAAACCTCCGAACGCCACCCTTTCGCGCAGGGTTTACCCTATTCGGCCGAATAAAATAAGCTCCTAATCGCGCGATTGAAAGGGCCGAGGGAGCAACCTTTCTCGTACACAGCGCAAGACACGTACGACACGAAACACGTAAACGCAATTTACACACAAAAGAATAACCAGAAAAGTGGCTCAATCGAGCACACAAAAAAAATATATATATTGGGATCTCGGGCCTGTGTTCCTGAGGGTCTCGCTGGTGGCTGGGTTCAGCTCCCGGAATGGCGACGGCTTGCGTCGTAGGCGCCTGGTGCTCGTTCGCGGCCTCAAGCCAAGAATGTTCTGGCCGAGCTGCTCAGCCCGTAGCTAAACGCCTGGAAGCACATGGCCTTAATCAAAATGGCCAGACACGTGGCTTCACGAAGAGGAAAAGAAATAACTACTTACTCAGGTGTTATGAGCGTGTTCTCTGCCCCGTACTCGGTGCCTCAATCCCCCTCAAGGGTGGTTAGCTGAGAACCGTTGATTATTCCCGTAAACCGGATGGATGAAACCTTAGCTCAACGGTCCTTCTGGCACGATCTGTACTGGACACGAGTCAATTGAGTTCTGCCTCATGGCGGCGCTCCGCCGGCGAATTTTAAAAATCGCTCACGGGGAAACGCGTCACCACAACAAAAAAAAATGCGACCACGGTTGCCTATCGTGCAGGTCTTTACGCCAATTAATTATTAAAATGCCGTTTCGGCCAACGCTATCTCTGGACCGTTACACGATTGTAACAGTTTGTCATACCGAGGAATAAACGTAACTCGCCCTGGGTTTTTGGTTGAGGAAAGGTAGAAATTGCCTCGACTTTAGTCGGCAAAGGAAATATACCGTTTTTCGTGACTGTATGTCCTAGAAACTCTAATTGTTCCTGGGCAAATTGACATTTGTCACGATTAATGACTATGGCGTGATCATTCAACCTAGAAAGAATTACTTCAACATGTTTAAAATATTCACCCAGAGAAGTACTAAATATGAGAATATCATCAATATACACAAAAGAGTACGTTATTCCCTTGAGAACTTCATTCATGAAGCGTTGAAAGGTTTGTGCGCTGTTGCGTAGACCGAAAGGCATTCGAACATATTCAAATAACCCGAAAGGGGTAATCACCGCTGTTTTTGGAATGGACTCCTCATCAATAGGTATTTGATGATAAGCCTTTCGTAAGTCGATCTTTGAAAAATATCTTGAGCCTGAAATTGATGAGCTGAAATCGTGGATGTGCGGTATTGGGTAACGATCTGGTTGCGTTATGATATTGAGTGCACGATAATCCCCACATGGTCGCCACGATTTGTCCTTCTTGTTAACCATGTGAATAGGAGTGGACCAGTTGCTACTCGAATGGCGTACTATGCCTAGTTTTAACAACTCATCAAATTCTGCTCGTGCCGCCGCGAGGCGATCCGGAGCGAGTCTTCTGCATCGAGAAAACACTGGTTGCCCGGAAGTAATGATATGATGCTTTACTTTATGTACGCAAGGTCTCGCTATGGTATTAGTGTTGGTTATGTTTGGATATTTGGATAATAAGGTGTTGACTTTATGCCGAATAGTGTCGGATTCATCAATTTGAGATATATAATGGGGTTCACTAAAGCTTAATTTTTGATTATGCAAATCAACGCATAACTTGAAGTGTTTGATCAAATCTGCACCTATAATTGAGTGTTTAACATTAGTCACTATGAATTTCCAACGAAATGGCCTCTTCAAACCGAAATCAACTTTGAGGATACACTCACCATAGGCTTTAATCGGAGAACCGTTAACAGCCGACAGGTGATGAGGATGATGTTTAAAAAAATATTTTTTAAATGTTGAACGCAAAACGTGCCTGTTGATTATACTGACCTCCGCACCTGTGTCTACCAAAAACCGTACCCCAGTAGTAACATCTGTAGCGAAAAACAAGTGACTATTAGAGTTAACACCACCGGCAACATCAGCCACATCTAATTGTCGGTGTTGTTTTCCGACCAGGAGCAGGGTTTAACACAGCGATGGGCTTTAGATTTGAATCGTTGATGGTACCAGCAGATGCCGTCAATGGCAGTTCGAGCCGGGGAAGGAGATCTAGAAGTGCCTCTGAAGTTCCTGGAATATCGCGCTGTCGGCTGCTGTGATGTTCTTCCTTGAAATAACGTAGTTAGTAATTCTTTGATTTCTCCGAGCGGATTAGAAGGTTCTTTAATTGATGAAATATCATGTGGAACTTCTGACACATCCAAAATCTTATCCGCTAGTTTGGCCAATTCAGGGAGTGGTACCTTCTCGGTGACGGCTAAAACTTGTTGTGCATGTTGTGGGAGCCGTTGCAAAAACAGCTCTCGTAATATTGCCTCGTCTATAGATTTGCATCCCAAAAGTTGCTGCATCGAGCGTAGTAATTGTGTGGGTCGACGGTCGCCGAGCTCCTCTTTCGAAATTAGTTGGTGTAGTTTTTGCCTGTCGGAAGTCGTGCTGCGTTCAATAAGCTCCTTCTTCAATACGTTGTACGTTACAGAAGGAGTTTGTAGGAGTAAGTCTCTTACTGAAGTAGCAAGGTCAGGGGTGAGACTGGAAACCAGGCGGAGATACTGTTGCCTTGAGCTGGTCACTCGTCTTGATTCGAAAATTGCCTCTATTTGGGCGAACCATAATTCGATATCCTCCGACCAGACCGGCGGTAATTTCACTACAAAGTTAGACACGTCGGTTGCGGGTGGCGCATGGAGCTGCTCCGAAGCTGCAACGCCTCCAGAAAGCTCGTTGTCGGGTAGAGAAGGTTCAGACATGTCTTGGGTTCACGTCGGGGTCACCAATTTGTAATGGTTTTATTGGATTTTATTATTCTTTTTTAACTTTATATTGACAGGCAGTACATAATCTATATTATTGCATTATTTTGGTTTTTCACCACCTACCATTTATAAAACTGTATAAAACTAGAACACTTCATATATATTACACATCTCAGATTAGAACGATGCTACATTTACTGTATAGTACGAGGGTGTAATGATATATTCTTAGACTTCTATAGAAACAATTTAATATAAAAACCCAAATAATTTTATTTATTCAACGTTATTTTCTCTGAAACTAACATACTTATGTATTACAACGAACCGGTGGGGCTTCTAAACATAAAAAAAATATATACAGGATAAGTAAAAAGTGAACAATCACCTCTCTGGAGCCTTTATTGTTATTTTTAGAATAAGAATCTATCTATCTATTATCTATTATATATATAAAAGAAAGTGGTGTTAGTTAGACTATTTATAACTCAAGAACGGATGAACCGATTTGGCTGAAAATTAGTGGAGAGGTAGCTTATAATCAGGAGATGGACATAGGATACTTTTTATCCCGTTCGACCGCGTTTCCGTCAAGTCACTATAAATCGTGGTATAACATAAACGCATCTCACATGAAATAACAAAACGCTAACGACAGTGGAATATCTCTCTCTCTCTCACGTTTCTTTTCGGTGCATGATGCCTGATCGACTTTTGTTTATTAGGTCTGTTCGTGTTAAGGAAAATGTTACACATTTCTTACACTTTTTAAAAAACTCGAATTCTGATTGGTTGAAAATTCCAATTCAACCAATCAGAATTCGTGTTTTAAAATTTTCGTACACAAACCTAATTTTCAAACAAACATTTACACGCCACCACGCAAATATTATCGAGCAAATCATGCTTGCTATGGAAATCTGTATCCGCGCGTTACATTGCCCGGACTCTAATCGTAAACAATGCCGCGACCAAGACGATCAAATCTTTCCCGACAAAGCCGTAATGCAAGAAGGATACGAAACATTGCAAATGAAATGACTGAAGAAGCACAAGGAATTGCCCGTGAAGAGCTCCGCGTTAGTATGGCTCGACTTCGTGCTTCTCAATCACAAGATCAAAGAGAGGCATCACGTGAAACGGCTCGGTTGGCAATGCGAAATCGTCGAGCGAATAACAGAAATGAAGAAGTAAATAATTTTCGACGCAAAAGAAGAAATGTATCAAGTGCTGATTTGAATCGAGCAGCGTTTCGATATGATTGCAGCACTGATTACTGCTTGCATCCTAGCGTTTGCATTGGGTCAATGGACGTTGTTTGCGAGTATTGTGACGCGTTTGGTACGCGTACGCGTTTGGTAGTAAGTAAATTGCTAAACAATGTGATTTACGCGACGATACTCAAAGGAAAATTCGAAGGTGAGGAAGTACTCATTCCGAGGATACCGATGATCCCAAACGATATGCCGTTTGAGTTTAAAAGACTTCAATTTCCGATCCGTCTTGCATTCATGCCATGACCATTAACAAATCACAAGGACAATCCTTGAAAGTTTGTGGTCTGAATCTGGAAAATCAATGTTTTTCACATGGTCAATTATATGTGGCATGTTCACGGGTCGGAAGACCATCTGCGTTGTTTGTACTTGCACCTGATAATAAGACAAAAAATGTCGTGTATCACAAGGTGCTTAACTGAAAAGTGCAACCTATGCACCAAAATACATGAACAATAAAGAATCATTAAAATACTTGATTTTTTTATATATTTATATATATCTTTCCAAATAAAAAATAGAATTAAATAAAATCTAAAGTTTGTTTATTTACTGCCTCTAAGGCGGAACAGAGTTCGCCGGGTCCGCTAGTTTTTAATAAATGATTGATGGCCGCAATTTGACTGTTTAATTTTTTTTTGTGACTCGTTACTTTTTGAAAATGACGTCGTTTTCAACAAATTTGATAGCATTGGGTGAAACTATAACAAAAATTTATTGTTCTTTTCACGGATATCAAATTATACAATGAGGTTACATAATTTGCAACTTCAATTTTTTCAAAAATTTCAAATTTCAAAAATGGATTGCATGGGTTTCTTTCTTATTTTGAAAGCTAGAGATGTGGTTAAATGGGCAATGTCATGCAGTTTTGTATGCTATTTCAGATTATGTTGAAAATTTTTCAAAACTGTGAGCAGTTTAGAAATTATTCTATAAAAACTAAAAATTATGATTTTCCAAGAACTCCAATATGTTCCAATGATCACAAAAAAATTTAATTTATAACAATATGTATATTTTCAAAATTAGAATTCGGCGTATGCGAGGATTTTTCCAAAATGTTTTCAACTTCCGAAATAATATATTTATTAATGTAAGCAAACTTCCGGTATGTATCTGCAATTTCTTTTAAACTGGATGTGCACTATATTACCTATTTAGTTACTGCATCCAGCAAAAGGTTATTAAGTGTAATTTTCTTACACATAAACATAGTAGTAAATTACAAATTCATCTAATTAAGGTAAACTCATGTTTTAAAATACATGAATTATTATCCTAGTACACCGTATTTGAGGTCCAATTACGTGAAATCATTGTCCGTTCTGGGCTTAAATTTATGGCCGGTTTGTTGTTTTCGGTTAAGCGGACAGTCCTCTAATTGCCTAATCCACATTAATCTTAAGCCAGCTAATCGATTCAGATGCAAAAACGTAAATTGCCTTTAGAGCCATGTTAGCACAGAGGTTGAGAAATGAATACAATCGTGATGAGATCATGAATATGTATAAAAGAGTTAGATACTATATTTACGTGACTATACAGTATGTCCGGTAACTTCCGCTAAAGCTACAGGTAACCTTTTCTGTCATGAAATATGAACACAAAACGGCAAACACAAAATATCCTCGCAGGTGAGTTTTCTTTTACAGCTGGCGTAGTTAAAGTTGTTATCTTCATCCACAAATTATATGGAACTATCAAGAAAACATAAAAAATATATATTGTATCAATAAAAAATATATTTGAAATGTATAAAAGTATGTATATGTATAAAAATATGTATAAAAAGTATTGACTATAATGTATTTTTCCTATTCGTAATTCTTTTCTGAAAGGGTGTTAAAAGATGAGAAATTTATTAAAATTAAACATGACTAACATGTGTTTGTAATTGCATTCTACAACAACAAGCTCAAAATATCTCTTCATACCTTACGTATTATGGTCTTATGTATGGTCTATATGGTCTTATGTATGGTTATGTATGTTGTGTGCATCTTTTCACACAAAAGTATATGCTGAAGTAAAATTACTATCATAAACGAGATGTCTGTGGAAAAAATCTGCTAATTAGCTGCAATTCATATGAAGCCACTTAACTTGATTAAAATCTCGTCATACAGATCGCCAAGTGCAAACTTAGAAGCATATCTAATAATACTTAGTGAAGCCCTGGATTACATTCTCACGAATTTTGATTTAGAAATATATATATTGTGGTTGCTGGAGATTTCAATGTAGACCTTAGCGAGGATATTAAACAGTCAGCAGACCTATTAAATACTTTAAAATCATATTCCTTGGATATATAATATTCGAAGCCACTAAAATGAAAATAACCAAAAACACATGCATAGATAATATCTTTACGAATATCATATCTTCGGAAGGACGAACAATTAACACTGCGATATCTGACCACATTGGTCAAATATTATAAATTTTCAACACAGCTGCAATCCAAAAAACGACTAGAAATAGAACACGAAAATATACAACGTAAAATAAGGAAAAATGTGTCCTCTCACTGAAACAAGAGGACTGGAAATCAGTATACGTAGAAGATAATGCCAATATTAAATTTAATAAGTTTCTCAAAACATTTTGCCTTTATTTTGAAGAGGCCTTTCCTCTAGAGTATACTAGAAATGAATCAAGAATATGGGCAAACATATCTAATGAAACAAGGTATATGAAAGAAATATTAGAACTTATCTTCGATGCATATAAAAACACGGAAGATGAAGACATATACAATATCTATCTAAAATATAAGGAATCGTACTTAATCCACGTTAAAATAGAGAAACAAAACAACATAATTCATAAAATTAATGCTTTATCAAACAAATCAAAGCAACTATGGGCCATTATTAACCGTGAAACTGGCAGAGGTACGAAAAGATATACCATCGATGGATCTCTAAATTGCAGGGACTTCAATGATTTCTTATGTAGTATTGGCAATAATTTGGTGCAAACAATACAAAACAAACTAACGGAACAGACAGTGCTAAAGGTAAAAACAAAAGGCATCAACATGTTTTTCAATCCAACCTCACCTGCTGAGATTGAAAGTGCTATTGGTAGCATCAAAAGTAAAACATCGAAGGACATCTACTCAATTGATTCTAAATTAATACAATATATCGCACATGCAATATCAGAACCTCAAGCAGATATTACAAACTCGTCCATGAGTACTGGAATCTTCTCCCAAAGACTAAAAATAACTAGAGTAGTACCAATATTCAAACAAGACGGTCGATCCGAAAGGAGCAACTACAGACCTATGTCAATTCTACCAACCTTCTCAAAAATTCTCGAATTGATAATTGTCAAATAAATAACAAGGTTCTTTGGAGAAAACAAATACATAACAGAGAGTCAATTCGGATTTCAGAGAAACTTAAATACAACGGATGCAATAATGAATCTTCTTGACAACATCTACCAGGCAATGGACGGCCACAAGTTATGTTTTGCTCAATTTTGTGACTGGAGTAAAGCATTTGACTGCATGTCACATAAAATCCTTCTGGAAAAACTAGACCACAATGGATTCAAAGGCATTTCGTTGCCGCTTATGACGTCTTACCTAGAAGATAGAGCACAAATTGTTGATTTTAATGGAGAAAAGAGCAATACGAAATACATACGGCGAGGAGTCCCACAATGATCTATACTGGGGCCGATACTATTTATCATATACATGAACGACCTGCCGACCAATCTTAAATGCCATACTTTCATGTTCGCAGATGACACAACTTTACTGGTATCAACAAAAGCTAAGTACAGCCAGTGGCAATGCATATGAATGGTTCGATGCAAATGAGCTTTGCCTTAACACAGCCAAAACAAATGTACTCCTTCTTACCTCCAGTAGGCTGCGTCAAGTATCCAAGGTTTAGCCAAAATTCCTTAAAATACATTTAGACAGCCGATTGACATGGAAAGCACACGTAGAAAATTTGTGTATGAAAGTGGCATCAAATATCTACGCAATCAGAAGAATGAAGGACATCGTAAACATCCAGGCTGCTATAACCACCTACTATGCTATCTTCTACAGTCGGATATCTTATGGAATTGAAGCTTGGGGGCTTTCAGCTCATGCATTTCAAGTATCGATTTTGCAAACAAAAGCTCTACGTGCGATACTGGGAGTACCACAGATGACGTCTTGTCGACAGCTATTTAAGCAAGAAGGTATACTGACGATGGCATCAGTCTACATTCTACAACATTCCACCTAGTGGAAAACTAGGCACAATCTTCCATCTAGGAATACTGTGTATGAATATGGGACGAGGTCGCAGCATCATCTAGTCGTCCCATCAAATAGACTTTACCTTACAGATCCAAGATCGGTGGGGATAAAAATTCGGAATCATCTTCCAGTACAATGGCAGCACCAGAAAATGCACAGTTTCAAAAAGCAACTTAGCGAACACTTGCAAGAGCATGCTTTCTATTCAGTACAGGATTTTTTTCTACATAAAATGTAGTGTTTTCCTAATTTATATTGTCTTGACCTCACATGTAATTCATGTCCAACAAAAGAAGTCTGAAGTTTGAAGTTTGTTATACCTTGTATGAAAAAAAATGTTGAGAAAGCAATTGAAAGTTATAAATGAATTATACGTATTTATTTCGAAAAATCAATAAAATAATTATAACAAATGTTTGAACTTTAATCCTCTATGAGCTTGGATGTATCCTAAGTGAGAAATGAACTTTTGTTATTTTTTTTTTACAGTTTCGGGCAAAATTCTGTCAATTTCTCTTCGAATGCTATTTCTTAGATCTCCTCTATTGTTAGATTTGGTAGGAAAGTATTCAATTGTCCGCAAAGAAAAGAAATATCAAGTGGAGTAATGTCCTGCGACCTTGGTCGCCACTCAATAGGCCCTCATCTTCCAATTTCTTCTTCGAGTTTTTCCGAATGGGTAAATTTTGTAAATATATTTCAATTTTTAATTGCTTTTTGTGTAAAATTATTCTTATGTAAGGAAAAACACAAAGCATACCATTATATAAAAACAAGGTCTAACAAATGAAATAATAAAATATTAGGGTTGCCTTTAGAAAAAAAGTCGACGACGTCATAAGTCAAAGACAAATGATAACAAAAATTTTACATTCATAACAACATGTGGGATCTAGGGCCCGATAGTCCAGAGGGAAAGGATATATTTGGAGCGAGTAAAAAAGTGTTGAGGTCACCCGAGCATAGGAAAAATCAGGAAGACAGAAATTTTAGTGAACTAAAGGAAATGGACGAATTGAATAGAATGATTAAAGGTTTCATAGAAGAAATGAAGAAGAATACAGAAGAGCTAAAGCACGAGATAAAGGAGGTAAGGAAAGAAATGAACAGAAAGGAGGAGAAATGGGTTCAAGAAAAAACGGAGATATACAGTAGACTGGAGAAGTTAGAGAGAAAAATAGAGGTAGGGGAAAGAGAGAAGAGAAGACATAACATAGTTATAACAGGGTTGAAAACAAAGGATGACAATATAAACAGAGAAGTGGAGGAATTCATAAGGAATCAAATAGGAGTTGAAACAAAAATTGTAGCTACGTACAAGATAAAAAAGCGAGATGCAGAGGAAATAGTCATAGCGGAAGGGATCACAAGAGAAAATAAAGAAAAAATAATGAAGGCAAAGAGTAGACTGAAAGATACGAAGATATACATTGATAACGATTTGACCAGAGAAGAGAGGGAAATTCAAAGAGAGATAAGGAGCATTGCGAGAGAGGAAAGAGGAAAAGGAAATTATACAAAGGTGGGGTACATGAAAATAGTAATAAATGGAAAAGTATATGTTTAGGACAAAAAGGGAAAAGGTGTGGTTGTCAAGAAACAAAACGAGAATCCAAAAAACTAAGAGAGTAAATCGAGAAGGGCACTTCGAGAGGGACAGCTGGAGAGAATAAGGACACGCAAATGGAAACATATAAACAGGATGAGAGTAGCAATAAGGAAAAAAGAATCAATGGTACAAATGAAAGTCGAAAAGAAAAATGGAGGATCGGAACCTGGAATGTAAGGGGTATAAATGGATAAGAAATTGAAATAGTTCAGGAAATGAAAGCTAAAAATATAAAGATACAGGCAGTTACAGAAACGAAGAAGAAGGGGAAGGGGTGCATAGATCTGGGGATCTATGAGGAAGATAGCAGAGCACAGGCAGGAGTAGGCTGAATTATAGCAAGTGAGTATAAGAACCAGCTTAGAAACTACGAAGTTCACTCACAAAGAATCATGACAATAGAAATGGAAGATGATTTCAAACAAATATACCGTGTAATTGTAGGATACGGCCCCAATGAAGACGAAAAACTAGAAATTAAGGATAGGTTCTGGGAGGAGATGCAAAGCATATATAAAAAATCGGATGTAGAGACTTATATCTTAGGAGACTTAAATGGTAGAGTTGGGAACAGGGAAGAACGATATGAAGGTGTCATTGGGAAACATGGAGAAGAAAATTTTAATGGGACTGGCAAGAGAATAATAGAGTTTTGCATGGAGAATAGCCTGATTATAACAAATTCGTTTTTCCAACATAAAGACAGTCACAAATACACGAGGGTAATGACATCAAGAAATGAAATGTCAATAATAGATTACGCGTTAACAGAAAAATCAAACAAAAACAAAATAACCAACGGACGAGTGAGAAGAAGTGCGGAAATAGGAAGCGACCACCACCTATTAGTAGTAGATTTAATCAAGAAGGCATCGCAAGCAAAGAGGGACAATGGAATTTGAAGCAAACCCGAACAAGAAAAAATCAAAGGATGTAGACTCCAAAACCGAGACGTGCAGGAAAAGTATAGGGAAATACTTAGTAGAGAATTTATTAAGGAAACGGAGACCGCAGACAACCTAGAAGAAAAATGGCAGAAATTTAAAAACATTGTACTGAAGGCAGCAAGAGAGGCATGCGGCACCACCAAATTGGGATACAAGAAAAAACACACCGCCTGGTGGACAGACGAAGTCAAGTATGAGATAAAGGAGAAAAAGAAGAGGTGAAATAAATACTTGGAAACAAAGAAGGCAGAGAAATACAGCATATACAAGGCACAAAGAAAAAAGGCCAAAGAAACAGTAGACGGAGCGAAGAGGAAAAGCTGGGATGATTTCGGGAAGAAAATGGAGGAGAATAAAAGGGACAACCAAAAGCTGTTCTACAAGGTTATAAAAAGTCTCAGGAAGGAAAAGACAAGCTCGTTACAGCTATTAAGAAATAAAGAAGGGGAAATTTTAGTAAAAGAAGAGGATGTCTTGGAAAAATGGAAAGAACATTTCCAAGAATTATTAGTGGAAAGGGATATAGGAGATAAACAGGAAAATCTGACACAGACAAAAAGCAGCAACAACAAAATCAAGGACAGTGAGTTAGAAGATGGGGAAAATATTACTGAACAGGAAGTGAGAGATGCTATACAGAGAACAAAAACAGGGAAAGCTGCGGGACATGATCTAATTACAGCAGAAATGATCAAAAATCTAGATGACATCGGGTTCGAAAAACTACATCAAATAGTTAGGATCGTGTATAAGGGAAAACAGATACCCAAGGATTGGGAGTATGGCATAATTATACCAGTATACAAAGGTGGAGCTAGAAGGAACTGTGACAACTATAGGGGTATAACCTTATTATCGGTACCGGGAAAAGTATACGAATCTATACTTGAAGGAAGACTTAGAGAATGGGTGGAAAAGGAATTGGAGGAGAATCAAAGTGGATTTAGGAGAGGGAGGAGTACTCAGGATCATATATTTAGCATACGGCAAATTATAGAAAAAAACAGAGCACGCAATAGGGAAATATTAATGTGTTACATAGATTTGGAGAAAGCATTTGATAGAGTAAATAGGAAAATGATTTGGAAGACCTTGGAAAAACTGGGAATAGGAGAAGAATTAAAAGAAGCTGTAAGGAGTATCTACCATAAGAATGAAAACTATGTGAGAACAAGAAACATGACGTCGGAAATATTTACCACAAACGAAGGAGTTAGACAGGGGGGGACACTAAGCCCACTGCTTTTTATAACAGCACTGGATGAAGTTCTCAAAAAATCAGTACCTGAGATGAGGAAACTTTGTGTGGGGCACAAAAACATGCAGATAGTTAGCGCCAACATATGCGCGTTTGCAGACGACATGGTGATATTTGCAGAGAATGAAAGGGATCTACGACATAATATAAATATTCTGGAGAAACAACTAGCCCCCTTTAACCTAAAAATGAATGAAAAGAAAACGAAAGTGATGAGAATTGCAAGAGAGAAGAGGGAAAGACATTTAAAAATAAAAATCGAAGGCAAAGAAATTTAGCAAGTATCGCAATACAAGTACCTAGGAGCGATTGTAGAAGAGAGCGGTAGTTTGGAAGGTGAAATTAATAATAGAATAACAGCAGCCGCGAAAGTGTTCCATAGCTTAAGAACTCAGTTCCTAAACAACAAGGAAGTATCGAAGAAAACGAAAAAAAGTAGTGTTCGACGCAATATATATTCCAACACTCACATATAGATGTGAAACGTGGGTCACAAATAAAAGATAAGAGAGCAGACTACAAGCAGCCGAAATTAAATATCTGAGAAGAACGGAGGGTATTTCAATGCTGGACAAAATCAAAAACACAGATATTAGGAAGAACCTAGGGGTAGCACCGATAAAGAATAAAATAGAGGGAAATAAACTTAGATGATTGGGGCACCTTAACAGAATGATGGAAACAAGACTCACAAAAAGAATAAGGGAAGCAAGATCGGCTGGAAAAAGAGGGCGAGGTAGACCTGCAAAAACATGGAATGAAACTATATGTGAAATTTTAAAAAACAATGGTTTAGATTTTAAGGATTTTAATTTTAATTAAATTATTTTAATTATATATTAAATTAATTATTATATATTTTATATTATAATACCATATCAAGGTCATCGGCGAACGCGCAGTGATATTTTTGCACTCTTCTTAAATTTCTATATCCGATGTTTGCTGGTTTTGTTTCCTTGCAGGCGTCTTTTATTATTTGGTCTATATAAACTATGAATAGCAAGGGGCTCAAACTACCTCCATGCCTTACTCCCTGCTTTGGTTTGAACTCATTAGATTTTCTATTTCTTGTTATGACAACATTTCTTGTTTTTTATATATGTTTTGACTTACTTTGACTGGTTTTTCAGGTACTTCCATCTTTCGTAAACCCTCCCAGATCCTATCGCCAGGAACTCTATTAAAGGCCTTCAATGTCTAAAAACGCAAAGTGTAAACTATTCTGCTTTTCCAAAGTCCTATTAATTATGGTTTTCAGAGTAAATATCTAATCATGCACATTTCTCCAAGCTCTGAATCCGCTCTGTGCTTTGGACAGTTTGGTTTCTACTGTTTTTCTAATTTGCGTTGCTACAATTATCTCGTACATCTTCATTGTCGTTCCTATTAGTGTAATGCCTCTATAATTTTTACACTTTGTTTTCTTCCCGGCCTTGAAAACTGGCACAATCATTCCCATTGTCCACTCTCTTGGTATTTGCTGTTCTCTCTATACTCTGTTAATGAACGCATGTAATCGCCTTGTTTCCTATGTTCTTAATCATTTCCCCTGTGATTCTTACAGTGCCCGCAGCTTGTTCTGCCGTGAGTTCTTGGATAGCTTCCTCCACTTCTTCGTCTGATATAATATCCATTGTTGATATATTTCTGATTGGTATTGCCTCTGTGTTTGTGTCTGGTTCTTAATCCTGATGTAGTAACTGTAGTAGTGCGTCAAAAGATGTCCCCCTCATATTAAAAATTGACGTGTTTCGGGAAATTTTTATTTTGCCCTTATTTTGCCAATAAAACAATAGAGTAAGTAGATAACCTAACAATTTCTGATTATTTTAAACTCGGACCAGAACGTGTTTCCAAATATTCCATGGGAAATTTAGCACAAAGCTCGTAAACATTATTTTGTCTGATAATAGGCCAATATGGGAAATAGATTTCAGCATTATTGCGCGCCTCAGCGAGTGGTGTAAATGTGGTGTGTGTGTGTGTGTGTGTGTGTTTAGTGAGGTTATCCCGATTTATGTCTTTTCGCACGCATATGTTTCTATGAGAATTGAAACGGGCACAACAGGTACAACACCATCAACTAATAAAATAAACCATCCCTTGGAACATTTTATCTGCAATTTTGCATGCTTATGAAGATTTATTTGCCCACCCCGCCTACGCCACGTATGCGACCACTTAATGTCGCTTAATCGGTTAGCTCTCTAATTACACTTGCAGATTTTGCGCTTGGTGTATGCCTATTGAAAAAAAACACGCACTGTTATGCCCGAGTTGATAAGGATCCGGAATTTACATACACAAAAAGTGAATGTTTAGGGATTAAAGCTCTTTGACAGCCCCAGGTATAGTGTATTACTTTGATGGTTTGTTTTAGTATACACTTTACATTCGGTAAAATACTACATGAAATTTGAGTTATTAAATTACGAGCGTTATTGAATACGTTATTGATTTGCAAACGAAATACAACTCCTATTTAGTAAGGGAGCCGGAAGTTGTACGGTGTAAAAATATATTGATATTATACATGGTCATTGTTTTGGCTCACAAACAAAGTTTGAGAGATGACAACTCATGCGATTTTTAAAACAAAAGATTATATAAATATGTGTGCTATATCAATTAGTTTATGAATTAGAAGACTTCAATGTTTTATTTTGTACATCCAATGTAGACTAGTTCAAAAATTAGACGACTTATTTTTTTTCTTTAATGAGTTAAAAATATATAAATTACTAAAACTACCTAATTAATTACCACAATTGCTCAAAATGCCCCCCTCTCGCTTAAATACATGCTTCATATTGACGCCGACGCACCAACGAGTTATTAACTCAAACTTTGAATCAGATTATGTAATATATCTTGAAGTAAACCTAACACAATATTTTCCAAGAACTGTGAGAAACTATTTGCATTCAAACGAAATGCAGTACAAACAAGTCTAGAAAACTTTTGGAAATATTTAGGAAAATTAGTGATAAGTTTCACCCGAAATATTTATACTAAATCTTTTTAGAACATCCCCCGTTCTTGTTGCATGCGGATGTTGTAAGAACCAAATAGATTTTTTGTGAAAATTATTTATATCGTCTCTTGTGAAACATGATTCATCCGACCATAGAATTTTCAAAATAAAGTTGTTATCTTGTTGATATTGCTTAAGTAACAATTGACGTTGTCAACGTTGACAAAATGAAAACCTTTAAAGTATTCTAATTCCGAAACAAATCAATGTAAAACGTATGTTTATATTACCTTTTTTTCTTAAGATCACATGAATTATCATCAATCTTCCTGTACATAAAAAAATTACGTTCTCAAACTGATTTCAATATTTTGTGCATGTATGATATATTTAAAGTACGAAATTACTGCATATAAACTGTTTGAATTAATGCATTAAGTGAACTGTATTTAGTAGGAACAGATAAAATCTTGTTACAATCGGTGAGTATTATAGAATTTTTGTTGTTGCTGAATGTATTTCAGCCTGTTTTTTTTCATTACGATATCTTCATATCTTGTAAAAGTTGTTTATAATATAAGACCGTCATACAGAACTTTACAGGCGAGTACAGAAAGGTATCAGCCGAGCGCAGAAAAAATAATATATACACCTTGGTTGTGAATATTATTATACATACATAAACGATAACATACATATCCATACACGATTATCGCAGCTATTTTATGTTTCTATACTAAATATTGTTCTAGGGAAGTAAAGTGGTTTGCCTCCCATGGGAGGAAAAGTAGCACTTCCTTACTCATATGAGGGAGGTAAAGTGGTTTCGATCTGTGACGTGCCTGAAGGGCAATCAGCGCGTTAGGCCGTGGAGCTAGTGGAGGGTCCCTTCGAAGCAGCGACGAGGGCCGGCTCTCGGTGTCGGAGAGTGGGGGGGGGGGGGTTAAAAAAAGGCTCCGCGTAATTTTAACCTCGTCACTACTTCGTCGCAAAGGGGGGCTCCACCCCACCGGCGTGGGTTGACGGCAGACAGTCAGCGAAGTTCAGAAATTACGAACTGTCGCCACGGCTGACCATCTGGCGCCCACACCACCAGAATTAAATCTCGCAGTGAGAATAGGAAGTTAAACTGAAAGAATGCCCGATTGAGAAAACGTGGGGGGAACAAAAAATAACAGGTCTGAATTTTGTGGTGTAAAATATCTGCGTTTATTCACACAAACGACAGGACACCGTGCCTACGCTTCCTGAAATAAATTCCTCCGCCCGCAACCTTATCGCGCCGCCTTCACTCGATTCGGCCGAATCCCGCAAATTCGTAACGCGCGATTCAAAGGGCCGTCGGAGCGACAATTTTCTTACAAAAGCGCAAAACACATACGGCACGAAACACGTAACGCAAATTTTACACAAAAGAAAAACGATATATCAAATGAAATTAAAATAGGTGAGAACAAGAAAAAAATATATATAGATCTGGCCTGTGTTCCTCGTGTGTGTCTTCGCTGATGGTTCTGGACTCGGCTCTCGAACCTGGATGCCGCCACTAGCTGCGGTCTTCAGATAACTCAGGCAGGATGGTCGCTGCCCCTAGCCAAGACCTGACTGGCTGGGTTACTTAGCCAGTACCCAAAAAAAACGCCTGCAAAGCACATGGCCTTAGTAACAATGGCCGGACACGTGGCTTCACGAAAAAAAAAAGTCGGGTTTAATTACTTACTCTGATATTGTGAGCGTATGGAGTTGAGTCGTATAGTACCCTCCCTTGCCTTGTACTTGGTGCCGTCAATCCCTTTAAGGGTGGTTAAATGAGTTCACGTTTTATATCCCGGAAACCGGATGGTGATATACCAAGGAAAACGGTGACCTCGTGGCACGTCCGCACTATCGGTAAGATAACCAGCTACTCTTCGTGGCAGCGTCTCGCGACGATTTTTTTAAAATCACACGCAGGACGGAAAACACGTCACGTCCAAAAAAAATGTGAGTATGGTCACCTACGGTGGAGGTCTGTGCGCGCAATTAATAATTAAAAGGCAGTTTCCGTCGGAGGCGATACCGGACCGTTACAGATCCCTTGGGAGGAAAAGTAGCACTTCCTAGCTTCTTCCTTTCTCATATGATACAAGTGAGGAAAGTGTGTACTTTCTATCAAGGCAGTAGAAAACAATAATTTATCCAACTCCTATCCAATATGCCAATATTGGTTATGCCAATATTACTATTGTGATTTTAAATTAATAATGTAGTTCATAACACATAAAAGTTTTTAGCTCACTTATCAGACAACTTTAGCAAACTTGTCAAATTAAATTTATCCCACACCTCCAGCAATAACTCATTTAGCTATAACTCACGAGAAAATAACATCATGTAATGTTTCATACAGTAAATTATAGGCACGCTTCCTCAGCGTCTGCCCAAATTTCTTCGAAAACAATAATTATTTCTTCCATTTTCTCAACTTGATTACGAATTGTTACTTTCGAAATAAATATATCGGTTTACACATATAAAACATCAAACATGCAGCCTCCTATTTTAAATATTAATTTGAAATGACGATTCTTCTTCTAAGCGATATTATTGATAGGTATTGGGTAAAATTTTGTATGGTTCACGTGTATTAATACTACTTTACATAAATCTATTTTAGTCATAATCGATAAAACAATTATAACACATTATATTCAACGTACTTTTCCCAGTAAATTAAATGACCATCAAAATGTATTTTCCACAAACTATGCAGTTTAAGATTATTTAAATGATTTTCATATAACGATAATTTAAAGAATAATATACTAAACAAATATATGATAACACTAAATATCTACCTATGTGTATCTACCAATTCTCAAAATTGTATTTAATTGGCTTGATTTGTTTGAAGTCCTAGTATTCTCACAAAAAACGATGTCAGAAACAAAATAATTATAATGATTGAAATCTTAGCTCATTGGCAGATACAAAATTATTGCTGACAATAATTATGAAAATTGTCTTTTTCCTATCAAATTTGAACAAAAATGTGCACCAGCTGTATAACTAAGATTTTAATGTAAAATATCTGAGTTTGCTAGAGTGAAAACAAAATAACAAGATTTTGGAGAAAAATGATTTAAAATTAATGTAACTATAATTAACCATATTTTTTCTGGATTGTGTGGTTTATATTGCATTACATTGTTTTTTATGAAACTACGTTTTGTACCAATCATGTTTTAAGGAGAAAACTCCGTTGGAATTTAATTATTAATTACTACTAGTTATATGAACTGTATACAAAGAATAGTATATTAAAACAAATAACTTAACTTTTACTTCACTTATCTTAAAAAAACAGTAGAGCTAATGACGTTTAACTAAAATGCTCAATAAGTATTAATTTTATAAAGTAAATCTCATGACGTTTAAAGTTCTATATTGAATTGAAAAATAATATTTTTATTAGTTTATTAGTTTATTAGAGTAATTCACAAATTAGTTATGACGCTTCAATTAATTACAATTACCGACACATTTAGTGAATCGAAGTTTTAATTTTAGTATGTATACAGGGTGTCTCTAAAGTATGTGGAAATGGCTTCACCACAGATAACTGGGATCCAAAGAAGACTATTTAACAAAACTTATCTATATACAAATGCGTTTGGTTTAGCCAGTATTCAGCTTCAAAGGTAATTAAAAAAACCAAAATTTGCTTTTAAAAAGAGAACGTTTACATTGATTTGGATGTCGTTTGGTATGACACTTAATACGGGTATAACTCATATTTTGACATAATATTGTTATTATAAGTAGGCCGGTTGTGTATAAAACAAGTGAGGCCCTACATGAACACATTCATATTTTTTAATGACTGATGATTTAAATCGTTTTCTTTTGATCCCAGTAATCTGTGGTTAAGCCATTTCTACATAATTTAGAGACACCCTGTATATATTTCACTATTAAAAATTAATTATTATCCATAAATAATCATTCAAACGTGTGATACCTAGTTTTAGCACTGATTGAAACCGATTTTTGTAAATTAGCTATACGATCAGACTGAAATAAAACTGTACATAACACTTAAAAAATCTTTTATTTTTGGATAGTACAATACATGCATTAACGAGAATTAACAAGTATTAACATTATTTCCATAAAACAAATGGCAAAAGACGAAAAAAATCGTGAAACAGAGTTATAACTGAAATATATAATTTTAAATGTAGCTCCCTTTAAAAAATGAAACTAAATAGATTCTTGGCAGCAATAGTTACTTTTGCATCCCTCTCCAGCTGCACTCGAAGGCGATGATAGTTTTACGATAAAAAATAATTTGGAGTTTTATTCTGAGGTTTTAATCAGCGGTCTAATCATCGTGAGCAATTACAATAGGATCATTACTACTATTGCAGGTACTGTAATTACAATTACAGGATTACAATAAGATAACTACACGGTAATGGGCGATCCACAGTTCAAACGGCGATCTCGCGGCGTGCTATTGTCCAGCGGCCCCTATTGTTGTAATTGATGTAAGTGCTGTGATTTACAATATCAATTCGACCTGTAATCATCCGAATATAATCGCCTACTTTGTTCAAATTTAATCTACTTATTTATAAACTTTCAATCTATAACAAAAGTGGAAAAAGAACGTGTTATTTATATTGACATTACTCGTTTTTTTTTTAATTCAGTTATATATTGCTATGGTACCTAAAAAAATAGAGTATTAGAAGGTGCGAAAACGCATCAGTGGGACAAAATGGGTTAACAAAATGTCTGACGGCAACAGTAAGGGCACTCTCTTGGTTGCTGCGAAGGCTATATTAGTAATTGAAGGACGACAAGGAAAACCGATCAGAGTCTAAATCAGTCTTTATTCCAGAAAACTAAATTGAAAGTTTCAAGTCTAATAAGGGACAGAAAGGATGAATAATAGTATATTATTTTACGTGGAGGAGAAGTGAGACTTTTCACGACGCGCCTGAGTTTGCGCGCCGAATGAAGTGAGGCGCGTAATTGAAAGCAAGCTGGGAAAAGTCACTTCGCCTCCAAGTGAAATATAATATTTTTTCTTAAACGTACTGCAAAATACGAAAACTCGTAATTTTAATATACAGGGTGTCCGGAAAATACGTGTACAACGTTTGACGACAGACTCCTGACGTCAAAATAGGTCGATCTAAGCCGACTTAGTTATATCCAAAATTGTCTCGTTTAGCCTATAGAGGGCGTCAAAACTTAATATCAATGACGTTTAATAATTTGACAATTAATCAAGTATAATATTTACTCAAGTATACGATCAACATTATTGAATTACAAGTTCATTTTACCATTAAAAATGGAAAATTATACAAACTCTCAGAAAGTTGACATGCTCCTGGTATACGGGTTTTGTCGAGGAAATGGGCGTCAGAGTGTTAGGGTTTACATGGAGAGGTTTCCTAACCGTCGAATACCAAACCACCAAACATTTGCCAATATTGAGCGTCATCTTCGGGAAACGGGCAGTTTTGAGAAAAAGTTTGAAGGCAGGGGTCGTATGCGAACAACTCGAACTGTGGAAACAGAAGAGATGATTCTGGAAAGAGTTGAAGAAGAACCAAGTACCAGTACCCGTCTCTTAGAACGTGAGTTAAATGTTCCTAAAACGATTGTCAATGAGGTTTTAAGAGAACAGTTGTTACATCCTTACCACATACAAAAAGTCCAGGAACTTTTACCGACTGATCCCCCCATGCGGCTTACATTTTGTCAATTTATTAGAAACAAAAGAATCCTTGTTCCAAATTTTTGTAGAAAAATTATGTTTACTGACGAGGCATGCTTTACAAGATCTGGGGTAACCAATCTGCACAACGAACATATTTATTCCGATGAAAATCCACATGCCATTAAAGTTGCACATCATCAGCATCAATTTAAAATTAATATTTGGGCAGGTATTATTGATCACTACCTTATTGGTCCCATTGTTATTCCAGACAGGTTAGATGGAAATATATATTTAAATTTTTTGCAAGACACATTACCAATTCTTCTGGAGAATTTGCCCATTTTACTTCGGAGGGAAATGTGGTATATGCATGATGGTGCCCCGCCCCATTTTTCCGTTGCCGTTCGGCAATACTTACATCATCAGTATCCCAACCGATGGATTGGAAGAGGCAATGATGCACCAGTAAAATGGCCACCACGTTCTCCTGAGTTAAATATGTGTGACTTCTTTTTGTGGGGCGCTATTAAAACAGAAGTTTACAAGACTCCGGTAAACACACGCGATGATTTATTGCAGCGGATTTTAAATGCAGGCAACCATTTTAATAATCCCGAGACATTAGATAGGGTCCAATATCATTTTTTAAAGAGTGTTAATAAGTGTATTCAGCAAGATGGCGGTCATTTTACACATTTGCTTAAGTAATGTTTTTGTTTTACTTAGTTTCTTACAATAGATACTTTCAACTTTGTTATACTTTTGTTTTTTTTGACGCCCTCTACCGGCTAAACGAGACAATTTTGGATATAACTAAGTCGGCTTAGATCGACCTATTTTGACGTCAGGAGTCTGTCGTCAAACGTTGTACACGTATTTTCCGGACACCCTGTATATTTATTTTTTATAAATAAATTTAATATCAAAGAATGGATCGTATGGTTTTTTGTTTGCTTGACACAAACTATTTCAGCATTTGACGGTGACAGTTATCAATTTTGTTGAAGAAACCATTTATAGATTTAATCTATTATTAGTGAAAGCAGTATATCTACCAGAAAATAGGACAAGAATTGCAAAACACAGATATATTTAATTGTAATATGATGAAATTTATAGTATTGCTTCGCGTTCTTTATTTAATGTTGCCATGACACTTTTCCTTCCGCCGACTGGGAAAGGAAAAGTAAATCTTCCACTGGCGGAAATGTGACATTTTTCCACAGTCAACTGAGATAAATAATGACATCATTTTCTGACGTTTGAAGAAAAAAAAACTAACTGATTATAATATATCTACTTTGATGACAGATGAATTGAATTATTAAGCAAAACATAAAATATACATATGTAAAACGATTAAAACGAAATTATTTGTAATTGTGGACTACAACTACAACAGTTTTTAACAGTGTTTTCAGTTTCTCTAAAGGTACGGTCACGGCCATAAAATAGTGGGATTTTTTTTTGCCTAGTGTGAATTTGGTGTAGTCCAGTTTAGCCGAAAGATGTCAAAAAAGTATGCAACTTGCCTGATACACTATCCATTATGAATGTCTCTGTTATTATTGCTTTATTTCAAGCACTAACTTTAGGGGCCATTCCAAAATGTGGCTATTTATTAAGAAACATGCAGGTATTTATGTCAATGACGATGACGTGTTATTTGATTTTTATAAAGTTGATGGAGAAAGCCGTTACTGTATGATAATTAATCATGATGATACTGAAATGAAACATGTTTCTACATTTTTTATAACTCAATTTTTCGAATAACACGGCTGCAGTTTCGACCACAATTTGGTCATTCTGAAGTGATTTAAGATTCAAGTATGAGATACGAGATACTTGATTTTTCTTTGCAGAGACGAATGACGATTACATAGCTTAATTTTAGACAAATTTACTAATAAGACTTATCCCACTTTTTTTGACCACGACCGTACAACCGCGGCTATCCAAAAGTGAACGATTCTTGGTAAAAATTCGATATTTTTCTTTAGATTAAATTAGGCTTTATTTATTGACGTTACTATTCAGACTTTGACATTTTTGGACGCTGACATTTTTTTATGACTACGATATGTAAAAATCAATCTATCGAAAGAAATGTTCACTTTTAGATGGCCACGATTGTACATACAAAAAACATTTCTTTAAAAATAATACAAGTTATTGATGAAATATTATTATGATTATCGATTAAATAAACAACTTTACTTTGTTACTTCCACTAACACAGTATTATGAATATCGATTATTGCCCATTAGGAGGTTTTCTATAAATTATTCTCCTTTATCTTGATCTCTATTCGCTTTTAGTCGAAAACCTATTCTGTTTTTTCATTTTTAAGCGAACGGTGATCGTTTTTCACTGCTTTGCTTCATGCGTCGAAACTACTGAAAATCCTACTCGAAACCCATACTAAAACATGGCTCCATTTGCTCGATTTCAATAAAAATGAACTCTGATCGTACTTCGATGTAGGCCTTCAATTTATTACAGGCCGTGTCACGCGAAAGAGAAACGAGATTGTGTAAAGAAAATTTATGGGCTAGACATCTAGGCAAGAGATTTTCGGAACAAGTCATTATGGCCTATTTTAAAGAATTACCAAATAGTAGGTCGAAGGTATAGGAAATAACATATATGTACTAGTTATTTATGATATAATGATTAAAAGTATTTTATTATATGAGTGGGGAAGTGATTAAACTGTCAATTAAAACCGCGAATCTCCGATTAAACCGCAGATCTCCGATTTAAACCGCAAGATCGCCGATTAAAACCGCGAGATCGCCGATTAAACCGCGGATCGCCGATTAAACCGCGGATCGCCGATAGGCCTGTAATTATCCTATTTTAATTCTATAATTGAAAATAAAGCAGTAAATTGCCCGCGGTACTTAGACCACCGATTAAAACTGCCGATTAAAACCGCGAATCGAAATATGTGCTGAATATAAGTTGGAACTCTCCTAGCCTATCTACTTTCATCCATTTTAAATTTTTTTTAGAGATACTGAATTTTGTATGGATGATAGAAAGTTGCTTACACAGCTGTAAGATATGAGGTGTATTCGAATAGTATCCATATCATTATGCTAATCAGGAGATTAGCTTAACTAGTAGTTATGCTAATCTCATTTGTTCCGAAATAAAAACGTCCAGCTGGTATATCTGCGCTTCATTTCAAATTATACCGACTCAAAAAAAAAGGTACTTACTTGAACTATTTTGCTGCTTTTTATTTTTATTTTTAAGTACCATGTCTACTAAACGTTGCCCTATTGACAATTTGCATAGTATTGTTACATAAAATTCAAGGGTTCAATGATTCGACACATAAATATATTTTTTTAATTCGTTAGTAGAGATATAATATATATTTAATTTGTTACATCACCGCCACAAGGGTTGCATATGGGGTGCAAGTCGAAGGGACGCGCGTTGCTCGCGTCATAAGCCCTCTGGCTGTGGTGGTGGTGAAATGTGTACCTTGTGAGCTGTTAATTGGTGAGTTGCTACTCATTGTTGTTGTGGTATTACCGGGTATGGATAGGTATTGTCTGGAACACTTTTGCATGTGGGGGAGGTAACTCCCAGGTACACATGTGTGTAACATAGTGGACTGAGTAGGGATTGTTCGACTGGGCCCCTTTGTCTTTGACAGGAAGCACCCTGAACTATATTCCGTTTATCGATAAGCTTACGTTGATCAACAATTACTGTATCCTGATATACAAGATAATACCATATTGAGAGGCTCACAGAGTGTTGTTACTCAATGCTCAGATACGTTTTCTCTTGTTACAGAAGTAACTAGAACTGATCCAGGGCGACGCCGACAGCGGCCATTTTCATTTGAGAATACATTTTATATTTTATAATGATTAAAATAAATTAAGTTTTTGGTATTAATTTAAATCATTAGCCCCACTCAACCATCCTTGTGACAAACTTCAGAAGTGGGATCTGAATAAATAACTGTTTAAACAATTATAATATTGACTAATTATGGGGTTGAAGGATAGGTTACTTATTGGCCACGTTAGTGGATAGTTGGTTGCCTGCGTGTTCTAGGGGTGCGTATTTTCCACCCTTGCGCATAAATGGATCAGTCCGAATTAGGAATTGACTGGTGTCGTTTGGTTTAGCGTTAGTTAAAGTTGATTATCCCGAGTTTTTTATCATTATGCCCCGTAGACGTGGACGTGCTCGTTTTTCCAGTGAAAGACTTGTTACTTCGACTCCCGAAGATGTTGAAGAAGACATTCCGGTTACTCCGACCATGAGTTCACAGCAATTCAACCAATTCTTACAAAGTTTTACGGACGCAATGGCATCGACTCAGCAGCGCACGGGAGTTTTAGAAACTTCGTTTCTAAGTGTGCCGATTTTCAATCCGTCAAATGTAGACATGAATGTGGTAAGCTGTCTGAATAAAATTGAAGAATTAGCTGAAATAAATAGCTGTAATGTAGCTACAATGATTCATGCAGCAACAACCCGTATTTCCGGTTATGCTGTTACATGGTACAGAGGTGTGAAAGGGTTGCGTCGTACCTGGGACGAATGGAAGGAGCTATTTAAAACAGGTTTTCCAGAGCGTACTAATTACGCTACGCTGTTAAAAAAAAATTAAATCGCAGAAAGGAGCGTAATGAGGACATTCTCAAATATTATTATGAGAAGTTGGCGGTAATAAATGCCGCCGAAATAGAAGGCGAAAGGGCGGTAGATCTATTATTGGACAATTTTGGCGACGACAGTATAATAAAAGCAGCGACAGTGAGGCAATTTAAATTCCCTCATGAATTGTTACACTATTTTAAATCATTAAAGAATGATAACGATGATAAAAAGACGCTATACAAGCATCCATATTCACGTAACATGAAGGAGGTTGCTGGTCGCAGACTACTAGAACAAAGGCGGCCATATAAAACACGATTCGAAAATAAAAATCGAATAATTGGTTTTAAATGCAACGAGACAGGACACAAATCACCTGATTGTCCGAAAAGGAAGGCTGATGCTGGAGTTAAGAACAGGGTGCTAACCACTAGCGGAAAACAAGTGAATTCTAGTATAAAATATTTTATTACCATCAAAATAAATGATATTAAACTGCGTGCGTTTGTACATAGACTTCGGCTCAACAATAATGGCAATCAATTGCGAGACAGCGCATCAATTAAATATTGTGATACATCCCGAAATAGTTAAAATAAATGTTTTCGGTGGGGGTTCAATAAATACAATCGGTCGCACAGATGATGTAGAGATTGTACTTGACGATATTCAATTAAATTTACCCTTTTGGGTCGTTTCAAAACAATATCAATTATTTCCGGTATTTATAGGACAGCCTATTACGGATCACAAGGAAATATTACTTATTAAGGATAGCGAGAAGTTAAAATTTTTAAAAGTAGATGCTACCAATAATGTCATTTCAAAAATATTATTACGATCGGTTGAAAATGTAATCATTCCTCCCAACTACGTTGGATTGATTAAATGTAGTTCTGATGTGTGTGGAGATTTTTATGTAGAAGGAAGTGTAAGATTGAAAGAAGGAGAAGAGTCGGTAATTCCTAATTGTATATTACAAATTAACCTTGATTCTCAGTGCATATTGCCCGTAAATAATTTTTCAAATTCAGAATTAGTAGTTAAATCAAATAGCATTGTTGCTCGAGCTCACTCGTGCGAACTGGAAAATGAGTCAGTGGCAAGCGTTGCAGAAGATGTTCAATTTTTCTCATTGGCAGATTTGAATATTAATTCAGAATTGTCAATGGAACAACAGGTAGAAGTTTTGAATTTAATAAATAAGTTTCGTCACTGCTTTGCTGTTCGATTGACGGAAATAGAATGCACCGAGCAAGTAGAAATGCCAATAAAATTAGTAAAGGATGAAGTAATATCTTTTAGACCATATAGATTGGCACAAGCGGAACGCGAATTGGTGAAAGGAATGACAGCTGAACTTTTACATGCAGAAATTATAAGTGAATCTGAATCACCCTTTTCATCACCTATAGTTTTGGTATCGAAGCCGAATGGACAAAAGAGACTCTGTATTGATTATAGAAAGTTAAATCAGATTACCAAAAAGGATCGATACCCCATGCCTCATATGGATGATCAAATTGATCAATTAAGGGGTAATACATATTTTTCATCACTTGATCTTTTCTCCGGTTATTACCAGATACCGATGGAGAGTGGTGCAAGAGAAAAGACAGCGTTCGTGACTCCGGATGGACATTACGAGTTTAATCGGTTGCCATTTGGACTAACGAATGCTCTTGCAGTTTTTCAGAGGCTAATTAATAAAATTTTAAGTCCTTTAGGAAGCACTGTTGCCTCAGCATATCTGGATGACATAATAAGTCCATCAAAAACTTTTGAAGAGGGCTTAAACAAATTGGAAATTATATTTCAAACTTTATCAGCAAATAAGTTGACTTTAAATCCAGAAAAATGTTATTTTTTTCACACCTCGATATCGTATTTGGGATTTGAAATTAACAAAGATGGTGTCAGGCCGGGAAGTAGAAAAATCAAAGTCGTTGAAAATTTTCCAACACCCACTTCAGCTCATAATATTCGTCAATTCCTTGGATTGACAGGATTCTTCAGGCGATTTATTAAAAATTATGCTGAAATCGCAAAACCTTTGAATGAATTATTAAAAAAGGGAAATGAGTTTAAATGGGAACAAAGTCAACAATCATCTTTTTCACAATTAAAAACTAAACTAATTTCCAGGCCTGTATTATCAATTTTTAACCCCAATGCAGATATTGAATTGCATACAGATGCCAGTCAACTTGGTATGGCTGGAATATTATTACAAAAAGATGAAAGTAAGTCTTTGAAAGCCTTAAGTTATTATAGTCGACAGACGAACGCATGTGAGCAAAAATATCATTCCTACGAATTAGAAGTATTGGCTGTTGTAGAAAGCCTGAAAAGATATCGTGTGTATCTTTTGGGTAGAGATTTTAAAGTGGTAACTGACTGTAGCGCAGTTAAAACTTGTGCTACGAAAAAATAATTAATTCCTAGAATTGCACGTTGGTGGTTACAACTACAAGAATATTCTTTCGAAATAGAACATAGATCTGGAATAAGAATGAATCATGTCGATGCTCTAAGTCGAAATCCAGATAAAGCACAAGAACCAGAAATATTGGATCCGTTTATATTCCGTATTGACATTGACGATTGGCTATTAGCGGGTCAATTAACCGATATAAAAATTAAAGATATTCATCAAGTATTAGGATCGCCACCTACTGATAAATATGAAAAGAATATACACAATCATTATAAATTACGAAATAATCGTGTTTATAAAATTATCGACGGAAAGGAATTGTGGGTCATACCTCGTAGTATGAGACGAGAAATCGTGCGAATTGCCCATGATGCAGGTGGACATTTTGCATCGGAGAAAACAATAAAAAGACTACAAGAACACTACTGGTTTCCAGAAATGCACAAATACGTTTTAAATTATATTTCATCGTGTATTCGATGTTTGTATAATAAGAGACCGAAAGGGAAACGTGAAGGGTTTTTACATCCCATAGAACAAGTATGTGTGCCTTTCCATACTTTACATATAGACCATTTAGGTCCATTTTCAAGAAGTTCAGGTGGAAAGAAATATATTTTTCTCGTGATTGACGCATTTACGAAATTTTTAAGTATTTGCGCAACGAAAGATACTTCGACAGCTCCGACAGTAAAATTTTTAAGACGTTTAATTGAAACATATGGAGTACCCACTAGAATTATTAGTGATAGATGAACAGCGTTTACATCAAAATTATTTAAAAACTTTTGTGAAGATCACAATATAAAACATATTTTGAATGCTGTTGCTACGCCGAGAGCAAATGGGCAAGTGGAACGATATAATGCTACTTTACTAGATGCATTACGAACATCAATAGAAAATAAAGCAGATTGGGAGAAAAATCTTGCAAAAATGCAATTTTCGATCAATAATTCTGTGAATTCTACAACTAAATGTACTGCTAGCGAACTACTTATGGGTTATCGACCAAGAAATGTGGGAGATGCTTTTATAACCAACGAAATTCAACCTGAAAGACCAACAGTTAACAACATCCAAGAGATTCGAGAGCAAGTTTCTGCTCAGATAAAAAGAAAACAAATTCAACAACAAACAAATTTTAATAAAAAAGGAAAATTGGTAAAGAATATGTACCTGGTAATCAAGTATTGGCAGAAAAACAAACTTTTGCGGAAGGAAGTAAAAAGTTACAACCTTTTTACAAAGGACCTTTCGAAATAGTAAAAAAATTAAGTAATGATCGGTACGTAATTCAAGATTTAATTGGATCAACAAGATCACAACGAAAATTAATTAGTGTAGAAGCAGTGGATAGAATTAGACCATGGATTAGGACCGAAGGAGTAAGCAGTTCGTCGGACGATAACCAGTAAAATCATTAGCTTTATGAAAAAAAAAATTTGGTGAGTTATAACTCGAGGGCGAGTATATTGTCAGGATTTGCCGAACTGTTACATAAAATTCAAGGGTTCAATGATTCGACACATAAATATATTTTTTTAATTCTTTAGTAGAGATATAATATATATTTAATTTGTTACATCACCGCCACAAGGGTTGCATATGGGGTGCAAGTCGAAGGGACGCGCGATGCTCGCGTCATAAGCCCTCTGGCTGTGGTGGTGGTGAAATGTGTACCTTGTGAGCTGTTAATTGGTGAGTTGCTACTCATTGTTGTTGTGGATAACCTAATACGGATAACACAATCTTCAAAGCAGCTTAATGTACATATCTATGTATAAAAGCAGCATTGACGACTAGAATTCTAAAAATGGATAACTGTAGTTATCCATTTTTTTCACTAAAAAAAAATCGGACTAGATATCTTAAGTTACCTAAATGCTGCGTTGAAAACATACTTCATTTTCTACTTGTCTAGTTTGGAAATTATCCACCAGGTGCATTTAGCTTCGACTCCTAGTTATCCTCTTATAGTATTCGAAAGTTACCTACTGAAACAGTATACTGTGGTAGATAACTAAAATTCGATAAGTTTTCAGTTACCTAATTATAACTCTGAACCCACGTTATAAAAACCAAACGAAATTATGAGACGTGCAGATACGAAAACAAGACAATATACAATAGAAACACGCTGCGAGATGGGATAAACATCGATACTATACATGACAGAAGCAATCTACAATACATGACAAAAGTTGAACCCATAAGACGATGATAGATAGGATGTCCAAATATGGCGGAAATACGAGCCATCGAGGTACGAAAAAGTAAAATACAGCAAAGCGGCCGACCTGCCTTATCTGAACAGGAAGAAAATTAAGTTGATGATACTAAATTATATTAGGACAGCGACATTTGAAGAATTTATTATTGGTGATTTTATTAGTAAATAGTTTGACTATATAATGTATTAATAATAATAACAATAATAATAATAATAATAATACAATACAATACAGTATACAATATTACGCTTTTTTTTTTTTTTTTTCTTCCAACGAAACTTTCATTACTTTATATTATAATTACATTGTTTTACAAATAATAAGAATGTATAGGCGGAAAGACCACAGGTCGATAGCCAATAAAATATTGTTACTACTACTAATAATAATAATAATAATAATAATAATAAATCCTTTATTAGACGTACATCATTTATGTAATATAATTCCCTAGATATCGAGAAGTTACTTTAACATTGTGGCTTCAAGTGTCTAAATATACTTCCAACTATAAGTTTTAATTCTCTTTTGTTTTTGTTGTTGTTGAGGAATTATATATTACATTAATGTGAATTATGTCAACACTTTATGTCAACACTATTTATTATTATGTACTATTATGCACCACACTTGTTAATAATCATTTATACAATAACATAAACTTCCGTATTTTCATTCTCCTAGAAAGATATGATATGAAGTATATACAGATTCACCTCAAGCAATGGGGGTGAATGTTTGTATACATAATTTAATTATGCAATATAAATAATAATATGCCAGTAATCAACACAGATTAGACACAATTCTATACATTACGTTACATTTGTTGCATTAAATTGATGTTTTTAATGTATTATGTAGGGTGTTTTATTGTGTTGGGTTTTTCAAGGTGGTAACGTGTGTTCGCGGTGGGTAATGTAAGGGGGAATAATTTATGACGAAACACCCCGCTCGAGTCATTTAAATACATAGTGCCATGGAACTTAGATAGCTTACATAAGTTGAAGTTTTAGTTCGATGAGACTATCGTTCACTAAACCGTGCAAAGCCGGTGAATACAGTCGAAAGTAGCCTCAGGTGTACTGTTAGTAAAAGGAGCCTGGAGGATATTCCTAGACATTATCTCAACAAACAGCTGTCAGAGATCCTGCATTCCCCGGTTTCTATACATACACTCTGTCTCATACACATATATACATATATACATACACACATAATGGCAGCCCGGGAAATGTTAATTAGCATTCTCTATGTTGACACGTCGACACTTGCGTAAATATCTTACAAGATTATTATCTGCACAGCACATGACTCGCATGCACTTCGCTGTCTAGTATTTTATAAACACTTCCGTGCACGCTACAACCGCTTAAAAATGATACTATAAACACGAGTGAGAATTAACAAACCTCGCTAAACATAATACATTCCGCCTGAAGCGCATTTATCCACCGCTTATCTGATCATTTGTACGTCTCTAAACACTTTTATGATTTATGTACTTTCTGTATGCTCCAAAATGCATGTTGAAATGTATTTATTGATTATCAAAGCAAATTGCATTCAGGGCACGTGTGCTGGAAGGAAAAACTTTGACAACATATTATTAAGTTGACTCGTACGTGGGCCTCACGACACGCACGTGAATTTGCGAATAACAAAGCCCGATTTTCATACGAGCTCGTGCTTCCTTAATTGTATTTATGGGGAAATTATTTTGCGTTTATTGGGGAGGAACTTACAAATCACTCGGAAAGTTCTGTTTTATTTCTGACTGAAAAAACACGAAGTTTTCCGCTACTCGTTCGAGCCGAACCGAGCGGTTCACAAATCAATGCCAGCTGTAATTTGTTCTAATGGTCGCGACTTTTCGAGTTTGTCAAGTGTAAAAAGCTTTGAAAATCAGGTCTTGTTAACTGCAGGCGAATCAGGAGCCGAACCAACCCCAACTCCGCTCTCATTAACTAATAACCCAACTCTGTAATTAACTAATAAAGTTATAGTGCGAAAATCTATAATTCCGGCAAGGGGATTATTAAATTACAACACTTAGAAACAATTAAATTAACTAATGACCGCCCGACTACTATCGGCGTTAATAGATTGAGAGCCGTGCAGGATGGAAAAAAAACGCGACTGTGCGTTTAATATTTAACCGATCCATGCCGGTTTCATCAGGTAATGTATTTCAGGCGTCTCGATTTTTAAAAGCCCGGCTTAATTAACTCGCAGAATGTCAAGTGTAAATGAGATTTTACGATTTTAATTGTGTGCACACTCCTTGTATTAAAATTGCTTTAATAACTCGAACTAATTATAACTTCGAATGATTAATACAATCACAGAAATTGGATAGAACTTCCCGCTGAAGGATCTCTTAACTTTATTTGCTGCCTTTATATCAAGCGCGCTTTATATAATCCTCTCATTAAAGTATTGAATCGTCAACGCCAGCGACGCACATTCCTGCAATTATAATTATAAGCCCACATAAGGCATACCATTGGACTTCTGAGATGTATATTATTTTTTGATTTTCCCGCATTTTTTTATAGCGTAACTAAAATTTTTAATTTATATTTACAGAGAGCGCATAAAGTGTTAAAACCTGGCTTTATTTTTTCCCCTGTATAATTTTTTTAAAAATGCCTCAACAGATGTAACGGTTCGACTCCAGGTGTTGTACAAATTCTCATAATTTGTAATATTTATTATTCATTGCATTTATTTAACTGCAATTCATCCTTAAATGCAATTGGATGCATTTAATTTCTTTAACTGCATATTACATGAATTCTTATAATTCAAGTAATTGATTTGGCTCGTGATTTACAAATTCTCGTAATTTGTAATATTGATTTGGCTCGTGATTTAGTGGTAGTACTCTACGTTATGTTTGATTTTTAAATCAAAATCGTGACAACTCAGTTTGGTTCGTTTTATGGGTAATGTGTCTGTTAGTAATTTTTGTTAGCAAGTAAAACACTGATACATGGATTTCATATGTTTTATTCATTTTAAAAGGTTATGCAAGCAACAGGTAAATAAAAGACAATTTTGTTACTCTAATTGGACGTTATTTATTTAGTTATATTTATTTAAATTTTGGAATAGATTTGTTTAATAATTATTGAAAATTTATATATTCTTTGAATTTGAATGATTTATTTTATTTTGAAAACAGAGTAACTTATTAACACTGCGGTTGGAATTACAAAGTGTTACATAGCGACTTCATGCACCACAATCTTCAAATTGTGCCGAGAAGGATATCTGATACATGTCATCACTGCATAGAAATTCATTAGCACGGTGCCTACCAATGTATTTCAACGCCACCTTGTGGATAGGAACGAATCACATTACTTCACATTAAAGTACTTTAAGCGATTCCAGTGCTTCAAGCACCCAATGTGTCCTCATTCGGAAATATTGCTAGTACTCGCGTCTACCAACATTATCAGCCATGTGATCGTAAAAACTTTAATAGGTATTGTTATTCAAAATTGATTATTGATTAGTATGATAAAGCTCTATTCTACTTCTACTTTTCTATCTACTTAAGCACATACAAAAATTCGTTTCAGTCATTCTTAATTCTGAGATTTCTTGAATATCGGAGCGCTGAACAAGTTTAATTATACGATTTAATTACAAATATCATTGAATTATTTATATCGAAATTATTAAGTTAAGTTCCCCTGACGCAACTGTTTATTTAACTACCGATTGATTAATGAGGCCACACTGTTTATCAAATGTTTGCGACGAGGAAAGGAAGGCATATTACAATATTCTCCTGTCAGTACGAAAATATTGCCAGGACAAGGTATAAAATGCAGTTAGGTTCAACTCCGCAGTGGCGTGAGGCTCCCTACATTTCATACCCTTATTAAACTTCGTTCATTACCAGCGGCAAGGCGCGGTAATATCACTAGATAGGTTACATTATTATGGATAAATTACTTTAGAATTGTTAGTGTGAAAAGATGTTTGATCAAATGTTTTGCGACAGCGGAAAGGAAGGCATGTTACAATATTCTCCTGTCAGTACGAAAATATTGGCAGGACAAGGTATAAAATGCAGTTAGGTTCAACTCCGCAGTGGCGTGAGGCTCCCTACATATCATACCCTTATTAAACTTTGTTCATTACCAGCGGCAAGGCGCGGTAATATCACTAGATAGGTTACATTATTATGGATAAATTACTTTAGAATTGTTAGTGTGAAAAGATGTTTGATCAAATGTTTTGCGACGACGGAAAGGAAGGCATGTTACAATATTCTCCTATCAGTACGAAAATATTGTCAGGACAAGGTATAAAATGCAGTTAGGTTCAACTCCGCAGTGGCGTGAGGCTCCCTACATTTCATACCATTATTAAACTTCGTTCATTACCAGCGGCAAGGCGCTGTAATATCACTAGATAGATTACATTATTAGTATGGAATTGACTTTGTAATTGTTAGTGTGAATTACATTTGATAAACTTGTGTTATATATTCACCTGAGGAATTAATGTTTAAAGTATATGAGTCGTCGTCGGACAGCGTGACGTTCTGTCTCGATCGGTACATCTAACTGGCTCCCTTTGAGTTCCGCACTTTTATTTATACTGTTCCCCTACTTTTTACTCTCCTTCCCCCGTCCTATGATAATTCTGCGTACCGCTGCAAATTGACGCAATCCCATACGTGTCACCGAATTACGCAATCGCCGTTTCGAGTTCCCGTCGTATTCCCAAGACCTATTTCTCTGTGTCATCATTTTGATCGTGTGCTTATTTACATTTTCCCAAAACTACGAAGTCAGCAAAATGAATGTACTCGCTTGGGCCAACGCGTCGTCGGCCGCGGCCTGCTATGATATTTATGCAGTTTTGTTCCGACTCGTAAAATTATGGATTTTAATATTATTAGGTTCTTACACAGATAATTTTTTTTTCAAACAAACATTTTGAGACTATTTTCATTTTTCCATCTCTCTCCGATTTGAGGTTATGACGTCAGAGGCATTTTTTTTAAATGGCAACCTATATTTTTTATTATTGATTGATAGTACTTTTTATTATGTTTTCAACAACATGACATTTTCAATATATAACATTTGAAAAAAAATGAGAAAAAGTGCGTTAAAGTAAAACTATTGAATTATTATTTCAATGTGCAGAATGCATCTAGTTACCATTCAAAACAACGTCAGTTAAAACAAAATTAGGAAAACAGGCTTCGATTTTAAGTATTGGAATAAAACAAAATTGATTAACCTGAAAAACAATCTAGTACAATTATGTGAAACAAATTATTATCTACTCACAGTCATATTGATGTTTCATTCGAATCATCGTGTCACAAGATAATTTTAAAATTGTTCACATATTTCGGAGGCACAAAGTATTGAAATTCTTTTGATTAGAGGTTGTGGTGATAAAATACATACCGATGAAGAAGTGTGCATTTATTTTAATAATAAATATCCGCTTCAAGAACCTCGTTTTAAGACGTCTGTTGGTGCAATCATACGAAAGTATGAGCAGTTGGGGCCTATTAGAGATCGCCCAAAAAGTAGACGAACTTCAGTTCCGGAAGATGTTAAGCTAAACGTGGTGTTACAAGAGTTACAAGAAAACTCTCATATTCCCTCTAGAGCGGTTGCGGCAAATAGTGAGCTTTCACAAATATCTATTTTGAAATTTTTAAAACGGCAGAAATGGCAGCTTTTCTAAGTAAATTTAGTCCACGAACTTATCGAAGATGATTTTGATCGTAGGGTTCAGTTTTGCGAATAAATGGTGAATCTCTGTAACGTCGATGAACGGTTTGTTGCCAGAGTTTAATTTAGTGATGAAGCAACTTTTTATTTGAATGGAACGGTGAATAAACAAAATGTCGCTATTGGTCCGAGCGCAACCCTCAGTGGATGATGGAGGCCCATACCCAATTTCCGGAAAAAATAAACTTTTTGGCAGGAATAGTAGGTGATATTATTATTGGGCCCTTCTTCATTGAAGGCTCGTTGACACGCCAAACATATTTTCAGCTATTGACAGATTACCTCGTTCCAGCTTTGGCGGTTCTATTCCTAAATAAACACGATCCCGACATTCCAAATGAAGACTTATGGTTCCAACAAAATGGGGCTCCTCCTCATTACAGCCGAATGGTACGCGACTATCTCAACAAAGTCTTCCAAGGGCAGAAGGGGCTTTGTTGAATGGCCAGCGCGTTCTCCTGATCTGACCTCTCTAGATTTTTTCTTATAGGGTTACATCAAAAGTAAAGTATACTTTAATCGGCCAATCACAATTGAACAATTTAAAGAACGGATCCAAGTCGAAATGAGATAAATACAGCGAGAAGTTCTCCTTAATGTCTTTGAGGCCTTTCGACATCGATTGGCACACTTTCAAGAACAAAATAGCCAACAATATGAACATCTCATTTGATTTTTTTCCCTAACCAATATTTATTGTTATTTTAACTATTTCTATGACTTCATATTATTTAAAACTTATATTAAAACAAGTCATTAGTATTTTTTCTAGATAATTTTGTTTTTTTTTGTTTTTCTGTTCTTATTTTTGTAATTGATGATATTGTAATAAGAATGTTTTTCAGGTTGATCAATTTTTTTTTATTCCAATATTTAAAATCCAAGCCTGTTTTCCTAATTTTGTTTTAACTGACGTTGTTTTAAATGTGCATTCAAAGATGCATTCTGCACATTGAAATAATAATTTCATAGTTTTATTTTAACGCACTTTTTCTGAATTTTTTCAAATGTTACATATTGAAAATGTCATCTTGTCGAAAACTTAATAAAAAGTACTATCAAAATCAATAATAGAAAATAAAAGTTGCCATTAAAAAAATGGCTCCGACGTCATAATTTCAAAACGGAGAGAGATGGAAAAATGAAAATGGTCTCAAAATGTTTGTTTGTCAAAATGAACGAAGATAAAAAATGGTAATAAAATGCAAAAAAAAATATTTTAGATTTGAGGACAAAGTTGTTTAGAAAAAGATTTAAAAATATGTTATAACTAACACAACTTTATCTTCCTCGCCTTCAAAGCGGAAAACTCATCGATGAATTTTTCTAAATCTAATGATTGAGTCATTTCACGTTCAATTGAAATTATACTTAAATAGGTCAGCCTATCCTGAGCCATTGAAGATCTTAATTTTTTTTTTACCAGTTTAAGTTTACTAAAGGACCTTGCTGCTAAAGCAGCTGTCATGGGAATACTTAGAAAAATTCTAAATGCAGTTTCTATGTTCTTATAATTTGCAGTTAAGTCAAAGCGATGAATTAATTGAAGGAATTCCAAGTGTTCCATATCTTTGAAGTTCTCATCCAAAGACTGAAACAACTTTTTTGCACTTAAAATCTCACACACAAAATCCTCACCGCTCAAATCAGCTTTATATTTTATTGCAAGGTCCATAACATATTTCTTCAATCTTCATTGAGCGAAGTAATGTTTGATCCACAGAGGAAATCAAAATCTTGTGACACCTGTCGAAGTTTTACAAATCTCCAGTTCAGTTGCTCAATAACTGTGTCAATAGCCTGGATATAAGTTAATCGAAACTTTTCAGATTCACTTAAATCCCCTGAATCTTCATAATCAAATTGTTCACGAACCTTACGCCTCCTTTTTTCTGTAAATACAGGTTCGACATCTACAAGCTTAGCCAGGTCTGCACTTTTTTCATACAATGTCTTAAACTTTTCTTTCCTAATTTCAGCTATTGTGTTTCTAAGCTGTGCAATTAGCCTACAAGCTATAGTAACAGTAATACTCTTGTTCTGTAGTAAAATATTTACATTGTCTATTTCTTCTAATATGCTGTTCCACATTACTAAACTACAGATAAATTAAAAATCTTTTATTTGATGTATAAAGTTTTTTGCACCTAAATAAGTTTGTTCATTTTTTAAAATCTGTATAAGGTCTTTCAATGCTTGCAAAATATTTTGCAATTGTTTCTAGACCGCAGATACTGCTCGTTTTTTGAAGGACCAGCGAGTGTCGCAATGTTTCTTTAAAGAGACGGGCAAATGAGATTTGAGCAAATCCCATCTATCTGGCGACGATGAGAAGAAAACAAATAAATTTAGGACAGTTCCAACAAATGTTTCCATTTTTGGCGATTCGCTGGCAGCGTGAACTCCAACAAGATTTAATGAATGAGCCGAACATGGTACAAAATATGCAAATTCGTTTACCTGTAGAATTCTAGATTGCACCTCTCTGTATTTCCCAGCCATATTCGCACCATTATCGTAGCACTGGGCTCTACAGTTCTTAATATCGGGATTGTCCGACTGCAGTTTGTCCAAAATTTCTTGAGCCAATCCTTCGCCTGATTTTTGTTTTGATTCAATAAAATCTATAAAACTTTCCTCGATGGAACAAATTCCCTGTTGAATCTTAACATATCTCACAATTTGTGTCATCTGCTCTTTATGGGCTGTATCAGGTGTATCAAATGAAATCGAATAATGTTTAGCCTAATGAATTTCACTGTAAATAATTTTTCTTACTACACCTGCAAGTTGATTTATTACTTAATTTTGAATGTTGTTCGAAAAGTAGGAAATCTTTTTCCTTGACGTCTTAGGGCTTCCACATGGCTGCGTATTTCTGGATCATGTTTGGCGATTAAATAGATAATTTTTAGAAAAACACCGCAGTCGTTACTGTCAATCATTTGATGATACTCTCAAGGGCAAATTGTTCTCAGCACAAAAAATAATTGCGTTTATTACCCCCTTTAATATATGCCGCCATTTTTTTTCAATTAGGATATTTTGTTGTATTTTAGAGTCGATGCATGACTGTGTTTTTAATCGCCTCTCAAATCCTTTCCAACTGATGCATTTCTGTGGCTCTGGGAGTTTTCATGATCAGAAATTTTGGGGTTTAACTTTTTCCAGTTAGAAAATCCACAATCTGGATCAGCTAACTTTGGTGTGCGATAGTTAAATTTCCCAAATAACAAACATGCAAAGCAAAACTATGATTTTTTGTCTTTGCTAAATATTAGCCAATCTCGTGTTACGGATTGTCCATTTGGCATGATTTTGAAAAACCATTTTGAAGAAAGTTGTCGCCCTTCAATATCTACTGATTTGAAATAATCTGCCTTTTCGTCTTGTTTAGGACCCATATCTACAAGCGCGAAGATCAATTAATTACTATACGGACGCACCCACGTGGCTGAATCAGCAGGATTAAATAATTTTGATTCTTTCCCTATTTTATTATCCCAATTATTTTTGTTTAATACCGGAGGCTCCTCCAAATCAAGGGTTAAATTTTCTTCTTCAGTTTCCGGTGTTGGCTCATTATTAACATATTTCTGATATTCATCAGGTTCATCTACCTCCTTGGGACCATTGTTAGTTGATGAACAACACCCGACATCTGGATTATCCTTCTCTATCCATTTTTGCCATGTCCTGGCAAGTTGTTTTCGTTCTTCTTCTCGCTTTTGTCTCGTTTTTTTTTGTCTTCTCGCTTCCCCGTCGTACCCGTCATCCGTTGTGAGGTTGGGAGGTTTCCTGGATTCGGCCTATTCTTACAATCCCACAAAACGCTATGTTATAAATTGCAGTAATGTTACATAATTATTCTAATTCTAAAATTGTCTAGAGCTTCTGAGATTCTATCGATTCCTTGACTTGTATGATTTAAAAAAATAGGCTACAGATATCTGGAAAATATGAAGCCAGATTGACGACCAGCCGACCTGAACCCCCTTAGCTTGGAATAGCCAACCGGGCAATCAGTTCGGACAAATAATGTCACAGCATCCGGATTATAGGTATATCTTGTTGGCGGAGTGTTAATTTACGATATTTTCACAAAAGAACATTTCTAAGAATATTATATTATATTTTAGTATGTAACAAGGGAGCCATTACAGATAATGTAGTTTTATTTATTTATTCCCCGTTAGTACGTAATCCAGAAATTTAAGGTAAAATAAGAATAAATTTTAGGTATGCTGACGTGTGATAAATAATAAAAATACATAAATTAACACTTTTATGAATTTTCCGCCAATCCGATGTAAACGAGATTTTGGCGCCCCTAATTTTGCGGGGGTGCCCCCCCTCCCCCCGTCGCACGGCCCTGTATATATATTGTTACGTTTTTATTGCCCTACGTTCGGGACTACAAATGTTACGTTTTGTTTACTCTGCCTATTTTATTAGTGTTGAATATTTAAGCATTTACTTGTTTTGTAACATTTTGTTCTTTCTCTTATCTCAGGTTCAATAGTAGGTTCAATTATAACTAAATAGAGTTTTGTTCAAATACTTTAATGAATTGAAAATAACCAAAAATATTAAAACGTCTAATATAAACTGAACTAAACAAACAAATCAAAAACAATAGAAAACAAAATTATTAAATAAATAATAAACTATGGCCAACATTAACAAAATAAATCCTATATACACAAGCCAACTTATGTGATAATATGACTCTTGCACTTTACGCAAACTTTCTACTTGCAGTTTTCTTCTTGTGGTTCCTTGATTAATTCGTCCTCTTGTCCCTGCGTTCTCCTTTTGATCCTTTGTTGATTCCCACAAAAGTAAACAGCTACTTTTGTGTGCGAAGTTGAGCGGCTTGAAGTCCTGATTTTTTAATAACTCCGTCACGGCTCCTATCATGTTGAATTCCTCTCCTGGTTGACTGTCTTCTTCCAGTCCTATGTCCAATCGTTGAAACCCCGTTAATATTTTGTAATGTATTCGTATTAGTATCTCAACATCTCCACCCGCGATCCACACGCGTCTCTCCCACTCGTCAATCTCCTTGTTGATTATTTTCGGCTTTCCATTATTCAATTCCCCAAGCGTCTATGCACGAAGTCACCTGTCACCCGTGGTAACCGATCAACAACCTCCATCCGTGGATTGCTTTGTATATTTGTGCATACTTGTTCATATTCACATTTACAATATTTACAATAATTTTTGTTAGCTTGTGCCCTAAAGATTATAATTCTATCTAATACCTATATAATAATAACAATAAATCTATTCTAATTAATCTAAATAAATAATACAAATACCATCACAGAGTCCCAAAATAAAATTAGAAAACATGGCAATTCAATTGTCCATTTTACTGATTTGATTTTTATCCCTGTTAGAGTCGTTACTAATCTATTACTATCAATTTCAGTGTCCATTTTTACTCACAATAAGTATATTATACTTTCCTCGTAAGATTTCCCCTCTTAAAGTTTCTAACACATAGGTTGAGTCTCCTATGACCTTATTTACAATAAACGGTCCTTCGTAAGGCAAACTCAGTCTCTTGCATTTTTCAATATTTAACTTCAAACCATTCTTTCTAAGTTCCTCCAGTATAATCTCCAAATGTTAGATGTGATCGTCATATGATTTACTGAATATTAGTACATCATCAATATAATGATTACAGTACCCTTCATGTTTCCCTAGTACCTTTTTCTTAACAATTACCATAGGATTTATGAAATTTGTCTCAGCTCTCTCTATGATTCTTGATTTCAACATTTTGTCTAATTCTTCATTAACTAAATGCTTATACGCCTGCGGTATCGGGTATGTCTTGCTTTTAAATGGTTCGTTTGTAATTATCTCTAACTTGTGCTCGTGTCCAATTGCTATGTTCGGTATTTCATCTACCAGTTCACTTTTATTTTGTAGAATATCATCTACAATTTCGTTATATTTTTCAGGACAATCTGGTCCCCTAATTTCTACCTCAGCATTATTTAATATTTCTTCATCTTCATTATCTGTATCATTTACACATTCATTTTCTACACACCTCCCAACCTCCAGTTTGAACTTTTTCTCAGCAATTTCCAACGAGTACTCTTTTAGATCAATTTTCGCGTCCCACTTGTCAAGAAAATCAATACCCAATATCATGTCGTGTCTCATATTTATTATTAATATATATGTGAGTATTTTTTTCCACCTATGTTTATATTGCACATTATTGCACTATTAATTGTTGCAATTTGTTTATTGCTGGCCGAAATTACCTTTATTCTTTTTGTAGGCATCATAAACCTTTTAAACATTTTAATATTTTCATCAATGATCCTTTTATTGATCATTGACACTTCAGCGCCGGTATCAATAAGTGTTTTTAAATTATTTTCCCCAATTTTGCAGCTAATATATGGTAATCCATTCAAAATGTTATCTTCGCCCCCATTTACTTTAATAAAATTCCCCGGATGTTGGTAATTTGGAATAGTTTTCTCCCCATTGATACCATTTATTGAAAATTTTGTAGTTCCCTTTCTTCCACAATTATATCAAGTCCACGTCTAATTCGGTTTTCCTGTATACGATTGTTGTTTTGATTTATACCTTGATTTTGCCTGTCAACCATAACATTCCCTAATTCATGTTGTCTGTTTTGTCCCCTATTTTGTTCATGTCCAGGTTCGTTACGTCCTCTCCTGTCATAATTGTTGTTATTGTTATTTTGATTATTATTATTAGGGTAAAAGTTACGTATATTATCCCCATTGTAATTGTTCCCCCGTCTGTAATTATGATTTTGTCTGTCATTGTAATTATTGTTATTATTTCCGTTTCGTTCATATCTACATTCCTGTCGATTATAAAATCCCTGTCTTCTATAACCTTGCTCCCCCCTGTTATAATCCTGTCTGTACCTATTGTTATTTCTATTGTCTAATTCATCAACGTCTTCGTATCGTTTTAGTAGGTCAATTAACTCCGTCATTGTCTCGATCCTCTTAATTACAGTTGTTTTCAAAATTTCTCCCTCAAAGTGTCTAGCTAAAAATTAAGTAATTTCTTTTTCTTGTAATTTCGGCTCCAACTGCTTAGCAATACTGTATTTTTCTATTGCATATTGTTCTCTGGTTAGCCTATTTCCCTGTCTACATTTACCCGAATACAAATTTTCCCTAATTTTTCCTTGTCTGAAGTCACCCCAGTATTGTGTTTTAAATTTAGCTTCAAATTGCTCAAAATTATTGCATTCATCCTCAATGGTTGTATACCAGGTTAGTGCTGAGTCCCTAAGTGTGCTTTGTATGATTTGAAAAACTTGTGTATTGTCCTCCACATTATTCAATAAATTTTTGAGTGCTTTTAAATATGTAATTGGGCTCGCCCGATTATCCCCTGAAAATTTTGGTAATAACTTCCTGTGTGAAATTGCCAAAATATGTTCTGAACTGGGTGCTGTTCTGTATTTGCTTAAATTTTGTTGAATTTTATGTAACTCTTGTTGCTGTAAATTTTCTTTAATAACTATTTCTTGTCGAATACCGTCTATTGACTCTCCTAACCGTAGTCCTAACCCTTGTATTTCTGTCTTATTTTAGAACATACATCTATCCCGGTGTTCCACTTCCTTCATGATTTCACCATGCATATCTTTAATCTTGTTGTCACAATCCATTTTAATAATATCTTGCATATTTTCAAAACTATGTACCATTTCAGTTTGCAAATTAATTAATTTATTGTCAAACCGTTCTTGTGTATCTTGTACCCTTTTAATGTCGTCTTGTACTCCCTTGATATTGTCTTGTACTGTTTTCACCTGCACTGCGGCACATGCCTGCCCTTTTAACAGCATTTCTAGGAGATCCTTCATACTGTCCTGCTCCGTTTGAACCTGACTATGTGATGGTTCAGGTATCTTATGCTTTTCAACCTGAGTTGCCTCACCCTGACCAGACTCTAATAATTCTACGTCCTCAGACTCTGTCATTGGAGCTTTCTTCGGTCTACCTACTTTGCTACCCTTTTCCATCTTAATTAACTTAAATAAATTCCTAACACTACTAAATCTATTTGTTTCCTTTTGTTTTCATTAATAACCTCTATTTAGTTTGATTTATTTAAATTGCCCCACGTTGGGCGCCAATTGTTACGTTTTTATTGCCCTACGTTCGGGACTACAAATGTTACGTTTTGTTTACTCTGCCTATTTTATTAGTGTTGAATATTTAAGCATTTACTTGTTTTGTAACTTTTTGTTCTTTCTCTTATCTCAGGTTCAATAGTAGGTTCAATCATAACTAAATAGAGTTTTGTTCAAATACTTTAATGAATTGAAAATAACCAAAAATATTAAAACGTCTAATATAAACTGAACTAAACAAACAAATCAAAAACAATAGAAAACAAAATTATTAAATAAATAATAACTATGGCCAACATTAACAAAATAAATCCTATATACACAAGCCAACTTATGTGATAATATGACTCTTGCACTTTACGCAAACTTTCTACTTGCAGTTTTCTTCTTGTGGTTCCTTGATTAATTCGTCCTCTTGTCCCTGCGTTCTCCTTTTGATCCTTTGTTAATTCCCACAAAAGTAAACAGCTAGTTTTGTGTGCGAAGTTGAGCGGCTTGAAGTCCTGATTTTTGAATATCTCCGTCAGGGCTCCTATCTTGTTGAATTCCTCTCCTGGTTGACTGTGTACTTCCAGTCCTGTGTCCAATCGTTGAAACCCCGTTAATATTTTGTAATGTATTCGTATTAGTATCGCAACATCTCCACCCGCGATCCACACGCGTCTCTCCCACTCGTCAATCTCCTTGTTGATTATTTTCGGCTTTCCATTATTCAATTCCCCAAGCGTCTATGCACAAAGTCACCTGTCACCCGTGGTAACCGATCAACAACCTCCATCCGTGGATTGCTTTGTATATTTGTGCGTACTTGTTCATATTCACATTTACAATATTTACAATAATTTTTGTTAGCTTGTGCCCTAAAGATTATAATTCTATCTAATACCTATATAATAATAACAATAAATCTATTCTAATTAATCTAAATAAATAATACAAATACCATCACAGATTCCCAAAATAAAATTAGAAAACATGGCAATTCAATTGTCCATTTTATTGATTTGATTTTTATCCCTGTTAGAGTCGTTACTAATCTATTATTATCAATTTCAGTGTCCATTTTTACTCACAATAAGTATATTATACTTCCTCGTAAGATTTCCCCTGTTAAAGTTTCTAACACATAGGTTGAGTCTCCTATGACCTTATTTACAATAAACGGTCCTTCGTAAGGCAAACTTAGTCTCTTGCATTTTTCAATATTTAACTTCAAACCATTCTTTCTAAGTTCCTCCAGTATAATCTCCAAATGTTGGATGTGATCGTCATATGATTTACTGAATATTAGTACATCATCAATATAATGATTACAGTACCCTTCATGTTTCCCTAGTACCTTTTTCTTAACAATTACCATAGGATTTATGAAATTTGTCTCAGCTCTCTCTATGATTCTTGATTTCAACATTTTGTCTAATTCTTCATTAACTAAATGCTTATACGCCTGCGGTATCGGGTATGTCTTGCTTTTAAATGGTTCGTTTGTAATTATCTCTAACTTGTGCTCGTGTCCAATTGCTATGTTCGGTATTTCATCTACCAGTTCACTTTTATTTTGTAGAATATCATCTACAATTTCGTTATATTTTTCAGGACAATCTGGTCCCCTAATTTCTACCTCAGCATTATTTAATATTTCTTCATCTTCATTATCTGTATCATTTACACATTCATTTTCTACACACCTCCCAACCTCCAGTTTGAACTTTTTCTCAGCAATTTCCAACGAGTACTCTTTTAGATCAATTTTCGCGTCCCACTTGTCAAGAAAATCAATACCCAATATCATGTCGTGTCTCATATTTATTATTAATATATATGTGAGTATTTTTTTCCACCAATGTTTATATTGCACATTATTGCACTATTAATTGTTGCAATTTGTTTATTTCTGGCCGAAATTACCTTTATTCTGTTTGTAGGCATCATAAACCTTTTAAACATTTTAATATTTTCATCAATGATCCTTTTATTGATCATTGACACTTCAGCGCCGGTATCAATAAGTGTTTTTAAATTATTTTCCCCAATTTTGCAGCTAATATATGGTAATCCATTCGAAATGTTATCCTCGCCCCCATTTACTTTAATAAAATTCCCCGGATGTTGGTAATTTGGAATAGTTTTCTCCCCATTGATACCATTTATTGAATATTTTGTAGTTCCCTTTCTTCCACAATTATATCAAGTCCACGTCTAATTCGGTTTTCCTGTATACGATTGTTGTTTTGATTTATACCTTGATTTTGCCTGTCAACCATAACATTACCTAATTCATGTTGTCTGTTTTGTCCCCTATTTTGTTCATGTTCAGGTTCGTTACGTCCTCTCCTGTCATAATTGTTGTTATTGTTATTTTGATTATTATTATTAGGGTAAAAGTTACGTCTATTATCCCCATTGTAATTGTTCCCCCGTCTGTAATTATGATTTTGTCTGTCATTGAAATTATTGTTATTATTTCCGTTTCGTTCATATCTACATTCCTGTCGATTATAAAATCCCTGTGTCCTATAACCTTGCTCCCCCCTGTTATAATCCTGTCTGTACCTATTGTTATTTCTATTGTCTAATTCATCAACGTCCTCGTATCGTTTTAGTAGGTCAATTAACTCCGTCATTGTCTCGATCCTCTGAATTACAGTTGTTTTCAAAATTTCACCCTCAAAGTGTCTATCTAAAAATTTAGTAATTTCTTTTTCTTGTAATTTCGGCTCCAACTGCTTAGCAATACTGTATTTTTCTATTGCATATTGTTCTCTGGTTAGCCTATTTCCCTGTCTACATTTACCCGAATACAAATTTTCCCTAATTTTTCCTTGTCTGAAGTCACCCCAATATTGTGTTTTAAATTTAGCTTCAAATTGCTCAAAATTATTGCATTCATCCTCAATGGTTGTATACCAGGTTAGTGCTGAGTCCCTAAGTGTGCTTTGTATGATTTGAAAAACTTGTGTATTGTCCTCCACATTATTCAATAAATTTTTGAGTGCTTTTAAATATGTCATTGGGCTCGCCCGATTATCCCCTGAAAATTTTGGTAATAACTCCCTGTGTGAAATTGCCAAAATATGTTCTGAACTGGGTGCTGTTCTGTATTTGCTTAAATATTGTTGAATTAAATGTAACTCTTGTTGCTGTAAATTTTCTTTACTAACTATTTCTTGTCGAATACCGTCTATTGACTCTCCTAACCGTAGTCCTAACCCTTGTATTTCTGTCTTATTTTGGAATATACATCTATCCCGGTGTTCCATTTTCTTCATGATTTCACCATGCATATCTTTAATCTTGTTGTCACAATCCATTTTAATAATATCTTGCATATTTTCAAAACTATGTACCATTTCAGTTTGCAAATTAATTAATTTATTGTCAAACCGTTCTTGTGTATCTTGTACCCTTTTAATGTCGTCTTGTACTCCCTTGATATTGTCTTGTACTGTTTTCACCTGCACTGCGGCACATGCCTGCCCTTTTAACAGCATTTCTAGGAGATCCTTCATACTGTCCTGCTCCGTTTGAACCTGACTATGTGATGGTTCAGGTATCTTATGCTTTTCAACCTGAGTTGCCTCACCCTGACCAGACTCTAATAATTCTACGTCCTCAGACTCTGTCATTGGAGCTTTCTTCGGTCTACCTACTTTGCTACCCTTTTCCATCTTAATTAACTTAAATAAATTCCTAACACTACTAAATCTATTTGTTTCCTTTTGTTTTCATTAATAACCTCTATTTAGTTTGATTTATTTAAATTGCCCCACGTTGGGCGCCAATTGTTACGTTTTTATTGCCCTACGTTCGGGACTACAAATGTTACGTTTTGTTTACTCTGCCTATTTTATTAGTGTTGAATATTTAAGCATTTACTTGTTTTGTAACTTTTTGTTCTTTCTCTTATCTCAGGTTCAATAGTAGGTTCAATCATAACTAAATAGAGTTTTGTTCAAATACTTTAATGAATTGAAAATAACCAAAAATATTAAAACGTCTAATATAAACTGAACTAAACAAACAAATCAAAAACAATAGAAAACAAAATTATTAAATAAATAATAACTATGGCCAACATTAACAAAATAAATCCTATATACACAAGCCAACTTATGTGATAATATGACTCTTGCACTTTACGCAAACTTTCTACTTGCAGTTTTCTTCTTGTGGTTCCTTGATTAATTCGTCCTCTTGTCCCTGCGTTCTCCTTTTGATCCTTTGTTGATTCCCACAAAAGTAAACAGCTACTTTTGTGTGCGAAGTTGAGCGGCATGAAGTCCTGATTTTTGAATATCTCCGTCACGGCTCCTATCTTGTTGAACTCCTCTCCTGGTTGACTGTCTTCTTCCAGTCCTATGTCCAACCGTTGAAACCCCGTTAATAGTTTGTAATGTATTCGTATTAGTATCGCAACATCTCCACCCGCGATCCACACGCGTCTCTCCCACTCGTCAATCTCCTTGTTGATTATTTTCGACTTTCCATTATTCAAATCCCCAAGCGTCTATGCACGAAGTCACCTGTCACCCGTGGTAACCGATCAACAACCTCCATCCGTGGATTGCTTTGTATATTTGTGCATACTTGTTCATATTCACATTTACAATATTTACAATATTTTTTGTTAGCTTGTGCCCTAAAGATTATAATTCTATCTAATACCTATATAATAATAACAATAAATCTATTCTAATTAATCTAAATAAATAATACAAATAACATCACAATATATATATAATCATATTCCCCTTCTACCCGAAGGTGTGGGGCTGCATTTCTTTTCTTCTTCTTCTTGTTTTTTCTTTCCATGTACTAGGTGTCGCCATTGTGTTTTGTTTCTTGCTTGTCTATTCGCTTCCTGCCAGGTTAAACCATTTTGTATTAGAATTTTGTTGATGCTGCTGTTCGAGGTTTCTTTTGATCTTCCTCTATTTCTCTGTGGTCTGATTTTACACTCCCATATTCTCTTTACTTGTCTGGCTATTCTTGTTATATGTCCGATACCATTTTAGTTCATTCTTCTCAATTTCTTGTAGTACTGGGTTTACTCCTAGTTCTGCTCTTGTGTCGTCATTTCTTATTCTTTCCATTATTGTAATACCTTTTACTCTCAGATACTTCATCTCTAATTTTTTAATCTTATTTGTTTGTTTATTTGTTAATACCCATAATTCGTTGCCGTAAATGAGTATCGGTCTGAATATTGTTTTGAACACTGTAATTTTTGTTTTTCTCGATACTTCTTTTCTCCCAATAAATGCTTAATTCGGTGTGCATGATAAAACTCTGTGGCTTTATCTATTCTTTCATTTATGTCGGTTTCGTTATTCCCTTTACTATTTATTGTGACTCCCAGGTACTTGAATTCATCTACTTGTTTCAATCTTGTGCTGTCTATCTCGATCCTTATTTGTTTTTCTTCTTGTGTTATCCCAGGTATTTTGGTTTTTGTTACATTTATTTTCATGTTGTACTGAGATAAGACTTCTTTCCATGTTGTAAAACTTTTCTTTAGTTCTTTTTCCGTTAGTGTCAGTAATGTTATGTCGTCAGCGAATGCACATTCTGAAATCAGTACCTCTTTCATGTTTTTATACCCAATCGATAGTTTTTTGGTTTTCTCTCTCCATTTCCTTGTTATGTCGTCCATTATAATGATATAGAGAATTGGACTGAATACTTCTCCCTGCCTCAGTCTCTCTTTTGTGGTGAACTCTTATGACTGGGTGTTATTTGTCCTTATATAATTTCTGGTTGTTGTATACATACTTTTGATGGCTGTTATCAATTTCGGTGTAATCTTTCTATTATACAGAGTTTTCCACACTCTCTTTCTGGGTACTCTATCAAAGGCCTTTTCTAGATCGATGAAGGTCTGGTAGGCCTCTTTATACTGGGTTCGTATTTTTTCAATAATCTGGTTTAGGGTAAATATATAATCTTGGGCACTATGTCCCTTTCTGAAGCAACTTTGCGAGTCAAGAAATTGGAGGGCGATTTTACTTCTTAGTTTTGTTTCAACTACACTTTCATTTATTTTCCCGCTACCCTTACGAGAGTTATGCCTCTATGGTTTAGGCAATCCGTCTTGTCTCCTTTTTTATAGATTGGTAGTGCAGCCCTTATTTCCCAGTCTTGTGGGACTCTTTCTTTTTCCCATGCTCTCTGGAATATTTACAGTATCATTTAAGCTTTTATGGAAAGTTCTTTATCATTTCAGAAATAATACCTTCATGTCCACTTGCCTTGCCTCTTTTAAGGCTTTTTATTGCTAATTTGGTGTCGTTGAGTTTTATTTCTTCTTCATGGTCATCGATTGTACTTTCACAGTTTATTAGGGTTACTACTATATTTTCGTCTGCTTCTATGGCTAGGAGTTCTTTAAAATATTCGCGCCTTCTGTCCATAGTTTGATCTTCAGTCTGCAATAATTTTCCTATCTTATCTTTGATCGTTATCTGTATTATTTGTTTATATTTGCGTAGATTCTTGATCACTTTGTAGAATAGTTTTTGGTTGCTGTTACAGCCTTCTTCCATTTTTGTTCCGAAAACTTCCCATGTTCTCTTCTTTTCCTCTTCCACCATTTCTTTAGCTATTTTTCTCTCCTTTTTGTATTCTTCATAGGGTGTTTTGTTTTTGCTTTCCAGGAATTCCTTCTATATTTTCTTCTTCCGCTTCACTTGTTCTTTTATTTCCTCTGTCCACCATTTGGCCTGTTTTTTTCTTAGGTCTATCCGTGTTGTTCCGCATGGCTGACATTATTAGTACGTTCTTAAAGATTTGCCACATATCTTCTAATTCTCTTGGTTTTGTCTGCCGCATCGTTTCCATATTTTCTAGAATATTCTGAATTATATCTTGGTATCTCGTTGCTACTTCTTTGTTCCTCAGCTTGAATGTTTTAATTCTCCCGGATTTTTTGTTGCTCTTGTCCGTTTTTTCCTTCTGTTGTGGTGCGTCTCCATCTACCATTTTGCCCACTAACATATAGTGGTCGCTGCCTATCTCAGCCCCTCTCCTCACTCTAACATCTTTGACCATTTGCTTTCTATTTTTTGATATTAGGATGTAGTCTATAAATGATTTTTCCGATCTACTTCGTACCTCTTGTATGTTTGTGGATGTCTTTATGTATGTAGTAGGTATTTGTTATAATAAGATTATTTTCTTTACTGTATTCAATGGTTCGTTGCCCATTATTATTTCTTGTGTTTTCTCCCTGCGTTCCAAGTATGTTTTCCACCGGTCCTCGTGATTTGCCTACTCTGCCATTGAGGCAGCTACTATTAGTGTTCCCTTAACATTTTTGGTAATTACTGTTAGTACTTCCCAAAATTTATTCTTTATGTCTGATCTTTCATCCTCATTTGGTCCATACACCACTAGAAATGTTAATGTGTTATTTTGATTTATCATATCTATCATAGTCCATATTAAGGTCTATTATTTAAATATGAGCTGAGAGGATAGTTTTGTGCGATTGAGATTGCCACGTTTGAGATACATTTGCATAAGTAAAGTTCATTGCTCAGTATACTACATAACGTGTATAACGCTAGTATGCAATACTACAATAATAGTGTATGCAGTAATAATAAAGTATATAGTATGTAATATATGTAATAACAATTTATAATCAATCAATTAACTCTATAGCAACGAGCATTCTAAATAACATTTTATTTCAGAAAAAATAATACACTTGGTTGAGTTTCACTGATCTTGATAAATTTCTCTACAATTGTTTTGACCTCACTACCATCTTCAAGAGTTATACAAAATCTGTTTTTGTATAACTCTTGACAATGGTCGTGAGGCCGAAATACGAAACAATTGTAGAGAAATCTATCAAAATCGTCGCTACGAGAGTACGTAGCAACGTGACACCCGATACATCGGCTCCGTTCTACAGAAAGTTTAATTAGCGATATTGTGTAGTAAGTGATAAGTGCAGAGTGAAGACTGGTAGAGGCGAGGGAGTCAAGCTGGAGAGAAGGTTAGTAGAGAGGTTAAATAAGCGTAGGAACAAGTGATAACGTAATAAAAATAGCGAAAAATTAGCGGAAAAGAGAGGTTAAATAGCCAGACCGCGAGGAGCATTACGCGCAGGTGCGAGGAAAACAGAGAGAGACTAATAAGGTGGGACCGCGACGAGAATAGTAAGGAAACTTCACCACGCGACACGCGTCGAGCGAGCGCAAAAACGAGCGGGAGCGGTACGAGCGAGAGGGGTCTCCGAGGAGTTGATGTGAGCCTCGTCGCGCATAGCGTGGTGCATGAGATTAAGTACAGGAGACGCAGACAGTTCAAAGAGTAACGATAGAAAACCCGAAAGAGTTAAAGTACGTAAAAATGTCGCTCTTCGGCGGTACAGATACGGAAGAGGAATATAAAAGAAAAAGGGAGGACTTAGATATGCAATTTCGGAGGAGCAAATTAACAAAGAGATCCCCTACGAAAAGCAATAAAGAGAGCAAGGGTGGGGTAGAAGAAGAAATGATAAGTATGATGAAGGATCTAATGAACAAAAAAGTTGAAATGATGAATAAAAATGATGAAATGATTAAGGAAATTAAGAAAATAGGTAAAGAACTTAGAGAAAACCAAAAACAACTGGAAGAGGTAAAGCAAGAAAACATGATTATGAAAAAGGAAATCACAAATCTAAGTGAGATATTGGAAAGTATGGAAAAGGAGAGCAAAAAGAAAAATCTGGTAATAAGTGGATTTAAAATCAACTCGAATGAGGAAATTGTTATCAAAGAGGTGGTGGAGAAATTCATCGAAGAAGAATTACAGATAAAGGCTAAACTTAGAAGTGCTAAGAAGATAGGCGAAGAAAAGTGTGTAATCGAGACTGAGACTTTCTCAGACAAGATGGAAATCTTAAAAAATAAAAACAAACTAAGAACCAAAAAGGACCAAATCTTTATCGACTCGGATTTAACAAAGAAGGAGCGCGAGGTACAAAGAGAGATAAGAGGAATAGCTAAGGAAGAAAGAGAAAAGGGGAATCAGACAAAAGTGGGATATAGGAAACTGACGGTAAACGGAAAGATTTGGACGTGGGACGAAATACAAAGACAGGCTCAAAAATAAACTAGTAACAAAAAGAAACAAGAGCTGCACACAAACAAGGACTGAAAAGCTAGGAAAACGGATCGCGGAAAAGAACATATATAAGGGAATAACGGCAACACGGATAGCAAAACCGAACACAATTAATAATCGGCAAACGGATAACAATGTGAATAACCAAAATAACATACAACACAAGGTGCACGACATAACAAAAACAAAGGAAAAAATATGGAAAATGGGAACGTGGAATATTAGGAGTCTAAATGGAAAAGAAAATGAACTCCCGGACGAATTTGAAAATACTGGAATAGACATTCTAGGGATAACAGAAACGAAGAAAAAAGGAAAAGGAGAAGTCGAACTAAACGGAGGGCATGTCTTGATATACAGCGGAGTAGAGCAGCACAACAGAGCCAAGGATGGCGTAGGCTGTATCATAAGACAGCAATACAGGAAACAAGTGAGAAACTGGATAGGCATCACAGAAAGAATACTTGAGATAGAGATGGAAATTGATAAGCCGACAGAAACAACAATATTAGTGGTATATGGACCAAACGAAGACGATACAGTGAAGGGAAAGGACGCTTTCTGGGACAAGTTAACAGAAGTAACAGAAGAAACCAAAGGCCGACTGATAATACTGGGAGACTTAAATGGACGAGTAGGGAAAAGGGATGGCGAAACAGGGGAGACAATTGGGGAACATGGAGAAAATATAAGAAACAATAATGGAACAAGGATGATCGACTTCTGCATTATGAATAACTTAGTGATAACAAACACATTCTATGCACACAAAGATATACATAAGTATACGAGGGAAGTCAAAAGCAGAGGAGAAAAGTCAATAATAGACCATGTGATAATAAACAGAAACTTCAGAAATGAAGTAAAAGACACCAGGATGAGAAGAGGACCAGAAATCTTTTCGGATCACTACCTAGTGCTGTCGAAGATAAGAATAAAAGAAGAAAAGGGGGACCACAAAATAAATAGAACATGGAAAAATAATAACCCAAAGGAAAAAATTAAAACGTATAAGTTAAGAGAAGAAGAAACCGCTAAAATATATAAAGAAAGAATAGAGCTGAAAATGAATAAAATCAAAGAAAAGCTAAATAATGTGACCCTAGAACACCTGTGGAAAAGTACCAAGGAAATTATCATAAAAGTGGCAAGAGAAGCTTGCGGAAGCATAAAAGCCAACAAAACAAGAAAACAAACGAGATGGCGGAGCGAAGAAATCAAAGCGGAAATAAAACTGAAAAAACTACAATGGAAAAAGTACTTGGAAAACAGAAATAACGAAATTTATAGCAGATATAAAGAACAAAGAATAAAAACTAAAGAAATGGTGGAAAAAGCAAAACAAAAATCAAGGGAAGAGTTTGGAAATAAAATGGAACAGGACAGACATGGAAACCAGAAATTATTTTACAAAGCACTCAAAACACTCAGAAAAGAGAAGCAAATTAAATACTGGTGCATAAAGTGCAAGGATGGAAGAATATTAGGAGAAGAACAAGACATCATGGCACGCTGGAAGGAATATTTCGAGGAGATACTAAATACGGAACAAAGCAATAATATAAATGGGACAATAGCACACACAGAATATAATACAGAGGAGAATAGTGAACTTGGGGAACAAGAAGAAGTAACAACAGAAGAAGTAGCAGAGGCCGTGAAAATGCTAAAACGAGGGAAAGCAGCAGGTTGTGATGAAATAACAGCTGAAATGATCATAAACCTAGGAAGCAATGGTATGGTAGTGTTAACAGCCCTATTCAATAAAGCTTGGATAGAACAGAAGATCCCCAGGGAGTGGGAGCTAGGTATAATACTACCCATACATAAGAAGGGAAACAATCGAGATTGCAGTAACTACAGGGGAATAACACTACTAAGCATAATGGCGAAAGTGTATGAAAGAATTCTGGAAAAGAGACTAAAGTCGGTAATCGAAGAACAATTAGAAGAACCCCAAAGTGGATTTAGGAAAGGACGAGGAGTACAAGACCACAAATTCACAATGAAACAAATAATTGAAAAGAGCAAAAACAACAACATATTTGTAGCCTTTATAGACCTAGAAAAAGCATTCGACAGCATACCCAGAAATGCAGTCTGGAATAGTCTTGAAAAAAGAAGAGTAAACAGAAAATTAATAGAAAGCATTAGGAGCATCTACAAAACGACAAGGAACATAGTCAGAACTGGAAACATGCAATCTGAGGAATTTGAAACGATGGAAGGTCTGAGACAAGGAGGTGTATTAAGTCCAACCCTCTTCAATATCGTCCTAGATGATATACTGAAAGAAACAAAGGAAACAACAAAAAAGCTAAAAGTGGGATATAGAAATATGGAAATGGTGAACATAGCAGTATGCGCCTTCGCGGATGACCTAATTATATATGCTAAAAGCAAACAAGAGCTACAATGCAACTTAGAATTATGCGTAAAAGCATTACATGAAAGGAATCTAAGAATAAATATAACTAAAACATAAATCATGGCACTAGGGAAAGAGGATCTGAGCACACCCGCAAAACTAAGAGGTAGGAACGTTGAACAAGTGGAAACCTTTAAATACCTAGGAGTCAAAATTCACAAAAATGGAGAAAACAATGCAGAAATAAATGACAGATTAGAGAGCGCAACAAAACTGTACTACGCACTAAATAACACATTCCTAAGAAACAATAAAATTACAAAGAAAACAAAACTAGCAGTGTACAACACAGTATTCAGACCAATATTAATGTACGGGTGTGAAAGCTGGATAATAACTAGAAGGATAGAAAGCACAATACAGGCCGTAGAAATGAAGTACCTAAGAAGCGTCAAAGGAATCACAAGAAGAGACAGAATCAGAAACGAAGTGGTAAGAGAGGAATTAGAAGTGGAACCGATAATAACAAAGATCAAGCGGCAACAACTAAAATGGTTTGGACACATTGTAAGGATGGAAGAAACCAGACAGACAAAAAGGGTATGGCAGGCAATAACACCCCATAAAAGGCAAAGAGGCAGACCAAAAAAAATCGTGGGATGACGTAGTGAGGGAAATTTTAAAAGACCGAGGATTGACCTGGAATGAGGGGAAGAAAATGGCGAAAAACCGAAAAGAGTGGGCGAAGTTTGTACATGAACTAAGCTGAAGTTGCCTAAACACCTAACACCCTAGGGTAGATAGGTTTTCGATTATATATATATGTATATATATATATATTCAAATATGTTTCACCAAGAGGTAACCACTGAGGCTTACAATTTGAATAACATTTAATATTCCACTGCTTGAAAATAATATATTTTTTATGGTTGTTAGTAGGCCAGCATGTCATACATTTTGAACTGTTAAGTAATGATAAAGTGAAACGAGCCAATGCCAATGCGCCAATGTCATAAATAGCAGCATTTAATTTGAACCAGGTAAATATCAAATAAATACAATATAATAAATATCTATGGTTTAAGCTTACCCCATAAAAATTATGTAATAAAATCGAAAGTACTAATTGTCACTATTTTTGCAATCAAATGGACGGTTATTAGATTTTTAAAACAACAAATACACGCACGCACATACTAACGCCTTTGTAAATATTATATCTTAATTATTCTGCAGATCCAAATTAATTCTCCCGTATAACCATAAACAACAAATGGTGTGCAAAATATAAAATTTATAGTAGCGATACAGCCATCTGGATACTGGGGTTTACTACTAATAAAAGGACAGTTAATCACGAATGCAAAACGCGTTATAAATGCACAGATATTAATATCGGGCATAGTACAAATTTAATTTGCATTTTCGAGTTAGTAAAATTTTATTTGTACTGCGATTATTAAAACGGAATCACGCCAAATTTATGCGGTTCTGGTATGAATGCGTGAATTCCATTAAATTATATCGAAATTGTAAAATCGCCGATCGCATTACGAACGTCCTTTGTCCAACAGTGTGATGTAATTTTGGACTTTCGCAGCTGCAAATTACTGTGTTTGCACTGGAAGGCGAGTAATGGAATTCAGTTAAAAAAAAAATAATGTCGACCGGACCGGCCAGTTTACACCTCGCTGTAGAGTGTGGGACAATGAAAGGTTTGTGTTAATCATCCGGGGTAATATATATGCAGAATGAATGGATTGGAAAATCCTGGGCGTATATGTGTAAAAGTGTGTGTTTTTTTAGAGATGCTAATACTCCACCGGTAATTGGCAGATACTCCTTTCTACATGATTATCTTTTTATACATATATAATCTTGTACATTTCCCGATTACATATTCCGATTGGCGTGCTGTTGAGCTAATCAAGTATTTTTGAGACAACCTGAAAAATCTGGCAAATTGTTTTATTGACTATTGCACTTGTTACATTTACATATGAAACTTTACACCGTCGCGACGGTGTAAAGTTTCCGACGCGTCGGACCTATGAAATAACCCAAATTTTAATTTGTTGGCCAATTACAATTCACTTATAGTGATGATAATTGCTGTCGGTCACTTATCACTTTCAAGGAGGTTAAATTTGTTTTCAAGAGGTTTCTTATATTGTATACCCAATAGGTTAAAATCAATGCATATCGGACAATTTAGTGCATACTCGTAGTTTAATTTAGCACATACTTTTTTTCAATTCAAAATTTTTCATATTGCCTCCAAATATAGTCTTGTGACTTTATAATATTCTCTGGCGCGAAGCCAAGAACTTCTTGCTTTATATTTGTAAGAGATTTGATGTCAAACCGGTTGAAAGACATTTTTATAATATTAATTAAATATTTATCAATGTCAATACGATATCTGCAATAGTCATTCCAAATATGTTTCGTGCATAGTTCCTTTCTTCGATAATACCCACTATAGTGATGCATTCGTGTTTGTTGCCGTGAAAATGTGCATGATGTGCACATTTGCTTCGCACTCGTGCACATTTTCACGACAACAAGCTCTCGTGCCACTATAGCGGGTATTATCGGCAAGTCACTATGCACTTAACATATTACTATTGACTATTGCACTTGTCACATTAACATATGAAACTTCACACTGATGGACCAATGAAATAACACAAATTTTAATTTGTTGGCCAATTAGAATCCATTTATAGTGATAATTGCTGCCGAACACTTATCACTTGGAAGGATTAGGACCCACAAAATAAAATACCGAATTGGATTTTTATTTCCAAATTTGTGTACATACTTTTACATTATTTTACGTACTAATATCAATGTCAATGTATAAGGTGCTCAGAAGAGTAGCGGATCAAGTCGATTTTTCTAAATTTTGTCGATAACACACTCACAATACACATTAGTACGTTCTACATTCAGTAGAGAAGTTATTCAAGTCACAAATTTATTTCGTATGCTGTTTGTCGAGTCGTCCTCCTTGTGCACTGACAAAAAGCTTATGTCGTTCAGTGTACTAATGGTTTAAGTCCAATTCAATGTAATAGTGGATTTATTTCCAGTATGTCCTAACCTATAAAGTCTGCGTGTTTATATGTTCAACAATGGATTCGTCAACACCATCTCAAGAACCGTATCAATCAAGTGGATCGGAATATCAAAACATGTCACAAGGATGGTTGAGTGGGGCTAATGATTTAAATTAATACCAAAAACTTAATTTATTTTAATCATTATAAAATATAAAATATAGTATCTCAAATGAAAATGGCCGCTGTCAGCATCCCTGGTTCAGTTCTCGTTAGTACTGTAACAAGAGAAAACGTATCTGAGCATTGAATAACAACACTCTGTGAGCCTCTCAATATGGTATTATCTTGTATATCAGGATACAGTAATTGTTGATCAACGTAAGCTGATCGGTAAACGGAATATAGTTCAGGGTGCTTCCTGTCTAAGACAAAGGGGCCCAGTCGAACAATCCCTACTCCCGTCCACAATGTTACACACATATGTACCTGGGAGTTACCTCCCCCACATGCCAAAGTGTTCCAGACAACACCTATCCATACCCGGTAATACCATAACAACAAAGAGTAGCAACTCACCAATTAACAGCTCAGAAAGGAAATGCACATTTCACCACGACAGTCACAGAGATTATTACGCGAGCAACGCGCGTCCCTTCTACTTGCACCCCATATGCAACCCTTGTGGCGGTGATGTAACAAATTAAATATATATTATATCTCTACTAAAGAATTAAAAAGATATATTTATGTGTCGAATCATTTAACCCTTGAATTGAATGTAACAGTTCGGCCAATCCTGACAATATACTCGCCCTCGAGTTATAACTCACCAATTTTTTTTTTCCTTTTCAAAAAGCTAATGAATTTACTGGTCATCATCCGAAGAACTGCTTACTCCTTCGGTCCTAATCCATGGTCAAATTCTATCCACTGCTTCTACACTAGTTAATTTTCGTTGTGATCTTGTTGATCAAATTAAATCTTGAATTACGTACCGATCATTACTTAATTTTTTTACAATTTCGAAAGGTCCTTTGTAAAAAGGTTGTAACTTTTTACTTCCTTCCGCAAAAGTTTGTTTTTCTGCCAATATTTGATTGCCAGGTACATATTCTTTACCAATTTTCCTTTTTTTATAAAAATTAGTTTGTTGTTGAATTTGTTTTATTTTTATCTGAGCAGAAACTTGCTCTCGAATCTCTTGGATATTGTTAACTGTTGGTCTTTCACGTTGAATTTTGTTGGTTATGAAAGCATCTCCCACATTTCTTGGTCGATAACCCATAAGTAGTTCGCTAGCAGTACATATAGTTGTAGAATTCACAGAATTATTGATCGAAAATTGCAATTTTGCAAGATTTTTCTCCCAATCTGCTTCATTTTCTATTGATGTTCGTAATGCATCTAGTAAAGTAGCATTAAATCGTTCTACTTACCCATTTGCTCTCGGCGTAGCAACAGCATTCAAAATATGTTTTATATTGTGATCTTCACAAAAAATTTTAAATAATTTTGAAGTAAACGCAGTTTCTCTATCACTAATAATTCTAGTGGGTACTCCATATATTTCAATTAAACGTCTTAAAAATTTTACTGTCGGAGCTGTCGAAGTATCTTTCGTTGCGCAAATACTTAAAAATTTCGTGAACGCGTCAATCACGAGAAAAATATATTTCTTTCCACCAGAACTTCTTGAAAATGGACCTAAATGGTCTATGTGTAAAGTATGGAATGGCACACATACATTTTCTATGGGATGTAAAAATCCTTCACGTTTCCCTTTCGGTCTCTTATTATACAAACATCGAATACACGATGAAATATAATTTAAAACGTATTTGTGCATTTCTGGAAACCAGTAGTTTTCTTGTAGTCATTTAATGGTTTTCTCCAATGCAAAATGTCCACCTGCATCATGGGCAATTCGCACGATTTCTCGTCTCATACTACGAGGTATGACCCACAATTCCTTTCCGTCGATAATTTTATAAACACGATTATTTCGTAATTTATAATCATTATGTATATTCTTTTCATATTTATCAGTAGGTGGCGATCCTAATACTCGATGAATATCTTTAATTTTTATATCGGTTAATTGACCCGGTAATAGCCAATCGTCAATGTCAATACGGAATATAAACGGATCCAATATTTCTGGTTCTTGTACTTTATCTGGGTTTCGACTTATAGCATCGACATGATTCATTCTTATTCCAGATCTATGTTCTATTTCGAAAGAATATTCTTGTAGTTGTAAGTACCAACGTGCAATTCTACGAATTAATTCTTTTTTCGTAGCACAAGTTTTAACTGCGCTACAGTCAGTTACCACTTTAAAATCTCTACCTAAAAGATACACACGATATCTTTTCTGGCTTTCTACAACAGCCAATACTTCTTATTCGAAGGAATGATATTTTTGCTCACATGCGTTCGTCTGTCGACTATAATAACTAACGGCTTTCAAAAACTTACTTTCATCTTTTTGCAATATTATTCCAGCTATTTAATTCAGCCAGTTCTTCAATTTTATTCAGCCAGCTTACCACATTCATGTCTTCATTTGACGGACTGAAAATCGGCACACTTAGAAACGAAGTTTCTAAAACTCCCGTGCGCTGCTGAGTCGACGCCATTGCGTCCGTAAAACTTTGTAAGAATTGGTTGAATTGCTGTGAACTCATGGTCGGAGTAACCGGAATGTCTTCTTCAACATCTTCGGGAGTCGAAGTAACAACTCTTTCACTGGAAATACGAGCACGTCCACGTCCACGGGGCATAATGATAAAAACTCGGGATAATCAACTTTAACTAACGCTAAACCAAACGACACCAGTCAATTACTAATTCGGACTAATCCATTTATGCGCAAGGGTGGAAAATACGCACCCCTAGAATACGCAGGCAACCAACTATCCACTAACGTGGCCTATAAGTGACCTACCCTTCAACCACAGGACTGAACCAGGCATTTTCATGAGATATTATTTAATTTGTCAATATTATAATTGTTTAAACAGTTATTTATTCAGATCCCACTTCTGAAGTTTGTCACAAAGATGGTTGAGTGGGGCTAATGATTTAAATTAATACCAAAAACTTAATTTATTTTAATCATTATAAAATATAAAATATGGTATCTCAAATGAAAATGGCCGCTGTCAGCATCCCTGGTTCAGTTCTCGTTAGTACTGTAACAAGAGAAAACGTATCTGAGCATTGAATAACAACACTCTGTGAGCCTCTCAATATGGTATTATCTTGTATATTAGGATACAGTAATTGTTGATCAACGTAAGCTTATCGATAAACGGAATATAGTTCAGGGTGCTTCCTGTCTAAGACAAAGGGGCCCAGTCGAACAATCCCTACTCAGTCCACAATGTTACACACATATGTACCAGGGAGTTACCTCCCCCACATGCCAAAGTGTTCCAGACAATACCTATCCATACCCGGTAATACCATAACAACAAAGAGTAGCAACTCACCAATTAACAGCTCAGAAAGGAAATACACATTTCGCCACGACAGTCACAGGGATTATGACGCGAGCAACGCGCGTCCCTTCGACTTGCACCCCTTATGCAACCCTTGTGGCGGTGATGTAACAAATTAAATATATATTATATCTCTACTAAAGAATTAAAAAAATATATTTATGTGTCGAATCATTGAACCCTTGAATTGTATGTAACAAATAGTACTGATATTACTTCCGATACTTTCGGTGGTAAGTAATATAATTGTAATTTTTGTGTTCATGTGCCGGTTACTAAATTTATATGTTATCCTACAATAGAACGTAAAATGTATGTTATTACAGATGATGATCAACTTCCGATAAATGATATAACAAGCATCACTTTACATGAGCCAACTGCACAAACTGCGACAAAGCTTATAGAATCTAAATAAGAAAAAAAAGGTTAGTTAAGAAGTCTACTTGGAAAGTAAATTAAAGACTATATTACAAAATCTAGAAAAAAAATTTCTTCTTAAGACTTTTTCAATAACCCCTGTAATTGCAGACAGGGCTGCGTCCAAAAAATTGCAGAGCATGAACGAAGAGCCAATTTTGAATCTTTTTGGAAACTGGCTGACTATTCCCGGCAAAATGTGTTTATCAGAGGACTAGTAAAAATTAACACAGTCAAAAGAAAACATGTTAGAGACGGCTCACATCCGGAAAAGCATGCGTACTGTGAATATGCTTTTAGAGTAGATAATACCATACACCGTATGTGCAAGAAATATTGTAATAACCTAATAATATTAAAGTCCATAATTTTACGAGTCGGAACAAGACTGCGTAAATATCATATCAGGCCGCGGCCGACGACGCGTTGGCCCGAGCGAGGTCATTCATTTTGCTGACTTCTTAATTTAAGGCAAATGTAAATAAGCACACAATCAAAATGATGACACAGAAATAGGTCGTGGGAATACGACGGGAACTCGAAAGGGCAATTACGTAATTGGGTGACTCGTATGGGATTGCGTCACTTTGCAACAGAACGCAGATTTAGCATAGGACAGGGGAATAAGAGTAAAGATTGGGGAACAGTATAAATATAGCTGCTGAAATTAAATAAAACCAGTTAGATGTACCGATTGAGACCGAACGTCACGCTGTCCGACGACGACTCATATACTTTAAGCATTAAATCCTCAGGTGAAGATATAACACAAGTTTATCAAATGTAATTCATACTAACAAGTCTAAAGTCAATTCCATACTAATAATATAACGTATCTAGTGATATTACCGCGCCTTGCCGCTGGTAATGAACGAAGTTTAATAAAGGTATAAAACGTAGGGAGCCTTACGCCACAAAATGCGGAGTTGAACCTTACTGCATTTTATGCTTTGTCCTGACAATATTTTCGTACTGACAGGAGAATATTGTAACCTGCCTTTCTTTCCCCGTCGCAAACGTTTGATAAACAATGTGGTTTCATTATTCAAAGACGTATAATATAGCTTTGAATCGGGAAGTTTTATAATGATAACATATATGATTTCTTAAAGCCTGTTGTAGATTTATTTGTAATTAAATCGTATAATTAAACTTGCTCAGCGCTCCGGTATTCAAGTAATCTCAGAATTATGGATGAATCAAACGAATGTTTGCATGTGCTTCAGTAGTTATAAAAGTAGAAGTAGAATAGAGCTATATCATACTTATCTATAATCAATTTTGAATAACAATACCTATTAAAGTTTTTACGATCACATGGCTGATAATGTTGGTAGACGCGAATACTAGCAATATCTCCGAATGAGGACACATTGGGTGCTTGAAGTACTGGAATCACTTGAAGTACTTTAATGTGATGTTATGTGATTCGTTCCTATCCACAAGGTGGCGTTGAAATACATTGGCAGGCACCGTGCTAATGAATTTCTATGCAGGGATGACATGAATCAGATATCATTCTCGGCACAATTTGAAGATTTTGGTGCATGAAGTCGCTAAGTAACACTTTGTAATTCCAACCGTAGTGTTAATAAGTTACTCAGCTTTCAAAATAAAACAAATAATTCAAATTCAAAGAATATGATTAATTTTCAATAATTATTAAACAAATCTATTCCAAATTTTAAATAAATATAATTGAATAGTTCACGTCCAATTAGAGTAACAAAACTGTATTATATTTACGTGTCGCTTGCATCACTTTGTAATATGAATAAAACATATAAAATCCATATATCTGTGTTTTATTTACTAACACGAATTACTAACAGACACATTACCCATAAAAAGAACCAAATTGAGTTGTCACGATTTTGATTTAAAAATCAAAAATAACGTAAAGTACTACCACTAAATCACGAGCCAAATCAATATTACAAATTACGAGAATTTGTAAATCACGAGCCAAATCAATTACTTGAATTATAAGAATTCATGTAATATGCAGTTAAAGAAATTAAATGCATGCAATTGCATTTAAGGATGAATTGCAGTTAAATCAATGCAATGAATAATAAATATCAAAATTGCAGTTAAATCAATGCAATGAATTATAAATATCACAAATTATAAGAATTTGTACAACACCTGGGTACGAACCGTTACAATATTTTGCAGAAACGTTGCAAATTAGTACCGATAGACTGTATAGGTGCATCTCTAAAGACGAAATGATTGTGGTGAGTGCTAAACGTGGCATGAATCCTAGAAAAAAACTAGACGATTTCAAAATTGTGAAGAATATCAATTCATTTCCCTCGTACCAAAGTCATTATTCCCGAAAAGATAATCCCAAGAAAAAATATCACTGTCTTTGCTAAAATTAGTGCAAGATCCTTGAATGGCTGTCGAAACCTTAGATCACAAATTCCTGGTATCAGCACACTCGTATTTGCCAAATGACGCAGATTTTGGCGTTATTGAAAAGGCAAGTCACAAGAATACACATATTTTCTCCCCTCAACACTGGATGGATATTGCACGGACTGCTAAAAAGCAGGATCCAAAATTTATAGTTTTTGAAATGAAAAGAGAAGATTTTTTTTCTACAAAACACTTGGAATCAGCAATACAGAATAAAAAAAATTGTTGATGGATACGCATTCAGTTGGCTGAATGTCCGTTGGTTAAGATTTGAGAAGACATCGCCGACTTTATTCGAAATTAAACAGACTTTGAATGAATCTGTTGATTTTGATGAAGTAAATCTTAGTAAAACTGTGTGTGGTCGACCAAGAACTTCACTTAATAAAGAACAAGAGCAATTGCATCCAACAAGGCAAATTGTGACAGACTCAAAAAACAGCACATGATGGATTTACTGCCCTATATACCGCCAATATACCATACATATTTCAAAAACCTACCTATCGCATGCAAAGCAAGACAAAATTGCATTGACAATACAGAAGATAACAATGATGAAGATGATAAGCCTTTCTATGAATAGAGGAAATTAACTTCCTTCAGAGTAGTAATGGTTTAAGTCCATTTGCTTTACTTTGTTGTGAATAAAAATTATGTTTCTTTTGAATTGTTAACTTTTTGCTATACGATAATAAAGTATCATATTTATATTAGCGAATTTGGTTGTATTTATTGTCTACATTTTGTTGCAAATTAATAAAGTAAAAACCTCTTTAAGGCTTGTTGACTTAACAAAGAACTTTATGGACTTTGTCCATTTCTCCTCTGAGCACCCCATATGTGAAACTAAGAAAGGAACTAAGTGAAAATAAGACTAAAAAATTAAAATATTTTAGTTTAGAAAACAATAGAAGCCATTTCCAACATTTACTTTAACATGTTATTTCAATTTAATACATTGAACACTTTTGCACTTTATTTGCACGTAATTGAAAAACTAGATCAAATTAAATAGTATTAGTAAATAGCGAGAAGCAACACGAAATAAATGATTATATGTGTCCAGTGAAATCTAAAACTACATGGGCTAATAAACGAGAAATGCCGAAGAGAAGAAACGAAAAGAAAAAGAGGGGTAGAAAGCCCAGAAAATAGTATAACAACATCTGCTAAAAGAGTCCAAAGGTAAACAAGTATGGAAATGGAAGAAATTTAAGAGATACTTAACGGTATATAAACGGAACTAAGATCAATAAGAAAAAAAGCAGCAGAAGCAACAAGCAAAAGTGGACGTAGTACTGGAAGAAAATTAAGCAATGAAATAACAAATCGAAAAATAGATAAGAAAACAGAAATAATAAAAAAAGAACTGAGTGGAAAAATTAAGCAACTGGAGAAGGCTAAGAAAGAAAGAAATATTATAGAATCAGGAATATAAATAGGTACAAAAACCAAAATGCAAAGATTCCCAGAACAAAATCAGAAGGTAAATATTGCATTGAATAGCGCTATAAAGATAGGAGAAAAAGCGTGCGTAGTCAAGTTACAGAATTTGGTGGATAAAATAGAGATGTTAAAGAACAAAAGCAAACTGAATGAACTAAAGGAAAATATTTTTATATAGACTCTGACTTAACTAAGAAAGTAGTCAAAATCCAAAAAGAGATAAGGATAACCGCGAAAGAACAACGAGACAAAGGCAAACAGTATTTTAGTCTGTAGCTACATAGAACTAATCATAGAGAACAAAGTATGGTGGTGAGATGAAGAAACGCAAACCCTCATTGATAAAAATACAACAAAATACTAGCCAGGAACTGAGAATGGAAAATACTGGAAAGAATGTGGAAACAAATAAAGCAACTAACAATGTAAAAAACAACAAAATACGAAACACGAGCAAGGGAAGCAGAATAAGGCTATGGAATGTAAAAGGGCTAAACAATAAGGAAAATGTACTGGTAGAAGAACTCGAGAAAAGTAGATTGAAGGTAATTGGACTCACGGAAACCAAAATAAAAGGTAAAGGATCTCGCAGGCTGGAAAATGAGCATATACTAACACCCAGCTGTGCAGAACAATCTGAAAGAACGAAGGCAGGAGTGAGAATACAAATCAGTAAAGACCAAGCAAAGTATATATTGAACTGGAAGTCATCGATAAAAGACTAAGTAGATTGGACCTGAAAACAGGGAACAGCAGAATGACACTACTAGTTGGCTATGGACTATCGGAAAATGTAGCAAAGGTATATGAAGATATATATTTGGAAACGTTGCAGGAAGAACGACATCAGGTAAACAATAAGGTCATCATTATAGGTGATTTGAATTGGCGTGTTGGAATAAATAACGAAAGAGATCACCCGGTGGGATCATAAAGGAGAAAATGTAACTAACAATAATGGACAAAGAATTATAGACTTCTGCATTAACAATAACATGATTATCAGTAACACCCACTTTAAGCACAAATATATACATAAATACACAAGGGAGGTGGAAAGCAGGAACGAAAAGTTCATAATAGACCTTGTCTTGATCGAAAGAGAACACACATCAGAAACATTGGATGTAAATGTAAGGAGAGGAATAGAGATTGGTAGCGATAACTTCTAAGTACAAAAAACCGGAAAACAGCACCGCAAAAACACAATTAAATAACTATGGAAACAAAGACTACAACTGTCCTATCATAAGAGAATACCAATTATTAAAGGAAAGATACAGGACACAATTTGCTAGAGAGTTAATATGGAAGATAAATAACAGCCAAAGGCTAGAAAATGAAGATGTAGAACAATTGCGGAACTAATTCAAATCAAGTGTCTGCAAAGCAGCGGAAGAAGTATGTGGAACAACAAAAAATAGAAAAACAAAAAGGACTGAATCGTGGAACCAAAGTGTGGAAAGGGAAATTATAAGGAAAAACAAAGAATGGAGAACGTACATTAGCAACATGACAAAAGAGAACCACAAACGGTATAAAAAACAGACTAAAGGCTAAAAAAGAGGTTAAGGAGGCCAAACAACATCGATGGCAGGAATTCTGATACAAATTGGAAGAAACTGGACAAGGAAATTCAAAGTTGCTATACCGAATGCTGAAAAACTAGAGGAACAATGAGGAAAGCAAAACAATCGGGCTAGAAGATCAAGAAGGCTATATATTAATAAAAGAAAAAAGAGTAGTGGAAAAATGGCAGCAGTACTTCTCAGTACTACTAAATGTAGAGATGGAGACAATACGACCTATAAGAGGAGAACGAATAATATTATCAGTACATGAAGACATAACCAGGCCGGAAGTACAAAAGGCAGCACAAAGACTCAAAAATGGAAAAAGCTGCAGGATACGACAATATGAAGGCGGAATTTGTCGAATATATGGGTGAGGAGGGCCTATCACTATTACATTAAGTAATAAATACTGCGTGGAAAATAGGTAAAATACCGAGGGACTGGACTATTGCCATAATTATGCCAATACATAAGAAAGGATATGCCAAAAAATGTCAACTATGTTACATTCAATTCAAGGGTTAAATGATTCGACACATAAATACATTTTTTTAAATTCTTTAGTAGAGATATAATATATATTTAATTTGTTACATCACCGCCACAAGGGTCGCATATGGGGTGCAAGTCGAAGGGACGCGCGTTGCTTGCGTCATAATCGCTCTGAGTGTGGTGGTGAAATGTGTATTTCCTTTGGGAGCTGTTAATTGGTGAGTTGCTACTCATTGTTGTTATGGTATTACCGGGTATGGATAGGTATTGTCTGGAACATTGGCATGTGGGGGAGGTAACTCCCAGGTACATATGTGTGTAACATTGTGGACTGAGTAGGGATTGTTCGACTGGGCCCCTTTGTCTTAGACAAGAAGCACCCTGAACTCTATTCCGTTTATCGATAAGCTTACGTTGATCAACAATTACTGTATCCTGATATACAAGATAATACCATATTGAGAGGCTCACAACGTATTGTTATTCAATGCTCAGATACGTTTTCTCTTGTTACAGAAGTAACGAGAACTGATCCAGGGCGATGCCGACAGCGGCCATTTTCATTTGAGATATTATATTTTATATTTTATAATGAATCAAATAAATTAAGTTTTTGGTATTAATTTAAATCATTAGCCCCACTCAACCATCCTTGTGACAACTATAGAGAAATTCCCACGCTGTGCATAGCTGGTGAAGTATACGAAATGATTCTGGAAAATAAACTAAGGCTGGTAATCGTTAGAAAAATATATGACAATCAATTTGGTTTCAGGCCCGAATAAGGAACGACAGACCTGGTATTTAGCTTAAGACAACTAAGCGAAAAAATAAAAGCACATTTCAAAATGATATATTTAGAATTCATAGAATTTAACAAGGCATTTGATAGTGCACCGAAGAATAAAATTTAGCAAATATTAGTAGATAGAGGAGCAGATAAAGTATTGATGAGATCAATTCTAAGCTTATATGAGACCAGCAGGAACATGGTAAGAACAAATAACTGCCACTCCAAGGAATTCATCACAATAAAATGTGTTAGGTAGGGAGGAGTACCAAACCTATTGCTGTTCATTTCGCTGCTAGATGAAATCTGCCAGTCCTGCAAAGATAGAATAAGAAATGAAGTGCTATGTGAACGACTGAACACCAAGCCGCAAACAGAAACAATTGAAAAACGGCAACTAAAGTGGTTCGGCCATATGGTACGAATGAACGATAACAGGAAAGTGAAAACTATGTAGAAGGAAGGAGTGGACACGAAAAGAAAAAGAGGAAGACCAAACAGGAACTGGAATGAAGAAATAGCCAAGGCGATAGAAAGCAAAGACACCAAGTGGAGGCAAGTAGAAATGCTTACAAGGAACCGTCAAGGATGGAGAAACCTATGCCCTGACTCCTCGGCACCGTTAGGTACAAGATGATCTGCTTATGTATGTATGTATTCATGTATGTATGTAATGTATGTAAAGATATTCAAATGTATGCAACATATTTTTACATTGAAATCTTTTTTTTCTTAATAAAACTATACGTTTTACTTTTGTAGTCTGACCACTGGATCTTTGAGCAGATGGCATTAACTGTCGCGTCAATAAGTGACGAGGAGATTAAATCTTATAAAATAAATCCAATGCGTTAGAAAGAGATACCACTCTAGAACGTACGTCTGTAAATATAGATAACCTGATGGTTTGGCAATGACGGCAGCCCAAAGATATGGTTTAACAACGGCCTGTTTCTACAACCATAGCTGAATACCATCACCAAGGAGCGATACACCACACTTGGAAATTTTGTCTTTATGAATTTCATTTCATTCATATCGGGTATCCTTTAACGTACACAGGATCGCCTGCTTCAGTTCCCCTCTGAAGGAACGGTACTTTGATGTTAGATAATTTTAATTGCTCAAGGGCGCAGGTTCGAACGTGCTACCCTTCGCACGAGAAACAAATGCGCTAACTTCTCGGCCACCCTCGATCTTTTCATTTTTGTAATCGCAATCATAACAATAATAAAATAATATTTCTCAACTTTATCACGAAAGTCCGTAGGGGGCAACCTTACTAAATTTTTGGTTGAAAACCATTGACAGAAGTAAAATTTATTTTAATGAGGAACGAGAAATATAAATAAATATTTATTAATATCTGACGCTTTAAACTAACGTTATACCGAGTGTCTGGGATAAGTGGCGAACATAGGAATTAAACATGTAAAACTAAATATGGGTAATTATTAGCTCACCTATTAATTTTAGAGAAAAAATAAAAAATAAATAAATTTTGATGTATAATTTTGTTTCTCGTATTGTTTTCTCAATACAGTGATGCATATGATACATTAAGGCTACAGTTAAAATGTTACAGTTATCCGGACAGCCGTTTGCAATATCATTAATGAAAACTACGAATAGAAAAGGACCGATTATACTACCCTGTGGGATTCCCCTAGACACATTGCGTTGATGTGGAACTATGACCTGTTATATGATTGGTAAGTTTTGTGGAATGAGTTCTACCGGACACGTATGATTTGATTAGATTTAGGGAATTTCGTCGGATGCCATAATTATACATTTTCTTTAGTAAATTTTTATGATCTACTAAGTCGTACGCACGGGATAGGTCTAAGAAGATCCCACATGTAACGTCACCTTTATCTATCGATGAAAAAATTAAATTAGTGTATTAAAAAAGTACGGACCTGTACACGAAAGTAGAAGTGTTTACAATTACTCGCAGATTAAATCTATAAATTAGACATCGGCAGGAAGAAATAAACAAATAGTGTGAAGGGAAAAGTGAAAAGGAAGTGAGGAAGTCAAGAGAAACATAAGAGAAGGACCAATAACATCAAAAGTAGGAAGAAAAGACGGAAAGCAAAGGAGAAAGCAGAGAGGTTAAGTTGCCTCCGAAGAGTCGATCTGGGTGGCGGGCCTCGCCCGGCGCGCGCGTAGTCAGGTAAGAGACAGGACCGGCTTAGATAAAGTTTTCCGAAACTTTTTAGAAGCGAGGGAAAACGAAATAAATGACCACCAGAGGAGTGATAAGGAAAAGGAGTGAAGAGAAAGAGGGGTTCAGCTTCTCAAAGAAAACGCTCAGATCACCAGAGCAAAGGAAAAAATAGAAGAAGAAAGGAGGAAAGAAGAAAAGAGAAATTGTAAAGTACAAACAGGAGAAGGGGCAGATATGGAGGAATTGAAAGAAATGTTGTCAAAGGTAATGAAAAGCAATGAAGAAATAAAAACTGAGATAAAGGAACTAAGAAACGAAAACAGAATGAAAGAACAAAAGTGGGAGATTGATAAACGAGAAATGGTGACTAAAATAGAAAAACTAGAAAGCTGGATGGAAAAAATGGAAAAGAAAAAGAGGAAAAATAACATCGTACTTAAAGGATTGCAACTAAAAGGAGCAGATATAAAGGAAGAAGTGGAAAGTTTTGTAAAGAAAGATATAGGAATAGACCTAACGATTGCCAAGGCATACGTGATAAACAAAGGTACGAAAGCAGAGATGATAATAATGGAAATGGAGTCATGGGAGAAAAAAGAAGAAATCATGAAAGCAAAAAGTAACAAACTGCGAAACTCAAAAATATACATGGACAATGATTTAACACTAGCGGAAAGAGGCATACAGATAAAAATCAGAAACATTTCTAGGGAAGAAACCAACAAAGGCAATAGAGTAAAATGGGGTATAAGAAATTAGTGTTAAATGGAACTGAATACAGATGGAACCCTCAAACAGATAGACTAACAGAGGTCGGAAATAGGGACAGTGCAAAAAACTAAAAACAACAAAGAAGAAACAAAGGAGAGAGACCCTGGCAACGAAAAAGGACTGGAACATTAGAGGAATGCAAGAGAAACAAGAGTTCCGAGACAACCACCCACAGAGGACGACAAAGCAATGGCGAAGGACAAGAGAAGAGAAAGAAAAAACAAAAGCCACCAACAAAAAGTTAAAAAAGAAGAAAAGAAGAAACAAAATAACAAAAATTGGATCATGGAACGTAAGAACGATGTTAACAGCTGGGAAAATGCAAGAAATACCAAACGAAATGACCAAATACAAACTAGAAATTTTGGCACTACAAGAGGTGAGATGGAAAAATGCAGGGAAAATAGACAGAAAGAACTTCACGCTATACTACTCTGGAGAAAAGAAACAAGGGAAAAATGGCACCGCATTTATGGTCAACAACTATGGGAGAAGGAAAATAATCCAATTCAAAGCAGTGAACGGCAGAATAGCATACATAAGAATTGAAAACAAGCAGGCCAACATAACGATAGTCAACGTATATGCACCCACAGAAGAAGCGGGGGAAGACACTAAGCTGGAATTCTATGACAAGCTAGAGGAGATCTGTGAGGAAATACCCAGGAACGACATTTTAATTATAATTGGCTACTTTATTGGGAAAATTGGGAAAGAGGAACAAAACAGAGACGTTGCAGGGAGGGAAACAATACACGACAAAACAAACGATAACGGCTCACGAATATGCAACCTAGCAGCAGCAACAAACACATTCGTAGCATGTACGACATTCAAACACAAGAGAGAACATAACATAACATGGATGATACCAGGAAGAACATATGGGAACCAAATAGACCACGTGCTCATCTCAAAGAAATGGAAGAAAATGATACAGGATGTTAGATCTTATAGAGGAGCCAATGCGGATACGGACCACGTGCTGATAATTGCAAAAATGAACGAAATTATAATCCGTAACAACAATAAAGAAGAAAGAAGAAGGAAATGGAACCTAAGGAAGCTAGATAATGAGAGCACAGAAACAGAATATAGATCTGCAATTGAAAACAAACTCGCCACCGAAGAAGAAACAACAATAGAAGAGGACTGGAGCAGAATAAAGAACGCTATAATAGAAACAGCCGAACAGATAATAGGCCTGGGAAATAAAAAACCAGCAAAACAATGGTTCGAAGAAGAGTGCCAGGAGAAAAGTGCAGAAAAAAGTCAAAAAAAGGAAGAAATGGATAAAGACCAAAAAAGAAGAGGACCTCCAAGAATACAGACAAGCACAACACGACGCAAAGAAACACTACAAAAAGAAAAAAATAGACTGGCTAGATAAAGAACTACAGGAAATAGAAGAAAATAGCAAGGACAACAGGAAGCTATACGAATATATCAAACGACAGAACAACAAAAGTAGGCCTGCCACCAAAATCAGGAAGACAGAATGGGAAGAAAATTTCACGAAAATATACCTGGAAACACAAACAGAGGACGAGGTAGCAGTAATCAGTGCCGAAGACGAAGAACCACTTAACTACGAAGAACTCATGCAGACGATAAAAAAGCTAAAACTACACAAAACAGCAGGGCCGGACGAAATAAACAACGAACTGATAAAGAAATGGAGGAGCAGTACTAACGGAGAGAATATACAGTCTAATTAACAAAGTATGGAAAGAAGAGAAAATGCCCTCGGAATGGAAGAACGGACAAATAACACCAATACACAAAAAAGGAGACACAACGAAATGTGAGAACTATAGGCCTATAATGCTACTAAATACCACGTACAAAATACTAACAGAACTAATAAGGAATAGACTAACACAGCACACGGAAGCCAAGATAAGCCCATACCAGAACGGGTTCAGAAGAGGAAAATCAACAATAGACGCCATACACGTATTGATACAAATAATAGAAAATGCTACGAGTACGGAATGGAGCTAGATATCCTATTTATAGATTTCAAACAAGCGTTTGACTGCGTAATAAGAGAGCAACTGGTAAAGGAAATGGTGGAAATGGGAATACCGAACAAGCTGATAAATATAACAAAAATGACAATGAACAACTAAACGGCAGAGATCATCACAAGAGACGGTAAAACAAATAAAGTAAACATAGGGAAAGGAGTAAGACAGGGAGACGGGCTATCAACAGTGCTTTTTAACATTATATTAGAAGGCATTATAAGCAAAGTGGGAAACAACAAATCACTAGTACAGAACTAAACACAGATAATTGGCTACGCAGATGACCTCGCACTTGTAACAACAAGTAAAAAGAGCCTAGACAAAACTATGGCTACAATTATCAAGGAGGCACATCTAAGAGGACTAAGCATCAACGAGGAGAAAACAAAATATATTCACAGTGCACGTACACATGAAGAAAACAAACCCGCAAAGATACAAATAGCACAGTACACATTCCAACGAGTAAACAGCTACAAATATCTAGGAGTCACAGTAAGTGGAAGCAACGACAGATCTATCGAAATCAGTGAAAGAATAAAGGCAGGGAAAATGGCCTTCTGGAAATACCAGAAGCTGCTTAAAGATAAAAACCTCGGTACGAAAACGAAAATAAAAATCTACAAAACGAACATAAGAACAGTAACAACATACGCAGCAGAGACAATGTGCCTGACCAAAAGAGACGAAGAAAGATTGAGAATACTGGAAAGAAGAATTATAAGAAGATCACTGGGCCCTAAGAAAATACAAGGCCAAGAGCACAGACCACTAAGAAACGAAGAAATAAAAAGTATTCTAGAAGAGGAAGATAAAGTTCATAAAAGCACGGAGGCTCAGCTGGTATGGTCACATACAAAGGAGCCAAGACACCATATTGAAGAAAATTACGAGCTGGAAACCACCACTCAGCAGATCAAGATGAAGACCGAAGATAAGATGGCAGGACCAAATACATGAAGATTTGCGAATAATGAAAGTCACAGAATGGAAGAAGAAGGTGCAAGAGAGAAAGGAATGGAAGAAAATAATAAAAGAAACAAAAACACACAAGAACCTATGAAGGAAAAATAGAAAATGTGGACTGATCCACCGCAAGAAAAAGGATCAAATGAGCTCCAGGAAAGGAGCGGCTAATACTCCGCTAGGAGTCTAAGGCCATATATATATATTAAAAAAGTGCAGTTTCAATGCTTTTGCCAGCCTGGAAACCATGTTGGGTCGGCGATAAAAGTTTGTGTTTTACAAACAAGTTCACTAATGGTTTATGTAAAACTTCATGTAATGAAGATAGAAAGGCAAAGGAATACATAAATAAATAGTAATAAATATATGCAAGAAAATAAACAGTCATCATAATAGACAAAAGTCCATTATTATCTATATCATGTAACGCTTGTCTCCTGGACCATCCAGATTGGCTGAATTTTTTATCATTGCTTTATAAATGTCAAATACCTTTGAATAGTTTATTGCGCAATTATATGAAAGCATAAATCTGTAGAAACTGTTTTATTGCTGTAAGTCTATGTGAATACGTCTTACTCTAAGCCAGGAAACACTTTTTCCTTTGTGTAGGTACTCCACAATGGATATTCAATGAGTTCGTACAAAACAACTAATTATTATATGCACAGGGGCCAAATATTGGAGAACCGATCGTTTTCTGGTACAAGATAGTTAGACTACCATGAATAATGCATGGGTTTGCGGTTTACAATGCAATGTAATTAAATCCGAATTGCAATGGGGACGGGACGTTTTATGTGGGCTAGAAGCATGGCTCGTTTCGCATTATTGTACATAGGCTCATATGAGTACACGAGGACACGAGAGTACGTGTTCGTATGTTTATACAAGACATGCATTCGTCGAGCCCTGTAATAATTCAGATTTGAAAACCGCAGACCGGAATAAAGGGGGCGCAGATCTCTATTCAAAAGAAGGATGGAGGCTCATTTATTCTCGGATATTACGAGGACTTTCGCGCTTTTTCTACTACGATATAATGTAAGGAACCGAGCAACAAAAACTGTCATTACCGGAATGGAGCTCTTAACTCTGTTATACGCTATTCTGGAAATGTTTCCTTTAATCCTACTGCGCAGTGTTCTTGTGTTATTAACGGAAAACCGCGAGCATGTAAATGTGTACCGTGCTGGTGTTATTTTTAAGCGTGAAAATATAACACATCACTGCAAGTTTCTACAGGATGTCCCGGGAGAAAGATAACACCCTATATATCTACGAAGTTTTTTTTGTCACCAAATCGCTGAAACACGTCAAGTTTTAATTCAAGGGGGACAACTCTTGCGTAGTGCGTAGTGATGTTTTTTTACAATTAATTGATAAATCTGCAGTTACCATTAACCTTTTAGCGCGGAAATTTACTTCGAGGGGCGCAAAAAATATGTGTTGCTTAATTCTGATAATTCTGAAATATTTAAAAAAAATAATATTATTAATTTTTGGAAAATGTACATTTTATTGCAGAACTCGTTTGAATAGTAGTAAAACAATATATAAAAGGTATTTTAAAATATTATGTTTATTTATTAAAATATAGTTTGCAAAAAAATATTATTTATTTAGTTGCTATGAAATTGGCGAAAGCAGTTTCTTTCCTTAGTGATACATAAATAAATGTTACATTTGCTGCAGTAAAAATGAGTACTGCCTGCAATTCCATTAGTAGTCTTGCAATTCATTTTGCATCTGCTCGCTTCTTTTTTCTTGTCATGATTAGGCATGTGGTCAAATCCATCTATCTGAATTTCTTTCAGTGGGCGAACTTCCATACATCTTTTGGACGAAGTTGGTGTTTGTGGTGATTCTTGTCTGCTGGGAATCTCCCTGTTTGCAACTCTTTGATGTTGTCCGGCATATAACAAAACATTAGCAACCTCTAAACGGAAATGCAATAGATCCAGTATTTCACGTTTAGAGGTTCTTTTATTGCTTTCATTTTGCCTGCACTCTTGCCATCTAAAACCTTAACCTCTAAAATAGTAAGTACGATGAGCATTTAAATGAATTTATAGACTAATTGTTCTTGAGTCTTATATAGATGCCGTATACGAGATTACTGTCTGATGTACCTGGGTGTGGAAGGGATATTTTTAAGGACCTTTGGTCAGGCTGCAAAATTTCCGAAAAAAGTTGACCGTGAGAAGCAATGGCTAAATTTACTCGGGTTACGTGAATTAATGGTGAAAAGTACATCCACAATACAAAATTATCGTGTATGTGATGCTCATTTTGAAAGTTCGCAGTACTGCAAACCCGAGAGTCTAAAATGAAATCAAAATGCAATTGCTTCAATACTTTAGTGCTTGAATCACCAACACAAGCGGAAGTGAATCAACCTTCATTATATGACAATGTTGGCAATGCACAATGTAAGTTTGCATACATATTTACGTGCATACATATCTACTTGCATACATCTACTATTACTTGAACTTGTGTACTGATTTACATTTATTTGCAGATATGGTCAAACAAATCCAAAACAATAGAAAACAAAATTATATTAAAAAAAATAATAAACTGTGACCAACATTAACAAAATAAATCCTATATACACAAGCTAACTTATGTGAGAATATGATTCTTGTAATTTACGCAAACTCTATACTTGCAGTTATCTTCTTGCTTTTGGTCCCTTGATTAAGTCGTCCTCTTGTCTCTGCGTTCGTCTTCTGATCCTTTGTAGATTCGCACAAAAATAAACAGCCACTTTTGTGTGCGAAGTTTAGCGGCTTGAAGTCCTGATTTTCGAATATCTCCGTCACGGCTCCTATCTTGTTGAAGTCCTCTCCTTGTTAACTGCCTTTTTCCAGTCCTATGTGCAATCGTTGACCACGCGTTAATTTTATGTAATCTATTAGTATTAGGGTAACATCACGACCCTCGACCCACTACCGTCTCCCCTGCTCGCCGTTCACCCTCTACCCTCGACTCGTCAATTTGTTTCTTGTTGATTATTTCCGATCTTCAAATCTTCAATCTCACATGCGTCTATGCACGAAGTCACCTGTCACCCGTGGTAACCGATCAACAACCTCCATCCGCGGATCCATAAACCTTGCGATTTTCTGTGTCCATAAAATGTCTTACACATTTCTCTGTAGATTTGTGCATACTTGTTCATATTCATATTTACAATATTTACAATAATTTTAGTTAGCTTGTGCCCTTAAGATTAGAATTCTATCTAATACCTATCTAATAATAATAATGAATCTATTTTAAATAATCTACTCTACTTATAATTCAAATACTATTTTTAAGGACCTTTGGTCAGGCTGCAAAATTTCCGAAAAAAGTAGAACGTGAGAAGCTATGGCTAAATTTACTCGGGTTACGTGAATTAATGGTGAAAAGTATATCCCCAATACAAAATTATCGTGTATGTGATGCTCTCTTTGTTAAAGTTCGCAGTACTGCACACCCGAGCGTCTAACATGAAATCAAAATGCAATTGCTTCAATACGTTAGTGCTTGAATCACCAACACAAGCGGAAGTGAATCAACATTCATTATCTGACAATGTTGGCAATGCACAGTGTAAGTTTGCATACATATCTATTTGCATATATCTACTATTACTTGAACTTGTGTACTGATTTACATTTATTTGCAGATATTTCGGGTCCAAAAAACGCATTGGTAGAGACTCAAGAAAGACACTCTCCATCATATACAAGAGACGCTGTGAATAAAACATGTGAAATCAAAAAAGGTTATTTCTATATTAAAGTCCATGTTGAATCGTCAGCAGGACATGTCATCTGATGGTGCATTTATTAAATATATGAAAAATTTAAATCAACCAGCTCAAACTTTTTTGAAATTACAATTTCATCATCGGTTATCATCGGTAGTTTTATCGGTGTATACACATACACTAAACAAATGCGGCAGTTATTGTGATGGTATGTTTATTTTCTACTAAAATAACCAGTTATTTGGTTAGTTTATAAATGAACTTATAAGTAACTATTTAAACTGTAACATATATATATATATATATATATATATATATATATATATATATATATATATATATATAATTGTAATTATGAAACTGTTGTTATTGCATATTTAAAAATTTGCATAATATATATTGTGATGGTATTTGTATTATAAGTAGAGTAGATTAATTAAAATAGATTTATTATTATTATTAGATAGGTATTAGATAGAATTATAATCTTAAGGGCACAAGCTAACTAAAATTATTGTAAATATTGTAAATATGAATGTGAACAAGTATGCACAAATCTACAGAGAAATGTGTAAGACATTTTATGGACTCAGAAAATCGCAAGGTTTATGGATCCGCGGATGGAGGTTGTTGATCGGTTACCACGGGTGACAGGTGACTTCGTGCATAGACGCATGTGAGATTGAAGAATTGAAGATCGGAAATAATCAACAAGAAACAAATTGACGAGTCGAGGGTAGAGGGTGAACGGCGAGCAGGGGAGATGGTAGTGGGTCGAGGGTCGTGATGTTGCCCTAATACTAATTGATTACATAAAATTAACGCGTGGTCAACGATTGCACATAGGACTGGAAAAAGGCAGTTAACAAGAAGAGGACTTCAACAAGATAGGAGCCGTGACGGAGATATTCGAAAATCAGGACTTCAAGCCGCTAAACTTCGCACACAAAAGTAGCTGTTTATTTTTGTGCGAATCAACAAGGATCAGAAGACGAACGCAGGGACAAGATGACGACTTAATCAAGGGACCAAAAGCAAGAAGATAACTGCAAGTATAGAGTTTGCGTAAATTACAAGAATTATATTCTCACATAAGTTAGCTTGTGTATATAGGATTTATTTTGTTAATGTTGGTCATAGTTTATTAGTTTTTTTTTAATATAATTTTGTTTTCTATTGTTTTGGATTTGTTTGACCAGTTCACTTTATATTAGACGTTTTTAAGGTTTTTGGTTATTATCAATTCAATAAAGCATTTGAACAAGACTCTATTTAGTTCTGATTGAACCTACCATTGACCCTGAGATAACAGGAATAATAAGGAGTTACAAAACAAGTAAATACGTAAATATTCTACACCCATAAAATAGGTAAAGTAAAAAAAAATAACAACGTAACAATATATATTGTAAAAGATGGCGTATTTGATTTACATAATAAATATTGGAAATTTAATTAAATTTAAATACGGGCCGCAGTTTTTTGTCGTTTAGTTAGGTAGATGAAATTCAATGGCCCTACAAACTCGTCTACTCAATTTAACATAGAGATGTCGCTTCTTTAGGTATATATTCTTTTGTTAAAAGTTAACTGACAGGTTTTTGTCAAAGTCACATATATTTTATTGAAATATAACAAACATAATGCATTGATAGAATTCAAATTATCTTACAATATTTGGTAGGCAGCAGATTTAAGGTTGCCCTAGGTTTGCTTCAATTTCTTTCGGCAACTCTTCATCCATAATTATTAGCGAGATTTATTTTTGTTTCACACATGTGTCATGCAACACGTAACCTGATTTATTTACTTCGTAAATTCCACAACTAACACGTTGATTGAAAGCAGATTGCAACCATTTTATAGTGCTGTGTGTTGCGTTTAATGGTGTTTGTAGAAAAAAAAGTGTATGATGTACATTCATGCTCACATAAATCAAGTACAAGAAATTAGGTTACAATAGGAATTTTATATAGCAATGTCAAATTGTTTGTACTAGAATTATGTGAGCACGACTGTACGTGATAAAAAGGCAAACATACCGACTTGTCTAAGGGAATATTTTAACGCCCCCTCTCAAACGCAGTAGGCGGAGTGAAACGTCAGGGGTGAATTATGTGGGGCAGATATCTCCAGTGCAATATTGTGCGTGCGCAACTTAGATGTGTGAGTAATTCACACACGCGCTAAAAACGTAAAATCTGGTAACTTGTGTTGCCTATACTTAAGAGTCAATTGAACTAAACAATTTCTTCATATCTGGAGAATGTAGTTGATTCTACATTTGATGAACTTATTTAGAGTAATTGTTTTATTAACACAATAGGTACATACATACATATAATAAATCCTTTGATTTCTTTAGATTTTTCTAATTTCTTAATTTTTGTCTTCTTCCGGGAAACTATTTAATCATAAAAATAAATTCGTTCATAATTTAAATTTGTGATAATCCGCTTGATCATAAATATATTATATACAGTGACCTCCAAAAAGTCGGTATCGTATTGGGCATTTTCATTATTATTGATTTACCAAATAAAATAAAAATGTATGGCATTAATATGTGCTTGTCTAAAAACCGTATTAGCGTCTATCAGATGTACCGAGTGATTTTTACTTACCCAGAAAATCTCGTTTTTCAAAATGATGAAAATTGAAATAATGCTAATATTCGGAAATCGCGCGAAATATCATTGATATATTTATACTGCAAGTTAGTTTTAGATTACTGAAACATTTAAAGGACATGTTTTTTTGTTATCTGTAACTTTTGCAAAAATTAGGTTTTTAATGTTTTTTCATATTTATCATCTCATCATTTAGGCCAGTATAAATGAACACATACAGGGTTTTTGTGGAACTAAAACATTAACAAGAGGAGATTCATATTTTTGGAAGCTATCTAAATAAATATTAATTATCATTGAGAAATATTTCTCCTATAAAGCACCTTGCATCAAAAACGTAGAAACTATGCATACTATTTTGATGAATAAAAATTCTAAAGAAATAATTAGTTTTCCGAATTGTTTTTGCTACTGATACATGTTATAAGTTTTAATCAAACCCGAAAATAAAATTTGAGAATTAGTTTTCGTACCTAACTGAAATCTAAAAAACATGAAAAAAACATTAAAATTTTAATTGTTGCAAAAGTTGCAAAAGACAAATAAGACTTATGAACTGTAAATAATTCAGTAATCTAAAACTTACAAGCAATAATAGAATCTCATCGATATCATGCGTGATTTAAAAAAAAATGGCAGTATTTCCATAATCATCATTTGATAAAACGAGATTTTCTAGATAAATAATAATCACTCGGTATATCTGATGGAGGCTAATAAGGTTGTTAAACAAGCACACATTAATGTCGTGAAAAAGTTTTTCACAGCAAAAATAACATTGGTGAATTATTTTAGGATCAACTATTGCTGTTGAAATGAAACACAAATGAAGCAGCAAGTAGTTAAATGTAATAAATTTAAGTACATTACTTTCACATTGCTATTATTGTTATATTTTACTGACTCAATACAACAATCACCATTTAATTATCTGTAGTAATAACCCAATAGTAAGGTACAGTTTATTTAAGTTCAATTAGAGTTTTCGAAAGCACATTGCTTTGCAACAACCCGACGCCGAAAGCTAAGGGTTTTTAAGTGAAAACTATTGTTAGGCTAGTTCTTTTTCCAATCGTAGCCTTAACTTGACGTCATATTTAATACATAAATTTTCGCCATTTTACCTATTAATAATAATAATCACTTACATAATATACTGTATTTTCATTGGTCAGGATGCGCAGGCTTTATATTGAACTCGATCCGAAGATGGCATTGGCTCCAAATGATTTCCCCACATATAAAGAGTATTCTTTTAGTATTGTATATTAACTATAATTGGAAGGACTTACCGGGGGAGCAACTCCCCTTCCCCCGCCAGTTCTCTCGCCAACTGGATCGCTAGCACTCACGGCTTCAAACATTATTCTCTACGACTATTGTATTTCACCTTCATGTGCAAAGCAGTGACATACACCTCTTACTGGGACGAACCTCTCTTGTTGCAATTACTAGGATAAAGCTCTCTTATTGCAATTACTAGGACAAACCTCTCTTAATGCAATTACTAGGATAAAGCTCTCTTATTGCAATTACTAGGACACACCTCTCTTAATGCAATTACTAGGATAAAGCTAACTTATTGCAATTACTAGGACAAACCTCTCTTAATGCAATTACTAGGATAAAGCTCTCTTATTGCAATTACTAGGACAAACCTCTCTTAATGCAATTACTAGGATAAAGCTCTCTTATTGCAATTACTAGGACAAACCTCTCTTAATGCAATTACCAGGATAAAGCTCTCTTATTGCAATTACTAGGATAAAGCTCTCTTATTGCAATTACTAGGACAAACCTCTCTTAATGCAATTACTAGGATAAAGCTCTCTTATTGCAATTACTAGGACAAACCTCTCTTAATGCAATTACTAGGATAAAGCTCTCTTATTGCAATTACTTGGATAAAGCTCTCTTATTGCAATTACTAGGACAAACCTCTCTTAATGCAATTACTAGGATAAAGCTCTCTTATTGCAATTACTAGGACAAACCTCTCTTAATGCAATTACTAGGATGAATCTTCTATTGCAATTACTAGGACGAATCTCTCTATTGCAATTACTAGGACGAATCTCTCTATTGAAATTACTAGGGCAAACCTCTCTATTGCAATTACTAGGACGAATCTCTCTATTGCAATTACTAGGACGAATCTCTCTATTGCAATTACTAGGACGAATCTCTCTATTGCAATTACTAGGACGAATCTTCTATTGCAATTACTAGGACGAATCTCTCTATTGCAATTACTAGGACGAATCTCTCTATTGAAATTACAAGGGCAAACCTCTCTATTGCAATTACTGGGACGAATCTCTCTATTGCAATTACTAGGACGAATCTCTCTATTGCAATTACTAGGACGAATCTCTCTATTGCAATTACTAGGACGAATCTTCTATTGCAATTACTAGGACGAATCTCTCTTTTGCAATTACTTTAATCCATTCCAACAGCTAATCCATAACCGTCCACATCGCAACACACACCAAAACACCAGATCACACATGCTTTCCCCACAATCAGCACCCAACTTGCATCCACACTCCATAAAAGCACGTAACTCAATGTCCCTTCGTTCTCGTTCTTAAGCTGAGCGCGTCGCGCCCCGGCTTATATAAACAAACAAAGCCACAGATGCCGCCTCTAATATTAATAATCAATTATTTGCCAATGATACAATTTGATACCTAACACTATCCATGGGTAGTAATCAGTCTAATGTTATTTTGATTGGATATAGTCGCACACGTGACTACAGATACACGAATTTCATTGGATTTATACTTCAGCAAACACCTCTTAGCAAACATCATAAACATTTGGTTATCTACAAGTGAAACAAAATGTTCTTGAATCCGCCAGTAAATTAATATTTATTTATATAACAAGTGAGCTAAGGGGATGTTTTTGAAAAAACATCCTTAGCTCACGTGTTTCATACAATATTTTATTCAATTTTGTCGAAATACGTTTAGTAGTTACAGATTCAATTTTTATAATATCAAGTCGGTGAAAAGTCAGACATTTATTGTTACATCAAAATTTAAAAAGGCCGATTGTAATGTTTTTGCATCAGAAGGGGAATTTTGAAACATGCTCGCAACGGTACAATGAAATAGTAGACAACAGAACTTTACTTAGTAGTAGGAAAGACGTAATTTTTTCAAAGCCTGAAGAACTACTTATTTTTATTGTTAAATATGTAGATGAAGAGTTTTTCGAAATCCAATATTTGCTATTCAAATTATGCTCACCGTATCGGTTTCATTAAGTTGTGAAAGATCAGTAAACTTGAACTGATTATATCTTATTTTGAATTTTGGATCTTGTTATTTTGAATTAAGAATAAGAAAAAAATAAATTTTGCTCATACCGTGCGAGCATAAATTATTAGCATCAACGATTGCTTTGCAAAGCCATACAGCTTAGCTTAAAATTCATCAGTTTGGCACGTCATGTGTTAGAACGTCATTGTGATCTAAACCGAGCCCTACGTTTTTCAGCCCAAGCCATCTTGGATGAAAATAATTTTTGGTCGCACGGTATAATCGATCAATTAGTATCTATAAACGCACGTAAAGTACATTTCTAGATATTTACTATTTGTACTTGTTCTAATGTCCCTAGTATTTCCGTAAGCCTTACATTGCAAATTTTATGTGGAAATTAATAAAAGATCTAATCCTTCGTGTTTGATTTATTGATGTAATTTGACAAGGGCGCACATTTTTGCTATGCCATGGGTAAATGTTTATAATTTGTTTTACTCCATTATTTGTTGGCATTGTATAGAGCAATAATTGATTTGCACTTATAGTAGTTGCAGCAAAAATTAAGTACTAATTTAGCCGTTGTGAAGAACTTTGTTTTGGAAGAACCACATTTTACGTTAAATATAAATTGAGTGGTTGTGAATGTAGTTTAACCATGCCAAATTTAAAACTAATAATCTAATGAAATTGCCAGTGCAAAATGAAACAATAAATAGCCACTAATTTATTCAGGTTGAGTGGTATGTCGGAGGATAATTTCGTAAACTATTCTTGTTATACCTAAAAATTTAACTTTAAATTTCTTGTAGGTGTGTTGACAACAGAGACAAAAGAGTGTAGAGCATTAAATAATCCTGTCAAATCAATCGTCGCTAATGTTAAAGTCGTGTGATCGATTGTTTATATCATTACTTAAATATTTCGTGATATTTTAGTTATGCAACACAATTAACAAGATATTTTCCGTAGTTCGGTTTGGTGAATGATGCAAGATGCTCAGGCCTTCCCCTTGCAAGCGCACGCATCATTTACTAATGTCCCCCGCCAATGAAACATGATACCCGGTTTATACGCAGAACGACGTTTAGACAAATCTGTCGCCTACGTTAAATTTTTTTTAATATGTTCGTTGGGTTGCTCCATTTGCTTCCCTCATGTCACAACCTACCTCACTCACGAAATAAAATTATACTTTTAACACTTATATCATAAATAATTATTGTATTGACAAACTCTAAAAAATCTACAGTAAGTATATCTAGTAAATAGTTTTAAGCTCACACGTTTATACAAAGGGTCCAGTGCACTACAGAAATTAAATTAAACGTTTCTACAGTCTGTCCAATTTCAAGACGAAGCTAATATAAATAAATTCAAATGAACGGCGACAATTTACAGGGCCGATTCCACACAGCACAAGTTAAACACGTGTGTAACGATCGCAATGACAATATATCCTTAGTCCGAGTAGATCATATACTACAGCACGATCAATCGTATGCTTGTATAGCATGTACGAGTGTTTATATAAGCTTTGTCTTGAAATTGTACGCAGCATAGAATGCTTTACTTCGGTGAATTATCTATATACCGAACCTAAATAATGTATCCATTATGCGCAAATCAATAATCGCATAACTGACATAGGTATAATGATATATACATACATATTTACGAAATCGATGGGGTAGTTATTGTGCAAAGACTGTATACATTAAAAATTGATTTCTGCGTAAATGTAAATATTAACCCCCCCACTAAAAGGATCGTTGCTACATAGTAGATCGTTTGTATTCCAACCGTTCATTAAAAACTGCATTATCTGAACGAATCTCGTCGCACAGATATAACTAGAGTCTGAGGGTGTGTCGTACGTCACGAACAGATTAAAGCGGCCTCATTATGCCTCAGAATGGCATCAATGGACCCGAATGATGCCCCTTTCCTCCACCAACGTGGGGAAGTTAGTCAACCTTCCCACCAACCGATATTAATAACATAACGTGAATTCAAATGATACTTTGATAAACAAAGGCGCATATTTCGTGAAACCCGATTCCTGTGGAAAGAGACTTCGCTTAATTGCAGAGGCCCTTTGATCCTGCCTTACATCGGTTGAGGCGATGACTTCGCGGGACATCGATTTAAATGTTAATATTTAGTTTTAATAGAGTTTAATGGCAGATCTTTGCCCAAAGGCGTCGCCATAGAAATGATTAGCATATCTTTAAGAGGGCCAATGTAATTGCGGTGCCCGGAAAAATCGTCTGTTGCGTTGTATTTCCCAGGAATTGAAAACAATTTCAAACAAAAGATGTCGGCTTTAATAATTTTTCCCGTCGCTTCCTCGATAAGATTAAATTATAATCTTAATCCTACAGCTAATTAAACATCCATGTCTTCTAACTTAAATGGATTTAGTAATGAGATTACAGGAAATTTCATATTTTAAAAAGGATTCCACTTTTTTATTGTTATTCTTCTTTGTTGGAAGGCACGTTGGCGCCCACCCTATGCTCTTTGTCTTCTCGAAACTCATTACACAATATGACAACTTTCATTTCTCTTTGCGTTAAGCGCTCATTATTTAAACTCCAGATGGCATAAGGTTGCAAAAATGAACCATTTGCAGCGATTTTACGTCCAGACGCGTCCAGAATCATACCCACCCCGTAATATTTAGACCCGCGCTCGTTAAGGGCTTTTATATTTAAAACGAGCCCTGAAATAATTATTGACGCTGAGTCTTCTTTTTGCAGGGTTCGCACTTATATTTTGATGATTGTCCCGCAAAGCAATATTTATTTAAAACATTATATTTTATTTAAAAAGTTAATCCAATATTTGTTGAATTGAAATTCGTTTAAAACACGCAAGATTACTTTTATTTATATGTTTATACTTTTAACCAACATTGAAATTTTGCGGCAATCAACCCTGATCTAATGCAAATGGGATTTATGTATGTGTTTATTAGTCTACGAAAAGCCCACTGCCGGGTTTGTAGCCCCACAGCGATCCCCGAGATATCCGCCTTCAAAGTTTAAGATTCATAATAATATTTTATTTAAGACGAAAAAACGACAAAACGGGTCGATAGCCTAATAAAGATTGTTTATTCTGTCTTTATATTTACTAATTAAAATACGATAAGACACGCATCCACCAAACTCTACAGGGTGTCAATGCTGAACCGTTCGACAAAAGTTTACGGGGTTGCCATTGTCCTAAAAATTAAAAAAAAAACCTCGTCACACGGTTGAATCAGTTATCCTCATGTGAAATATTTTCAACTTTCTATCACTTCCGGTTCCACCGGAAGTAGCACAAACTTTCTTATTTTAAATAGAACACCCTATATATTATTATATTTTAAAATTTCACCGTTAAATTGGAACATATTTTGTAAGAACGTATGTACACTTATCTCTTCTAGTTTTCAAGAAAAAAATGTTTTTCTAAAATTGTGACCTCTAAAAGGTAGCCTGAAATCTGTCTATAACTTCTCTTAGGAATAAGATAAAATCATGAGTTATATATCAACTTGTACCTAGAGGATGCCTCTATAAGTAAAATAATTGGAAACTGTCAATTTTGATCATAAGTATTCATTAAATATCAATATCTAACTGCCGTCTTAAATATGCCCTAATTCTTTTTTTTAATCAAATGACTTATTTTTAATCCCATAGCACGATTCGGAGAAAAATTTACTACAAAAAAGTATAATGCAACCATACTCCTAAAGCAAGTATTTTTTGAATTATTTCGAAGATTACTTTTTCGTCGCATTTCTGCAGGGTATAATTTTGCATGTCACAAGTGCAGTTTAGTAGGCATGTGATATGCTTTTGTTTTGTCGCTATTATAATGCAAACTATCAAATAATAAAACATAATATAAAATAGAGGACATTCCATTAAAAAAAGGGTTATACCGCTATGAAGTTTGCAAAGTTTGGCATTTTTTTCTGAACACCCTGTATTACTAAATTTAAATTGCTCATTGCCAAATTATTGCTTATTAACTACAGTGAGATTATTGCTATACTCTGATTTTTCTTAACTGGCGTGCACGTCATCAAAATAATAATCATAATAATGACGGCACAATTTTACAAGGTTGCCAGCTGTCCTGGGTATTTAAAAATGGCTGCAATCAGCTGTTGCGCCCATGGAATGTTGTGCGACAGTGCTCGGTTCGTATCAAATTCGTCGACTTCCCTGCCGTTTTTCGTACAGATATCAATCTTGTGGTTATGGTTTAACATCTACAATGGCAAAATATAAAAGAGTTTGCACCGTATTCGGGTCCAACGCTGACAACGACAAAATCTTGAGGTTAGATTCGATTCCCTGCTGCAGGCAAAAGAAACGTGAAATATGTAACGAACCTGGCAAACACCAAGCTGATGGATATATTTGGATAGATTTGTTATCGTTTACTATTAAAAGCTTTCTTTAAGTGCATTGCGTATGAAACATTTATGTCATGACATAAATGCATCTGACATTGGAATGTCAAGTAACGTTAGTCACCGTTGACTTTTTTTATGCAACACACCTGATTATCACTCTTTCCACACCACCTTCGAGGTAGAGTAATGGCGCGTTTTATTTTACGTGGTTTCCCCTGTAGGCATAATCCATGGTGTGTTTGGATAGGACAAGGACAGATTTCTATTGAACAAAGGCACTATGGTGAATTTTCACACGATATGAATATGACGAATATGAAACACGAAAGTTTCATATTTTCAGAGAGAGAGAGAGAAAGTGATTCTTTCTTGATTATTAATTTGAATGAATTCAAGTAGAATCTTCAGAAAAATCTACATCTGAGCTGTCACTATCATCATTTAAATTAATAATGAAGGGAGCAACATTTTCTTGGTCTAATTGAATCTCTCTATCCCACCACTCTTGAATCTCCTTTTCGGTGTGTCCAATACAATTAGCCCAAACTGCAGGAGTGACTGTACGTAGCGCCTCTTTCCACAGAGACAAGCAGTTTTCATCGGACCTACCATCTCGTCCCACATGTTTATTGTAATATGTTTTGGTAATGGCCCACACTTTTTCAATGGGGTTGAAAATGCAATGATAAGGTGGGAGCCTTAACACTTTGTGCCCACATTTTTCAGCAAGACTATCTGCTATATATGTTATGGGAACTTTATTCCTACAAAAATAATATAAGCTATTTCATTAATGTCTTTGAAATGTACGTACTGATATACTATTTGCAATAACTGTGGTTTTAATAGAGTATCATCAAAATCAATGTGATTGTTACGTAACCATTTTTCGATATCGGCCTTCTTCCAGGCTGAGGTAGGATTTTTATGTTCCACGCTGCTGTGATACGAAGCATTATCCATAACAATGATTGATGGCTCTTGTAGGTTTGCAATGAGTTGGTGTTCAAACCATCGGAGAAAATTTTCTTGATTCATTTCTCCGTGATAATCTGAGCATTTGGATTTAGATGAAAAAACTAATTCAGCACCATCTACAAAGCCATTTTCATTTCCAGCATGCAGTATAATATACCGCTTTCCGTCTACTTTGGTACACTTGACACTTTTTACGTTACTATCTTGCCAAGAACGACTTATGGTTCCATCTTTGAAAATCCAAGTTTCATCAAGAAACACAAATTGGTATAAACCTTCACTTTTACTTTTCACATATGAACTTAGGAAATTCACCCGTTTCAAAGCAATATGACCCAGTTCCATAAGGCCTCTCCGTGGATCGTCCTTTTTCCATTTAAAGCCAATATCCAGTAAAACTTTCCTCAAAGAGGACGGACTTCCGTGGAATATATGCTTCACTTCCAATTTTTCTAGCAGCGTATTTAATGTTATGTATTCTTCTAAATAACATAGGAAAAGGTAATTTTACATTATTTATACGAGGTGTGGCAATTTAATTCCGAGACTGATTTTTTCACAACGCGCACTCTGTCAAGGACTATTTGGCCAAAAACCAGGTCACAGTCATGGAGCACCCACCTTATTCGCCAGATTAAGCACCCTGCGACTTCTACCTGTTTCCGAAAATCAAATCCTGCTTGAAAGGAACCCGCCATGAGTCATTAGATGACGTAAAACAAATATCGGCGCAGCTACTCAACAGCCTGTCGGAAGATGACCTGCAGCACTGCTTCGCACAATGGAAGATTCGCATGGAGCGGTGTAGGGATGCGGAAGGAGAGTATATTGAAGGGGAAAAACGAAAAATTGTAAAAAATTGCGAAATAAAGATGTTATAGCAACAGTCTCGGAACTTAATTGACACACATCGTATGTCTGTGAAGGCTTACTCTGTTTATACATTTCATAAATAACATTGCGAATTGCATGCTTATTCGCATCGTCTACACCAGTAGCAGGCCGTGCCCGTTTACGCTTTCGAGGGCTGCTTAATACATTGCCAGCAGTAACCTCAGATAGCACGCGGGTGACAGTTCTCGAACTGATCTGCAGGGCTTCTGCTGTACGCTACAATATAAATCAATTTATTTTACTGCCAATAATATGAACATACAAATATTTATATACAAGGTGGCGCAAAAATAACCTTCCGATGTTTTTTGGCTGTAATTTAAAAAAAAATGAAAAACTTTGATTCTTCTTCTGGATTATTTTTATTTGGTCTTTTAATTTTTTTACATCAAGTCGAGAATATGATGTCATGTAAATGGCCACCGCCACAGTTGATTGTCATTTGAGCCCTTTTTATGGCATTTTCCATCACTGGCCAAAACTTCCGGCGATAGGTCCTCACATTCTTGACGGATATTGTCTTTAAGAGCTGCAAGAGTCTGAGGCTTGTTGACATAAACCCGCGACTTCAAAAAGCCCCACAAAAAGAAGTCTGCAGCGGTCAAATCAGGCGATCTTGCTGGCCAGTGCAAATCGCCAAAACGGGAGATTAGGCGCTCGGGAAATGCATTCTTCAGCATATCGGTTGTGGCACGTGCAGTGTGTGCCGTTGCACCGTCCTGTTGGAACCACATGTTTTCCAATCCCAATTCATCAAGTTGCGGCAAAAAGAACTCGTTGATCATTGCTCTGTAGCGCTCACCATTCACAGTAACCGTTTGGCCCGCGACGTCTTCGAAGAAAAAAGGTCCGATGACTCCTGCAGCGAAAACAGCACACCATACAGTGACATTGAGCGGGTGTAATGGCTCTTCGTGGGTTACCCGCGGATTTTCAGTGCCCCAGAAGCGTAAATTTTGCTTATTTACGTACCCGCTAAGATGGAAATGGGCCTCATCACTCATGATTATTTTTGATGAAAAATCATCTTCCTGTTGGTGGTGATTAAGGATGGCTTGAGCGTATGTTAGACGCGATTGGCGGTCAGCAGCTAACAGCTGATGCACCGTCTGGACTTTGTACGGAAACATCTTCAAATCTTGTACGAAAATTCGCTGTAAAGACCGTCGACTGATACCCATTTGCGTGGCACGTCGTCTGGTCGATGTCGACGGCGCTTCCATGACATCCTCGGCTACAGCAGCAATATTCTCTGCAGAACGGCTACTCCGGGGTCTGCCACGCCTGGCAGCATCTCGTGTTGTGCCAGTCTCTTCGAGGCGAGCGGCTAAACGTCGTAGTGTTTCACCAGTAGGCGTTGGACGGCCAGGAAATCTGCGACGAAATTCACGTTGTGCCAAAGTCACCGACCGATTATTGGTCAAATAAATAGTCACCAATATTCCGCGTTCTGGAGCAGTGTAGCGTAACATTGTTTATTAACGTGTATTTCGCATGTGTTTACTACACAAATGTCAAAACAGAACTGACATTAGGGGCCAATCGCAAAATTTATAGCATTTTCTGATAGGAGGATTACTTTTGCGCCACGTTGTATATAGTCGATATACTCGCACTTCTTTCGCTGCACTAATTGGTAGAAGAGGCCCTCCTGCATCTCGCTCTTGCTCAAAATATGTTACCAATGACACAACAAATTGCTTTGCGTGAGAATGCAAATGCTTGGGCATTGTAATAATTGATCAAATGTAACAAGTTAAACGTCAAAGAAGTTTGGTTAGACACACATTTATGAGCATGTGTTAGTGAAAAAGATCTGACATCGACGCCGAATATACATCAAATCAGCCAACATAACATGATTTATTACATGATTGGCAGGCGAAAATTGTGTCCGCGGTTAATACACCGATTACCTATTTATAACCCCCGGTGATCAGTGTTATGTAACAAATGATCCTCAGATTAATTTTGATTCTTAAACTATAGTTATGCATATTCTCGAAAAAAATCACGTTGGTACGAAAAAACCTCATCGCACAGCTGATTGATGACGTGCACGCCAGTTTAGAAAAATCAGAGTATAGTATTCGCGTTTACCAACACTATCAGCCATGTGATCGTAAAAACTTTAATAGGTATTGTTATTCAAAATTGATTATAGATTAGTATGATAAAGCTCTATTCTACTTCTACTTTTCTATCTATTTAAGCACATACAAATATTCGTTTCATTCATTCATAATTCTGAGATTTCGTGAGTATCGGAGGGCTGAGCAAGTTTAATTATACGATTTAATTACAAATATCATTGAATTATTTATATCGAAATTATTAAGTTATGTTCCCCTGACGCAACTTTTTATTTAACTACCGATTGATTAATTAGGCCACACTGTTTATCAAATGTTTGCGACGAGAAAAGGAAGGCATGTTACAATATTCTCCTGTCAGTACGAAAATATTGTCAGGACAAGGTATAAAATGCAGTATGGGTCAACTCCGCAGTGGCGTGAGGCTCCCTACATTTCATACCCTTATTAAACTTCGTTCATTACCAGCGGCAAGGCGCGGTAATATCACTAGATGGGTTACATTATTATGGATAAATTACTTTAGAATTGTTAGTGTGAAAAGATGTTTGATCAAATGTTGTGCGACAGCGGAAAGGAAGGCATGTTACAATATTCTCCTGTCAGTACGAAAATATTGTCAGGACAAGGTATAAAATGCAGTAAGGGTCAACTCCGCAGTGGCGTGAGGCTCCCTACATTTCATACCCTTATTAAACTTCGTTCATTACCAGCGGCAAGGCGCGGTAATATCACTAGATAGGTTACATTATTATGGATAAATTACTTTAGAAGTGTTAGTGTGAAAAGATGTTTGATCAAATGTTTTGCGACGGCGGAAAGGAAGGCATGTTACAATATTCTCCTGTCAGTACGAAAATATTGTCAGGACAAGGTATAAAATGCAGTATAGGTCAACTCCGCAGTGGCGTGAGGCTCCCTACATTTCATGCCCTTATTAAACTTCATTCATTACCAGCGGCAAGGCGCGGTAATATCACTAGATAGGTTACATTATTAGTATGGAATTGACTTTGGAATTGTTAGTGTGAATTACATTTGATAAACTTGTGTTATATATTCACCTGAGGAATTAATGTTTAAAATATATGAGTCGTCGTCGGACAGCGTGACGTTCTGTCTCGATCGGTACATCTAACTGGCTCCGTTTGAGTGCCGCACTTCTATTTATACTGGCATACTGGTCCCCCACTTTTTACTCTTCTTCCCCCGTCCTATGATAATTTTGCTTACCGCTGCAAATTGACCCCTTCCCATACGCGTCACCGAATTACGCAATCGCCGTTTCGAGTTCCCGTCGTATTCCCACGACTTATTTCTCTGTGTCATCATTTTGATCGTGTGCTTGTTTACATTTGCCCAAAACCACGAAGTCAGCAAAATGAATGACCTCGCTGGGCCAACGCGTCGTCGGCCGCGGCCTACTATGATATTTACGCCGTTTTGTTCCGACTCGTAAAATTATGGATTTTAATATTATTAGGTTCTTACATCTCTAAACGTGATATTCGGTTAGGGTCATTTAATTTTTATACCAGTCCAACTTCAACTTTGTACTCAAGTGGACATTTATCAATATCAGTTTGGCAATATTCAAAACCATGTTGGCATTAAGCAAATTCTAGTTGTCATTAAACAATATCAAATTGTCAAGTATATTAATCAAAAACAATTTTGGCTGGAGCAGATAGAAATCAGATTTCCCAAATCGAGTATTTTTATAATTTGTTAATGATTATAAAATACGCAGTTTGAGTTATTTCATTTCAATCTGCTCCAGTTAAAATTGTTTTTGATTATTATATTTGTTACTTTGAAATTGTTAAATGACATCATGAATATGTTTGATGCAAATAAGGTTTTGATTAATGCCAAATTGAAACCGATGATTGAACATAGAAATTTAACATGTAAAATTAAATATGTGTAATTATTAGCTCCATTATTCATATTAGGGAAAAGTCGTAAAGAAATATATTTTTTTAAATGATGACATATAATTATAAATTCATGCTTGTCGTTTGGGATAAATCATAATAATATTATAATTTATTCATTATTAAAATATTTTACAAAGGCGTCTGTTTAAATTTCTTTTTCAAACCACTCTCTTCCAATTCAAAGTTTCTACAGTTCCGTTTGCCTGTAATGTTAATGTTTTGGAAATAATATTTGTGGAAATTGGAGTATTAAAATACCTTTTGAATCATTTGCTGCTTAACTTCGCTATATTTTCAATTTTTTTTTCGAAACTTGCTAATTGCCGATACAGACGGAATTAGTCGATTTTTAAATTTAACCAAAAATAAGTCACGAACTCTGTGTAAACTGACGCCACTGTAAAATGTTTTAATAATCATCGGAATTACTCATATTATGGTTCATAGTAATTGATATCTGACTAGCAAAACTATTTTCATTATTACATGATATTTATCAAACTCATGGCAAGGGTTTTTATGGTACATTGTTCAACTTATTGTTATTATTTCTGAGGGAGATTCCGGTACAAACGTGAATTAAATTGATGATGCATTTATAGTTTTTAATACTCCTTTAAAATTTTACTGATAAAAATGTAAACTCTACAGTTTAAAATATTCCTTTGCGATATTTCTCTAAAATAATAGGGCAGCTAATAATTATACATATTTAATTTTACATGTTAAATTTTTACGATCGCTCCTTATCCCAGACACTCTGTATATAATTATTATAATTTAATATTAAACATTCGAAACAAAAAATACTCACAAAAACAGTGACAGGTTGAAATGATAAGTAGGCGATTTAATACTAACCAATCCCTATGTGATTTTTATTTGCCCACATTCTTCGCCGAATTGCGGCCATAAATTTTAAAGAACAAAAATGACGGGATTACAAAGCGGCTTATATCGAATCTGTTTGTTTGTATGACGTGAGCCTTAAAATATAAATGAAGGATAGAAAGTGTACAATGGATATCCTCCATTCACGCCGATTTAACGGCTAAACGCTTTATAGTGTTCAACATACATTATATGTTTTAAACAAATAAAAAATAAATATTATGATAGATACTTGATGTTTGTCTATCATTAACTTGATAGACAAATTAACAAATTGAGAAATTAAAGTAGTACTCTCTTAGGCATAATTGAAAATAACGAATGAAACTCGGCCGTTAGCTATGGTTGCAGAAATGATCATAATTATATGAAAAATATACAAATAATTATAGTAATTATAAAAACATATATTAAATAGTGTTTTCGTTATAGTTTCATCTATTTTGGATACCAGTTATTATAATATTTTGTTTTTGTTTTCTTCTTCATTTGAGTACTTACTGGTAGTTTATTTACAAAGATCTTTTCTCGGTTTGCATTATTTTTATTGTGTTTTCTTGACCGTACTTGCAAAGAAAGTACGAAATATGTTTGGCGAAGAAGATGTATGTGGCCAAATATACGTGCAAGATTCAGAGGTATCAGAGATTGTTCCTTTAAATACCACATCTACCGATAGTAATGTTGTTGTGACATAACGATTATGTTTTATATGAAACATAAATTGTGTAAATAAAAGGATCATGTGTATTACTTGTAAACGACCATATCACAAGATTTGTTTACAAAGACAGAAATTATATGTAACAGTTGCTCCAAAAAGTTCTGGTAATAAAATATAATACAGATTTTTCTATTTTGTATTTTTTTAAGCATTAAATTAATACCTACATATGTTCAGCAGCAAGTAACAATGTCTGAGTAATGATTATAGTGCTACTTAGTAACTATCTACCTAATTAATTATATACGTCGGTACTTTTACTATATAAATAATGTATGCCAATAACCAGTAGAAAAAAACTGCTAAAAACAGGTTGATGTATGCCAACTACTGAACTTTAGGGTAAGTATATTTAAAATAATACAAATTATTATTTCGCTAATGTAATAGATGTATGTAATATAGATGTAATGATGTAATGTATGTAATGTATGTGCCTTAGAGGTAAAGAAGGTTGTCTAACCTACCGCAATGACCACGCAGAGAAGTTTAATAAAGACAGAGTATACACATGGCAGTTGTGTTGTTCAGTCGATTCCTAGATCCACTCCCAGATATATAACATGGCGCAGCTTAACGGACATTAAAAGGAGAAATAAAAAGAAGACGTAAAAATGGAAAGCAGAGGAACCCAACCAATTAAATTAAACGGCTATCTCAGTGAGAATTGGAGACAATGGAAGCAGAGGTATGAAATATACTCCGCCGCTGTAGATTTAGACTCAAAACCAGAAAAAACGCAATGTGCACATTTACTGCATTTAATGGGCGAAGAAGCCATTGCAATCTACAATAGCTTCACATTTAGTGACGATGATAAGGACAAAATTACTGTACTAAAGAAGAAATTTAATGACTATTTCATTCCAAAAAAGAACCTAACCTACGCGAGATATAAATTTTTCACGTCCCGCCAAAATGAGGGAAGCACAGAACAGTATGTCACGTCATTAAAAAAACCAAGCAAAACAGTGCGAATTCCCTGAAAATTTTGAAACGGAATTAATAAAAACGATGCAAATCATTGGGATAAAAGATGAGAAGGTTCGAGACCAACTTCTACAACATCAAGGGTACACCCTGGAAAATGCAATCGAGACATGTGTGTTAACCGAAACATTCAGACAGCAGCTTCAGGATATGAAACAATCAACGAGTGGAGACAAGACAAGAAATTACAAAGAAGTGGATCAAGTAAGAAATCAGAAGAAAACAACACAAAAAGTCCGAGAAGATTCTTCAAGATCGAACGAAAATAGAAATTACAATCAGGTACAAAGAGAAATTAAAAACTGTTCATGATGTGGTAAATCACATCCGATAAATAATTGTCCAGCATACGATAAAATATGTTTAAAATGTAAAAAGGACAATCACTTTGCAAATAAATGTAGGAATAAATCTGTAAACCAAGTGAATCAATCGGATAATTGTAATGATCACTTGAGTATAGACACAATTAATAATGGAAACAAAAACCTCAAAATTTTAATCATTGCATTATAGAGTTGAGTATAGGTGAAGATGCAGATGTAAAGGCTAAATTTAAAATAGATACGGGAGCAAGTGTCCATATAATTTCCTACTTTGAATTAAAAGCGAGTAAATTTAATTTAAAAAATATTGAGAACATTAAGGAAAACTTAGTCACATTTACTGGAGATAAAATTCCTATATTGGGAAAATGTTATCTAGATTTATACTATAATGGAAATTGTTTCAAGAAAACTGAATTATTTGTAGACAAAGGTAATGATGGGTCAATCTCAGGTTTAAAAACATGTATTCATTTAGGAATAGTAAACATAAAAAATGATGAGGATATTAAATTCATTAATACAGTAAATAAAAACCAAATTAAAAATTATGAAAAATTAACCAATAGATATAAAGATGTATTTGAAGGTATAGGTAAAACAAATAAGCCATATCACATTGAAATACAAAAACATGCAATACCAGTAGTAAATCCAATAAGAAATGTACCTTTTGCAATACAAGATCAATTTAAATAATGTTTAGAAAAATTAAAAATAATAGAAAATGTTCAAGGCAGCTCAGAATGGATAAATTCATATGTACTAGTTAGAAAAGAAGATGGTTCTCTACGAATCTGCTTAGATGCAAGAGATTTAAATGAAGTCATAATAGATAGAAAATACAAAATACCAAACATGGACGAAATAACAAGAAATATGAAAGGTTCAAAAATATTCACAATATTAGATGCAGCTAGTTGATTTTGGAACATTCCGTTAGATGAAAAATCTTGTAAGTTATGCACTTTTGCAACCCCTCATGGTAGATACAAATTCAATAGACTACCATTTGGTATAAAAACTGCTAGTGATTCCAAGAAACTTTTCAAGAAATTTTTCATATAAAAGGTGTAGTAATCTAAGTCGATGATATTTTAATTCATGCCGAGACTAAAGAAGAACATGACAAAATATTGGGAGAAGTATTTAAGATAGCTAGAGAAAAAAATGTAAAATTTAATAGAAACAAATGTAAATTTGGTCTAGATGAAGTTAAGTAATTAGGACACAAGTTTTCAAATAAAGGTATATCAATGGATGAAGAAAAAATAGAAGCCATCGTAGGAATGCCCAAACCAATTAATAAAAAAGATGTCCAAAGATTCCTAGGTTTCATAACTAATGTAGGAAAATTTATTCCAAACTTATCAGAAATTACTCAACCTTTAAGGGATTTAATTAAAGATAACAATATATTTTAATGGGTACACCCTCAAGAAAAAGCATTTAACGAATTAAAAAAGATAATTTCACAAGAACCAATTTTAAAGTATTTTAATCCAAGAGAGCAAATAACAATATCAGTTGAGACATCTAGCTCAGGCTTAGGAGCAGCACTTTTGCAAAATGAAAAACCATGTGCATATGCTTCTAGAGCTATGACAGAAACTCAGCAAAGATATGCTCAAATAGAGAAGGAACTATTAGCAATATGTTTTGGCATACAAAATTTCTATCAATATGTTTATGGAAGAGAGTTTACATTTGAAACCGATCACAAACCATTAATTTCCATATTCAAAAAATCGTTAAACTCATGCCCAGCTAGATTACAAAGGATGCTTTTGACATTACAAAAATATAAAATAAATTTAGTTTACACACCAGGCAAATATCTAATAATAGCTGATACATTATCACGAGCAACAGTAAATAAAGTATTCGAAGATAATTTAGAATTAAACGCTCAAGTATGCCTAATCGAAAAATTTAACAATTAAAGAGGACAGGTTAAAATAATTGATAAAAGCAACTGAAGATGATAAAGAATTAAAAATGATAAAAACCTTTATTAAGGATAGATGACCAAAGAGCATACATAAAAAGACAGTAAATTTGAAACCATTTTACAAATTAAAGTCAGAAATAACAATGGGAAGCAATAACTTAATATATATGAATCAAAGAGTCATTATACCAAAATCATGGAGAAACAAAGTCCTTGAAGACATACACACAGGTCATTTAGGTATAAATAAATGCATATCGAGAGCAAAATTTGCAGTATATTGGCCTAATATGATAACACATATAGAAAATGTAATTAATAGATGTTACGTATGTAATAAATATTCAAACTTGAATAGAAGAGATATGATAATTCATCAAATAATTAAAAAACCATGGCAAAAAATAGGAATTGATTTATTTAAAATACAAGGTGAAACATTCCTTATTGCAGTGGATTACTACTCAAAATATCCCGAAATCATGACGTTGAACAAAAATCTAACTTCCAAAAATGTAATCAACAAATTAAAATCCATATTTGCTAGACATGGAATACCCAAAATTGTTGTATCAGATAGTTGAAGACAATTCATCAGTGAAGAATATGAAACATTTTCCAAAGAATGGAATTTTCAAATAACTAAATCATCCCCATATCACCAACAATCTAACGGTTTTACAGAAAGATCAATTGAAACCATTAAGAAATTAATTGAAATTACATTAGAAAATAAAGAAGACATATGTACTTAGCTTTATTAAGTTACCGTAACACCCCTGTCTATGATACCTACATACCATCTCAGATATTAATGTCACGATACTTAAGAGACAACTTACCCATTAATGAAAACAAACTAAATTCTCAAATTATAAATAAGACAAAACTAAAGAACAAAATTGACACAAGACAAATCAAATCAAAAATTTATTATGACAAATCATGTGTACGTTCAAACGTTGAACTTAGAAATGGAATGCAAGTTTGGTTCCAAGAAAAGCCTAAAAGCACTTGGAAACTAGGAAAAATTAAGAATAAAATAAGAGAAAGAACTTACGAAATAGAAAAAGAGGATGGAAGATGTATAATGAGAAATAGTGTTTATATTAAAAACTTCAAAGATTCAAACGAAGTGATACAACGTTCAAATTTTGTATATAATAATAATATTGTAAATAATAACATTGCAGATGATAATATTGTAAATGACAACATTACAGATGATAATATTGTAAATGACAACATTACAGATGATTGTATTGTAAATGATAACTTTGTAGATGATAACATTGTAAAAAGAGTGAACTGTAAAAGAGTAACCAAAAAACCAAAAAGACTGTATGACTATGTAACGTAATAAGGGAGATGTAATAGATGTATGTAATATAGATGTAATGATGTAATGTATGTAATGTATGTGCCTTAAAGGTAAAGAAGGTTGTCTAACCTACAGCAAAGACCACGCAGAGAAGTTTAATAAAGACAGAGTATACACATGGCAGTTGTGTTGTTCAGTCGATTCCTAGATCCACTCCTAGATATATAACAGCTAATATAAATACATGAATTTGTTGCTACACCATCAACACACTTCAATACATTACAATAAAATAATATCAGCTGTTCTATGCTGATAGAAACTTATGATATGATTTTACTAACTAATTAATTCACTAAATGGTATCAATAACTAGGTAGTTTACCCTAGAATAGCATTGCAGTGTGAACGTACACTTTATTAAATAGCCACTCATTAATAAACATCGACTTTTTCCACTTGCATCTTAAATACCTATATATTTATTTGTGCCTTAAAAACATCGCCTTTTACATGAACAACTATTTATGACACTTGCTAGTGAGATGTGACTAAAATTAAATTTACATTACTATTTCAATTGTATATCCCACATGAAAAACATAGAAACTGGCTAACTGACCCGAGCGCTTCCAGTTAAAAAAATTATACGGTATCATATATTCATAAATTAAATCTCTGGTTGTTATTTCACCGCACGTCTGAGTCACTTAAATCCTTTTACACGGAAAATAAACCCTACTCAAGGTTTTTAGTGGATATATTCACATCCTTGACGACCGTTCATTAGTGCGTTGATTATTTCAGTGACGGCACCCCCAGGGATGATGTCCCTGACAGACACTGATATATCCTCCGCTCTCGTCTATCACGTTCATTATCAGCCTTTTAACAGTACCCTCTTTCGCCGATTAACAATGTATAATAGCGGATGGACGGAAACAGGGTTTCTATTTTACGCCACCCCTATAGCCCCACCCTTGATGCCCGCGTGTACCCGATAATTAGATCATTTCATATCACTTGCCATAATTATCGAAGTTGTAATTGCCAACTTTTATCGCCAGATTTAACTTGTTGGGGCGATGTAATTTTACTAAATTAGTATCTGAGCTTGATGTCATCATAATGTTAATGTTAAGATGTTAAGTCTTCATCCAATTAAAAATATTAAATTGGTAGAAACCCACAATAAAGTTTCACAAATTTCATTTGCTGAAAATGTAGGTATTTCATGATTTAGTATTGAAATAATAATTATAATAATAATACTAATTTAATGCAAAAAAAAATATTTGTAACAGATTACAATATGCAATAACACGTAATGATTATCATATTATCAAAACTTATTGAGAGTGAATGTTTGTAAAAAGTAAGTGGTTTAAAATTTACAGGAGTGTATACAATTATAAACACTAGATTTGATTAGAATTGTAGTTGTTGTTGTTGTTCGCCAGCACAATTGAAAATTTATAAAAACTAAACATCACAATTTGTTTATTTTATTAACACCTGTGTGTTACTCTTTTTCACTCTTTCTCAGGGTTCAAGTGGGATCAATTAAACTAAATAGAGAGTATTTTGGGCTTTTAATTAATTTTTATTAATGTATAAGAAAATTGTAACGAAATTTAAATAAATATGACAGGATAACAAAATGCAAATAAAATGATATAAACACGCAAAACAATAGAAAACTAAATAAATATAACTTAAACTAATACAAGTAATTAATTAAGAATAAATCAAACCTAAATGCACAAATTAACCTACTATAAGTATTTGTAACAAACATTTAATAATTGTACTTACGAATTCTTAATTGCAGTTTCACTGTAGGCAACAGTGTGTATTCCGATGTATGGTGGAGAATCGATGTCCTCTGTACGATTCACCAGAGAATGCAAATCTCTTGTTCGTTGTGGTCAGCTTGAAGTCCGGAAATGCCTTCGGAATTCTTCTCAGCAGATGCTGGTAGGCTAGAAGTCCTCTTGTAGCTTCTCTTAATGATTCCTAGTATCCGTTGATGATCTTTTGCTGCAGTCCTTCTTGGTAGCTGTCAGAAAATTGTGAGGTTGTGTTTATTCACTACACGAAATGAAATTTGTTTTAAACGCGTCACTTGCGGAAACAATTACAGAGTTGAAACAAAACTTTCTTCCACCGCTGTGGCAATCAACGTGGTTGTATCGGGATTGGAATACAAGTCCTCTAAACATGTGCGTCTCGGCTTGATATAACCTCGGTCTATTCTCTTTGTTTATAAATGTTTATATCGACGCCCCTCGTATGATTTTCGTCGCTTATTACTGGAATATTCAAGTCGCCTGTACCCGGCATTCGCGCATTCTCCATGGCAACGAATAACAACGTTGGAAATTGTAAATACAAATTTCCATTTTCCCATGAATGTATGTGTCCATTTTCACTTTCATTGGCAATTTTAGAATCCTTGTATCATTCCGCGTCCGCGGGAATGTCGTACAAGTTTCTACGTCGCTTCTGCGATTTCACTCTTAATTCGTGTTAAATACCTCATTACAATTTATTAATGTTAATTTGTGCCCTACTTATATTTAAAAATCTATCTGATTAATGCCATTCTTAATAATTAATAAGCCCTAAATACCTATTTATCCTAAGTATGACGGTACAGAAAGCGTCGAGTTATTTTGCAGTGGGAATGCCAGTGAAAATAAATAAAAGGAAATAGAAAGGTAATTGATACTGTTACCTCGAAAGTACTTAGTAAAATAGTAAAATTGAATTAGTTTGATACAATCAAACTTGACAAATATATTTAAAATTAATCAGTTCAAACCAGTTTACAAGCATGAGGAGGAAAACGTATAAATCAACATGAACTAAAATAAAACAAATTATACTAAAACATATATGACATTTTTATTTACAATTATAGTTGCAGACAACAAGACAACAAATATATTATGATAAAATACACGTCATAATGATACACACAGATTATTTTATACGATGGCGGTTCAGAAAGTAACCTACGTAGTACCTTTAGCGGTATTTAAAAAAAAGATACTTTATTATTGTTTACAATTTAATAATAAATATCTTTATTTATTAATTAGCTGAAGCTGAAGCTGAATATTAAAATAAAAATAAACTGAATATTAAACTAAAAAATAAACCGAATATTATACATTTGTTTTTAACTCCCTGTATATTTTGGCTGCGGTGTTATAGATGCCTCTACTTATGTATTTGTAATGTCTGTCCACACATTAGACAAATAAAATATAAGAAAGTACCAGTTATGTTAAGTAGATATCTCAACGAATTAACGAGAAAAAATAGAAACGGAAAAAATCAAAGAAACCCTAGACACGGAAGGTTTATGGAGCAATATTAAAAGTATACTTCTAAACGCGGCACAATTAGTATGTGGAACGACAAAAACTAAAAGCAATGTAAAGCAAACATGCTGGTGGGATGTGGATGATACTATAAAATCAGAAGTAAAATTTAAAAAAAGTAGAAATTTAAAAAATATCTGAGTGACCGAAACTAGGGCCCGTATCTACAGTCCGTACTTGAGCTTGAGTTTGACTTGAGTCGTATGTTTGGTTGCGTTCAGTCCATACACGTTTGTAGAAAATACGCAACCAAATATACGAAGTAAGTAGAACTCTGCTTAAGTACGGACTATAGATACGGGCCTAAGAAAACTATAAATAATACAAAACACACACTAACAGACTAAAAATCAAAGCATTAGTGAAATAAGCAAAACAATTAACATTTGAACAGTTTGGAAAGAAAATGGAAAGAGATAGCTATGGAAACAAAAAGCTATTCTACAAAGTGCTAAAAACATTAAAAACAGAAAAGCAACCTACTAACAGGTATATCAAAGCAAAAGATGGGAACCTACTAAAATACGACGAAGAAATAAAAGGATTGGAAACAATACTTTGAAGAGATACTTAATGTGCAGCAAATACATGAAGCGTATAGAAGTAGAAGAATTAACAGAAGGGAAAGCAGCAATCGGAAATATGGCAGGACAAGACGAAATAACCCAGCAGGAAGTAAATGAAACAATAAAAAGACTGATACGTGGGAAAGCGGCAGGACACGATGGTATCGTGTCGGAAATGGTTAAAAATATTGGAGATAACGGAATAGCTGCGATAACATACTTATTTAACAGAATACGGATGGTGGAAAAAATACCAAATGACTGGGAGATAGGAATCCTGTTGCCACTGTATAAAAAAGGGGAACAGAAGAGTGTACCAATTACAGAGGTATCATACTGCTAAATACAATGTATAAAGTTTATGAAATGATAATAGAAAAACGTTTGAAACAAATAACTGAGAAACAAGTAAAAAAGGCGCAGTGTGGATTCAGGAAAGGGCAAGGGGTTCAAGATCACGTATTTACCATAAAACAGTTATTAGTGAAAAACGCACAAGGCAAGATACTTCTTACCTTCTGGACAGAGAAAAAGCTTTTGTCAGCTTACCTTGGGAAAGAATCTGAAACAGACTAGCAAGCACAGGAGTAAATAGGAAATTAATAAATAACGTAAGTAGCTTCTACAAAAGTACAAGGAACCATGTGAGAACACAAAACTTGCGAGCAGAGAAATTCCAAACCAAAGAAAGTCTAAGACAACGGATATCTTTAAATAATTCAAAGGGAAGACAAGGATGCTAAGCGGGGCCTATAGATTCATGAAACCAGTGACTATAGCGGAAGGAGCCTGTGCCAGCCACCTGATATTCGCAAAAAATGAACAAGATCTGCAATACAATCTAGATGTATGGGCAAAAGCTCTAAGAGAAAGCAACTTAAAGATCAACATCAATAAAACCTAAACAATGGTGATATTGGAATAAGGAAGAACAATTGACATAAAATGTCAGCTTTCCACAGTTTCATTCATAGACAAATGTTCCCATGTCCACCATAAATTATAATAAAGAGGTGAAAATATTGAAACAAATTGCCACAAATAACGGATACGATAGTAGAATAATAGATCAATTAATCAAAAAACACACAACAAACATGTCTAAAAAATTATTGTATAATGTTACGAATATTACTAACCTAGAAGAAAAGTAGTCGTATATAAATTATGTAAATAGAGTATGCGTGAATTTTAAAAATAAGTTGCAAAATTAGCATTTAAGTGTGTAGTTGTAAATAAATCTAATCTAAGCAATATTCTGAGTAACACTTAGGACAGAAAAACTGTAAGAGAACAAAGTGGCATTTGCAAGTTACAGTGTTCAGAATGTGGCGCTTTCTATATAGGTCAAACGGGGAGGAATTTGAACATCAGACTTAAAGAACACCAAAAAACAGTTTTAGACAATAAATCGTTTACTGGGATTGCTGACCATTGTATCAAATATAACCATTATGTAGATACGGAAGGATTATCACTGCTCCGTAATGGCAAGAAAAAAAGAAGATTAGATCTATTGGAAATCCTCGAAATCAAGAAAGCTACGGGGAACATCGTTAACGACCAGGTGTGCTTTGAAAGCACGCCAATATTTAATGGCATCCTGGAAAGCCGTGTAATCAATTAACGAGCAATCCCACCACCATTATCAATAAAGCGCGTTTAGTATTTAAGTTACACAATATGAATTTGTATTCAGTTTTATCTCTCTTGAGAATGGCAGCATTGCCGAAATAATTAAAATAATTGAATTCAAACCAAGTGTTTGCTTTATTAACCTAATCAAAATGTTTCACCAAGAAGTAACCACTTCCCCATACCTTTCAACATTCAACGTAAGACTAAAGTACAAGACGTAGAACAAGTAGAAACGTTTAAATACTTGGAGGTAAGAATACACAGCAGTGGCTGAAACGATGCAGAAATCAACGACAGAATCGAAAGCGCTACAAAACTGTACTATGAGCTAAACTACACATTTATAAAGAAAAGGGAGGTGTCAGCGAAAATAAAAATAACCGTATACAATACAATATTCAAACCGATACAAGCATATGGATGCGAAACATGAACACTAAATGATCGTAGAAAAAGTAGATTCTAGGCTACCAAGATTAAATACTTAAGAGCAGTAAAAAGTATCATCCGAGGAGATAGAATTCGGAACGAAACTATAAGAGAGGAAGTAGGAGGCCCACTACTATCAAAATACATAGAACGCCAGCAGCTGAAATGGTTTGGCCATATAACCAGAATGAAGGCAGACAGGCAAGTAAATAAAGTATGGGAACCAACAGGAAGAAACGGGGGAGACGACGGAAAACATGGGACGACACAGTGGTAGTATACTTCAAGAGAAGAGGGCTGAGCTGGAAATAAGCTACAGACAAAGCTAGGAATAAAAAGAAATAAGCCGAATACATATATGTGTGAATATTTATATTACCTTAACACCCTACGTGTAGACTAAGGATTTGATTATAATAATAATAAATAATGTCTGTTCAGTCTGCATTTACTGTCAAATATTATGCCGAGGTATTTTTGTTCTATTTTTATTTTCCTTGAAAATTAATAATTATTAATTATTAATTGTTAATGATTAAATATTAAAAAATATTGGCCGCCCTTCATCTTGAATAGCATTTTACATTATATGTGTAAGAGGGTTTTTACTCATATATACAAGGAAACGACTGACCAGCCGCAGGCGAATCTGTCACCTTGTAGAGCCTCTAAAAACCATTACCCAACGTACAAATTTACAATATTTTATTTGTTAAACACGAGTATATAGTTAAATTAAGATAACAACATGACAGTATAAAATATATTATCTGTTAGTGTCAACATTTATATAAACACATTATTAGTATTTAAATCATAATTGAGGGGCCTAAAAGTAAAAGGGTTTAAGTGGATTTCTGGTACTTCTGAGATAAATGGCTTTAAAGTTAACTTAAAATTCAAAATTCCAGGAATAAGTTAAGATCACTGTGTTAATATTTGAGTCTAAAATATCACCCTATAGTTTTCTAAACTTATTCCAGGAATTTTGAAAATCAAGTTTACTTTAAAGCCATTTATCTCAGAACTACCAAAAATGCACTTAAACTATTTTACTTCTAGACCCCTCAAGTGCACTTTTATATTAAATCGATCAATGACAGAGTTGAAAAAAATATACCTAATAACAATAATTGAAAATTAAGTGAGTTAATAGTTTATTATTTCGCGCGGAGGAGAAGTGAGGCTTGCCTTTGATTACGCGTCTTACCCTTACGCGCCGAAAGGCGTAAACTCAGGCGCGCCATGAAAAGTCACTTCGCCTCCAAGTGAAATGTACTATTTTTTTGTCAAACGTCCTGCAAAATACGAGAACTCATAATATCCATACCTATATAATTTTTACAAATAAATTTAATATCAAAGAATGCATCGTACGGTTTTTTTGTTTTCTTGACAGAAACTAGTTCAGCATTTGAAAGTGATGGTGATATTTTTTGTTGAAGAAACCATTTATATGAAACCGTGTTGAAAATAAATTAATAAAAAAAATGGTCAAAATAAACGCTACTTTTATTGATACAGAGACAAAAACAAATTTCAAATAATTAACTAAATTGAAAAAAGTCATGAACAATCTTTAATTTATTTTCTTTCCAGAAGATGAAAATCTTCCTCTTGGATGAAAAACTTCGTTTAGTGGATTTTCTTCTGTATTCCAGGGTCATATTGTCCCTTTTTATTGACCAGCAGTAATCATCCAGCATTAAAACATTCCACCAACCTTGATACTTGGGTTTCATTTCTTTCATGTTTTGGCGGAACCTCTTACCTCTCTCCTCACTCACATCACCTAGATTTTCGGGGAAGTAATCAATATGCGAGGTAAAAAGTGAACTTTTATGCTCATATTACATCCAAATTCTATAAATTTCTGTAGCATGTTTCTCACAATATCCTTGTAGTTAGGATCCTTGTTGTTTCCCAAAAAGCCTTCAATAACATTAGCAAATGAAATCTATGCATCTTTCTCAGTTTTGGTCATGGTATTAACAAATTCTTGATCTTTCGTTAATCTCCTTATTTGAGGACCGACACAAATTCCGTTGTTTAATTTTGCATCTCAGATAGCGGAAAATTTTCTACAAAGATATTTGAAATAGTCTCCATCTTTATTTAAAACTTTAACCTAGTGTTTCATTAATCCTAGTTTAATATGCAGTGGAGGTAACAAGATGTTTTGTGGATCAACAAGACTTTCGTGCAGAACATTTTTTGATACGGGAGTTCTATTATCTCTTCTTCCCTTCCTCCCTTCCAAGCAGAGGCATACGCAGGAATAAAAGAGCGGCTATGCGAATTAAGAACCGTTATTTTGCTCATGGATGAGAAAATCAAGAAGCTGGAAGAAGAAAATGCATCTCTACGTTTAGAGGTTAAAAATCCACACCGATTTACTCTAAATGAGGTGCCAAGTGTAAAAAAGGTAAACAAACCGAAAACGCGCGCAAATGCATCTGAGCCGTATACGCCGGCGCCGATGCCGGTAATAATAGTGAACGCTGACACGCCGATAGATGTCTCCGCTGCTTGCACACCTGACACTTTATCTCACTTAACGGAGCAATTTCTACCCGTGAACAAAACTCGCGCGCCATCAGTAACGACTCAGGAACCAGCCACAAATCAAAAGGATGATGTAAAATGGACCCAAGTTATAGGCAGAAAAAAACGAAAACCTTTCTTAAGTAGTACTGTCTCAAAGAAGGATACGAACAAGGCTGCGGATCACCTCATTCGAAACAGAAGAAAAACACTAAAAGGGACTGTGACCTGGAAAGATGATAATTTCTGTGCTGCGCCCCGGAAAGCGTGGATATATGTAGGACGTGCTATATTAGAGGTTACTTCGGATGAAATAATAAAATATTTGAAGAATCGTTTTCCAAATAACAACTTTAGCGTAAAAAAACTCGTTGGTCTGAGCACACTCACGTCATCTTTTAAAGTGGGCGCGGATTATGAAACTGAAAGAACCCAATGTATGGCCCTCTGGAGCGGTGATCAGGCGATTCAATTTTTTTCGTGCAAGAGAGGATATAAAAACCTCAACATAACGGAGAGAAATCAAGGGTTGACAGCATCTGGCGCAACAACTATAGAGATCTTGTTTCTCAGCGTACAAAGCATCAAAAGCAAACTAAACGAATTTGATGCGTTTCTAAGTGAACAAAATTTCAACATTTTGTGTTTCTCGGAGCATTGGCTTAAGACCGATGAAATATGCTATCTAAAAGTTGGAAACTATACACCTGCTGCCGACTACTGCCGAAGTGTAAACAAAAACGGAGGTGTTGCTATTCTTGCAGAATCAAATATGATCTACTCAAAAATTGATTTAAAAAACTATTGCCATGAAAAAGACTGTGAATTTTGTTGTATTTATATTGAGTGTTTAAATTTATATATATTGAATGTAAACAGGTCGCCGGCCGGCGATTTAAATATTTTTATAAACAATATCCTAGAGGTATTAAATAGCCTAAACTGGGGAAATAACCGGATAATTGTAGGTGGTGACTTCAACGTCAGTTTTAAGGATGTGTCTGGGACCCAAACGAACCTAGTGATAGTCACAATGATGAAGTTCAATTTAGAGTATGTTGTTAATTTCAATACTCGCCTAAGAAATACGATTGATAACGTATTTGTTAATTTTGACACTGAATTTATTAAAGAGGTCTCACCTATTGAAACTTTTCTTTCAGACCACCAAGAAAAAGTTATGAAATTATCATTTCCATGCACTAAGGCAAAAGCGAGAGCTGTCAAAGTAATTCGCCCTGTAACATTGTCCGGCAAACTTATATTATTTAATCAATTAAATGATGTCAATTGGTCAGCCATCACAAATGATCAAACACTACCAACGGACTGTAAATTTGATATGTTTGTACGGTTAATATCCACCTGTATCAAAGAATATTTTCCGGAGAGAACCTTGCGCCAACATAAAAACTCGAAGATGAATTGTTGGTACACAAAAGAGCTGAAAAAAATGCGGGATACATTAAATCTACTGGTTGAAATGTGTCGTCAATATTCTTCGCATGAACTGATACAATTAAAAAAACTATAGAACAAATTACAGGAAAATGCTTGTAGATGCTAAAATTCATTCTAATAATAACTTTATAAACAATGCTAATAATAGATCGAGAGCTATATGTGAAGCTATCAACGCTAACAGAGCTGCCCGTATCTACAACTCAAAACCATCTAAATCATCTAATGCAAATCATTTTAATGAGTATTTTTCTCAAATACCTTTGGATTTATTAAAAACCATACCGGCCAGCACTATAGACCCAATTGTATTGATGAATACAAACCTAAGCAACCTTCCTACCAGTTATTTTGAGTTTACTGAGGTGTCCACTGCTTGTGTTCGTACTGTAGTTAAATCCCTAAGAGACACTAAAGCACGTGATATCTACGAAATTACTACGGAGTTGCTCAAGTCAGTCATAGACCCTATTCTATCCCCGCTCACACATTAAGTTAACTTGTGCATAAGGGAAAGTATATTCCCAGATGTACTTAAGACTGCGGTGGTCATCCCTATTCACAAAAGCGGATCCGTGGAAGATCCGAACAATTTCCGCCTAATATCACTACTTCCAATAGTATCAAAGGTCCTTGAGAAAGTATTACTTTCACAGATACAAGTATATTTTGATAAAAATAATCTATTTTATGAAATGCAGTACGGTTTTCAAGCTAATAAAACTACAACTGACGCCCTCATGTCTGTTGTGAATGATGCGGTAGAGTGTCTTGATAGAGGGGAATATAGTTTTCTAACTTTTCTGGACTTGAGCAAGGCTTTTGACTGCATTGACCACTCGATTCTGCTTCAAAAACTGTATTGCTATGGAATGCATCCTACTAGCTGCAGAATGTTAATGTCCTATTTAAAAGACAGGACTCAACTTGTTTTACACGCTGAATCTCTCTCCGATTCCATTACTATTAACAGGGGTGTGCCTCAGGGGTCAGTCTTGGGCCCGTTGCTTTTTCTAATTTACATTAATGACTTAGCCCCGCATATCAATAGGGGTAAAACTTATTTATATGCCGACGATACCACAATATCTGCGAGATCAAATGATATCAACGATTTAATGGATAGAGTGGCAACTGGCACCTTTGAAGCAGACGGGTGGTTTCGTTGCAATAAATTGAAACTGAACAATGCAAAATCATAAAATATGCTAGTTACACTAAAAAAGACCGATATTATTTGTATTGATTATGCTAATACCATTAAATATCTTAGGATCACAATTGATTGCAATCTGGTATGGAAAGTTCACTGTCAACAACTAGCAAAAAAACTATCTGGCAGTATATTCGCCCTGAGGAGTCTAGCTCGAGGTGGATCGACTCAGGTTCTAAAAAATGCATATTATGCCCTGTGCCACAGTCACATAAGTTATGGTATCCTAGTATGGGGTCATGCTAGCTCCAGAGACCTAATATTTAAAGCACAAAGGAAAGCAATTAGAACCATATCTGGTCTTGGATACAGGGAAGACTGTCGTACTAGCTTCGTCCAGCACAGAATATTGACAGTACCGTCGCTTTATATCTTTAAATGCCTTCTGCATATAAAATACTCAGTTGGAACACATCCCACTTTCGCTGACTGTCATAATTACAACACGAGAGACGGATATAATCTGTGTACCCCTCAAGTAAGGCTCAGCAGATGTCAAAACAGCTCTTTTTACCATGGTCTTCCAATGTTCAATATGCTACCCCAATCCATTTGAACACTGGAATCTTGTAAATTTAAAACAGCCGTGAAAAGGATTTTAACAAGTAAAGCATATTACAGTACCCATGAATATTACAATGATGCTCCTTGTATTTAGTCGCGGATAGACCTACATATGTTGTCTTAATATTTTAAAATGTAGTGTGATGTAATTTTATATGCTTTGTAAATTTTGCCGTTTTTGTGAACGGTTATTTTTTTAATATGTATTTTTTTTGGATATATTATGAAATGACAATTGTAAGGCTGCAAAGCCATTCACATGAAATAAATTGAATTGAATTGAATTTTTATACTGTCCTCTCTCTTCCAATGTTGATGTCTACTTCGACTGTCCCACTCACAAAAAAAACATGAGTACTTTGTATACCCTGACTGCTGTCCTAGTAGAAGTCTCACATATTCCTACAAATTTTCCAACTATGATCATTGTATTTCATTTTTTCAAGCATTACTTTAAGTTTTTCGTAGCTTTCCGTCATTTGCGCAGAACGGGCAAACGGTACCGATGAAAAAACATTTCTATAATGTAATAGAACAGCTTTAAGGCTTTTTTTGGAAGAATCAATAAAAAGCTTTCAATCATCGGGATTGTATGTGGCCCCAAATTTGTTTATCAGGCTGGAAATGTCGGTGCAATAAACTAGACAACCACTTTTTTCAAAATAGCCTGAATACTCGAATTTGCGTTTCCTAAAATACAAGATTTTAACGTCTTCCGTCAGTAAATGTTTACTTTGTAGTCTGGATGAATGAATTTCGGAAAGATCCTTTGGAAGACCTAAGCCTCTAAGGTTCGTATCTATAGTCCGTACTTGAACTGGAGTTCAACTCAGGTCGTAATTTTGGTTGCGTATTTTCTATATACGTTTATGCACCAAACGCAACCAAATATACGCAAATATACGACTTGAGTCGGACTCATGCTCAAGTACGGACTATAGATATGGGCCTAAGTCGTTAAGTTCGATCTTGGAAAGTAACTGTGGTTGCTTAGAGACGTACGATATTTCACTGGCATTGGTAAAGTTGTTTTCATCAATTTCAAGTTCAGAACTACTGGTAACATCTTGTAGCATCTCTCAGATATTGGCACGTCTGGACCATATGGCACCGGCCTAATTGCAGACTTGAGGTTCGGATACATTGCACATACAGAAATAACAGTCATCATGGTGATTTGTTGGCTCTCGCTAAATCATTGGTATCTAAGAGGGTTGGGATTTTCTTGTTCCATTACTCCAATGCCTTAAACTCTCTTCACATATCATACATACAACATGTGGTGCCCAATGTTTGTCTTGATCACCAATCTTTACTTTAAAATACTCGTAGTATTGGTGTTTCAACAGTGATGTAATTTTTAAATTTCTTGACCACAATACAACAACACACAGCAAAAAGTATCTGGATTATTTTGACAAAGTATTGGCATTTTAAATACGAATTTAACTGCAAAGAGCTCACTTTTCACTAAACTAAACTAAAAAACTAATATAACTAACTAACTAAAAACTCACTAAACAACGACTGCCTAGACCGAATGCAAACAGGCCAATGAATGCGCTTGTTACACAAAGATGTCTATATATATATATATATATATATATATATATATATATATATAACTCATTCGCCGAAGATCTGACTGCAAATCCAGCCACCAAAACTTCACATAAGTGAACAGATCCAAATTACAAATTTTACGTTGGCCTGTGTTATTAGTAACAGAAGCATATCTACAGGAAAACAGGAAAAGAAATACAAAACACATATATATAGTATATTACATACATATACATACATAATCCTTCCTCTTGTACCTTACGGTGTCGAGGTGTCGTGGCAGAAGTTTCTCCACCGACGACGATCAGTAGCCAACTTCTCTGCTTGTCTCCCTTCAGTTTTCTTCGTCTGTAAGACTTTGGCTACTTCACTGTTTTTGAGCCTGCCTCTTGTTCTCTGCTTATCCTTTCCTAGCTTCCATATCACTTTCACTTTTCTATTTTGTTTATTCTAACCATATGCCCAAACCACATTAGTTTCTACTGTCTTAATAAAGGTTTTACGCAGAGATCCTATCTTATTAGGTTATTGTTTACCCGGTCTCTGATTGTTACATCCGCTACTGCTCTTAAATAGCGCATTTCACTAGCCTGGATTCTGCTTTTTTCTTGATCACTTACTCTCCATGTCTCGCACCCATAAGTTGACACCGGCACAAATACACTTCTGTAAATTTTAATTTTGGTAGTAAGGCTGACTTCCTTCTTTCTTATAAATGTTTTATTCATTGCGTAAAACAGTTTAGTGGCATTGGAGATGATCAATTTCATTTTGTATGGTCCCTTTTGCATTGATTATCGAATTCCAGATATTTAAAATTTTCTGTCTGTTTTAGTGTGGTGCTGTTTAATGTTATCTCCAGTTTTTCCTCTTTTTTGCCTATTACCACGACCTCTGTTTTTTCGATGTTGATACACATATTATTCTTCTGGAGGTCGTCGTCCCATTCCCTTGATGTTCTTCTGTAAGTCGGTTTTCGAGTTTGCAATTATTAATAAGTCATCAGCATTTATCATTTCTGATATGTATACATGTTGTATTTTATGTACGATATATGCTGCATTTATCCGTTATCTGCATGTCTTTAAATTTTATCCATTAGTAGTATAAACAAGAATGGGCTAAGAACCCCTCCTTGTCTGACTACCATGGTTGTTACAAATTCTTTGGAGTACACATTATTTGTTCTTATTACACTTCTTGTAGAGCGATAAAAAGTTTTTATTGCTCGCAATAAATTATAACCAATGTTGCATTCTTCTAGGATTTCCCATATTTTTTCTCTGGGCGCACTGTCAGAGGCCTTGGTAAGATCAACAAAACCTACGTATAGGTTGCTATTATGAGTCAGAGTTTTTCCTGTTGGTTGCCTTATACTGAATAGCAAATCTGTTGTCCCTCTTGATGGTCTGAAGCCACATTGGTTATGGTTTATGGTGGCGTCTACAATTTTTCTTAATTTTTTTTCGAGTATCATTTCGTACACTTTACTGATGACGCTTAATATTAAAATACCTATAGTTAGCGCATTTTTTTGTATCTCCTTTTTTGAAAATTGGTAAAATTATTGCTACCTTCCAGTCTCTAGGTACCGTTCCTCGTTTTCCAGACCAGGTTTATCCAATTATGCAGGCATGCGAAGCCTTCCTCATCCATATATTTAACCATTTCAGCTTTTATATTGTCTTGGCCCGCTGCTTTGCCATTTTTTAGACTCGTGACAGCTGTTTCCACTTCTAGGAACGATATTGCCTCTTTTATACCATGGTATTCAGTATCTCCATCCCTTACCCTCTCTACCGCTGTTCCCTCCTTCCAATATTTCAGTAAAATATTCTCTCAACCTCTCCACAATTTGTTTGTCATCTGTGATTAGTTTGTTTACTTTATCTTCTATGTACATAGTTGATGCCCCTTTTCTTTGTTTTCCTCAGGCTCTTCAGCGTTCGATAGAGTAGTTTGGCGTTTCCTTGGCTGTTTTTCTCGATGATGTTTCCAAATTGTCCCCATGATTTCTGTTTTTCTTCCTTGGCCCTTGCTTTCACTTTTCTGTTTTGTTCTTTGTATACTTGGAACTTAATTTCTGTCTTGTTGCTCAAATTTGATTTCCATAGTTTCTTTTTCTTTTTAATTTCTGATTTAACTTATTCATTCCATCACGCAGTGCCCTTATTTGTTCTTTAGATGGACTTACCGCATATTTACTCTGCTGTTCCACAGATTATTAGTCTGAATACCTTCCACAGACTCTCGCATCCTCATTGTTGATATGCCAGTCTGCTTTATCGAAATCCCTCTTTAGGGCTATTTTGTAAATTTCGTTTACTTTAGGTTCCGTTAGTTTATACATTTTATTACTGTGGCAGTTGTAAGTGCCATTTGCTGCAGTCCTAGTATATTCACCGATGTATAACTTAGCTTTTACTAGATAGTGGTCGCTCCAGATCTCCAGGCACACACTTTTACGTCATGTATTTCCTTTCGGTATTCATTCAGTACTATCATATAGTCAATATCATCAATACTAAGTCTATGATAGAGTTTTCCTTTCTGCTTTCCATAACACGTGTGAACTTATGTATGTCATTGTGTTTAAATTTGGTATTACTCACTATCATGTTATTGTTTACATAAAAATCTATCACTCGTTGTTCATTATAATTTTTAGTTTTTTTCCCAAACGATCCCATCCGTCCTTTATTTGTGCTAGTTCCAACTCTTCCATTGAAATCACCCATAATTATTATCTGATGATCTACCCTGTCTCTCTCTTTTTGAATTTCTATTGTGTAATCTTGATCTATCCATATATCTGTTCCCTTAAGGCGCCTTGCATTCTTTAAGATTTTCATCTTCTTATTACTTCTTGGCAGTTTAATAAGTATCGGTCTACAGTCATCGACTCTGAACTTACTAATTTGCCTGGCTTCCGCTATATCATTTTGTTTATCTATCATTACTCCTGCTTCATTTAGTATCGCGCCTATCTTTTCCTTAGTTTCCGTCTCCCCATCTTCTATATCATCAACCGTCCCTTTGAACACTAGATTATTCCTTCAAATCTATTTGTTCAAATTTGCTATTATATCGTCTTGTTTCACAACTTGTTCCTTTAATTTCCCATTTTCTTATCTCACTACTGCCATTTCCTTAACTAAGAATTCCACTTTCCCATTCATTTGCGATGTATCTGATTTTATATCCTGGAGCATTCTTTGTAGCTTCTCCATGTCCGCCATTTCTTGTTGCATACTTATGTATACTATTTGTTTTTCCGTTCTTGTTTATTGGTTGCTTATATAGTATACTATTGATTGTTATTTTATGCAATTTATCGTATTGCTTCGCATTGTTTATTTAATGTTGCCATGACAACACTTTCCCTTCCGCTGACTGGAAAAGGAAAAGTAAAACTTCCGCTGGCGGAAATGTAACATTTTTCCACGGTCAACTTAGTTAAATAATGACATAATTTTCTTACGTTTGAAGAAAAAATAATATAAACATGACAAAGGAGAGTATAAATTTGACAAGTATATCAAGTTAATTTTTTACACTGGCCCGTGTCACCTATACATGCTTAGTGCATGTAATGGTTACCTTACCTGATAACTATATAGGCTAGTTAGAGAGGCATTTGCGCATTTACGACAGATAAAAACCTTTATTCTCTTATTGGTCAAATTTTCTTTTATTTTTTTGTTTTATAGGGGAAAATAGTTCCTACAACTTTTTTTTTTAACATTGTTCAATAGCTTTCACGAAAAAAAAAACATTTAAACAAAAATTGATTAAAAACATCTTATTAAAATAGGATTATGAAGGGTTACTTCTACGGTTCTACACAAAAGTAAATAAAATGAAAATTTGTCTCTTGTTTAAATATAATGCAATAGTTTAGCTATTGATGTTTTGGATACATGAGTTATAAGGTTTCAATACTGTCATCATTTTAGTGTGCAGATGTTATGTGCAGTGGTAAGTTTATATTGGATTAAATGCATTTATTTTACGACTAATGGAATTCCCGTTAATTCCACAATATGTATCATTAATGGCGCGAAGACTGCACAGGTTGCCGGAATATTACCGCCAGATTACCGAAGCGTACCGTTATAGCTAAGCACCCACTCCACATTTACATAATACATCACGCCAAATTGAATACGGCTGAAAATCCGTGTGCGTCCCTAAATTGAAATAGTTTCGTCGCCTTTTGCTGCTCCGCCACAATTATGGACGAAATTCGCTAAGTCGGCACCACCCCCGCACCGAAACAATGCCGACTTCTGAAACCGGTGCCCGAAGCTACGTAAGAATTCCTACTTCCAATATAAATTATTAATTCACACCGAGCACAATGGATCAATTGGAGGAATATTTTCAACCGGCTTCAGAGGTTAATGTATGCAATTACGGTGGCTGAAAGGCTCACGATTCAGCGGCGCGAATTCCCACAATGCAAAGAAGGAAAAGTGCATTTATATACCTGGAATTATCCTGACTTTGATAAATTATAGGGCATCTTAGAGCTGCAAGGGAGTCTATGTTTTGGGTTAGTGGATGAATTTTGTGGCTGCTCGTCAGTGAGAAAATTAATGGCAGCGTTCGATTAAAATCGTAAATATACAGCTTGTTTCAACGCTCAGGAAACGGTCACTACGGGGTTATTAATTAAAATATAACATATTATTTCATACAAAAGTTGTGTGCAATAATGAGTTACATTTCGTAAAAATATTGAAATTTATACAGCGTGGTTTATATGATAGATAGAGACTAACCTTTTGTTTTTTTAATAAAATACCTACAATATATATATATATATATATATTTGCATTATTGGATTCTATGTTGCTACAGAATTAAAATTATATCAGGTTATAGGGGTTGAAGCCCAGCCGTTTGTATGTTATTCAGATGTTTATACAAAATTTAATGCAATTTTATTAATTTTTTCTGCTCTTACTGATGGAGCTAGTAAGCGCTAATTTGGTGCATAGTTTTATTGATAGATGGCCTTCAATATAGAATTTTCATTTGAACAACATCACTATTTGTTCATATTTGTAAGTAAAACACCCTATATATTATTGTATAGTATGGAAGTCCATTAAATGATCTTTCATTTGATATAGGATTTCCTATGTCCACTGTTACTTTAATATTTCGGAATTATTCGTAATTAAAATATTTTCAATTTTGGTTGGTAAATCATCTATCTTTATCTTATCTTAAAATATATATTTATCAGATATAAGTAGTCACTCAGTGCCTGACCTCCGTACCGTATGTAAGTGTCTTTGCATGATCGAGTGAATGAAATTTAATGTCACAAGGCGTCCCACTTATTTTACGGGCACGGCAATCATAGTGGATCAAGTTCAACACTAAAAACAATAACAGTGAATGTAGAACAAATACACTAATGTATCTCACAATCATGATTATATATTATAATAAATAAAGCGGGATAAACAAATTATAACGCAATCATGTCCTATGTACTATTGTTAGGTAACTTAATTTTAGTTTGAATTGAAATTGCGCGCGCAGCGCTTTTGGTAAGAACAGAGTGGGTACGCACGATGATTAGCGAAGACGGCCGACCTCACTTTGAGAACGGCGTCCCGCAGACGTAAGGGGAATCATTTAGTGCCAGGCAGCCGAGGTGTGTGTGTCCATTTTGATTAGGCAGAATAAACGTGAGTTACATGAGATTACTGTTCGGGGGGTATCTATTTAGGAAGGTATAACGCTGTGTGCCACCTTACCGGTCCTATGTATATTTGCTGTGAGCCTGGGGGCTAGCGCTGAGTACCCGATATACAATTAAGCTGTGAGCTAATGATAGATACGTCTTTCGTGCCACCCCGATTGTAGGTTTCTTGTGACTCACCGCTGAGGACTGTTTTATTATTGTTACAGACTTCGGTAGCTGATAGACGTCCGAAGGCCGGCCCGCCAAGAGAGTGAATGAGCCTGTCAAATAAATTATAATAAATAAGTAATGCTTTAAGAAGGTGTCTCTTTATTCCCCTTGTTCGAGTGTACTGAACCCTGTCGCCAAAATAGTTAACCTGACATAAAATCAAATAGCCGATTTTACTATCTCAACAACAACCGTTGTACTGAAAAAAAAACAGTAAATAACATCTCATAAGCGGGATGAATCACGCGCAAGCCAAGTGGCCTTGGTGCGGCAGGGACGGCGCATTTCTTAGCTCGAGCGATGGAATTGCGCGCGGCACACTGTTGCCGAGGTGCGCAGAGAGCACGCAATATGGTCTCTTTCACTCTTGGGCCGGACTGTACAGCTAAAATGATTTAAAATTTAGCCTTGAATGTATATATTAAATTTTACATTTTACACGTCTTAACTTGTTTGCGCCTATGGACACACACGTTACGCAGTTACTTAATAAGTATACGATTGCGCTCTAAGGCGCACGACTAATAATTAATTAAGAATACTAAAATTAATAGATAATGAAAGAAAATGGGAACTTTAAAAAAAAGATTAATAATAATAATACGTATGAATGAGGGCTTATACAGGAGAAATGAATTGATAACAAATTGATTTAACAATAATATTGTGTTGTGGATGAATTTAGTTTTTTTTTCGTACATCTCAGAATTGCAAAAATAAATAATCAAATAATATTTACAAATTTAATAAAAATAGACACTTAAAAGATATCTTCTAATTTAATTACAAAAAAAAAAAAAAAAAATTCATTTCTTTTGTAATATATTCTTCTAATTTTAAAATTGAAAGTAAAATTACAGTTAATTGTTGATATAGTAGTAATATTGTCTTATTACAACTACGGATAATTTAATAGCATTAAGTAAAACATCCCATTTTGTTCATTTTTAGTGAAATACGTGCCCATTACACACAATAAGAACTCTCCGCCCTAACTCGCCCGAAATTTAAGAATCATGATTAAACGCAGAAAGAACCAAGCTGCTTCTTCCACCCCAGTCGATGATGACGAGGCCAGCACAGTGTCTAGTGACATAAGTATGATATCCAAAAACATGGAGCAGATGAGCCAAATGTTGCTGAGCCTGACGCAAAATGTAAACAATTTGAGCAATGCCTCAATTGCGGCAAATAATGTGGCCGGTCCGAGTAAAAGACCCAGTGGCTTTAATATGCCTGTACCACATTATGATCCTTCGGATGAGTTGAGCTCAGTTACAAAATATTTGGAAAAGATCGAACAGCTGGCCGGAATAAATGGCTGGGATGAGCAGGCTATGATTTTTGTGGCCACATCAAATTTAAAAGGAATGGCCTTAACATGGTTTAACGCCAAAAAAAAGGTTAGATCTCTCTTGGCAGGAGTGGAGAGCGTTGCTCATTGAGTCGTTCCCGGAAGAACTCGACTATGAGAATGCGCTCGCCAAAATAGTTGACAGGGTAAAGAGGACAGACGAGAGCATGATCGAATATTATTACAATAAACTCTCCCTTATGGAAACGTTTGATTTCAAAGATAACGTGAAGGTGAATCTTCTGATTGGAGGACTGAAAACCTCGCCATCGATTCAGGCAGCTGCCAGAGCTGGACAGCACCAAACACCTGCGGCACTTCTTCAGCTGCTCAAAACGTTTCCATCCGACAATGTAACCGCTAAAAAGATAAAACCCTTCAAAGGAATCTTCAAAAAGAAGATGGTAACTACATTTAATCCAAGACGAAACCTTAAATGTTTCCATTGCAATGAGTGGGGCCATATATCCACGGGATGTCCCAAAAAGGCAGGAGGAAACCGCGAAAAGAACGTCAACGCGATCTCCAATAAGGTAATGTCTAATAAATATTTAACGCATGTTACAATCGAGGGTAATTCAGTGAAAGCGTTCATTGACTTCGGGGCCACTGTAATGACCATGACTCAGGCCACTACCCAAAAACTCAAAACAAACTATGCCCCTGTAACGACATTAATCAAGGGATATGGTGGCGGAGCTGTTAAAGCGTTAGGTAAAACGAGGCAACTAAAAGTTAAAATAGGTGAATGTGAGGCACCATTATCCTTTTTGGTTGTTCCGGATGACAGTCAAAATATAGACGTTATTATTGGACAACCATTCACTGAACTTCCACATGTGGTAGTTTTAAAAACATCTGAGGCGCTAATCTTCAGTAAGAAACAAACCGAGAAGTGTCTACTAAGGGCATTAGAGGACACGCTCATTCCTCCAAATTATGTAGGATTTGTAGAATGTGTTGGTACAAGACCAGGAGAAATTTACGTGGAAGAAAGTTTGCGGCTCAAAGAAGGAGAGGAACATCAAATACCAAGATGTATTTTACGAGTCACAACTGAAAATTCATGTAAAGTTCCTGTGACCAACCTATCAAATAAAGAGCTACTAATTGAGAAAAACGTAACTGTAGCACGAGGATTAAATTGTGAGGAGGAGCAAGACGGAGAGAGGCCCTCGCAAAGAATAGAAATGGTACCGTTCCGACTAGAACAAATTAATATTAATAAGGAATTATCTCCAACCGAAAAGAATAGAGTTTTGAAACTTATAAATAAATACCGGGATTGCTTTGCGACATCGCTAAAAGAAATTGGATGCTGTCCAAGTACAAAAATGAATATCAAATTGACATCAGACAAAACAGTGTTTTACAGACCATATAGGATGGCTCCTTCCGAACGACAAAAAGTTAAAACAATGATAGAAGAAATGAAAGAGGCTGGAATAATTAGAGATTCGGAGTCTGCATATGCATCTCCCATTCTTTTGGTCAACAAACCAAATGGAGAAAAGCGGATGTGTGTAGATTATAGGAAGTTGAATTCCATAACAGAAAAGGATCGTCACCCCCTTCCTCTGATAGATGACCAAGTAGATCAACTCAGAGGATATAAGTTCTACACAAGTTTAGATTTATTTTCTGGTTACTACCAGCTTGCAATAGATGAAGATTCTAAGCATAAAACAGCCTTCGTCACTTCCGATGGACAATACGAGTTTGAGCGCGTACCCTTCGGGCTTTGCAACGTACCTAGCGTTTTTCAACGGCTCATTAATCGTGTTCTAGGACCATTGAGAGGGACAGTGGCTATGGCATATCTTGATGATGTCTTATGTCCAGGAAAAACATTTGACGACGGTCTCAAAAACTTGGAGGAAATATTTAAAGTTCTAAAAATAAATAATCTTACCCTAAATCCGCTGAAGTGTTTCTTCTTCAAAAATTCCATTTCATATCTAGGTTTTGAAATATCAGGAGAAGGAGTAAAACCTGGAGATAACAAAACAAAAGCGATTGATAAGTTCCCCACACCGAAAAACGTACAAAATGTTCGCCAATTTCTAGGACTAATTGGATTTTTCAGGAGGTTCGTGAAAAACTACGCTAGAATTAGCAAACCACTAGCTACATTGCTAAAGAAAAACAAGGTTTGGAAATGGTCAGACGAACATGACAAAGCTTTTCAAGAAATGAAGAAAATATTGGTCGAGAGGCCTGTACTTTCCATATATGATCCTGAAGCGACAACGGAAGTCCATACGGATGCGTGTCAAAATGGCATAGCTGGCATAATGCTGCAAAAGAATGGTGAACATTTCTTCAAGCCTGTCAGCTATTTTAGCCGAATATTGACGCCAGTTGAGCAAAAATGGCATTCGTATGAGCTGGAAGTTCTCGCTGTTGTCGAGACTTTGAAAAGGTATAGATCGTATTTGATTGGAAAGCAATTTACTGTCGTTACCGACTGTAGTGCTATAAAAGCAGCGGCTGAAAAGAAAGATATAATTCCTAAGGTGGCCCGCTGGTGGCTACAGTTGCAGGAATTTACCTTTGAGGTTATCCATCGAGCAGGGACTAAGATGTGTCATGTCGACGCACTCAGCCGAAATCCGGTGTCTAACGACGAGCAAATGTCAGAGAATTTCGTATTCCGCATCGAAGTAGATGATCTAATTCTTGCAGGTTAAGTATCTGACAGAAAACTTGGAGCTATACACAAAATTATTCAACGAAAACCTGAAGATGATTATGAACGAAGTCTTCACGCACAATACAAAATAAAAAACAACAAAATTTACAGACAAATTAACGACAAAGATCTTTGGGTTGTTCCGAAACAGATGCGACGTGAAATAGTGCGAAGCTGTCATGACGAAATGGGTCACTTCTCAATTGATAAAACAATGCAAAAATTATAGGAATGTTATTGGTTTCCCGACATGCGGAAATATGTAAGTAAATATATCGCTTCTTGTATAAGATGCATTCTTTACAAAGTTCCGAGAGGAAAACAGGAGGGATTATTACATCCAATAGAAAGAATCGCAACTCCATTTCACACAATTCATGTGGATCATCTGGGACCCTTTAATCCCAGTAACGGAAAAAGGTACATAGTTGCAGCGGTGGACGGTTTCACAAAGTTTATAAATCTAGCTGCTACTCGCGATACAAAGACAGCACCTGTACTTAAATTTTTAAACAACATCTGCAGTACCTATGGTGTACCTTCAAGGATCATAACTGATCAAGGTACTTGTTACACAGCTAAAAGCTTTGAAACATTCTGTAAGGACAAAGGCATAGTCCATGTGAAAAATGCAGTGGCTACGCCACGAGCTAATGGTCAAGTCGAAAGATTCAATGCGACAATTCTTTCGGCATTAACAACGACTGTTAAAGTAGAAAATGAATGGGAAAAACGTCTCCCAGAAATTCAATTTTCTATTAATAATGCTACCAATTCAACAACCGGTAAGACAGCCTCTGAATTATTGATGGGGTATAGACCAAGATCAGCAGCTGATGCACTGCTGACAAATATAATACAACCAACTCGACCCCAGGTTGAAAATCTTCAAGAAGAACGGGAAAAGGCCGCTGTGAAAATTAAAATAACACAGCTGGCCAGCAAAAAGAGGTTTGATGCTAAACGTAAACAAGCTACTAACTATAACGAAGGCGATTTAGTGGTCGTGAAGAAACAAAAAATAGGAGACGGTAGCAAAAAGCTACTCAATAATTACAAAGGACCGTTTAAAGTAGCAAAGAAGTTACCAAATGATAGATATTTACTCCAAGAGATCGAAGGATCAAATAGGAGACGAAGAGACAGAAAATATGAAACTGTCGAGGCGGTCGACAAGATGAAGAGGTGGATACCCACTGATGGAATATCGAGTTCTAGCGAAGACGAAGAGAAGAACGCGAGCGAGGACGCTCGATAGTCAGGATGGACGAATGTTAGGTAACTTAATTTTAGTTTGAATTGAAATTGCGCGCGCAGCGCTTTTGGTAAGAACAGAGTGGGTACGCACGATGATTAGCGAAGACGGCCGACCTCACTTTGAGAACGGCGTCCCGCAGACGTAAGGGGAATCATTTAGTGCCAGGCAGCCGAGGTGTGTGTGTCCATTTTGATTAGGCAGAATAAACGTGAGTTACATGAGATTACTGTTCGGGGGGTATCTATTTAGGAAGGTATAACGCTGTGTGCCACCTTACCGGTCCTATGTATATTTGCTGTGAGCCTGGGGGCTAGCGCTGAGTACCCGATATACAATTAAGCTGTGAGCTAATGATAGATACGTCTTTCGTGCCACCCCGATTGTAGGTTTCTTGTGACTCACCGCTGAGGACTGTTTTATTATTGTTACAGACTTCGGTAGCTGATAGACGTCCGAAGGCCGGCCCGCCAAGAGAGTGAATGAGCCTGTCAAATAAATTATAATAAATAAGTAATGCTTTAAGAAGGTGTCTCTTTATTCCCCTTGTTCGAGCGTAGGCGAGTGTACTGAACCCTGTCGCCAAAATAGTTAACCTGACATAAAATCAAATAGCCGATTTTACTATCTCAACAACAACCGTTGTACTGAAAAAAAAAAACAGTAAATAACACTATATAATACTTTACAACATGAAAGAAAAGAAAACTACAAAATAATTGAGGACTTGAAGCAACAAATTGCTGCTAGTGAAGAAAAATACGAACAATTACTAAACACACAGAACCAACAACTACAGCAGCAACAGTAGTGGCAGCGGCAGCAGCAAGAGCTGACAGAAGAATACCACACTGATGGTAAAGAATTGGCTCTAGAGTCAGGGTGGATTCGTGCAAAAAATACTAAGAAAAGAAAAATGGATACCTCACTGACACCACCAAAACAAAGCATTAACAGGCTAATGTCGAAAAACCTAAAAAAAATACTTGCAACAAATAATAGGTGGAGGTCTATTATAGTCGGCAACGATAATAGTTTTAATAAACTGCATGTTATGGTAAGTCAAATTCCTAACGCTCAGATTAAAGTCATTAATGATAAAAACATTAAAATCAATGTCCAAGATGAGATAAAATTTAAAAAACTCTCAGCAACATTGAACGAAAAGGCATATCTTTGGCATTCTTACGAGTATAAGCAAAATAGGCCAGTTAAAGTTATGGCCAACAAACTGTACCATTTCATAAACATAGATCATTTTATCCAGGAAATGAAAAAACGTGGCTACAAACTCATTGCAGCCACCTCTGAACTAAAATACGGTACAAGAAAACCCCTAAATATGTGCATGCTCTTATTCAACTATGATGAGAGTGTTGATAAAATCTATGGAATAAAATATATATTATGAGGAGGAGTTGAAATCCTATCATTGACAAAATCTGGGCTTGTGCCGCAATGCAAGAAATGGCAAGCAATTCACAATAAACTATAAGAAACAAAAAAAATGGTGGAGAACATAATAGCAAACTAAAAAGGATTAATGGTTGCAAAATAAATGCAAACATTCAAAGTCAAACGCAATAAAAACAAAACAATCCTCCTAAACAACCACAGAAAATAGCCAACAAATGCCCGTAGCCAGCATAAGTACAGAAAAAAAGTCATATAGACAAGCAGTCATTAACAAGTCCGAAAATAATAATAATAGTGAAACCCAGAAAGCAAGGTCAAAACGCTTACATTCAAAACTCTCTTCAGCAAATTATTGATAAATTAACAAAAATGGATGAACGTATAAGTAGGCTTTAACATAGCACTAAAGGAGCTATTCCCAAAAACCGCAATGTCAAGAACATAACGATTATGGAATGGAATACCAACGGACTCTTGCAGCACCAACAAGAACTGCAAGCAATCCTAGATATAGAAAATATTGCCTTGTGTCCTAATCCCGATACTCACTTTACAAGAAAATCATTCATCAAATTCAAAGGATATAAGGTATATTACACTATAAACCTGGAAACACAGCCAGAAGTGGTAGTGCTATCAATTGAATAATTGAATTGGAAACAATTTAACATAACCAAGAGATGGGATATAAAACAGATGCATTTTAAGCTGCTATAACATACTATATCACTGCCTCTGCAGTTTACTGTCCGCCTACACATGCTCTCAAAAAAGAACAATATTTAGACTTCCTAAATAAACAGGGATATAGATTTATTATTCTTGGCATCTTTAATGCTAAACACATTTAACGGGGATTTAGACTAAAAAATATAAACTGAAAGGAACTGCTACAAGCAGTCAACCAACTAAAATGCGAAACAATTTCTACTGGCAAACCAACATATTGGTCAGCAGATCTGAATAAAATTCCAGATTTAATTGTTTTTTTTATAACACGAAATGTGTCTGTAAACTATATGTACGTGGAAGAAGCTTGGGATATGAACTCCTACCATTCTCCAATTGTCCTCACCCTAAGTGATAGAAGTATACAAAACGAAATACCTATTAGATTGACTAAGCGATTCACTGACTGGCAGAGTTTTAAACTTCAACTTAAAAACACTATCATCTTGTCATCCTCAATAATGAAGCGTAAACATTTGTTGATAATATCCAATAAGCTACATGGGATAACACACCTATTATCACCCTACGAACAAAACGTAACAATTACCCCAAAGAAATTCGAACTCTTATTTACGAAAAGAAAAGAGTCTGAAGAATCTGGCATCAATCTAGATGCCCAGCAGATAAAACTATAGTAAAAAGCGCAACACACTAACTCAGACGAGAGATTAAAAATATTAAAAATGACTCTATTAGTGAATATCTAATTGGACTATTACATGACAGTAAAACTGATTATTCACTTTGGAAAGCTACTACATAAGAGACATAAGGGAGCAACCTTGCAGAATTCTCCAAGCTCAGGAAGAAGGTGAAATCGAAATTAAAAAAATCATTAACACTAAGAAAGGATTTAAATTAATATTTAGCGAATTTCTCAAACAACTACCTCGTAAAGCAATCGTAAAACTTACATATGTAATTAATGCATCTTTAAGATTAAAATATGTACCTTAGATATCAGAAGTAGTAAAAGTGATAATGATTCCTAAACCTGGAAAACCACCTAATGAAGTTTCTTCGGGCAGACCAATTTCGTTATTACCTGTAATCTCAAAACTTTTCGAAATAGTTATTTATGATATAGGTGTTAATAGTATAATTTTATTCTGTGAGTGGGCGAATGGGCGTGTAAGTTTGCGACATGAGTGAAGCGAATGGAGCAATTCCACAAACAAAATAAAATCCTTTTAACATGTATATCATACACTATTTTTTCTACAAACACCATTAAACGCAACACAAAGCTCATTAAACATGTTCTAATCAGTGTTCAATCAAATTTGTCAGTTGTGGAATGTATGAAGTAAGTAAATCAGGTTACGTTTTGTATGACACATGTGTCAATCAATAAAAACTCTCGATAATAACTATGCATGAAGAGTTGCTGAAAGAAATTGAAGCAAACCTAGGGCAACCTTAAATCTGATGCCTACCAAATATTGAATGGTAATATTAATTCTATCGATGTGCTATGTTTGTAATATTTAAAAAAAAATTATGTGACTTTGACAAAAGCCTTTTAACATTAGCATTAAAAGTGAAGCACTTTAAACACTAATGAAAAAATATTACATTTTTACTTCAAGTATGCCGTGATAAAAATTCAACAACATTTAATAGTGCTTGTAAGAAAAAATACTTATTAAAAGAATAAAACCAATTATCGAAGGCAAAAACATAATACCAGATTATCAGTTTTGTTTCAGAGAATCTTATTCAACTGTAAATCAACTCCATAGAATAACAGACGTAATGGAAAAATCATAGGAAGAAATGATTGAGAGGATGGATAAAATGTTTGATCTCCTAATGACCCTCATTACCAAATTAAACAAATGAATAAGCTTTCGCTAAAAATGGCAACGTGGAACGCCAACGGCCTGACTAACAATACTCAGGAAATCAAATTCTACATCATTAATCTCAACCTAGATCTTGTAATGATCTCTAAAACTCATGATCAACAGAAGCCACATTAAAATACCTGGTTATACAATACACCATACGGAACATCTTGATAACTTGGGTTGTGGTGGCACCACTATCATTATAAAGTCAAACATCAGACACCATCCGGTTTCTAAATACAGTAAAAAAAAAATTCAAGCTACCACTACAGAAGTTGAGGACTGGCAAGGACAACTATCACTATCAGCTGTGTACTGTACCCCAAACAAAAAAATTAATGAAGCTCAACTTGAAACATGCTTCGATACTCTAGGCCACCGCTTCATTGCTGGAGGTGACTTCAACTGCAAACATATACATTGGCGTGCTAGACTCACAAATCCATGTAGTAGAATATTATTTCGAGCCATGCCAAACGAGAACCTACAATCGCTATCCACAGGAGAACCAACATACTGGCCTTCGGATCCTCGTAAAACTCCAGACCTGCTGGAGTTCTTTATAACCAAAAACATCTCCCCTAACTATATGTCTATTGCATCATCACTGGATCTTTCATCCAAATACACTCTTGTCCAATCTTCCTTGAATGCAAATATATGCCAACTCCAGAAACCGCAATCCCTATCGAAGCACAATACGGACTGGGGTGTCTTCAGAACTGATCTCTCCATACTACTCCAATCAAAAATGCCATTAAAAACTGATGATGATATTGATGAGGCCACCGAACACCTAACAAAATCTATCCGGCATGCAGCATGGAGGGCCACCCCGAAACTCAAACAGCAGACAGACCAGGGTACTGTCCAGAATACATAATATCCAAAATAGAGGAGAAACGTAAACTACGGAAAAGATGGCAATGTACTCATGCTCCCTGTGACAAAGCCAAATTTACCCGTGCATGTAAAGAACTAGAAGAGATACTCCATGTTCATAAAAACCGGGGAATCAGGAACTTCTTGGAAAAGTTATCAGCTTCAGAAGATAAAAACTACGCTCTGTGGAAAACAACAAAAATAAATAAAAAATGCACACAAAATCAATCCCCCATCAGGGAACCAAATGGTGATCGGGCCAAGGGCGACGAACAGAAAGTAAAATTATTTGGTGAACATCTACGAAACGTCTTCCAGCCGCAGCCTAGACAAGTCTCAGTAGAGGAGGACAAACCTAGACTCCAGACTTTGACCAGATTACAGGGAGAGTCCTGAAAGAATTACCAGATGAGGGATTCAAGGATATCACTAGTATCTTTAACGCTATCACTAGACTAGGATACATCCCGCTTCAATGCAAAGTCGCGCAGATCATAGTCACACAGAAACCTAACAAAGACTCCTCAGATGTAACGTCATATCGCCCTATCAGCCTCCTGCCTGTACTCTCCAAGGTATACGAGAAGCTCTTACTGAAAAAAATTAAACCATCGAGGAAAAAAACTTAATTCCAAACTACCAATTTGGTTTCCGCAATAAACACAGCACGGTTGAACAAGTACATCGAGTATAAAAAAAAATTAAAGAAGACTTGGAAAGAAGGAGGTATTGCTCAGCTGCCTTCCTGGATGTCTCCCAAGCCTTCGACAAAGTATGGCACGACGGCTTAATTAGCAAAATCAAAACCTACCTACCTCATCCGATTTCCAAGATCCTAGTATCCTATCTGAGGGATAGATATTTCCGTGTTAAATATGGAGAAGCACAAACCAACTTGCATCCCATAGAATCAGGAGTGCCACGAGGTAGCGTCCCCGGGCCCACCCTATACCTACCATATACAGCAGACTTATCAACAAACACGTTGACTGAAATATCTACCTTCGCGGACTATACAGTCATAATGGCCTCACACGACAACCCACTCTAAGCATCTCGCCACCTACAGAGGCACCTCGACATAATCGGAAATTGGTTCGTAAAATGGCGGATCAAAATAAACAGGTGCAAATCGACCCATATTACAATCACCCTCAATAAACAAACATGTCCAACCGTTTCTCTAAATAGCATTCCACTGCCCCAGAAAGACAAAGTCAAATATCTCGGCATATTTTTAGACCGACGCCTTAACCGGGGAAAACATATCAGGTACAAACGCCTCCAATTACCCCTCACTATCAGGAAAATGTATAGGCTTATGGGTCGCTATTCCAACTTGTCAATGTAAAATAAACTGCTGCTTTATAGAGCAATATTTAAACCAATATGTATACATAATGTATCACATAGTAAAAGCATTCAGTGTTAATAAAATATTAAAACCAATTTGGACTTATGGTATTCAGATATGGGGATCTGCAGCCACTGCAACATCATGAAAATTCAACGCTTCCAGTCAAAAACTCTACGGATTGTATGTAATGCACCATGGTACGTACAAAATGAAGCGATTGATCGGGACCTACGCATCTTCGCCATCAATGAAGAAATAGCCTCCTCTAGTCAAAGGTATCTCCATCGCCTCAGTCATCACCCCAGCACCCTGGCCAAGGACCTCCTCATAATACCCAGTGTTCAAAGACGAAAGCGGCTCGACCCGTTGGACGTTCCTCTGCTTACAGTGTAGTGCTTATTTAATCCAATATGTCTACTCATGTAAATATATTTTCTGGAGTTGCCACTGGGCATTCTCCTTCAATGTCAGTGTAATATAAAACTATTGTTTATTGTCATGTAAGACAGATTGCAATAAATTATGGAGTTTTTTTTTAAAGGTGTGCCACAAGGCAGTGTGTTAGGGCGAGTTATCTACATATTATACACCAGCGACATTCCTGCATTAGACCCTAATACGATAGCCACTTTTGCCGACGACACTGCTATAATGGCTGTAGACAAAGATCACGCAGAAGTTGATATAAATTTGCAAACTTCAATTAAAAAAAAACAATTGAACAAAGCAATGGCGAATCAAATTGAATGAGACTAAATCAGTCTATGTCAATTTCACAAATCAACATATCCCTGTTAGTATGAATTATATCCGGGTACTTTACGCTGATACAGCAAAATATTTGGGTATCAGTTGGACGCTAAGCTACGCTGCAGAGCTCAAAAGAGAAAAAGAAGAATTGAACATCAAATTTCCAAAAATTTACTGGCTGCTTGGACGGAATTCCACTCTGTCAATTTATAATAAAGTACTTCTGTATTAATTTCGTAAGCCCGTATGGACATCTGCCATCCAGCTGTGGGGTTGTGCCAAAAAGAACAATATAGAAATAATCCAGCGATACCAAAACAAAGCACTAAGAAGTATTGTGAATGCACCTTGGTATTTCCGGAACAGTGACCTCCACAGGGACTTGGAAGTGGACACTGTTAATGAGACAATACACAAATTTGCCAAGAGTCACGAACAGCGACTTCCTCAACACGTTAACGTCGAAGCCGTCCAGCTCCTCATAACGCGAATTTGACAAGAACACTACAGCGGACCAAACAGTCCGAGTTAGTTTAATATTGTGTTAGTGCGAAAGCAGAGCATAGTTGAGGTATACACGTTAATTTTAGTGTAATTAAGTGATTAGAATCTAAGGGATATAAATGAGTAGGCCCTTAAGCACAAAACCTTAATTTAGTAATTTAAGTTGGCATAACATTACTCATTGATCCATTTTTGATCCGATTGTAATAGTTATAGTGACATACGATTGAGTGTTTTCCATAATAAAATATATATATATATATATATACGTTTTTATATTGCCTCACGTTCGGGACTCCAAATGTTACGTTTGTTTACTCTGCCTATTTTATTAGTGTTGAATATTTAAGCATTTACTTGTTTTGTAACTTTTTGTTCTTTCTCTTATCTCAGGTTCAATAGTAGGTTCAATCATAACTAAATAGAGTTTTGTTCAAATACTTTAATGAATTGAAAATAACCAAAAATATTAAAACGTCTAATATAAACTGAACTAAACAAACAAATCAAAAACAATAGAAAACAAAACTATTAAAAACATAATAAACTATGGCCAACATTAACAAAATAAATCCTATATACACAAGCCAACTTATGTGATAATATGACTCTTGCACTTTACGCAAACTTTCTACTTGCAGTTTTCTTCTTGTGGTTCCTTGATTAATTCGTCCTCTTGTCCCTGCGTTCTCCTTTTGATCCTTTGTCGATTCCCACAAAAGTAAACAGCTACTTTTGTGTGCGAAGTTGAGCGGCTTGAAGTCCTGATTTTTGAATATCTCTGTCACGGCTCCTATCTTGTTGAACTCCTCTCCTGGTTGACTGTCTTCTTCCAGTCCTATGTCCAATCGTTGAAACCCCGTTAATATTTTGTAATGTATTCGTATTAGTATCGCAACATCTCCACCCGCGATCCACACGCGTCTCTCCCACTCGTCAATCTCCTTGTTGATTATTTTCGACTTTCCATTATTCAAATCCCCAAGCGTCTATGCACGAAGTCACCTGTCACCCGTGGTAACCGATCAACAACCTCCATCCGTGGATTGCTTTGTATATTTGTGCATACTTGTTCATATTCACATTTACAATATTTACAATAATTTTTGTTAGCTTGTGCCCTAAATATTATAATTCTATCTAAAACCTATATAATAATAACAATAAATCTATTCTAATTAATCTAAATAAATAATACAAATACCATCACAATATATACAAGTAGTAAAAATTAATAATTTATTACAAATATGTTAAATATTCAAACAACAACAATATTCTAAAACATGCAATGACTGAATTTTGAACTATTTTTAAAATCTGATATATGCAAAGATATATAAGGTGTTCTAGATGAACCTGCAACTTTTACATAAACCAGGCTATATAAATTTAAATATTTTTATGAAGTGCAGCATAATTGTACACCACTCTCGAATCAAATATATTTTTTCAAATTTTGTTTAATAACTTCGTGGTTGACCGTTCCCAGAGCGCTGAAACACCCTGTATCAAGAGCTGTAGGCTAGAAGTTTGTTAAAGCATTAATTTCAGTTTTTATATTATAATTTTATTTTAAGATTCAAGGTTTGCCTCTGAATTAATACATTTATTTGTTTAATAGACTTAAATAGAATCAACAGTATCAAAATCAATAATAATACAAACTGGGTTAGGGATATATACACAAAACATGAATTGGCTAAGATTTAATCGGTAGGAACTCTCCTCTTTCAACGAATACTTTCAATAATTGAATGTAATTAATATTTCCTAAGAAAATGTAGTATATCACAAGTTGAAATTGTATACGCAGGTGTTTCATCGTAACCAGGCTTCCGCGCTCCCCTCCTACATCCGTAATAACTAAAATTTCGAACTGAAACGCGTAATTCATAATCACCGTGCGTGAAATCTATAAAGTTTGCGTAAGCAACACAAATGTCATTCCATACTCGATGTAATCCAGCATGAAGCACGTAACTGGCAACGATGTGATAGAAGACTGTTTGAGCTTATTTCACATTAATATTAAGTGTGGGAGGGTGGCAACCCCGTCTCTCGGATGACAGGTGCCGAGACTTTGAATTTTCATACTTCGACCTTTCCAGAAAAGGAACAAAGGAGTAATTAAAACGCGAGAACAATGGGAGGCCAAATAACGACTGTACGCCACGGTGTGTTTCAGTGGGTATTTATAGGCCGAATTCATTAGCAATTCGTCGGCGCCCTTAATTGACACACAGTTAAAAATATATATTCACCAAGTTTGTTACCCAAGTAACAAACCCCGAGGTACAGAGGGGTGGTTTCGTATAAACTTAATTGTGTACTGAGTTATCAATTAATTTCGTCGAGTTTAAATAGAGTTGTGTGTATCTGTTATTTATTAAAGTGATAAAGTTCTATTGATGTATAATTAATACGAGTCAGCATTTATACTGAAAGTGAGTTGAAAACCCAACATATTTCGATTCAAAATTCTGTCATAATTAAGAAAATATTGTTTCCTCCTACCTGAATAATAATAATAATAATAAACAAACTTTATTTCAACAAACATATGCAAAATACATATATGGAAGAAAATTGCGTCATAATTTACAGTAGCCGAAAAGGCCCATTAAAGCCTTTCTGAGAAATACTCATGCAAGCTGTATGGCTCCAACGCACATAGGAGAGCGAAAACATCTCTCTTGACACTGTCATTACAAACCATTCTCCGTTTGATGATCCGCGGGAGGTGATTGGCCATTTTTAGACACATATAGTGAGGCCCTTTTTCTAATTCCGTTGTTCTGTGAGCAGGCAAAGTGAAATCAACACGTCGACGATCTGCATATTTTGGAAACATTTCAGGAAATTCACCCCTATGTTTAGTTAGAAATTTAATGCATTCGTATATGTATATGGCGGGTAATGTGAGCAGATTATTCTCTCTAAACACCGTCCTGCAAGAGCTAAAATAGTTCCTGCGAAAAATAATTCTAATGGCTCGCTTTTGCAGTTTAAATAGCTTCTGTATATCAGGTGAAGAACCCCAAAAAATGGTGCCATATTTGAGTATGGAATAGAAGTTCGCGTAGTAAGCAGTCCCCGCGATAGAATTATTGCTGTACCTCGACAGAACTCTTAGGAAATATAAAACCTTACTAAGCCTACCATGAAGACAATTTATATGATCTCTGAATTTAAGTTTATTGTCCAAAATGATCCCTAGGAATTTGCAACTAAAACTTAATTTGACATTTTTCTGATCCAAGTTAATATTTGATGGTGTAACGACATGTTCGGAAAATTTAAATAGAATACAATCTGTTCTCTTATTGTTTAAAAGCAAATTGTTTTTTATAAACCAATCTTTCACTCCCTTGAAAAGATCATTTCCCCTATTTACTAATTGTACAAAATCTCGACCTTTGATTAGTAGATTTGTATCATCCGCATAGGAGATGATTTCGTGCTTTTCACATGTGTTGTGTAAGTCTATTAGAAATATTACGAACAAAAGCGGTCCCAGAATACTTCCTTGTGGTACACCTTTGTTGCAGCTCATTATCTTGGATCGGGCCGTAGCACCGTCTTTATCAAGTTGCACGAATTGCCTTCGGTTGCACATGTAGCTACGGAACCATTGATTCGCAATGCCCCGAACACCGTATGCTTCAAGCTTCTCCAGTAGAATATTATGATCAATGCAATCAAAAGCTTTGGACAGGTCAAGAAATACGCCGCAGACCAACTTATTGGCATCGAGCGCAGTTAGAAGCGTCGTGATGTATCCAAACAAAGCTGTATCTATGCTCTTCCCCTTAAGGAAACCATGTTGAGATTTACTGAAAATCTGATGCTTCAGCAGAAAACTATTTAGTCTATTACATACGACCTTCTCAAAGATTTTTGAGAATTAGCCTATTAACAAGGCTAATTTGGCGATAATTATCAAAATTATTTGAGTCTCCTTTTTTATGTAAATGTTTAATGCAAGCAAGTTTCAAATTCTCCGGGAAAATTCCATCACAGAAAGAGATGTTAATTAGGTGACATAGTGGAGTGACGATTGATTCAATCCCTTCCTTAATTGCACAGATAGGGATGTTGTCATACCCGCTACTGCGTTTGTTGCTCATGTTCATTAGTACTGATTTGAGTTCAGCTTCATCTACGGGGAAAAGATAGAACGTTGACATATTTATATTTAAATTGCACTGATATGGTTCATTGGGTATGTCTGGCGCGATACTATTTACACTAGTAGTGAAAACTGTTGAAAAATGATTAGCTAAAACTTGGAGAGACTCTTTATCCGGCAGGATTCTTTTGGTGTCAGTACCCGTAATATCTCTAATGACATTCCACGTGGCTTGGCTTTTATTGTTGGAGTTATCTATAATTTTTTTATAAAATTCGTTACGAGCGCTTTTAAGAAGATTACTGAAATTATGTCTCGTCACTGCAAGTAAATCTTTATAATCTGGCCGATGTGCTACCATTACTTCCAGCCAATTTAATAAATTTTTACATTCGCGCACGTCCTCTGTGGTAAATTGAAAATGAAACCTTGAAGGTTTCATTTTCAGACGTTTTACAGGAAAATGTTTGTCAAAGTACAGCAAAAAAATATTCATAAACCTGCGCATCTTTGAGTTAACATCGCCTGATTGATAAACAGTATCATAGGTTTCCCCCGTCATGTCAGAGGCAAATACTGACAGGGCATGGCGAGAGAATAATCTGGTATTTTCATAAGAGCCTACTGGTTTATTTTCACACCTTGTATTGTGTACTATTACCTGGGCGTAGTGGTCCGATATACTGGTGTTAAGGACTTTGACTGTGACATTGGTAGAACAGTTTGTAATGACATTGTCAAGACAGCTGGACGCTGAATGAGTAACTCTAGTAGGTTCTTTGATTAGTAATTTAAAAGCAAAAGACAAAATAAGGTTAACAAAGAGTTTACTCTCTTTGCAGGTATCCAGCTTCAGTATGTCAGTGTTAAAATCACCGACAATAAAGAAGAGTAAATTGCGATCGAAAAGGTAGCCCAGAACCGAGCCTAATTTGTCTAAGAACTGCAAAAAAGTTGTTTTGTCTGGTGGACGATAAATGCACACTATAACAATTGTTTCATGATTGACTACTGTCTCAGCACTGGCACATTCAAAAACACCAATTTCACTGAGATTGTTGAGATGGGATATCACTAAACCTGACGTGATCGCCTCAGAGACATAGATTGCGGCCCCACCATGCTGCCCTTCTTCTCTACAATAATAATAGTTCCGGTTCTATAGAGACTGATTTCTCCTTCCGGTTCCATGTCGCCATCCCCGCCGATTTTGCCAGTCTCCTTCCTGGAGATTCCTTTCCGACATCGCTCTCCTGATGCCATCGTTCCAGGTCGCTGCTGGTCTCCCTCTACGTCTTCTTTCCGGTGGTACCCAATCATATAGTTGTCTGGGCAGCCGTTCCTCTGACATCCGTTTTACGTGGCCATACCATATTAGTTGCCTCGTTTGAATGTCCTCTATTATGGTTTTTTCTGATTGCATTCTTCTTCTAATTTCTGTATTTCTTATTTTATCAAGGCGTGATATACCCGCCGATCTTCTTAGGAAATCCATTTCTACCACCAGTAGTTTGTTCTCCATGGCTTTAGTGATAGGCCACACCTCACAGGAGTAACAGAGGGTGCTCTTTAGTATACTGTTGTACATGAGCATCTTAGTACTGCGCTGGATTTCTGGCTGCCAAAGGGTTGAATTTAGCGCTCCAATGATCTTTTTTCCTTTATTTATGCGCTCTCTGATTGTGCCCTCTACCCGTCCGTTATCATCGATTTCCGTGCCTAGGTAGGTATACTTTTGGCATGTTTTTATTTTCTCCCCACTTTCGAGCTCTAGTTCTTCAGCTATACCACCTATGCACATATATTGGCTCTTTTTCAGGTTTATTTCCAGGCCCCATTTGGAGTATTCCTCGTGTAGTTTCCTGGTCATATACTGCATGTCCTCCTGGTCTTGTGATATAACAACTTGATCGTCGGCATAGTGCAAGGTGTATAGAGTGCTGTCTCCAATTGGCATACCCATTCCTTGGCACTTCCGTCTCCATTGTCTAAGTGCGGCGTCAAGAAAGATGTTAAACAATGTGGGGGATACGCAGCATCCTTGTCGTAGGCCTTTAGATACTTGGAAACTATTTGTAAGATAGTTTCCAAGTTTTATCTGTGAGGTTTGATTTTTATACAACTCTTTCAGGGCTCCGATGAGATTTACGTTGATGCTGCTATTGTCTAGTACCTCCCATAGTTTGTTTACTGGTACATTGTCATATGCTTTGCTGAGATCGACGAAGAGTAGGTGTACTTCTCTATTTCTCGCTACGCGCTTTTCTATTAGTTGGCTTAAGCAGAAGATATTATCTATCGTCGATCTACCAGCTCTGAAACCACTCTGCTCTTCTGACTGGTACGGGCGGTATTCTTCACATATTAGTTCTTTAAGAACTCTACCGTATAGGCGACTAAATGTACTCGTGACTGATATCCCGCGATAATTGTCGCAGTTTTCTTTGCTGCCTTTTTTGTGGATTGGTGTTATCCACGCTGTTTTCCAGTCATCAGGAATTTGGTCACCGTTGAGACACTTTTGAAACATTTCTGTTATTAGTGTATGTAACTTCTTAGTACCGTATTTTATTAATTCAGCTGCTATACCCTCTGGTCCAGTAGATCTTCTGTTTTTTAGTAGTTTGACAGCGGTCTCAACTGTCTTTACTTCTAACTCTATTCTATCCCCTATCAGGCCGTATCCTACATCCAGTTGTTGATCTATGTAGGATGGTCTTTTTTCGGTGAGTAGGGATTTATAATGGTTTGTCCATTTGTCAGGTTCAATGATGTTAAGCCTGACTTTATCATTTTGGTCTGATTTCATATTCCTGATGAACCGCCAGGCTTCTTGTGATTTTTTCCCTCCTAAGTAAGAGTCTAATTCCTGACATTTTGCTTTCCAGCTGTTGTTCTTTTCTCTACAACATGCCGAAATTAGCTTGTATCCTCCAATCTTGATATATTGCAATTGTGCATCCGATTGCCAATGTTCCGTTATTGCAATAATACAGCAATTTTCTAGAAGATTGGTTTGGTAAATGATTTCATTTACACAATTCGCTAAACATCTAACATTTTGATGGAAAAGTATTATCTCTGTAATTTTTCTACTGTTCTCGTGTGAAAAAATCTGAAGATGTAAGTACCATTCGCCCACAGCTCTGGGTTAGTCGCATCATTGTAGTTGTGCAGATATACTGAGACTTTAAAAGATTTATAATATTGTGGGAATTTTGATTCCTGTTCCTCGCAAGTTACTTTCGGGAATTTATGCTGGAGATGGTTCAGTATGTCTTCAGCTTTAGTGGAGGGATCGAGCCTTGACACATAGATAAAAGCCCATTTAGGGGCCGCTTTTAAGGGCACTTTCTTTTCATTGGTTGACACACCAATAATAGACGGGCTTTTATTAGAGTTCCTATTGCTCGCTTTGTTTGAGGTCTTTTTCCTCACTACTGTGGACCACATCTCTTGCCTTGTCTTATCGTTCACTTCTTCAGAAGTTTCTTGTCCCAGTCCATGGAGTGGCTCGCACGATCTTTTTTGCACTCCAGTGCACGATCGTTCGGTGATTGGTATGTCGGTGGCATTCCTGCCTACAATGATCTCCGTGCTTGCGCTGTTTGCGGCATTGCCGCTGGCACATTCAGAAACTTTACGTTTGGAAGATTTCTTCACAGTTGCTTTACTGAACTGCACATTTGCAGAGCTAGATGGCTCCAATCTATTGCAGATTTTTAATCTATTGCTTCTTCATTAAGAAGTTTGATCTGCATGTTCAGAGAACCAATTAGTACATTCTTATGGTTCACAATTACTTTAAGAAACATATTATCTCTCTTCAAGACACTAACCTTGTCAACGACGGGGTCATCCACGTCATAGAAAGAACTTTCGGCATCCATTAGTTGTAGGTTAGGTGCCAAGACTTCGGGACCGTTTAGTCCCTCACAGCAGGCAAACAAGCCCTCGTTGCACACTTGTGCAGATTTTACTTTGTCACCACATCTGTCATGGTAAATACTTCCACAAATCGCACAAGTAACACCATTAGACACCGGATATTTACAACGCTTGCAAGCACTACCTTCAGCCGCCATGACGCGGCTACTATAATAGAAAGTACTTTCTCCCTTATAAGATGGAGGAAAGTCCTACTTTTCATTCTTGGAAGGCAAACGAATAGAAAATTTAAATAGCTATAATAGTAGTGTATATTTTCTTATATTGATAAACAAACTTCCATAAAATTTATAATAATGCATTTCATTTTAACAGATTCAGTATTAGTTGATTAGTTGTATTCATAAAAATTGCAAACAGTTTAAATTAACAACAATAATAGTATTTTACGTTACAATTTCGGTAGCTTACGTGTAACAGTACGAGTTAGACATTATAGACGAGGCGACGCGACGACGTTAGGAGTTACCCGACGTATATTGTAATGCACTTTACTGCATACTGTCCGGTATATGTTCGTTTACATTATCAATTTTTACTCCGGAAGATGAGTTAATATAGCGTCGGAGCCGGTAAGTGTACACATGAATTAGTTGATATAATTATAGTCCACACTCTCTGTCCAAGGCTGCTGACTTTAGACTTTTATGCTGAGCACGCCATCTTATGATCTTAGGTTATCTCCGAGAGACGCTGTTTTCTGAGCGTCTCAGAGCATAATTCTAATTTTAATCTTTGTAACATTAACATGTAAATTTGTGTAAGATCTTCAATCAGTAATAAAATCTATTTTTAAAAAACGTAAATTTCAACAAGTGAAATTTAACTGGCGCTGCGAACGGGATAGAGATCCATAATACTGAAGATGATACGGATTCTGTTTCTGTAGTTACAATTTGCGATGAATTATTAAGGACAAAGACATAGAAAATATTATTAATTCCCAAATAGAAAACCCAAATGAATTTGCAGAAGTGCTAGACACTTTAGAGTCTGAATTAGAGCAAAACGTAAACGACGACACTGTACATTCTGTAGATGACGATAAAGGCAAAGATATCCCAATTTCAGAACAATCTTTAAATACATTTCCTAATCAGTAGGGTAAATGAGCCGATTCTAGAACCTCCTCACGAATCAATGTCGTAAGGTGATCCTTCGAATCGGCTTGTGACCCTAAAAAGTCTCAAGGTCATAAAGGAGAAGGTTACAGTGAAGGTCAAGATCAAGGTTCTGTCTGAAGGTCAGGAAAAGTTAGTAGTGAGAGTAAAGGTCAACGACTGTACTTGAGCGCAGGACGATGTTGTCGCTGTGATGGTCTGGAAGTAACTGAAGAATTTTCAAGTGCGTATAGCATTATAGACAAATGCAGGACAATTGGTCAAGGTCAAGCTGCAGGTCAACGACCATACTTGAGCGCAGGACGATGTTGTCGCTGTGATGGTCGGGAAGTAACTAATGTATTTTTAAGTGCGTCTAGCATTATACACAAATATTGTACAATGCATTTAATCTTGACCAGGATTTGATGATGATGTGATGATGTGATGTCGGTAATCTCCAGATCTTCACCTGGTTAAGGAGAAGGTCTCCGTATTTTCAAGGATTCAATAATGGGATTGAGTGTCTGAAATTTCTTACTCCTCACAATTGTAGTGATGCCCTTGAAATTTCCTTTAAATCGCTAAAGTGAGGTTCCTGAAACTCTCTCTTTTCGGTTAATAACCGCGAGGTTATTAAAATTCCCCTTCTTCATTTAATAAAGTGTATATAAGTGGAATGAATGGAATATACTTGGCCACATAGTTTGACAACGCAGCACAAAACCAGTAAGTAGTAATAATATTTAAACTAATTGTGTTTTACTTACATACTTATATATTTTCTTAGTGCATCGTCAACAACCATATGATACTACCTCTTCAAAAGTAGTTAGAGGAAATAGTAATAAAAAAAGGCAGTTCGCCAATGATCAAGACCTTGATCTAGGATTCAGTGATTCACTTCTCGAAGATTTGGAAGTTTCAAAACTAAACATAGGAACTACCTCCATCCATAGAACCGAGAGCTGTGGAGATGCAGAAAAAACATAAAGAGTTTAATAAGCCTCTTCTGTCACCAAATACTTATTTTCTCATCATTTCTCCAGGTCATTTTCGCAAGGTCAACTTTTCGATTCAGGGTCATTTCAAGGACGTTAAAGGTCGTCTTCAAGGTCAAGGTTATTTTCAAGGTTAACTTTTCAATTCAAGGTTATTTTAAAGGTCGTTTTAAGGTCGTTTTAAAGGTTAACATTTTCAAGGTCAGCTATTCAGGGTCAATATTTGACCTCAAAATTTCAAGGTAAGCGACCTTAGCCATTTCAAGGTCAAGGCAAGCCGATTCTAGTACCTCCTCAGACCCTCAAGGTCGGAGGAGGTACTAGAATCGGCTTGCTCCCACTACTCTAATCGAATTTTTTTTAGTACAGGTAAAACATACCAAAACCGCTTTACTAAACCCTTTGGTGAAAACACATACATTGTAACTATCACGACAAATTCTATCAATACAGATCTTTTTACTTTTGTAATAGGCCCAAATATACGCCCAGTATAATACGCATTTACGCAATAAAGTGACTCATATTTTAAAATTCATGAATACAACAAAATGATTAAATTAATTCATTTAGAAATAATCCCAGGGTGAAATATGATAAATAGCCATCGCAAGTCGCGCCAGAGCGTTGCCAAATATCTCAAGAGCCGAGGCCTGCATATGCACGGTTCTGGAAGATTCCATGTCGTGGTGTCACATAAACAATTTGGGTATCAGCACCCCTTAGAAACGAACAAGCGCCAGGCACGTAAAAATAACCTCGAATGGCAACACTTTAAGTTAAGGGTAAAACTTTGCGCTAAATACACATTAACACCACACGCACACTCAAGATTAATACGCACCATGATAACTAAGGGATAGGGGCGAATATTTAGCAGTAGATATGTGAGGGGAGTGGAGATTTGAAGCTGAAAAAACCTATTTGAGCATAAGCCACACACGAGCGAGATGAGTAAGAAAGTTGCGGCGGCCACGGGCAACGCACACGACATTCGCGGTTTTGAGTATATAAATTCACGTCGGGTTATAATTAAATTAACGATTGCATATAACGTTGTTAAAAAACGCGAAATAGAATAAAAATTTGAATAAATCGAAAAACGTACAATTCTAGGTACAGAGTAATTTTTTTTATTATTAACGATAATATAAAGTTGTTAAACCAGTCTCATTTTAAATTCACGGGAGTGCTTATTCCTTTCAATCAACCCTAAGTTACCTAGAAATACCAAATACCGATTACCTATTCCTATCAGTAAACAAAGGCGGCTCGAACGCTATTCGTATTTACGAATCACTAGAGGAAGCAATAACAGGTGAAATAGACGCCCACCTGCGCACTTCGTTCACGCACCTGTTATTGTGAAATCAAATTCCCGCACTAGATTCAAATTGACGGAAAATAGTGTATTTAACCAACCACAAGTTAACTAGAAAAGCCAAACACCGATTACTTATTCCTATCAGTAAACAAAGGCGGCTCGAACGCTATTCGTGTTTAAGAATCACTTGAGGAAGCAATAACAGGTGTAATTGACGCCCACCCGCGCACTTCGTTCATACACCTGTTATTGTGGAATCACCTCCTCCACAAGAATCAAATCGTTGTTAGCATCATAACATTTAAACATATAAACTCATTATACATCGCGCCCGCGATCGCAAATTAGCGTGGCTGTATTCACCATAACTATAACAACTAATCAAGGCATTCAGTGTTCCCCTCCGACATACATCATCATATTCAAATCAAAATAATTCATAAAAATGATGGCTTCTTCATTTTAAAATATAAATGAACACATAACGTGCATATTGTTGGGCAGAGTGATTTATAATTGTATAAATAAATAAGTTGGAATAATCTTAATAACTTAAAAACATAATGTATAAAAATACTGGTTTCTCTATTTCAAATCCTAAATGAGCACATAACGTGCATATTATTGGACAGAGTAATTTAGAATCGTACAAATAAAATAGGCTGGATTAAATCTCAATAATTTGAAGACATAATGACAATTTGTGGTTAAATATCGTAAACAAGAAATAAGTGGAATTATTAAAACCTCGTATAAATAGAGAGAATGATAAACGAGAGAATGAAGCTTGGAATAATCACAAAGGAAGTTATTAATAACCTTCAATGTTCCTAATAATAATATATTATAACATTACATAAACATTTCCGATTGAGGTAGCAGAACTGTTATTTGACACAACTTTTAACATGTCTGACGGTGATGACTATTTGTGACATCGGTGCTTGCTGTGATCGTGGGTAGAATTACTAATTTACCTCAATCAACGTAAACAATGGGGCTCCAATAATTACATTATTGTGTGGACACCGACACAACCATGAAATTCGGGAAGATCGCGTGATACGTTTGGTAATCATTCATGAATTATTGGGGATATTTCAACATCTTTAAATAGTTCTATTTTTGATCATATCACTTGCCTGTAGTTGAATGGAGTGAAAGAGCATGGTAATAAAAGGTTTAAGAGAAGCACGTTCATGTATACAAACTCTCGTAAATAAACTTCGTAGTAATAAACATTTTCTAACTATCAATTGAATAAATAAAATAATTTACACATTCATTATAAGGTTAACGAAATCTATAAAATAAATCAATTCATGTCATAATCGCCAACCTGTGTTTTATTTCCCTGTACGTTATAATTATATAAATTAATTTACATCATCGTCAACCTGTGTTTCATTTCCCTGTGTCTTAAATTTCAGCGTGTCTATTATTAAATAAACAAAACAAATCCTTAATTTGGTGCTTTCTTGTAATAATCCAATATTAGTGTGCGTTAATTAACACATTACCAATAGCAAAGTTCCTTGAGAGTAATCACGGTAGTTAAATTAAACGTCACGACGTGTAAGTACTAAATACGATCACAAATCACGAGCCAAAATAATTAAAAAATTATATAATAAATCACGAGCCAAAATAATCAAGAAATTATATAATAATTTCACGATAAAAACGACGAATAATAAAATAAATATAAATAAAATAATATCGGAGCGTTACACTTTTATGAAAGAAACTTTGAAACCCAATTTAAGCCAAATTTATTTTATTGATAACCAACTTAGACGTCCTTTCGAGACTCTATGTAAAAAAAATTCAATAACACAATGCAACTATGCATTACCAATAAACGCACTCGTGACGTTATTCAACATCATATACAAAAAAACTATTGTTGCAGAATAACACGATGTAAAAAATAATGGCATAACAGAAATTTATAATCATTTAAAAGAAAAATACTTTTGGCCAAATATGAAGTAAACTATAACAGAGACAATTAATAAATACGGTCTCTGTCTACAATCTAAGTGCGAACGACGTCCCTAGAAATTGAAATTTTCAGGACCATTATTAGCTAAAAGACCCCTAGAAGTTCTACACATAGATACGTGTTCTTTTCAAAATTCAAAATTTCTTACGATCATTGATTTATTTTCACCATATGCACAAGCATACTGGTTAAAAGACGGAATCAGTCTAACAGTTTTAAACAAGTTTAGACACTATTTCGCCCGTCATAATATACCACAAAAAATAGTTTGTGATAAGGGACGCGAATTTCAAAATAATTCTGTTAAAGAACGTTGTAAAATAAATAAAATTGTATTACACTTTATAACCGTAAACAACCCAAGTTTCAATTCTCCAGTTGAAAGGCTTCACTTAACCATATTAGAGAAATAAGAATTCTAAAACTAAAAAACCATAACGAAAACCCATCAAATTTAATGATTTCAGCAGTATTGATTTATAATCAGTCAATTCATTCATCTACTGGATTTTCGCCGTCTTACTTGTTACATGGCCCTTATGAAATAAACCCAGAATTCGATTTAGATATTAATAAAGAAAAAAACACCTTTTTCACAAAACACATTTATTTTATCTAAATGTACATTTCGATCGCTAGGCGCCATCTTCAGTATAAATATTACTTCAGTAGAAATATACAGTAATATTTCTACTAAATATAGTCGCCTAGCGATCGAAATGTACATTTAGATGAAATAAATGTGTTTTGGGAAAAAGGTTTTTTCTTCTTTATTAATACAAACCTTTCACAAGCTCCATAATACCAGTTAGATATAACTGTCTTTGAACAGTGCAATAAATAAAGGAAATAAGAGATCCTACCATATTATGACCAGGTTTATCGAAAAAATAAACAATCGGCCCTAAATATTTTAAAAAAACTAAATGAGACCCTAGTGAGCCCCTTAACGTAGAAAATCAAGAAGTATACGTTAATCGAGATCAGCCAAGTAAAATTGATCCTAAATACGAGAAAGTTACTGTAATTGAGAGTCAACATCCATGTTTTGTTTAAAATCCAATATAGAACACGAATTTTAATTTTTCGGTACCCTGTCTGTTGTAATCAAGTAAATATTTTACATTCAATAAAAAAATATTGCCTAATATTACAATAAATTGATTCATTTTCAAACCTCAACTCCTAAATTCAACTGCACATTAAGGCATTTCGGCAGCCTAGTCGAGTGTAAATATATCTCAACTGACGCTCAATCGGTCCAAGTTTGAACTTGAACTAAGTGCTATGGTGCTTCCTTTCGATAACCTAACACATTATCTGTTATGTTCAATCAACATTTAGAAGCATCCAATTCTTATTTTTGTAATGTTACATTATTGCTATTAATTATTTGATGTGTTATGTGACAGCTCATGGTCATATGTTAAAAATGAAAATGCAATTGGATCAGAATTGACTGTCAAATAATAACAATAGCCAATTTAGCCATAGGTGGAGAAATAATAGGGATTATTATTATTATTATTGATATCCATAGTTTGTCCCTTTCATGGTTTATTCCATTGAACTCTGTGCAATTCTTTACTTTGTAGGGATTGTCTGTGTCATGAGCATTGTTTTTAGTTTTCCAGTCCATAGGATCGAAATTATGCAGCTTTCGTGTACTTTCCGCTGTATGCTAATAGGGACATATTTCAATGTTTCAAAACTAAGTTTACCGCTAGTCATTTCTCGTGTTAGTGGTTTAATATACTTTGCCTATCTTTTCTATTTATTTTCTATTTTGTGTGCGAAGTAGATATAATCTGAGAACTTTTCCATTATTGAATTGTTATCGATGAAGACGTTATATTGGCCTTTGCCCATTGTTTGAGTTATATTGTAGTTCATGTTTACTCTCATTAGGTTTGATTTTGTATTTTGCTCACTGTTAATCTTACTTAAGTAACATGCCGGAATAAAAATGTTCTAATATCTACAATGGAGATTATTTTTCTTTCACTTAAATTATACTTTAAGATTTGAAAATATAGTGTGTAACATGTTCAGTATACTAGTTTATTGTTTTTTTTATTATGCAAAGCACTTAATAGTATTTTACTATAATTATTACAATCTGATCAAAGATGGATCAATGAGTAATGTTATGCCAACTTAAATTACTAAATAAAGGTTTAATGCTTAGGGTTTATTCATTAGTATCTCTTACATTCTAATTACTTAATTATACTAATATTAGCGTGTACACTAGCTCTATGCTCTGCTTTTGCACATTGAAACATATAAACATTGAAAACACACGTAAAAGTCAAGTATTGTGTTAGAATAGGAAGGGGTGATCATATGGGTGTATAATAATTGATAAGTAATCTGATTAAGTATGAATTCAATTTGAATAAATTATAAACGAAATTACGAGAACTTTTATAATCGTTAATATTATAAAATGTGGTCCATGCGCCGTGACGCAATTATATAAACAATCACAGATGATGCAATCGGCCAGACTGATGACTAATCATAACAGTTTGGTATTTTTAGATCAGTAACCTTGATATAGGGCACATGTGAGATCATCGAAACGAGAAATAATTCTAAGGGGAAACCCATAGAATCAGAGAGTGGGCGAAATTTTAATATAAATAGCATCGTTTTGCATGCGAAAAGTTTAGTTGGTTCCCGATTCGCGAGGCGACAGGTCGTTATTATCTTTGGTAATACTATACGCGAATATTATTGTAAAGAGTATTGACCGATTCATTTGAAAGTTACTGTGTTCGGAATAATATTGGTTGTTTCGAAATTGAGTAGTAATAATCAGTGCAATAAAATTTAAAAAAATAAAAATCCCCCAAAATTACCAAAAACAAATACGCGGTAAATTATTTATAATTAGCGTTGCCAAAATCATGTTCCACCTTAATATATTGTAGGCACCCGCTGCGCTGAGGCGATGTCGTTAGAGTATATGCATGGCTTAGAGAACTTTATTAATTTCTGGCATACGCCAGAAATTCGCCATATATCGCCATTTGGGCGATGTCATGGAGGTTGGTAAGGTAATATTTCCGGTTTCATTCTCTCGTTTAGACGGGAGAATATTACCATCTCCAATTGTGTTTACCTTAGTAGACATGATTAAAGAATCCGTTCAACATTTACGAAAAACAAATACCCCGTAAATTATTTTTAATTTTCGTTGCCAAAATCATGTTCCTTCTCAGTATATTATAGGCACCAGCTGAGGCGATGTCGATACAGTATATGTATGTCTTAGAGAGCTTTATTAATTTATGGCATACGCTTTGAGCGATGTTGTGTAGGTTAATAAGGTAATCTTTCCGGTTTCATTCTCGTTCAGACAGGAGAATGCTACCATCTCCAATTGTGTATACCTTAGTAGACATGTTTAACAATTCCCCTCACAAGCTAACAGAAGCCATAAAAATATCAATTAAAATGAAATAAGTAATATCATTTGAATTTTCTTTTTAATAAAATACTGTCATTATAAATTTGGAAAAATTGCAAAACTATATAACATGTTAAAAAACATCTTTTTAGCAAGAAGGAGATACCAAGAGACAATTAATGAAATAGAAGATAAAATAGGGAAAACAGCAAAACTATATAACGTGTGATAAATTACATTTTTCAGCAAGAAGGAGATATCAAAAGACACAAAAACAGAAATAGACAAAAGAGTGTGTTATTATACAATAAATAATTTGAGAATTGAGGAAAACTATGTAAGACTTCGGTTTCCCCAATATTTAATAATTAGGTATATTTTACTTGTAATCATAAATTCCTATAATTTATGCTATTTGTTTTGGCTCGTGATTGATTTATTTTACTTTTATTTTGTGTGATCGTATAATGGCAGTACTTCTTTACGTTATGTTTGATATTAAATCATTATCGTGACAACTCAAACTTCTTTTAGAGGTAATGCGTGTGTTAGTAACAATAATATTAATAAAATAAAGCCAAAGAATTATAGATTAAGTGTAATTTATTCACTTTAAAGGATTTTGCACCAATAATTAAACATCAACTTGAATTTAATGACTTTCTTTATTGACTCAAAAAGTGTTAGTTAGTTTTGGATAAAAGATGTACTTAACGTCAATGACTTTCACACATTGCTCAATTCTACGTGCCCGCAAAACGGCTCAATGCATGTCACCACTTCATGAAATATGTCACTGTTTGTGCCTTCCAATGTCATTTTTCATCTATTACTTCAGGATCCACTAACTAGGTTTTGATAGATAGAATTTTGTTAAATACGTCCCGTAAATTGTTCGTATGACTGATATTATTGGATTTCCAATATGATTATTTAGAACTTGTTTTTACTCATTACACAAAACAACCAATATTTTGCCACAGTATTGCCCAGTTATTATGTAAATTATACCCTTATATTTCATAATTGTTCCCTGGAGAACATTATCGTTTTTAGATTTCATCTTGAAATTTAGAATGAAATTCGTTAAATAAGCAATTCTGATAATTTTATGGATTTCATTTACTTAACCCTTTTTTTTTAGTTAAAATTTTGTAATGTTTCCGATTTAAACTAAATCTTAATTTGATTCAAATCCATATGATTAATGATTCATAATTAAATAATGTTTTGCCACTTTATCGAAGAGATATTATTTAGGTTATATTTTAACAATTTATACCTATCCCCTGAAGAGTATTATCCTTTCTATTCTACATTTTAATTGATATGTTTAGAAGAATTGTAAACTTGTGAGGAGAATTGTTAATCATGTCTACTAAGGCAAACACAATCAGAGATGGTAGCATTCTCCTGTCGGAACGCGAATGACACCGGAAATATTAACTCATTAACATCCACGACACCGCTCATAGCGTATGCCAGAAATTAATAAAGCTTTTGAACAACCCACGTATGTGTAACCGGAACGATTACCTCATTAACATCCACGACACCGCTCATAGCGTATGCCAGAAATTAATAAAGCTTTAGAACAACCCACGTATGTGTAACCGGAACGATTACCTCATTAACATCCACGACACCGCTCATAGCGTATGCCAGAAATTAACAAAGCTTTCGAACATCCCACGTATGTGTAACCGGAACGATTACGTTATTAACATCCACGACACCGCTCATAGCGTATGCCAGAATTAATAAAGCTTTCGAACATCCCACGTATGCGTAACCGGAACGATTATCTCATTAACATCCACGACACCGCTCATAGCGTATGCCAGAAATTAATAAAGCTTTCAAACAACCCACGTATGTGTAACCGGAACGATTACCTCATTAACATCCACGACACCGCTCATAGCGTATGCCTGAAATTAACAAAGCTTTCGAACATCCCACGTATGTGTAACCGGAACGATTACGTTATTAACATCCACGACACCACTCATAGCGTATGCCAGAAATTAATAAAGCTTTCGAACATCCCACGTATGTGTAACCGGAACGATTACCTCATTAACATCCACGACACCGCTCATAGCGTATGCCAGAAATTAATAAAGCTTTTGAACTACCCACGTATGTGTAACCGGAACGATTTTATATATATTTCACGGGGTCTTCGTTTTTGGTACTTTAGTAGGAATGTAGTGATTATTGCTCCTCAATTTCGAAATAATCAATACCACCCTGAACACAGTCACTTTCAAAATAAATCGGATAATACTCTTTGTAATGATATTCGCGGATACTATTAACGAAGATAATAACGGACTGACGCCACGCTAATCAGGAACCAACTAAACTTTTCGTATGCAAAGCGATGCTATTTATATTAAAATTTTGCCCACTCAGCGTTGTGGGGTTATTCCCCGCAACATTATTTCTAATTTCGGTGATCTCACATGGGCCCTATAGCAAGGTTATTGACCCAAAAATACTAAATTGTTATGATTCGTCATCGGCCGGCTTGGGCGCCTCTGTTTTGTTTATAAAATTGCGTCACCACGCATCGAACGCGTCTTAATAAGTGATTATAAAAGTTCTCGTAATTTCGTTTGCAATCTATTCAAATTGAATTCATATTTAATCAAATTACTTATAAAATCCCCCAAATGATCACCCCCTTCCTATTCTAACACAATACTTGGCTTTTATGTTTTTTTTTTTTCAATGTTTATACCTGAGTATGAAATTGTTATAATTTTATTTCGAACCGTTTTCAATTAATATCAGTCATTTTTCGTAATAATATATATATAAATTAATTCATACAAAATATGTGCATTTCGATCCCTTACAACTACCTTAATAGTATTAGAGAAGCATATTTTGTGCATTAGTTGAAGAACACTTTCTCAATTCATTAAATATATAGAAATGTATACTGAAAATTATGATACTTGTATTGTTATACTTTACAACATAATTTTCTTAGTTATTAATTATATTTAACTCTTTCAGGCCTGGTGTACATGTACATTTGCGAAATATATTTTAATTTTGAATTTAGTATTTTTATTGATACTTTGGTACTATTAGGTACCATTGGTACCTTTGGTACCATTGGTACCATTAGTACTTGCTTATGTACACATTAGATTCATAAGAAAAATTGCCTAGTGTGGCCATCTAGTGAAAATATGCGAAATTATTGTTCATATTGTACGATGTGTTAACCTCACATTGTCCGGTCTGGTAAGTCTCATGTTTATTTCAATATGTAAATTAATTGAACAGTTTTTAAAAAATTAAAAAAAACTTGAAGCAATTGCAAAACATTAAACAATGTGATAAATAAATAATACATACATAAATATTATTAGTTTTTCGTATATGACTTGCTAAAGCTATGTACATGAGTATGTAAAAATTGTCCCACTTGCTGCTTAGCTTTGTACATCCTCATGTACATGCGGTCTGAAATATTATTCCATTTATAAGTAATTGAATGTATTTTTTGTTTGTTTTAGGTGTAATTTTAGTATTATCTTTACAACTAACGTGAATATGGATAATTTGAAAAAAACATGCAATCCAGAAAATCCTACAGATATCCAGGAACTGATAGATCCGGTAAATAATGGCAACCTATCGGAAATTGAAGATGTATGCATTTAAGATAAAGATGAAGTAGATGTTGAATTTGATTTAGAGCTAAATAATATAAGACCAGGTCCTGATGTGATTAACAGAGCAGAAATGGAAGGAATTAATAAATAAAACATGATAGTATTAATGAAGAAGGTAGTTCGGATGAAGAAAACTTAGACAAACCCCTCTCAGAAGTTAGAAAAATAAGCCAAGTAAATTGGAAGAAAAGTTCATTTACACCACCTAATATAATAGAATTCGAACCACTAGTTCCAAGTAAACACGATATTACAAAACCTGTATATCCTCAAGAGTACTTTCTGATATACATACCCAATAATAAGTTCGATAAAATGGCATATTTGACTAATCTATATGCTGTTCAACAAGGAAAAACATTCAAAAATACATCTGAATCTGAAATAAAAAAAATTGTTTGCCTTACATATAGGTATTGGATGTCTGAAGAAATTCCCAAGGATAAGGATGTATTAGGAACGGGTTCTTGGGATTGGCTGCTTCTTGCAAAACATATATAGGGTTAGATTTTTCTAGTTAAGAAGTTACTTACACTTAGTAAATAACCTGGATAAACCAGAAAATTGCACCGACAGGCTTTACAAAGTCCGACCAATTTTATAGTTGATAAGAAAGAGATGTCTAGAATTGGAATTGGAGGAGAATATATGTATAGACTAGCAAATTATTACTTTTACTGGAAAATTAGGTATAAAGCAATACATAAAAGGTAAACCCTGCCCATGGGGGGTAAAAGTCCATGTTCTTTGCGGTAAGAGTGGGCAAGCATACGATTTTATTTTCTATCAAGGGAAAACAACAAATTTAAATGAACAACATTTAAAAATATACGACCAAGGGGCTAGTGTAATATTACATCTTTCCGATAGAATAAAAAATGTTTGTCATTAATTGTACTATGACATTTTTTTTCATCTTACGAACTATTGAAAACACTGAAAGAAAAAGATATATATATATATATATATATATATATATATGCTGCGGGAACTATCAGAGTAAATAGAGTTTTCAAGCCATAGTTACTGCAAGATGAAATGAACAAAAAAAAGCGAGGTTCTGTAGATAAGGTTGTCAGTGAAGATGGCATAGTTGCTGTAAAATGGCTTGACTGTAAACCAGTATGTCTTGCATCAAATTTTGTCGGTAAAGGTGAGGAAGACCTTGTAAAAAGATAGGACAAGAAATAGGGAATATATATATATTGAGGTAAAGAGACCCGATATAATTAAGTTTTATAACCACATTATGGGAGGAGTAGACTTTCTCGACCAGCTGATTAGCACATATAGGATTTTCATTCGTTCAAAATAATGGACACTACGTATTATAAAGCACAAGGTGGATTTTGCTTTGGTAAACAGTTGGATTGAATACAAGAAAGACTGTGAAAAGTGTAATATACCGAAAAAAGAGATTATGGATTTACTGACCTTCCGAATGCGAGTTGCTGAAGGTTTAATAAGTGTAGGAAACCCTTTATCAAAAAATAAACGTAGTCGACCTTCTTCTTCTCCTATCCCTTTACCAACTATAGCACGCAAGCGTGGAGAAAATCATCTATTACAAGAAATCCAAAACGATAGAACTGATCATTTGCCTCAGTTTTACGACAATAAAGAAGCTACTCGATGCAAGTTTCCAGGATGTAAAGGGCGAATGCATGTTTTATAAGATAAGTGCAAGATACATTTATGCTTGATAAGAGATAGGAACTGCTTCACCAAATTTCATAGACAATGAAAATTAGTCTAGTTATGTTTTGTACGATTTGTACATGTACATGTACATAATTATTTTTGGATAAATAAAAACAAAAAAAATAAACAAATACTTCTTTTTTATAAAGGTCCTTAATAATGTATTAAAGCAAAATCATATTTTTTTTACCTATTCAATAAAATTCAGGTTTGAATAGGTTAACATTTAACAGTTTAAATAAAAACAACTGATTTAATATTGTTTTCATTGTGTTAGGAAAGTATTAGTTAAAAACAAATCAGAAAATTAGTCTCTGAAGCGCTAATACTGAAGATACAATTAATAATAATTAGCTCACCGTGCAAATATTAAAATGAAGAGGGGCGTGAAAGTCTTCCTGCCTTAATATTTAAATGGAAACCGACGTTGTTTATATCAATTTTGTGACGGCATCCGTTAAAATATACACCGAGGAAAAATTAATTACTCCAAATTTGAAGTTACTGTTAGTAAAATGGAATGGAATGGTTTTAATGCGGGCCGTGTTGTCGTAATTAAAAATGTACATTAATTTGGCAGCGAGCAGGTATAAAGTGTGTGGTAGCTGCGCTCGGTACTCTTTCAGAAAGTTTCCTAATTTTTCTTTGACAGTAGTTCCGCTTAAGTTTATTAATCCGGGCCGGGCCCCGGATTTTTCGCTTTTACAGGATTGTTTTCTTAACTGCTTCATCAATTTACTTAAAACTTTATTGCGTCTGGCTGCCACTTTTACACCTGCCACAATTTACACTTTGTGAAGTTTACACAAACTCGCGCCCCTGCCTTAAAGCCTGTTTCTCGAGAGATTAAAACCCTGCACATAGTTTGACGCTGAAGAATAGAAGAGTCGATCGCGTGAGATACAGTCAAGTTTTTTAATCAATAGAGAGGGGCAATGGTCGGGTATTAGCCCATTGTAAATACCTTTACTAAATATTCCCGGTAATATGGAAAAAATAAGGCCACAAAATGAGTATATATATTTTTATATCTACAGATATATAGTAAACGAACATCTTATGAAATAAGTCAGAAAAGCGAGGGGTGAATGGGAGATAGTCTTACTCAATTATTTATATAGCAGGGGATTTCTGCTAAATCCTACTAAAGTTTTATGTTGGTCTGCCTTATTTGACATTTACTCTGATTCAGGTTGTAATCAAGCTTTGGGACATTCACCGTTTCTTTTTATACACAACCAAAAATACTGGCCTACAGTGATAACACTGACCACAGAATTACATATTTACTGACGATTAAGTCTATTAAATGAATGATGGGATACTTGATATTAACAAAGTACTTATTATGTTTCACTATATAATACTTAATATTTCACAAATTCAACGTCTGCAAAAGCACGAAACAATATCTTCCGATATAAAATGGCTTGCAGATGTTGAGACTGAGATAATACGGTGACTCGGTTCATTTATAATTCAACTTACAGTTCACATCGATAGTTTATTCCAGCTTAGATCCTATTTAAAATTCATTTTCGTTTTAAACGTTTCAGTAGGTGGAAATTCTATTGCGCCAAACAATGTCCACGCCGATGGCGTTTGTCTCTATAAAAATGAAGTATTAGAATATGTGGCGTACTAGAATGGAATTGAGATAGTGCGGCGGAGGCGGCTGTGGATGCCAAAGAACCAGCCGCCCGGAAGTTATTCAAAGTTATTGATACACTGAAATTTGATGTTAATAAAAATGGGGCGCTCTAGTGGAAAAGAGAGGTGCTCACAGTATTTGATTTACGCGTTTTCCTTTGTTCATATTATGAGATCCCCTTGCATTCTGATTGTTCAACTTTTAATTAAATATTTGCCTTTTAGCCTTTTCGCCCTCTCTATGCGTGTGCTCGGCCGAGGTGGAGCGCAGTTTCTGTTAACACTTTGACATTCTTTATTAATTCTGCATAATTTCAATTTCTAAGTTTTATCCTCGCACTTTGATTCCAAAAACAATTTAATTATCAACTCAAGTTTAATGAAGGCACATTTTACCCCAGAAATTAAATAACATCAACTTATTATTCTAAATTGATTTAAAATTTAAAAAAAATTGTTATTAGATGAACTGAGTTTTTAGAGATGACGTATCAAATTCAATGGTTTGCCTTGTAATGGAGTGAACTTGTCAATTCCTTGGTGTTTTATAAATTATTAACTATATAGCTCTATTATTAACTATAAAACATACAATATCGTCGCTGCGCCTGAGAAATCAGATATGTGCTTCAAAGTAAATCTTACAGGAGAGACAAAAAACTGATTTAAAGAGCCATTTTGCTAGATTTCACGATGTAAAATTGGTTTTAAATTTGTATTATCCTAACACGTGTATTTGACTTGCATTAGTAACAAAAATATGAATAATCATTTAGATAACAATTTATTAGTGGTTTGATGTGCACATAGCTGATTTCGCATGTTCATTACCAATCACATCGCGGATTTTGCAAAATAGAAACGCAGAAATAGGTAGATTAAAACTTTATTTAAACAAATATTCCAAGTTACATCGATACTATATTATTAATAATTATTACTTAGGTTGATAATTTATCAAAACTTCTAGCAAACATTTTATTAAAAGCTAAACTGTCATAAAATATCTGATTGTCCTTGTGCATAAAAGGCTTCAATGACTAAATTATCATACTTTTTTTCTCAATTTTGAGAGATTGGTTGTATAAATTCTTGGGTTGGATGTTTTTCCATATTCCCCTTCGTTGTAGAAGTATACTCGACTTATCTGTATGTCTTAATTTATATTCTGTACCCCCATTTTCATAACGCAAGCCGCGTATATTTGCCACTGTGGGATCGTCAGCTTTTTTACCTGGGCGTATTGAAGAATAATTAAATGGCAGTACCTCATAATTTTAAAAAAAGTAATATTCCAAATGATTGATAATGTAGGGCTGTTTTTTTCTAGCTTGTCTCATTCTATTCACATAGTCGGTGGGTGTGTAAATTGGAGTGGAAAAAAGATTCTCCAACGTAGAGTGAACACTGTCGACCTCCATCATGGTGTGACCATTTTCCAAAATGATCTGCTCTATTTCAATTTCAATCCATTTAGCGTAATTTGCGAAATCGCTGGCCAATATCCGATTTCTATTCTGATATGAACAACCGTCGGAAATGATACTTTCACTTTCATACCATACATAAAGATGTACAACTTTGTTATTGGAAACTGTAATAGATGTATGTAATATAGATGTAATGATGTAATGTATGTAATGAATGTGCCTTAGAGGTAAAGAAGGTTGTCTAACCTACCGCAACGACCACGCATTGAAGTTTAATAAAAAAAGAAGACACATGGCAGTTGTGTTGTTCAGTCGATTCCTAGATCCACTCCTAGAAATATAACATGGCGCAGCTTAACGGACATTAAAAGGAGAAATAAAAAGAAGACGCGAAAATGGATAGCAGAGGAATCCAATCAATTAAATTAAACGGCATTTTCAGTGAGAATTGGAGACAATTGAAGCAGAGGTATCAAATACACTCCGCCGCTGTAGAATTAGACTCAAAACCAGAAAAAAACGCAATGTGCACATTTACTGCATTTAATGGGCGAAGAAGCCATTGCAATCTACAATAGCTTCACATTTAGTGACGATGATTAGGACAAAATTACTGTACTAAAGAAGAAATTTAATGACTATTTCTTTCCAAAAAAGAACCTAAAATGAGGAAAGCACAGAACAGTACGTCACGTCATTAAAAAACCAAGCAAAACAGTGCGAATTCCCTGAAAAGTTTAAAACGGAATAAATAAAAACGATGCTAATCATTGGGATAAAATATGAGAATGTTCGAGAGCAACTTCTACAACATCAAGAGTACAATCCGGAAAAAGCAATCGAGACATTTGTGTTAACCGAAACATCCAGACAGCAGCTTCAGGATATGAAACAATCAACGAGTGGAGACAAGACAAGAAATTACAAAGAAGTGGATCAAGTAAGAAATCAGAAGAAAACAACACAAAAATTCCAAGAAGATTCTTCAAGATCGAACGAAAATAGAAATTACAATCAGGTACAAAGAGAAATTAAAAACTGTTCAAGATGTGGTAAATCACATCCGATAAATAAATGTCCAGCATACGGTAAAAAATGTTTAAATTGTAAAAACGACTATCACTTTGCAAATAAATGTAGGAATAAATCTGTAAACCAAGTAAACCAAGTGAATCAATCGGATAATTGTAATGATCACTTGAGTATAGACACAATTAATAATGGAAACAAAAACCTCAATAATTTTAATCATTGCATTATAGAGTTGAGTATAGGTAAAGATGCAGATGTAAGGGCTAAATTTAATATGGATACGGGAGCAAGTGTCAATATATTTTCTTACTATGAATTAAAAGCTTGTAAATTTAATTTAAATAATATTGAGAACATTAAGGAATACTTAGTCACATTTACTGGAGATAAAATTCCTATATTGGGAAAATGTTATCTAGATTTATCCTATACTGGAAATTGTTTCAAGAAAACTGAATTCTTTGTAGACAAAAGTAATAATGGGTCAATCTTAGGTTTAAAAACATGTATTCATTTAGGAATAGTAAACATACAAAATGATGAGGATATTAAATACATTAATACAGTAAATAAAAACCAAATTAAAACTTATGAAGAATTAACCAATAGATATAAAGATGTATTTGAAGGTATAGGTAGAACATGTAAGCCATATCACATTGAAATACATAAACATGCTAAACCAGTAGTAATTCCAATAAGAAATGTACCTTTTGCTATACAAGATCAATTTAAAAAATGTTTAGAAAATTTAGAAAAATTAAAAATAATAGAAAAAGTTCAAGGCAGCTCAGAATGGATAAATTCATATGTACTAGTTAGAAAAGTAGATGGTTCTCTACGAATCTGCTTAGATCCAAGAGATTTAAATGAAGTTATAATAGATAGAAAATACAAAATACCAAACATGGACGACATAACAAGAAATTTGAATGGTTCAAAAATATTCACAATATTAGATGCAGCTTGTAGAATTTGGAACATTCCATTAGATGAAAAATCTAGTAAGTTATGCACTTTTGCAACCCCTCATGGTAGATACAAATTCAATAGACTACCATTTGGTATTAAAACTGCTAGTGAAGTATTCCAAGAAACTTTTCAAGAAATTTTTCATATAAAAGGTGTAGTAATCTATGTCGATGATATTTTAATTCATGCAGAGACTAAAGAAGAACATGACAAAATATTAGAAGAAGTATTTAAGAGAGCTAGAGAAAAAAATGTAAAATTTAATAGAAACAAATGTAAATTTGGTCTAGATGAAGTTAAGTATTTAGGACATAAATTTGCAAATAAAGGAATATCAATGGATGAAGATAAAACTGCAGCCATCGTAGGAATGCCCAAACCAATTAATAAAAAAGATGTCCAAAGATTCCTAGGTTTCATAACTTATGTAGGAAAATTTATTCCAAACTTATCAGAAATTACTCAACCATTAAAGGATTTAATTAAAGATAACAAGATATTTTCATGGGAACACCCTCAAGAAAAAGCATTGACCGAATTAAAAAAGAGAATTTCACAAGGACCAATTTTAAAGTATTTTAATCCAAGAGAGCAAATAACAATATCAGTTCATGCATCTAGCTCAGGCTTAGGAGCAGCACTTTTTCAAAATGAAAAACCATGTGCATATGCTTCTAGAGCTATGACAGAAACTCAGCAAAGATATGCTCAAATAGAGAAGGAACTATCAGCAATATGTTTTGGCGTACAAAAGTTCTATCAATATGTTTATGGAAGAGAGTTTACAGTTGAAACCGATCACAAACCATTAATTTCCATATTAAAAAAATCATTAAACTTATGCCCAGCTAGATTATAAAGGATGCTTTTGACATTACACAAATATAAAATAAATTAAGTTTACAAAGCAGGCAAATATATAATAATAGCTGATACATTATCACGAGCAACAGTAAATAAAGTATTCGAAAATAATTTAGAATTAAACGCTAAGTATGCCTAATCGAAAAAAATTAACAATTAAAGAGGACAGGTTAAAACAATTGATAAAAGCAACTGAAGATGATGAAGAAATTAAAAATGATAAAAACCTTTATTAAGGATGGATGGCCAAAGAGCATAAATAAAATGACAGTAAATTTCAGACTCGAATAGAAGAGAGCCTATGATAAATCATCAAATAATTAAAAAACCATGGCAAAAAATAGGAATTGACTTATTTGAAATACAAGGTGAAACATTCCTTATTGCAGTGGATTACTACTCAAAATATCCCGATATCATAACGTTGAACAAAAATCTAACTTCCAAAAATATAATCAACAAATTAAAATCCATATTTGCTAGACATGGAATACCCAAAATTGTTGTATCAGATAGTGAAGGACAATTCATCAGTGAAGAATATGAAACATTTTCCAAAGAATGGAATTTTCAGATAAGTAAATCATCCCCATATCACCAACAATCCAACGGTTTTACAGAACGATCAATTCAAACCATTAAGAAATAAAGAAGACATATACTTAGCTTTATTAAGTTACCGTAACACCCCTGTCTATGATACCTACACACCATCTCAGATATCAATGTCATGATACTTAAGAGACTACTTACCCATTAATGAAAACAAACCAAATTCTCAAATTATAAATAAGACCAAACTTAAGAACAAAATTGACACAAGACAAATCAAATCAAAAATTTATTATGACAAATCACGTGTACGTTCAAACGTTGAACTTAGAAATGGAATGCAAGTTTGGTTCCAAGAAAAGCCTAAACGCACTTGGAAACTAGGAAAAATCAAGAATAAAATAAGAGAAAGAACTTACGAAATAGAAAAAGAGGATGGAAGATGTATAATAAGAAATAGTGTTTACATTAAAAACTTCAAAGGTTCAAACGAAGTAATACAACGTTCAAATTTTGTATATAATAATAATATTGTAAATGATAACATTGCAGATGATAATATTGTAAAAGACAACATTACAGATGATAATATTGTAAATGACAACATTACAGATGATTGTATTGTAAATGATAACTTTGTAGATGATAACATTGTAAAAAGAGTGAACTGTAAAAGAGTAACCAGAAAACCAAAAAGACTGTATGACTATGTAACGTAATAAGGGAGATGTAATAGATGTATGTAATATAGATGTAATGATGTAATGTATGTAATGTATGTGCCTTAGAGGTAAAGAAGGTTGTCTAACCTACCGCAACGACCACGCATAGAAGTTTAATAAAGACAGAATACACATGGCAGTTGTGTGGTTCAGTTGATTCCTAGATCGACTCCTAGATATTTAACAGAAACGTATACACTAAAATTGTGAATTTGCAGTTTTTGTTTATAATACTGACTACAAACAAGCAACTTTGGACAAATCAAAACACTTTGCACATCCATAGTTATAACTATGGTGTAGTGTTGATTCTGATATTGAAGCAATTGCATTTTCTTGCTTCATCGTCATTCGGCGTGCTTCATCCTTTTTTATTTCATGCAGATCATATTCATCTTGTGGTAAGTTTTCTTCCTTGAACATTACATATACATCGCATAGGTCCTTACGTGGTGTGTGTATGGACACTTTGTTTTCTCTCCAATACTTCACAAAACCTCTTCCTTTCTACGAAACAGATGTTATCAGTTTCACACCAGACTTTGTAAACTTGTTGCATGTGCACAAAGGATCTAAAATTAGAGTCCACATAGATTATTTTTATTGAAGTTCTGCTATGATGGCTAGGCACTTTTGGGAATGCTTCTAACCACTCTAATACAGACTTTGATTTGGGGCATATTTTGTTGCCTAGTGGTACTTTTATTATGGGTTTCTTAACAGTTTCGTCGTAATTTTCTTCGGCTTCACTTTCATTAATGCTAGCAATTTCACTGGCATTTTCTGGGTATATTGATACCTACCTCGTGATCACTGAGGTTAGCCCACTGGTGGTAAGAAACGCAATCACATCGCTTAAGAACTCTCAAGCCCGGGACATATATCATATGACAACAGGCTTACTAAAATGTGTTACAGATGTAGTTGTTTTGCCCCTCACTAAACTGATCAATGAATGCATACAATTTGCCACATTCCCGGACTGTCTTAAAGTTGGATGTGTTATTCCAGTATACAAACAAGGAAATGAATCGGAATTAAGTAACTATAGGCCCATCTCACTACTACCAATTGTTTCAAAGGTACTGGAGAAAATAATATTTAATCAAATCATTGCTTTTTGTGAGGGGCAAGATATATTGCATGCTGATCAGTTTGGTTTTCGCAGAGGACTGTCGACCGGTGACGCGGTCAGGGCCTTGGTGGAATATATTCTAGAGGGCTTTCACTCCAAATGAAATACTATGGTCCGCTTTCTTGACCTAAGCAAGGCCTTCGACTGCATGCCCCACGAGTTACTTCTGCGAAAGATCTACTACTGCAACTTCCATCGAACCACGTGTAGGCTTGTTAGCTCATATTTACTCAACAGGCGTTAGCGGGTGCTGTTTAACGGGCGTTCATCGACGGATGCAGCAGTTACCCAAGGCGTACCTCAGGGGTGGATTCTGGGCCCCTTACTATTCTTAATTTACATCAATGATCTCCCTATGCAGATAAGCAGTGGTAGAATAATACTATACGCGGACGATACCACTTACATCACTAAATCAGAAGATTTTCAGGCAGCCGTATCGGATAGCAACAGCATCAACAACCGAGTGCTTAAATGGTTTACTGCTAACAAACTGACTCTTAACACCACTAAAACTGTTCAAATAATGTTTAGGCTGAGAAGTACAAGTGTTCCCTTGGCCTCCTTAAGTAAGTGTACCAAGTTTCTGGGTATAAGTCTTGACTCCAAATTGGACTGGCTTCCCCATGGTGATCTCATCTCTGCAAAACTATGCCGAATTATATTCCTGTTGAGGAGTCTCGCAGACTCTCTACCTGTGACGTACCTGAAGGGCAATCAGCGCGTTAGGCCGTGGAGCGAGTGGAGGGTCCCTTCGAAGCAGTGACGAGGGCCAGGCTCTCGGTGTCAGAGAGTGGGGGGGTTAAAAAAGGCTCCAGGTAATTTTAACCTCGTCGCTACTTCGTCGCAAAGGGTGGCTCCACCCTACCTGCGTGGGTGGACGGCAGACAGTCAGCGAAGTTCAGAAATCACGAACTGTCACAACGCTGACCATTTGGCGCCAACACCACCAGATTTAAATCTCGCAGTGAGAATAAAAAAAACTGAAACTGAAATAAATGCCCGATCGAGAAAACGTGGGGGGAACAAAAAATAACAGGTGTGAATTTTGTAGTGTAAAATATCGGCGTTTATTCACACAAACGACGGACACCGTGTCTGCGCTCCTGAAATAAATACCTCCGCACGCAACCCTTTCACGCAGGGTTCACTCTATTCGGCCGAATATAGCAAGCTCCTGATCGCGCGATTCAAAGGGCCGACGGAGCGACCTTTCTCTTACACAAGCGCAAAGCACGTACGGCACGCAACACGTAAACGCAACTCTTGCACAAAAGAATAAACGATATGTCAATAAGGAATTAAACGGAGGTCTGGCTCAATTGAGACCACAAAAAAAATGTATCAATATCTATATATATATATCTCTGGATATCTGGCCTGTGTTCCTGGTGGTCTTCGCTGGCGGCTGGCTACAGCTCCGGAAGGGCGGCGGTTTGCGTCGTGGACGCCTAGCGCTCGATTCCGGCCTCCAGCCAAGATGATCGCGGCCTCCAGCCAAGAATGGTTTGGCCGAGCTACTTAGCCCGTAACAAAACGCCTGCAAAGCACATGGCCTTAGTAACAATGGCCGGACACGTGGCTTCACGAAAAGGAAAAAAATATCGGGCTTATTTACTTACTCAGATGTTATGAGCGTTTGAATAGTTCCTTGCCCTGTACCTGGTGCCTCAATCCCCTCAAGGGTGGTTAACTGAGTCCCCGTTGATTATCCCGGAAACCGGATGGTGGTACACCTATTTCAACGGTTCTTCTTGGCACTTCCGTACTGTACGCGAGGTAGCTGAATTCTGCCTCGATGGCGGCGCCTCGCCGGCGAATTTAAAAATCGCACACATGGGAAACGCGTCACCACAACAAAAAAGTGCGAGTACGGTTGTCTACAGTGCAGGTCTATACGCCAATTAATTATTAAAATGCAGTTTCTGCCAAAGACGTTTTCGGACCGTTACATACCTCAAAAGGTAATAAAGGTTGCTTATTACTCATTGTTTTTATAGCCATATCACCTACGGAATCATTACATGGGGTCACTCCACTAGAGTGAATCGCTTGTTCGCTCTCCAGCGGCGAGCTATCCGTGTTATATTTAATTTGAAATGTCGTGACTGCTGCAAACGGTCCTTCATAGAGTAGGATATTCTTACGTTGCCGTGCATCTTTATCATGGAGTGCCTCAAACATGTTCGAGGGCACATTGCGACATACAGAACCGTCGCTGAAAAACCCGACTATCAGACTCGTAATGGTAGCCACATCTGCCTGCCATACCAACGAATTTGTAAGAGTAGAAACGGTGTGAATTATTATGGGCCTACACTCTACAATGAGTTGCCTGCCATTCTGAAGTTATGCACGAATGATGTGTATAATGCCCTCATTAACAAATATTTGCTGAAGAAGGCGTTCTATAGTACAGATGAGTGTATGTCCAACAGGTTTCGGGATTTCGACATGTCTCAGTTTGTATGAGGCACTGTGTCTCTGATTTTAACGTGTTCGTGAACCTGTTAATTATGTTATATTGTATTGACATGTATAAACTAATGTATGAGATCCGGTGGCACGTATAAATGAATAAATAAATAACTAAATAAATAAATATATCTTGTATGTATTGTTTTGCATATCCAATATCTGGATTTTATATTGTATTGCATTGTATATTGTATTACATTGTATTGTATATTGTATCGTATATGTTCTATTTTTGTACTCTGACTTGTATAAGCCTTAATGGCATTTTTTTTTTAATAGACCAAACCAAATCTCTTCGGAGACTCTACCTAAAATAAGAGAGTACAATTTATTTTTCCCACAATATAAATGATACTACAATAGGAAAGATAATATTGTAAGATATTACTTGTCACCACAATTAAATACGAGTAAAATTCATGAACTATATATAAAAAAGCACGAGCCAGAACAATATCTATTATTGAGAGAAAAAAAAATGAACCCGAAGTTAAATACGAAATGTTTACAAAATACGTTGTAGAAAACTTTAATATGTCTTTCGGTAAGCCCAAATCCGATACGTGTCAGAAATATGATAAATTGACGAAGAAGATAGAAAGTACAGGCAGTGAAAAAGAAAAGAAACAGCCTGTCTATGGAAAAAAATACACATGGCCAAAGTGGAGATATTTTATGAGGATCTAAAAGAGAAAACTCTGTTGGCTAAGTCTCAAAATCATGTTGAAATGATTACGTTTGATTTCCAACAGAATTTTCTCTTACCAGTTTGCACTAGTGGTGAAGTGTTTTATAAAATACAGTTATAGCTATATAACTTTTGCATCCACGTGAGAAGTACAGAAAAAAGTTATTTCTTCGTTTTTGATGAAACACAAGGTGCCTAGGGTCAAAATGCTGTTGTAAACATTCTATGGTATTTTTTTTTGGCTAAATAATCAAGCCAGAAGCAACACTTATTTATATGTATTCCGATAACTGCGCATCCCATAACAAAAACTATGTTATGGTTGAGTTTCTTTATAGTCTTGTGTTAACACAAAAATGTTGTTCCATCTACCATCGTTTTCCTGAACCTAGTCATAGCTACTTACCATGCGATCGCAGTTTTGGAGTGATTGAACGTTTGAAGAGGAAACATGACAAAATTTATTTGCCGAAGGAGTATATCCAAATAATTCGCAATTCCGGAAAAAAAATTGAAGTTATTAAAGTAGATCAAAACATGTTTCTAATTTTTTTAAGAACATTACTCATCTTTATTTTTGAAAAGTTCAAGCACAAAACAAAATAAATTCACAATATCCAAGTACAGAATTATTAAATACTATCAGAATGATATGCAAAAATTTTCATGCAGCGAATAAGTTTCTATGACAATATTTCAAAAATTTTCATTGCATAAAAGATAGCTGTACCTATTTCTTTGCCAAGTGCTGAGCAGGTTCTGTACAATTGTCCTCGGCTACTTAAAGAAAAAAGGTATGAACACGTAATGAGCCTTGCAAAAAATTTTGTACAAGCTGTTGATATGTGGTATTACGACAAGATCGCAGATTACCACAAAAATTTTGAAGAAGAAAATAAGGACAAGTCATGTTCTGAGTATGAATCTGATTAGTAGCTTCCGTATTCATATGTTAAATTTAGTTTAGGTGAAGAAATAATACTTATGAGAGTACTTGAAATTGTATTAGTCTATTAGAAATAAACATATTTAAAATAATGGGTGCTTTATTATCAACATTACTTAATGGCTTAAGAAATGGCCGAAAGTGTAAAAGTGACATACGAAGTCGGTGATTCTAATTGTGGAAAATGCAAAACTAGAAAAGTTTCTAGTGTGATCTGTGAAAGTTGTGAACTTAAATTTTATCCATCATGCCTTAAGGAGCATAAAAAATCTTCACGATGCCCTACAGGAAAGATTTTACCAGCTGACTCTGACGTAGAAGAAAGTCAACTGAATATGGACAGTTCAAAGTCTCACTTTCCGGTAAGTGACAGATTAACTTTTATAATGCTAGAGAATTTGCTCTTACGCAAACTTGTGAAGCAGATGGAAGAGAAAAATATCGTAATGCAGGAAAATATTACCTATCTGAAAGAAAAATTAGCCTTGCAACAGGCTGGAGTTGGTCCATCACAAAGAATAGCAAATAATTCACCGGCCTCAGCTAACACCTATGCTGCATGTGTTAAAAATACGTCTAATAGTACACTAACTATTTCCACCGCTGCTATTACAGCACATAATACACAAACTAAAACTGGTACACCCACACCAAAGTATAAACAACGCAATGTGAGAAATGGTACCAACTCTCCGCCAATCAATCACAAAGTTAAAGAAAATCTGCAATCAAAGGTACAGATAGTCCATAATAAATCGGCTGCAGACGGTGAACATCCCAATGCCGAGAAAGATCAAGGTGAAGATTTTATATATCCAAAAAACCAGCGGAGATCGCAGAGTACTAAGATTATATCGGGTACGGCGGTTAATTCAAACCTGAAAGCTGCTACCAAATACTTACATTTCCATGTTTGTAACTTACATCCTACCACCAAGGAGGAAGATATACGCCGCTTCATAGAGGAAAAGAACATGTGTAATTCTACAATTGAAAAACTGCAATCAAAGCGCCCTGACGATTCCTGTTCTTTTAAGATTTCTGTCTTAGAAGATCATGCAGATTTGGTTAGAGATCCCGAAACCTGGCCGCTGAATGTACGAATCAATCGGTTTTTTCACCATCTCATAAAACAGAAGATTACAAGTTAACGTCTACCAAGCAACAATTACATTTAAATTTGAATTACTTTTTTGTCAATGCTCAGTCTATTAGGAATAAGTACAATGAAATTGATCACCTGATACAATTGCATTCATTGGATGTACGTTGCATTGCTGAACATTGGCTGAGTGAACAGGAATGCAGCAGTCTTGTGATTGACGATAGCGTGGCAGTTTCTCACTTTTCACGTAAAGTACTCATACATGGTGGTGTTTTAATTCTATTAAAGAAAGGTAGAAAGTATACAAGTCTGCTTAATATCAACAATCAATCGGTTGAGAAGCACTGCGAAGTATCTGCTGTACACCTAACTGATTTTAATTGTATTATTCTAGTTGTTTACCGCACACCAGACGGTGATTTTAATGTGTTTTGTAATGTCCTGCAAACTGTTTTAAACAATTTATATGTTACAAGTACTAAGGTGATAATTGGGGGCGATTTCAACGTTAAGTTTAATCGTCCTGATCTCAAAGTGAATTCACTATGTGATATTTTTAAATGTTACGGGCTTACAAACCTTGTAACATTTCCTACTAGAGGTGCTAATACGTTAGACAATATTTTTTCTAACCTACATACACAGATAAAAGAAATATCTCCCGTGAAACTTACATCTGACCACACTGGAATTTCTATAAACATTCATATGGACTCGGTAGATCGTCACGATTCATATAAAGTTAGGCCAATTACTCAAGTGGGTAAATTTCAACTTTTTCAAATGTTATGTAATCACAACTGGGGCTACTTGAGCAATATTAGAAACTGTGATGATATATTTAGTGCATTTTTCGAGGTGTTTTTATCCTATTATGATTTAACGTTTCCAACTAAAATCGTTCTGAGTACTCCCGACAATAAGTGTAACATTCATTGGTTCAATGATGATCTTTGGAGAATGAGGGAACACCTCCATCTTTTACGCGAATTGTGCATCAATATAAATAGCAAGGATCATAAAACTCTATATTCAAACCTTAGAACTGAATATCAGCATGCCATACGAGTAGCCAAAATAAATGCGAATGACAATTGTATCAGAACATCAAATAATAAAGCTAGAGACACTTGGAAGATCATTAATAAGAACAGGAAAATTAACTGTAATAGCGATAGTTGTGATATCCCTCCAGACACGTTTAATTCATCTTTTATCAACCTAGTAAATAACATTATTCAGTCAATTCCAGCAATCAACGTTACCTCATTAAATTATATACCAATTAAATGTGATAGTAGTTTTAAGGTCAATACAGTGTCAATTAATGATGTCAGACAAGCAATTACTGACATAAATAGCAGTAGCTGCACTGACTTCTATGGAATCTCCATGAAGGTCATAAAACATTGCAAAGAGTCTATAATTCAGCAACTCACATTCATTATTAATATGTGCATTACAACCAGTACAATTCCGAAAGCCATGAAAATTGCCGCTGTCATTCCTATTCTCAAAAAAGGAGGTAAAGATGATGTGAATAATTATCGTCCAATTTCGAGCCCACCAGTATTTTCAAAAATTCTTGAAAAAATCTTACATACCCAAATTTTGGAATATATGGATAAAGAGATGTTATTTAATTTAGCACAATTTGGGTTCCGCAAAGGTTTATCAACAGCCGATGCAATCTTGCACTTAAATAACCTCATCTTGGACACGTTTGAGAGTGGAGCCTTTGCTATGATCTCGTTCCTAGATCTGAGTAAGGCCTTCGATTGCATATCCCACAAAATATTACTTCAGAAACTTATTTATTACGGTTTTGACTCATTAAGTTGCCAACTCATCAAATCTTACTTAAGCCATCGAAGTCAGGTAGTGAGGATCAATGGTAAGGTATTAATACCTCTGCCTATTGAAAGTGGTGTCCCTCAAGGATCTGTACTTGGCACATTGTTATTTTTAATTTATATCAATGACTTCACTGAATGCCTGGAATGCATCAACCGTTATTTACGCGGACGATACGACCTTAGTAAATACTAGCGATGTGCTCGAAGAGGCTTTACATGGCAATCTTGAAGTGGTAAAAAGCGCCAACGCTAACCAGCTTCACTTGAACACCAATAAGACCGTAAATATCCTTTTTACATTAAAACAACATATTCACAATGGACCTCTTTCTCAAACGTGTAACTTTTTGGGAGTTCATTTGGACGAGTTGAATTGGAATTATCACACAGATAAACTCGCCAGAAGGTTCTGTTGCAACATTTTTTATTAAGAAACTTGGCTAACTCGGTGTCTGCTGAATTACTAAAGATCACTTCCTTCACCACATGTCAGTCTTTATTGTGTTACTGCTTAATTGTTTGGGGACACTCGGCAGGAAGACATCGTATATTTGGCCTTCAGCGTAGGGCAGTTCGAATAATTGCAAGAGCTAAATACAGGGCTGATACTAAGCCTTTATTCAGATCTCTTGGCCTAATGACACTACCTTGCCTGTACATATATACATGCTTAATTTATATTAAGAAGCATTAGAATGATTATATTTTAAGTAATTCTGCTCACAGTTATGAAACTCGCAAGTGCAATCATATACGGTCCAATAGAATGAGACTCAACAAGTCTCAAACTGGCGTTAGGTTTTGGGGACCAAAATTTTTTAATGCACTCCCCACTTCAATAAAATGTCTCCCTTTCAAAAGGTTCAAGATAAACATAAAACAACTATTAATTGACAAAGCGTATTTTCACTGGGAAGAATTTCTGTCTGATATCTAGCCAACCATACAACACACCATATTTTATACTATATTATGTACCATTTACTTTATATTACTACTTTTTATATTTTCATATTATTGTACAGTACCTATTTTTATGTCCTATTTTTATATCGTATTTATTCTATATTTTATATATTCTATATTGACGTGTGTAAGCTGTTTGTGAGCATTAGAATAATAAACTATTATTATTAATATTTCCTCAATACTTTGTAAAAAGTGGACATGCACAAAATATAATACATATTTTTTGTTATTACTATATATTATCAACAAATAAATAACACGACTATAAAACCTTAGGACAACAAATGAACATAACGGAATCAGAAAAAAAATATTTTTCCAAACATATACGCCGCCAGTAAAACGTTTTTTCTCTCTCCTCAAAAAATGGCATTACTGGACTAGTCCACTTATTGCATTGAAGCCATCAATTCTTTATAAAACTTGTATATTGTTTTAAAATTGTTAATGAAGTTTCATCAAGTATTCGCCTCATGAGTCCATCCGTGAACCAAATGAATAATTTTGTGAACAATAATCAAATCGCAACTTAATTGTTGTAAGATGCTAAAGGTTAATACTATTTTTTTCTCAGTTTATAAGCTGGTTTATGATTGTGCAATTAAAGGCGATGACTATGTACATATTATTATTATATTAATATTTATTGTATATATATATCAGGAGCAGATTATTCAATTATAAACGAAAATACTTGAGTGATGGAAAATTAGAGCCACAACCAATATTGATTATAGTATTTCCTATTAACTACAAGTTTCTAAAGGAGAGAGGATGTGAAGCATTCACCCTCCAGTTCCTGATTTGTGACAGTCGCCATGGCAACTAAAGGTATACAAAGGTATTCTGAGTGCCCACCCCATTTAGCCTCTTACGGTATTACTGGTTTTCCATCTTGTTATAATAGCATTACAAAAGAAAAATTCATATTAAACGAAATTAACTCGGTCTACTCTGCGACGTTATTTCCTAAGAACAGTCCACGAGGCGACGAGGAGAAAGACAGAGTCGCCATTATAACGTCGTAAACATCATTTAAATAAATAATGCAGTATTTATAACTCGGGCTGAGCATGGAAATTACGTTCGCGCATTAAAAACGCGCTGAAGATGTCTGCATTAAATATGCAGCGGTGTGTAAAGTTTTTTGTTTACAGCAGCGTTGTATGTTTTTTTTTGGTTCGCGGAAATTTAAGCATGCATATTTAAAATGATGAAGACCTGAAGTGTGCTAAGGCCATAAAGTAATATTGCGGGAGAGTGTGTTAATATTTTAATATATTTTGAATGATGCAGGACTTTTTAAAAACGGGAGATAAACCCAGGCCGCAGTGCAGCCTTGATGTCGCGCGGACAAGTCGGGCGTCCCGTATTTACGTCTCCATAAAATAAATATGAGAATTTAATGGATTGACGTACGTGGGCTTATTAAGCCATTGCAATAAGATCATGGAATCAGGAGTATTGAATAAGCAAAAACGCGAGGGGGAATGCATTAGAACGGGAGCTGGCAAAAGGCAACGGAGTTATAATTAGCACTGGGATTGTTTGTCGGAGTCAGTCATGCGAATAATTCAAGGCGCGATCAACTCCATTACAACACTAGCGGATATTAATACTTGATTGCTCGAGCACTTCTTCCTCGTTGCAATCAAATCTCAGTGCAAACAATTTGGGACGCGATTGAAATTTTACTCCGCTGTAATTTCGAGATTGTCTCCTTAATAAAATAAAGCGCGAGAACGGCGATCTCTCCTCGCTGCGACACTTAAAAGTTTCAGTTAACACGTTTATCCGACGACACACGTTTTAGGAGAATGCCTCGAGACTCGTCCTGAGCTTATGGCGCCTACATGAATGCCTGCTACAACGACTTTAATACATAATAATCGCGAAGCTTCTCAAATAAACGACCTACAAATTATGAATAACTTGCTCAAAATTAAATAAATACCTTCCTGTATTAATTATTACTCAATTTAAACAGTTTAGCGAGGACTCGATTCTACCTTGAACTGATCACTCATTGACTGATCAAAGTAACAAGTAGACACTTTCAGTATATATCCACGAGACGTGTGAAAAGGAGCGAGTTCTTAAAATCCCAAAATTGATTTCCGCGGCATATAGCCCTCTGAACCCTTGCTATGAAGTTTTGTTTCCCGCATAAAATATGAAGTGGAAGTATATCTTAAGATTTTATTCAATATCTATGAGTGTCAACCACTATCGGTTGTAAATTTTATCCCCAACCCTTTCAAACGGTGATTTAGATCCGTTTTCAACTTATTATGTACATAAAACAATATCACAAATAAGTAGAACATAATGCTTTGTAGATTTTTGTATACACATATACAAGGTATCCCACAACTTCGTGGCATACATTTAGGAACATGCTAAAAAAGGCTAAATGAAACGAAAATGTTAATATATTTTTTTTCTAATCGCTTTTGTTTCCAAAATACAGGACCTTAAAGTATTACCTATCAAATCAGTTTCCTTATTAACATTTCTACTACAGTATAATTGGAAATCTGATTGTAGTATATGTATAAAGATATTGTATGCATGGGCCTGTCACATGCGGCAGTGTGCCATGAGCTACCATAGAGTACGCAACGATCCAAATATAAGTAATAGTTTAAATGGGTATACCTGGCTATTTAATAGTTCCCCTAACTTTGTAGAGTAAACACTACAAATTGGCGACGAGTAATTAAATTCTTAAGTACCGAAAGTGAAGTGAAAAGCAGAGAACAAGAATTTGACGAACCACGTTTTTAAAAATGGCCGACGGCCGTGAACAGGACCAGATGCAGACAGCGAAATTCACGAACACGATTGGAATTCCAGACGAATTCAATCCCAAAATTCATGATGTCTCTGTGTATAAAAGTCGAATTGAACAGTTTTTTGTGGCAAATGCAATTAGTGACGACGCGATTAAGCATGCAATTGTGATTAATGGGCTTACAGAGGAAGCTTATAAACTATTGGAAAATCTGGTGATACCAGAAAAGCCCGATAAATGTTCATACAGTCTAATTATAAGAGAATTAGAATCGTATTATACACGTGCAAAATCTGTGTTCGCTGAAAGAAGACGTATTTATCAAGCGGAAAAAGCGAGCACCGAATCAATTCAAGAATGGGCGGCATGATTAAAAAGTTTGACCGTGGATTGTAAGTTCGGCGTACAGCTGCAAGAGGTTCTGCGGGACAAATTCATTGTTGCCTTGGATTGTAAGAAAATAAGAAAACGTTTGTTTCTAGAAAATGAAAATATTACGTGGAAAAGAGCGTTAGAAATTGCACTAGGAGAAGAGTCTGCGCAGGACGACTATGGAATAAAAATGGAGCCAGTAGAGGCCATGGAGATGCATCGGTTGAAGCTACGTCATCATCGAGGATCATCGGCAAACACTTCGCGCACCATGGATGGAACAAGGACGCCGGCGCGGAAGGATCGAGCAGTCGAAAAACCAGCACACGGTGATCATAATTGCACTGTATGTGGACGTACAAACCATTCAACGGACAAGTGTCGGTATCGTGAGTACAATTGCAAAAAGTGCGGCAAGAAAGGTCATCTGATTTATGTTTGTAAACAGAAAACACCTGTTCACTATATGAATGCGGAACAGGTAGACCGAAGCACATCTGGAGCGTCATTGTTTAGTTTAAAAAGCCAAAACGGCGCACCAATTATGATAAATGTTGCACTAAACAATATACCGCTGCAGATGGAGCTAGATTCAGGTGCGGCCGCTTCTGTAATTTCACAAGATGTATGGTTGCAAAAATTTAAAACACACCCGATGACTGAAACTAACACTTTTTTCATAAATTATACTGGCGGAAGTATCCGACCACTGGGAAAGGCATCTATGACCATCAAATTCAAAAATAAAACAAAACTAATTAATATTTTTATAATAAAAAGTGGCGGTCCACCCTTGTTAGGACGCGACTTTATGGAGATTTTCAATTTTGGTTTTAAAGAATTAAACTTTATGAAGAAAGATAACAGTTTCACAAAGAATATTATAAAAAAGTTTCCGTCTTTATTTAACGATAAATTGGGCACACTTAACAATTTTAAATTAAAATTAAATATGGCAGAAAACGCTTTACCAAAGTTTCATAAACCGAGAGCCTTACCATACTCTCTAAAAAAGAAAGTAAACGAGGAAATAGATAGATTAATTAATGCAGGTATTATATCACCCATTAAAAATAGTGAATGGGGAACCCCGATTGTTCCAATTTTAAAGAAAGACAATTCTGTAAGGATATGTGGTGATTATAAGGTCACTATAAACCCACACATCGTTTTTGATCGGCATCCCTTACCAAGGATACCTAGATGACTTGTTCACGAAATTGCAAGGAGGTGAATGTTTTTCTAAAATAAACCTAACTCACGCTTATCAGCAAGTATTGCTGGATGATACTTCGAGGAAATTCACGGCAATTTCCACACATAGAGGTACATTCGTCTACAACCGATTGCCCTTTGGTATTAGTTCAGTCCCCTCGCAATTTCAGCGTATTATGGACGACCTATTAGGAAATTTTGATGGAGTATGTGTATTTTTGGACGATATTGTGGTCACCGGTAAAACGAAACAAGAACATTTCGACCGTTTACACAACGTTTTGAATATTTTTCAAAACTCCGATATGTCGGTCAAAACCGACAAATGTCATTTCCTTCAAGATAGCATTTCATATTTAGGGTTTACAATTGATAAACATGGATTACATAAATCACCAGAAAGACTAAAAGCAATTATCGATATGCCTGAACCCAAGAATGTTTCTGAATTACGTTCATTCCTGGGAATGATCAATTACTATCACCGTTTTATTCCAAATATGCCTGATGTATTACACCCCCTTTACGATTTAATTAAGAAAATCGGCAGGTGGAATTGGACAGAATCATGTAAAACAGCGTTCAAGGCTGTAAGAAAAATATTAATGTCCGATCAATTTTTGGTACATTATAATCCAAGTTTGCCGTTAAATTTAACGGTAGATGCATCGCAATTTGGACTTGGTGCGATTATTTCACATGTGTACGATTCCGGTGTCGAGCGGCCCATCGCTTACACATCGCGAACTTTGTCATCTGCAGAGAAAAATTACTCCCAGATAGACAAAGAAGCGTTAGCTATAGTTTATGGAATAAGGAAATTTTACCAATATTTGTTTGGTCGAAAATTTAATCTATATACGGATCATAAACCCTTAGTATCTATTTTTTGTCCAAAGCACGGAATCCCAACCATGGCAGCTAATCGTATGCAGCGATACGCATTGTTTCTAAGTGCTTTTAACTATGATATTAAATATGTCACCTCTCAAAGGAATTGTGCTGATTTTTTATCACGGTTACCACTAAAAAAAGATGATAATGAAATTAATATTATTGATGAAGGCGCAGGAATAAATTACCTTAATCAAGCTGACTTACCATTAAACGTAAATGACATAAAAATTTAAACAGAAAACGATGAAATTTTAAAACAAATAAAAATATTTATAGCTACATGCTGGCCACAAAATGCGTCACCCGAATTAAAGGCATATTCAAATAGAAAAAATGAACTTAGTGTGAAAAATGATATTATACTATGGGGATATAGGGTAGTTGTTCCATTAAAACTGCAACAGTTGGTACTGAAAGAACTTCACAATACCCACCAGGGAATAGTTAAATGTAAATCATTGGCTAGGTCTTATGTTTGGTGGCCATCATTAAATAAAGACATAGAAAATATGTGCAATTCATGTAAAATTTGTCAACAGTTCCGAAAGAACCCCGAGAGAATGCCCTTGCAGGGTTGGCCTATCCCAAGTGCTGTTTGGGAAAGGATACATATAGATTTTCTCGGACCATTTCACAATAAAAATATTTTAGTCATCACGGATGCTTATTCGAAGTGGCCAGAGATATTTGTCTTGAACAATATTACGTCACAAACCACTACAGTAAAGTTGCGAGAAGCGTTTGCAAGGTTTGGTATTCGAAAAGTGTTAGTTTCAGACAACGGAAAACAATTAGTTTCTAAGGAATTCAGAAGTTTTCTTGAAATGAATAATGTACAATTTTTAACTACACCACCATACCACCCAGCATCAAATGGTGATGCAGAAAACAGTGTTAATACAATTAAACAATTTTTGCTGAAAGAAATTAAAGGTTGAGGAACAATAGATTTTGAACGTGCTATATGCAGATTTTTGATAAACTATAGAAATACAGAACACTGCTCTACTGGAGAGTCACCAGCACGTATGATGTTGGGCAGACCATTACGAACCAGGCTTGATTTTATTAAACCAAATGATATTATTAGAAAAAATAAGGACTCAACAACAATTTTAAATACTATTAAATCCAGCCAGGTACGCAATCGTAGAAATTTGAAGGGTAAAAGACATATAAATATCAAATTAGGTAAATATGTTTTGGTGAAAGATTACCGACCCATAAAACCACAATGGTTAAGAGGAAAAATTGTAAAACTTCAAGGTAAATGTATAGTGTATGTCAAGGTAGAAGATTGTAAAAATTTATGGAAACGGCACATCAACCAAATTTTGGAAGTGAACGAAAATCGAGATGATAGTGAAGTTATAGGTGCTAAAGAAGACGATAGTGAATGTGAAATCTCAACAAACATCAATGATAGAGATAGCGACTGCGAAACGCTTTTTGCAAATATTGAATCTGAAATGGATGTAAATACGGATAAGTCAACTGAAAATGACAATGTAACAGCATCCACCTCGGATTCGCCTGGGGAAGCACCAGAAACACCAACACGATTAAGTTGTTTTTTTTTATTATGTATATTTGCGTTGTAATTTTAAGGGAGGATAATGTAGAATATGTATAAAGATATTGTATGCATGGGCCTGTCACATGCGGCAGTGTGCCATGAGCTACCATAGAGTACGCAACGATCCAAATATAAGTAACAGTTTAAATGGGTATACCTGGCTATTTAATAGTTCCCCTAACCTTGTAGGTAGACACTACACTGATATTTTGCGATGAGTCACCCACTATCAATACACAAATTCACAAATTATAACAATCATCTGGGTAAAAAACGTGCCATAGAAACAGGGGTCCCGAAGATGGGCGATGGTGAACTTGATACGGTGTGAGCTGGTGACAAAAATCATCTTTGTTCAGGTATGTTGGAAGATTACAGTGGTTAAATAGAAATGAACACGGTATTGAACTCATACTAACTTTATTACAAAATGGCTACTACAAGTAAAAATACATGGTTACATATGGCAATCGTTAGATGGCACTAGAGGGATATTTTTAGTTATACATTTTCAACACCCCCACTATATCGACAAAATATCATAATTACATTAAGCCTAACTCCTTACAAAATTTCACATTGTTGTTAGTACATCAGCCATCGTTTTATTGGTTGAAAGATATTTCATATTCACGAAATTGTTTGATATAACTTCTCGTACGAAATGATGCCTTATATCAATATGCTTTGATCTTTTATGGTGGACCGGGTTTATAGCCAACTTATCAGCACTATGACTGTCATTGTATATTCTAATACAGTAAGTTAGTCTAATACATTTCCTGTTAGTTCCTTTAACAGATTTCTCAAATAAACTGCCTCTTTCGAAGCTTCACTTAAGGCCATATACTCCGCTTCCATACTTGATAATGCAATTGTTCTCTGCTTGTTACTTTTCCAGGAAATTGCTGATCTCGAAAGTTTACATAATAATAATAATCCGTTCACTCCTCCACCTATGGCGTAATTGGTTACTGTCATAATTTCTGACAGAGAATTCTGACCCAATTACATTTTATTTTACCATAGGCCCCTGAACTATTGCTAGTTATGCGGGCGTTGAGAGGAGACGGGCATTATTATTATTGCCCATCTGCGCCTGCATGCGACTTATAGATGTTAGAGGCACATTTCCAACATTTGTTGCAAGGAAGTGGGAAAACTACAGAAAAACCACTACAGAAATGCAGACCCAGGAATCGAACCCGGGACCTTGCGGTGTAGAAGCGAACGCGTTAACGCTCACTCCACCGGAGCCTCTTCATACAAATACAAAACCACCTAAATAGAAATCCTGTTTCTATCTTCATTACTTGCCCCATCGGCGTCCACAAATCCATCTCGTTTTGCGTTATTTTTGGTTAACCTTAAACATAAGTTTTTAGTACCCTGCAAATATCTAAGTATTCTTTTTGCTTGTTGCCAATGATGTTGGGTATAACAGTTATTGTATTGGCTTAAGTAGCTCACAGCAAAAGATATATCAGGGCGAGTCAAAACTGCCAAGTACATCAGACTTCCAATCAATTTCTTGCATTGCAAACATGTCCTTATTGATTCTTGGATTCTAAAGGAGTACTAACACACTTGTTATCAGCCTTATTGAATCTAGCTTATATTTGCTTCACATACTCTTCTTGGTCCAATGTAATGCTATCTCCATTTTCTTCTCTTCTAATCCGCATTCCAAGAATCTGCTTTGCCACTTCTAAATCTTTTACTTAAAATTTCAAATGCAGGTAGTTTTTCAATAAATCTGTACCTATAGGTTCATTTGAAAAAAAACGGAAAAATCATCAACATAAAGAGCAATAAAAGTTAGTAATTCATTGTCTTTCTTTATGTATACACAAGGCTCTAACTCTGATCGTATGTACACTAATTTTAAAAAACTTCATCGATGCATTTATTCCAAGCCCCTGAAGCTTGCTTTAGAGTTTAGACCATAGATAACTTTGTTTAATTTACAAACTTTTTGCTCTTCTCCTGATTTATCAAAACCTGTTGGTTGCGTCATATACACATCTTCCTTTAAAAAACCGTTTAGAAATGCTGTCGTTATATCGAAATTATTAATCTTTAAATGTAATTCAACCGCTAAACTTATTAATAGTCTCAACGTCGAGTGTCTTACAACCGGCGAGAAGGTTTCTTCATAATCTACACCTTCTCGTTGCGAAAAACCTTTTGCCACAAGGCGTACCCTATACCGCACTTTGTTCTCAAAATCACTTTTACGTTTGATTACCCATTTACAACTTACTACTTTTCCACCTTTTGGTAAGTCGGTTAAGTCCCAAGCACGATTCTCTTCAAAACTGTGCATTTCTTCCACCATTGCCTCTTTCCATCTTCCGGAATCTGGTCTTGACAATGCTTCTGCAACTATCAAAGGATCTTCTGTTACCCACCCAATTTATTAAAATGGTAAATCATAATATTTTGGTTCGGAAGTAAGCAATCCGGCGGATGACGCAGTTTTTTTTATAAATTCAAAGCCAAGTTACCTCTCTTAGACCTTTTTGAAAGGAACAGACGCATTTGGAGCGCATTAAGTGAGTGTCACCAAGCGAAGCCGGCCGTGACGCATTACTAGCATAGTTTCAATAAGGTTTTATTGTTTAGTGTCCGTATGGATAAATTGAAGGTGAGTCATTGTATGGTTGTGGAGAGTTGAGGTTGACCCATCGGTGTCCCATTGTCCCAGATGATAACAATAGAACCAAGGATAATTGTTTCATCGTAATTGACCAAAAGCAATTGACCAAGGATAATTGTTTCACCGTAGTTGACCAAAAACAATAGAACCAAGGATAATTGTTTCATCGTAATTGACCAAAAGCAATTGACCAAAGGTAATTGTTTCACCGTAGTTGACCAAAAACAATAGAACCACGTATAATTGTTTCACCGTAGATGACCAAAAACAATAGAACCAAGGATAATTGTTTCATCGTAATTGACCAAAAGCAATTGACCAAGGATAATTGTTTCACCGTAATTAACCAAGGATATTGGGTTGATCAAATATTACTCTGGTCAACAAAAATACAATTGTCTCTCTGAGTTGTAAACTCACGATAATTTTCTAAATGTTACAGAATAACAGTCGTTGGAAGGAGCAGAAGAAGAGAGCGATTGCCATATTTCATTATACGATTATATAACCTTTTATATTTTTGTATCATTAGTTTGTATTAATTAAATAAGTTTCATTAATGCAAATAACATTGTTTATTAATCGACGTCTTGACAATATAAATAATTACCTATCATAAGAATAAGACAGCAGAATTAGTATTGAAACTGTTTTTTATGGATTAAAAATAGTCAGTATTAGGCTAAAGGTAATTCGTCGGAGTAAAAATATCTGAATTGGGTTAACAATATTAGAAGTGGCAAAAGTTGAGCTAACACTTCTAATACTGGTTCTACTTCACAACACATGTACGATACATAATTTTTAAATACTTTCATTTGTACCGGTCTTGCAAATCTCCGAATTTCAGCATGATAAGGCTCATCTGGTGTTGTATCTGGGTCATGTTCTTCTTCATCTTGTGAAGGCTCTGCTTCCCAATCAACAACAATGTCTTCAATAATATCTTGCGGTACCTGTGGTTGGTCCTGTAACTGTTCATCTGTTGAGCGTTCATTTACCCCTACTGAAACTATAGTCTCGACATCGGATGGAGATTTTGTCATCTGGCCCATTTCAGCATCTTCCATCACAGTAATATCTCTAGAATCTGTAACAGAATTTGTAGCAGGATCTTACACCCGATACAATTTTGTTGTATCACTGTATCCAACTAAAACCTTCTTGTTCGATTTTTGGTCCCATTTCTTACGTGTTTCTTTTGGAACATGTATTATAACTGTACTGCCAAAAATTCACAGGTGATTAGCATCAGGTCTTTTATTCCACCATAGTTATAATAATAATAATGAATTTATTTATTTCAGCCGCTCATACAGGCGGATATGTGTGTCAGGTACATTATAACAGTAATGTGTTAAATATATTAAAGAACTACTTACTAAAAGACTTAACTATCGTTAAAATAAAATGATTAAAATACACTACACTACTACATTATTAAATTAACGGATATTTTGCAGCATCTACCAGGACACACCAAACTATCGTTAAAATGAAATTATTAAAATTACACCACACTACTACATAACTAAATCAAACGATGTTTTGCAGCATTTACCTGGACGCACCACCCCTGTCAAGGAATTCTCTAATAGAGTAGTACGGGTTTGTTAGGAAACTTTGCTATGTCCAGAAATTATACTTCTGTTCTTTAAGTATACTGCTGTATTTACCGCTTTTGTCCAAAATTTCTTCTGCAATTTACCATCAAATAGCAAACACTTTGCTCTCTCGACAATGGTTCGGTTTAGCCTTTTCGATATACTGTTTTGCTCAGGCGTATACGGGTTTGTCTTTTGATGCACGATTCCTCCTTCGATAAGATAACTGTCAAGATCTTTGTTGCAAAATTCCTTTCCATTATCAAATCTTAATACCTTGATCTTGCAATTTTGTTGATTTTCAACTAAAACTTTGAAATTCTTGAAATGAGTATACACCTCACCTTTGTTTTTCATAAAATAAACGAACATCCTGCTGTAGTCATCCTGAAATAACAAGAAATATCTCAATCCACCAATTGACATTTATTCCATTGGCCCACAGACATCTGTATGTATTACTTCCAGAGGATTTAAAGCCCTGCTCCCTTGATGCTTGAACGGTAACGTTGTCTGCTTGCCTTTACAACATACAATGCAATTCGTCTTTGCAGTTGTTGTCTCTGCGTTGAATGATAGATCATCCACTAAACTATTGTTCATCCGGTTCTAATCACTATTTAGGTGTCCAAATCTTCTGTGCCATGTGACCCCTGTTGCTTGCGCTGTTAGCAAATTATCAGGCTTATATAAGTTTAACCTATAAACAACATTTACTAAATCTGCAGTTGCTACAGTAACTTTTTGTACATTAAATATCTTACAAATATTGTCCTCAAACACTAAATTATTACCGTTTTTAATTAGTTCGCTAACCGACAGTAAGTTTGTCGTTAATTCGGGCACATATAAAACGTTGCGTACTGTAACGTCAAACGCTTGTTTATTAATGTCTGTTCTTATGAACACATCTTCCGAGCCACGAGCTCGCACTTTAGCTTGGTTGACTGTCATAATTTCACTCGAAATAAATTTTGAGTTTTTGTTTGTAAAAATTGTTTTGTCCGTTCTAAAGTAAGCACTCACCAGTAATCACCAGTTAAAAATACTGCACTAAACGCATTACTAACATTTTGACTTATATCATTTGAATCATTGTAAGGGCACTTATTTTAAAATGTCAAAACTGCTTGCATTTGTAGCATTTGACATCCTTTTTGTCAAATCTGTCATTTTTAGCAGTGTTACCAGTTGGAGTTTGCGGCCTAATATTTATAAATAAAGGCTGGCCACAAAATGTACCACTTGAACTTAAGGCATATTCAAATAGGAAAAATCAATGTTACACTTTGTGAATTTGTGTAATTGTCTGTAACGGTCCGGAAACGCCTTCGACAGAAACTGCCTTTTAATAATTAATTGGCGCACAGACCTGCACTGTAGACGACCGTACTCGCACCTTTTTTTGTTGTGGTCACGTGTTTCCCATATGTGTGTGATTTTTAAAATCGCCGGCGAGACGCCACCATAGAGAGAGAAATCTGTTGCCTCCCGTGTCGTACGGACGTGCCAGAGGAACCGTTTTAATTGGTATACCACCATCCGGTTTCCGGGATAATAAACGGGGACTCAGTTAACCACCCTTGAGGGGATTGAGGCACCGAGCACAAGGCAAAGTACTATCCATACGCTCACAACATCCGAGTAAGTAATTAAGCCCGATATTTTTTTTCCTTTTCGTAAAGCCACGTGTCCGCCCATTGTTACTAAGGCCATGTGCTTTGCAGGCGTTTTTTTTACGGGGTAAGGGCTAAGTAGCTCAGCCAACCAGTTCTTGGCTAGAGGCAACGATCATCCTGCTCTGAGGCCTGGAATCGAGTGATCGGCGTCCCTGACGCATACCGCCGCCGTCCAGGAGCCGAACTCAGCCCGCCAGCGAAGACAGACTAGGAACTCAGGCCAGATCTTGATAGATTTTTTTTTTGTTCTCCTTTGAGTTTAATTCCATATTGATATATCGTTTATTTCTTTTGTGTAAAATTTGCGTTACGTGTTTCGTGCCGTACGTGTTTTGCGCTTGTGTAAGAGAAAAGTCACTCCGACGGCCCTTTGAATCGCGCGATAAGGAGCTCGCGATATTCGGCCGAATATGGTGAACCCTGCGTGATAGGGTTGCGTACGGAGGTATTTATTTTAGGAAGCGTAGGCACGGTGTCCTGTCGTTGGTGTGAATAAACGCCGATATTTTACACTACAAAATTCACACCTGTTATTTTTTGTTCCCCCCACGTTTTCTCGATCGAGCATTCGTTTCAGTTTTCAGTTCTTATTCTCACTGCGAGATTTAAATCTGGTGGTGTTGGTGGCGTTGTGACAGTTCGTGATTTCTGAACTTCGCTGACTGTCTGCCGTCCACCCACGCAGGTAGGGTGGAACCTCCCTTTGCGACGAAGTAGGGACGAGGATAAATTACGTGGAGCCTTTTTTTAACCCCCCCACTCTCTGACACCGAGAGCCTGGCCCTCGTCACTGCTTCGAAGGGACCCCCCACTCGCTCCACGGCCTAACGCGCTGATTGCCCTTCAGGTACGTCACATGTCCCATTAACATTACAACAGTCTGTCCTAAATGAACTTCACGATACACATCAAGGGATAGTTAAAAGCAAATTATTGGCTAGGTCTTATATGTGGTGGCCATCATTAAATTAAGATATCGAAAATATGTGCAATCTGTGTAAAATTTGCCAACAGTTTCGAAAGAATCCAGAGTGAACGGCTCTGAAGGGATGGCCCTTTCCAACCTCTGTTTGGGAATGAATACTTGTATTCTCGAACCCTTTTACAATAAAAATATTTTAATAATCACTGATGCTTATTGTAAATGGCTTAAGGTTTTCATTCTGAACAATATTACATCACAAAGCATAATAGTAAAATTATCAGAAGTATTTGCTTGGTTAGGAATTTGGAAAAGTGTAAGTTGCAGACAATAGAAAACAATTAACTTCTAAAGAATTTAGAACCTTTCTCGGAATGAATAAAGTATAATTTCTGACTTCGCCTCCATACCACCCTGCATTAAATGGTGCAGCGGAAAACAGTGTTAATACAATTAAACAATTTTTGCTTAACAAAATTAAAAGTGGCGGGAAAGTAGATTTTGAACGATCTATTTGCACATTTTTGATAAATTATAGAAATACGGAACATTGTTCTACAGGCGAGTCACCAGCACATATAATGTTAGGTTGACCATTGGAAATCAGGCTTGATTTTATTAAACCTAATAAAAAAATCAGAGAAAATAAGGATTCAGCTACAATATTAAATGCCAGGAAATCCAGCCAGGCACGCAAACGTCGAAATTTTAGAGGAAATTTTAGAAGATTACAAACTCAGATAACCCCAAAGGGTGAGAGGAAAAATTGTAAAAATTAAACGAAAATGTATAGTATATGTTAATTTAGAAGATTGTAAATATTTATACAAAAGACATATCAACCAGATTTTAGACGTATCTTGTGAGAACGATAAAGTGATAAGTGATTAAGAAGACGATAATGTTAAAGCAATAAGTGATGAAGAAGACGATAATGTGTTAACGGGCAGTAGTAGCGAACGCATAACGAAAATACGAAACGGAAAAGGATATCGAATCAGAAATGGGTGCAAATTCTGATAATTTACCCTTAAATATCAATACAATAGCATTCATATCATTTCAGATTCGCTTGGAGAAATACCAACACGCCCTAAACGATGACGTGAGTCCCCAGATAAATTAGGATTTAATTAAGCTGTTTTCACAGGATAATATGTGTTCTTTGTATTCTTCATATATATATACACAAGCGCTATAGGACTTGGAGGCCCTTTGCTTTATGGACAATCTGAGCCCATTTTTTCCTATCCTTGGTTATCTCTCTCCAGTCTTGCACTTTGAGAAGTTCTAAGTCTGCTTTAACTTCGTTTTTCCACTGGGTTTTGGATCTTCCTCTTCTTCTATTTCCACTTATTTCGAATGTCCATATCTTACTTGGAGTCCTCTGTTTTTTTCATTTTTGCTAGGTCCTAGCCATCTTAGTCTTTCAGCTTTCACTACCCCCACTATTTCGGCATCTCCATACAGTTCTCTTTATTTCTGGTTTGTTCTTCTCATCCAGTTGCCCTCTATTTGTTTTTCTCCATATATTTTCCTTGGAATTTTTCTATTCCACACACTTAGTAGCACTTGGTCCTGTTTGTCCACACCTCACTCGCGTACGTTACTACGGGTCTTATAATGGTTTTGTACACCCTTAGTTTTGTTGCCCTAGAGAACATCTTGCCCGAAATTATTTACTTCATTGCCTGCACAGTTTTTGTTCCTGCTGCTATCCTGGCATTGATTTCGTCAGCACTACTTGGTGTTCTTGTGAACTGCACTCCAAGATATACGAAAGACTTTGCTTCTGTGAACATGTACTCCTTGGTTTCTACTTTGATTTTTAGATGCTTGCTTTGCTAGGGATTTTCGCCGCCTCATATCATATATTTGGTTTTGTTTCATTTATTTCTAAACCTACTTTGTTTGCTGCTATTATGATTCTTTTGACGCTGTCTTGTATTTCCTCTATTGATCTGGCTAGTATTGTGAGGTCGTCGGCTAATGCTAATCATTGATGTCGGTTCTGGTATAATGTACCCTCTCTCCTTATCCCACTGTCTCTTAGGATGTTTTTCTAATATAAGGTTAAATAATATTTGGGAGAGGGGGTCTCCTTGTCTTAGCCTTTCTTTCACTCTGAACTTTTTTGACAGTCTTCCATTCATTCTAACCGTATTTATAGTATTCTGTTGGGTTATTTCTACTAGTCTGATCAGTTTGTTCGGTATTCCTAGTTCGTTCATTGCCAAATATAGTTTGTCCCTTTTGATTCTATCGTAAGTTTGCTTGAAGTCCATAAATAGTAGGTGTGTGGTTAGTTGCTGTTGGTGACTTTCTACCTGCATTTCCTTTAGTACGAAAATCTGGTCGGCTACTGATCTTCCTTTTCGGAAGCCGCACAGGTATTCCCCTAGTATATTCTCGGAGTGTTTTTTTATTTCGTTGTTTATGTAGGTGGCTAAGATTTTGTATATTCCGTCCAATAAGGCCATCCCTCTAAAGTATTCACAGTTTTCTTTATCACCTTTTTAAAATTTGGGCAGATTATCGCTTTGCTCCATATTGTTGGCATTTCCTCCCTTTTCCATATTTCCTCCATTAATCCTACTATCGTGTCCTGTAGTCTGTTTCCTCCATTTTTTGTTATGTCGGCTTGTATTCCGTTTATTCCTGCACTCCTATTGTTCTTCAGTTGTTTTATTATCCGTTTAATTTCTTCTATGTCCGGTGTTTCTTCTTGCAATGGGTTCGGTTATTTACCTTGCTTGGTTGATTCTTGGTAGCTTGTTTCGCTCTAATGTTTATTCAACAGCTCCTCAAAGTTCTCAGCCCATATGTCGCTTACTTTGTTTTGATCTCCTATTAAATTTCCATGTTTATCTTTGCAGAGGCTTGTTTTTGCTTGGTATCCCCTTTTGACCCTTTTCGCTCCTTGATAGAAGTTCTTGATGTCCTCGTTTCTGTGATTTTCTTCTCTTTCTTCTATTTGTTTGGTTTGGTACCTTCTTTTCTTTGTTCTGCATAGGGTTTTGCATTTTCGTCTTATCATTCCGTAATTGTGTTTGCTCTCTTCTCTCGTTTCTTGCAGCATCCTGACTCTTTCAAATTCATCGCCGTACCATTTGGTTCTATTACTTTTTTGTATTATGCAGTGCTCCTTGACGTACTCATTATGATTTTTTCTAGTAGCTTCATTCTCTCGTCTATGTTTTGGGGCATGTCTTCTTGTCGTAGCTTTTCCTCAATTACTTCTGCGTACTTTGCATGTATCTATTTTCCTTCTAATGATATTATTTGGTTTTTTTTGTTCCGTCTTCTTAATTGTGGTTTTCGGTATTAGTTGTTTTAGCTTAATTTGTACCAGAAAATGCTCAGAGTCTAAGTATGGTCCTCTATAGGATCTTACATCTTGGATTACTCCTTCACTTTGAGTTTCCACTAATAAGTGGTCCATTTGGTTTATCATTTTCCCATCTTGTGATCTCCACTTTTCTTTATGGATGTCCTTGTGTTGGTAATAAGTACGTTTTATTTTCATATTTCTACTCATAGCCATCGATAGTCTATCAATAGTCTTCCATTTTTATTAGTTTTTTGTGTAATAGCTATATTTGCCTCTTGTTGATTGGTATAATTCTTCTTTTCCCATTTTTGCGTTAGCGTCGCCTAGGATTATTTTCACATCTAACTTTGATAATTTCTGATATATTCTACCTAGCTCTTCATAGAACTCTTGCTTCTCTTCTATTTGTTTCTCCTCAGTCGGTGCATGTATATTGATTATCCTAATATTTTTATACTTTCCTTTTAGTCTTAGGTAGCATAGTCTGTCTATTACAGGGGAAAAGTTTACTACTGCTGCTTTGGGATTATTGCTCATCATAAATCCTGTCCCTAATCTCCTATCTTTGCCTCCTTTTGAAGAAAGTGTATTCCTTCATATCCCAGATGTCGTTTCCCTTCAGTCGTGAACAGTATACTTTCAAATTTCATAAAGCACTCATACTCCTTTTCCCGCAGAACCGCCAATTTAATGAAACATATTTGATTACAGAACCATATGTTTCATATATTTGTTTTCTTTTATTGGTGATTGTTATATTATATAAGTCATTAATTCGATTTAAAAAAATTGAAATATCATCCGTGTTCTATCGTCTGTTTTACTAGCTAATTATTACGATGCCCGTAAGCACAGAGATAAGAAATATAGCCGCAAAATATTAGGGGCGGAATGAGGAAATGTCCCTGTGAATTTTGGGAACGAGAGGGGACATAAAAGTTAATGGGGGATGGAGTTAACGGACCATCTATTTCTGTATTTCAGTATGTAAACGTTTATGGAGATATAATAGCGACAAAAATATGTCGTCTTTATGCTGATAAAAGCGCACGCAAATGTGCACACTTTTTTGTCAATTCAAGCATGATGGCGACACTTTACATATTTGTTTAAGAAGTTGCTTAACGGTAAAGAAAATGTATGTGCAATTACTATGTACAGTCATGCTCACATAAATCAAGTACAAGAAATTAGGTTACAATAGCAATTTTATATAGGAATGTCAAATTGTTTGTACTAGATTTATGTGAGCATGACTGTAATAATAATAATAATAATAAACAAACTTTATTTCAACAAACATATGCAAAATACATATATGGAAGAAAATTGCGTCATAATTTACAGTAGCAGAAAAGGCCCATTAAAGCCTTTCTGAGAAATACTCATGCAAGCTGTATGGCTCCAACGCACATAGGAGAGCGAAAACATCCCTCTTGACACTGTCATTACAAACCATTCTCCGTTTGATGATCCGCGGGAGGTGATTGGCAATTTTTAGACACATATAGTGAGGCCCTTTTTCTAATGCCGTTGTTCTGTGAGCAGGCAAAGTGAAATCAACACGTCGACGATCTGCATATTTTGGAAATATTTCAGGAAATTCACCCCTATGTTTGGCTAGAAATTTAATGCATTCATATATGTATATGGCGGGTAATGTGAGCAGATTATTCTCTCTAAACACCGTCCTGCAAGAGCTAAAATAGTTCCTGCGAAAAATAATTCTAATGGCTCGCTTTTGCAGTTTAAATAGCTTCTGTATATCAGGTGAAGAACCCCAAAAAATGATGGCATATTTGAGTATGGAATAGAAGTTCGCGTAGTAAGCAGTCCCCGCGATAGAATTATTGCTGTACCTCGACAGAACTCTTAGGAAATATAAAACCTTACTAAGCCTACCATGAAGACAATTTATATGATCTCTAAATTTAAGTTTATCGTCTAAAATGATCACTAGGAATTTGCAACTAGAACTTAATTTGACATTTTTCTGATCCTAGTTAATATTTGATGGTGTAACGACATGTTCGGAAAATTTAAATAGAATACAATCTGTTTTCTTGTTGTTTAAAAGCAAATTGTTTTTTATAAACCAATCTTTCACTCCCTTGAAGAGATCATTTCAAGTATTTACTAATTGTACAAAATCTCGACCTTTGATTAGTAGATTTGTATCATCCGCATAGGAGATGATTTCGTGCTTTTCACATGTGTTGTGTAAGTCTATTAGAAATATTACGAACAAAAGCGGTCCCAGAATACTTCCTTGTGGTACACCTTTGTTGCAGCTCATTATCTTGGATCGGGCCGTAGCACCGTCTTTATCAAGTTGCACGAATTGCCTTCGGTTGCACATGTAGCTACGGAACCATTGATTCGCAATGCCCCGAACACCGTATGCTTCAAGCTTCTCCAGTAGAATATTATGATCAATGCAATCAAACGCTTTGGACAGGTCAAGAAATACGTCGCAGACCAACTTATTGGCATCGAGCGCAGTTAGAAGCATCGTGATGTATCCAAACAAAGCTGTATCTATGCTCTTCCCCTTAAGGAAACCATGTTGAGATTTACTGAAAACCTGATGCTTCAGCAGACAACTATTTAGTCAATTACATACGACCTTCTCAAAGATTTTTGGGAAGGTTGTTAATAGGCTTATTTGGCGATTAATTATCAAAATTATTTGAGTCTCCTTTTTTATGTAAAGGTTTAATGCAAGCAAGTTTCAAATTCTCCGGGAAAATTCCATCACAGAAAGAGGTGTTAATTAGGTGACATAGTGGAGTGACGATTGATTCAATCCCTTCCTTAATTACACAGATAGGGATGTTGTCATACCCGCTACTGCGTTTGTTGCTCATGTTCATTATTACTGATTTGAGTTCAGCTTCATCTACGGGGAAAAGATAGAATGTTGACATATTTATATTTATATTGCACTGATATGGTTCATTGGGTATGTCTGGCGCGATACTATTTACACTAGTAGTGAAAACTGTTGAAAAATGATTAGCTAAAACTAGGAGAGACTCTTTATCCAGCAGGATTCTTTTGGTGTCAGTACCCGTGATATCTCTAATGACATTCCACGTGGCTTGGCTTTTATTGTTGGAGTTATCTATAATTTTTTTATAAAATTCGTTACGAGCGCTTTTAAGAAGATTACTGAAATTATGTCTCGTCACTGCAAGTAAATCTCTATAATCTGGCCGATGTGCTACCATTACTTCCAGCCAATTCAATAAATTTTTACATTCGCGCACGTCCTCTGTGGTAAATTGAAAATTAAACCTTGATGGTTTCATTTTCAGACGTTTTATATGAAAATGTTTGTCAAAGTACAGCAAAAAAATATTCATAAACCTGCGCATCTTTGAGTTAACATCGCCTGATTGATAAACAGTATCATAGGTTTCCCCCGTCATGTCAGAGGCAAATACTGACAGGGCATGGCGAGAGAATAATCTAGTATTTGCATAAGAGTCTACTGGTTTATTTTCACACCTTGTATTGTGTACTATTACCTGGGCGTAGTGGTCCGATATACTGGTGTTAAGGATTTTGACTGTGACATTGGTAGAACAGTTTGTAATGACATTGTCAAGATAGCTGGACGCTGAATGAGTAACTCTAGTAGGTTCTTTGATTAGTAATTTAAAACCAAAAGACAAAATAAGGTTAACAAAGAGTTTACTCTCTTCGCAGGTATCCAGCTTCAGTATGTCAGTGTTAAAATCACCGACAATAAAGAACAGTAAATTGCGATCGAAAAGGTAGCCCAGAACCGAGCCTAATTTGTCTAAGAACTGCAAAAAAGTTGTTTTGTCTGGTGGACGATAAATGCACACTATAACAATTGTTTCATGATTGACTACTGTCTCAGCACTGGCACATTCAAAAACACCAATTTCACTGAGATTGTTGAGATGGGATATCACTAAACCTGACGTGATCGCCTCAGAGACGTAGATTGCAGCCCCACCATGCTGTCCTTCTTCTCTACAACATGCCGAAATTAGCTTGTATCCTCCAATCTTGATATATTGCAAATGTGCATCCGATTGCCAGTGTTCCGTTATTGCAATAATACAGCAATTTTCTAGAAGATTGGTTTGGTAAATGATTTCATTTACACAATTCGCTAAACATCTAACATTTTGATGGAAAAGTATTATCTTTGTATATTTTCTACTGTTCTCCTGTGAAAAAATCGAGAGATGTAAGTACCATTCGCCCACAGCTCTGGGTTAGTCGCATCATTGTAGTTGTGCAGATATACTGAGACTTTAAAAGATTTATAATATTGTGGGAATTTTGATTCCTGTTCCTCGCAAGTTACTTCCGGGAATTTATGCTGGAGATGGTTCAGTATGTCTTCAGCTTTAGTGGAGGGATCGAGCCTTGACACATAGATAAAAGCCCATTTAGGGGCCGCTTTTAAGGGAACTTCCTTTTCATTGGTTGACACACCAATAATAGCCGGGCTTTTATTAGAGTTCCTATTGCTCGCTTTGTTTGAGGTCTTTTTCCTCACTACTGTGGACCACATCTCTTGCCTTGTCTTATCGTTCACTTCTTCAGAAGTTTCTTGTCCCAGTCCATGGAGTGGCTCGCACGATCTTTTTTGCACTCCAGTGCACGATCGTTCGGTGATTGGTATGTCGGTGGCATTCCTGCCTACAATGATCTCCGTGCTTGCGCTGTTTGCGGCATTGCCGCTGGCACATTCAGAAACTTTACGTTTGGAAGATTTCTTCACAGTTGCTTTACTGAACTGCACATTTGCAGAGCTAGATGGCTCCAATCTATTGCAGATTTTTAATCTATTTGCTTCTTCATTAAGAAGTTTGATCTGCATGTTCAGAGAACCAATTAGTACATTCTTATGGTTCAGAATTACTTTTAGAAACATATTATCTCTCTTCAAGACACTAACCTCGTCAACGGCGGGGTCATCCACGTCATAGAAAGAACTTTCGGCATCCATTAGTTGTAGGTTAGGTGCCAAGACTTCGGGACCGTTTAGTCCCTCACAGCAGGCAAACAAGCCCTCGTTGCACACTTGTGCAGATTCTACTTTGTCACCACATCTGTCATGGAAAATATTTCCACAAATCGCACAAGTAACACCATTAGACACCGGATATTTACAACGCTTGTAAGCACTACCTTCAGCCGCCATGACGCGATATTGACTGTACCAATCTACCTCCTAAACATTTTTTGTACATACATAGGTCACTGTGTTTGCTGGGTTTGTATAAACCTTGGGTTTATTTTTAATTCTATTTACGAATCGTCACCTTAATACTACTTGATAACTTTGCTTTCCACATCTAGGAATTTTATATCATGGTAAGATTACAAGATTACATAACAGGATGGTATATACAAGAAAATAATATCACGGCAAACTATATGACAGGATAGAGGGGAATTCAGGAAAGATAAATATAGAATATGGTTTCAGATGTTGTCAATCTATGGCTATGGACAAATGCTAAACGAATGAGTTCAAAAGTTCAATAATTAAGTTATCAAGTTGTAGTATTTACGTGATGATTTACGTCTGCTTAATACAATTAGTGGAACATTTCTTTGGAACCTGTCAACTTTTTACACAATAAAGTTACGCATGTATAGTGTCCGAAACTTATGCGTTTTAAATACATATATGTATTTATTATAATAAAACTCTTGTTCATAGGTTTGTATCAATATTCATTTATCCAAAGTTTATGCAATCGCTACAGGGTTATATTATTATAGCCACTCTTGCATCATGGAATTTAAGTTATGGATTAGCCAACACTGAGGTCAGATTTAAATACTATAGAAAATGTCTAAGGTATGTCTGACCGAAGTTTTAGAAAACGGCTAGATGCAGTACAAAGTATGCTCTAATTTAAAAATGCAAAGATGGTATTAATGCTTTCGGAGGTCACATGCGATATTGAATTTTACACATATGCAGACTTTTTTCCTGAATTTCTATCAATTAAATTATTTTTACTACATAGTTTTTAGAAATTTATTAGGTCAATACCTACCGGCGAACGAAGAATGATTGTGAATTTTCTCTGCTCGCTTTAAAACAATAGTTATGATATCATATTAGCGCATGAAAGCTTCCGATCAAAAAATACAATCTGCAAGAAACATATCTCGAAAACATCACTAAACATGTAAGTGCCACATTCAAGTTGAAAAGTAATAAGAGTATAATAGTCTCAATCTACCAGCCAGAAAAAACACTGGAAGATTATGTGTCAAAAACGAAACAATATCCTTAGCGAACTAATAAATAAATTCCACTATATTTTCATTAGTGGTGATTTCAATACAAATTTACTGAAGCAAACAAAAGAAACAAAGGACCTTCTCAAAGCAATGAGACAATATGGTCTTAAACAAACAAATTTCAAAGCTACAAGAATAAACTCGCTATTAGATAATATATTTGCAAATTATGATAATGAGATTGAATTGAAAAACGTATTCTGTGAATTCTCAGACCATGATGGAATTCTTATTAATATATATATAAGGCGCATGTATACGACACAAAATCATGATCAACTAAACAAACTGATGAAAGATGAAAGCTATATGAAACCACTGAACTAAATGAAAAATACCGACTATTTATTGATATCATTGTAACGGTTCGAACCCAGGTGTTGTACAAATTCTCATAATTTGTAATATTTATTATTCATTGCATTTATTTAACTGAAATTCATCCTTAAATGCTATTGGATGCATTTAATTTCTTTAACTGCATATTACATGAATTCTTATAATTCAAGTAATTGATTTGGCTCGTGATTGACAAATTCTCGTAATTTGTAATATTGATTTGGCTCGTGATTTAGTGGTAGTACTCTACGTTATATTTGATTTTTAAATCAAAATCGTGATAACTCAGTTTGGTTCGTTTTATGGGTAATGTATCTGTTAGTAATTTTTGTTAGCAAGTAAAACACAGATACATGGATTTCATATGATTTATTCATTTTAAAAGGTTATGCAAGCGACAGGTAAATAAAAGACAATTTTGTTACTCTAATGGACGTTATTTATTTAGTTATATTTATTTAAATTTTGGAATAGATTTGTTTAATAATTATTGAAAATTTATTATATTCTTGGAATTTTAATGATTTATTTTATTTTGAAAACTGAGTTACTTATTAACACTGCTGTTGGAATTACAAAGTGTTACTTACCGACTTCATGCACCACAATCTTCAAATTGTGCCGAGAAGGATATCTGATACATGTCATCACTGCATAGAAATTCATTAGCACGGTGCCTACCAATGTATTTCAACGCCACCTTGTGGATAGGAACGAATCACATAACTTCACATTAACCCTTAAGTTGGCGCTAGCGCGCACTCAGTGTTCCGGCAGCGGAAAATACTTCGCCATTTTCTATGTTTTAGTTTTCCCCTTTAGACAGTCTAGGTAACCTAGTATTGTGGTATAATACAGCGGCTGCATAAATATTTTAGTTGAGTTACAGCAAGTGTAGAAGTTACACGTGTTTTAGAGTCTCGTTGCGTATATGTTCATAAAGTGCTCCTAGCGATTAATAATGTAAGTATTTTATTATAGTTAATATTCATAATATTCATAATGATATTCGTAATGATAACCCTATTTTACAAACATACGATTTGATTTTAGGCCTAAAGTAAATGTAAGGGATCCGAAAAATTTGACGGATGAAGAGATGCTACAGATTTTTGAAGAATCGGATCAAGATGATGATTCTGAAGTTGAAATTGTCTTTGAAAGCGACCACGATACAGATTCCGAACAAGGGGAAAGTGAAGGAGATGTTGAACCAAATGAAAATGTATCTCAATCTGTTCAAAATGAAATTGAGGCTGAAATTCAACAACATGAAAATGAAGCTGAATCTGTTCAAACGGAATTCGAGTGTGAATCACATATTGATAATACAGGTAATAATGTTTATATCGCGAAGAATAAGAACATGGCGTGGCATAAGTCTCCATTAGTGAGTAAATATGCTAAGCAAGGTGCTGTAAATATTATAAAATGTAAATCCGGGCCAACAATTGTCGCCCGTAATATTACAAACGAGAAGAGTGCATTTCAAAAGATCATAAGCGATGAAATGATTGATGAAATAGTAACATGCACTAATATATACATACAGACTCACAGGGCGGAAAATTACAGAAGAGAAAGGGACGTAAAAAACACCTCGAAAACTGAAATGATGGCCTTTAAAGGGCTGCTATTTCTGACGGGAGTAAAAAAGGCCAATCATACTCATTTTTGCGAATTATGGACCACCGATGGGACCGGTATTGAAATATTCAGGGCCTGTATGTCCTACAAAAGATTCTTATTTTTATTGGTTTGCATAAGGTTTGACAATATCAATACAAGAACTACTCGACGAGAAATCGATAAATTGGCTCCCATAAGGTCGATATTTGATGCTTTTGTTACGAATTGCGAAAAATCTTATATTCTCGGCGATTGTGTAACTATCGATGAAATGTTGGTGCCATACAGAGGACGATGTAGTTTCATCCAATATTTTCCCAGTAAACCTGCCAAATACGGTTTGAAATTATTTTGAATATGTGACTCGAGTACTTATTACACATCCAAATTACAGATATATTGTGGAATACAACCACCTGGTCCGTACGAAGTTTCTAATAAACCTTCAGATATCGTAGACAGATTAGTTTCAAATATCCAAGGTAGTAATAGGAACCTAACATGTGATAACTGGTATACTAGTTATCCACTTGCTAAATCTCTTTTGGAAAAGAAAATTACCATTGTTGGAACTCTAAAGAAAAACAAGCGGGAGATACCAACCGAATTTCAAGCCCATAAGGACACAAAAGTGAAATCCAGTTTATTTGGATTTCAAAAAGACGTGATGATGGTATCATACGTTCCAAAAGTAAAAAAGTCTGTAATGTTACTTTCGACAATACACAATAGTTCCTCAGTTGATGCAGAAACAAGTAAACCTGATGTTATAATGTTTTATAACTCGACTAAGGGAGGAATTGATAGCGTAGATGAAATGTGTGGACATTATTCTGTTTCTAGAAGGACTAGAAGATGGCCGTTAGTTATTTTTTTCCAAATACTGAATATTGCTGGAGTGAACAGTCAGATCTTATATAATGCTTCGCATGCAGATGCTCCTAAAAACATACGAAGAGATTATTTGAAAAATCTTGCATTGTCTCTAATGAAAGATCGTCTATCGAACAGGTCGGAGTTAAATAATCTTCCGCATGATATAAAATTAGTCTTATCTAAATATAAAAAACCGACGGAGGTAGAAAATAGAGAAAATCTTCCACCAAAAAGGTGTGGCAAATGCATTCTCTGTCCACCTGCGAAAAGGATGAATACGACTATCAAATGTGAGACATGTGCAAATTTTGCATGCAAGAACCATATAAAAACAGTACATACCTGCAACAATTGTCAAAATTCAAACAGCTCTAACTCAGATTAAATAAAAACCATGATAAATGTTCTCTTTTCTAGTGCAGACAAAAAATATTGTTGTATAATATATAATGTTTACCTACATATTAACATGTCTTGTAAGTGTTAAATATATAGATAAGATTTTTAGTAACAGTTTTTTTTTGTAAAAACCAAGATTAATGTTCTCTTTTCTAGTGCAGACAAAAATATTGTTGTATAATGTATAATGTTTACCTACATATTAACATGTCTTGTAAGTATTAAATGTATAGATAAGATTTTTAGTAACAGTTTTTTTTTTTTGTAATTACCACTTTATTTAATCAAATAGCCTTATGGGCATAAAGTGCTCCTAGCGACAAGTTAATTCATGAAAGGTCTAGCGACGACTTAGGGGTTAAAGTACTTCAAGCGATTCCAGTGCTTCAAGCACCCAAAGTGTCCTCAATCAGAGATATTGCTAGTATTCGCGTCTACCAACATTATCAGCCATGTGATCGTAAATACTTTAATAGGTATTGTTATTCAAAATTGATTATAGATTAGTATGATAAAGCTCTATTCTACTTCTACTTTTCTATCTACTTAAGCACATACAAACATTCGTTTCATTCATTCATAATTCTGAGATTTCTTGAATATCGGAGGGCTGAGCAAGTTTAATTATACGATTTAATTACAAATATCATTGAATTATTTATATCGAAAATATTAAGTTATGTTCTCCTGACGCAACTTTTTATTTAACTACCGATTGATTAATGAGGCCACACTGTTTATCAAATGTTTGCGACGAGGAAAGGAAGGCATATTACAATATTCTCTTGTCAGTACGTAAATATTGTCAGGACAATCTATAAAATGCAGTTAGGTTCAACTCCGCATTTAGTGGCGTGAGGCTCCCTACATTTTATACCTTTATTAAACTTCGTTCATTACCAGCGGCAAGGCGCGGTAATATCACTAGATAGGTTACTTTATTATGGATAAATCACTTTAGAATTGTTAGTGTGAAAAGATGTTTGATCAAATGTTTTGCGACGACGGAAAGGAAGGCATGTTACAAAATTCTCCTGTCAGTACGAAAATACTGTCAGGACAAGGTATAAAATGCAGTTTGGTTCAACTCCGCATTTAGTGGCGTGAGGCTCCCTACATTTCATACCTTTATTAAACTTCGTTCATTACCAGCGGCAAGGCGCGGTAATATCACCAGATAGGTTACATTATTAGTATGGAATTGACTATAAAATTGTTAGTGTGAATTACATTTTATAAACTTGTGTTATATATTCACCTGAGGAGTTAATGTTCAAAGTATATGAGTCGTCGTCGGACAGCGTGCCGTTCCGTCTCGATCGGTACATCTAACTCGTCTCGTTTAAGTTCCACACTTCTATTTATACTGTTCCCCACTTTTTACTCTTCTTCCCCTGTCCTATGCTAAATCTGCGTTCCGCTTCAAGGTGACGCAATCCCATACGTGTCACCGAATTACGCAATCGCCGTTTCGAGTTCCGGTTATTCCCATGACCTATTTCTGTGTCATCATTTTGATCGTGTGCTTATTTACATTTGCCTAAAATTAAGAAGTCAGCAAAATGACTCACCTCGCTGGGCCAACGCGTCGTCGGCCGCGGCCTGATATGATTTTTATGCAGTTTTGTTCCGACTCTAAAATTATGGACTTTAATATTATTAGGTTCTTACATCATTAAACACAATTTTGAATATGTCTATCCAGAAACTAATATAAAATCAAACAACCATGCACAGAAATATAAATATCGCAAACGATCATCAAGTAGCAATATCTAATATTCCAATGAAAATAACCTGGAATATAATAAACAGTAGTCTCGGAAAGTCAGTAACCAGAAATACACAAATTACAATTAAGCAAAATAATCATGAAATAACCAATCCGCGTATAATTGCAAATGTACTAAATGAGTATTTCATAAGCAGTGCAAACGTCACAGCTTCCAGTATAGGAAATTCTATTAAGAATCAAAACACCTTCAATAATGCCACAAATTTCTCTATGTTTCTAATAAAAGCAAATGAGAAAGAAGTAGAGGAAATCATGAACAGCATATCAAAGAAAATGTCAGCACGACTAGATGGTATTCCTAACTTATTTATCCATGTAGTGGCTCCTATAATACGAGTAGCTACTCCTTTAACCCATATATTCAAGGAATCGATCAAACTTGAACAATACCCGGATGCCCTTAAACTAGCAAGAATGACACCGGTGCCCAGGAAAGGTGATCAGACTGATGTAATCATCTTCAGAGGAATATCCAATCTATCTGTGTTCGCAAAAATATTTGATCAACTCATGTACAAGCGACTAATGGCGTAGCTAGTAGAATATAACCTGATATCACCCTCACAACACGGATTTGTAAAAGGCAAGAACACGACTTCAGCACTATATGAACTTACTACATGTGTGATAGAGGCGTTAGATCTTGGAAAATACGTAGCAGTAATTTTCGTGGACCTAACAAAGGCATTCGATATCATAGGCTACACAATAATGAGAACAAAATTAGAAAAACATGGACTACAAGGCCCAGTCAAAGAATGGATACTGTCATATCTATCAGATCGAAAACAATACACAGAAATTATTGACGACACAAAGAGTAAAACACAGATGCATCATGCATCGAATACTAAAATGACAAATATGGGAGTTCTACAAAGAGGAATCCTCTCTTCCCTATTATTTATAATCTCATTATGCACTCCTTTTGCTTAAAAAATGCGTAAACAAAAGCAGTCTCATAAAATATTACAAGGCACACTTAAGAAGCCATCTGAAATACGGAATAATTGTATGGGGAGCCACAACCAGCCTCAATGAGTTACTAATTGTACAAGAGAAGATTGCAAGACTCATTTCAAGAAACAATGGTCAGAACACTGCAAACGTCTCTATAAGGATCTACATATTATGACATTATACTCTCTTTACCTTTATAACTTGGCAATACACATGTTCAAAAATGTATATAAATTTAAAACAAATGGCTGTGTTAGTATTGCGAAACAAATACGTCACTCCTCCAATTTGTCGCTGCCCACACATAAAACAACACTCAATAAGAATTCGACTAACTATATGGGGATAGTTGTGTACAACAAATTAATTACATACTATAATCAAATATAGTCGGAACATAGATTTAAGTGTGCAATGAAATAATATTTTTTAAGCAAGCCAAAATCCAAGAGTTTTTAACATAATTTTAAGTCATATACTTACAAAATGACTAATGTATCTGTATAACTGCTGTAATACCTGAATTTCTGTATGTTATACTACAATGACAATGTAATACTCTATTAAGAGTCATAATACAAATAAATGATGAAATGAAATGAAATGAAATATCTACTTGAAACGCCCATCTATCAATAACTCGAAATTTGTTTATACATAATTGTATTAATTAAGGAATTTTCAAAGAAGTCTCCTTTTGAGCAATACTTATACGTGAATAAAGTAAACGCACAAAAGGCTCGATTCAGCTTCGTGCATAATGCATAATTGAAGACGCGGAACGAAACCGTCGGATAACTACGAGAAAACTTTATGAATGAATGAAAAAAATAGCTCTACGTATAATAAATATATATATATATATATATATATATATATATATATATATATAAATATATTATTGAAACGTTTGCTCATTTTGCAAGCATGAAACCGCATTAGTTGTGGATTATAAATTATACTTGGCAATAACACCTTGTTAACTATTATAATATTTAATAATCTAATATTTATTAAACACTGAGAGATAAATTTGTCTGACAGAGTGCCCGAAATATGTAAAATACGGTTCATGGGCCGAATCGCAGGTTTTAAATAATATTTTTATTTCATTTTATTATTTATTTATTTTATTTCACCTGACTAGTTTCGGTTAGTATATAACCATCTTCAGAGGCATCTACGAAGAATACAATAAATTAATTAGGTTAAATATAAAATCGGAGTCAAGTTTCTTATAAAATGTTTAAATATAAATTATAATAGTATTTCTTATGTGTTCAATATTATAGTGTGTATGGATGATTTAGTATTTATGTAATTTGTTAGTATGGGGAAGAATTAAAATGTTTGATAGTTATATTTATTGAGGTATTAATATTAGCGATAGAAATTAAAATCAATTCTTAAATAAGTGTTTCAGTTATTTATTATGTATAAATTTAGTATTATTTTCTTACGTATTTAATGTTTATACATCTTGCATTCACTTTAATTGTAAAATTTTGATATATCGTCGGCTTAATATTACAAGGTTGTAGGTGAAAATTTGTAAATTTGGGAATAAGGACTTTAAATATGTTTGTTATTACAGAAAATGAAGTACTGTGCACTGTAATTTGATTTTTTTATATCACAGGTTCTTAATATTTCGATTTTAACCTTCCAACAAGCTCAAAGGTCCTGCTTTGAAAACATAAGGTCCTGTAAAGTTGTAGACTTAAAAATTGAAAAAGTGTTACATGCAACCTTGTAATACCAAGCCGACGATATGTCTAATTTGAAGTTTTATTTAATCGTTTTTTGTTGTTTTGCGAGTTACATGGTTTATTTAAAAATGTATAAAGGGGTTTAAATGTTAATTGAGTTTTGTCATTAAGGCACTGTATGTTGTGTTCTGTGTTGGTAGTTTTATCTATATACAACATATTTATTGAAGTAAGGTACATAAAGCATTTTTCTTATTTTTTATCAATAGACGGTGGGTGGTGGTACTCCTTACTTCAATTGGCCATCAGCCGTAGCTTTTCAGCCTTGGATGTTCGTGTTCTGGTTGTAGGTCGCTTACCAGTACTAGGTCATGCCAGTTAGGTGATTATACAGTGGAAGGGATGGGAATTTCTTTTTTGGGCTGAGTGGGATCTGGTTATGAATTAAAGGGAGGAGATTCTAAAATGGTGACTTGGACATGAATTTGGATGCAAGACGGTTTAGGCGTTGTGTTATCGGGATTATGTTGGTTTGTTGGTAGAGGAGATTGTTGGGTAGATTGTGTAGAGAATTACTGGGATGACGTAGTTTGGTGATGCTTCGGAGTGTAGTTCTTTCAATTATATCAAGTTTTTCCTGGTGCTGTCCTTGGTATTGGCTAATATGATGGTGGCGTATTCGATGAGGGGGCGGCATAACATTTTGTAGATAAGGACCTAAGTTTTTAAACTGATGCCCCTTTGACCGCATATTAGCGAGCGGAAATTATTGATCTGCACACAGCTTTGGTTTTTAGGGTTTTGAGGTGCGGTTGGAAGGAGAGTTTTTGGTCAATTTTGACACCGAGATATTTGGCTGTAGGTTTTGCGGGGATTACTTGATTCTGGAGGGTAATGTGGGGGATAGGATTTTTTAAGCGGTGATTGAATAATATAAGTTGCAATTTGTTTGGATTGAGCTTTTGCCGCCATATGTTGCACCACAGCTCGAGGTTGTCAGTACTTGTCTGTAGGGTTTCCAATGCTTTCTGTGCAGTTTTGGCATGGACAACTACAGCAGTATCATCTGCATATTGAATGATGTATGCGTTTCGGTCCGGAGTAGGGTTGGCTCGTTCGGAGAGGGATATATCATATGAATAGGCGTTGAATAGGAAGGGCGAGAGAGGGGAGCCTTGTGGAACCCCCTGGATAGGATGAAAAGGCCGTGACAATTCGGTGCCTACTTTGACTTGCAAAGTGCGTAGTTGGAGGAAATCATCTATAATAAGCAGCAGTTCCGTCGGACAATCCAATAAGTGTAGCTTGTATATTAGTCCTCTGTGCCACACAGAGTCAAAGGCTTTGGTCGTGTCTAGTAATAGTGCTGCTGATGAGGACCCGTTGAGACTGTGAGTCTGCACGTTAGACGTTAAAATTGTTAGCGGGTCGAGGATAGACATGTTTTGCCGAAACCCGAACTGAAAATTTGGAATCTTGTTTCCTATGGCGGATTCTAGGCGTTTCGTGATAATTTTTTCAAAGTTTTTTCCCAACACCGACAACAGAGTTATCGGTCTATAAACTGAGGTTTCAGAGTGGTTTTCTCCTTTTTTAGGAATACTCACAATCATGCCTTTTTTCCATACAGGGGGGAAGTACCTATTTTTTAGACAAAAGTTGTAAACCTTTCTGATGTGTGTGCGAATGTGGTTGGTGAGATTGACTAGAATATATCTAGTTAAGTTGTCCATGCCAGGCGTCATATTTTTGCCCAACGATAGCACTTCGACGTATTCGTCCTCAGATAGGTAATTGTTTTGGAAATCATTGTCGTACCACTGATTGACCAGATTTTCTGTTGCAATATCAAAGCTATGGTGATTGTAGTCGTTATAAACATCATGATAGTGTTTTGCAAATACCTCTGCCTTTTCTGTGTTGGTGTGATAGTCGATGTTATTTTGTCTTATGGTTAGAATATTGTTTCCTGATTTGTATTTAGTTATTTGTTTGATTTTGTCCCAGTATTGTTTACCCTCTGTGTGCTCAATTTCTTTACAGGTTTGGAGCCAGCAGTTTTTTTTTGTATTAAAAAATTAGTTTTTTGATACTATCGTTTAGCTCGTTGAATTTTCTTTTAGTCCCCTGATCATTGTCCCTCCGATAGTCTCTGTAGATGTGTCGTTTAGTTTTGATGAGCCTAATAATGTAAGGTGGTAATACGTATGGAAAATATGTTTTTTTCCTTTTGGGAGTATATGTTAGTATGGTATTACTCACTTCTTCGCAGAATTCATGAATGTTTTCATTCTTCATTCTGTTAGACGTAGGGTAGGGCTCGAGGTTTTATCTATTTCAAAAGCCTCTAATAAAATTTGTTTTAAGCCTTTATCTGCATTGTGTAAGACGTTAGTATTTTTGTTTATGTCGAAAGTATGATTGTGAAAATGTAGGTGTCGTCCATAATGTGTAATGTTTATGTCTCTTAAATGTTCCTTTATTCTTGATTTTAAAGCTCTGCCGGTTTCTCCGATGTATTGTGTACCTCAATCGTTGCAGGTTATTGCGTAAATTCCATTTTTATCTAAATGTTTGTTTTATCTTTAGCGTTAAATAGTTGTGTTTTGATTATGTATTTGGTTGAAAAACACGTTTTAATGTTATAATGTTTAAATGATTGGTTACTTTTGTAGCTTGTATTTCCTTGAAATGTGAATGATTTATATAATGTGAAATATGTTGTATTTCTCTTGTTTTCTGTTTGTGTTTGTGACAATATTGTATTATTATTTACATTGTTTAGTTTTTTTTAAATAATTGTATGTTTATGTTTTATATATTTTGTTTATTGTGCTTATATAGAAACCGTTATTTAGGGGATTTGTTTTATTACATTTATTTAATTTAATTTGTTATGTTTATTAAGAGGTGTTGTTAACATTCTGTGTATGGATGTTGGATGGCAGTGTATTTGTGTGTATTGTGGTGAAAACAGTTTGCAGGGATAATGATATCTGTTTGTGTAGGTTTTCTATTAAAAAATTTATTCGATTTTGTTATTTATTTTATATAAAGTTAGATCCAAAAATTTAATATTGTTAATTTGTTCTATTTATAAAGTAAAATTGATGTTTTTGTATAATGTGTTTATGTAATTATGTAAATCTGAGATTCTTTATTTGTTATTATTTGTTCATATTATTAATATGTCATCTACATAACTTTTATAAAGAGTTATTTATTCATTGAAGGGGTTTGTGTTATTAATAATTAGGTTTTCTAAATTGTCAAGGTATATGTTTGCTAGTATGCCACCAAGTGGTGACTCGGTTGTCTATCGTTCATTTTATATTTGTTATTGAAAAAACATTTTTTTTTTAAATTTTATTTAAATTAAGATGTCAGTACTTTCTGTTTGATTTAGTATGTGTTCTTTAATTATATTGTGTGTATAAGTAGGTGTTTTATTATATTATTATAATTGTATTTGTGTATAAATTTGTAATTTCGAATGAGGCTAAGGTGTATTTTGTTATTAGTTTTGTGATGTTTATGTGTTGAATAAATTTGTTTCTGTTATTTATGTGTGTTTGGGTTTGTAATTTGTAGTGTTCTTATTATAGTGTTATTTTGTTCTATTTTTAAAGGAAAATTGATGTTTTTGTGTAATGTGTTTATGTAGTTATGTAAATCTGTGATTGTGTATTTGTTATTATTTGTCCATATTATTAATATGTCATCTACATAACGTTTATAAAGAGTTACTTATTCATTAAAAGGTTTTGTGTTATTAAAAATTAGGTTTTCTAAATTGTCAAGAAATATTTTGCAGTATGCCACCAAGTGGTGAGCCCATAGGTAGTCTATCGTTAATTTTATATATGTTATTGAAAAAACAAAAAAAAAAGTTCTATTTTTAATTTAATTAAAATAAAGATGTATGTACTGTCTGTTGTATTTAGTATGTGTTTTTTAATTATATTGTGTGTATAAGTACGTGTTTCATTATATTATATTATTATAATTATATTTGTGTATACATTTTGTTAGGCTAGTTCTTTTTCCAATCGTAGCCTTAACTTGACGTCATATTTAATACATAAATTTTCGCCATTTTACCTATTAATAATAATAATCACTTACATAATATACTGTATTTTCATTGGTCAGGATGCGCAGGCTTTATATTGAACTCGATCCGAAGATGGCATTGGCTCCAAATGATTTCCCCACATATAAAGAGTATTCTTTTAGTATTGTATATTAACTATAATTGGAAGGACTTACCGGGGGAGCAACTCCCCTTCCCCCGCCAGTTCTCTCGCCAACTGGATCGCTAGCACTCACGGCTTCAACCATTATTCTCTACGACTATTGTATTTCACCTTCATGTGCAAAGCAGTGACATACACCTCTTACTAGGACGAACCTCTCTTGTTGCAATTAGGACTAACCTTTTTTGTTGCAATTAGGACTAACCTCTTTTGTTGCAATTAGGACTAACCTCTTTTGTTGCAATTAGGACTAACCTCTTTTGTTGCAATGAGGACGAACCTCTTTTGTTGCAATGAGGACGAACCTCTTTTGTTGCAATTAGGACTAACCTCTTTTGTTGCAATTAGGACTAACCTCTTTTGTTGCAATTAGGACTAACCTCTTTTGTTGCAATTACCAGAACGCACCTCCAGGACGCACCTCTATCTAATATATATATTGTAGTTTATGTACTGACCTTTAATCCATTCCAACACCTAATCCATAACCGTCCACATCGCAACACACACCAAAACACCAGATCACACATGCTTTCCCCATAATCAGCACCCAACTTGCATCCACACTCCATAAACGCACGTAACTCAATGTGCCCTTCGTTCTCGTTCTTAAGCTGAGCGCGTCGCGCCCCGGCTTATATACTGCGTTTCAAAAAAAATGTACCACCTAGAAGGAGTTGACGTAGAACTCTGAAATTATGTGAAAATAGTTAGTATGTGTTGAGAAACAATTGATTAAATTTTCATCGAAAAATAATAATATTTATTAAGAAAATAATTAATAATGTATTGCATCTCCGCGCACTCTTATGCATTCAGCAACCCTTCTGGGCATGCTGGAAATCAAATGGTCCAATGCATCTTGAGGCGCATCCTCCCAACAATTTAAATGAATTAAGACACCATCTTCAGATTGCCTGGGATGAGCTGCCTCAAGATGCATTGGACCATTTGATTTCCAGCATGCCCAGAAGGGTTGCTGAATGCATAAGAGTGCGCGGAGATGCAACACATTATTAATTATTTTCTTAATAAATATTATTATTTTTCGATGAAAATTTAATCAATTGTTTCTCAACACATACTAACTATTTTCACATAATTTCAGAGTTCTACGTCAACTCCTTCTAGGTGGTACATTTTTTTTGAAACGCAGTGTATAAACAAACAAAGCCACAGATGCCGCCTCTAATATTAATAATCAATTATTATCCAATGATACAATTTGATACCTAACAATTTGTGATGTCGAATGAGGCTAAGGTGTATTCAGTTATTAGTTTTGTGTTGTTTATGTGTTGAATAAATTCATTACTGTTATTTATGTGTGTTTTGGTTTGTAATTTATTGTGTTCTTAATTATATTATTTAAAATTTTAGCTTATTTATGTGATGGAAAGTTGATAGAGGATATAATTGGTCTAATTGGGTTGTCTTTTATATCTAATTTAAGTTAACCGTAAAATGTACGTGTAATAGGATTCATTTATTATGTTTACTGTTCTGATATTTTCTGATATTATGTCCTGCTGTGTTTTATACATACCTACATTGTACATTTCAATTTTTACTTATTTTATAGTATTGCACTTTTCAACTTTAATTGTATATTATTTTTTTCTTGACTTGTGTAAAACTATTTTGTTTCTTAACACCAATAAATACAATTGATAGTATGTTTTTTTTATACTATTTGTAAAAATTTTTAAATTAGTTTTTGGGTTTTTTATAATAGTTTTTAATTAGTTTGTAATAGTTATCTATGTAATAAGTGAGTAAAATTGAGCTTTATGGCATGAGTTGAGATGATGTTTCGTGACGAGCCTTCGGAACATCTGAACGAATGCCATAAAGCTTATTTTACACACGCATTACATACTTAACTTTTTGCACGTCATACCGTAAACAAGTACAATATAGTATTTAAAAATAAGTTTTATTTTGACTTTAAATTTCAATGGGAATTATTTGTTATTATTAACAGTTAAGTTAATAGTAAAATGGGAGCAATTTTGTATATTGACTCCTGAAGCTGTAAGTGCTGGTAACATAACATTTTCGGAATCGGCATTTGCTTTTGATATATTATTTGCAATATTCACATCTTCACGGTTTTGGAATTCCTAAATACAACTACTATGTGCGATTATAGTGCTTTCTTTTGCCTTTTGGGTTCTATATATTCTATATTATCATTTGTAGTCAAATTTTCTATTCTCGGTTCTACATAATTACTTGAACTTGGACCTGCTACAGATGGATTTTTCATAATTTCGACCGCTGTTTTGATTTTATTATTAAGGGAATCATCAATGTAGCCTTCGGCTACAGCGGACGATTTCCATCCATCATGTTTCTTAATTTGTACAGAGTGAGCAACAATGTCTGAAGTCAAGTTAAATTTCCCGCCCAAAAAACTGGGGAATTTCTTCGCTCCAAGTTTATTATTAATTAAATTTACTGTAAATTCAAATGATTTTACAGCCCCAGTCCAGTGCCGCCCGCGTCGTATTATTATTTATTACCATTGTGCCAATTCTTCGCATATAGTTATTTTGTCTTCTGCTTCATAAACATCAGTTCTTATCAGGACTACTCTGAGTAAATCTTTGATTTATGGTAAGTGATTTGCAGGTTTTAAGGTTATAAAATTATAAAAGTTAAGTTTTATTCTAAATTTACAGAGTTTAAGTGAAATCGCTTTCCTGTTGCAATGGTTTTTACACCACAACATGATGCCTTCATCCTGAAGGCTCATTATCGAAGTGGAACACTAAATGAAGACGGCACATGAACATATTCATTACAAACGTGTATGAATCAATTTAACGAAGCCTTCCCCGATGTCAACATTACTTACAAAATATTTATCCAGCATAAAACCCGTATTATTCAGCGCTTTGAAGGAAATAATTGTATTTGTAAGGGCAAGTCAACTGGAAGACCGTCTACCTTAACAGAAGAGATTGTTGCCGATGTCCAACAACGGCTTGAACAAAGTCCAACAAAATCTATAAGAAAACTTTCAGCACAAACAGGTTGGTTCTTAATTTTAGGGTGCAAAAAAGTTATTTTTTATCATTTATGCGGTCTTTATGGCATACAAATTTTAATGTTTAAATCCGCTTATAGGAGTATCGTATGGGAGTTGCCGAAAAGTCGCGAAGAAAATTCTCCATTTGCACCCGTATAAGTATCGGTAGTAGAATTGATTATTGCAATTGGTTTAATCAGCATTTAAATGATAGCGATATGCTGGACAGGACCTTTTTCACTGATGAGGCGTGGTTTCACTTATCAGGATATGTGAACAGCAAAAATTATCGTACATGGGCTACAGAAAATCCTCATACGTTCATCGAAACAGATTTACATCCACTTAAAATTGGTGTTTGGGTAGCAATTTCGAGACGTCGGATAATAGGCCCAATATTTTTCAATGAAACAATCAATGCAGAGGGTTACCGAACAATCATCCTGGGTGCATTTCTTAATCAGGTGCATGATGATGAACAAATAATGGGTTATTTTCAGCAAAACGGAGCCACTGCTCATACTGCCTTTGCGACAATTAATTATTTAAGGGAATATTACGATAATCGATTGATAAGCTAAGGAATAAGGCCAGCACGTTCACCAGAAATCACTCCGTGTGATTTTTATCTTTTCGGACATTTGAAAAATAATGTTTTTAAAAATAGGATGCACAACCTAAACCAACTCCAAGAAGCAATCGAAGAAGAGATAAGAAACATAACTCCAGAGCAGCTCCAATATGTTTTTAAAAATAAAAAACGGAGAATTAACATCTGCCTTGAAAACGAAGGCCGCCATTTTCAACATTTGTTGTAAACTTTTATTGTAACGTTTTAAAATATGCAATTATGATTAAATATTTAATTCATTTTGTTGTTGTTTTGTTCTTTGCTACGCCACTGGAAAAATAATCTAGGGGATATTCTTTTTACATTTTCAGTTATACCAACATGCGTGTTTGGTTGCCTACCTATCAAACCTCAAGCATTGTTGCTCACACTGTACTAAGTTAGCTCCAGTATTGGCCAATAATGTTGCGGATGAGCGTCGAAAACAATGACCCGTGAAAAGATGTGGATTTTCTAAATGTAAATATTTCGCAATAATAGAAGGAAAGCTTCCAAACGTGCTAATGCCAACTTCTTGATTGGTGCATCGTCCGTTTGCATATTTTATAAAGAATTTTCTATCTGCCGCACTTTTATTGGTCCGCAATCTTGAATACTTTTGGTAAAAAGAGATATAATCTATATCAGATTCATTATCGTTGACAATAGTAAAGGTTCTTGGATTGTGAGTTTTCGTATCAGGAATGCTAATAATTAACATATTGTCAACTTCTTTTATATCCTCTTTCTTGATATTGTACAATTCGTGTCTGTGGTATGCCCCAAAAATCCCAAATATTAATGCCACCTGAAATGCCTATTTCAATATATTGTTAAAATGGTTTAATTAAAAATAACCAACCTTAATCTTAAGAAAACTGTCATCCGGGGCTTCCTTCAAAAATGCCAATATTTCGGATTTCGAGAGAGTTTTTGATTTTTTTGCCTTAAATCCTACGCCATTCTGTTTGATGAAAGCTATTAATTTGCTATTTTTTTTTTCAAATTGCACATTATGTTTTGTAGCGAGGGTGCATTTTAACATTGAAAATATAGACCAAATGCTAGAAGGCTTATATTTTCTGCAAAGATCGGTAAAATATGCTAATAAAGTATTCTCTGAATACCTTTATATATATAAATATATATATATAAATACGGTTCTAGATTCACACCACTTGATAAATTCCTGGTAGCGTTTTTCATATATTACCCTTGAATTTTTCGGTAGTAGTTCTAAACTAGCTATCTCTGCTTCCTTTACTACATCTGGTGGTGTGCAGCTTTCCGCATCGGATGTATCATCCACTTCCATGATGAACTACTATCGATGTACTCGTGTCGCGAAAATTTGATTGATTGTTCTGACAGCAGGTATTTCGATGACAGCGTATCATGAAATTCCTTTATGCATTTGATACCACTTTTATGGTTGGATACAAATAAACAATGTAACATTTGATAAATGCCACCTTTTGACATTGATTAGAGTTTGTAAAGTGTCAACTTTTAAGATGAAAGTGCAAAAATATTATAGGGTTTTTGGTTGGTCGTGTGCAATTGTTGTTATTTATGAAATTTTCTGATTTATTTATATAGGTTGTCTTATTTAAAATTACTTGACCTGCATTTTTATCTGCAGTCACAAATGTTAAGTTGTTGTTATTGATTTTCTTTTTTATAACATTAAGAATTGATTTTTCTTTTTCAATAGTTTTTGTGTATGTATTAATGTTTTTATGTTCTGCGAAATAAGAGGAGCATTTATATATTTAAATAAATGCATAGTTTTAAATATTCTTTGTTAGAGGATGTATTTGAAAGATTAGTTATTTCTGGTTGTGCTAGTGTATAATTGTTTGTATTGTTAATATAAGTCTCATTATTTATTACTTTTTTATTGTAAAATTTTTCTTGGGTTTCTTTCTTCTTTCTTAATTTAATAATCTTGTTATTTTTTATTCATAGTTTTTTCTTCTGAAGGTCTTTAAGTTTAGATTTATATTATCCTTAATTGATTGTAGATTTATGATGTCTGAAATATACATTTTAATGTTATAATGTTTAAGTGTTTGGTTAATTGTGTTGAAACATTTAAAATTGATTTTACTTTCTATCACCCTATAAAAATAACTTTCACACATTTTAATTCTTTCCCACGCTAACAAATTACATAAACACTAAATCATTTATACACACTATAATATTGAACGTATAAAAAATACAATTATAATTTATATTTAAACATTTTGTAAGAAACTAGACTCCAATTTTCTATTTAACCTAGTAAATTTATTGTATTCTTCGTACATAAATCTGAATATGGTTATACATATAGTAACTAAAACTAGTCAAGCCAAATAAAATAAATAATAAAATAAAATAAAAATATTGTTTTACCGGTAAGTACCAAATTCTAATATAACAACCTTAAATACATAATTGGTAATTTATGGATAAAACCTTAAACTTAAATATTTTTTGTATTTAAAAACTTAAGATTTGATAAGTTGTTAATACGGGTTACAAATATAGATATTTATAATTCATATATATAAATAATTCATAAATGACCAATAAAATATGTCTAGTGCCTAAGATTGCGCCCATATGCATTTGTCTTAATGAATACGCTTTATATACGAGTATAATAATAAAGATGCTGATTGTTTGTGACCGCAGGTAACTTGTATTTATTGTCGCTTTTCCCGCATCCTACATCATTCATACGCCGCCCCTTAGCCGTGCGCTGTTTTGTATTCATCGAAATTTCAAATTAAATTTCGAATTGAACCAAAACGAATTGGAAACAAGTAAAATGCATTAAGTCCCGAGAACCGCCCTGTATCGGATTCATCATTTAATTCCGCTATATACATACAGATATATGCGGGCTGTAGGAAACGGTTATGGAAATGATCGGCTTAAAAACGTTTTTTAGATTTTTTGCTGAATATCAAATATATTTATGAATTATTTATCGTCGTTCTTTTTCAGTGCGCCTCTCGGGGCGCAAAACGCGCAATTTGAATTTTAAATGCATCCACTCCGCAATGCACTTATCATTATTGGCTGCTTCCAATTACAAGTAAGTTAATTGGTGAACGCAGTGCTCATTAATTTTGGCGTGCGGTTAAAAGCACTTTCTTAGTTTTCTCTGTAAAATAATATGAAATAAGGTCGGGACGTGGCTCTTTAGGTGGAGTGCTCCCTGGGGCTAGATGCGTTACCCCCCGCCCCTCGTCTAGACGTACACATGTGTATTGGCTTCCTTTATTAATACAGAATACATGCGAGCAGATCTCATGGGTCGTTTAACCCGATCCGATATACGTCTCACAGAAACCAATAACATAGAATTGGTTCCAATAAGCAGACGTATAATATAGTAAGAAGCATGCTTATTCTTCATTTTGATAGAGCTCGCCCTTCGCCTGACTGGAAATCTCAACCTCAACCATACATACAAGGGTAGCGTGTCTAACAGAAAATTCATCCAGGGTATAGTTCGTCCCTACAGTCTATCTAATTTCGAAACGAAGCTAATATGAACCTATAAGAGTTCGAACCAGTGTTGTACAAATTCTCATAATTTGTAATATTTATTTTTCATTAGATTAATTTAATTAAGTTGAAAGTATGTGTGAGATTAATTTAACTGCAATTCATGTATTAACTTAACTTAACTGCAATTCGCGCGTGTATCTCACACATACATTGTATTATTTTGGTAATAAAAGAGCCCATTACTACAAAATAACTTTATTTGCTTTAGGTTTATATTTTTAAGGTATATAAAAACGTATATTTAGACGAAAACGACCAAAAAATCTTTCTAACAGTAATATCTAAAAAATTAACGAAAAATTCTTTCTAGCAAATAATATATAAAAAATTAACCAATTTTTTTCTAACAGATAATACTTTAAACAAATAACTAAAAAATATTTCTAACAAACAGCAAATATTAAAAAAAATCACTGAAACATGTTCCTAACAAATAATAAAGAACCAAGTAAAACAACATAAAAACGCAACCGCATTCTGTGGCGATTTCAATTAAAAAAATATTTAGAAACACAATCCATGCAAATAAATGCACAATGGTTAAGACATTAAAACTTTTTACAATTTGTACAAGAATATTTTTAAAGCCGGGTACGTTTTACCGTAGTGTAGAAGGTAGTACATCTTCTTCTTCTTCCAGTAGTTATATCTTGTTATTCCACATTTTCACCTGCAGTTTCATTTTCTGGATTTATATTAACATTTCCAGTATGACTTGGAATGTTTTCGGAATCCGTCACTTCCCTCAGTGTGCGCGGAAAATGCGTATTCGTTGCTAGTGGCCTTTGAATATAGGGTTCGTTTAATTCTATAGACAGTTGTCGTAAATACGTTCTTCTGATTTTTGCTTCATTTTTTATTCCAATAAAACATATTGGGAGGAAATACCACATATAATAAAGATCGATTAAAATACAACCATAGGCCAACGTTTTGAATTTCTCGCAACATTGTAACTTTATCTACACATTATCTACATAAAGAGATACATAACTTTATCTATATAAAGAGATCTACATAAAGAGAGATCTAGATAAAGCACACACTTTACCTACGGTGTCTACTCCATCTTTTGCTTGATTGTAGAAGGTTATTATTTCGGACTGTTGAGTATCTATAGTGTCGATATTTATTTTGTCATCAAAATGCGTACTGGATATCAAGATTACATTTTTATTATCTTTTGGCACGTAGCCAAAGTGCATTTCTTTTGAAAGCCAAATATACTAGATGCAGCTTTGCGATTTTTAATATTCTTTAATTTAAGAGGAATTTGTGGTTCATTTTTCTTTATTGTGTAACGGTCCAGAGATAGCGTTGGCCGAAACGGCATTTTAATAATTAATTGGCGTATAGACCTGCACGATAGGCAACCGTGGTCGCATTTTTTTTTGTTGTGGTGACGCGTTTCCCCGTAAGCGATTTTTAAAATTCGCCGGCGGAGCGCCGCCATGAGGCAGAACTCAATTGACTCGTGTCCAGTACAGATCGTGCCAGAAGGACCGTTGAGCTAAGGTTTCATCCATCCGGTTTACGGGAATAATCAACGGTTCTCAGCTAACCACCCTTGGGGGGGATTGAGGCACCGAGTACGGGGCAGAAAACACGCTCATAACACCTGAGTAAGTAGTTATTTCTTTTCCTCTTCGTGAAGCCACGTGTCCGGCCATTTTGATTAAGGCCATGTGCTTCCAGGCGATTGGCTACGGGCTACGCAGCTCGGCCAAAACCATTCTTGGCTGGAGGCCGCGAGTCGAGCACCAGGCGTCCACGACGCGAAACCGCCGACATCCCGGAGCTGAACCCAGCCACCGACGAGACCACCAGGAACACCAGGCCAGATAATATATTGATACCTAACTTTTTTGTGTGCTCAAATTGAGCCAGACCGGTTTATTTAATTTTTCTGTTTATTCTTTTGTGTAAGATTGCGTTTACGTGTTTCGTGTCGTACGTGTTTTGCGCTGTGTACGAGAAATGTTGCTCCCTCGGCCCTTTCAATCGCGCGATTAGGAGCTTATTTTATTCGGACGAATAGAGTAAACCCTGCGCGAAAGGGTGGCGTTCGGAGGTATTTTTTTTTCAGGAGCGCGGACACGGTGTCCGTCATTTGTGTGTGTGAATACACGCCGATATTACACTACAAACTCACACCTGTTATTTTTTGTTCCCCCACGTTTTCTCATTCATTTCAGTTACAGTCTTCTATTCTCACTGCGAGATTTAAATCTGGTGGGGTTGGCGCCAAACGGTCAGCGTTGTGACAGTTCGTGATTTCTGAACTTCGCTGACTGTCTGTCGTCCACCCACGCAGGTAGGGTGGAGCCACCCTTTGCGACGAAGTAGCAAAGAGGTAAAATTACGTGGAGCCTTTTTTTAACCCCCCCACTCTCTGACACCGAGAGCCTGGCCCTCGTTACTACTTCGAAGGGACCCTCCACTCGCTCCATGGCCTAACGCGCCGACTGCCCTTCAGGTACGTCACAATTGTACCTACAAGAGAAAGCCTTTTTTTGTTAGAGATCAATCAGTTAACCATAACTTGTGAACCAGTTATCCACTGTAACATTACGTCCAGTTTTATGAAGAGAAAAGACAAGTCTTTTGACCACATGTGCAGGTTTGTTGCTTAGAGCATGGACCCTCTGGCTGCTGTGCAGCATACATTTCCATGTTGGCGGTATAAAAGAGCTTTGAGTCTACAAGTGCATATATCTTGATGCCATACTTTGCTGGTTTTGAGGGAATATATTGCCGAAACCGACACCTCCCTCTAAGCGCCTGTAATTTTTCGTCAATTGTGACATTTGCGACAGTTATTTACAAATTCTTCGAAAATTTATCTTTTTGGTGCCAAACGGTCTAACTGCTTTCTCTCTTCTCTAGTTCTTCTTTCATTAAATCTTATGCAACGCATTAGAAAACTAGATCGTCTTGCACTCACGGTTTTTCTAAATCTTTCAACCCCACCAGGTGACCACAGCTAATCTAAATTTAATCTATTAGCTTGATAGACACCAGCTAAATACAATAAACCAATAAAAGCTTTAAGTTCCTGTAGTATATGTATAAAGATATTGTATGCATGGGCCTGTCACATGCGGCAGTGTGCCATGAGCTACCATAGAGTACGCAACGACCAAATATAAGTAATAGTTTGAATGGGTATACCTGGCTATTTAATAGTTCCCCTAACCTTGTAGAGTAGGCACTACAAATTGGCGACGAGTAATTAAATTCTTAAGTACCGAAAGTGAAGTGAAAAGAAACAAGAACAAGAATTTGACAAACCACGTTTTTAAAAATGGCTGACGGCCGTGAACAGGATCCGGTGCAGACAGTGAAATTCACGAACACGATTGGAATTCAAGCGGAATTCAATCCCAAAATTCATGATTTCTCTGTGTATAAAAGTCGAATTGAGCAGTTTTTTGTGGCAAATGCAATTAGTGACGACGCGATTAAGCGTGTAATTGTGATTAATGGGCTTACAGAGGAAGCTTATAAACTATTGGAAAATCTAGTGATACCAGAAAAGCCCGATAAATGTTCATACAATCTAATTATAAGAGAATTAGAAACATATTATACACGTGCAAAATCTGTGTTCGCTGAAAGAAGACGTTTTTATCAAGCGGAAAAAGCGAGCACCGAATCAATTCAAGAATGGGCGGCAAGATTAAAAAGTTTGACCGTGGATTGTATGTTCGGCGCACAGCTGCAAGAGGTTCTGCGGGACAAATTCATTGTTGCCTTGGATTGTAAGAAAATAAGAAATCGTTTGTTTCTAGAAAACAAAAATATTACGTGGAAAAGAGCGTTAGAAATTGCACTAGGAGAAGAGTCTGCGCAGGACGACAATGGAATAAAAATGGAGCCAGTAGATGCCATGGATATGCATCGGTTGAAGCTACATCATCATCGAGGATCATCGGCGGCCACTTCGCGCACCATGGATGGAAAAAGGACGCCGGCGCGGAAGGATCGAGCATTCGAAAAACCAGCACACGGTGATCATAATTGCACTGTATGTGGACGTACAAACCATTCAACGGACAAGTGTCGGTATCGTGAGTACAATTGCAAAAAGTGCGGCAAGAAAGGTCATCTGATTTATGTTTGTAAACAGAAATCACCTGTTCACTATATGAATGCGGAACAGGTAGACCAAAGCACATCTGGAGCGTCATTGTTTAGTTTAAAAAGCCAAAACGGCGCACCAATTATGATAAATGTTGCACTAAACAATATACCGCTGCAGATGGAGCTAGATTCAGGTGCGGCCGCTTCTGTAATTTCACAAGATGTATGGTTGCAAAAATTTAAAACACACCCGATGACTAAAACTAACACAGTTTTCATAAATTATACTGGCGGAAGTATCCGACCACTGGGAAGGGCATCTATGACCATCAAATTCAAAAATAAAACAAAACTAATTAATATTTTTATAATAAAAAGTGGCGGTCCACCCTTGTTAGGACGCGACTTTATGGAGATTTTCAATTTTGGTTTTAAAGAATTAAACTTTATGAAGAAAAATAACAGTTTCACAAAAAATATTATAAAAAAGTTTTCGTCTTTATTTAAGGATAAATTGGGTACACTTAACAATTTTAAATTAAAATTAAATATGGCAGAAAACGCTTTACCATAGTTTCATAAACCGAGAGCCTTACCATACTCTCTAAAAAATAGAGTAAACGAGGAAATGGATAGATTAATTAATGCAGGTATTATATCACCGATTAAAAATAGTGAATGGGGAACCCCGATTGTTCCAATTTTAATGAAAGACAATTCTGTAAGGATATGTAGTGATTATAAGGTCACTATAAACCCACACATCGTTTTAGATCGGCATCCCTTACCAAGGATAGATGACTTGTTCGCGAAATTGCAAGGAGGTGAATGTTTTTCTAAAATAGACCTAACTCACGCTTATCAGCAAGTATTGCTGGATGATACTTCGAGGAAATTCACGGCAATTTCCACACATAGAGGTACATTCGTCTACAACCGATTGCCCTTTGGTATTAGTTCAGCCCCCTTGCAATTTCAACGTATTATGGACGACCTATTAGGAAATTTTGATGGAGTATGTGTATTTTTGGACGATATTGTGGTCACCGGTAAAACGAAACAAGAACATTTCGACCGTTTACACAACGTTTTGAATATTTTACAAAACTCCGGTATGTCGGTCAAAACCGACAAATGTCATTTCCTTCAAGATAGCATTTCATATTTAGGGTTTACAATTGATAAACATGGAATACACAAATCACCAGAAAGACTAAAAGCAATTATCGATATGCCTGAACCCAAGAATGTTTCTGAATTATGTTCATTCCTGGGAATGATCAATTACTATCACCGTTTTATTCCAAATATGCCTGATGTATTACACCCCCTTTATGATTTAATTAAGAAAAACGGCAGGTGGAATAGGACAGAATCATGTAAAACAGCGTTCAAGGCTGTAAGAAAAATATTAATGTCTGATCAATTTTTAGTACATTATAATCCAAGTTTGCAGTTAAATTTAACGGTAGATGCATCGCAATTTGGACTGGGTGCGATTATTTCACATGTGTACGATTCCGGTGTGGAGCGGCCCATCGCTTACACATCGCGAACTTTGTCATCTGCAGAGAAAAGCTACTCCCAGATAGACTAAGAAGCGTTAGCTATACTTTATGGAATAAGGAAATTTTACCAATATTAGTTTGGTCGAAAATTTAATCTATATACGGATCATAAACCCTTAGTATCTATTTTTGGTCCAAAGCACGGAATCCCAACCATGGCAGCTAATCGTATGCAGCGATACGCATTGTTTCTAAGTGCTTTTAACTATGATATTAAATATGTCACCTCTCAAAGGAATTGTGCGGATTTTTTATCACGGTTGCCACTAAAAAGATATTATAATGAAATTAATATTATTGATGAAGGCGCAGGAATAAATTACCTTAATCAAGCTGACTTATTATTAAACGTAAATGACATAAAAATTGAAACAGAAAACGATGAAAGTTTAAAACAAATAAAAATATTTATAGCTAAATGCTGGCCACAAAATGCGTCACCCGAACTAAAGGCATATTCAAATAGGAAAAATGAACTTAGTGTTGAAAATGATATTTTACTATGGGGATATAGGATAGTTGTTCCATTAAAACTGCAACAGTTGGTACTGAAAGAACTTCACAATACCCACCAGGGAATAGTTAAATGTAAATCATTGGCTAGGTCTTATGTTTGGTGGCCATCATTAAATAAAGACATAGAAAATATGTGCAATTCATGTAAAATTTGTCAACAGTTCCGAAAGAACCCCGAGAGAATGCCCTTGCAGGGTTGGCCTATCCCAAGTGCTGTTTGGGAAAGGATACATATAGATTTTCTCGGACCATTTCACAATAAAAATATTTTAGTCATCACGGATGCTTATTCGAAGTGGCCAGAGATATTTGTCTTGAACAATATTACGTCACAAACCACTATAGTAAAGTTGCGAGAAGTGTTTGCAAGATTTGGTATTCCAAAAGTGTTAGTTTCAGACAACGGAAAACAATTAGTTTCTAAGGAATTCAGAACTTTTCTTGAAATGAATAATGTACAATTTTTAACTTCGCCACCATACCACCCAGCATCAAATGGTGCTGCAGAAAACAGTGTTAATACAATTAAACAATTTTTGCTGAAAGAAATTAAAGGTTGTGGAAAAATAGATTTTGAACGTGCTATATGCAGATTTTTGATAAACTATAGAAATACAGAACACTGCTCTACTAGAGAGTCACCGGCACGTATGATGTTGGGCAGACCATTACGAACCAGGCTTGATTTTATTAAACCAAATGATATTATTAGAAAAAATAAGGACTCAACAACAATTTTAAATACTATTAAATCCAGCCAGGTACGCAATCGTAGAAATTTTAAGGGTAAAAGACATATAAATATCAAATTAGGTAAATATGTTTTGGTGAAAGATTACCGACCCATAAAACCACAATGGTTAAGAGGAAAAATTGTAAAACTTGAAGGTAAATGTATAGTATATGTCAAGGTAGAAGATTGTAAAAATTTATGGAAACGGCACATCAACCAAATTTTGGAAGTGAACAAAAATCGAGATGATAGTGAAGTTATAGTTGCTCAAGAAGACGATAGTGAATGTGAAATCTCAACAAACATTAACAATAGTGATAGCGACTGCGAAACGCCTTTTGCAAATATTGAATCTGAAATGGATGTAAATACGGATAAGTCAACTGAAATTGACAATGTAACAGCATCCACCTCGGATTCGCCTGGGGAAGCACCAGAAACACCAACACGCCCTAAGCGACGACGTGGACCCCCAGATAGATTAGGATTCTGATTAAGTTCTTTTTTTATTATTATGTATATTTGCATTGTGATTTTAAGGGAGGATAATGTACTATATATATAAAGATATTGTATGCATGGGCCTGTCACATGCGGCAGTGTGCCATGAGCTACCATAGAGTACGCAACGACCAAATATAGGTAATAGTTTGAATGGGTATACCTGGCTATTTAATAGTTCCCCTAACCTTGTAGAGTAGACACTACAGTTCCATAATATCGGTTTCGGCAGCATCTCTAATTCGGCTATAATTTCCTGGAATTGTTGCAATATATTCATTAGTATATAGCACTTTTTTTCCCAGGATGTTATCAGTTATGAGACAATTCCAAGTTTCATAAATACCTCTAGCATTTTGTGCTGCTCCTATCACTTCAGGTAGATCAATGAGAATGTTTTGGGTTGCAATTTTCCTACTTTGCAAACCCAAAAAAAAGGGCTGTTAAAATAAAACTTCTAAACGAACGGTCAAAGCTCGATGCCGATAGCCTCATTCGATTCAAGGGAGTCATACGGTTAATACCAGACAACACTTGATATACTTACGAAGACGTTTAAATTTTCAAAATTTTCGAAAATGTCGCGTTTTTTGCCATCTCGATGAAATTCCATTTCGAGAACGCCTCAACCGATTCGGACGAAATTTGAAGGGGTCATAGAAGGCCCAAATACAAGCATAATGAGCCGTAGTGGGCCGTCGTGGATAATCGCGTGTGTGCAGGTGGGCCTTAAGAAGAGATAAATATTTTTCAAAAAAACGTACTTTTTTCACAATAGCCAGATAACTCGGGGAGTTGTGGGAATACACGAATGGACGAGCGCTTAAAATATGCGCCATATATGGGGCTAAGTCCCCATAGAATGATATGAAAATGTGCGACTTGGCAGACCACCCAGATGGCAAAACGTAAAATCGAAGATTTTCCGATCAAATCGACTAAAATAAAAATTAGAAAAATCGCGATTTTTCAAGTAGATGCAAATGACCCTAGCGGCACATGCCTAGACTAATTGGACCCTCTCGATTCCAATAAGCACACATTCAGCCTCTTAGCCCCAGCGGTTCTCCAGATATCCGCCCTCATAGATAAGAAATTTAAAAAAAATGCAAAAAAGGGCTGTTAAAATTAAACTTCTAAACGAACGGTTCAATCTCGATGCCGATAGCCTTATTCGATTTAAGGGAGTCATACGGTTCATACCCGACCACACTTAATGTCCTTACGAAGACGTTTTAATTTTCAAAATTTTCGAAAAAGTCGCGTTTTTGCCATCTCGATGAAATTCTATTTCGAGAACGCCTCAACCGATTCGAACGAAATTTGGAGGGGTCATAAAGGGCCCAAATACAAGCACAATTAACTATAGTGGGCCCCCGTAAGCGATCGCGTTTGTACAGGGGAGCCTTACAGGGGAGAAGAGATAAATATTTTTCAAAAAAGCTACTTTTTTCACAAAAAGCGAGATAACTCGGGGAGTTGTGGGAATACGAGATTAGACGAGGGCTAAAAATATGCGCCATACATGGGGCTAAGTCCCCTTAGAATGGTTTGAAAATGTGCCGCTTGGTAGAGCACCCCTCAAAGTTTGGAAATTTAAAAAAATAGCAAAAAAGGGCTGATAAAATTAAACTTTTAAGCAAACGGTCCAATCTTGATGTTGATAGCCTTATTCGATTCAAGGGAGTCATACGGTTCATACCAAACCCCAGTTGATATACTTAGATATACAAAAACTCAGCGGTACTGATTTCCGTGTCCCTTTTTAGGAATTTTAGGCAGAATATCGAGTTGCTTGATTTGTTGGGATTCGCTGTTAATTAATTTGTTGGAAACCAGTTTGATGCTTTTTCAACTGCTCTGCTGTTACTCGAGATAGCAGTGGCTTTGTTCTCAGAGAAGCTTTGTAAGGTGGTGTCGTCGTCAAATAGAGCAGTTGTTATATTTACATTGGTGCTAGGTAAGTCATTGATACATATTGTGAATAACAACGGATCCTTGCGGACCCTTTTTCTTCAATTTCACTCGCGTTTCTTCCTTTGTTATTAATTGTCACTCCTAGGTATTTGAAGATATTTTCTGGATTTTGTTTGTTGTTGTCATAGTTTTGGTCTTTTTTGTGTTGATTTCCAGTCCGATTTTCTTCCCTTCTTTTGTGATCTCATCTTGAATTTCTAATAGTTTTTGTTCCTGTTTGGCTATTATTGTGACATCATCTGCGTATGCAATTATTTGCGCACCTCTGTTCCTTAGACTCCCTGCTTTGTCAATATTTCTCAATATGTCATCAAGGGCTAAAGTGAATATTGTTGCCGACAGTGTGTCACCTTGCCGGATTTCTTTTGTAGTCTCAAAAGGTTCTGTTTCTACTTTCCTTGTCAATGCCGTGGCTCTTGTTTTTGTTGTTGTTATTTTAAGCATATGTTTTAGTTTGTTTGGTTAGGGCTTGCAACCCCGGGGCTCCGGGGATTCGATTATTTTAGACGGGGATTTATCCCCGGGGTTTGTCAACCGTCCTCGGGGTTAAAAAAAAACTTATAAAAGTTTTTTACCCACGGTTAACGATGAAGAGGCTTCATCTTCATGTCAATCAGAGATTGAAAAGCAAGCGGCAGAAAATCTCCCTTCTGTGGATGAAGTCCTTCATTCAGGTCCAGGTGACGATCACGCCTCATCTTCTGAAGATGACGGGGAATCACAAGATGATCAACTTGTGATTGAAAAAATGGCACACAAGAAGGCAGAAATTAGTTAAATCCTTCCGCAAATCTCCAACAAAGAATGACGCTGTCCTTCAAAAACATGTGAAAAATAACATTGAAGGACGTGAGTGTCCACTCATCGTGGATGCTAAGACTAGATGGAGTAGTCTCGTTCTAATGCTAGAGCGCTCCCTGAAATTGAAAGATTCTATAAAGAATGCTCTGATCGACATCAAGTATGAGGATTCCTTCAGTAACGAAGAATTTGCAAAAATTCCTGAGGTCGTCGACTGCCTAACACCCATTCGAGCAACAGTTGTTGTGTCAACGGGATTGTACCCTGATTGACGCTGAAACCGCACTGTCTATTATGTTTTCAACCTTGGAAGGTTTGACGTCTAATCTTGCCAAGACACTGGTCAATGCCCTATCAGTGCGAATGCAGGAAAGAAGGAGATATTTATCCGCATTATACGTTTACTTGGAGAAGACACGCGAATAGAGGACCCTAACGAGTGAGACACTAAGCAAAATCTTTTATACACTTTCAAAGCCGAAACTCCGCTCTTTAATTGTCAGAATGATAAAACGTATTTGCCCGCCCTAAATGACGGAGGTGTCAGTGGTAGCAGAACTTCAAACAGCTTCTACCAACGTCGAGGACGAACAGGATCCACCCATAAAAAAACCCAAGACCCACCCGTCCGCAGCAGGAAGAAACTATCATTTCAAATTAATGGACGCCATTAAAATATTCCGGAAATATGCCCAGACTAAAACACCAGCATCTACTCCAGAAACCAAATCATTGGAGACTATTATCAAACAAGAGATGACTTTGTTTGAGAAGGGTGGAAACAAAGGTATCTGATGCTGACTTGACAAGCGTTGAATCCGAAAGTGCATTTTGAGCTGCTGGGTATGTGTCCGAAAATAAGGTCAAGCATGAATGATGAAACCCTGGATGCCCTTTGTCACCTTGGGGGTCACTTTCAGTTCCAATTTACTCCAACTTCAGCATCGAACTCTACACGTAATTGAATGTGGACGTACTGAATTAAATGTTGTGAATATAATGTTCCTTACTTGAATTGGTATTAATTCAATAAATATTTATTTATGGACAGATGTTAAATAAAACTATTTCCCTTTAGATTGATAATGAACTTATCTATTATTTTATATATCTCATTGCAGCATGTAAAATAAATACGTAGTCAGCTAGAATTATGTATAAATAATTAAAAGTTATATTATTACAAGTTTCCCCGGGGAACCCCGGGGACCCCGGGGACAGATAAAATCCGGGGACGATTCCCCGGGGACGAAAAGTGTCCGGGGTTGCAAGCCATATTTGGTATGTCTAAGTTTTCTATTATTCCAGTTATCTCCCTTCTCTTTACGGTATCGAACGCCTTCTTAAAGTCGATGAACATTATATGTATCTTTAGGTTGTGGGTGTTCGCCTTTTCGATTGATTTTTTCACTAGGTGTATTGCGTCGAATGTTGATCGGCCTTTTACGAAGCCGCATTGGTATTCTGCCATGTGGATATATTTCATTAGCTTCTTGTGTATTAGGGTTGTTAGTATTTTGAAAGCAGAGTTTAGGATCGTTATTCCCCTGTAGTTGTCTCATTTGTGTTTGTCTCCAGCTTTATGGATAGGGATGATTTGTTCGTTTTCCCGCTCCTCTGGTATGTTTCCGGTTTCCCACATTTTGATGATTAGTTCATATATCTGTTCTTGTAATTTTTCTCCTCCGTACTTAATCATTTCGTTGGTTATATTGTCCTTCCCTGCGGCCTTCCCATTTTTTAACTGCCTTGCTATATGTTGCACTTCTAAGTATGTTGGTTTGTCTAGGTCTTCTTCTGATTCTGTTATTCTGAGATGGTTTTGGCCGTTTTCTGATGTTGTTTCATTTTTTGACAACATTTCCTTAAAATATTCCCTCCATACTTCCTAATAGTTTTCTGCCATTTTACCTTGCTTGTTCTTTATTCCCCCGGTAATCGTTTTTCTTTGGTTTGTGTTATGTGTTTTGATTTGTTTGTAGAATTTTCTCGTGTTGTTTCTCGTATTTTCACTTTCAACAATCCTTGTTGTTGTTGTTATATCCATTCGTTATTTTCCTTTCTTATTACTCTATTAGCTGCCTGTGTTTTGTCATTATATGTCATTCTGTTTTCTTCATTTGGGTTGTCTGTGTAATATAACCATGCCTGTCTCTTATCTTTTACTGATTCTTTTCGTTTCGAGTTCCACCATTGGTTCCATTTGCTTTCTATATTTCCTTGTTTATGCATTTTCTCTATTTCTCTGTTCAAAACCTGCTCATATTTCAGTCTTATTTCCTCGTCATACAATTTTTGTACGTTCCATTTTAATTTTTCTCTTCGGTGTCCTCTTCGTGCTATCTGCATTTGATTGATTGTTGCTACCACCATGTAGTGATCTGAGTCTGCGCATGGTTTTTGTGTTGACTTCACATCTTGTACTATTGTTTGACGATTTTTGGATATGAGTGCGTGGTCAATCTGGTTATCGTATCCTCCTCCTGGTGCTTTCCATGTGGCCTTATGCTCTCTTTTATGTTTGAAATTTGTGCTGACTATCCTTAGACCTTGTAGTGCTGCTAGGTTGCGTAGTCTCTTTCCATTGCTGTTTGTTGTCTCGTGTAGGGTTTCTTTCCCTGCTACTTCTTTATTGTGCTCTTATTTGCCTATTTTTATGTTAAAATTATCTACCAGTATTAATGTGTCCTGTTTTGGTATTATCCGTATTGTTTCCTCTATTTTCTCGTAAGTCACATCCTTGTCCTGTCTTCTTCCTTGCTATTTTCTGTTGGTGCATAAACATTTATTATCGTTGTGTTGTACGGGGTTGTGTTTAGTCTTAAATTTGTTACCCTCGAGTTAATTGGCTGATATTCAATTACCCTATGCTTATGTTTATTGTTTATTATGAAGTGTTAGGTATCAAATTGTATCATTGGATAATAATTGATTATTAATATTAGAGGCGGCATCTGTGGCTTTGTTTGTTTATATAAGCCGGGGCGCGACGCGCTCAGCTTAAGAACGAGAACGAGGGGCACATTGAGTTACGTGCTTTTATGGAGTGTGGATGCAAGTTGGGTGCTGATTATGGGGAAAGCATGTGTGTGCTAATGTATTGGTGTGTGTTGCGATGTGGACGGTTATGGATTAGGTGTTGGAATGGATTAAAGGTCAGTACATAAACTACAATATGTATATTAGATAGAGGTGCGTCCTAGAGGTGTGTTCTGGTAATTGCAACAAAAGAGGTTAGTCCTAATTGCAACAACAGAGGTTAGTCCTAATTGCAACAAAAGAGGTTAGTCCTAATTGCAACAAAAGAGGTTCGTCCTAATTGCAACAAAAGAGGTTAGTCCTAATTGCAACAAAAGAGGTTAGTCCTAATTGCAACAAAAGAGGTTAGTCCTAATTGCAACAAAAGAGGTTAGTCCTAATTGCAACAAGAGAGGTTCGTCCTAGTAAGAGGTGTATGTCACTGCTTTGCACATGAAGGTGAAATACAATAGTCGTAGAGAATAATGGTAGAAGCCGTGAGTGCTAGCGATCCAGTTGGCGAGAGAACTGGCGGGGGAAGGGGAGTTGCTCCCCCGGTAAGTCCTTCCAATTATAGTTAATATACAATACTAAAAGAATACTCTTTATATGTGGGGAAATCATTTGGAGCCAATGCCATCTTCGGATCGAGTTCAATATAAAGCCTGCGCATCCTGACCAATGAAAATACAGTATATTATGTAAGTGATTATTATTATTAATAGGTAAAATGGCGAAAATTTATGTATTAAATATGACGTCAAGTTAAGGCTACGATTGGAAAGAGAACTAGCCTAACAACATCAGAAGTGGGATCTGAACGATTGAACGATCTGAGGATATGATTGGCTTGGAATTAGCACGTGCAAAAATTAAGGTTGCACAATGAGAATTACAATAATTTTATTCATGTTAAATTGGACAGGTGTTTAATAAGGAGGAAGAGAGAAAATGATACGAATTAAAATTGTGAAGTTGGAAATAATTTTTAACAATATGTATCGAAATATTAAAACGAACGAGTTGATATTAATCAAATCGTTTGGAATATTGTGGTCGACCTCACTGTATACAAGTGCTGTTTATGTTATCGTTCCGGAGAGGTATACACAGCGTTTCACGGTCATGGACTGAAAAGTCTAGAGTTTGTTTCTAGACGGAGGAAAAAGTAAATAAATACACATTGCTGTGACTTCGATTGTAATTTAATTAACACAAATTGGGTTGGTTTGTGTAAAAATTATATAAATATTTCCCGAAATTAAGTCATTCTGGTATGAGATAGAGATTAAGAAAGATAAATAATTAGTTAATAGGATGCACATTGCGAATAATGTTGAATGTAATTATGAACAAGTGGCGTGACAATTGTTCAACCAGAATAAAGTGTATTATTCTGGTTGGAAATAATTCGGAACACTGAACGTGATTATTGATGAATTTTGTTTGAAAATATTAACCTCGCCTGAATGTGGAGGCATTCACATGAGATTATCTCAAGTGTTTGTTTGGTGACTGCGTGCCGATACGGCGGGCTCTTTAAAATAAATAGGAAACAATTTACAGGAGAGTTAATGACTAATCTCGGACGGCGTTAAATTGTAAGCGACTGGAAGAAATTTTTAAATGCGTACAATGGTACGATGCGATTAATCAGAATTACAGATGGTCGTGTAATGACATGATTTGGTGAATTGGATGGTTGATTTAAAAACAATAAGATTGCCAAAAATGAAGGAAATGTGTGTATATAATTAATAATCTGGTGTGTAAGAGTGCAAGTTGCTACAAAGGATATAAGTAACGAAAACTATTTAAGCGATTGAAAAATATTCGGAGTGTTGGATTCGGAGGGTGAAAATGTTACAAGAAATTAAAAAGTTGTGGATGATTGTTCGATATAGTTACGTCTATACAGCATTTTGAACAACGAGAGCGCACATACGGATTAAAATATAAACATGAGAACTTCGATGGTGTGAAACAGATCACGACTTATTGCTGCTGCAAGAGGTTGATTTATTTCTGTAGAAATAATATTAAGTAAAGAAAACAAAATGCACTGGGTGTTAATGTGAACTATGCACATTAGTGAAATATGTTATACAAAGTAGACAGAATGACGCAGCGTGTTATACTGGAATTTATTGAGATCTGAGTGATTGTGGTACGAATTGGTTTTAAACTGTTTAAAAAAAAAAAATGTAATTGATAGCTATCGTGCCAACTGTTGCAATGTGTGAAGAATTTAGTGAGAGATGAATGGGTACAACCGAAGATTAGAATACTGCCGTAAATACATTAAAGAAGAATTGAGCGTATCTTCAAAGCAATTGGTATGAATTTGGACCGGCGAATTAGAGGCGAACTTGACATTGTAACGTGGAAACATACAAATTACGTTAAATAGTACGATTCCGTGCAACGGGTTTTTGATTACATTATTATAAAATTTGGTATTTTTATAAGGGAAGTGCGAATTTAAAAATGGAGATAATTACTGCACACAATAAATGAAAATATGTTGTTTCGTAACACGAAATACGCACAGGCAACTTAAGTGTAATTTGATACGTGACGCCGATACGTTTTTGTTGTGAGCAAGGATCGTTGACCGCGAAGGGACCCATAATTTGAAGTGTTAATTATGGGAAGATAAGGTTAGAAATATGGGATTGATGGCCCAGAGCACTTAAATGCGAGCGTATGAGGAATGCTTTCGCAGGTAATATAAACAGGAATATATTGACACCAGAAATAGTGGATGCAATTACTATTGTTTTATTGTAAGGGAAATGAATTCGTACGTACACGGTAACTGCAAATAAAGTAAAAATCGCCCTGTTATTTGCCAATGACCGGAACGGAAGCAGCAAGATATTCGTAATTAAGGAGATAAGATTAATATCTTTAGCAGTACGTATTTGTAGAAAAATAATTATGTAAGGGAGTATGGTTTTGGCAACAATGTTCGTAAGGATATTGAACATTATTGATGAGCGTCACTGTCATAAGTGGAATCTTGTGAAATAACACATGTTGAGATGTGTTGGGTGAAATATTTCCGAAATTGGAATGTTACATAAACATACGCGAGATGCAACCTATGACCAACTGTAAGATGAAGTGACGTTTTCAAGGAGTTTCTTTATAATGCGTGAGACTATAGGTTTGCTTATCCGATGTGCAGTTTGTTACTTCAAATAATCTACTTAATCTGGAAATATTAATTATTACTTAGTAAATTACATGATTTTTATGGTCACAAAACATATGTTGGTGAATTGGATTGACTGTTACAGTAAACAAATAGTATGCGGATGAATTAAAATATCATGTGATGGGTTATTTTAATATTTATGGTAGAAATAAATAAAAATTATATTTCGTTAAGATAGAAAATAAATATTTGACAGGATATCTTGTGAAGAGTTACAGATGAGAAAAAATTGTAGAGAGCAGAGTTAACGTAAAACAAACATCCTAATAAAAGACACTGAAATAACCCATTGTAAACAAATTAAAACACCGACAACAGTTCATAATGTACGGCAATTTCTGGGAGTTGCTGGATTTTTCAGATTGTTTCTGAAACATTATTCAAGAATTGCCAAACCTCTTACGATGTTACTGCATAAACCACAAGCGTGGGAAGGAAGTACAGATGAAGTAAAATGTTTTGAAGAATACAAAAATAAAAGATTAGTGGAACGTCTATTGGAAATGTATGATCCAGCAGCAGATATAAAAGTTCATACAGATGCATGTCGAAAGGGTATTGCCAGAATTTTATTACAGAAAATAGAACCAACTTTATTAAAGCCAATAAGTTATTTTAGCCGACAATTGTCTGCTGCAGAACAGCGTTGGCATTCATGCGAATTAGAGACTCTAGCGGTCGTAGAGACATTCATAATATATTGAGTCTATTTCATCGGAACGCCGTTTGAAGTCGTTACCGACTGCAGTGCAGTAAACGCAGCCGCAGACAAGACGGACTTAGTCTCTAAAATTGCAAGATCGTGGTTGCAGTTGCAGGAGTTTACTTTTGAAGTAATTCATTGTCTTGGGAAAAACATGACACATGTAGATAGTCTAAGTAGAAACTCTGTTGCTGAACAAAGTTTTGTAGAGAACAGTTTGTGTTTCAAATAGAAGTCGCCAATTGGGTGTTACATTGTCAGTTAACCGACCGAAAACTACAAGTAAAAACAAAAATGTAAAAAAAGGCACCAAAAGATGATTATGAAAGAAAAATCTACAAGAAATACCAGATAACTGACGATCGTCTTTATAAAGTTGTGGATGGTAAACAATTTTGGGTTGTACTGAGAAGTATGAGGAGAGAAATTGTGAGGGGTAATCACGATAAGTTTCGACATTTTTCTAGTTGGATTGGAATAATTGGATAGGTTGGATAGGGTACGCAACACAAGGATACAATAATGAATCGCCTTAAAGAAAAATATCGTGCAGGAAGCAGGAAAACGACAACTTATTGGTGCGGACTCGTGAAAAGGATGCCCGATCTTCAATTGCCAAAAGAGGTTAGTCCTAATTGCAACAAAAGAGGTTAGTCCTAATTGCAATAAAAGAGGTTAGTCCTAATTGCAACAAAAGAGGTTAGTCCTAATTGCAACAAGAGAGGTTCGTCCTAGTAAGAGGTGTATGTCACTGCTTTGCACATGAAGGTGAAATACAATAGTCGTAGAGAATAATGGTTGAAGCCGTGAGTGCTAGCGATCCAGTTGGCGAGAGAACTGGCGGGGGAAGGGGAGTTGCTCCCCCGGTAAGTCCTTCCAATTATAGTTAATATACAATACTAAAAGAATACTCTTTATATGTGGGGAAATCATTTGGAGCCAATGCCATCTTCGGATCGAGTTCAATATAAAGCCTGCGCATCCTGACCAATGAAAATACAGTATATTATGTAAGTGATTATTATTATTAATCGGTAAAATGGCGAAAATTTATGTATTAAATATGACGTCAAGTTAAGGCTACGATTGGAAAGAGAACTAGCCTAACAGAAGCCTACTGCATTTCTTCATTGCTTTTGTTCCCCTGAATAGTATAGCGTAAATTTATGTTTGTTTACTTCTCCCTATTCCTTCCACCTTATTTCCTGTATTGCTGCAATGTCAATGTTGTAATTTCATATTTCTTCTGCTATTTCGCTTATTTTCCCTGGTTGCAGCATTATTATTATGTTCAATGTACCTATATTTATTAGTTGCTTCTTCCTCCTTCTCTTCCTTTGATTTGTTTTGCATATTGTTGATTTCTTTATTAGTTGTTTGTTACATTTTCTTGTAATTCATTTTCATTCCACTCGTATATTATGCCGTCTATTATAAGCTTTTGGTATCCCACTGTAGCGTTCTTGCCTCTCAACCTTTCCTCCTTTGCCCATTCTCTACATTGTTTTTGAATCATTGCTTCTTTTTTCGTTTATTCGTTGTCGATATATACATTTGTCGCAATTAACTTTTTTTTCTTTATCATTACTGATTTTTTTTTGCATCCAGCTCTCTAAACTAGCCATAGATGTTTTATCATTCATTGCCATCGCTTCCCGTACTTCTACCTCTTCTTCCAGTTTACCTTTTATAAATTATTGTATTCCTTCTCTTAGGTTTCGTTTGCCGAAGCTTATGTTACTTAGCACTATGCTGTTTCTTATTCGGTTTTCTTATGCTTCCATCTCTTCTTCAAGTTTCTCAATTCTTTTTTCGAGATTTTTCTTTTCCTCTCTCCATTCCTTTTCCCTTCTTTGCTCTTCTTCTTTCATTTTCATAATTTCTTCTCTTAGATTTGCTTGTTCCTTTTTTTGTTCATCGAAACCCTTTTGCATGTTTTCGTTTAAAAGTTTTAATTGTTGAAAAACTTGATCCATCTCGTCGGTTTCTACTTGTTTTATTTTGCTGTTGTTTTCAATTTTTCTTATCTGTTTTGTGGTTGCGTCTCCTGTGTTTTCAAAGCTCGTGCCTTGCACTCCTCTCTTCATCTGCTCTAGTTTTCCATTCACTTTTTCGATTATTTTGTTATTTTCGCCTTTGGATGAGACTAAGTAGATAGCTCAAGTTACACGTTCATAGTTAAATTGAGTTGCCAATCTGAAAGCAGATTGCACTATAGGCGCGTTTGGTGTTTAGATAGTGCCAGGAGTCCGCATCACCAGTTAGTCTGTCGGATGCTGATTCTCTACCATAACCACTACTCTAACCTTACTTTCCACTAAGGATTTGTTTATTTTCCCTGTTTCTTCCTATGGCTTTTCCTTCCTTTCCTCTCTATACAGCTACTTCTTACTCACTCACCCTTCCTTTCTGCTTATGATTTTCTCTATTAAGAGGCCGCTTTTCTCGCTGTTTACTCACTAGATTTAACTGTGTTTACTTGCCACTGTCACTCACACTTTATATGACGTTGACTATAATACATAACTAGCAGTTATGGCGATCGAAAAGTGAGATAACGGTGAATATTGATTTTCAACCTATAATAATGGATGACTTTACATTAAAAAAAATTGCGACGGACACAATTTTAACAAGGTAAATTCTATTTTACTTATTTCTTTTCGGGCGGCAATTTTAGTGTGCGTAGAGCGGCAAATTCTATAATCCGGCACTGGACGTGCAGGCTTATACTTTAGGAGTATACGTATCATTATTTATAATGGAATATGTAATTACTCCTTCATTGTCATCCATGTCCGCATCGATGTACAATATTTCGAGACGGCGATGATTTGTATGTCCCGAACGGTTCGGATAAATAAAAATGTAATCTATCAAACCATACTTGTGACATAAATGCGAGGTGATGTATTATATTTTAAAGGAGTGCACGTCATCCACGTAATGCCACTGTACACGTTGGCGTGTACGTGCAGTGTGTGTATTTATGAATAAAAGGCTTGCATATGTGTCTCTATTATTTGTTCAGCTGTATGTGTTGGTGTGTTTGGATGCTGTGTCTGCATAGGGAAATGGAATTGTCACATCTCGACACTGCTCGCTACGAATAAATATCCCGGCGGTCGCAGGTAGGGTTGGTTTGGGTTAGTTTTTGGGTGGGTGGAAATGTTTAATGGTGGTGCCAGGACGAATACAATATCATGGACACACTTGCAATTGCATATCGGAATGTATTGTCAGATAACTGGAGTATTGGATTAAAACGTACGCTGAAAAGGATTATAAAAGTTTCCCTGTCTATTATACAGAGGCGATTGGCTAAACAATGAACACTAAATTAGTTCTATAAACTGCACGAGATAATAGGCGATATTTCAATTTTTAGTGCCCAGTTGTGAATGGTGCTCCACATTTCAGTTTTATGTGTTTTAATTTTTATTTATTATTAGAGCTCATACTTTCACGCTTACTGCATTAATACGAAAGAGCATATAATTATAGTCAAGTATTCATTACGTGTTAAATGTTGACGTAATACGTATGTATAATGTGTAATAATTTGACATTATTGAGAATAATTAATAACTTCATTACATGAGTTATGGGCATAGTTTACAAGCAACATATTAATGCGCTGAGTGCGAAGTTTAATATATTAATGAGTGCATAATTGCTGCAGAAGATTGATAAAAAATTTAAATCGAGGTTGTGTTCAACGCAACATTAATCGCCTATCGACAAATTTGTCGTCATCTGAAACACATTTATTTACAAAATGATAAAAACTAATAAAAATCGTTATAAACAGCATCATTATACGACGCCCCTTACCGTAATATAGAAATAAGCTTCGGGCGTTATTGTGCCAAGAAAAAACAGGTTCATGAGCAACAAGTTGATGTGTTATCTTTTATTGCCCTTATTTATTTTGTTATTGTGTTATTTCTTTGTAAGTGTCGCCTGTGTTTCCTCAGATTTCAGGAGTCCTTTTAAATAGGACAGAGCAGGGGATAGAATAGTGCACATTGTGGGGCGCACAAAGAAATTTAATGTTATTAATTAATAAATCGATTCCATTGTGTTTTAAAATTATACCAAAATAAAATTTCACGTAAGCCATTATAAATGCGTGTTAAAATTAATATTTAAATTTATATTTCATTAAATTTATGTTATCTTGCAACATTTCACATAAAAGACAAATGTGACTAAAGCAATAAGAAGTAAATAAAGTAGACGCATAATAAGTGAAGTAAAGGCATATTATTGTTGCTTGGATAAATATTAATTAGTTCATAGGTTGAGTTACATTATACTTTATTTGCAGAAGAATATTAAATGAGAAGGTATGAGAAAACAAAAAGTGGAAAAGTTGTTGATAACAAAAGGGGGTTAATAATAATAATATTATATAAATATATGATAACTTATTATATCTTACTTATCTTATTCATTTTACTTATTATATTCGTAAGGCAGATTATTATTTGTACTCATCAATACCGAGAATGATCAGCACGGCTAATTCTGTAGAAACCTATTTTTTTAACATTTCCCTTTCTACACTTAAGTCAGAGTTAAAACTTAGATAAACTGTATTATTATATGTATGTATTATGTAGGCAGGGTTTTGTCGTTAACAAATAAACAAACAAATATAGTTGCAGTAAGGGAAAAATAATGAAGCACCAATTTAACCCACTTATGCCCTGCATAAGTCCCTCCCTAGTCTTACATATAGGACGTTGAAAAAAACCAATATGCAAGCCTACAAACATTATAGTAGATGCAGTTATCTATTACATTTGCATAATAATATAGCAGTGCAATATATAATCGAAAAATGTTGCTCGTGCTGTACAACGTGGCCCAATTTGTATGTTTGCATAGGGAAGCTATGTCAACATCAAGAGCCACAGAATATATTACTCAGGACCACCAGATGGAAAACATAAGAACGGAGTAGGGATAATTGCAGAAGGCTCGCTGGCGAGACATGTAACCAACTATATACCGATATCAGAAAGAGTAATACTACAACAAATATCGAGTAGCCCACTCCCCCTAAATATAATCCAAGTTTATGCTCCCACATCCGACAGCAATAATGAAGAAATAGAGCTGTTTTACTCAGAACTAAAAGAGGTACTTAGGAAACTCCCTAAAGATGACATCACAATAACAATGGGAGATTTTAATGCAAAAGTGGGCAAAGGTAAATCTGGAGTACATATAGGACCACATGGATTAGGCGAACCAAATTAAATGGGAGTACTATTGAGCATATTTGCATCCGAACACAAGCTAACTGTACTAAATACCTTCTTCGAACTTCCACCCAGGCGACTGTACACCTGGACATCACCTGCGCACACTTCTGAAACGATAGTTAGAAGTCAAATCGATTATATTCATGTAGGACAAAGATACAGAAAGAGCTTTACCTCTGTAAAAACATACCCAGGAGCAGACATAAATTCCGACCACAACCCAGTCGTGGGACGATTGAGACTCCGAATGAAAAATTAGAAAGAAAATAACTACCAACACAAGATTCGACATTCGTAAGCTAAAGGAGACAACCACAAAAGCTCCAGTAGCGAAAGAACTAACAGACATATTTGTAGCAACAAACTATACCACATGCACAGAAGATGAGATAAAAAGAGTAAATGCAGAAGTAGAAAAGATTGAGAGAAAGCTCCTAAAACCAGAAAAAGGAATCAAACGAAAATCCTGGATGACAGATGAGATTCTGCAATTAATGGAAAGGAGAAGAGGTTTCAAGAACACAGATAACATACAGTATAATAGAACACACAAAATAATTAGACAAAAGATAAGAGAAGCAAAAGAAGAGGAATCGAAACAGAAGTGTGCAGAGATACAAGCGCTGCAGATCAAACATGATATTTCTAACGTACATAGAAAGGTGAAGGAAGTTACTAGAACATATAAAAGAAAAGAAGTGAGCAAACTCGTTCACAACGATGGCAACATACTAATAGACAAAAACGTAATAAAGAACACATGGAAGACATATATCGAACAACTATTCCAAGACGAAAGACCAGGAATTAATCATATACAGCCAGAAACAGGCCCAAGCATTCTGAAAGACGAAGTACGAAATGCCATAAAACAAGTTAAAGACGGTAAAAGTCCAGGACCAGACGGATTCCACGCTGAATTTTTGAAACTACTAGACGACGAAGGAATTATATGGCTAACCGACATCCTTAATAATATCTACAACACAGGTGTAATACCACAACAGTGGTTGGAATCAGAATTCGTAACACTCCCAAAAAAGGCATCGGCAAAAAGATGCGATGAATATAGAACATTAAACCTAATGAGCCACCTATTGAAAGTGATTCTAAAAATAATACATAAAAGAATATACAATAAGGTGGAAGGACAACTGGGACCCACACAATTTGGATTTACAGACGCAGTCGGGACAAGGGAAGCTCTCTTTAGTGTGCAAGTATTGGTACAGAGATGCAGAGACATGAATTGTCATGTATACGCGTGTTTCGTTGATTGCAAAAAGGCCTTTGACAGAGTCCGACACCAAAAACTGATATAAATTCTGGAAAACACAGGAATAGACGACAAAGACCTCAGAATAATTGCAAACCTATACTGGAACTAAACGGCAAGCGTAAGACTCGGAGACGATAGCACAGAAAGAATAAAAATTCTACGCGGTGTGAGGCAGGGATGTGTACTGTCTCCTCTGCTATTTAACATCTATTCTGATGTCATATTTTGGGAAGCCCTAGTAAATACACAAGAAGGAATTTCCTTAAACGGGAAACGTATAAACAACATCAGTTACGCAGATAATACCATGATCTTGGCCGACAACATAGAAGACTTACAACTAATAATGAATAGCTTAATAAGCACTAGTCACAGATATGGACAAGATATCAACATGGACAAGACCAAATTTATGATTATAAGTAAGAACAACCCACAACACCACCAACAGCAACTGGAGCTGGAGCAGGGGAACATCGAAAGAGTTAAAAAATATTTATATCTAGGCATCGTTATTAATGAGCAATGACACCAGACACAGGAAATAAAAAGCAGAAATATATTCATTAAAATGACCACAGCCTTTAAAAGTCGCGATCTAACTATAGACACCAAAATGAGACTCTTACGCTGCTACGTATTCTCTGTGTTATTTTATGGAATGGAAGCTTGGACGCTGACGGTTGCTATCACAAAAAAACTAGAAGCATATGAAATGTGGCTCTACAGAAGGATATTAAGGACATCATGGAAAGACCGTATTACCAATGCCGAAATACTAAGAAGAATGGACAAATCGACAGAAATCCTGACCACGATTAAAACCAGGAAACTACAATACCTGGGACACATCATGCGCAACTCTAATAGATACGGACTCCTTCAGTGCATACTACAAGGCAAAGTTGAAGGAAAAAGAAAAATAGGGAGAAGGCAAATCTCGTGGCATAAAAACTTGAGAAGTTGGTTCTCCACGACAACCACAGGCCTCTTCCGGGCAGCTGTGAACAAAGTTAAGATAGCCAATATGATAGCCAACATCCGGAACGGATAGGCACTTGCAGAAGAAGATAGGGGATCTCGCTAACTAGAAGAGATAGAGAAAATCGGATGGCGTATCCTCGATCTCTTTTTTCAAGACAAACTCAATAGTGAAAATAAAAATTTATAGACTCATTATTTTCCATTTTCGATTTTTTATCAATATTTCATTCATTTATAATATTATTAAGATACGAATTGCATGTTCTTCAAGCACTTTTTTACGATGAATTGACTGATTTTTATAGAATGGCCCAAATTGGGCCACCCTGTACAGTTAACGTGAAAAAAATGTCCTTAAATATTGTTCACAATGGCGGAGTATGGTATAAACTTTGAGAGGTAAGTGTTTCATATGTTGTCTTCCTTATTTTTTTCTAGAATTTATGTTATTTTGCACGCATAGATAATGATAAACACGAATTAAATTCAGGTTAAAATTATTTCGGCTCCGGGTAGGGAGCAACTAAAATGGTCGTCCTACATATAGGCCGTAGGGAAAATTTCGTACTATTAAATTTTTCGCAATGTTATTAGTACAATATCGAATTTTCAATTATTTGAGGGGACTTTCTATGCAGAAAGTACTCTCAATATTATAAGATAATAAGATATGGTATATAGTTCCGCTGATCTTGTAATGCTGCTTCCAGAAAATACATGTGGTTGGAATACTGTTGAGGATTCTAGTGAAGAAAATAATGTAACACCGAATAATTGCCACCTTCTCAACTGCGAGCTCCGGCGGCAATTGTACCAAAAGATGCTGAAAATATTGATGTACTTTTCGATTTTGAAGATGATATTCCGTTAGCGCAATTCCGTAGGCCAGAAAAAAAAAGTTGATTGGAAAGATAAAGATCTTGATATTGCAGATTTATTCAGAAAAAAAGAGCTGAACATATACTTTTTAGCCAGAAAATTCTGTTCACTGATGATTTGTTTCCAAACGAGTGTAGGGCAGTCACTCATATTTTATTTTTTTGTGTCGAAACTGTAACAGATATCAAAAACTATAAAGATACAAAAAAACTTAATAATGAATGCCTGCGTCCGATTTGATTTTTTTTAAATTTATTTGCTTTTGTCATTAAAAAATATAAATGTATAAATTTTGGGCCTCACTTGTTTTATACACAACCGGTCTACTAATAATAACAGTGTTATGTCAAATTATGAGTTATATCCATATAAAGTGTCATACCTAACAACATCCAAATCAATGTGAACGTTCTCTTGTTATAAGCAAATTTTGTTTTTTTTAAAATTAACTTTGAAGCTGAATTTTGGCTAAAGCAAACGCATTTGTATATAGATATGTTTTCTTAAATCGTCTTTTATTGATCCCAGTAATCTGTGGTTAAGCCATTTCCTCATAATTTAGAGACACCCTGTATACTTTGGCCGTCCATCGAGTGTTGCGTACACGTAGGTGGTACTCCATACTGTTGTTGTTGGTATTATTGTGTGTGGTGTTCGGTTATTGTTGCATCATTCTGGCTGATGAAAGTATTAAGATCGATGGGTTAACACTGGTCAGTAGTATGCGTGGGTTTCATTTGTACCTGCAAAGGTCAAGAATGCGCATGTGTCCATATACCTGGGCCGTACTTCGAGGGTTGCGTACACGTAGGTGGTACTCCATACTGTTGTTGTTGGTATTATTGTGTGTGGTATTCGGTTATTGTTGCATCATTCTTGCTGATGCGGGTACTAATGCGAGGTGCGTTTTTAGCTTTCAAAGAGGCCCTTTGGTCTGTAACACTTTCCCGGGCGGCAGCGCGCCAGGGCTTCTTGCGGAGGGGTTAAGTACCGATGCTGGCTGATCGTAAAACCTCTCTGAAAAGGAGGTAGTCAGCTATTACGAAAGAGTCAGGTATCTATAGTGCTGTCGTTAGGAAAGTATTAAGATCGATGGGTTAACACTGGTCAGTAGTATGCGCGGGTTTCATTTGCACCTGCAAAGGTCAAGAATGCGCATGTGTCCATATACCTGGGCCGTACTTCGAGGGTTGCGTACACGTAGGTGGTACTCCATACTGTTGTTGTTGGTATTATTGTGTGTGGTGTTCGGTTATTGTTGCATCATTCTTGCTGATGCGGGTACTAATGCGAGGTGCGTTTTCTGCTTTCAAAGAGGCCCTTTGGTCTGTAACACTTTCCCGGGCGGCAGCGCAACAGGGCTTCTTGCGGAGGGGTTAAGTACCGATGCTGACTGATCGTAAAACCTCTCTGAAAGGAGGTAGTCAGCTATTACGAAAGAGTCAGGTATCTATAGTGCTGTCGTTAGGAAAGTATTAAGATCGATGGGTTAACACTGGTCAGTAGTATGCGCTGGTTTCATTTGAACCTGCAAAGGTCAAGAATGCGCAAGTGTCCATATACCTGGGTCGTTCTTCGAGGGTTGCGTACACGTTGGTGGTACTCCATATTGTTGTTGTTGGTATTATTGTGTGTGGTGTTCGGTTATTGTTGCATCATTCTCGCTGATGAAAGTATTAAGATCGATGGGTTAACACTGGTCAGTAGTATGCGCGGGTTTCATTTGCACCTGCAAAGGTCAAGAATGCGCATAAGTCCATATACCTGGGTCGTCCTTCGAGGGTTGCGTACACGTAGGTGGTACTCCATACTGTTGTTGTTGGTATTATTGTGTGTATTTTCTGATTATTGTTGCATCATTCTGGCTGATGTGGGTACTAATGCAAGGTGCGTTTTCTGCTCTTAAAGAGGCCCATTCGTCTTTAACACTTTCCCGGGCGGCAGCCCGCCAGGGCTTCTTGCGGAGGGGTTAAGTACCGACTCTGTCTGATCGTAAACCCTCTCTGAAACGGAGGTAGTCAGCTATTACGAAAGAGTCAGGTATATACAGTGCTGTCGTTAGGAAAGTATTAAGATCGATGTGTTAACACAGGTCAGTAGTATGCGCGGGTTTTATATGCACCCTGTTACGTGGGCGGTACTCGCGTACCTCTATTGGGGGATTGTTTGCCGGAGCTAGTTAAGGTTGCTCGGAGAGAGGGTCGTGGTGGTTAAATCAAAAAAAAAGGGGCGCCACGTAACTTAACCCCCAATAGTTCGAACCCCAAGTCACGGAACAGGTTCATATACGATTAGTTAAAGAAGTAAGCCAAGTGGAGGGACAACGGCTTATATTTAAGAAAATTTACAAAACATAATTGATCAAAATTTAAACAAAATAAAACATAACCATGACCTTGGTGAAAACCGCAGGTCTGTACCAAACGAGCTCGTTCGTTTACAAAATTTATGATAGCGGTGGTGTGGCTTATTTTGGCCAACACGGTCGCGTAGGCATGTAATTGTTATAAACTACGTAACGTAAAGTAAATGTAATGAACCTAAGGAGGGGGACAAGAACAATATTAATCAACTTAAACTACGTAACGTAAAGTAAATGTAATGAACTTAAGGAGGGGGACAAGAACAATATTAATCAACTTAAACTACGTAACGTAAAGTAAATGTAATGAACTTAAGGAGGGGGACAAGAACAATATTAATCAACTTAAACTACGTAACGTAAAGTAAATGTAATGAACTTAAGGAGGGGGACAAGAACAATATTAATCAACTTAAACTTCGTAACGGAGATTACGGCGATACGGCGATATTCACTTTGATAGGCCCTTAATTATCAGAGCGCGACGATTGTCCAAATTAACGAGAAAACTGACTTATTTACTGCGCCTGCAAACAGTGGTTATACAAAGCTTGACGGTGAGATGGCGTCGTTGGTCGCATCCGTTGCTCGCCCTGCTCTCGGAGTCCAGCTGCGTAGAATCCCGTCCAGGATTCCCGTAGAAGCTCCCAGCTCTGCATTTCCCAAGCAAGCGTCGGGACAGGAACTACTCCCACGCGTGCTTATCCAGGAGCAGAGAGTAACGGTGGGAAGAAGAAGAATAGTATAACTAAAAACAAAACCCTGATAAGGTAGCCGGTGTTAGAGGGCATGTGCTTATCATCGGAGTAAAGTAATATCTTACCACCAGTCCAGCGTGGTGGGTAATCTTTGATTGCGTTTATACGCACAGGTAATTCGCTGGATCCACGTGCAAATAACTACAATGGACATTGTGTGAAGAGAAGCGGAATAAGGAGAATATTTGTACTCACTTGCGGCGTTGACGGAGAGGACGAAATTTAATTCCCCCGAAGGGCACTCGGAACAACCTTTTCCCAACCAAAAAGGGGACGTATCCCTACCAAATAGGTTTGTTCCAGAATCTGCGTATGCCGTGCACTAATCCTCCAACGGAGATCGTGCGAGCACGATGTCTACACAGCACACGCGTTCGTTCTACTCTCCGCGCTCGCCAAATCTCCTCTCGCACAATGCATCTTTTTTTTTTTTTTATCAAATTCTTTCACCGGACAATGTGCGCTCGGTGAAAAGGCGCGGTTGCTACGTATGCCTGCACAGCTGTTCCTGGCATCGCCGTTCGAAACTACGTTAATTGTCGTAAATCAAAATGTAACCGTAACAACCCGCATAGGTCAAGAATACGCATGTGTTCATCTACCTGGGCCGTCCTAGTAGGGTTGCGTACTCGTAGGTGGTACTTCATACTGTTGTTGTTGGTATTATTGTGTGTGGTGTTCGGTTATTGTTGCATCATTCTGGCTGATAAAAGTATTAAGATCGATGGGTTAACACTGGTCAGTAGCATGCGCGGGTTTCATTTTCACCTGCGAAGGTCAAGAATGCGCATGTGTCTATACAGGGTGTCTTAAAAATTGTGTGAAAATGGCTTAACCACAGATTACTGGGATCAAAAAAAGACGATTTAACAAAACATATCTATATACAAATGCGTTTGGTTTAGCCAGAATTCAGAATCAAAGTTAATGTTATAAAAACAAAATTTGCTTATAACAAGACAACGTTTACATTGATTTGGATGTTGTTTGGTATCACACTTTATACGGGTATAATTCATATATTGACATAATATTGTTAATATCAGTAGACCGGTTTTGTATAAAACAAGTGATGCCCAACATTAATACATTTATATTCTTTAATGTCAAAAGCAAATAAATTTTAAAAAATTCAAATGGGACGCAGGCATTCATTATTAAGTATTTTTGTGTCTTTATAGTTTTTGATATCTTATAGTTTTCGGTAATGCGATTTAGTCCGTGGGCTACGCAGGTACAATGTATTAAATTTTCATAGAAAATTATCATGGTAGACGTTGCTTTTATCATGTATGCTACTGCATCCGTGAGCATTAGTAAATTTTTCTGACTTGGGACTGCTTCCGGTAAATAAAGATTGTTTAATGATTCATTAATAAATTTTGTAATTGTGTTACTATTGGTTTTGTTTAATTGTTTATAACAGATTAAATAACATTTCGTCTGACATTTGTTGATGAGGATTCCTATATTAAAATTGACCACTAATCGCCCACAAGAGTCGGTATCATCCACACCGAACCAAATGCAATTGTTGCCAATTATATTTTTAATTTCTAGTATAGTATGTTCATATACCGATTCTACATAATTTTTGCGCAGAGTACTTTCATCTGGTATATTTCTGTCACAATATTTTTTCAGAAATGTCCTTATTTTGTAATTTATTGAAGGGAATGTTTGATTCAAGCATCGTTTTACACAAATCAAAATTAAATTGTTTTTGTTGATTGTTGCCGGAAGTTGATATGGATTCTACTATAGTTTGTTATGTTGTTGGTTGATTTTTAAATTTTTCTAAGCATACATGATTCTACTGAATGGGAATAATAAACAAAACATTTACTTACGGTTTTAAAAACTCATTCTTATCTATTATTTCAATGCTTCATACATTTGCAGCAAGTACTACAGTAATATTTGACTGCACATCCACATAATGAATGGTGCACCACTTTTTCCAGAGAAAGAAAACGCTGAGTTTTCTTCGCCAAACGTGTATTTCCCCGAATAAGACCGAATAAGACCAAAGAATTACTTTGTAATTATTACTTTAGTACAGTAATTTTTAGTAATGTATGGTAATTATAGTATTTTTACTGTGGGCATATCGATATTGGTGCAATGAAGGGGAAGCACTGTTTTTCTGACGCCGACAGTTTACCATCAATCCTGATATAGGCCCAATTACATCACACTCTTAACTTTGGAACATACCTTTTGAATCACCCTGTGTATACATATTTTAATAAACTGTATTTCACTTCCCATATATGCTTGAAAGAATCTAACACAGCCCCTTAACTATTCTCCAATAACTAGAAGCGAGCAGAAACCTCATTAATGCGATTCCAAATTGAAGATCGTAAAACGTAGGCGGCCGTGACGGCCTCCTCATAATATAACAAATCATAATTTATATAGGGGTTGGTATGTTTTACGTCATTACGTCGGTGAAATTCGAGTCCCCCGACGACCTTCATTAAATATGTACTCTCCTTATGTGCGGATCGGTTTCGTATTTCGTTAATTGCATCGATTTTTCGATGTAGCGTTATGAGAAGCCGGCCGGACCTCTCAATAATAAGTTTCCGCCATTAATTGGGAAGGAGGCAATTGCCCGTCGTAGCCAGGGACCCTACAGGGGATTTTCTTTAAGCCTTGGCTGGTCACCAATCAAACTCTACCTATATAGAAGAATCATCTGGGGAAGTACAGAACTTCAGGATATGAATCGAATTTTACGGATCCCTGATGTTTGTGAGTCGAGAGAAGCTTAGGTGATTTTAGGTGATTATAACAATAGGGTTATAACGTATAATTTAATTAATAATTAATCTTAGAAGTAAATGATTCAAAGTGTAAAATTTTAACTGAAATAAACATTTTTTTTTCCAAAATCTCGATACGGTCGACGTAAATGGCGCAGTCGGTAGGATATTTAGAAATTATTATCTGATTGTGTTTATTATTTATAATGTCATCTAATATTGGAATTTCGTTATTTAAATTTTTATCATTACTATCTAAATGAGCTGTGGATTTTAAACCATTTTCAGTAATTTGTTTTTGTGGTATTTGAGGTATTATAATAGGAATATCTCGTAAAATATGAATTCTTAAAGATTGATCTAATTGTGTTCCACTAGTGGATGGTTCATTATTAATTTGTAATGGATTTTCTATTGATTATCTTGAATATGTATTTATGTACATCATCAATGTCTCCTGGATTATTTAAAATACTTGCAGTTTCAATAACAGTTATATTTATTCTTGATAGTGCATCGGCATTCGTATTTTGTTTACCATTTTTGAATATTATGTCAAAATCAAATTCATCTAATTTAACTTTCCAACGAATTAATTTACTATTAGGTTTTTTTAAATTGAAAAGCCAAGTAAGTGGTCTATAATGGTATAAATTTTAATAATTCTGCCAAAATTTAAGGTCGAAAATTTTTGCATATCGAGACTATAGCTAATAATTCTTTTTCTATAGTTGAATAACGGGATTCACTTTCATTTAAAGTGCGAGATGCATAAGGTTTAAGGTTTATCATTAGGAATTATACCTTGGGATAAAACTACGCCTACAGCAAAATTGCTGGCATCGGTTGTTAGAATGAAAGGTTTCCAAAGTCCACCTATTGTAAAATAGGTGGATTTATTAAGAGTTGGGGTATGAGTTACTTTCAAATTTTTTTTTTAAACAGATTTTCATGGGTTTCGTGATTTTTGCAAAGTTTTTAATAAAACGTCTATAATAGCCAATTAGTCCAAGAAATGATTGTATTTCTTTTTGTGTTGTTGGAATTGGGAATTTTTCAATTACTGATTTTTTTTCAGAATTTGCTTTTACGTCTTGTGGGGTGACTACGTGTCCTAAATACTGAACTTCTTTACGTAAAAAATCTGATTTATCGAGCTGAATTTAAAAAAAAAAATCTCTGGGTCTATTGAAAATTTCTCTTAACCTTGTTATATGTTCCTGAGGGGAGGTACTAAAAATAACAATATCATCTAAATGTATCAGACATATTTCGTTTTGTAATCCGCGAAGTATATTGTCCATAACTCTTTGAAACGTGCTAGGAGCATTTTTTAATCCAAATGGCATTCTATGAAATTCATAGTCGCCATTTTCTGTTGAAAAAGCAGTTTTTTTGTATTGTATTTGGTGCATTTCAATTTTGTGAAAGCCATTAGCAAGGTCTAAAGTTGTAAAATATTGACTTTTGCCAAGTTTATCAAGAATATCTGTTATGTTCGGTAAGGGGTACTTATCACCAATTGTACGTTCATTAAGTTTTCTATAATCAATGACTAAGCGCCATTTCTTTCTTCCTGAAGCATCTAATTTTTTTGGTACTGTCCAGAATGGACTAGTCCAAGGTTATGTGGAATTTTGAATTATACCTTGATTTAACATTTTTGAAATTTGTTCTTTAACTTCTGATTTCTGAATTTCTGGGTATCGATAGCTTTTTGGGAAAATTGGTGAATCATTTTTTAAATTGATTCTATGTTGAATTTTATTAGTGAATGTTAATGGAATTTTTTCACAGTAGAATATATCTCGAGATTCTAAACATAATTTTCCTATCGAATCACGTTCTTCTGAATTACAGTGATTTAATCTTAGATGATTTAGATTTGCTTTTAAATTATTGTCATAAATAAAATCTGGTGGAATTTCGTCTGTTTGCATTTTTTCAACGAAATTTATGTTACATGTATTTAATTCTTCAATTTCAAATGGTGAATTTATTATAATTTCACTAATATCAATACCTGAATAGCAAAATTGTTTTCCACATTAACTGATGCTTTGGTCATTTCTACATTATTTCCAAAATTTACATATTCTAAAATTCCTATACCGTATCTTAATTTAACAGGTTATTTTACAATACGTGGTGAAATTATTATAGAATATTTTTTAATGTTTCTTGATTTTGTGGTTTTATCAAATTTTCAATAATTATTGGAGTTTGAACTGCGGGTATTATCAATTTTCTTGTTTCTAAATTTATATTTGCTCTTAATTGATGCAATTGATCTATACCTATCGTCCATCATAATTTTGTAAAGTCAAATAAATCGAATTTGTGAAATCCGTGTTTTAAAAGTGTTAAATATTGGGATTTAAGCTATTTCATTATGATATGTAAGTGAATGTGCTGTTTCAATATTAAAATGTTCTGTTTCAATATAATTATTATAAATTATAAATTATTATATTATATTATATTATAATTTTTTATTATATTATTATATTATTTTTTATTATTTTTATTATATTATTATAAAATTATAAAATGTGTAAGCAATTTTTGGATTAATTAAACTTCTTGAGCTTCCGGTGTCTAACAAAAATGTAGCATTTAAATCGAGAATATAAATATGAGGAAGTTTTGTCTTAATGTTATTTAATTTTATAATGGTGGGTTGTTTCAGGTGAAGCCTTGAAAAAAAATTTGATTTTCGTATTCATTTTCTTTAATAATTGTTTTATTGTCTGAATTTTGATAATTATTATTTTCATTATCGTTTTCAGAAATTTCCAGAAAAGAGTTATAATAATCTAGTCCTTGTTGATTAAGTGGTTCATTATACGAATTGTCATAATGATTTTTATTATGATATTGACCATAAAATTCAGGATAATTGGGATAATTTAAATTTTTATCATTGTTTAAAAATTATGATAATACATTATTCACTTTTACATTATTGGAACTTGTATCCATTGGTTCAGGTACGAAACTTCTCTGTGAATAGTGTCTGTTTGTTGAGCTTTGTTTAAATTTTTATGGTTTTTGATTATTGAAAAATCTGTTAGTAGGTTGATTAATCTGTAGTTTTTGTACAAATTGTGTATTTTGATTCATTCAAAAATCATTCTGGTATGGTTTTTGTTGATAATTCTGAAAATTCGGTCTTTGTAGATAATTAGACGTAGATGTTTTTTGAAAATTAGGTTGAAAATTTTTAACTGGATTAAATATTGGTCGAATGTTTTTATTAGAGTTAAAATTTGGTTGAATTTTTTTAACCGGGTTAAAATTTGGTTTAACAAAATTTTGGTTAACATGGTTTTGTGGCTTGTATGTAGATTGTCTAAGATTGGGGTTATTTCTGGTGTTAATATGTTTGAAATTTTCCTTTTCAGTAACATAAGCTAATGCTTGTTCTAGGATATAAAATTGGTACGGTTCCAGACAGTTGATGAATGTTTTTAAAGCGAAATCATCATAATGCCTAATTTTGATTATTTTCTCTTGTGCATTTTGAATTGTGGCATTTAATTTAGAAAAAAGTAAACTTCTAGAATCTTGTATTCGCATTCCAAATTGAATAGGAGTCTCGTTTTTAAATGGTTTCATTGAAATTAGGTCTTGAATAAGGCAATCTGTACTTCTTTGGTCAGCAAATGTTTGATTTAGTACATCTTTTATTAATTGCAAATTATTTATATCTATTCTTGTGCCAATTAAATCAGCAGCACGATCTCTCAATTTGCAACAAAACGTATCAAGCAAGAATATATTAAGGGGTCATTTACTTTTTGAACATTTTGAAAATTGTTTAAAAAGTATTCACATGAGTTAATAAATCTATGTAGTTGTTTTGGATTACCGTTAAATGTGGGAATATTATCGGCTTGGTATCGTAATAATGGGACGTTTATAGGTGCATTTACAGGTGGATTTACATCTGAACTTTGTATCTGAACTATTACTGTCACTGTCACTATCTGAATAACTGTTTGAATTCAAACTGATTCTCTTGATTCTGTTTGTGATTGTATCAATATTGATACTCATTAATTATTTAAGAATTAAGTATTATTTTTTTATTTTTAATTAAAGAAAATCAAACTTCGTGTGGAAGGATTTTAATAATTAAGGATTGAACTTACATTGCTAACGCGATTTTCAGGTTTTTTCTTAAATGCACGTTCCTGAAAGTCAAAGTTGGACTCTTCTGGCGATCCACCCTCTGAAGGTGTCGATGTTGGACTTCTTCGATGTTCCCTCGTTGAGTATTCTTCTTTTCTTGACCTCCTCTCGATGGTGGTGTGATGTTTTTGGATCTTGTCGTATTAACCGATGAATCGGAACAAAATGTAGCAATTTTTGTCTTTCCGTTTCGACAATCCTACCGAGAATACGCCATTTACGTCGACCGTATCGAGATTTTAGTAAAAAAAATGTTTATTTCAGTTAAAATTTTACACTTGTAAGGGTTCGAAATGCACATATTTTGTATGAATTAATTTATATATATTATTACGAAAAATGACTGATATTAATTGAAACGGTTCGAAATAAAATTATAACAATTTCATACTCAGGTATAAACATTGAAAAAAAGACGTAAAAGCCAAGTATTGTATTAGAATAGGAAGGGGGTGATCATTTGGGGGATTTTATAAGTAATTTGATTAAATATGAATTCAATTTGAATAGATTGCAAACGAAATTACAAGAACTTTTATAATCACTTATTAAGACGCGTTCGATGCGTGGTGACGCAATTTTATAAACAAAACACAGGCGCCCGAGCCGGCCGATGACTATCATAACAATTTAGTATTTTTAGGTCAATAACCTTACTATAGGGCCCATGTGAGATCACCGAAATTAGAAATAATGTTGCGGGGAATCACACAACATCGCTGAATGGGCAAAATTTTAATATAAATAGCATCGCTTTGCATACAAAAAGTTAGTTGGTTCCAGATTAGCGTGGCGTCAGTCCATTATTATCTTCGTTAATAGTATCCGCGAATATCATTACAAAGAGTATTATCCGATTTATTTTGAAAGTGACTGTGTTCAGGATGGTATTGATTATTTCGAAATTGAGTAGCAAAAATCACTACATTCCTACTAAAGTACCAAAAACGAAGACCCCGTGAAATATATATAAAATCGTTCCGGTTACACATACGTGGGTTGTTCAAAAGCTTTATTAATTTCTGGCATACGCTATGAGCGGTGTCGTGGATGTTAATGAGATAATATTTCCGGTGTCATGCGCGTTCCGACAGGAGAATGCTACCATCTATAATTGTGTTTACCTTAGTAGACATGATTAACAATTCTCCTAACAAGTTAACAATTCTTCTAAACATATCAATTAAGATGTAGAATAGAAAGGATAATACTCTTCAGGGGATAGGTATAAATTGTTAAAATATAACCTAAATATTATCTCTTCGATAAAGTGGCAAAACATTATTTAATTATGAATCATTAATCATATGGAATTGAATCAAATTAAGATTTAGTTTAAATCGGAAACATTACAAAATTTTAAATAAAAAAGGTTTAAGTAAATGAAATCCATAAAATTATCAGAATTGCTTATTTAACGAGTTTCATTCTAAATTTCAAGATGAAATCTAAAAACGATAATGTTCTCCAGGGAATAATTATGAAATATTAAGGTGTAATTTACATAATAACTGGGCAATACTGTGGCAAATTATTGGTTGTTTTGTGTAATGAGTAAAAACATTATTTAATCTTATTGCAAATTCATTAATATCAGTCATACGAACAATGTACAGGACGAATTTAACAAAATTGTATCTATCAAAACCTAGTTAGTGAATCCTGAAGTAATAGATGAAAAATGACATTGGAAGGCACAAACAGTGACATATTTCATGAAGTGGTGACATGCATTGAGCCGTTTTGCGGGCACGTAGAATTGAGCAATGTGTGAAAGTCATTGACGTTACTAAAAATTTCCAACTGATGTACGGATAAAATGAAAAATGACATTGGAAGGCACAAACAGTGACATATTTCATGAAGTGATGACATGAATTGAGCCGTTTTGCGGGCACGTAGAATTGAGCAATGTGTGAAAGTCATTGACGTTAAGTACATCTTTTATCCAAAACTAACTAACACTTTTTGAGTCAATAAAGAAAGTCATTAAATTCCAGTTGATGTTTAATTATTGCTGCAAAATCCTTCAAAGTGAATAAATTATACTTAATCTATAATTCTTTGTCTTTATTTTATTAATATTATTGTTAATAACACACGCATTACCTCTAAAAGAAGTTTGAGTTGTCACGATAATGATTTAATATCAAACATAACGTAAATAAGTACTGCCATTATACGATCACACAAAATAAAAGTAAAATAGATAAATCACGAGCCAAAACAAATATCATAAATTACAAGAATTTATGATTACAAGTAAAATATACCTAATTATTAAATATTGGGAAAACCGAAGTCTTACACACTTTGAATCAATTACTTTTAAAATTGATTATTAAGTAAATTATACGTTATAACTCTATTGTTATTCTATTTTAGAATGCTATTTTTTATACAGTGTTTCATTATTTACTAAAGATAACGTCGCAAATCAGCAGAGGCGTGTGTTGTCCTTGGCCTCGCTCATCTTTGATGATTCTGCAGTTTGGGTTCATATAACTCGCGCAAATAAATGTTTCAAGTATTAGGCAGACACACACGTACGGGATTTTCAACCGATCTGGTCCGCCGTGTTTGGCCGCCACTTGCAAAAAATAAAATTGGTGATACGATTCTATGGAAAAAATTGTTTGAGCGGGTAAACTGCCACTGCAAATTAGAGTCAGTTCTTTGAAACGTGAATTCTTTTAATGAATTTGTTATACGAACTCACCGGAAGTTATGTTGGACCGACCCCTTCAAACCCCACATTCCCCCCTATATAATAAAAAACGCATGGCTTTTCTATTTTCCATAACAAGTGCGTCACATTCAAATATCAAAATACTATACTAACTCTGATAGAGGCACTTTTCGTGGACGCATGAAAGCGCAAACGGCACGTTTGTCAATCCACTACTTATTGTTCATGTAAAGTGCAAAGCGATGTAGGTAAACATAATGGGAGCCTCTTCGGCGCCTTCCCCCACCTTAAGAGCCCTAGACACTTGGTGGTTTGCGTTTATGAACTTACTTCCATCGTACTGCAGAGGTGCACACATCCTTGATCTACTGCAAGTAACCGGGTGAAATAATTTACTTCCGCCATCCGCCCATTTAATGTTACGATTATTAAACGCATCTCGCGAATTAAACCCTAAGCGGATCACGGGAGTGCATAAACAGCATTCACTGCAGCAAAATGTGAAACTAATTCATTAACTTCCAAATCCTAAATACCAGGTATATACGCGGGTTTGGCAATTAACGGATTTAAATGAATTTATGATAATCAGCGGAAATTATTATATTGACGTCTGGTTTTGTAATTAAACAACAATAATGTTTTTTAAAGAACGTATTAATATTACTGTCATTAGGTCAGTCAATGCCATAAATCAGGAAAATATACTACTTACGTATTAATCAACGATTGTGTGTTAGGGAATAATTATAACTGACGAAATAGCTTCACTTGCGCAGCTGAACAAAGAGTGTACGAAATAATTAATATTTGTTTGGCTTACATTTTAAATGGGCATATACAAAAATTGCATGGAATTGCAATTTGAAGACGGCCAACTGAATATAAGTTTATTAAGTTTATTGAGTGTGTTGAAGTGTGGTGAAAACAAAGTCGTCTAATAAGTATAAATCATTCCATGGTATATGTATCATGCAGTGATACATTACACAGTAGTTCATTATTGCCTTGACCGATTTTTTTTTGTAAATATTTTATAATTGTCTATACTTTTTAATCTGCTTGGCAGCGCCTTATATTCTTATAAAGGTATATTTATTCTCTGGCCATTTTTATTGTTACATTAAATTATGTGTACGTTATTATTTTTTCTTGTGTTGTGTTCATGTATATTTTTGTGTAAGTTATATTTAGTGTTATGTTTTATATTTTTTTTATTTATTTTGTATTGCATTTTTTTATGTATCGCAACAACGGCGAAGGACGTTGCTCGTCAACCACTGAGGTTCTACCGTTTTTGAACTGTTTTACCCAATTTTTGCGGTTCATACAACTTTTACCATACTGTAAAATCATTTGAGAAAATATTTTTATCCATCAACTAATCAGAGCTCGTCCCAGTGATGCTATCCCTAAGTTATAAATGTACCAAACTAGTCCTACTAACTGTTTCTTTTCTACATCAATTTGTCTCTTTAATTATTGAATAACCATCGTACCTTTACCTCCGCAACCAATTATCACTAGATGTGGTATTTGGATGTATGCGGCAATGCAAGTAATTTCAAGGAGAGGAATTCGTTTTAGAATTTTCTGCATCGTCTGCAGAAACCATACATCATTGTCAAATTATATTTAAAAAAAAATCAAGAGATGGAACAGTATTTACCTTTTCTAAAACCTAACTATGTTGTTGTTAATGATTTAATTGAAAAAACTGAAAACCTAAGGATTATCTTTAGTGGAATCTACTGTGATTGTCCTTGATTTAAAAATATTTCTTCAATAAGAACCTAGCAAAATTGGGCAAATTATACGCTACGAATTTGATGATATTTAGGTACTTGGTACTTAGAAAAAGTGAGAGTTTGCAAAACTTCAGAAGATAAAAAAATTACTGCAAGGTAATTTAAAAAAAAAATCAGATATTAATTCCTTCCCAATATCTCCATTTAAGTACGCGACTATAACATAGGTGAATGTGGAGAGAAGTTTTTCAGTTAATAAACATATTTTATCCGATCAGAAGAAACATTTTCTTATAGAAAATTTATAAAAACACATTGTAATTAATTGTTTTCATTAAAATTATTGAGATTTTTTTACAGTAACGTATATATTTAATATATTTGTTTATATTACTGTTGTCTTATTGTATTTTTATTTAAAAATTAATGTTTTTTCTGCTTTTTGCTTTATTGAAGCTTTTTTCCAGTTCTTTGTTGCCTATTTTTCTTCATTTGCCTGCTTTTTGAAGTGCTTATTTTAAAATTTTTAGTGCTTATTTATCTGGACCCTTGTTATAGCTTACATACGAGGGCGGTTTGATGGAAGAGGGACTTTTCAAAGGTTGATAAAACTTTTGCTATAGTGATTATGTTACTAGCTCCTAAAGATAACAAGATATACAAGTCCACATAAAGCAGATTCGAAAAATTAAATAATATACAGGATGATCAATTTAAAAAATAGACCAAATTTTGTGTCCCGCATTTATTGTACACTCTGTATATTTAAAAATAATTTGAAAAGTTTTAGAAGGTAGCACATCAAGTGTGCTATAACTTGCAATCAGATGTTTTCCTAAATTTTCATAATCTAGCAGCGATGGTCTGAGCGAGGATAAGTGTGCCACCCTGTATATACCTATACCTCCACCCCTTTGTTTGTCTCTACATGTAAATACGTTACTGTAGCCAGGCAGATTAAAATTTTAGTTTCTGATGTTTTTTTTTAGCCATGTTTAGGTCAACGCAACAATATCGACCGCGTGTGTGTAGGAGTTAATTAATTGCTCTAGTTCTTCCAATTTGTTTCTCATACTTTTAATATTTACATATATTATATTTAACACTTTACCTGATACCTATTCTTAATTTATATTTTGATGTCTAATTATAGTCAATTTTGGATTGCAGTCGTCTAGTAATTGGTTTTCTTATTTTACAATTGTTATCTGTAGAAGCATGATTTGTATTTCTTGGATCTTTATCTGTCGTTGGCTTTAGCATATAATTGAAACATTTTAAGTGTTCCATTGTACATTCTTGAGTTTTGTATTCGGTAGGAGAACATTTGGCGCCGATGCTTCTTGCATTACACTGGCTAGTTTTATGTCCGTATCTGCGGCACTTAAAACACTGTCTAATCCATAGTCTTCATAGATGTTGCACTGCTCCCAGTTCAAGTTGATTTATTTTTCATTGATCAGTTTTCCAAATGTTTTTCCATTAGTTTCAAAGAAAATTGTCTATTTTTTGTTGATTTCTTATTGGACTGAATAGACAACGTTGAATTCATAATCTTTAGTAATTATGCAGTTTTGTGTAATTAACTCTTCTTTTATCTTTTAGTTCTTCGTTGAATGTATATATTATTTGTCACAACCAGTAATTTTAATTTTTTGTTTTCTTAATGTTAATATGTTACATGCGAATAAGTCGGAAGCATTTTTTTCAATTTATTTTTTAATTTAATTATTTCGTTTTCATTACATCTTCAATTCTTCTTCAATTTATTTTTTTAATTTAATTATTTGGTTTTCATTACTTATACTAATTATTATTACACCATTTTTTATATTTTTTATTGCAGTTATTTGCAGTTCTACTTGAGCTGGTTTATTAGTTGACTTTAATTTATCTTTTGTTTCAGAACATTTTTGCACTTGATTTGGTTTAATTAGTAGACTATGTTTATTTAGTATCTGTTTGTCAGGATTTACAATTTTATGTTCTGCCGTTGCGTTTGCATATTAGTATTTTGATTTATCGGATCTTGTAGTGTGTATTGGGTTGTATATTTTGTTTTCCAATGTTTTGATGCCTTCGCTTAACTCTTAGATTTTACGTACAATGTTTTTGTGGCTTCTTCCAATCCTAACCTATACCTAACCAATCCTAATCTACACTGTTTGCAGCACCATATTACTTTTGAACCTAGGTCTACCAGCAATTTGTATTCATTTGTGCTAAAGCCTACACACGCTCCATGATGCTATTCCTTACATGTGCCTTCACATTTAATTGCACTTTGATTGTCACTTATCTTTCGTTTGCAATCACTGCATTGCTCAGTGCGTTTGTCACGCTCAGGCACCATATTTCAATATGGAATATTCACAATTATTGTTGAATCAAATCAGACAATAACTATAAAAAAGTTAGACAATATTCAACATGCGTTTTCTCTAGATTAGCGCATTACTTAGACTTTAATGGACGGCGATTTGAATATTTAATATAATTTATAATTTTACATTTTTTTTTTTTTAAATAGTGATTTTATAGATTTTACTTTCGTTACTTTTAGGCAAAACTTATGTAATTTCACTTGCTTCACTAATTTATATCCGGCAGAATATGATTTTTAATATTGTCATGTGCTGACTTCAATTAACATAATCTATTTATAATATCGATGAATATTGTGCATTTAGTTGATCCAGTACATTTATTCTATGTGATTGTAAGATTTTCTCTTGTCTGCTATAAATGTAGAAACTTTATTTTATTTACTATTTACAGTAAAGAATTTATTGCATGCATCGAGCAAGCATAGCCAAGTAGATATACTTTAAAACACAAGCATTTTTAATCAAATTCCTGTCAGTCTGGAACCATGATAGTTATTGGAAAGCAGTCACGTGGCAAGTGGCTGCATATTAAAACTGCAGCGAGCCAAAATGTATTTTTATCAAGTTATTGATTAATTCATTCCCTCACTGACATGCCAATCCTGGAATAACCTGCAATGGATGTACACTAAGCCCTTCATTTTACTCAATCATTGATTTAAATAGATACTAACAAATATTGCAAAAATAAAATATCCCAATTTATATCATTTTATAAAATATATTAAAAAAAATGCTACATTCAAATTATGTTTCTATAGTTTTCAAATAGTCCTGATTAGATATATATATATATATATATATATATACAGGGTGTCAATTTGAACAGTTGCCATAGACTTTATTCATAGAAAACATGATTATTTTTAAAATTACTCAAAACTGTTTGGGTGGTAAAAAGTTATACAACATTACTGACAAATGTGAAAAGCAATATATTTCCTTTTTAATTTCAAGGCACCTATGACTGTTTCATGTGTTACTTTTATCTGGTCGATTTTTTAGGTTATGGACAATGAAAAATGAAAGTAATAGCATACATTGATGCAGTATTTTTTACAAAGATATATCTATTTATTTATTTATTTACTTACTTACTTATTTATTTTCTTACTTATTTATTTATTTTTTAACGGAAAAAAGTCTCCATTTTTGAAAAAAAAACTGCAAGATTTCCTCGCAGTTTTTCTCTAAAATAATTAGAGAAGACAATATTTGTATATTTAAATTTTTACATATAAATCCCTAAGGTGCGTTGTCGACGCATCACCCTGTATATATTATATAGCTTTGTATTTGTTTTTTTTTTGCGTATTACTTATTTCCTCTTCTTGTCGACGATTAGATGGTCTCTCTGCCGTCATCATCTGGATTATTCGATATTAGGTTAATTACCTATTTTCGGCCTTCCTTTTGTTTGACTTCTTGTCAAAGGTTTTTGTGTCACTGCATTTAAATAAATGTGAATGAGAAGAATAATTGCATTAAATTATGGTTTCCAAACAGCCTTCTTGTTGTGAACATTAATTAAACAAACATAATAGTGTTTGTCAGATTTAATTTTCTTTTAATACTTCGTATGAGGAAACTGTACAGCTTAGAGTGTTTGGAATGATAGTTTTAGAGGTAACATACATTACCCCATTACTGAATCCTGCAACGTGAAGCTTTATCATAGGGGTTGGGACATCCTGTTTATTTTGGAGTGATTCTTATTATGGTTTTTTCTCTTCGAAAATTGAAATTGACCCCTTCGTTTCCCTCTCCGCCACATATTCACTATATGGTTTGCAAATCGTATACAACTCGTGCACAGGCCAGCAATCAGCGGACGACTGTTGAGTTGCCGTGACACTTAATACGCGTTCGAACTTAATTTTCATCCTCGTTAATATGAATTCTGTTCAAAGTTTGTTAGCGGAGCCATTCTGCATTCGATCTTCGATCGAAAAAACTGAGATAAAGAGACTTTGGAGACCTTCTCCGAATTTAAATTTAAAACGAAGCGTTAAATGCATAGCACGAAATTTTAATAGGATGTTTAATCCGAACATTTATTCCAAGCACAGTTGGATATGTGGCTGTGACATCAAAAATGCGCTGTTTTGTTTCCCATGTTCACTATTCGGAGGAGAAGATTCATGGACGAAAGTAGGAAAGGTGGATTTGAACCATTTAGCAGCAAGAATTAAGTACCATGCTAGCTCTGCAAGGCACATGCGAAGTACTTTAATATTTTCCCTATGTGGAAGCGTCAATATTGCGGCTCAATTGGACAGTGCGTATCGACAAAATATTCGATTACAAAATGACAAAGTGAAAAATAATCGGTACATTTTAATATTATTATTAATTGTGTTCGGTTTTGTGGGGCCTTTGAGCTCGCTATGAGAGGCCATGACGAATCCACGTCTTCCTCGAATCCGGGAATTTTTCGTGGATTAATTAATTTTAGTGCCGAGTTGGACATTGCTCTTAAGGAACATTTGGAAAAAGCAACGGTTTTTAAGGGAACGTCAAAAACTGTACAAAATGAAATTTTACAAACAATGTTTAGTGTGTGCCAAGAAGAAATTTCCAAAGAAATAAACGAAGCCGACTTTTTGTCAGTAATAGCTGACGAAACCAGTGACGTATCAAATATATATCAAATGGCAATCGTTATTAGATACAGAGTGAGAGGTAAGCCTGTTGAAATATTTTTTGACTTTTTAACCCCCTTAGATCACGATGCGAAAACCTTGTCTTCGGCGATACTTGTAGAACTTGAAAAGCACGTCAAAGATCACAAGAGGAAACTTATTGCTCAAACATATGATGGTGCAGCAGTCATGAGCGGGTTGTCTAATGGAGTGCAAGCAATTTTTAAACAAACTTATAAACACGCAGCATACATACACTGTTATGCACATCAATTGAATTTGGTCATGTTAAATGCTGCTTCTGCAAACTCGAAAGTTCGTATATTTTTCGCAAATTTACAAGGAATTTGTACATTTTTTTCAAATAGTCCTCAGCGGACTGCAATACTGGGTGGAACTGTTAAGAAACGCTTACCTCGTTCGGCTCCAACAAGGTGAAATTTTAATTCCAGAATTGTCGGCACTGTATTTGAAAATAGGGAGGATATTCTTGAAACAATGAGAAAAATTTTAAACACCGCCAAAAACACTAGTACAATTAGCCAAGCACCTGGGTTATATCTCAATTCTTGATAGCAAGAGCTTCATTTCTTGGCTACATTTATTTTACAAGATAATGCCCCACGTAGACATATTATTTGTTAAATTTCAAACAAGAGAAATTGATCCTGTTATTGCCAAAAACTACATCATAGCATTTGAAACTCAGATAACATTAATTAGAAATAGTTTCGTCGAACTTCCAGACAGGTCAACTCCAAAACGGCGTCATACCGACAGTGACGAATACGCTCGAGAAATAAAAGAAGTCTGTGACATTATTATTAGTCAAGCCAAAGACCGATTCAACTTCAGTGGCCACTTAATCGCTGCTACTCTGTTTTTTTCTGACAAATATGATAAGTATGAAACCTGTTTTCCCGAGAAAAAAAAATGAAGAAGCAAACAAGGTTTATCCATTTTTTAATAAACAAAAACTTCGAACAGAATTGACCATGATCTACGAAACAACAGAATTCATATCAGTATCGGGTATACATCCATTTTATGATTTCGATTTCTGAGAACAGTGTGCTAAGTGAGATTTTTAGTGAAACTTTAAAGCTATTGAAAATTCTAATTACAATTCCCATAACTTCAGCTGAAGCACAAGGATGCTTTTTTCCTCTCAAAAGGATCAAAACTTTCTTAAGAAACACAATGACCCAAGAAAGACTTTCTGCGTTGGCGATGCTTTCTCAAGAAAGAGACCTAATCGAGAGCATACCTGATTTTAATCAAAAGGTGATGAACAAATTCGCTACCACTAAAGGACGTCGAATGGATTTTCTCTTCAAATAAGGCATAATATTGAAGACTCAGACTGAAAGTTAGTTGTTTTATGTTTGATATATGTAGTATTGTGTAAAAATAAATGCTTTTTTATGAAACGAGCATATCTAGTAATTATAAGTAACCTGCATTCTATTCTAATAAATTATACCTATAAAAGTTGCAACCTTCACATTTCTACAGCACGAGCCGCCACCGCTAGGGGTCATCTTAAATGACAAAGTACGACAAGAAACGGACATTAATAAACGAAATAGTAGTGCAAATAAACTATTCTACACTCTAAGCAAATACATAACAGGGAAGAAGGAAATTAAAAAAAAGACAAAAATTAAAGTGTACAAGTCAGTCTTCACGCCAGTCCTAACATATGGAAGTGAGACGTGGGTACTTAATGAGAAACAAAGACGCAAGATACGAGCGTTAGAAATGAAATACCTTAGAAGAGTACGAGGTCTGATCAAAAAGTTCCGGGACTTTTAAAATAACGCGCCAACGAAGCAACGGAGAAATACGCGGTTGGCAGCACTGTGCAGAGGGGTTCTCCCTGAGAACATCAGCTTTTGCAGATCGTCAATAGGTTGTTTAAAAGCGAAGTTACAGCTATTTCAGTAAACCGACATTTTTGTGTTCGGCGATTTTGTGTGTTTTTTTTTGTGATGGAAGGAAAACAAGAGCAACGTGTTTGCATCAAGTTCTATGTGCAAATGGGGTAGACTTTTCACATGTTACAAACGACTTTTGGGGATAAGTGGTTGAGTCATTAATGGTTCAAGAGGTTAATAGAAGGCCGCACATCAACAGAAGACGATCCTCGTTCAGGACGCCCGTCAGTTTCGACTTACGACGATCATTTGGCCCAAGTGAATGACCTCGTTCGTTCAAATCGTCGTTTAACCATTTGGGAAATGGCAGAGGAATGCAACATTTCATTCGGTTCGTGCCAAGAAATTTTAACAGAAAAACTACACATGCGTCGACTGGCGGCAAAGTTTGTCCCAAAGTTGATGACCCCCCCCTGTTCATTTCTTACTGTTCATATGCAATTTTTGCACCAAAAATGCAATGACAGTTATCCCCCAGCCTCCCTACTCGCCCGATCTGGCTCCAGCAGACTTTTTTTGTTTGCAAATATGAAGAGGCCCATGAAAGGAGAGAGATTTGATGATGACAAAAAAAAATCGCTGGAGGTACTGAATAGCATTTCGGAAGAAGACTTTCATAGGGCCTTCCTGCAGTGGAAGCGGCGCTGGTAAAAGTGTATATCTACCCAAGGAGAGTACTTTGAAGGGGATTTAGCTTTGTAATGTTTATCTATTAGCTATAAATTTATATAAAATAAGTCCCGGAACTTTTTAATCAGCCCTCGTATATGGAGTCACCCAGAGACCCAAGAGACAGAATTAGAAGCGAGAAAATCAGGAAAGAACTAGATATTAAGGGAATAGAGGAGTACATAAAAGAAAGACAGCTAGGATGGTGGGGGCACATGCACAGAATGAGCAATAATTTAATAATTTTTAACAATTTTTTTTTAAATGCAGTAATTTTCTTTATTTTTGCAATACCCTAAGGCAGGGGTCTCCAAACTTTTTAGCCCGAGGGCCACACTGACTCCTCCACTAAGTCCCAAGGGCCAAGCCATAGGTAGCTCATCATATCAACGTACTGTAGTTTTGAATTACCAGCAAATTTTCGTTCAGGAAGCCTACGGTTAGCTTTCGTGTGGCTCTTGAAATTGCAAAACGTGGAAAACCATTCACCGATGGAGAAATGATCAAAGAATGCATAATTGCAGCAGCCGAAGAAATGTGCCCTGAAAAGGTAAATTTATTAAAAACTGTCAGTATGTCAGCAAACACTGTGGCTCGAGGGTAGAAAACATCGCTGAAAATATATCCTCTCAACTGTTCGACATAAATGGATATGTTGAGTGGTTTTCTTTGGCCTTGGATGAGTCAACGGATGTGTCAGATACTGCTCAGGTGTTGATTTATATTCGAGGAGTAGATAAAAGCTATGAAGTGCATGAAGAACTTCTTGATATGTATAGTATTCATGGCACAACTACTGGTACAGATATTTTTAAAGGAGTTGAAATGGCCGTTAATCAAAAGAACCTTCGATGGAAAAACTTTAAATGTATTACAACTGATGGAGGCAAAAACATGAGTGGGAAAGATAAAGGAGTGGTCGCTCTTGTGTCAAAGGCTGTAGAAAATGACGGTGGTTCAAAACCATTAGTCTTACATTGTATCGTTCATCAACAGTCTTTGTGCGGAAAATGTTTGGATATGTCTGAGCTTCTGAAACCAGTCATATTAACTGTTCATTTTATCAGATCTTTTGGGCTGAATCACCGACAATTCCGACACTTTATTGAAGAGATTGGAGAAAATGACTTACCTTATCATACTGCCGTACGTTAGCTTAGTTGTGGTAAAGTCCTTCAGCGCTTTTTTGAACTTCGAGCAGTGATCGAATTTTTTTTTAATGAAAAGCTTCGCCCTCTTACTGAATTACAAAACAACGCATGGCTGTAGAAGTTAGCATTCTATGTTGATTTGACAAAATATGTGAACGAACTGAATTTAAGATTGCAAGGAGAAAACCAGCATCTTCCTGATTTATACACTAATATCAAATCATTCCGGAAGAAATTGATACTGTTTCAATCACAACTACGAAGTAATGTTTTTCACATTTTAAAACATGTGAAATATTCAGCCACACCACTGAGACTGAGTTTCCTATCGATTTTGCAATCGAAACTTTGAGTGCTTTGAAAATAAATTATGATACTGGTTTCTCGGACTTTGATGCCATTGCGAATCAAATTAAGATTTTTCAGAATCCTTTTGATACTGACATTGAAACCCTAGCCCCGGAACTTCAAATGGAAATGATTGATCTACAGTGCAGTGATATAATTAAGAACAAATATCAAAACTCATCTTTGTTGGAATTTTACAAGAGTCTTCCACTGACACAATTTGATAATTTGCATAAATTTGCTCGTGGGCTGTTTTCTGTTTTTGGTACTACTTATTTGTGTGAGAAGACCTTCTCCAAAATGAAGTACACAAAAAATGTTTACAGATCTAAATTAACTGATGAGCATCTTAAATCTCTTTTAATAATTGGTACAAGTAAAATTTGTCCACAACTACAATTGTCATGGAAAATCTCAATTACATAAATCTCATTAGTATTTCATATGTCATTATGCTTGTTATAAGTTATGTTTTTATTTAAAATGTATAAAATGTTAGTTGGATTCATTTACATAATTTGTTAGTTATTATATACTGAAGTTAAATTTTCTGCATATTATACATGTCTTTACTCATTACAATTCTGTGTTTCTTTATCCAACTTATCACAAAAACAATAACAATAAGCCTAGAACAATGTTATGAGTAGTTAGCCCATAACCATATCAATGTAGATGTCATATTAATAATTATTCAACATAAAATTAGAATACTTCAGTAAACTAAATTTAATTTGCTATAAAAAATATGTTCTCTAAAAGGTGTTTTCAAGTATGCTAGGTTTTCGCGGGCCGGACAAAATCTGTACGCGGGCCGGATGTGGCCCTCGGGCCGTAGTTTGGAGACCCCTGCCCTAAGGCAACTAATGCAAGGAAACTGGCTAAGCCATACATCAAAATGTCACTTTAAATACATTTTTGTGTGAATAGAAAAACTTCAAGCAATTTCAAGCGACGGATTCAACGGCCCTTATTTCCCTTGCAAATAGTAACAAGTTTCAAGTTGGAAAATTTTCTACAAATTACTTGGGAAGTAATAACATCGCCTCCATGTTTATCACAATTACGCAATCACAAACTGAAATACTCGCTCCGATTGAAAATTGCGTTTTTATATTCGCCCCTGTGAAAATTATGAAAGTTCCACGTTGGCTCACGTGTTCAATTCTGTAGGTTTAAGTTCCCCTTTCATTGAAGTTTTCTTGAGAACCGGTGTTTTTGTTCTGCAGAAAGTTCGATTGACTCCAGGATAATGTCTAGCCAAGTGTGCCGGCGAACTTCCAACCCGATGGAACTGCACTTTTTACTACTCAATAAACATCCGGTCGTATCCGCGCCGCCCTTAAGAATTAACATGATGCGGAATTACATCACTGTTTACAAATAACTCACGGAATTGAGGTCTGAATTATTCAGCGAACGAATGGAGGGTTGCATGTCACGGATATCTTCGGGGCGTCACCACAAAGAAAACGATGGCTCCACATTATCATATCAATTACGTAGATTGATTCTTTGTGTCGTCGCAAGAAGTTCGTTGCTGTGAAGATGTGTTTATTAAGTCGGTGGAAGTGTATAATGACGACTGCAGGCATTCATAATTCCCCTGTTTTATATAAAGCCATTTCTAGGACACTTTATTGGTGCGGCAAAATTGCATGTCTCGTTTTATTGCCGCCTGCTTGATATATGGTCGGCGTAATTGTGTCGCATCAGGCCAGAGTTTCCAATAAACCCACAAATGCCGTTTGGGTATATAATTAATAATTACACACAACTTTAATAGCCACACTAAACTATAAATTTACTACAATTTTAATCCTACAGTTTTATTAACTCGTTATATTTTACTCCATCGTAAATATGAAATAGTACTTATCTTGCGAGTTTTAATATATGAGTGCATTAAGCCATACTCCATTCACATACGATAATGTATCGCTGATGAGAAATATAGCTTTGATATAATTTTAAATGCCTGTTAACATAATAAACTTTATATCGAGTTTAAAACGAAATATACACTATTACGTGATATTACAACGATATATGTATGCCACTGCATATTAAACATTCTTATAAAATGAACATAAAGTCGATTATATAATTAACTCACAGCTTCATTAAGTAAAAATAAAGTATTGCAATATTTAAGTTAAACACAGCAAATACGCTGTTAAATATTTTATTTCATACATTGAAAAACTGTATTGTGAAACGAATTCGCTGCATTATGAGGAAGAGAATTTTCCAGCTACAGCCACATGAAATCTATGAGTGCGAGATTCCCCAAAGGTAACGGTCCGTTATGCCCTGACATATTCTCACCTTCGCACGTTATATTTTTTTTATACGCAGACATCGTGAACTGACTTTTGCGGGGCAACATTTTTTACACGCCTGATAAAAGGCATATTTCCCGCTTCATAAAAGTTGGGTTTACTGTGGATATTTTTATAGTATATAGGCGTTGGTGGAAATTCATTTAGTTTTAAAATTGGCAAAATCGCTTTTATTAAAATTATTTTGACAGTTGCTATTACATTTTTTTACATTATGGACAGAACAATGATTATTGGGCGGAAATAACCCTGTTGATATTTCTGTAAATTGTATTCGTATACGTAATAATTAATATTTTATTATTTCTACATTTGTATTGATAATTAACAACAACTAAATATTTTGTGCCGGTTAATTTACGGTTATTGCCATTATGCGTAATTTTATAGTCTCTCTGTTGTACATTCGATACTGTAACTCTATGATATATAATTTAATTCATGGGATGTATTTATTTATTCTATTTGCGGATTAAACACCGTGAAGAAACTTATAACATTCCATAGCTACCTACTCATAAAACATATTGTATAATAGGTAAAAACACACACAGGTTACTTTGTTAGTATCACGTAGGTTTATTATTAGTAACTATAGTTTCGACGGACGTACCTAAATTCATCACACAACCCAAATTTAATCTTTAGGCAAAATACTTACCTACTTTTATTACACCTGAATTCGTCCGCGGGCACTTAGGTAACTAAAAAGGGTGCAACTAAACTCGTCCGCAAAATAAAAGTAATTGTAACTTCATTTTATTGTGGAATAATTACAGTATTTGTTAGTACTTTGTTTGTTTGTTGGTATAGTGAACACACATGTTTATAAATAATGTAAATAAACTATTTTTAACACAAATTATGATATAAAATACGCAATAACAATGTTTAACTGTTATAAAAATATGATATACATTTAACAAAATGAAACCGTGTCACATTCTTATATTCTGCAATTTTGTCTGAAATACACTGTTATCTTCGACGTACAGCTGGATCACGGATTCTTGCATTTCTTCCAATACTTTGGAGTTTTTATGTAGACGTCAGTTTGAAATTGGTTCAAAATTTTAAGATAAAAAAATTGTCGGTTGCGTCGAATAAAAACTACTGTCCAATTTTGCGTAGAAGGATTCACACGCATTTGTGCATCTTTCCTAGCTGTCGCTCATATTAGCCCATATACTTGGCGGAAAAATTGCTTCTTCGGTGATGTAATTGTCAGTGAGATAATCCGCAAAACGTGAAATACGATAATCGTTGGGTTGTACTTCACCAAGGTGTAAGACAAACGAATCGCCTACTTCAGATGGATTTAAGAATGGTAATCCAAATATGTAGCGCAACCACTTTCCCACTTGGCTGATTTCATTCTTGTAGTTGCAATAGGCCCAAATATACGCCCAGTATAATACGCATTTACGCAATAAAGTGACTCATATTTTAAAAATCATGAATACAACAAAATTATTAAATTAATTCATTTACAAATAATCCCAGGGTGAAATGTGAGAAATATACATCGCAAGTCGCGCCAGAGCATCGCCAAATATCTCAAGAGCCGAGGCCTGCATATGCACGGTTCTGGAAGATTCCATGTCGTTGTGTCACATAAACTATCTGGGTATTAGCACCCCTTAGAAACGAGCAAGCGCCAGGCACGTAAAAATCACCTCGAATGGCAACTCCTTAAGTTAAGTGTAAAACTCTTAATGCGCTAAAAACGCATTAATACTACACGCACACTCAAGATTAATAATCAACATGATAACTAAGGGATGGGGGCGAATATTTAGCAGTAGATATGTGAGGGAAGTGGAGATTTGAAGCTGAAAAAAACCTATTTAAGCACAAGCCACACACGAGCGAGATCAGTAAGAAAGTCGCGTCGGCCACGGGCAACGCACACGACATTCGCGGTTTTGAGTATATAAATTCACGTCGGTTTATAATTAAATTAACGATAACGTTGTAAAAAACGCAAAGTAGAATCAAAATTTGAATAATTCGAAAAACGAACAATTCTAGGTACTGAGTAATTTATTTTTTTATTATTAACGATAATATAAAGTTGTTAAACTAGTCTCATTATAAATTCACGGGAGTGCTTATTCCTTTCAATCAACCCTAAGTTACCTAGAAAAGCCAAACACCGATTACCTATTCCTATCAGTAAACAAAGGCGGCTCGAACGTTATTCGTGTTTACGAATCACTAGAGGAAGCAATAACAGGTGTAATTGACGCCCACCCGCGCACTTCGTTCACACACCTGTTATTGTGAAATCAAATTCCCGCACTAGATTCAAATTGACGGAAGATAGTGTATTTAACCAACCACAAGTTACCTAGAAAAGCCAAACACCGATTACCTATTCCTATCAGTAAACAAAGGCGGCTCGAACACTATTCGTGTTTACGAATCACTAGAGGAAGCAATAACAGGTGTAATTGACGCCCACCTGCGCACTTCGTTCACACACCTGTTATTGTGAAATCAAATTCCCGCACTAGATTCAAATTGACGGAAGATAGTGTATTTAACCAACCACAAGTTACCTAGAAAAGCCAAACACCGATTACCTATTCCTATCAGTAAACAAAGGCGGCTCGAACTCTAGTCGTGTTTACGAATCACTAGAGGAAGCAATAACAGGTGTAATTGACGCCTACCCGCGCACTTCGTTCACACACCTGTTATTGCGTAATCACCTCCTTCACTAGAATCAAATCGTTGTCAGCATCATAACATTTAAACATATAAACTCATTATACAACGTGCCCGCGATCGCAAATTAAAGTGGCTGTATTAACCATAACTATAACAACTAATCAAGGCATTCAGTGTTACCCTCCGATATACATCATCATATTCAAATCAAAATAATTCATAAAAATTATGGCTTCTTTATTTGAAATCATAAATGAACACATAAGGTGCATATTATTGGGCAGAGTGATTTATAATTGTATAAATAAATAAGTTGGATTAAAATCTTCATAATTTAAAAACATAAGGTATAAAAATACTGGTTTCTCTATTTCAAATCATAAATGATCACACAACGTGTATATTATTGGGAATAGTGATTTATAATTGTATAAATAAATAAGTTGGATTAAAAATCTTAACAATTTAAAATCATAATGTATACAAATAATGGTTTCTTGATTTCAAATCATAAAACAAACACATAACGTGTCTATTATTGGGCAGAGTAAGTTAGAATCGTACAAATAAACTAGGCTGGATGAAATCTCAATAATTTGAAGACATAGTGACAGTTTGTGGTTAAATATCGTAAACAAGAAATAAGTGGAATTATTAAAACCCCGTATAAACAGAGAGAATGATAAACGAGAGAATAAAGCTTGGTATAATCACAAAAGAAGTTATTAATAACCTCCAATGTTCCTAATAATAATATATTATAACATTACATAAACATTTCCGATTGAGGTAGCAGAACTGTTATTTGACACAACTTGTAACACATCTGACGGTGATGACTACTTGTGACATTGGTGCTTGCTGTGGTCGTTTGTAGAATTACTAATTTACCTCAATCAACTTAAACAATGTTGCTCCAATAATTACATTAATGTGTGGACACCGACACAACCATGAAATTCGGGAAGATCGCGAGATACCTTTAGTAATCATTCTTGAATGATAGGGGATATTTCAACATCTTTAAATAGTTCTATTTTTGATCATATCACTTTCCCGTAGTTAAATGGAGTGAAAGGGCATAGTAATAAATGGTCTAAGAAACTAGAGAAGCACGTGCATGTATAACAAACTCTCGTAAATAAACTTCGTAGTCATAACCATTTTCAAACTATCAATTGAATAAATAAGATAATTTACAAATTCATTAAAAGGTCAACGAAATCTAGAAAATAAATCAACTCTTGTCATAATCGTCAACCTGTGTTTTATTTTCCTGTATGTTACAATTATATAAATTGATTTACATCATCGTCAACCTGTGTTTTATTTCCGTGTGTCTTACAATTTCAGCTTGTCTATTATTAAATAAACAAAACAAATCCTTAAATAGGTGCTTTCTTGTATTAATCCATTATTAGTGTACGTTAATTAACACATTACCAATAGCAAAGTACCTTGAGAGTAATCACGGTAGTTAAATTAAACGACACGACGTGTAAGTACTAAATACGATCACAAATCACGAGCCAAAAATAATTAAAAACATTATATAATAAATCACGAGCCAAAATAATCAAGAAATTATATAATAATTTCACGATAAAAACGACGAATAATAAAATAATATCGGAGCGTTACATAGTCAGGAACTAGACAAATATTCTGTATCTTCCGGAACCAAGCTTGGGCCAAATAAAACCAGCACGTGATTACGCGGCAATTTGGGAACACTGTTGGTATGGAATTATGAATGGCTATTTCTAAATCCGCCACAATTTTTTTTTTGGGGCTAAAATTTAAACATAAAGTGTCACATTTGTTTATTAATAGTTCTAAGAGGTTTCTGCAAGTACTCTCTTGTTTATTTGGTAGTAGACAATGGGATGTAATGACAATTTTTTATAACATGCAATGTAAATAACTGCAAAAATTGATTAGCGCAATGACTAAAGGTACCATCCATATACACTTTTGCATTATTACACAGCACTGTAAAATTTGACAAACACGAAAATTCAACAATTTCTATTTTAGTGTCCAAAACAAACATCAAATTTTCACTTCTTATTGTCTGTGATAGCCCCATAATAACCGCTCTACTTTTTGGTAAAGGTGGTAGAGTTTTTCTTCTGTTGTTATATAGGTTGTTTCGAATGTTATGAATGTCTTTCACAGAGATAGAGTTGAGCTGTTCCGGATTTTCTTTAAAAGCCGAATGCATTATTTTTGACGGCTTCTCACAAATATCATCCACTGCTTTACGTTTAACGCTGGCACTTACTATCTGCCTGTTTAATTTTTTAAGGTTTTTTTCATGATTATGGTGGAGTTCACTGCGAATGATAAAAATTACCACTGAGTTTGCAGTATTAACTGTTAGATAGACGATCCGAGCATCGCCAACGAATTCGCCATTTCTTAATGTCTGTGTTTCGTAAATTTAATTGAGTCCACTATTAAAACTTGATTTCCACCTTCACTTTGACTTAGAGAGCACTCAATTTTATTGTTTGTTGGGCAGCATTCTATGACATACTAAATTTAAGAATGTGATTAACTATGTTAGCGATTATTATTAATTACTTACTTCATTATTAGTATTATTTTATTGTTATGTACTATATCGTTTCAAGTTCAAATTGAGACCAATCAAGTTCAAATTGAGACCAATAAATTTCAAATTGAGACCAATCAATGTCAAATTGAGACCAATCAATTTCAAATTGAGACTAAACAAAATCAAGTTGACACCAAACAGTATCAAGTTGAGAGTAAACAAATCAAATTTATTATGACAACTTGATATTGTTTAGTGTCAACTTGATTTTGTTTAGTCTCAATTTGAAATTGATTTGTCTTAATTTAAAATTGATTGCTATCAATTTCAACTTGATTGGCCTCAATTTGAAATTGATAGGTCTCATTTTGAACTTGATTGGTCTCAATTTGAACTTGAAAAGGTATAGAATCTAACATAACTGTGACACCACTTTTATAACATTTCAAATGCTAAACATTTACTGCCACTACCAATTCGATTTTCTTCCGAGAAGAATTCATGAATGGAAATTAGGAAGCACCTCGCAGTTTTACATCCTGTATCGATTCGATTTGTTTCTGAGAAACTATAATCCCTTGCTTCGGGACGAATTTAGTTGTGCAATTGAAGCAAACGTCTTATCTCTTATCTTGCGGACGAATTTAAGGGTAGGATTAACGGTAGGTACCTGAAGTGTTACGAATTTAGGGCCGCCTGTTTCGATATCTTAACGGGTCATTATCAAACTTACAATGCAGATTGTAAGTTTGGTAATGACCCGTTAAGGTGTCGAAACTATAGTCACTATAAATAAACCTAAGTGATATTAACAAAGTAACCTGTGTGTGTTTTTTACTTATTTCACAATGTATTACAAAGTAGAGCAGTCAAGCGTTACTCATCTTATTGTACATAGTTTAATCGTGTTTATGATATTTAAAGCGCTACGGGGAAGAACAATCAGAGTTATTTTTTATCGAAATTCAGCTGATTGTGCCATCTTGTAGAACCGTTGTAAATTTATCTTGTAGAACCGCTTAAAAAACGGAGAAACTGAATAGGCTTTTCGATGGACAAAGAATATTCATAATAATATTTTATCAATAATTTATATATCATTTCAAAAAAAATATATTTTTTTGTGTACCTTTAGAAAACCTAAAAATACTTGTTAAAAACGATCAGAATCTAAAATTTGTTATTACAAATTTATTTTTTAAATAGTTTTACTTATCCGTATTTCGTGTTTTCCTAAATATTTCAATACATCTGTTGTCAAGTCATCAAGTTGTATCAACAGTTAGTTATTTTATTCATTCTTTCGGTCCTTCATTAGACCTGAAACTTTCGATTTAGTTTTCTGAAAAACGGCCAAAATGAACTCGGATCATTTTTCACGTAGCCCTTCATTTGTATTATGTTTTGTATGCAATGTTATATTATGTGATTTACATTATTTTACTATTTTTAAGCATACATAATTCAAGTTATGTCTTTAATTTGTTCAGCTTTGTCACAGCCTTTTAGAAAATTGATATTTACTGAAACTAATAATATGTTGCTCACTTTTATTCATAACTAGATAAAACAATCCGCAAACTCCCAAACTGTACTTTGCCAGTCCAGGCCCTTAGCTCTACACCAAAAGTGTGTTCCGAAACGAAGGTAATTGGTAAATATTTACCCAAAACCATTCCTCAACTCCTGGTAAATAATTACCCGACGGACGTATTACCTCTAGTTTAGAAACATTTGGAGTAATACCCAAGATATCCCCATCGTCCTCAGCTAAACGAGTACGGGAAGAAATTCCCTCACATGCGCAGTGTTGTTTCTGTCGTAAAGTGTGTACCTTCTTCTTCTGCAAGTGCCTGTCCGTTCCGGATGTTGGCTATTATATTGGCTATCTTTACATTGTTCACAGCTGCCCTGAAGAGGCCTATGGTTGTGTGGAGAACCAACTCCTCAAGTTTTTAAGTCACGAGATTTGTCTTCTCCCAATGTTTCTTTTTCCTTCAACTCTGCCTTGTAGTATGCACCTATCCTATGTACCTAACCAGATGTAATCACGTACCGTGATGGATTTGTACTGATATATATATATAATTTCGGTTTTAGAACGTCTGTCGACGCTGTCCGATCCCCAGACTCTTCCTCCATCCTAACCTATCCTGCCATTGGTCATCTTGTAGGTTCCTTTCGCTCATAGCTTTCTGGATGCCGTCATTCCAGGATTTCCTGGGCCTGCCTCGTTTCCGTCTTTCCGGAGGGACCCAGTCGAGCGTAATTTTTGGCAAGCGATGATCTGCCATCCTTTTCACGTGTCCGTACCAGATTAGTTGCCGTTTTCCTGCTTCCTGTACGATATTTTCTCTCAAGCCGATTAATTCCTTTATCCTTGTATTGCGTACCCTATCCAACCTCGATATTCTACATGATCTTCTTAGGGCATCCATCTCCAGAGCCTCTAGTCTTCTTTTGTCAGCTTCGGTCCACCTCCATCCTTCTGCTCCGTAGAGTACAATACTTTTTATAACTGTGTTGTATATGTTATATTTTCTCTTTTTCGTTATTTCTTTACTCCACCATATACCATTTAGCCTCTTAATACCTCTTCTACCTTGTCCGATTCTTTGCCTAATTTCCTTTTCATCCTTTCCATCTTTTTGTATGTTTACCCCTAAGTATTGGTAACTATTGCATGCTGATATTATTTCTCCATTCTCCAGTTCCAAATCCTCGGATTCTCCTCCAATACATAGGTATTTAGTTTTGTTCAGGTTCATAGATAGACCTGCTTTTTCATACTCTTCTTTAATTTTCCTGGTCATATATTGAAGGTCATCTTTATCTTGGGCCATGAGCACTTGGTCATCTGCAAATTGGAGAGTGTATATGTTGTTGTCTCCTATGTTAATTCCCATGCCTTTGCATTTCCTTTTCCACGTTCTCAAGGAGTGCTCGATATAAATTTTAAATAGTGTCGGTGATAGGCAGCATCCTTGTTTCAAACCTTTAGATGTACTGATTCCATTCGATATTGATTCTCCAATTTTCATTTTAATTTTGGTATCTCGGTAAAGTTCTTTAATGGCTTTTATTACTCTCGTACTTATATTAGTGTTTTCTAGAGCTTTCCATAGTCCTTGTATGGGCACATTATCATACGCTTTTGCTAGGTCTATGAAAAGTAGGTGCAACTCTCTTCCTGTGCTAATTTTCTTTTCCATTAGCTGTTTTAAGCAAAATAAATTGTCCATGCACGATCTGCCTGCCCTGAAACCACTTTGTTCCTCTGCTTCAATTACCGCATATTCCGTTTCAACAAGATCGCGAAGTACTCTTCCATATAGGCGGCTAAAAGTTGATGTTACCGTTATTCCTCTGTAATTTTCGCACTTGCGAGGATCTCCTTTCTTAAGTATAGATGACATGAACCCCATTTTCCATTCTTCAGGGGCTTTATTTTCGTTGATACATTTGTTTAGTAATTTTGTTATCATTTCATTAAGTTTTTTTGTACCATTTTTTAACATCTCCGCAGCCACATCTCCTGGTCCGCTCGCCTTTCCATTTTTCATGTTTTTTTATTGCCTTCTCTACCATATCTATTGAAATTTCCATGGGCTCTCCATCCACCATAATATTTATTTGTTCTTCGATAAATTGATGTCGGTCTTCCGATAGCAGTCTTCCGTAATATTCTTCCCACTTTTTTGCCGATATTTGTTCCAGGGGTATTTGTTTCTTGTCTGCTCTTATATTGTTTACAAACCTCCATGCTTCTGTACATCTCCGGCCGCCGATGTACATTTCTATTTCGCGGCATTTGTTGTCCCATGTCTTTGTTTTTTCTTCTTTTACTAGATTTCTAACCGCATTTCTTTTCTCCGTATACACTTGTCTGTCTGCTTCTGTTTTAGTATTGAGCCATTTGAGGTACGCCTGTTTTTTGCTTTTAACTTCTTCTTCGATCTCATCATTCCACCAAATGTTTCTGCTGATGGGCTTCTTCTTTTCTAATGCCCCTAAAGCTTCATGTGATGCTTCATGTATAGCTAGCTTTATGTGTTCATACATTTCCTCGACATTGTTAGATGCGTTATGTGTTAGCTTTTGATCTAACCTTTGTTGGTATAAATATCTGATGCTTTCCTCTTTAAAATTTGCGATGTTGTATCTTTTTCTGTCTAGCTTTGTTAGTTCTTCCTTAGACACCTTTCCTTTTTTTTCTGGTGGTAGGTTAGAAGACTTATATGGAAAATATGGAAAATAGAATACTCCCTTTACTAGATAATGGTCTGACCCACATTCCGGCCCTCTATATGCTCTTACATCATTGACCTTGATTGATTTGTCTTGACTGGTAACTGTACTGATATGTTCTTAAATAAACACCTGTTTCTCACCGACACCTATTTCAAATGTCGTTCCACTTATTTATTTTTAAAATCTTAATCGTACTGCGCACGTGCTTAAGTTTCCCAAAATCTTGTTTAAAAATTACAGGCAAAAGCTGCCACCTGACTTTTCCTTGACTTTACCTCTACTCTACCTTTCCTCTTTGATTAGGAATGTACTCCAGAAAAGGTGACTTTTGCCATTATTTCAAAGATTGCCAATTTATTACACGCTAAGTTAAGTTAATGTTACGATATTTTTTTTTTCCATATATATATATATATTTTTAATTTATAATAAAACTTAACAATATTAGATTTACATTGTCTATGTGTACATACTTTTTTGTGCATGCAACATGAAGGAAGCGCCTCTTCTTCGTCATGGATGTCGCTCTGTCGAGGGTATTTCCAGGCTGGTGGTATGGGTGCTTCGCTGTCGGGGTGGATGGTGGATGTCGGGCATCTCGTGTTTAGTGGATCTCTGCCTTTCTTATTGTTCGTTTGAAGGCGTCTACATTTTGTGTTTTTGTGATGTTGCTCAGTTTGTTATATTGTATTATTGATGTGGTTGTCAATTCCAAGGATCGATTTTTGTTCTTGTGTTTGTGTGTTAGTATTTCATTTCTTGCTCTTGTAAGGTGTTCGTGCGTTTCACTATTTTTCGTTAAGTTGATTGTGCTTGTTATTAAGTTGTTGTGTATTTTGTGTATAAGTATGATGTTTTCGGTTTTTATTTGTTGTTTTATGTTCAGTATTTTTGTTTTTTCAAAGACTTCTCTTGTCGGGGTTCTGTAGGGTAGGTTGTATATTATGTTTAATACTTTGTTTTGTTGTTTTTGGAGTTTTTCTAGATTTCTTTCTGTTGTGTTGGACCATATGCTCGATAGGTATGTAATGTTTGTATTGAATAGATTATAGTAAATGGCGTTTCTTAGTTGTGTGGGTACCATTCTACTGATTCTACGTATCATATATGTGGCTTTAGCGTTTTTATTTAGTATCGTGTTTATGAGTCCGTCCCATTTCATGTTGTTGGTTATTGTAAGGCCCAGATATTTGGTTTGTGTGGTGGTTTTTATGGGTTTGCCATTGATGGTTATTTGTATTTGTCCGTTTTCTTTGTTGGGTCCAAATATCATACATTCCGTCTTTTCTTCGTTCATGGTTAGGCCGTTCTCCGCGCACCAGTAATTGATTTTTCTCAGGTCTTCATTGAGGTATATTTGTAGTTCGTCTATATTTCTATTAGAGTGTACCATGCTTATGTCACCTGCGTATATGAACAGTGTTCCTTTGAGTGTTAGTGTTGCAATGTCGTTTGTATACATTATGTATAGGATTGGTGGCAGGTTGCCTCCTTGCGGTAGGCTGAATTGTGCTATGTTATTGTCGCTAAAGGTCTCGTCGACTTGTGTGCTCTGTGGTCTGTCTTCTAAGTATGTTTTTGTTATTTTTATAAGTTTATCTGGTAGGTTGTATCTTTTCATTGTTCCTGTTAGCTTGTTTCGGTTTATTGTATCTAACGCCTTTTTCATGTCGATATATGTCGTAATAATGTTTCTGTTTTTCTCGAGCTGTTTGTTTATCTCTAGCATGAAGTCTGTTGTTGCAGTTATTGGGCCTTTCTTCTTTTGGTATGCATACTGGTTCTTGTTTATAGTGTTATTTTTTTCGAGGTGTTCTATTCTTGCTTTCACTAGTGTGTCTAGGATTTTTGTTAATGCCGAGGTTAGTGCTATGGGTCTGTAGTTGCAAGCTCTGTCCTTCTCTCCTTTCTTGTGTATTGGTTTGATTATTGTCCTTTTCAAGTACTCCGGGTATTTTCCATCTGCTGGTACTCTATTTATTAGTCTTGTTAGTATTGGTGCTAGTGTGATGTGACTCTGTTTTAGGATGTTATTAGTTATTCTGTCGAAACCCGGGGCTTTGTTGTTTTTGAGGTTTTTTGTAGTTAGTCTTACCTCTTCTTCTGTGGTTTGTTGTATTTCGATGTTTTGCTTGGTTCCGTCTCTTTCGCTGTTATTTGTTGTGTCTGTTTGCCGTTGCCTATTTTGTGTGTGTGCAGCTAGTTTCATTCCTATTTCTGCAAAATATTTATTTATTATGTTTGCTATTTCTTTTCTTTCTGTGGTGGTTTTGATGTTTTCGTCCTGCATTTGTGTTATATTTGTTTGTTCGTTGTTGTTTCTGTTTGTTATAGAATTGATTGTCTTCCAAGTTTTTTCCGGGTCGTATGTTATCTGTTGTAGTTTGTCTTTGTAGAAATTTCTTTTCGTTTTCTTTATTAGTTTTAAGATAGCCGTTTTTAGGTTATAGTATTCTGTTTTCAATATGTTTTTGTTTGGTTTGGCTCTGTATTTGTGGTGTGCTCTGTTTCTGTTTGTTATGTTTCTTATTATTTCAACAGTTAGCCAGTTGTAACGGTCCAGAAATGTCTTTGGCAGAAACTGCATTTTAATAATTAATTGGCGTATAGACCTGCACTGTAGACAACCGTACTCGCACCTTTTTTTGTTGTGGTGACGCGTTTCCCATGTGTGCGATTTTTAAATTCGCCGGCGAGACGCCGCCATAGAGGCAGAATTCAGCTACCTCGCGTACAGTACTACCTCGCCAGAAGAACCGTTGAAATAGGTGTACCACCATCCGGTTTCCGGGATAATCAACGGGGACTCAGTTAACCACCCTTGAGGGGATTGAGGCACCAGGTACAGGGCAAGGAACTATCCATACGCTCATAACATCTGAGTAAGTAATTAAGCCCGATATTTATTTTCCTTTTCGTGAAGCCACGTGTCCGGCCATTGTTACTAAGGCCATGTGCTCTGCAGGCGTTTTGTTACGGGGTAAGGGCTAAGTAGCTCAGCCAACCCGTTCTTGGCTGGAGGCCGCGATCATCCTGCGCTGAGGCCGGAATCGAGTGATCGGCGTCCACGACGCAAACCGCCGCCATCCCGGAGCTGAACCCAGCCACCAGCGAAGACATACCAGGAACACAGGCCAGATATAGATATAGATATAGATATAGATATAGATATTGATACATATTTTTTTGGTGTTCTCCATTGAGCCAGACCTTTATTTAATTCCATATTGACATATCGTTTATTCTTTTGTGTGAAAGTTGCGTTACGTGTTTCGTGCCGTACGTGTTTTGCGCTTGTGTAAGAGAAAGGTCGCTCCGTCGGCCCTTTGAATCGCGCGATCAGGAGCTCGCAATATTCGGCCGAATAGGGTGAACCCTGCGTGAAAGGGTTGCGTACGGAGGTATTTATTTCAGGAGCGCAGACACGGTGTCCGTCGTTTGTGTGAATAAACGCCGATATTTTACACTACAAAATTCACACCTGTTATTTTTTGTTCCCCCCACGTTTTCTCGATCGGGCATTTATTTCAGTTTCAGTTTTTTATTCTCACTGCGAGATTTAAATCTGGTGGTGTTGGCGCCAAATGGTCAGCGTTGTGACAGTTCGTGATTTCTGAACTTCGCTGACTGTCTGCCGTCCACCCACGCAGGTAGGGGGGAGCCACCCTTTGCGACGAAGTAGCGACGAGGTTAAAATTACGTGGAGCCTTTTTTAACCCCCCCACTCTCTGACACCGAGAGCCTGGCCCTCGTCACTGCTTCGAAGGGACCCTCCACTCGCTCCACGGCCTAACGCGCTGATTGCCCTTCAGGTACGTCACACAGTTATTCGTCGCTCTGCTTTTGATAGTTCCTCAAAGCTGTTTATATTAGTGTGTTCCATTTGTTCGATGTCTATGGCTATATTCCGTTGGTTGGTCTTTGTCTTTTTGCATGTTGTGTATGGTTGCATTTTATTTTTATAGTTGTTTCGATTGGGCAGTGGTCTGATATGCTGGTTGGCAGAATCTTTACCGTTATTTTCCCAGAGTTTATATTGCTTATTGTATGGTCTATTATTGTGTTCGCTCCACTTATGTTTATGTGTGTGTAATGTTTGTTTCCTGTTTTGTTGTGTATTTTATAACCTTCTCCCTGTAGTGATGTTTTGTATTTTCTGGTGTTACTGTTGATTTTTGCTATGTTGATGTTTATGTCTCCCAGGATTACGTGTTTCTTCCTGATATTTGTTATGTGCTGTCTCATGGTCTGTTCGAGTATTTCTTGTTTAATGTGTGGGGGTTTGTATATTTGTGATGTATATTTGCTGCTTAGTTAGTTTTTTTGTGATAATTTCTATTTCGTTGATTGTTTTATTCAGTGTTACTCGGAAATGGAGGTCGTCTCTTATGTATGTTGCGATTCCTCCTCCTTTCATTTCTTCTCTAGAGTTGAATGTTGCTTTGTAGTTTTCTACGTTGTGTAGTTGTTCCAGGTTTGTTTTAAGCCAGGTTTCATTTAGGGTTATTATATGCGGGTTATTGTATACAGTTGGTATTGTTTCGATTATTGGCCATTTATTTTTAATAGATCTTACATTGTGTTGGTATATTATCATGTGTGTTTCCTTTTCTCGGTTGTTTCTATTATCTCTAGTGTATTTTTTTATTTTTAAAAAAGGTGTGTTGTATTTGAAGCGGTATCTGTTGTACTTTATGCCTGCAGGCCAGAAATCTTCTCCATATACGTCATTCTTGTGGGTGTATGGTGGTATTGTGTATATCTCGATGGAATTGGGTGTTGTAATATATCTGTCGAAACATCAGCTAGTACCCTAATTCATGTAGGGTAAACTGCCCAGTTGTTGGCATAGGTACCTATTATTGGCATCTAAGAAGAAAATCTTTGATATTACGCACCTAGAAATTATAAATTACACTAACGTTAAAGTATAGTAGCACGATCTGGCAACATCCATCGTTATTAGTAAGTTCTGGCTCTGTAAACAAATCGACTTTAATCTAGTTATTGGCATACTTCATTAATTTATTATTCTTATTAAATAGCTACCATTGGATGAACGAAAATATGTTTTCTTCTTTTTTTAAAATAATAAATTAATATAAGAATATGTTCGGTCGATTCACTATTTTATTTTACAGAAGAGGAACACATGAAAAGGAGGACAACAAAGAGACCAATAGAACAGAAGCAGACGAAGAAGAGGGAGAAGATATAACAGCAGAAGAAGTGAAAGCAACAATTAAAGAACTGAATCCTTTCTTTAGATCTAGAAACGCTATGTATATTTTTGTGTCTGCATCTCGTTTTTCGTATGTTTGTTTGAGCGTGAATAGGTGGTCCTTTAATTTTTTCTTATGTAACCTATTCAAAATGTGGTATGGTAATAATAAGAAGAATGAAATTAACAGCCTAATCCTAGTTATCGGGGTTTAAAAGAAACAAAAAAATATTAGGGCTTCAACAAATACTGTAAATGTTCAAACTGATGACCCTGCACCATCTGACAATACCCTGTACCGTAATAAAATGCATTCACCATGTTTTGAAGCATTCAAGGCGTTATTAACACTTATGCGGAATTATTTCTTTATGGTCCTCTTAATTATTAAGTCGGTTTTTTTATACCATCTTTTTTAAAAGTCCCTATAAAAAAATATGGCGTTAGATCAGGGAACCTAACTGGCCATTCCACTGGAGCCCTTCTTCCTATCCATCTCCCTGGGAACGTTTCATTCATCTTTACTCTTTTAAGTTTAAGGCCGTTTATCTTGAATTATTTCTTGTGTAACCCATTCAAAATGTTGTACGGTTTAAAATAGTTTAAAAAACTCTACCGAATAAAAAATTAAAAATATAGATTGTCATTTAAAAAAAACATTTATGGCGTCACAACTTATAAAATTTGTTTTTTTTAAACCTAAAAAAAATATTTATTACGCAGTACTTTATATCGCTTATATCGCTTTCTCCCTTTTAGATTTTTTCTCTCTCACACACATTAACGGAGTTACCGAATTTGTCACCATACTGTATTTGTGTTTTGGTGGTGTTCATGTATCATGTACCTCATGTCATTAGGTATCTCTAATAAACGCCTCGTATAGAGGCGTTTATTAGAGGCGCGGGTACTTTACCATATTTGTAATTGAATCATTTATAAAAAAATAATAACAAAAAATAACTCAAATCAGAATGCGTAGATTAAACAGATTGCATTTATCAAGTAAAGCTGCAAGCGACTTATAGATTGCCATCAACGTCTTGATTCCTGTGATACTTCACTACATTTGAGACGGAAACCAATTCCTAGAAAAGCGCTCGTTGCTCCATGCAATTTACTTAATTTAACGTGAGCTGACGTCCCTGAATATATGGGATCCCGATTAGATCACTCTAAATTTCGAATACACATTTGGATGTAGACAGAAAGATTTGTCGGTGGTGAGGCGAACGAAATCAGCCGTATTGCAATAGATCGGCACAGATTGGAGCGGAAAATGGGCGTTTAATTGACATAATTCGTCGACTGTCGCAACTATTAATACGGATCAATGATCGCTTATGTGGTATTTATACTAATTAAGAATTTAAGCTGAAATTGATCATTAAATAAATCACAAAATCCAAAATAATCAAAACAATAACGAAATGGATATCTAATTGAGTTAAAAAAATTAAAATCGTTGAAAATGTTTGAGGATTAACAATTAATAAAATCTTTGTTTAATGTAACTATGTAATGAGGTACTATTCTACTCGCATAGTTATTTAATGCAGTTCTATTATAAAACTGAATTTCAGAATAAATAATAATGTTACTTATTATTCCTAAAATCCCTTCACTTGCGGCCTAATTGCATTTTTTTATGTATAGGTACTATTTTGCCTCACGAAAAACGTAAGTTACGAGGGCTGTTTGACGGAAGAGTGACTTTTTAATGAAAACGTTATTTTTCTGTTCAAAATATATTTTATTTGTCAACATAACACCCTTTCAAGTGTACACACTTAGCCCGGCGAGTTTACAATTTTTTTAAACCTTCCAAAAAGTAATCTTTCGGAAAGTCTTCAAAGTATGCATTTGTGTCGGCTATCTCCTCTTCATTTGCCTGAAATCTTTTTCCACACAGCCATTTTTTTAAAATTTGGAAATAAGAAGAAATCACTGGGTGCCAGATCTGGCGAATATGGCGGATAAAGCAGTAATTCGTAATGCAATTCAGTCAATTTAGTTGTAGCAATTGCAGACGAATGAGAGGGCGCATTATCGTGATGGAACAACACTTTTTTTCTTCATCAAATGCGGTCGTTGTTTTTCAAGTTCGGCATCAATACATGTGTCTGCATTATCAGCATAATACTGGCCAGTTATGGTTTTTCCTTTTTGTAAACAATTAATAAAGATTACACCTTTAGAATCCCAAAAAACTGTGGCCATGACCTTATTGGTCGAAAAAAGTGTGTTTGCCTTTTTGGGAGCATATTCGCATGGAGAAATCCAGTATTTAGACTGTATTCTTGTTTCTGGAGTATAATGATGTATCCAAGTTTCATCTACTGCGACATATCGACGAAAAAAATCCTTTGAGTTACGTTGAAAACGGCCAAACATTCTTCTGAATTCTTAATGCGAGCGCGCATTTGATCACCATTAAGCAAACGCGGCAACCATCTCGCGGATAGCTTTTTCTTATTGAAATGTTCATGCAAAATATTGTATACCCGTTCGGTTGAGATGTTTACTTCATTAGCTATCTCACAAACTTTTATTCGACGATTACCAATTACAAGGCCATAGAGTTTATTAACCATTTCTGGAGTAGTCACAGTAAATGATGGTTTCGGACGATCTGCATCAACCGTGCTCCTATGGCCACTTTTAAAAGCAGAAACCACTTACAAATCATTCCATGGGACGGAGCAGATTCTGGATAATATTTACGTAACTTTTCCTCGGTTTCGTTAATTGTTTTTTCACGTAGAAAATAATGTTTAATCAACACTCGAATTTTTTTTTTTTACATATTTACAAAACAACGAAAACAGTTTCCTTCAAATAAGTATAAAACATAATCTATCTGTCAGATTGGTGCCAAATTTTGACAGTAGACCTCCGAAAGACCTCAGGAGCTAGCAACATAATCATTATAACGAAAGTGTTACCAACCTTTGAAAAGTCACTCTTCCGTCAAACAGCCCCCGTATATGTTTAATTCTCTTTACTCAAAATAAAAACCTCCTTGTGGGTGTATGTATTTGGCAGACAACAGACAACGTCTCGAACATTAATGAATCGTATTCATAGATAAGAAATAATAGATGTATATAGCATTCAAATTATTTTTGAGTTCATTTATTAGTTAAATTCCTATTAAAATTAAAACCGGGAAGTGCTAGTAGGTTAACTTATTTTTCTTTGATATGAAATGATTTGATGTATTATACACTGTTATTTATTCTCCGGTGGAAGAATATTGATACAGTGCAGATGATTTTAAATTTAAATAAAGGAAAAATAATACACTTTGTTGAGTTTCACTGATTTAGATAAATTTCTCTACAATTGTTTCGGCTTCACGACCAGTTTTTGTATAACCCTAGAAAATGGTCATGAGGCTGAAATAATTGTAGATACATCCAGTGAAACTGAACCAAGTCTTTTATTTTGCTTTTAATTCAAATATGTTTCACCAAGGGGTAATCACCGAGACTTACAATTTGATTTGAAATTTAACAAAATCCACACGTTCAAGGTATTTGTCGTCAGCCGGACGAAACAATGATCAATTAATGTTGTATAGAGGTAAGTAATAAAATATAACTGGTAAACCTTTGGCGCGGTAATTTACTTGGGGGGGCGCAAAAAAAATTGTTGCTGAATTGTGATAAAATAATGTTAGCAGTAAAATATTTAAAAAAAAAATTGTTAACAAAATTAATGTTATTAATTTTTGGAAAATGTACATTTTAATGTACAACTCGTTTGAATAGTAGTAAAACAATATATAATAGGTATTATAAAATATTATGTTTATTTATAAAAATACAGTTTGGAAAAAATGATTATTTATTTAGTTGCTATAAAATTGGTGAAAACAGTTTCTTTCCTTAGTGATACATAAATGAATGTTACATTTGCTGCAGTAAAATAAGTTCTGCCTGCAGTTCCATAAGTAGTCTTGCAATTCATTCTGCATCTGCTCCCTCCTTTTTTCTCGTCATGATTAGGCATGTGGTCAATTCCATCTATCTGAATTTCTTTCAGTGAGCGAACTTCCATACTTCTTTTGGTCGAAGTTGGTGTTTGTGGTGATTCTTGTCTGCTGGGACGCCCCCTTTTTGCAATTCTTTGATGTTGTCCGGCATATAACAAAACATTAGCAACCACTAAACGGAAATGCAATAGATTATGTATTTCACGTTTAGAGGTTCATTTATTACTTTCATTTTGCCTGTACTTTTGCCAGCTTGCAACCAGAGCAAAATCTAAAAAAATAGTAATTACCCGAAGTGGCCATTTCCTAGACTTGATAAATACTCTACAGCAGGGGTCTCCAAACTTTTTAGCCCGAGGGCCATACTGACTCCTCCACTAAGTCCCAAGGGTCAAGCCTTAGGTAGCTCATCATATCAACGTACTGTAGTTTTGAATTACCAGCAAATTTTCGTTCAGGAAGCCTGCGGTTAGCTTTCGTGTGGCTCTTGAAATTGCAAAACGTAGAAAACCATTCACCGATGGAGAAATGATCAAAGAATGCATAATTGCAGCAGCCGAAGAAATGTGCCCTGAAAAGGTAAATTAATTAAAAACTGTCAGTATGTCAGCAAACACTGTGGCTCGAAGGGTAGAAAACATCGCTGAAAATATATCCTCTCAACTGTTCGACAAAAATGGACATGTTGAGTGGTTTTCTTTGGCCTTGGATGAGTCAACGGATGTGTCAGATACTGCTCAGGTGTTGATTTATATTCGAGGAGTAGATAAAAGCTATGAAGTGCATGAAGAACTTCTTGATATGTATAGTATTCATGGCACAACTATTGGTACAGATATTTTTAAAGGAGTTGAAATGGCAATTAATCAAAAGAACCTTCGATGGAAAAACTTGAAATGTATTACAACTGACGGAGGCAAAAACATGAGTGGGAAAGATAAAGGAGTGGTCGCTCTTGTGTCAAAGGCTGTAGAAAATGAGGTTGGTTCAAAACCATTAGTCTTACATTGTATCATTCCTCACCAGTCTTTGTGCGGAAAATGTTTGGATATGTCTGAAGTTCTGATACCAGTCATATCAACTGTTATTTTATCAGATCTTTTGGGCTGAATCACCGGCAATTCCGACAATTTATTGAACAGATTGGAGAAAATTACTTACCTTATCATACACCGTACGTTGGCTTAGTTGTGGGAAAGTGCTTTAGCGCTTTTTTGAACTTCGAGCAGTGATCGAAATTTTTTTGAATGAAAGGCATCGCCCTCTTACTGAATTACAAAACAACGCATGGCTGTGGAAGTTAGCATTCTATGTTGATTTGACAAAACATGTGAACGAACTGAATTTGAGATTGCAAGAAGAAAACCAGCATCTTCCTGATTTATACACTAATATCAAATCATTCCGGAAGAAATTGATACTGTTTCAATCACAACTACGAAGTAAATGTTTTTCACATTTTAAAACATGTGAAATATTCAGCCACACCACTGAGACTGAGTTTCCTATCGATTTTGCAATCGAAACATTGAGTGCTTTGAAAATGAATTTTGATACTCGTTTCTCGGACTTTGATGCCATTGCGAATCAAATTAAGATTTTTCAGAATCCTTTTGATACTGACATTGAAACCCTAGCCCCGGAACTACAAATGGAAATGATTGATCTACAGTGCAGTGATATAATTAAGAACAAATATCAAAACTCATCTTTGATGGAATTTTATAAGAGTCTTCCACTGACACAATTTGATAATTTGTATAAATTTGCTCGAGGGCTGTTTTCTGTTTTTGGTACTACTTACTTGTGTGAGAAGACCTTCTCCAAAATGAAGTACACAAAACATGTTTACAGATCTAAATTAACTGATGAGCATCTTAAATCTCTTTTAATAATTGGTACAAGTAAAATTAGTCCATAACTACAAACTATTGTCAGTGGAAAATCTCAATTACATAAATCTCATTAGTATTTCATATGTCATTATGTTTGTTATAAGTTATGTTTTTATTTAAAATGTATAAAATGTTAGTTGGATTCACTTACATAATTTGTTAGTTATTATATACGGAAGTTAAATTTTCTGCATATTATACATTATACTTTACTCATTACAATTCTGTGTTTCTTTATCCAACTTATCACAAAAACAATAACAATAAGCCTACAACAATGTTATGAGTAGTTAGCCCATAACCATATCAATGTAGATGTCATATTAATAATTATTCAACATAAAATTAGAATACTTCAGTAAACTAAATTTAATTTGCTATAAATAATATGTTCTCTAAACGGATTTTTCATGTATGCTAGGTCTCCGCGGGCCGGACAAAATCTGTACGCGGGCCGGATGTGGCCCTTGGGCCGTAGTTTGGAGACCCCTGCTCTATAGTATTAATTATATTGGTCTAGTAGGTCGACTCCTCCCATTCCATTGTTATATCGCTGCACAATTTCTGGTCGATAGATTATTTCATATTTTTTGTCTTTTTTGTTCCATCTTCTCACAACATCTTCTTCGCCAATACCAATAAAATTTGAAGCTAAATGTATACTTTTATTATCTTGCCATTTGACTATGATAATATCTTCACTACTACTAACAACTTCATGTGAGAATGAACGACCTTTTTTGGATAGCTCTTTGTCTGTAAGTAACGGAGGGTTTGCAAACATATTTACCCTTATGGTGCAGGCTTCATTGAATCCATTTTCTTTTAAAAATTCTAATGGTTGATAGGTAGTGAAGAAATTGTCAAAATAGATTTTATGACCTTTTTTAGATAGTCTTTCAACAAGTTTTAATATTACAGCTGCACCAAATACATATTTATTTTGAGTTGTAGGACTAATTCTAGAAGAACTACCTTGATGCGAAAAAAAATTATAAGGTATGCCAGATTTTCCTGCAAGTATGTATACTTTAATACCACACGGATTTAGTTTTCCTTTTATGTATTGTTTTGTTGATAAATGGCCCGAATAGGGTATGATTTATTTGTCAATTTAAAGAATTTCCTCTACAGGCAGCTCCAAGCATTGTTTTCTCACGGCGTTTATTACTGGACGGACTTTGACGTATTTGTCCTTGTTGTTCGTAGGTATTTCTAAATTATTTACGACGTGCAAGTTATTTCGAAGCTGACAAAATCCATTACACGTTATTGTGTCTTTGGTATACCTAGTAAAGGATCCCATTATACATGGAGCAGTGAAAGTTTCATACTGCCTATAATTACATATAATACAAACATTTTTTTTTTATTTCTCCTTGATCGATGTGTTCATAGTTCATTAGTAAAATACTCAGAAAAATATTCAAATGGTCTTTGATTTTCTTTGATTGCATATTCTGGAGAAGATTCGTATGGAATAATAGAAAAAGCAAAGTTATTAAGCCTTCGCCATTGAATATCTTTCTTTTCTGTAAACTTCAAATTGGGGTTTGGTTTCTGTTGCAGCATCTATTATAACGAGTATTGCTTCTTTCTTTATAGTAACAATTCCACATTCATCAGCAATAGCAACGATTTGCCCTGTTGTGATAGGATGTTCATCTGCTTCTAAACATTCTTCCTTCTCCGTGCCAGTAATAGTTTGAGATGTCATCATATATTATCCAATTCTTGTATTCTGGTAATATCCGCACCATTTTCCTCAAGATAATTGCTTTCGTCACTTTCGGCAACATCCGATTCCATGAGTATATCATACAATTCCTTATCTGTTAGAGGTCTTTGCCATTTTGCCATTTCTAAACTTAGGAAATGTAATTGAACGCTATGTATATTATAAAATATTTATGCCTGTATATTTTTTATTTTATTTAACAGAATCTAAAAATACATGAGGTGAGTTTTTTATTTGGGGGTCTGAAATAATAAGTACAGAGACCCTAAGATTATAAATGTAAATAAACTATAATAATAACTATAACCTGGGACCGAAACAGAAATTGAAACAGAATGTACATTATAATGTACACATTTTATATCGTACATTATATTGTACATTAGCGTTGGTACGTATTGTACATTATAATTAAAGCACGGACTATATGCAAAATGCATGTCCTGAATTAATGATATGACTACGGAAATTTCAATAGATCTACATGAATCATAAAGAAACAGAGCGAATTAACCAATTTTATTTTGCATATAATGCATATTTTATCAATAATTGCATATTTGGTCATATAATTGGATATTTGTGACCGAATTTATTTTTTTTTACTAAAAAAAATTTTACTAAACAAATGTTATAATAAAGCTTAAGAATTTCATAAATGTTTTATTTTCAAAAATTAATAGAATGATTTTCAAAATATCTTGTTTTGAAATTTTTGTTCGGTCGCCATTTTGGTATTTGATAAAATAGAAAATAATCTTATATGCAAATGTTTTATAGAACCGATAGGGCATGCTGAACGTTTTTGCATTTTTTAAATATTTCTTAAAATAAGGGAGTAACGAAGCTTTTTCGAAAAACGAATGAACGCCAATAACTATGAACTTAGGCTCCAATTCAAAAATTTTAACTGAGAAAAGTTGTTTGTTTCAATGAGGTCTAACTGCCGTGAGTTCTAACTGCCGTTTTCGGGTGTTACAACTTAGTACTAACACCCTGTATACCTGACTCTTTCGTAATAGCTGACTACCTCCGTTTCAGAGAGGGTTTATGATCAGCCAGAGTCGGTACTTAACCCCTCCGCAAGAAGCCCTGGCGCGCTGCCGCCCGGGAAAGTGTTAAAGACCAAAGGGCCTCTTTGAAAGCAGAAAACGCACCTTGCATTAGTTCCCACATCAGCCAGAATGATGCATCAATAACCGAACACTAATAATAATACCAACAACAACAGTATGGAGTACCTTCTACGTGTACGCAACCCTTGAAGGATGCCCAAGTATACAAACACATGCGCATTCTTCACCTTTGCAGGGCCAATGAAACCCGCGCATTCTACTCACCAGTGTTGACCCATCGATCTTAATACTTTCCCAACGGCAGCACTGTATATACCTGACCCTATCGTAGAAGCTGACTACCTCCGTTTCAGAGAGGGTTTATGATCAGCCAGAGTCGGTACTTAACCCCTCCGCAAGAAGCCCTGGCGCGCTGCCGCCCGGGAATGTGTTAAAGACCAAAGGGCCTCTTTGAAAGCCGAAAACGCACCTTGCATTAGTTCCCACATCAGCCAGAATGATGCATCAATAACCGAACACTAATAATAATACCAACAACAACAGTATGGGGTACCTTCTACGTGTACGCAACCCTTGAAGGATGCCCAAGTATACAAACACATGCGCATCCTTCACCTTTGCAGGGCCAATGAAACCCGCGCATTCTACTCACCAGTGTTGACCCATCGATCTTAATACTTTCCCAACGGCAGCACTGTATATACCTGACCCTATCGTAGAAGCTGACTACCTCCGTTTCAGAGAGGGTTTATGATCAGCCAGAGTCGGTACTTAACCCCTCCGCAAGAAGCCCTGGCGCGCTGCCGCCCGGGAATGTGTTAAAGACCAAAGGGCCTCTTTGAAAGCCGAAAACGCACCTTGCATTAGTTCCCACATCAGCCAGAATGATGCATCAATAACCGAACACTAATAATAATACCAACAACAACAGTATGGGGTACCTTCTACGTGTACGCAACCCTTGAAGGATGCCCAAGTATACAAACACATGCGCATTCTTCACCTTTGCAGGTCCAATGAAACCCGCGCATTCTACTGACCAGTGTTGACCCATCGGTCTTAATACTTTCCCAACGGCAGCACAGTATATACCTGACCCTATCGTAGAAGCTGACTACCTCCGTTTCAGAGAGGGTTTATGATCAGCCAGAGTCGGTACTTAACCCCTCCGCAAGAAGCCCTGGCGCGCTGCCGCCCGGGAAAGTGTTAAAGACCAAAGGGCCTCTTTGAAAGCAGAAAACGCACCTTGCATTAGTTCCCACATCAGCCAGAATGATGCATCAATAACCGAACACTAATAATAATACCAACAACAACAGTATGGAGTACCTTCTACGTGTACGCAACCCTTGAAGGATGCCCAAGTATACAAACACATGCGCATTCTTCACCTTTGCAGGTCCAATGAAACCCGCGCATTCTACTCACCAGTGTTGACCCATCGATCTTAATACTTTCCCAACGGCAGCACTGTATATACCTGACCCTATCGTAGAAGCTGACTACCTCCGTTTCAGAGAGAGTTTATGATCAGCCAGAGTCGGTACTTAACCCCTCCGCAAGAAGCCCTGGCGCGCTGCCGCCCGGGAATGTGTTAAAGACCTAAGGGCCTCTTTGAAAGCAGAAAACGCACCTTGCATTAGTTCCCATATCTGCCAGAATGATGCATCAATAACCGAACACTAATAATAATACCAACTACAACAGTATGGAGTACCTTCTACGTGTACGCAACCCTTGAAGGATGCCCAAGTATACAAACACATGCGCATTCTTCACCTTTGCAGGTCCAATGAAACCCGCGCATTCTACTCACCAGTGTTGACCCATCGATCTTAATACATTCCCAACGGCAGCACTGTATATACCTGACCCTATCGTAGAAGATGACTACCTCCGTTTCAGAGAGGGTTTATGATCAGCCAGAGTCGGTACTTAACCCCTCCGCAAGAAGCCCTGGCGCGCTGCCGCCCGGGAAAGTGTTAAAGACCAAAGGGCCTCTTTGAAAGCAGAAAACGCACCTTGCATTAGTTCCCACATCAGCCAGAATGATGCATCAATAACCGAACACTAATAATAATACCAACAACAACAGTATGAAGTACATTCTACGTGTACGCATCCCTTGAAGGATGCCCAAGTATACAAACACATGCGCATTCGTCACCTCTGCAGGGCCAATGAAACCCGCGCATTCTACTCACCAGTGTTGACCCATCGATCTTAATACTTTCCCAACGGCAGCACTGTATATACCTGACCCTATCGTAGAAGCTGACTACCTCCGTTTCAGAGAGGGTTTATGATCAGCCAGAGTCGGTACTTAACCCCTCCGCAAGAAGCCCTGGCGCGCTGTCGCCCGGGAATGTGTTAAAGACCAAAGGGCCTCTTTGAAAGCAGAAAACGCACCTTGCATTAGTTCCCACATCAGCCAGAATGATGCATCAATAACCGAACACTAATAATAATACCAACTACAACAGTATGGAGTACCCTCTACGTATACGCAACCCTTGAAGGATGCCCAAGTATACAAACACATGCGCATTCTTCACCTTTGCAGGTCCAATGAAACCCGCGCATTCTACTGACCAGTGTTGACCCATCGATCTTAATACTTTCCCAACGGCAGCACTGTATATACCTGACCCTATCGTAGAAGCTGACTACCTCCGTTTCAGAGAGGGTTTATGATCAGCCAGAGTCGGTACTTAACCCCTCCACAAGAAGCCCTGGCGCGCTGCCGCCCGGGAAAGTGTTAAAGACCAAAGGGCCTCTTTGAAAGCAGAAAACGCACCTTGCATTAGTTCCCACATCAGCCAGAATGATGCATCAATAACCGAACACTAATAATAATACCAACAACAACAGTATGGAGTACCTCCTACGTGTACGCAACCCTTGAAGGATGCCAAAGTATACAAACACATGCGCATTTTTCACCTCTGCAGGGCCAATGAAACCCGCGCATTCTACTCACCAGTGTTGACCCATCGATCTTAATACTTTCCCAACGGCAGCACTGTATATACCTGACCCTATCGTAGAAGCTGACTACCTCCGTTTCAGAGAGGGTTTATGATCAGCCAGAGTCGGTACTTAACCCCTCCGCAAGAAGCCCTGGCGCGCTGTCGCCCGGGAATGTGTTAAAGACCAAAGGGCCTCTTTGAAAGCAGAAAACGCACCTTGCATTAGTTCCCACATCAGCCAGAATGATGCATCAATAACCGAACACTAATAATAATACCAACTACAACAGTATGGAGTACCCTCTACGTATACGCAACCCTTGAAGGATGCCCAAGTATACAAACACATGCGCATTCTTCACCTTTGCAGGTCCAATGAAACCCGCGCATTCTACTGACCAGTGTTGACCCATCGATCTTAATACTTTCCCAACGGCAGCACTGTATATACCTGACCCTATCGTAGAAGCTGACTACCTCCGTTTCAGAGAGGGTTTATGATCAGCCAGAGTCGGTACTTAACCCCTCCACAAGAAGCCCTGGCGCGCTGCCGCCCGGGAAAGTGTTAAAGACCAAAGGGCCTCTTTGAAAGCAGAAAACGCACCTTGCATTAGTTCCCACATCAGCCAGAATGATGCATCAATAACCGAACACTAATAATAATACCAACAACAACAGTATGGAGTACCTCCTATGTGTACGCAACCCTTGAAGGATGCCAAAGTATACAAACACATGCGCATTTTTCACCTCTGCAGGGCCAATGAAACCCGCGCATTCTACTCACCAGTGTTGACCCATCGATCTTAATACTTTCCCAACGGCAGCACTGTATATACCTGACCCTATCGTAGAAGCTGACTACCTCCGTTTCAGAGAGGGTTTATGATCAGCCAGAGTCGGTACTTAACCCCTCCGCAAGAAGCCCTGGCGCGCTGTCGCCCGGGAATGTGTTAAAGACCAAAGGGCCTCTTTGAAAGCAGAAAACGCACCTTGCATTAGTTCCCACATCAGCCAGAATGATGCATCAATAACCGAACACTAATAATAATACCAACTACAACAGTATGGAGTACCCTCTACGTATACGCAACCCTTGAAGGATGCCCAAGTATACAAACACATGCGCATTCTTCACCTTTGCAGGTCCAATGAAACCCGCGCATTCTACTGACCAGTGTTGACCCATCGATCTTAATACTTTCCCAACGGCAGCACTGTATATACCTGACCCTATCGTAGAAGCTGACTACCTCCGTTTCAGAGAGGGTTTATGATCAGCCAGAGTCGGTACTTAACCCCTCCACAAGAAGCCCTGGCGCGCTGCCGCCCGGGAAAGTGTTAAAGACCAAAGGGCCTCTTTGAAAGCAGAAAACGCACCTTGCATTAGTTCCCACATCAGCCAGAATGATGCATCAATAACCGAACACTAATAATAATACCAACAACAACAGTATGGAGTACCTCCTACGTGTACGCAACCCTTGAAGGATGCCAAAGTATACAAACACATGCGCATTTTTCACCTCTGCAGGGCCAATGAAACCCGCGCATTCTACTCACCAGTGTTGACCCATCGATCTTAATACTTTCCCAACGGCAGCACTGTATATACCTGACCCTATCGTAGAAGCTGACTACCTCCGTTTCAGAGAGGGTTTATGATCAGCCAGAGTCGGTACTTAACCCCTCCGCAAGAAGCCCTGGCGCGCTGTCGCCCGGGAATGTGTTAAAGACCAAAGGGCCTCTTTGAAAGCAGAAAACGCACCTTGCATTAGTTCCCACATCAGCCAGAATGATGCATCAATAACCGAACACTAATAATAATACCAACTACAACAGTATGGAGTACCCTCTACGTATACGCAACCCTTGAAGGATGCCCAAGTATACAAACACATGCGCATTCTTCACCTTTGCAGGTCCAATGAAACCCGCGCATTCTACTGACCAGTGTTGACCCATCGATCTTAATACTTTCCCAACGGCAGCACTGTATATACCTGACCCTATCGTAGAAGCTGACTACCTCCGTTTCAGAGAGGGTTTATGATCAGCCAGAGTCGGTACTTAACCCCTCCACAAGAAGCCCTGGCGCGCTGCCGCCCGGGAAAGTGTTAAAGACCAAAGGGCCTCTTTGAGAGCAGAAAACGCACCTTGCATTAGTTCTTGCATCAGCCAAAATAATGCATCAACAACCGAACACTAATAATAATACCTACAACACCAGTATGGAGTACTTCCTACGTCTACGCAACCCTCAAAGGAGGGCTCAGGTACATGGACACATTTGCATTCTTGACCTTGAGCAGAACACGCACCTCGCATTAGTTCTTGCATCAAACAGAATGATGCACCAATAACCGAACACCACACACTATAATAGCAACAACAACAGTTTGGAGTACCCCCTACGTCTGGGCATAACTCAACGGACAACCCAGGTACATAAACACATTCGCCTTTTTGACCTTGAGCAGAACACGCACTTCGATTTAGTTCTTGCATCAAACAGAATGATGCATCAATAACCGAACACCACACACAATAATACCAACAACAACAGTTTGGGGTTCCACCTACGTCTACGCAACCCTCAAAGGACGGCCCAGGTACATGGACACATTCGCCTTTTTGACCTTGAGCAGAACACGCACCTTGCATTAGTACTTGCATCAAACAGAATGATGCATCAATAACCGAACACCACACACAATAATACCAACAACAACAGTTTGGATTACCACCTACGTCTACGCAACCCTCAAAGGACGGCCCAGGTACATGGACACATTTGCATTCTTGACCTTGAGCAGAACACGCACCACGCATTAGTTCTTGCATCAAACCGAATGATGCATCAATAACCGAACACCACACACAATAATAGCAACAACAACAGTTTGGAGTACCACCTGCGTCTACCCAACCCTCAAAGGACGGCCCAGGTACATGGACACATTCGCCTTTTTGACCTTGAGCAGAACACGCACCTCGCATTAGTTCTTGCATCAAACAGAATGATGCATCAATAACCGAACACCACACACAATAATACCAACAACAACAGTTTGGAGTACCACCTACGTCTACGCAACCCTCAAAGGACGGCCCAGGTACATGGACACATTTGCATTCTTGACCTTGAGCAGAACACGCACCACGCATTAGTTCTTGCATCAAACAGAATGATGCATCAATAACCGAACACCACACACAATAATACCAACAACAACAGTTTGGAGTACCACCTACGTCTACGCAACCCTCAAAGGACGGCCCAGGTACATGGACACATTCGCCTTTTGACCTTGAGCAGAACACGCACCTCGCATTAGTTTGCGCATCAGACAGAATGATGCATCAATAACCGAACACCACACACAATAATACCAACAACAACAGTTTGGAGTACAACCTACGTCTACCCAAGCCTCAAAGGACGGCCCTGGTACATGGACACATTCGCCTTTTTGACCTTGAGCAGAACACGCACCTTGCATTAGTTTGCGCTTCAGACAGAATGATGCATCAATAACCGAACACCACACACAATAATACCAACAACAACAGTTTGGAGTACAACCTACGTCTACCCAAGCCTCAAAGGACGGCCCTGGTACATGGACACATTCGCCTTTTTGACCTTGAGCAGAACACGCACCTTGCATTAGTTCTTGCATCAAACAGAATGATGCATCAATAACCGAACACCACACACAATAATAGCAACAACAACAGTTTGGAGTACCACCTACGTCTACGCAACCCTCAAAGGACGGCCCAGGTACATGGACACATTCGCCTTTTTGACCTTGAGCAGAACACGCACCTTGCATTAGTTCTTGCATCAAACAGAATGATGCATCAATAACCGAACACCACACACAATAATACCAACAACAACAGTTTGGAGTACCACCTACGTCTACGCAACCCTCAAAGGACGGCCCAGGTACATGGACACATTTGCATTCTTGACCTTGAGCAGAACACGCACCACGCATTAGTTCTTGCATCAAACAGAATGATGCATCAATAACCGAACACCACACACAATAATAGCAACAACAACAGTTTGGAGTACCACCTACGTCTACGCAACCCTCAAAGGACGGCCCAGGTACATGGACACATTCGCCTTTTTGACCTTGAGTAGAACAAGCACCTCGCATTAGTTTGCGCATCAGACAGAATGATGAATCAAAAATCGAACACCACACACAATAATACCAACAACAACAGTTTGGAGTACCACCTACGTCTACGCAACCCTCAAAGGACGGCCCAGGTATATGGACACATTTGCATTCATGACCTTGAGCAGAACACGCACCACGCATTAGTTCTTGCATCAAACAGAATGATGCATCAATAACCGAACACCACACACAATAATACCAACAACAACATTTTGGGGTTACACCTACGTCTACGCAACCCTCAAAGGACGGCCCAGGTACATGGACACATTCGCCTTTTTGACCTTGAGCAGAACACGCACCTCGCATTAGTTTGCGCATCAGACAGAATGATGCATAAATAACCGAACACCACACACAATAATACCCACAACAACAGTTTGGAGTGCCACCTACGTCTACGCAACCCTCAAAGGACGGCCCAGGTACATGGACACATTTGCATTCTTAACCTTGAGCAGAACACGCACCGCGCATTAGTTCTTGCATCAAACAGAATGATGCATCAATAACCGAACACCACACACAATAATAGCAACAACAACAGTTTGGAGTACCACCTACGTCTACGCAACCCTCAAAGGACGGCCCAGGTACATGGACACATTCGCCTTTTTGACCTTGAGTAGAACAAGCACCTCGCATTAGTTTGCGCATCAGACAGAATGATGAATCAAAAATCGAACACCACACACAATAATACCAACAACAACAGTTTGGAGTACCACCTACGTCTACGCAACCCTCAAAGGACGGCCCAGGTATATGGACACATTTGCATTCATGACCTTGAGCAGAACACGCACCACGCATTAGTTCTTGCATCAAACAGAATGATGCATCAATAACCGAACACCACACACAATAATAGCAACAACAACAGTTTGGAGTACCGCCTACGTCTACCCAACCCTCAAAGGACGGCCCAGGTACATGGACACATTCGCCTTTTTGACCTTGAGCAGAACACGCACCTCGCATTAGTTCTTGCATCAAACAGAATGATGCATCAATAACCGAACACCACACACAATAATAGCAACAACAACAGTTTGGAGTACCACCTACGTCTACGCAACCCTCAAAGGACGGCCCAGGTACATGGACACATTTGCCTTTTTGACCTTGAGCAGAACACGCACCTCGCATTAGTTTGCGCATCAGACAGAATGATGCATCAATAACCGAACACCACACACAATAATACCAACAACAACAGTTTGGAGTATCACCTACGTCTACGCAACCCTCAAAGGACGGCCCAGGTACATGGACACATTTGCATTCTTGACCTTGAGCAGAACACGCACCTCGCATTAGTTCTTGAATCAAACAGAATGATGCATCAATAACCGAACACCACACACAATAATAGCAACAACAACAGTTTGGAGTACCACCTACGTCTACCCAACCCTCAAAGGACGGCCCAGGGACATGGACACATTCGCCTTTTTGACCTTGAGCAGAACACGCACCTTGCATTAGTTCTTGCATCAAACAGAATGATGCATCAATAACTGAACACCACACACAATAATAGCAACAACAACAGTTAGGAGTACCACCTACGTCTACCCAACTCTCAAAGGACGGCCCAGGTACATGGACACATTCGCCTTTTTGACCTTGAGCAGAACACGCACCTCGCATTAGTTCTTGCATCAAACAGAATGATGCATCAATAACCGAACACCACACACAATAATAGCAACAACAACAGTTTGGAGTACCACCTACGTCTACCCAAGCCTCAAAGGACGGCCCAGGTACATGGACACATTTGCATTCTTAACCTTGAGCAGAACACGCACCGCGCATTAGTTCTTGCATCAAACATAATGATGCATCAATAACCGAACACCACACACAATAATAGCAACAACAACAGTTTGGAGTACCACCTACGTCTACCCAACTCTCAAAGGACGGCCCAGGTACATGGACACATTCGCCTTTTTGACCTTGAGCAGAACACGCACCTCGCATTAGTTCTTGCATCAAACAGAATGATGCATCAATAACCGAACACCACACACAATAATAGCAACAACAATAGTATGGAGTACCACCTACGTCTACGCAACCCTCAAAGGACGGCCCAGGTACATGGACACATTTGCATTCTTAACCTTGAGCAGAACACGCACCGCGCATTAGTTCTTGCATCAAACATAATGATGCATCAATAACCGAACACCACACACAATAATAGCAACAACAACAGTTTGGAGTACCACCTACGTCTACCCAAGCCTCAAAGGACGGCCCAGGTACATGGACACATTCGCCTTTTTGACCTTGAGCAGAACACGCACCTTGCATTAGTTTGCGCATCAGACAGAATGATGCATCAATAACCGAACACCACACACAATAATACCAACAACAACAGTTTGGAGTACCACCTACGTCTACGCAACCCTCAAAGGACGGCCCAGGTACATGGACACATTTGCATTCTTAACCTTGAGCAGAACACGCACCGCGCATTAGTTCTTGCATCAAACAGAATGATGCATCAATAACCGAACACCACACACAATAATACCAACAACAACAGTTTGGAGTACCACCTACGTCTACGCAACCCTCAAAGGACGGCCCAGGTACATGGACACATTTGCATTCTTAACCTTGAGCAGAACACGCACCGCGCATTAGTTCTTGCATCAAACATAATGATGCATCAATAACCGAACACCACACACAATAATAGCAACAACAACAGTTTGGAGTACCACCTACGTCTACCCAAGCCTCAAAGGACGGCCCAGGTACATGGACACATTCGCCTTTTTGACCTTGAGCAGAACACGCACCTTGCATTAGTTTGCGCATCAGACAGAATGATGCATCAATAACCGAACACCACACACAATAATATCAACAACAACAGTTTGGAGTACCACCTACGTCTACGCAACCCTCAAAGGACGGCCCAGGTACATGGACACATTTGCATTCTTAACCTTGAGCAGAACACGCGCCGCGCATTAGTTCTTGCATCAAACAGAATGATGCATCAATAACCGAACACCACACACAATAATAGCAACAACAACAGTTTGGAGTACCACCTACGTCTACCCAACCCTCAAAGGACGGCCCAGGTACATGGACACATTCGCCTTTTTGACCTTAAGCAGAACACGCACCTTGCATTAGTTTGCGCATCAGACAGAATGATGCATCAATAACCGAACACCACACACAATAATACCAACAACAACAGTTTGGAGTACCACCTACGTCTACGCAACCCTCAAAGGACGGCCCAGGTACATGGACACATTTGCATTCTTAACCTTGAGCAGAACACGCACCGCGCATTAGTTCTTGTATCAAACAGAATGATGCATCAATAACCGAACACCACACACAATAATAGCAACAACAACAGTTTGGAGTACCACCTACGTCTACCCAAGCCTCAAAGGACGGCCCAGGTACATGGACACATTCGCCTTTTTGACCTTGAGCAGAACACGCACCTTGCATTAGTTTGCGCATCAGACAGAATGATGCATCAATAACCGAACACCACACACAATAATACTAACAACAACAGTATGGAGTACCACCTACGTCTACGCAACCCTCAAAGGACGGCCCAGGTACATGGACACATTTGCATTCTTAACCTTGAGCAGAACACGCACCGCGCATTAGTTCTTGCATCAAACAGAATGATGCATCAATAACCGAACACCACACACAATAATAGCAACAACAACAGTTTGGAGTACCACCTACGTCTACGCAACCCTTAAAGGACGGCCCAGGTACATGGACACATTCGCCTTTTTGACCTTGAGCAGAACACGCACCTTGCATTAGTTTGCGCATCAGACAGAATGATGCATCAATAACCGAACACCACACACAATAATACCAACAACAACAGTTTGGAGTACCACCTACGTCTACGCAACCCTCAAAGGACGGCCCAGGTACATGGACACATTTGCATTCTTAACCTTGAGCAGAACACGCACCGCGCATTAGTTCTTGCATCAAACAGAATGATGCATCAATAACCGAACACCACACACAATAATAGCAACAACAACAGTTTGGAGTACCACCTACGTCTACCCAAGCCTCAAAGGACGGCCCAGGTACATGGACACATTCGCCTTTTTGACCTTGAGCAGAACACGCACCTTGCAAGTAGAGTAGCTGCAAGAGTTCTGGCTCATTTTCCCATAAGGATTAACATGGGGGTCTAATTTCACATTTCAGCCATTTTGTTTTTCAGCTCATCGAGATGGGCGAGCCTTATTTGTACAACGGGTTGCCAAGTGTATGCTAGGGTGTTGATTTGACAGCACGCGAATTATGCTGAGTCGGTTGCCTACATACGTAATTTATTAATATTATTTATGCGCGCGAGTTTATTTGAATATTTATTAACCATTAAACTTTATTAATTTGGATTACGCAACTTTTATATTATTTTTACCTGATAAAAATTACATGCTCCGGCGAGAATCGAACCCGAGGCTCCGGCGTGACAGACGTGAATACTAACCCATGCGCCAAACTCCAGTTTTAAAAGGGGTACTATCCATATCTGTCTTAATACAATATGGGCAGTATATTTTTAGCTAGCGAAATGCTGTGACGTGCCCACTTTTAAATTACAGGGAAGTTTTCGACATCGGATGATGACGTCCGCGCCGACGCAATATTTTTATGCGGAGCTAATTGTCTTAACTGGTACAGACAGCTTGGGGATATGGTGGGTGGGGTGACAGGACTCTTAAATTATGCGGAGATACGGAGCGCCGCCGCTGGTATACCAACCCTTTTGCACCGCTGGTGATCATTGCAGATATGTTCAACACCTGCCTGTTACAGATACTGTGGAGGAGCTGTCTAACGCAAATTTTATGATAAATTTATGGCATCCTTATACACTATTTTTTATTCTAGGGCAATAAGATTAATGGTATACAAACATTTTTATAGCAGAGTTCTTTCAACCGGATAAATAGATTTAGGTATTTTTACTAGGCAATAAAACATGTTAAAGGTGTAAAATATTTATTTATAATATATCAATAATATAAAACATATATATTTTACAGACGCAAGATATAATGCAATCGGTATAGATGGCGACAATTATTTAATATAATACGTTTATCACATTAAACGATATCTACAATTATTATCATTACAAACGAATATACATAAGCAAAATAATAGAAAATATGTACAAGAGGACAATATATATATACAATAAAAACTATACAATAAAAATATGTACAATAACATAAATAAATAAATATAGAAGATCAACACAAAAATAATAAAACTACTCAAGTACATTACAATGTCTCCAAGGCATATAAGATAATTTTTTGTTACGCATATAGGATATAATGCTATTGATATAGATGGCGGCAATTATTTAATATAATACGTTTATCACATTAAACGATATTCGCAATCATTATTACATCTATTATACATAAGCAAAAATAATGGAAAATATGTACAAGAGAATAATATATATACAATCAAAACTATACAATAAAAATATATACAATAAAATAAATAAATAAATATACAGGAATGATGCTAACATATTAAAGCTACTCCATTATATCACAATGCCCCCAAGGCAGAGTTTCTACCGAGTTGGGTATTAGAAACCGCTTGTTGTCATGAGGACTGAGGGCAATTTTTGTCTGCTCGATGGTCGCAACCTCATGATTAACAGATCTAAACAGTTTTTGCTGTACTGCTGTTTCTGTGTTCTCCCGCAAACACTTGATGTAATCATCAAAGGTGATGCGGTTCTTCACAATGTGCCTCTTGACACCCTTAGCTTTCTTGTCCTTGTCATGCCCCTCAACCCGCAGGGCATACATCTTTGAGCGAAGACCCACAAACTCGGTCATCACCTTACCGGCGTTCTCGTCTTTCATCAGCCCAATGACCTTCTTATTTATGCGGGGGATATTGTACACATTATCTACCAGATAGTCTGAGGTGTCGAAATAATTTTGAGCGTCGTGTCGAATTACGTCATATAAATCAGGACATTCCACCTCGTATATGAGGGAATCGGTGTCTGTATAACAGATGCGGGCCTTATCACCGAATCGACTCCTCATATACGAGTAGTGGAAGTCGTATATTTTTAATTTTGAAATGTCTAAGATGCACATACCTACATATATGGGTTTGTTAAAGTAAACCTCGGTTTTATTGAGCTCAATGGCTACTAAATTTTCATCAAAAATGGTGCTCGATTTGAAATTAGGTTTCGCGATCAACGCCTCAGCACCGTATCGACCCTCCCATTTAGTCAATAATTTCACAATGGAGTGCTTGCGGATATTCTCCATTGTCTTGCCAAATACAGCGTTGTTCATCAGTTTGAACAAATTCTTCTCAAAGTCGTTAGTGGCAGCTGTCCTCAGACGCGTATTTAAATCAATGTACGATTTCAGCCAGGCAGACTGCTTAAATTTCAACACACGATGAATTTTTGTTAATTTTAACCCGTTCTCTAATGCCTGCTGCAAGTTGCGGTAATGTATGATATAGCGTTCTTTATTGAATAAAGTGCCCAATAATTTTGTTTCGCGAGAGTTTGGCGGCGCGCGGTGTTCTGGACAAAATGGGAGGTCGCTATGCGGATCATGAACGGTGTGCGGATACTCTAAATCAACCTCAAGAATGTATCCTTCAGGGTGATCTGCAGGCACATTGAAATTAAAATTGTTTAAATTATCCTCAACCCATTCAAATCCGCCATAAGGTAGGCACTGTGACATTGCCCATCCATACTGGTTGTTGATGTCGTTGTAAATTAAAAATTTCGACGGCTTCCCTGAATCATAGCCAGGCATGTATTTGTTGTTGGCTGCTGCATACCTTTTAGAGCACTGACTCAACCCACCCCGGATACCACGCTCGACAAACAAAACCATATCAATGTCTGTCAATAGTTCGAGATCAACCCCCGTATGTTTAAACATACAATCCCACGTGTATCCGGGTAAGGTGTAATAATGAGCTGGGTCTAGGCCGTAGGTTTTCAAACAGCTCGTGCGGAACTGCTCAAACACATCAGCCAACAATAAAACATCCGTCTTTAAGTATAAATCAGAATATTCACCTAAATTTGTACACCCGAAACTCGCCCATACATTGCAAGCATGTGCATATTCACCATCACTAATTTCGGTGTCAGTTAGTGTGTTATAAAATTTTACTTTTTCCGGAATCTGAGACTCGTCTAATTTCGACCATGAATCCACAAAATCGTATGGAAACACACCTTTACGTGTAAGCAAATTAAATTTCGACTCGTCTAAACCGGGAAACTGGGATTTTAAATTTGGAAAAGTGTTTAAATAAGATGCTAATGTTTCTAGACCGCTTGCCAAAAATCTGCAGGAATCTATAAATCTGAATTTTATGAGGTTATTCGCTACATTTTTTGTAAACGAAATATACCGCTCTTTGTTTATCGGAATCAAATCAACACGACCCTCAAAATCTTTGGCTAGATTTTTAATAATGAAATGTGCGTCATAACCGCTTAAATTATGAAAGACGACAGGTATCACGTGACTATCCTGATAGTTAATGTTACATTTTTCGTGTGCAGCTCCACGATACTTGCCGGTAAGGTGACAATGGTCCCGGACTCTGACGTCGCGGATGTCAAAGTCTTGCTCGCAGATGTGACAGTGTGCAATTGATACGAATTCCAGCTGTTGTGCAGGTGTAAGAGGCTCCATTGGAAGGGGGCATAGAAACACAGTCTCAACATCTTCAGCCAGCTGCTTCATTTCGGCTGCAAACCATTGCCGACAATCCTCACCACGGTAACTCCTATAAAAACTCAGCGAATTGTCATATGAGCATTTGACAAAATATGCAGCACTATGGGGCGTATGGTCTTGCAACGTTGTTGTTGTTGCAGTAGGTGTATGGCCTTGAGGTGGGGTCAATAAACACTCTAAGTCCGCGTATACAATGAACGGTGCAGCCTCCTTGTTCATATGATTCTTGAACCGAATGCTGGCATTTTCGGGCGTCGGCAGGCGAACCTTGCACTCGTTCATTGAAATACAGTCTACAATATGCGTCTCCAACTTGAGTGAAGATCGGAAGTAATGTAGGCAGCGGTCGCAGAAGTATTTCCGTCCATTCTCTTTGCTCAGCTGTGTGGATACTAGGCGGCTGAGATTCTTTATCCACACATAGTGGAAGCGAGGAGTGCAGCCATCATCGTCTTCGCCGTCATATACATCCTGGAGAAGTAGCAGGTTGACGTGTTTGGTCTGCCTGTTTTTTGTCAGATGTGTTGGAACCACGTTGAATTTCTTCCCCGACTTCTCCAGGATGTACACGTTCACAGACAAGTTGTTCTGGGCCTCGAACCGCGGGATCTGCTTGACCGTCATTGGCATCACAATATTCTTCAACTTCAGCACCTCAGAGTAGTGCGGGTATGAAGACGTCCTATCACTATTTTTTTGGACAGGATGTAGGGCCGATGTTACTGCCCATCCAAAACATGCCTCATCCTGGTTTTGCACATTGATGCACGCTTTCTTTAATTTGATGGGTTCGGGCAGCTCAATGTACGACGATCCCAGTTGAGGTGTGAATTTGTTGATGTTGAAGACGATATTCACAATCGTAGCCAGACTCCAGCCGCTATCCCTTTCCTGGAAAACAAAATAAATAGATTTAATTTACCGTTATTATTGCAGATCTTTTTAAACGTACTTGAAATTCCTCCAACTGCATTAAAATGGGTCCTCCAACGTTGGCGGCAAACCATTCAGCCAGATCGGTATCGCGGTAGATGGGGGAATTTTTGGTTTTGAGATGTTTGAACTCAAACATCTCCACGTCGGCTTTCATGGTCACAAACTCCCCACAAAAGACAGCATTCACTTTTGCCGACGCCTCCTTCTTGAGGACGTTCTTTATACGTCCGGTGAATAACTTCTGGGCGTCTTGAAGGAATTCGGCGACGTCCTTGTGCTGCAGGTTAACGACGAGTCCAGTCCGCAATCTGCTGCTGAACGCGGACTGCTGGTCAACCCATTTCACCCGCAGACTGGCGTAATTGGCACGGTTGGGATTGGTGGGCTTGTACCCTGCACCGGAAATCCCTCGTAGAGCCTTCAGCATGCATCGAAAGCCCTGCATGAGGGATATGCAGCCCAGAACATGCTGCTTCTCCCCAACGGATTTTGCAGCCTTGAGGGCAGCATCCATCATCCGCAGATCTTTGCTGCACTTCTTGATCGCCGGCTCGATGGCAGGAGGATCATCTCTGACGGCGATCACGTGGGCACGCGTCTCCTCCACAAGTCTTGAAAAAGACTGATTTTTGTTTATTGAAGTTGAAGCCATTTTCTATAAAATGTTATAGATATATTATCTAAACAATATTTTATAAGGTTTATCGTTCAGTTGAAAATAAATTTGGGAGATATGTGTGTATAATAACAAGAGTATAGTACGATAATGCATGGGGGGAAGCGTAGAACGCCATCTCGTGTTTGAAAATTAAACTACCATGGGAATATCATCTCCACAGAGTTGATGTTCAAATGTGTACAACTATTTAAATTTTAATAATTATGTAATTGGAATGTATACTCAAATTAACCATGAAAATATTATTTCACCATCAAATTGACGCTTATCATAATGGACCGTTAATATTACTGCGTGAAATATAGTTTACAAAATTGCATGCAAGTAATTTACATAATAAAACATACTAATTGCAGATCTATTATAATGTGTAGAAATAGCAAATTAATGTATCGCGAAGTTTCAACTGGCTGAACAGAACGTTACGACATACAACTTTTTGCGAATGAGTAAATCGATGGAAACCTACGCTTATATGCCCTCTAGCCCGCCAAACATTTAAATTTAGACCAATCACAGAGCTCAATATTTCAGTCAATCAGCGATCAGATGTAGCAATTGTGTTAAAAACACCCCCTTGAGAGCAACATTTGTGCTAGTTTTGCATAAGAAACAATGCAATTTCATATGAAATCAGGTAATCTGCACACTTTTTCCATATGTTTACATGTAAAATGAAGCACAACTAATACTTCTTAAGAAAATTAGCTGTATATCACACACACACACACACACACACACACACACACACACACACACACACACACACACACACACACACACACACACACACACACACACACACACACACACACACACACACACACACACACACACACACACACACACACACACACACACACACACACACACACACACACACACACACACACACACACACACACACACACACACACACACACACACACACACACACACACACACACACACACACACACACACACACACACACACACACACACACACACACACACACACACACACACACACACACACACACACACACACACACACACACACACACACACACACACACACACACACACACACACACATATTTATTATAAAATTATCACGGTCAATCTTTATTAGCATGATGCCTCTCGACGTTGTAGTTACCTTCACCAGCTGTCATTATCAGGGTCCACAGCCCATAAATTGAAAGGATCTATCCGTATGGGCGTGAGGTCCACCAACTGGTGATCATGCCAATCATCCTCGTCTGAGCCGTACGCATCGTCGATATCTTCGTGAGAGGTGTCTCCACCGGAGATGCTCTCACCCGAGGTGGTCTCATCGGAGATGCCCCCCTCTGTGCTGACTACCGGTACAGGTTGTGGGGCTGCCTGCGTCTCGGGTTGTGGGGTTGATGCGGAGTTTGTAGTGCCCCCCAAGTAAATCCTAAACCGTATGGTTATGAGGCTTCTGCAAACTCCACATCTCGCCAGCCGGGAAACACACGCCCCACAAAACGCGTGACCGCAGTTGACGAGGTAGTGCACCACATTCGTCAGACATATGGGGCATCTCCCCACATCGCTCCCATCTACAAATTCTATTTAAATATTATTAGAGTTATATAAAATTTAATTGATTAATTACGTGCCTTCATCAGCAGTCATGTCTTGATACCCCAAATCCATTATCATGGCACAATATTAGCAGCGCGGTGATACGTCTAGAATATAATATAAATCTTTATAATACATGTGAGGTGCCTCACACCCACCTGCCTCACGCATGCCCCACACATGTCTCATACCTATCCCACACCTATCCCACAGCTGTCTCACACATGTCTCACCCCAGCCTCACACATGTCTCACCCCAGCCTCATGCATGTATCATAGTGTTTCTCAGCGTCTCACACGTCTCGCTGGAGTATATAAAGAGCACCCCATCGTATAGACTTCAGTTAAAGTCTAGATCTCAGATGGATAGGATGGGTATTGATTTCCGTAGTCAAAATGGCGCATCAGCAGCAGGTTGTCAAACATGGCAGAAAAAACTGATTGACAGCCGAGTACAAGTTGCCACACCACAACAATATTTCGATGGCAAATATAACATTCATCAGATGCAGGGCTCTCATCACCCCTCTAATGAGTATCCGCAGCATGAAAATACTGGCAAGAGTAAAGTTGAAAAATCTAATCACTTGCTAAAGAAAGGTACATCCCGTAGTCGATGTATTGAATGCTACCGATCAATAGCCCAGCAACACGGTCGACTGACTGCACAAAGGCGAGCTAGGAATATTAAGTGGAAATGTGTGCAGTGTAAAATGGCATTTTGCTTGGCGTGTTTCAACAAAACCCATTTCTCGAGGTCTCAGTTTTGAGGATGTGCTGCATCTATAATTACACATGCGTATGTTTTCTATATAAAACTATCCCTTGATAGCAATATATAATGTCTACAATTATTATTATTAAGTATTGCCCTGTAATGTGATTATAATTGCTATTGTAAAGTGTTTCTATATGCTAATAAAAATATTTATATTGTATGAAACCTGCAATTTATTTACATCTCCCATCCATTTAATTATAAACAGGCTCATCTGAATTAGTTGCGTATTTTAGCTTCATGCACTCGGCGTTTAGCTTGATTTAATCAATTCGCGTCACGATTTAATTATAGTTAAACCCATTGTTAAACCCATTGTAAAACCGGCCATAATTTCTATTTAGAAGGAGTCTCACGCCTGCACCACATCTATGCTACACGTGTACCACAGCTGTCCCACAGCTGTCTCACACCTGTACCACAGTGTCTCATACCCGTCCCACACGTCGCACAGGTGTATATGAACACCTCCGCCACTTCTTATCAACTTCAGTTGAAGTCTAGATTCCAGATGAATAGGATGGATATTTATTACCCCAATCAAAATGCTGCATCAGAGTTTACTGTTTTACAAAACGATATGTTCTTTATGCTTAAAGTAGTTTTACTAAACTTTAAGTTGATCAACAGTTTGTAATCTAATTAGGTACAAGATGTAAATAAATTCATCATTGTTTCCTTAGTTATGGTTATACTTAGCATGCGTGAGTTTGGTGTATAACCTGTCTCAGGTAGTTGTTTGTAAAGCAGGTCAGAGCAGCTCAAAAACAGGTTAAAGCAACTCAAAAACAGGTCCGGTGGGGGCGGAGACTCAGCATCAATTTAAAATAATTTGGTGGTGTTGGCTGTGGTGGCGACTGTATAGATGTTTAAACCGTTTAAAAAGCTGTTTGCCATGTTTCAAAAGCTGCTTAGCTGTTTGAAAAGCTGTTTGACTGTTCCAAAAGCTGTTTAGCTGTTTGAAAAAGCTGTGTTTGACCTGTTTGATAACCTGTATGAGCTGTTTGAAAACCTGTTCAGTAAATATGTATACAAATTAGTACCGTCATACATTAAGTTGTTAAGAACCGTATGTAAAGAGAGGTTTGAATATCAATAGGAGGTCATAATATAAGTATTATGGCGAGTATGAAATCTCTCCAATAAAGTTCCACGTTATTTTTGGTTAATTAATAGACAGCTTAAAACCTCTCGATATTACCGCGTGTACTTTCTATAATAATTTTCACCCCATAATAAATTCATGTAGTTTATAATATAATAAAACATCTATTCGACTGCTACATTTAAAATATTCCGCAGGGAGTTACTAGCCCCGATTGTGTAAATATTAAGCAATTTTATCTTGAAATAATACATATGTAATCTTTGAGATACCCCTCTAATAAAATAAATGTCTCGGTTTCAATCAGCTGTCTACAATTTAATACTTGAGGGGTTCATTAAATTTTAATAAAAACTAATTTAAGCTCAAAGTACAGATCGTTTTGTGTAGCGGCGGCCCCCATGCGTACTGTAAAATTATAGTGAAAATCCCCCAAAAGATGTCGATGAGTTGTTTCGAGGAAGGTAATCGAAACATCGTCATGCAATCAAATTTTTGGCAACAAGTAATAGATGATAGTGTACTTACCAAAAATAAAGAAGCAAAACTTGAACTTGAAACTTGAAGCTTGACGAAGAACACAAAACACGCGGAGATATAAACTGGGTACAGCAGACAGCGCGAAGGTTTAAAAGTGAATGGTTTAAAACTTATAAAAATCTACGCTTTTATACCCTTAATTCTATCGTCGCAATGATTTCTAGCGGCATAATCATGTTCCCACGAACCCAAAAAAAAAATAAAAAAATAGAATGATTTAATAGTCAGCCTATGTTTTTTATACATCCTGTATTAGTGTCACCCTCCTCGAAGATTTAATGGGTAATATATCTTCTGATCTTATTAACATGGGGTCTAAAAAAAAAAAATATCCCGTGTTTTTTTTATACCTGATAAACCCTTGTCTTCAATGATTTACGGTTAGATAAGCGCGGTCTCACGAACCTAAGAATGATTTAATAATCTGTCGGATTTTTAATACGGCGGAGGGTGCGGTTTTTATTGTGTGAGGTGATGGGCGATTTCCGTGACCGTGCTTTGTAATTTACCGCCAAACATATGCGGCTCAGATGCGCTCCACCTCCCCCCGGTGCGCGGGAGATTCCATAATGTAATGTAAATTAGAGCAATTGTATGCAAATACCGCGGATAATCGCGTAATTAGAGCGATTGTATGCAAATACCACGGATAATCGTGTAATTAGAGCAATTGTATGCAAATACCGCGGATAAGCTGGCGTAATTAGTGCAATTATGTGTAAATACCGCGGGATAGCTGGCGTAATTAGAGCAATTGTATGCAAATACCATGTTTTTATACATTATAAACCCTTGTCCGCATTGATTTACAGTTGCATAAGCGCGTTCCCGCAAATCCAACTTTTCTTTCTGCTTAATAGAATATTATTATACATATGAATTTTTTTTTTTTTTATTACATATGCCGGTATAATACTTTTTCGAAGTTTGTATAGCAGCATTAGTTTGGATATCTGTATTCGCTGGTGTACTAAAACTATTTTGTTGGATATATTCTCGAGGAGTTTGTAATTATTGTTGGATAATTATAAAATTTTAATATTTACTTAATTTTCTGTGTACATTGAAGACTAACTTAATATTCAGAATAATTCCAGCATGTGAGGTGATTACCCGCATAGTATGAAAACGAGCCTATGCTTGAAGCTAATTATTATTTTTTTTTTTTTTGATTTTTGAATTTTTTTTTTATTACGACGCGTAATGTAACGGAATTCCTAAGGTTATGACCATAGCATTTTATCACATATCAATAATTGATCAGTAGCCTGTAACACACACACACACACACAGCATCTGAAAACGATTTTATGGGTAATATAAATAAATATGCCGTATTTTTTTTTTTCTGTTAAAACATAATTTTATAACGCTTTTTTGTCGACTTGACATAAAATGGTCGCATGTACGTGCATCATCGGCGCAATTCATCATCTATGCCCTCCAACGCTGTATATAGGTAATACCCAACTTTTTTTTTTATTTTGCATAATAAATTAATATTATACATCTGAATTTTTTTTTTTTATTACATATACCGGTATAATGCTTTTTCGAAGTTTGTATAGCAGCATTAGTTTGGATATCTGTATTCGCCGGTGTACTAAAACTATTTTGTTGGATATATTCTCTAGGAGTTTGTAATTATTGTTGGATAATTATAAAATTTTAATATTTACATAATTTTCTGTGTACATTGAAAACTAACTTAATATTCAGAATAATTCCAGCATGCGAGGTGATTACCCGCATAGTATGAAAACGAGCCTATGCTTGAAGCTAATTATTATTTTTTTTTTTTTATTTTTGAAAAAATTTTTTTATTACGACGCGTAATGTAACGGAATTCCTAAGGTTATGACCATAGCATTTTATCACATATCAATAATTGATCAGTAGCCTGTAACACACACACACACACACACAGCATCTGAAAACGATTTTATGGGTAATATAAATAAATATGCCGTATTTTTTTTTTCTGTTAAAACATAATTTTATAACGCTTTTTTGTCGACTTGACATAAAATGGTCGCATGTACGTGCATCATCGGCGCAATTCATCATCTATGCCCTCCAACGCTGTATATAGGTAATACCCAACTTTTTTTTATTTTGCATAATAAATTAATATTATACATCTGAATTTTTTTTTTTATTACATATACCGGTATAATGCTTTTTCGAAGTTTGTATAGCAGCATTAGTTTGGATATCTGTATTCGCCGGTGTACTAAAACTATTTTGTTGGATATATTCTCTAGGAGTTTGTAATTATTGTTGGATAATTATAAAATTTTAATATTTACATAATTTTCTGTGTACATTGAAAACTAACTTAATATTCAGAATAATTCCAGCATGTGAGGTGATTAACCACATAGTATGAAAACGAGCCTATGCTTGAAGCTAATTATTTTTTTATTTTTTTATTTTTTTTTTTATTATGACGTGTATGTAACGGAATTCATAAGGTTACAGACCGTGGCATTTTACAGCATAGCGAGAATTGATCAGTAGCCTGTAACACACACACACACACACACAGCATCTGAAAACGATTTTATGGGTAATATAAATAAATAAATATACAGTAATATTTATAATTTTTTTTATTTTTTTTTTTTAATTTAAAAACATTTTGTCCCCGGGTGGTTATATACGGCAAAATGGACACATGCATGTGCATTGTCTGCACATATCCCTATGTATTTGCTCCACCGCCGCATATAAATAATTGCGGAGCGAGCACCCGGTCTGCAAGCGATTTGTATATCTGCCGTCTGGTGATGGTGTGGCCGAGTATGTTATACCCGGGGCACACGGTTGCTGCTGCTGCCCTAGGTGGGTGGGTGGCCGATTCGTTGTTCTTTCTCGGGGGACCCTGCCCACCGGATATGCCCTTGCATCCGGCTGGGGGTTGCTGCATGGCTGGGGGTTGTTGTAGGGTGATGGTGCGGCTGGTATATATCCCTGCGTCGATCTGGACGCGTATGGACTCCACGGCATGTATGAGCTTCTTGGGGGATATGAGGATGATTGTGTGTGCCTTTGTGAACTCACTTCCTCATCGTCGCTGTCGACCACATACACTATATTGTCAGACATTGTTGTAATAATATAAGTGAAACTGATGAGAATCTTAATACACGCACTTTTATATTGCATTTTCGCAGTGGCTCAGCTGCAGTTTAAAAAATCTTCTGTTGAGTATCGAGGTGGGGGTGTGAGCCCTAATACGCAATCCGTATTGGTGCTATAGATTTTAAACCCTATCAATATTACTAAGCTCATGCCTCCGTCATATATTGGCGTTGTTTGATTGGTCGAGAATTTTCATTCTAAGCCCCCTGTATTATGTTTTGCACAAACCACCCCTAAATATTTTCTAGAAGCATGTCTGAGCTAAAATTGGTGTGTGCACGATCGTAAATTAACATTGTGTCCGCGCGTCGGTTCTATTATTTTGTAAATTATCCTCGCCCCGAAGGTGCACAAAAACGCCTTATCAATATGACTGGCTTTGAAATGATTCTTATCCTAGGCTGACGGTGCTCTGTTCTTAAAACCGCGTCGTAAATTCTCGATTTATTATCCATTCTGTGCCGCCGTTGATATTCAAAAAAAACACCCCAACAATTGCGTGGGGTATGCCATTCTTAAAACTGCGCCGTAAATTCACAATATTATTGGCCCCCTCGGGATCCCACGCCGCTGTATGAAAAAGTTGATAATAGAGTGGAGAGGAGTTATTGTTCAGCCAGTGTCCCCGTCGCTATTCAAAGAACATCGCAACAATTGGGCTGGACTTTGGGGTGATTCTTACACTAGACCGGTGGTGTTCCCGTTCTTAAAACCGCGTCGTAAATTCTCGATTTATTAATCATCCCGTGCCGCCGTCGTTATTCAAATAACGCCCCAGCAATTGCGTGGGGTACGCCATTCTTAAAACTGCGCCGTAAATTCGCAATATTATTGGCCCCCTCGGGATCCCACGCCGCTGTATGAAAAAAGTTGATAATAGAGTGGAGAGGAGTTATTGTTCATCCAGTGTCCCCGTCGCTATTCAAAAAAACATCGCAACAATTGGGCGGGACTTTGGGGTGATTCTTACACTAGACCGGCGGTGTTCCCGTTCTTAAAACCGCGTCGTAAATTCACAATTTTATTATCATATAACATGTAATTTGATCTCTCGTCCGACATTATCCATACCGGTATATTTTTGGTACACCGATTGGGTCGGCGGGTAGATATGGCGTCTCCGTTCTGATTGCCCAAAGGAAACTCACGGCCGGCATCTGCAAATGGATATACAATCCTTTGGTTACATTTACACTCGGAGCGGATACATGAAAAATGATGTCATACTATGAAGAGTTTAAGTCACCCAATTCACCCCCGGAAATACTTCCGTGATGATCCAACGTATCCAACAAACATTCGATTGAATGTACATAAACACATAACAAGTTTAATTAATAGATATCCTAAAATAGCCATTATTTTTGCTTATGTATAATAGATGTAATAATAATTGTGAATACCGTTTAATGTGCTAAACGTATTATATTAAATAATTGTCGCCATCTATACCGATTGCATTATATCTTGCGCCTGTAAAATATATATGTTTTATTGCCTAGTAAAAATACCTAAATCTATTTATCCGGTTGAAAGAACTCTGCTATAAAAATGTTTGTATACCATTAATCTTATTGCCCTAGAATAAAAAATAGTGTATAAGGATGCCATAAATTTATCGTAAAATTTGCGTTAGACAGCTCCTCCACAGTATCTGTAACAGGCGGGTGTTGAACATATCTGCAATGATCACCAGCGGTGCAAAAGGGTTGGTATACCAGCGGCGGCGCTCCGTATCTCCGCATAATTTAAGAGTCCTGCCACCGCACCCGCTATATCTCCAAGCTGTCTGTACCAGTTAAGACAATTAGCTCCGCATAAAAATATTGCGTCGGCGCGGACGTCACCATCCGATGTCGAAAACTCCCCCGTAATTTAAAAGTGGGGCACGTCACAGCATTTCGCTAGCTAAAAATATACTACCCATATTGTATTAAGACAGATATGGACAGTACCCCTTTTAAAACTGGAGTTTGGCGCATGTGTTAGTATTCCCGTCTGTCATGCCAGCGCCTTCGGGTCGATTCTCACCGGAGCATGTAATTTTTATCAGGTAAAAATTATATAAAAGTTGCGTAATCCAAATTAATAAAGTTTAATGGTTAATAAATATTCAAATAAACTCGCGCGCATATATAATATTAATAAATTAAGTATGTAGGCAACCGACTCAGCATAATTTGCGTGCTGTCAAATCAACACCCTAGCATACACTTGGCAACCCGTTGTACAAATAAGGCTCGCCCATCTCGATGAGCTGAAAAACAAAATGGCTGAAATGTGAAATTAGACCCCCATGTTAATCCTTATGGGAAAATGAGCCAGAACTCTTGCAGCTACTCTACTCTTGCATTAGTTTGCGCATCAGACAGAATGATGCATCAATAACCGAACACCACACACAATAATACTAACAACAACAGTATGGAGTACCACCTACGTCTACGCAACCCTCAAAGGACGGCCCAGGTACATGGACACATTTGCATTCTTAACCTTGAGCAGAACACGCACCGCGCATTAGTTCTTGCATCAAACAGAATGATGCATCAATAACCGAACACCACACACAATAATAGCAACAACAACAGTTTGGAGTACCACCTACGTCTACGCAACCCTTAAAGGACGGCCCAGGTACATGGACACATTCGCCTTTTTGACCTTGAGCAGAACACGCACCTCGCATTAGTTTGCGCATCAGATAGAATGATGCATCAATAACTGAACACCTTGGATTTTTTATTTCAATTAGGAGTCGCCATTTTAGGCCTGGTAATAAAACGTGAATCACCCGGTATATATCTGTAACATAAATAATGCTTTTATAATTTTTAAATGTGATTTTAATTAAATATATTTGCATATATCGGCATATATTTGAAATGTTGGTGCATGTTTTTTAAATTTTGCGTGCATATATATATGCGCATATTTTCGTCTTTTTTCGTGCATATTTGTCCGTGCTTTAATTATAATGTACATCAAATTTATACCTATTTTTTAGCATTTATAACGCAAATTAACTTTTCTATCGTTTGAAAAATGGACATTTGACTATTATTTCATATAAATAACAAGTAGTTCAAAGTACCGATATAGAAATATAGAAATCAACTAAAAAACTGCAACAAGCTCTTCACGAAGTCTTCCACGTGTTGGTCAGAGGTAGAATAGTGTCACTTTTATAGCGACATGTAGATAATAAATGGATAATGAATGAAGTAAGTTAATTGCGATTTTTCGATGGGCAATACTTGGTCCTTCCAACGAAGTTAGTTATAAAATGTAATCTTTTACAAATAAATTTCGCTGTTAGTTTTAAATATCCTTACGGGTGAGTTATTAGAGATATGGCATATTACTAACTTTCGAATGGCCGGCACTTGATTAAAGTTGGTCTTTAAGTATTTCAAAAAATCAATGCAGGCCACAAATTTCTCTCTTTGTTTAATTAATGTTAATTAACAATGTACTTTATGTATATACAAGGTGTATCAAAATGATTGTTGTTATGTAATCACTCCAATTCAATTGTGTCGCCTTTCAAATATGTATACTGTACTATTTGAGAACTGTCACTGTCAACTATACCTGTCAACTGTCAGACAACATAATAAAAGTAGTTTGTTAAAATGTACACTGATCAGAAGAACACTTTTATTTTTGAGGCTTACTTTTGTAATGGACGATATGAAAATGGAGAATGGATTTATTCAATTCCAGAGTGAGTTCAGAAATTTCGACACAAGTTCCGCCACAAATTTGAATACTCGGTTTTCTCAACACTGTTTTATGAAAACTGGTAGTGTTCAGAAAGGGAAATTCTCACGCAGATCTTCAGTATCAGGAGAGGTTTTTGCAGATGTTCGTGAACGACTCGAAATAAGCCCTCAAAGTCAATTCGTAAATTAGCTATGCAAGCTAGAATTCCCTTGAGCACCTGCCATAGAATTGTGAGAAAGAGGTTAAATTTACACACATATAGGGTCTCAGTGGTGCAGGAATTGCTGCCAGTAGATCTTCAATGCCGATTGAGTTATAGCCGATGGTTTATGGAAAATTTAAATGACGATCGTTTGCTCCATTTAACATTTTTCAGTGATGAGGCTTGATTCCACCTATCAGGATATGTTAATTCACAAAACTATAGGTGCTGGCATGCTGAAAACCCTAATCTTTTTGTACAAGCACCACTACATCTTCAGAAGGTTGGAATTTGGTTGGCTATGTCTCGCCGTAGAATAATTGGGCCTATATTCTTTCATGACACAATAAACGGTGAGAGATATCGGCAACAAATTGTCCAGCCTTTCATAGACCAATTAGATGATGAAGAATTGCGGAACGGATATTTTCAACAGGATGGTGCAACAGCTAATACAGCCAGAGCAACGTTAGACTATCTGCAAGATTTTTTTGATAATAGACCTGTTAGTCAAGGACTACGGCCGCCACGCCCCTCAGATCTGACTCCATTGGACTACTCAATTTTTGGATATTTAAAAAATAGAGTTTTCCAAAGAAAAGTGCATACGTTGGAAGAGTTAATGGCAGGAATCGTAAATGTTTCCCGAACCATAACTCCTTAAATGCTAATCAACATTTTCAACAATAAAACAAGACGTGTGCAAATGTGTTGACAAGGAAGTGGTACACATTTTCAACATCTGCTTTGATTATATATTTTACTTATTAATTATGTTTTCTGAATATTTGCTCCTTTTCATGTTTCCGTTTATTAAATAAATTACTTTGATTACTTTAATAATTATATAAGATTGTTTAATTGTCTGCTAGTCCTTAATTTGTAATAGTAAAACATTTTGTAACATTGTCAGATTTAAAGTGGTGCAATTATTAGATTTGTCGCAGTTCGTTTATTTCATGAATTCCTGCATGATTTTCAGTTTACAGCAGTTCAGTTTGTACCGTAGAGTAATCTGCCCTACTTGGGGATGTTGCTTGTGAGGGCTTCATTTTCATGCAAATCTGGTTATTTTTATGTACACACAATTTAAGAATTCCCTCGACTATAAAAGTAAGGTTATGTAAATAATTAAATTAATAATAATTAATTAATTTAAAGAATGATGAAGCAGTTCAGTTATAAACATGACGACGAAACAATTGCGAGCAAAGAACTAAAATTTAAAGTTAACTGCTTCGATAGTGTATTAGATGTGACCATACAATCCGTACAAGAAAGGTTTCAATTATTTTCAACATATTCAGATAATTTTATTTTTTTATACATTTCAAAATGTTCTCAGTACCTAGAAAATTAGCAATTGAAACTATGCACCAAATTAGAAAATGTTTTAACAAACAAAGAAAATAATGAACGGGATTTAAATGGTATTGAATTATTGCAATAATTACAGTTCTTACAAAAAAAATTCCCATAGATTAATAATAATAATATTGGCCTTTATTCTTTTAGACCTTTCGGTATAGAATATGTCTTCTCCAAACGAGACAAAAAATTATATTAGCAAAAATGATTAAAATCAAGCATATACAAACACTACTATAGCTCTACGAATTTTGTTAATTATGCCTCTTTTTGTAAAGTGAAACTGAAACTTCTAAGAATTTGGCTATCATTTTTATTTAATCAGATTTATTAATTACCTTAGATATGCAAGAGTTGATAAGGCAATTTGCTAGAAATATCCAAAGTTACTCTTACTAATAAATTATTTTTTAATTTGATATCTCTGTATCATAAATTTCATTATATTATATTATATTTGTATGTATTATCTCATTGTACCTAAATTTTTTTGTAGGGCACTACTATAATAGTTATTTAAGGATTAAGGGAGGTAAGTATTGTTTACCAGTCGAGGTCGAGTTTGCGCCCGAGCGACAGCGAGGGCTTGCAATAAAGTCCGAGACTGGTCAAAACTTACCTCTCGAATTGCTTATAACTGTTTTTCCACTCCTGAAGTTGCTTTAATTGTTTGTGTTTGATTAATTTATTTTCGCAACATTAACAAAATGTCAGTACGGCTTTGGTTGCTAAGACTATTTTTCAAACAAAGTGTGAATGTCAGAAATTGCATTCGTTCAGTTGTAAAATGAATTCCAATGAAAATAAACAAGAAATGGCAATTGAAGAGGCTGAAGATGCTGCCTGTTCCTTCCTACTGCCGGAGAAGTCGAAGGGGCGTTATCAAAATGCGTATACGTGTTTTAAAGAGTGGTGCCTGATAAAGAACGCTATTGAAATTATTTTACTTACTTCCCTGAGGGAGGTAAGTGTTTACTTACTTCCCGTTGTTCATAGTAACCTAAGCTTTATCGGTAAGTGGGGCTTACTTCCATCAAATCAATGTTACAACAGTGTACTTGCCATGCAGGGAGTGGAAAAAAAATGTACTCAATAAAAGATAATTCTTAAAATGTCAACAGTCAACGAAATCAATTTGCATAATATTTATTTGATGTATACATTGACAGGCGTCTGTTTTACTTTATGAATATGTATTAGTCCGAAATGTATTACAAAATGTATGCTTACTAACAAACATATAATTAAATTGGAACTATGTGTGGATACTACTTGGTGAAACATTATGATAAGGTTAAATCAAACACTTGGTTAAAGTTTCACTGTATTGATAGAATAAACCTCTACAATTGTTTCGGCCTCACGAACATTCTCAAGAGTACAGAGATACTAAAATTAAAATTTAACAAATGTGCAATATATACTAAGCTAGAAAAATTTTACAACATGTCAATACATTAATTACAGTCTTGGTTTTTCCGAACGGATGCCGCATAACAAAGGTGTATTATCAAAGATTAATTGTTCAATCGCAATATTATCGCCATTAGTGACCGCTTTTCGAATTTCTAGGACTTCGAGTAAATCCAGCCGTCTCCCTTTGTGTGCGGTGTGCATTACCTCCAGGCTGTCATTTTTGAAGAAATGATTATTCTCAATGCAATGATGCGCTAATCCCGTGTCCTCCTTGTTTTGTAGAATTGCTCTCCGATGTTCTTTCATTCGTGTTATGAAATTCCTTCCTGTTTGGCCGACATAGAATGCGTCACAATCCGCGCACTTAAGTTTGTAAATGCCACTTTTTTATAGAGGATCCACTTTACTTTTATTATTTGATAAAATTGCACCTAGATTAGACTTATTAACTACTATACATTTTAAGCCTAATTAGTACCAAAATTAGCAATAGGTTACGTAAATTAGGCTTAAAATGTATAGTAGTTAATAAGTCTAATCTAGGTGCAATTTTATCAAATAATAAAAGTAAAGTGGATCCTCTACAAAAAAGTGGCATTTACAAACTTAAGTGCGCGGATTGTGACGCATTCTATGTCGGCCAAACAGGAAGGAATTTCATAACACGAATGAAAGAACATCGGAGAGTAATTCTACAAAACAAGGAGGACACGGGATTAGCGCAGCATTGCATTGAGAATAATCATTTCTTCAAAAATGACAGCCTGGAGGTAATGCACACCGAACACAAAGGGAGACGGCTGGATTTACTCGAAATCCTAGAAATTCGAAAAGGGGTCACTAATGGGGATAACATTGTGAATGAACAATTAATCTTTGATAATACGCCTTTGTTATGCGGCATCCGTTCGGTAAAACCAAGACTGTAATTCATTTATTGCCATGTTGTAAAATTTTTCTAGCTTAGTATATATAGCACATTTGTTAAATTTTAATTTTAGTATCTCTGTACTCTTGATAATGGTCGTGAGGCCGAAACAATTGTAGAGGTTTATTCTATTAATACAGTGAAACTTTAACCAAGTGTTTGATTTAACCTAAACATAAAATTATCATATTTTCGGACAGTCGAACATAAATAACTATTGCCGATCAGTTATGAGATCGGCAAGTAATTTTGTTTTCGTCGTAGTTATAGTAACTTGTAGATTCCACTTATTGTCATTGAAATGCCCATTTTAAATAATCTGAAATGAGAGATCGTGTAAAAATAACTGTTATGTTATTGTATACATTTGTAGGAAACTACATTTCATATGTATGTCGACAAAACTACGTAATTTTTTTAATTTTGTCATAATATTTATATAAATATGGAGAAACTCATATGCTGCTTATATTAGTATACTGTGCTACTTGCACCGTTTTAGCTTCGTACCTGTTTAATTATTACAGATTTGAAAATATTGACACATGGTCTTACTTCGTGTTTACCTTTTCATTGGAATTCTTGCAACTCATGTGCCTTTTCTTACCCTAACGAGTTCTCTGTTTATAATTTAAGCTATGCATTTGTAATCTAATATGTACACTCAATTACACACCACTGCGCCCACATATCCCTTGGTCTCCGTATATCCACCCCATGCGCGCTTAATTGTTTGTAGCGTCCGAATCTAATCTAACGCCGACACTTCCCAAATTACGACCCTGAATTTTTTACACGTCGCCCGATATGTCCAGATGAGACCGTAAAATTTTATTTGCGCCCAGAAAAAATATTGGCAACACACGTTAAAGAACAATTTTCTTTAACTTTTTTTTATTTAACATTTGCAGCACTGAATGTACAAACTGTTATATATTGTTGTAATGAAACCTAATGAGTACATTCAGTAACAAATAAAAAAAACGTTACAATAAATTATCAGGTTAAGAAAAAAGACTATACATGAAAAACAAAAACAATACGAATTCTTAATAATAAAATAAATATAAATAAGTAAGTAATTATAAAAACATTAAAGATTATATGAGTTATATAATGAAAGTGTTTTTATAAAAGTTTAAATTTATTTTTTAAATGTATCTGTTACACAATGTGTATATACTATGTTTCATTTTAACAAATCTAAAGTGCAATAAAAACTGAAAATATTTAATTAACCATTAAAATTAATTACTACATAAAAACGATCGCCATCTTCACTTCTGATTCTGTTTTAATAATCTCTAGTTGATAAGACACACAAGTAGAAATGTAATATTTGGTGCATGCGCCGGGCAATAATACATCCATTATGTTTTTAAATTGTTCAAAATTCATTTAGCAAACACCAAATATATTGCCAATTGTACTAGTTAAGAACTAGTTAATTTTATAATTTTATATTTTGGGCTAATGTTAAAAAAAAAAAATGTATTTTAAAATTATGTAAAGTAATTATGTATTTATTTACGTTCATAAATAAACCAGATTTTCTTTAATAATTTCATATTTTAATTCTAATGTTCGTTAATAAATATAATTGATTATATGAATTGAAGGATAATTGGAGCAGGAAATAGTGAATTAAAATTCCCATTTACGGCATTTACTTGCAATTGATAGATGTTTCGATAAGAATTATAAATTAAGTTGAAAATCTCTATGGTGATTATAGTTGCATTAACTAATTTTTTCTATATTTGTTGATACTCATACTATTTTTTTCCACTTAAAACTTTCCACTAAAATGCAATTGTTATATAACCAACATTAATAAATTATTCAAAAGTTAGAATATACTGCTATTTGAATATTTATTTTCTAATTTTGACCGAACTCACTAGTTTAACTTCAGTAAATATATATGGTGCATGCGCTGGGTTATATTAAATAAATAATAGATTTTGTTAAGTAATCGCTTATTATTTTTAACCAGTCTGACACGTAATCAATACTTTTGATGCTGTGAAATAAAATACTTTCAATATTTTAATAAAAGTTTAAATTTGTTGTTGAAATGCATCTGTTACGCAATGTGTATATACTATGTTATATTCTAATAAATCTAAAGTGCAATAAAGCAGAAAATATTTAATTTTGTATTAAAATTAATACATAGAACATCGCCATGTCACTGATCATGTTTTAATAACTATTTTTGCTGCAACTACAATAAGTGCACACCAATTATTGCTCTATACAATGCCAAAAAATAATGGAGTAAAACAAAAAGTTTTGCCCATGGCATAGCAAAAATGTGCGCCCTTGTCAAATTACATCAATAAATCAAACACGAAGGATTAGATATTTTATTAATTTCAACATCAAATTTGCTTACGGCTTACGGCAATATTAGGGACATTAGAACAAGTACACATAGTAAATATCTTCAAATGTACTTTACGTGCGTTTATAGATGCTAATTGATCGATTATACCGTGCGACCAAAAATTATTTTCATCCAAGAGGGCTTGGACTGAAAAACGTAGGGCTCGGTTTAGATCACAATTATAAAGGGACGATATATCTAACTAAATCTTGGATACAATTGTGTCTAACACATAACGTGCCAAACTGATGAATTTTAAGCTAAGCTGTATGGCCTTGAAACGCACGGTATGAGCAACATTTTTTTTTTCTGTTTTTTCTCGTTCTTCACTCAAAATAGCAAGATCCGATAATCTTGATGGGCCAATGAAACTCTTAAATAAGATATAATCAGTTTAAGTTTACTGATCTTTCACAACTTTTAGAAACCTATACGGTGAGCATACTTTGAATAGCAATTATTGGATTTCGAAAAACTCTTCATCTCCATATTTAACAATAAAAATAAGTAGTTCTTCAGGATTTTAAAGAATTACGTCTTTCCTACTACTAAGTAAAGTTCTGTTGTCTATTATTTCATTGTACCGTTGCGAGCATGTTTCGAAATTCTCCTTCTGATGCATAAACATTACAATCGGCCTTTTTAAATGTTGATGTGACAATAAATGTCTGACTTTTCAGCAACTTGATATTATAAAAATTAAATCTGTAACTAACTTAACGTATTTCGACAAAATTTCATAAAATATTGTATGAAACACGTAAGCTAAGGATGTTTTTTCAAAAACATCACCTTCGCTCACTTGTTGTATAAATAAATATTAATTCACCGGCAGATTCAAGAACATTTTATTTCACTTGTAGAAAAACAAATGTGTATGATGTTTGCTAAGAGCTGTTTGCTGAAGTATAAATCCAATCAAATTCGTGTATCTGTAGTCACGTGTGCGACAATATCCAATCAAAATAACATTAGACTGATTACTACCCATGGAGAGTTTTCACTTAAAAACCCTCCGCTTTCGGTGTCGGGTTGTTGCAAAGCAATGTGCTTTCGAAAACTCTAATTGAACTTAAATAAACTGTACCTTACTATTGGGTTATTACTACAGATAATTAAATGGTGATAGTTGTATTGAGTCAGTAAAATCTAACAATAATAGTGAAAGTAATGTACTTAAATTTAATACATTTAACTACTTGCTGCTTCATTTGTGTTTCATTTCAACAGCAATAGTTGATCCTAAAATAATTCACCAATGTTATTTTTGCTGTTAAAAACTCTTTCACGACATTAATTTGTGCTTGTTTAAAAACCTTATTAACCTCCATCAGATATACCGAGTGATTATTATTTATCTAGTAAATCTTGTTTTATCAAATGATGAAAATTGAAATACTGCCTATTTTTTTCAAATCATGCATGATATCGATGAGATTCTATTATTGCTTGTAAGTTTTAGATTATTGAATTATTTACAGTTCATAAGTATTTTTTGTCTTCTGCAACTTTTGCAACAATTAAAATTTTAATGGTTTTTTTCATATTACGAAAACTAAATCTCAAATTTTATTTTCGGGTTTGATAAAAACTTATAACATGTATCAGTAGCAAAAACAATTCGGAATACTAATTATTTCTTTAGAAATTTTATTCATTGCTATCTCACTGCATAGTTTCTACGTTTTTGATGCAAGGTGCTTTTTTGGAGAAATATTTCTCAATGATAATTAATATTTATTTAGATAGCTTCCAAAAATATTAATCTCCTCTTGTTAATGTTTTAGTTCCACAAAAACCCTGTATGTGTTCATTTATACTGGCCTAAATGATGAGATGATAAATATGAAAAAACATTGAAAACCTAATTTTTGCAAAAGCTTCAGATAACAAAAAAGCATGTCCTTTAAATGTTTCAGTAATCTAAAACTAACTTGCAGTAAAAATATATCAATGATATCTCGCGCGATTTCCAAAACTTAGCATTATTTCAATTTTCATCATTTTGAAAAACGAGACTTTCTGGGTAAGTAAAAATTACTCGGTACATCTAATGCCGTACATTTTTTATTATTTTTGTAAATCGATAATAATGAAAATGCCCAATACGATACCGACTTTTTGGAGGTCACTGTATATAATATATTTATGATTAAGCGGATTGTCACAAATTTAAATTATGAACGCATTCATTTTTATGAATAAATAATTTCCCAGAAGAAGACAAAAATTAATAAATTAGAAAAATCTAAAAGAAATCGAAGGATTTATTATATGTATGTACTCTAAATATGTTCATCAAATGTAGAATCAACTCGGTCTTCTCCAGATATGAAGAAATTGTTTAGTTCAATTGACTCTTAAGTATAGGCAACACAAGTTACCAGATTTTACGTTTTTAGCGCTTGTGTGAATCACTCACACATCTAAGTTGCGCACGCACAATATTGCACTGGAGATAGCTGCCCCACATAATTCACCCCTGACGTTTCACTCCGCCTACTGCGTTTGAGAGGGGGCGTTAAAATCTTCCCTTAGACAAGTCGGTATGTTTGCAGAAAATGATGATTTCGTATCTTCCGAAAAAGGGTAAAGGAGTAATTCTGCTTTCTAGTACACTTCACAATAGTGATGTAGACCCAAATATAAAAAACAATCCTGAAATAATCCTTTTCTAAAGCCATATCCAGATACAATTTCGTGAAACAACTGGGTCAAGAATTGTGCGCACCTTATATGAAACTCCGCATTTACATGAATCATGTACTCAGAAAAATTCGTTGTTTATGTGCTGATTTACTTGGGGTTATTATGGATGAAGCTCCTAGGCCTCTAGAGCAGCCCATTAAATCCAATAGAGCCAGATGTCGGATTTGCCATTCGTCAAAGGACCGTGAAACGAATAACTTCTGGACATTGTGCATAATACCGATATGCCTAAAATGTGCTCTTACAGTTTGTCCAAATTGTGTTTAGGTTTTTTTTTGTGTTAAGCTTAATATATAGTCATGTTAGAGTCATATTTTGTATACAACTTTTCAAAATCAAAAACAACCCTTTAGATTTTTTTTTTAAATGGGTCCATGGGACCCTTTAGTAGTACATCAGAAACAATTTTTGGGTAGTAGAACTTGCGGGTTACAACAAATACAATCTCGAGGTATAATAAACATATATTTACGTCAGTACTTTTCCTAAACCAAAATATATTTAAAAAAAAGAAATTATGTTTGAACATTTATTCCTTAAATTGAGATAACATTATGTTTTGTCGATTATTTCTATTAATATATTATCAGTGTATTAATTGAGGTATATTTGTTTATTGATTGTAAAAATAAAGGTGTAACTAAAAGGTGTAAAACTACATCGACGTGATTTTTCAATCAAATTGATTACTTATTGACACTGGTTACTCCTTAAATGAACGTCAGCATAATTTATTTTTGAAAAATATATTTTGTCTTTGGAAACGTGGTGATGTAAATATATGTTTGTTACACCTCTAGATTTTATTTGTTTTAAGCTTAAAAACAAGGCATCACAACGTAGGGGTGTAATTTAAAATTTGTAATAAAAGTGAGAGTCGCTAGTGAGAGTCATTTGAAAAAAATTTATAGTGGTTTTGTTATAGTGGTAAATATTGTGTGTGTTTTGGCACATTACTTGAATACTTGCATATGTAGATTCTTTCATTAATCTCTTATAATAAGGTTTTTTTAACTATGTTTCCACGTCCATGATATTACGTTATATTTGATTAAAATGTGAATAACTTGGCAACGTTGCATCTGATCCCTAAAGATAACGATGATTGGTGAAGCACACATGAAGCAGATTCCGAAATTGAAAGAATATACAGGGTGGTCCGTTTAAAGAAGACACCATATTTTGTGTCCCGGATTAATGGTACACTCTGTATACTCAAAAATAATTTTAAAAAGTAGCACATCAAGTGTCCAATAACTTCCCCTCAGATTTTTTTACCTCACTTTTCATTGGTCTAGCAGCAATGGTCCGAGCGAGGACAGGTGGGCCACCCGGTACATATAAATCCAAGTGTTACTTTGCAGTTCGGACACCTCCAAATAAGTGGAAGTGCTTTATATAACATCATTGGGACTTCGCTAATATGAGAGGTAGAAAAAAAAGCACGATAGCTACGGTTTACGTATACTCTAAATAGACGAAATATACAAGAAAAAAAAATAAACGTCTATAGATGTCCACGTCGCATCATTCACGTTTTTTTATACATGTTGTGACACGGACGTCTATGAACGTCACTCTGTTCAACAGAAAACACAAAATATTTAAATATGTTTTTATTTATATGAAATGATTACTAATGCTACATGTTGAAACGCGGAGCAGGACATAATGGAGGCTTATCTAGACATGTCTCACACCTGTATCTTGTTTTCTTTCTGTCATTATTTTTTGTGCATTGTCTACATTTAAGAAAAATGTGTTTTTCTTATGATTTTCCGGAAAGGGAATGACTTCCAGGAAATGCTGTGCATTATTTGGTTCAACCATTTTTTGTGCCTTTATTGAACCTTGTTTTACTAAGGTTCTGCCATCTACAATTACTTCTAAATTTAGAAGAGATCGTAGGACGGAATCTCTAAATTGTCTAAATGAAATCTGCTTCACTCCCTTTGTGTACACAAAATAAGAATTCCAAACTGATATGTCCAGAAGGCGGAATATAACTTTTTTATACCTCCGAATCGTTTTGCGGGGACAGCTATAATAGCTCAGTATTTAGTCACTTCTGTCTATTCCAGACATGTGTGTATTATATGCATATATTTCTCGTGGTTTCTGCTTTTCAGCGCCATATTGATTTGTCGCAAGAACTAGTCCTGGTTTATGGCCGGCAGTGATGGCATGGACATCCCGTTTGTGCTTCCACTTACTAACATATACGCTAACACCACGTTTCTTTCTCCATATATATATTCACCTTTGCGGAGGTTTTTTGTGACCACAACAGCAAGATTACCTCGTCTATTTGCTCTTAATGTCCCAGTGGAGTGGGTTTTATATTTTAGAAGTTTCGAGGACAATGAAACACTATTATAGAAGTTATCCATGTATGCATGGTGGCCTTTGTTAAGATAAGCTTCTAATAATCTTAGGACAAGTTGTTCGGTTTTAGAATTATTTCCAGGTGTGGGTTCACTAAGGCTTCTGCCTTGGTAAATTTCTAAATTTAACATATATCCATCATAGCTGGTAAGTTAATAAAATTTGATGCCATATTTTGATTTTTTATGTTTTATATATTGCTTAAATATTAAGTGTCATAAATAATAACATTGATTCATCAAGGGATAGACCTTGGCATGGTGAGCATGCTGAATTAACATTTTGAATGACCAGATCCAAGAATTTACTTTGTGAAGACGGTCTTGCTCAATATTGCAGTCATCAGCATTTGCACTGAAACATCTAAGTATTTGTTCAAGTCGGCGACCACTTAAGATATTTGAAAAAATTGGGTAGTAAATCTGATAGAAGGTGCTTTTATCTGTCCTTGAAGAAGACACGAAAAAAAATCAATTCTGTTTTGCTGATATTTTTAAATTAACGGAAACTACTGTTTCGAGTTTTGGGGCCGTTTGTGGCATAAAATTGTTTTTAGAAATTATTAGCGCTTGTTAGTAAAAAAGTCATGATTTTGTTGTCCCATATGGTTTCAAAAACATTTATCGGCGACATATTTTCTATTTAATCAATTTTAATGCCAGAGTGCGTGACATCAAAATTAAAATCGGGATTTTCAAGAGATACATCTTCCCAAATATTTTCATCTTCCATATTCTGCTTTTGCGCTTGGGCAGGGACAACTAATTCTTCGTTTGCATCATGATTTGCTGTAATTTCCACTTCACTGTCCGCTTCGTCTTCAGCAACTTCAATTTCACTTACTCCTTCACTTTCAGATGAGGGCAATAGTCTAAATCGCCATTAAACTCCCCATGATTACTGTATTGCTCAGGCTCAGACATTTTAACAGCTTGATCTTTATCACTTTGTGACGTTCCTTAAGGGCTATCAGCGCGTTAGGCCGCGGAGCGAGTGGAGGCACCCTTCGAAGCAGCGACGAGGGCCAGGCTCTCGATGTCGGAGAGTGAGGGGGTTAAAAAAAGGCTCCACGTAATTTTAACCTCGCTACTACTTCGTCGCAAAGGGAGGCTCCACCCTACCTGCGTGGGTTGACGGCAGACACTCAGCGAAGTTCAGAAATTACGAACTATCGCAAATCTCGCAGTGAGAATAGAAACTGAAAACTGAAAAGAGGGTGGAGCCCCCTCTATCTGCGTGGGTTGACGAGAGACAGTCAGCGAAGTTAAGAAATTACGAACTGTCGCAACGGCTGACCATCTAACGCCCACACCACCAGATTTATATCTCGCAATGAGAAAAAGGAAGTTAAATTGAAAAGAATGCCTGATTGAGAAAACGTGGGGGAACAAAAAAAATAACAGATGTGAATTTTGTGGTTGTAAACTATCTGCGTTTATAAAACACAAAATGACGGGACACCGTGTCCGCGCTCCCTGAAAGAAAATACCTCCGCTCGTAGATCTATCACGCCCCATTTACCGAATTAGGCCGAATCCTGCGTAACGCATATCGCGCGATGCGAACTGCTCTCGGAGCTACCTTTTTCTTACAAAAACGCAAAACACGTACGGCACGAAACACGCAACGCAAATTTACACAAAAGAAATCTATATAACAAAAAATTAAAGACAATAAAGGAGAAAAAAAATATATAGATCAGGCCTGCTCATCCACGTGGCGTCTCCGCTTAGTGATTGTGGCTCGGTTCTCAGGAATTCGTACTGCTGGCAATCGCCGGGGACGCCGCCGCTAATTTGCGGTCTTCAGAAAAACTCTAGCAGGGTGGTCGTCGCTCCTAGCCGAGAAACTGACTGGCAGGGTTGTTTCAGGCCCTACCCAAAAACGCCTGTAAAACACATGGCCTTATTAATAAAGGCCGAACATGTGTATTTACAAAAATGTTGTTGGTTCTAATCACTTACTCTGGTGTTTGAGCGTGAATAGCCGATTATCGCTGCTCTCCCTTGCCTTGTGCCGGTGTCGTCAATCCCTCGTAGGGCGGTTATTGGAGGACACATTTGAAATCCCGGAAACCGGTTGGCGATAAGCCCAAAGAAAACCGTGTACCTCCTGACACTTTCACACTCGAAGAGAGTCGGCTACCTTCTGCCTTCATTCCAGCCCCTCGTGGCCGAATCACAATTATACGCAGGCCGGAAACGCGTCGACGCTTAAAAAAACGTGTGCATAGCGGGTGCCTACGTTGACGGTCCGTGAGCGCAATTAAAACTTAAGGCAGATTTCGTCGGAGTCAAAACCGACCCGTAACAACTTTCCTCATACCACCTTTAAAGTTGTTCTTCTTCTTTTCTATCCATTATTAAGCTTGCAAAGACAGCCTACATGACATATTTAATTTAACCTAGATGGTTATTTTGATTAATCACAATCAACGATTTGCAACCTTACCGCTGAATGAGAACTTACGAAAATGTAAACCTAACTTATCTTATGCACATACCTACCAATAATGTCACAGCTTGTTCTCAATCATACGAAACACTATTAAGTATTTACCACTAATAACACAGTGAAAACGGCACGATGTGAACTACATGCACGCTGACAAGAACAACCATTTATATTTATTATCAACTTTGCTTTTAAAACGTACAGTGGTATATTAGTGTGCTTGGTATGACACGTTATAAGTATACCATGCTAATTCAACGTCTGCGAACGTCGTGGCTAGAATAAACGGGTAACATTTAGGGCGGTTATAGACGTCGACAAACTAAGGTGTCACAGCAAGCACATTTTCAAAAAACGTCTGTAGATGTTGATGTCCGTGAACGTGTTCACAAACTTAACTTTTACGGACCTGAAGAAGTAAAGATAAAGATAAGACTAAAATACCAAAGGTCTTCTTATGAACCGAAATCCTAATTTATAATAAAATGTAACATTATTAATAGTGTGTATGCCCCCCTCTTGCAGCACTACAAGCTTCTAATCTTCTCGGCATGCTTGAGATTAAGGTTCGTATTCTTTCTTGGGGGTATCTGTTCCCATTCTTGAACAAGCATGTTAGAGAACTCATCAAGAGTTACTGGCGGTCTCGGTTCGTTTTTAATTTTATGGGCAAATTGATCTCAGAGATGTTCAATTGAATTAAGGTCAGGGCTTTTGGAAGCCCCCTTAAACATTGGATATCTGCATCATGAAGCGCAGTTGTGACAATGTTAGCTATATGAGGTATGCGGTTTGCCATTATCTTGCATAAAAATTAATCCATTGCTGAAATTTTCGGCAAATTGTTGAACATGGGGTACACTAATCTCGTATCTATATATTCTTACTGTTAGCGACCCATTACGTAACAAAACTAATTCTGTACGATCATTAAATTGTATCCCACCCTAAACCATTACAGACCCTCACCATATTTGTCAAAATCTTGAATAGTACATGATGTATATCGCTCCGCTGGTTTTCGTAAGACAAGAACATGGCAATTATTCTTTTAAGGAAGAATCTGGACTCATCCGAAAACTAAACGGAGTTCCACTGCCCCTCGTCCCAACCTTGATGATTTCGATAAAAAATTAAACGATTTCGTTTGTGAGTAGCTGTGAGAATTGGACCGGTTGCTGCTTTTCTAGCAGACAAAATGACTTATTTCGGTCTTCTTCTAACAATTTTGGTTGAAATTTCTGTTCCAGAGGCTAATCGAAGATAATTTTTTAATTGACTAAATGTTACAAACCGCTTCCTTAAACCCTGAAGCTCGATAAAACGATATTTTCTACATGTTGTTTTTTCTTTTAGCACCTTGTCCGCATTTAAACAGTGAAACTCTGTACCACAGATTTGTTGGTATATAGAATTCCAGCAACTTCTCAGTGTAGATATTCTTCACAAAGAAGAATACTCATTGGGGATACTTCTTCTGGTCTGGAATGGCGTCTAGGCAGATTTAATTATGGTTTTCGTAAAACCATCATATGGTTTTCGGATGAGTCCAGATTCTTCCTAAACAATAATGATCGCCGTATTCTTGCCTTACGAAAACCAACTGAGCGATATGCACTATATACCATTAGAAAATTTGACAAATATGGTAGGGGGTCTGTAATGGTTTGGGGTGGGATACAACTTAATACAAACAAATTCGCTAATTTTCGAAACATCGAAACATTAAGCACGCCTTATTAATTAAATAACTTAAAAAGGTGTGTCAACAATTAGACCTTTTTTGTTGACTTTTCATTTACTAGCAGATAGTGTCTTGATATTGTTATTTGTTTCATGGCACACTATTTGAATAGTGCTTAACAAACGTCAATCTATAACATGTGAAACGTCTATTCAAAACAACTTGTAAATTGGAAAAGTTATTTCAAGTTTATTTGGCGGTCCATTAATTTTGTCCGGAAGTGTATTTGTGTAGTTGAAAGTTTAGTTTTACTGAATCAGTTTCTGTTCACTTGTAATCTTAATAATATGGCGATAATTTGTAGCTGCATTTTAATCCATTTTATATAATATAATCTATCCAGCACATTTTCCTTACAAATAAATCAACTTTAAAAAAATATAACGCTATCTCAACGCTGGAGTTTCTTTAAATAAAATTAAATAAATACAGCATCTCCTTTGATATAAATTTTAATAAAGATATCCCAGGGAATTTAATTTATATATAAGGCGAAAGAAAGGGATGTCGGTAATGCAGTGCGAGAGGCCGTCTCGTACAAAATGTAATTCATTTTAATTTCACATCCCGAACTCCAGATTTATATCTTGATTGCTGAGAATTCAACTTTGTAATTAGAACTCAAATATAAAACTGATTTTAAAATGTCAGCTATCCTCCCGCTCCCGCCTCGCCCTTGGCAGTCTGCTGAAAATCACACTTTTTACTCCCTTCTCCCATTTAATGAAGGACTTTTTATGTGTACATAAAGAACCCGATTATGTGCTTCCTAAGTAGAAAGTGAGAAAAGTCGCAATCTTTTAGCTATCCCATTCGAATAATAATGCCGTAGTAATTATGCTATTCTTTCTCTAAACTAATTGAATTTCAAATTAGATGTATAAAAACACCAGGCCATTACGGTGTCACCAGGCGTGCATTGTGCTCAATTTACTGTTATCGCCATTTTACAGGATGACGCACACTCCTCTTCGCAATGCTTGATCAATATTCTAAATCTTCAGTCACCGATTAGATATATACATGTATTGGATGTAGTGAAGAACTCAAATTTTCAATAAAAATTAGTTATAAGTGGTTTGCATATTATTAGTACCTCGATTTAACAGGATAAATAGAACAACGATATTCAACAAATCTGCCATAATTTCAATTAATTTCAATCGTAATTAGTAAATAATGAGTCGACGCATTTGAATCTCATGTTTGAAAGTGGACTATTTTAATATTATTTATATCTGTGTAATCATAAATAAAGTCTGGTGATTCATCTCCACACACACAATATTCTTCTTATTCAGCTCCTCAGCCTAATAGTTGCGGCAACTTGTCGATTCCGTGCTGCCTCTTCAGAATACAGAAGAGCTTCTCCGATTGTGATAATAAACACGTGCCTGCCCCGTGAATCTCGGCGAAATAAAAAGGACGCTTAAAAAAGTCAAACTTTTCAATCTCGATTCATATTTAAATCGCCCTCATTTGAATGTAATTGTCGATCTCGCGATAAATATTTCTCGCCGCCTCGGCCTCATCTGCAAGTCCCGGGGATATATTAAAAATGTTTTCGATGGTGAGGCAAGTTTTCCAGGTCACAATCGTGACAGTTTAAGCTGCGGCATTCAGGACCTGGAGAGTACTGTATATGGTAATTGATGGTTTATATTATATATCGCCAAGTCGCTGATATCTGGACCTTGATCTTTTAAATGATTTGTGCAAAAATCATCAAATCGAAGTCAGCCTCCTAATATATAATATTATAATATGAAATTTTATAAACAAATGACCATGTTTATCACGATACACGCGGGAGATGGCGGATGATGAAGATGAATCGGCTCTCTGTGCAAAAAAGTGCAAGTGTGGTAGCGTTGCTGCAAGTGGCTTCAAGTGTAAGACTTGTGGGCAAATGTACCACGCTTCTTGTGCTGCGAAATACCAACATATTAAATCAATTGACGGTAAAACAGTAAATTGTTGTGAACCTAACCTCACTGGTGACGACGAGCTCACTCTTAAAATCCAAGCAGCGGACATCAAGCATTTACACGAAATTGTAAGTTTCAAAGACATCATTATCAACGAACTAAGAGACAAAATTAGTCTACTTAATGATAAGATTAAATTAATGGAAATAGTAAATAATACGGCATCCTTTGCGAATATTACCAAGAGGACACCGAAAAATACCATGAATGCAGGCAATCATCCGGGCTGTACTACATCGAGGTCAAAGTCGACCGAGAGAACAAAAACACGAAGTGACACTGCAGAAATTGGGAATAAAACTAATCTTCCAATACATGCTAAAAATCAGGCAGCAAAAATACATCGCGCAAATAATGTAAACAACGTAAATGAACCAGCGGAACCAGTCGTAACGACCGTAAATGAATCCAGAATAGCTACTGATCATAGTAACACAGACGATTGGGTAAAAGCACCGGTAACCAGGAAAAGTGGCTACCGTAGCATATTGCGTACCTCAGAAACGTCGAAAATTAAAGCAGTTGAAAAACGTGCTCACCTACACATCCACCGATTACACCCAATGACAACAGAGAAAGAGATTCTGAGTCATCTAATATCGCATGAAATTAACCCCATTGAATGCACAATGATTGAAAGTAAACATCCTACTGTATACTCATCATTCAAAATAACTGTTCCTTTAACAGAATTAGATAAAACCAAAGCCCCTTCCATCTGGCCCACAGGAACATGTATTAACCGTTTTTTATTCCGACTGTACAAGAGCCCAATACCCCAGAAATCCTAATCAAAAATAAAAATATCAGCGTTCTATTTATGAATACCCAATCAATAAGAAACAAAATTAATGTATTTGAAGCCAAATTAATTGATGAAAACTGCGACTATGCTGCAATCTGCCTCACTGAACACTGGCTTGAACCACATGAAATGAATAACCTGAAAATAGGCGCCTACTTACCAAAAAGCTTCTTCTGTCGGAAGACCCCATATGGTGGAAGTATGATACTATGTCCAGCATACGTACCTGCCTCAATTATGCACCATATCAACGATCTATCAGTCGAGAATGTCTGTGAACTTTCAGCTATCAAAATAGTCACTGCAACGCAAAATTCAATACTTATCAATACCTATCGTCCTCCTGCTAGTGATTTTTCAACGTTTATGGAAATCACCAATGCAGTACTTTCCTCGATCGACATGGCCCGCAATGAAATAATATTTGGAGGTGATTTTAATGTCCACTTCAATTCACTAGATATTAGGGCGATTGAATTATCCGGATTAATGGCAAGTCACGGCCTCACATATACAGTTAATTTTAACACCCGGCACAACAAATGTCTGGATAATATCTTTACCAACATTAACAAGCAAGATTATAGAGTCAATCGAGTTACCAAGATTGCCGATCACGATGGTATACGCTTAACTTATATATCACAAAATATTAAGCCAGTCGAAACTAGCACAAAGAGACCGTTTACACAAGTGGGTAAACTCAAGTTCTTCACCTTTGTAGAACAGTTTGATTGGGAATTCATAAATAATAATGAATTTGATGCTAACAGAAAATGCTCAGTATTCATGGACATGATCCAAAAACCCCAATGAAGTAGTCAAATGGTTCAACAACAATCTAAAACAGATGCGTCTAACTCTTGAACACCTCAACCTTCTTCTTTCTTGTAATCCGAACGATAAAGCCTTAAGATTATGGCGCAACAACCATCGTAAAGAATACCAAGCTGCCCTGAGAAATGCCAAATTAAAAGCCAACGAAGACTTCATCAAAACCTCATCAAATACTCCTAAAGCACTGTGGAGTGTAGTGAACTCGTTTCGTAGTAGTGTTCACAAATCTACAACCTGTGATATATGCCCAAATAACCTTAACGAGCTTTTTACCTCGATTGCAGAAGAAATTATCAAAGATATACCACAAAGCGATAAAAGTCCGTTATCGTTCGTGAGCGAACTGAAGTGCTCTAAATTCTTTTCGTTTAAACCCGTGTCATGTGTCGCTGTTAGAAATGTGATTGATTGTTTAAAACCCTCGGCCAGTAGAGATATCTATGGAATTAACATTGTCTTAATTAAATTTATCAAGAATATTATAATTAAGCCTATTACCAAATTAATTAACACGTGCATAGAGAGCAGCACTTTTCCAGATTGCTTAAAAGTTGCAAAAATAATTCCAGTTCACAAGTCAGGTGACTCTAAGGACTGTAATAACTTCAGACCAATTGCTTTGTTGCCAGCAATATCTAAAATCTTTGAGAGAATCTTATATAATCAATTGTATTCATACTTTGAAGAGAATAATCTATTCTCTGAATACCAATATCGATTTAGGAAAGGTAAATCCACCACTAAAGCAATACTAAACCTGGTTGAGCACTGCTTGCAGTGTTTTGACGATGGCGAATATTTGCTTGCCAGTTTTCTTGATCTAACGAAAGCATTTGATTGTGTTTCATCGGATGTATTATTGTGTAAACTATATATGTACAATGTAATGCCCTCTAGCGGTAGGTTACTGCTCTCTTATCTCAATAATAGAAAGCAGAGAGTGTTTAATAATGGTACGTACTCATCGTTACTCCCAATAAGTATAGGAGTTCCCCAAGGATCGATCTTGGGCCCTTTATTATTTTTAATCTACTTTAATGATTTTTTGAGCATTTTTACGGACAGCAAGGGAAGTTGCTTCGCTGATGACTCCGTCATATTATCGCGCAGAGCCAAGTTGCCGGATGCAATAGCCTCGAATACCATTGCGCTCTCGAAGGCCAAAGAATGGTTTGCAGCAAACAGATTAAAATTAAATATTACCAAATCAATAAACACTCTTTTCACGTTAAAAAATTCTACCGATGAGAGTGGTACTCTCTCTTCACACGCTAAGTTTTTGGGTGTATTTGTCGATGATAAAATGTTGTGGAATGTTCATGGGGATATGCTCTGTCAGAAACTCAATAGCTCAATCTTTCTTTTGAGAAGACTGTATAAAAATGTACCCAAATCCGTACTAAAAACAGCATACTTTGCAGTCTTTGAGTCACATATGAAATATGGAATATTGGCTTGGGGCCATTCTTTTGCAAGAAATAAAGTGTTTGCACTTCAGAGACGTGCCGTGAGAGTGATTGCGGGTCTTGGATATAGTGATGACTGCAGACATGCTTTCACGGGCATTGGAATTCTGATACTGCCATGTCTGTTCATCTTGGAGTGTCTGCTGTTTATCCATAGAAACATATCTAACTTTAAAAACTGCTCCGATTTACATCAACATAGCACTCGGCAGTTTAACCACATATATGTGCAAAGTAACAGACTGACAAGGACCCAGAATGCCACCAGGTTCTATGCGCCAAAGTTCTATAATACTCTGCCACTGTCAGTTAAAGCCCTTGACTTCAATACTTTCAAGGATAAAATGAAATCTCTGCTAATTTCTAAAGCCTACTTCAGCTGGAATGAGTACCTCGACAGCATAAGCAATAATGCTCTGTAGTATACTCAATAAAGCATCAGGGCATTGTTGGGTGCACCTCTCATTTGGCGTGTCTTATTGTTCTGTGTTTGCTTGTTAAGACTAATTTATGTATTGAGAATGGCAATTATGTATATTTTGTCTCTGTAAGGGTGATCTCATGTGACACTCAATTTTACTGTATTTTTATATCAGTGTGTGACCTATGTAAACATTTTAATGTATTGACATCAATAAAAAATATTATTAAGCGTTGCGGATGCGCAGGGCGAACTCAACAAACGGTACTTCCGGGAAATTATGCTTTTAAATTTTGTGCATCCAAGGAAAAGTAATTTTTCTTCTTACTTTTATACTGTTAGAAAAGGGCGAATCAACAAATAATTCTTATTGTAATATTTGGATGGAGCGTAAAAAACCCTTTTACCAGCCATGCCCAGGAAAATTGCTTTTTAACGGGTTGTCTCGATTGCAATTATCCAAAATTGATTTTACTGAAACTTGCACATTTCCCTTTCTCTTTGAAAAAACTTTTATTTTAGCTTTCTGCAATTCAACTAGCTAACGTGTCGTCCTCTTCTTGCGAAAGGTAGGTTTTTGGACCAACAGAGATTTTTGAAAATTTGTCACTAAGCCTAAATTGCAAAATTTGTCAGGGATCACGGTACTTTTCTGAAGCCCTCGTTTTGGACATTTTATCATTTTGTATAGCTTCTAACGCAAATGCGATGTCAAATTATTTATACGTTTTCTCGTATGATCGGTTCTTCTTTGTTTTTGGCATTTCAATATTCTGCAATACTTTGATTTATCAAAAATGTATGTGCATAAATGTAAAAAAAAATAATAGCAAAAAAAGGCCGTGAACACTAAATTCTATGTGTTTCCAGTATACAGTGTGTGTCTAAATGACGTGGACATGGCTTAACCACAGCTACTGAGATCAAAAAAAGACGTTTTACCAAAACTTATCTTAATTCAAATGCGTTTGGTTAAGCCTGATTACTGGCTTAACCATCAAAGTAAATTTAAAAAAATAAAAAATCCTTATAAAAAGAGAACGTTTATATTGATTTGGATGTTGTTTCGTATGACACTTTACACGGACTTGACTCGTATTTCGACTTAATATTGTTATTATCAGTAGACCGGTTGTGTATAAAACAAGTGAGGCCCAACATTAATACATTCATATTTTGTAATGACAAAGGCAAATAAATTTAAAAAAAAACAAACGGACGCAGGCATCCATTATTTTTTGTATCTTTATAGTTGTTGATATCTGCTACAGTTTTGAGACAAAAAATAAAATATGAGTGACTGCCCCACACTTCACGCTTACACGCCCTACACGCTTCTGTCCTCACTATTGCACTTAGCTTGTCCCAATGATAGCCCACTAATTTTTAAAGTTTCACTAATAACACCATTCCACGTGTTGCCTACCTGTCGGCCTAACTCTTTCTCTTTTCCCATAAGCTCAAGACCTTATTTGTATTGACTGCCTAGTTTCCTTCATCCGGTTCAAATGTCCTAACTATCGGAGCTTACTTGCGACAATTTTCTGTTTTGTGGGCGTTACATTTAAGCTCTTCCTTATATCTTTATTCTTAATTCTCTCTTTCTTTGTGATGCCTTCTACTCTTATATATTTTAGAGATATTTCACTTCTGCTTCTTGTATTCGGCTGTCTTGTCTTTTACTACTGACCTATGTCTCACTGCCATATGTGAATATTGGAGTATACACCGCGTTGAACACCGCGATATTTGTTTTCTTAAATATTTCCTTATTATTCAGAAATTTACTTCTCAGGCACTGATATGTTTTCGAAGCTGCATGTACTCTGTTATTTATTTTACCATCAAAGTCACCGTTTTCTTCTATAATTGCACCTAGGTATTTGTATTGAAATACTCGTTCAATAAAGCTGCCTGCAATTCCCATCGTTATTTATTTCTTTTCTTTGGCCATCCTCATCATTTTTGTTTAAGTTTTATTTATTTTAGATTGAACGGTTTCAATTCTTGTTCTGATATAATTATGCTGGGTTTAAGATCTGCTTCACTCTCTGCAAATACCACCCAGTCATCGGCGAATGCACACAATGCAATGTCCACTATTTTCATATTTCTGAATCCTACTTTCAGCTTCTTCATTTGGCATAGACTTTGTTTTATGAATTCGGCTAGGGCTGCTATAAACAGTAGTGAACTGAGAGTCCCTTCTTGTCGGACACCTTCCTTCGTTCTAAATGTTTCCGATTTCATATTTATTGTTCTAACATAGTTCAGATTGTTAGCATATATACTCTGCAATGCTGCCAGTAGATCTTCACCGATGTTTTTCTTTACTAAAGTCTTCCATATCTCCTTTCTACTTATTCTATCAAATGCCTGTTCTAAGTCGATAAAGCACATATATACTTCCTTGTTGTACCCTTTGCATTTCTCAGATTTCTGTCTTATAGTGCATATGTGGTCCTGTGTACTCCGCCTTCTCCTGAATCCACTTTGATTTTCTTCCAGCTGGTTGTCTATTTTTTCTATGTCTCGCTTCTAGAATTAATACGTATATTTTTCCCAGTATGGAAAGTAGGGTTATGCCTCTGTAATTACTACAATTCCCCTTCATTCCATTTTTGAATAGGGGGACTATAATTCCATACTCCCAGTCTTTTTGTCATCATCTGGAGTTGATATGCCTGGTTGAATATGCTGTAAAGTTTCCTAAATCTAAGTTCTTCTGAGTATTTAATCATCTCGCCCGATATCTGGTCCTCTCCTGTGGCTTTTCCTAGTTATATTCGTTCGATTGCCGCTCTCACTTCTTGTTCTGTTATTGTATCTTCCGTTTCCTTGTATATAGTTTTGAGTCCCATAGGGTTTTCGTGTTTACATGTTTCCTTAACTTGCTCCACTAGTAATTCTGTTCCCTTCTTTTTCTTTTCTGTCTGGAAATGTTCCCTCGATCTGTTCATAATATCTCCATCGTTCATTAACACTTCTCCTTCTTTGGTTGTAAGGAGTTGTTGTTGCGTGGAAGATGTTTTTTTTCTAAAACGTTTAGTTATTCTGAAAAACAGCTTTTGATTCGCACCTTTGCTTTCTTCTATTTTTCTTCCAAAATGCTCCCAACTGTTTTTATTTGCTTCAGTTACCGTTTCCTTAGCGTTTGTCCTTTGTACTCTGTATGCTTCTAAATCTTCTCTTGTGTGTGTTTGCAAATATTATTTCCACATCTTCTTTTTTGTTTTTACTTCCTCTTTCACTCTTCCCGTCCATCAAACTGTGTGTTTTTTCTTATATCCCAATTTTGTAGTTAGGCATGCATCTTTTGCTGCTACCATCACGACGTTTTTGAACCTTGTCCACTCTAGTTCGATATTTTATGACTCCTTTATATCCATATTGAATTCCCTTGCTAAAGTTTCTCTGTATTTGTCTCGACAGCCCACTTCTTGCAATTTGTAGACTTTTATGTTCTCTTGCTCTGGTTTGGTTCTTCGTGCCTTAGGATATAGTTCTGGTACTCTTGCTTCTATTATGTATATTACTAATAAATAGTGATCGCTTCCTATTTCTCCACTTCTTTGGACTCTTACAACTGCAATTTTACTTTTGTTTCTTCTCTTGATGTCTTGTGATGAGATAGTCGATTATAGACTTTTCGTTTCTGGTAGGAATTACTCTTGTATACTTGTGGATGCTTTTGTGTTGATAGAATGTATTTGCTACAACCAAGTTGTTATTCATGCAGAACTCAATTATTTTCCTATTTAATTCCTCTTCCCCAAACTTTCCGATAACTCCATCGTATTGCTCTGCCATGTTGCCGACCCATCCATTTAAATTCCCTACAATTAAACTGACTCTATCTGATTCTTTATAGGTATTTTGAATTTTTCCGAGAACTCTTCTTTTGCTTCAATCTTTTCGTCTTCGTTAGGACCATATGCTACAATTATTCGATATTTCTCATTCCTATTCTGTTCCATGTCTACTACTAGTATTCTTTCTGGAATAAATTTGGCTTCTCTCAACTGATTTTTGTAGTCTTTTGCCAGGATGCAACCTACCCCTGCCTGTGCTAGGGTATTTTCAGTAACTCCACTGTACAAAAATATATATTCTTTGTCCCAAGCTATACAACCATTACATTTTTTCTTTGTCTCGGTGACAGCCATTATTTTTATACTTCTGTCTTTACCATTGAGTCCTCTCACATTCCAAGTTCCTATTTTCCATTTTTCTGTCTCATGTTTATGCTTATTATTTACTGTTTTGATTTCGCACCTAAGTTTTCCGGTATTTTCTTTCTCCTTCTCCTTGTATTTTTCCAAGTGGTTGTCCTTATCCGTTGCTTTTGTCTTTATCCCGCTGACCTTCCCCATTTTCTCTTAGTTAGTTAGTTTTTTGAAAGGTCATCTGTTAGTTTCATGCCTTTTATTGATTTATCCCAACCATATCCCTGTCTATCTATTTCTATTTTCCTGTATCCAATTCTTACATTCTTCCCTTTGGCCTTCTCTTCTCTACCTATGCTTTTAATTTCTTTTTGCACTAGTCTTTCCTCCGTGGTTAAATCGTTGTCTATGTATATCCTTGTGTTCTTTAGAGCACTTTTTTCCTTCATAATTTGTTTCTTCATTTCCCATGACTCGACTTCCGCGATTAGAATTCGTTTCTCTTTGTACATTATGTATGCTTTTACAATATTTGTTTTTACCATCAGCTTTTCCGCCACGAAAGTCTCCACATCTTTCTGTATCTGTCTTTGGTTTACAGTTATTCCCGTGATTACAATGTTGTTTTTTCGCTTTAGTTTTTCCTCTCTTTCTGATCGTTCTTCCAGTTGATCATTTCTGCTAACTAGCTCCTGTTTATCTTGAGCCCAAAGTTCTTCTTTGCTTCTCATTGAATTTAAAAAGATGGCCGAAAGTGTAAAAGTGACATACGAAGTCGGTGAATCTAATTGCGAAAAATGCAAAACTAAAACAGTTTCTAGTCTGAGCTGTGAACGTTGTGAACTTAAATTTCATCCATCATGCCTTAAGGAGCATCAAAAATCTTCACGATGGCCTACAGGAAAGATTTTACCAGCTGACTCTGACGTAGAAGAAAGTCAATTGAATATGGACAGTTCAAAGTCTCACTTTCCGGTAAGTGACAGATTAACTTTTATAATGCAAGAGAATTTGCTCTTGCGCAAACTTGTGAAGCAGATGGAAGAGAAAAATATCGTAATGCAGGAAAATATTACCTATCTGAAAGAAACATTAGCCTCGCAACAGGCCGGAGTTGGTCCATCACAAAGAATAGCAAATAATTCACCAGCCTCAGCTAACATCTATGCTGAATGTGTTAAACATACGTCTAATAGTACACTAACTATTTCCACCGCTGCTATTACAGCACATAATACACAAACTAAAACTGGTACACCCACACCAAAGTATAAACAACGCAATGTGAGAAATGGTACCAACTCTCCGCCAATCAATGACAAAGTTAAAGAAAATATGCAACCAAAGGTACAGATAGTCGATAATAAATCGGATGCAGACGGTGAACATCCCTATACAGAGGACGATCAAGGTGAAGATTTTGAATATCCAAAAAACCAGCGGAGATCGTAGAGGACTAAGATTGTATCGGGTACGGCGGTTAATTCAAACCTGAAAGCTGCTACCAAATACTTACATTTCCATGTTTGTAACTTACATCCTACCACCAAGGAGGAATATATACGCCGCTTCATGGAGGACAGGGGCATGTGTAATTCTACACTTAAAAAACTGCAATCAAAGCGCCCTGACAATTACTGTTCTTTTAAGATTTCTGTCTTAGAAGATCATGCTGATTTGGTTAGAGATCCCGAAACCTGGCCGCTGAATGTACGAATCAATCGTTTTTTTCACCATCTCATAAAACAGAAGATAGCAAGTTAACGTCTACCAAGCAACAATTATATTTAAATTTGAATTACTTTTTTGTCAATGCTCAGTCTATTATAAATAAGTATAATGAAATTGATCACCTAATACAATTGCATTCATTGGATGTACTTTGCATTGCTGAACATTGGCTGAATGAACAGGAATGCAGCAGTCTTGTGATTGACGAACGCGTGGCAGTTTCTCACTTTTCACGTAAAGTACTCATACATGGTGGTGTTTTAATTCTATCAAAGAAAGGTATAAAGTATACAAGTCTGCTTAATATCAACAATCAATCGGTTGAGAAGCACTGCAAAGTATCTGCTGTATACCTAACTGAATTTAATTGTATTATTCTAGTTGTTTACCGCACACCAGACGGTGATTTAAATGAGTTTTGTAATGTCCTGCAAACTGTTTTAAACAATTTATATGTTACAAGTACTAAGGTGATAAATGGGGGCGATTTCAACGTTAAGTTAAATCGCCCTGATTTAAAAGTGAATTCACTATGTGATATTTTTAAATGTTACGGGCTTACAAACCATGTAACATTTCCTACTAGAGGTGCTAATACGTTTGACAATATTTTTTCTAACCTACATACACAGATAAAAGAAATATCTCCCGTGAAACTTACATCTGACCACATTGGAATTTCTATAAACATTCATATGGACTCGGTAGATCGTCACGATTCATATAAAGTTAGGCCAATTACTCAAGTGGGTAAATTTCAACTTTTTCAAATGTTATGTAATCACAACTGGTGCTACTTGAGCAATATTACAGACTGTGATGATATATTTAGTGCATATCTCGAGGTGTTTTTATCCTATTATGATTTAGCGTTTCCAACTAAAATAGTTCTGAGTACTCCCAACAATAAGTGTAACATTCATTGGTTCAATGATGATCTTTGGAGAATGAGGGAACACCTCCTTCTTTTACGCGAACTGTGCATCAATATAAATAGCAAGGACTATAAAACTCTATTTTTAAAGTTGAGAATTGAATATCAGCATGCCATACGAGTAGCCAAAATAAACGCGAATGACAATTGTATCAGAACATCAAATAATAAGGCTAGAGCCACGTGGAAGATCATTAATAAGAACAGGAAAATTAACTGTAATAGCGATAGCTGTGATATCCCTTCAGACACGTTTAATTCATCTTTTATCAACCTACTAAATAACAGTATTCAGTCAATTCCTGCAACCAACGTTACCTCATTAAATTATATACCAATTAAATGTGATAGTAGTTTTAAGTTCAAAACAGTGTCAATTAATGATGTCAGAGAAGCAATTACTGACATAAATAGCAGTAGCTGCACTGACTTTTAAGGAATCTCCATGAAGGTCAGAAAAATTGCAAAGAGTCTATAATTCACCAACTCACATTCATTATTAATATGTGCATTACAACCAGTACAATTCCGAAAGCCATGAAAATTGCCGCTGTCATTCCTATTCTCAAAAAAGGTGGTAAAGATGATGTGAATAATTATCGTCTAATTTCAAGCCTACCAGTATTTTTAAAAATTCTTGAAAAAATCTTACATTCCCAAATTTCGGAATATATGGATAAAGAGATGTTATTTAATTTAGCACAATTTGGGTTCCGCAAAGGTTTATCAACAGCCGATGCAATCTTGCACTTAAATAACATTATCTTGGACACGTTTGATAGTGGAGCCTTTGCTATGATCTCGATCCTAGATCTGAGTAAGGCCTTCGATTGCATATCCCACAAAATATTACTTCAGAAACTTATTCATTATGGTTTTGACTCATTAAGTTGCCCACTCATCAAATCTTACTTAAGCCATCGAAGTCAGGTAGTGAGGATCAATGGTAAGGTATCAATGCCTCTGCCTATTGAAAGTGGTGTCCCTCAAGAGTCTGTACTTGGCCCATTGTTATTTTTAATTTATATCAATGACTTCACTGAATGCCTGGATAATGCATTAACCGTTATTTACGCGGACGATACGACCTTAGTAAATACTAGCGTTGTGCTCGAAAAGGCTTTACATGGCAATCTTGAAGTGATCAAAAGCGCCAACGATTGGAACACCAATAAGACCGTAAATATCCTTTTTACATTAAAACAACATATTCACAATGGACCTCCTTCTCAAACGTGTAACTTTTTGGGAGTTCATTTGGACAACGAGTTGAATTGGAACTATCACACAGATAAACTCGCCAGCAGGTTCTGTTGCAACATTTTTTTTGTTAAGAAACTTGGCTAACTCGGTGTCTGCTGAATTACTAAAGATCGCTTACTTCTCCACATGTCAGTCTTTATTGTGTTACTGCTTAATTGTTTGGGGACACTCGGCAGGAAGACATCGTATATTTGGCCTTCAGCGTAGGGCAGTTCGAATAATTGCAAGAGCTAAATACAAGGCTGATAATAAGCCTTTATTCAGATCTCTTGGCCTAATGACACTACCTTGCCTGTACATATATACATGCTTAATTTATAATTAGAAGCATGAGAATGATTATATTTTAAGTAATTCTGTTCACAGTTATGAAACTCGTAAGTGCAATCATATACGGTCCAATAGAATGAGACTCAACAAGTCTCTAACTGGTGTTAGATTTTGGGGACCAAATTTTTTTAATGCACTCCCCACTTCAATAAAATGTCTTTCAAAAGGTTCAAGATAAACATAGAACAACTATTAATTGACAAAGCGTATTTTCACTGGAAAGAATTTCTGTCTGATATCTAGCCAACCATACAACACACCATATTTTATACAATATTATGTACCATTTACTTTATACTATTTCGTTTTATATTTTCATATTATTGTGCATTACTTATTTTTATATCCTATTTTTATATCGTATTTATTCTATATTTCATATATTCTATATTGACGTGTGTAAGCTATTTGTGAGCATTAGCATTAATAAACTATTATTATTATTATTATTTTCATTTCCTGTCTTAACTCTTTTATTTCTTCTTTTAGTTCATTTGTGTTCTTCGCCATTTCCGATAATATATTTCTCATCATGTCCTTTAGAAGATCATCCATGTTTTTATCGTTCAGTAGGCTATCTCGATTTTTATCCTCCATTTCTTTATTGATATTATGTTGTTTCCACCTGTTCTCTTCTTCTGCCCTCCTTTGTTCTGGTGAACGTAGTACTTTTTTGCTTCGATTAAATATTGTATCTTTTACGTTGCTAGCCTTGCCTTTTTCCATACTATCTCTTCCTCTCTTTCGCTCCAGACTCATTTAGTATCTTCAGTGTGTACCCAACTCCGATATTCGATTTAAATCATTTATATTGTGTTGCCTTTGTGGGTGTCTTCTTATTGATTTTCCGTTTACAGATATCGCTCTTGAGTCACTCAGCTAATTTGCAGGTTTCCTTGCACTCTCATTCCTGTCAGACACGCTTTCCGTTGGTAGATGTTGCTTTCGACAAAGCCAGGTACGCAAGGTCTATTTTGTAATCTCCTAAAAATAACCTCGGAAACCTCTTTTAGTTATTGCGCTTCCTTTTGTATCTATCTTGATTCTCTTCTCTTCAATCTTCTTCTGCACTTCTACTCACTTCTACACACTTTACTTTCAATTTATTTATTTAACACTGCTTTATTTACGCACCAGTAACGATACCGTACTTGCTGCTTGTTCGTTGAGGTTTTTTTGTCCTATTTACATACTATTTTTCGGAATAGTAGAAAGAATTATTTTTAATATATCATAAAATATAGCAGTTATTTTGTTTTTAATCAACTGACGTTATTCTACATTGGTGTTAAAAATATTAATCTGGCGATAATTTAGAACACTTGAATATAAATGGCGTTTCCCGTTTGATCAAAATGTAAACCCTGTGAAAAATGGATTATCGTGCACTCCCTCTTGATGTATTAACGGTGGTAAATCACATGAAAAAGCCAGGAGGGAGCGGAGGGCTGTTAAAGTATTAATTTTATGAATAATTAACAAAGTGCAGGCTGCCGTAGGTCAGAGTAACTAGGGGGCTTGATGTATCGGAGATTAGGAAAATGGAAAATGCCCCCAGGAGAGATTAACACCTCTGAATAATACTCTTTAATACAAACAACTGGTGTTTTATCTCTAGAAGCCCCCCGGAGAAGAAAGTGTGATGGCTAATTAAAAATTCAGATGGGGTTTGACTGTTTAGAGATGCGAAAAACAAACGGACCCGTCGTCATGTCCGCGTGTTCTTCGGCCGCCACGACGCTTAATTTAATGATTTCGATGCGGTATCCTCGTCCTCTGACCATAGGGGATATTAATTGAAGACCGCAGTTATTTGAGAAATGTCAATAAGTGAGCTTCTCCCGGCGAAATTTATCGAATAACGTAGGGAAATCAATTTGCTAAAGTGCTCATATTTAGCCCGGCATAAATTGAACTAAGCACGTATGTTCAATTAAATTCTAGTCTATCTAATATTATAGCGCACGTATTCATGGAGCGCTCCCTTGTTTTACTACGGAACTTTGTAGATTCGGTCGTTTGTATTTATCAAATGGACTTAGCATTCGCATCTGTCCGACTGTTTCATACGGGGAAAATCAATGGGGCATAAACTTAATAATGCCCGCCATTTCCTTTTCGAGCGTTTTGTGTATAGGTACATCTAATTAACTGGTGTAATGGATGTTTGTACACGTTATTTAATTTTTAAAAAGGTAAAAACCTGTGTATATCGTGTGGCAGAATATGCATTCGTGAACCCTGAGATGTCAACATTGGGACTCCAACTTATAATTTTTAACTATGGAAATCTTAATTTTATCCAAATTGAATAACAATGATAAATAGTAGTAAAAGTGTCCGGTAGTTGGATTCCGATTTAATATGTCGATCCTATATGATTTATAGATTCCTATCTCCTCTGATATCGAAACGATTGTCTCGGGATCTACGAGGGCTATTTCGTTTTAGTTCCGGTGAGCTGGCGAAAACAAAGAAGGGCAATAAGAAAAGTTTTAATATACACAAAAGTTACTCACATATCTGTACTATTTCTCAACATAGTCGTCAATATTAAATCATTTGTAGTAACGGGGCACGTAAACAATTTTCTTACAATGTTATCACAAGAGTGTGGTGCTCAGTAAATCTTTCGCACTAGTTTTCAGCTTCTCGTTAGTGTTAAACAGCTGCGCTGTTTCCGTATCCACATTTTCATTCTGTTTATTTATTTATTTATTCTCTTGAACAAATAGAAGTCGCTTGGTGTGAAGTCCCGGACTGTAGGGCGGGTAGTCGAACAATTCCATTGAGCTGCACACAATTTCGAAGTATTTAAAAATCATGGATTATTTGAATTGATATTAGAAATGTTTATTTCCGTTAAAATCTCGAATTCGCTATGTTTCACGAAAAATTGTGACCACTGTATTTTTACTTTCCGTGCTGCCACAGCTATTCCTCGACTTACGACCGAGATAGGTTCGTAGACATCGATCGTAAGTCAAGCGGCTCGTAAGTTGAGTCTCGCAAAACAAAGTGCAACAAAGAGATTAGTACATTGGGATGTACTATTATTTATTAGTTAATTTTACAGTTATTTACAAATGTTGTTCATAGTTTTATTTAAATTAACCGAGTAGGAATAGTTTTAGTTAGATAGTAATCGAGTTAGAAAATTAATTAGATAGTGCTTTTTAGTTAATATTGTGAATCATTACGGCACAAATAATAATTAATAATGTAATCAGTTAATTAAAATTCATAATTACAATGAAAACCTCAAATATTAGATACAAAGACGTACGACATTTCATTTTAAGTATTAGGATAATGAATATCACATTAAATTTTGCATTGGACATTTGAATTTGCGATAATTTTAAAAAGTAAACTAGAAATTATGCATTATTGAATGATCACCATTGAAAGATTATGAATTGTCGGACCACGCTGGAATTTTTTAAGTTCTAAAGAACAAAAACGAAAAATTAATAATAAAAATGACTATCTGATCGGTGTTTATAAATATGACCTATGATACCAGACGCCCGAATTTACATAAATTCCCGGTAAAGCTCACGTCTCGTTGCCGAATAAAATGAATATAGTTTAGAAACAAACAGCAACGTTACGCCGATAATTGTTTCCGTTGTGGAAAGTAACAAACAAAAAAGCTACAAGTCTGTGTGTGTGTGTGTGTGTGTGTGTGTACAAACACGTAAACACACAATTTAAAAGCAGCAATCATTTCGCATCCGATAAAATCTCATTACCTAAGCGATAATTAGGGAAACCAAATTTAAAAAAAAATGTTTAAAAGGGCAATTGTAAATTGCAGCGATGGTCAAGGGTTTTATAATCCTTGCATGTAAATTGCAGCGATAAGTCAAGGGTTTCATAATCCTTGCATATAAATTGCAGCAAATGGTCAAGGGTTTTATAATCCTTGCATGTAAATAGCAGGGAATGGTCAAGGGTTTTATAATATTTGCATGTACAGTCATGCTCACATAAACGTACTACAAGAAATTAGGTTACAATAGCAATTTTATTCAGCAATGTCAACTAATCAAAATGTCAAATGTTTGTACTAGATTTATGTGAGCATGACTGTACATAGCAGCGAATTGTCAAGGGTTCTGTAATCATTGTATGTAAATTGCAGCGAGTGGTTCAGAACCAAGGACACATAATTATGTAAACTGCAGCTGGGATTCTTACCTGTTAGTCGTAGTCATAAGCACACACATAAGGCGATGTTTAGGTAATTTAATAATATTTTGAACATGTTACGATAATGTGTTTTTATTTACCTCGCCAATATTTACAACCCTAGTGCAACTAATTTCCTTTTGCAAAATAATAGCACACTTGCTTTACAAATTGTAATCTGGTTCAGCATCATATAACTTTGATCTTACATTTAAGCAATTCATTTTCTTTAAAGTTTGGAGCTTGGAACCCTACGACTTTCGACACTGTTTAGTTAAACATAAGTATCCCTTTGAAACTGTAACAATGTTTCAATAAAGATGTATGAAGACGGTTGACTATTACTAACAACTTCATTTAAGTGAGAAGGAGAAGCGAGGTCTGACCTTTGCTTCTGTTAATTCCAGGGCTTCCAGCAAATGTGCATTTTTCCGCATAGTGGATTATCTCCTGTACGTCTTTATCGAAAGTGGATTATCTCCAGTACGTCTCTATCGTAAGTGGATTATCTCCGGTACGTCTCTAGCGAAAGTGGATTATCTCCAGTACGTCTCTGTTGAAAGTAAATTATCTCCAGTACGTCGTTATCGAAAGTGGATTATCTCCAGTACGTCCCTATCAAATGTGGATTATCTTCAGTACGTCTCTTTTGAAAGTGGATTATCTCCAGTACGCCCGTATTGTAAGTGCATTATCTCCAGTACTTCCGTATTGAAAGTGGAATATCTCCAGTACGTACCTATCGAAAGTGGATTATCTCCAGTACGTCCGTATCGAAAGTGGATTATCTCAAGTACGTCTCTGTCGAAAGTGGATTATCTCCATTACATCTTTGTCGAAAGTGGTTTGTCTCCAGTACGTCTCTAGCATAAATGGATTATCTCCTATACGTCTCTATCGAAAGTGGATTATCTCCAGTACGTCTGTATCGAAAGTAAATTATCTCCAGTACGTGATTATCAAAAGTGGATTATCTCCAGTACGTCTTAATTGAAAGAGGATTATCTCCAGTACGTCTCTATCAAAAGTAGATTATCTCCAGTACGTCTCTATCGAAAGTTAATTTTCTAAAGTACGTCTCTATCGAAAGTGGTTTATCTCCGGTACGTCTTTATCGAAAGTGGATTATCTCCAGAACGTCTCTAGTGACAGTTAATTATCTACAGTACATCCGTATCGAAAGTGGATTATCTCCAGTACGTCTCTGTTGAAAGTGAATTATCTACAGTACGTCGTTATCAAAAGTGGAATATCTCCAGTACGTCTCTATCGCAAGTTTATCATCTTCAGTTCGTCTCTATCGAAAGTGGATTATCTCCAGTACGTCTCTATCCAAAGTGAATTATCTTCAGTACGTCTCTAACAAAAGTAAATTATTTTCAGCACGTATCTATTGAAAGTGGATTAACTCCAGTACGTCCGTAACGAAAGTAAATTATCTCCAGTACGTCCGTATCGAAAGTGGAATATCTCCAGTACGTCCGTATCGAAAGTGGATTGTCTCCAGTACGTCCGTATCGAATGTGGATTATATCCAGTACGTCTCTATTAAAAGTGGATTATCTCCTGTACATATCTGTCGAAAGTGGATTATCACCAGTACGTCTCTGTCGAAAGTGGATTTTCTCCAGTACACCTTTATCACAAGTAGATTATCTCCAGTATGTCTCTTTTAAAAGTAGATTATCTCCAGTACGTCTCCATCGAACCTGAAATATCTCCCGTACGTCTCTGTCAAAAGTGGATTACCTCAAGTAAGTCTCTGTTGAAAGTGGATTATCTCCAGGACGTCTCTGTCAAAAGAAAATTATCTCCAGTACGTCTCTATCGAAAGTGAATTATCTCCAGTACGTCCGTATCAAAAGTGGATGTTCTCCAGTACATCTCTATCGAAAGTAGATTATCTCCAGTACGTCTCTATCGAAAGTGGATTATCTCCAGTACGTCTTTATCGAAAGTGGAGTATTTCCAGTACGTCTCTATCAAAATTAGATTATCTCCAGTACGTCTCTGTTGAAAGTGGATTATCTCCAGTACATCTTTATCAAAAGTGGATTATCTCCAGTACGTCCGTATCGAAAGTGGAATATTTCCAGTACGTCCGTATCAAAAGTGAATTATCTCCAGAACGTCCGTATCTAAAGTGGATTATCTCCAGTACGTCCGTACCTAAAGTGAAATATCTCCAGTACGTCCGTATCGAAGTGAATTATTTCCAGTACGTCTCTATCGAATGTGGATTATCTTTAGAATATCTCTATCAAAAGTGGATTATCTCCAGTACGTCTCTATCGAAAGTGGATTATCAAGAGTACGTCCCTATCGAAGGTAGATTATCTCCAGAACGTCTCTATCGAAAGTGGATTATCTCCTGTACCTCTCTATCGAAAGTAGATTATCTCCAGTACGTCTCTGTCAAAAGTAAATTATCTCCAGAACGTCTCTATTAAAAGTGGATTAATTCCAGTACGTCCGTAACGAAATTAAATTATCTCCAGTACGTCCGTATCGAAAGTGTATTATCTCCGGTACGTCCGTATCGAAACTGGATTATCTCCAGTACGTCTCTTTCGAAAGTTGACTATCTTTAGTACGTCTCTGTCGAAAATGACTTATCTCCAGTATGTCTCTGTCGAAAGTGGATTATCTCCAGTACATCTCTATCGAAAGTGGATTATCTCCAGTACATCTCTATCGAAAGTGGATTATCTCCAGTACGTATCTATCGAACGTGGAATGTCTCCAGTACGTCTCTATCGAGAGTGGATTTTCTCCAGTACGTCCGTATCAAAAGTGGATTATCTCCTCTACTACCGTATCGAAAGTGAAATATCTCCAGTACGTCCGTATCGAAGGTGAATTATCTTTAGTACTTCCGTATCGAAAGTGAATTGTTTCAAGTACGTCAGTATCGAAAGTGGGTTATCTCCAATACGTCAGTATCGAAAGTGGATTATCTCCAGTACGTCCATATCGAAAGTGGATTATCTCCAGTACATCTCTATCGTAAGAGGATTACCTCCAGGACGTCTTTATCGAAAGTGGATTATCTCCAGTACGCCTCTATCGAAAGTAGATTATCTCCAGTACGTCCGTATCGAAAATGGATTATCTCCAGTACGTGCGTACCGAAAGTGGATTATCTCCAGTACGTCCGTATCGAAAGTGGATTATCTTCGGTTCATTTGTATCGAAAGGGGATATCTCCATTACGTCTCTATCGAAAGTAGATTATGTCCAGTACGTCTCCATCGAAAATATATTGTCTCCATTACGTCTCTATCGAAAGTAGATTATCTCCATTATGTCTCTATCGAAAGTGGATTATCTCCAGTACGTCCGTATCGAGAGTGGATTATCTCCAGTACGTCCGTATCAAAAGTGGATTATCTTCAGTGCATCCGTATCGTTAGTGGATTATCTCCAGTACGTCTCTATCGAAAGTGGATTATTTCCAGTACTTCTCTATCGAAAGTGCATTATCTTCAGTACGTCTCTATCGAAAGTGGATTATCTTCAGTACGTCTCTATCGAAGGTAAATTATCTCCGGTAGGTCTCTATCGAAAGATTATTATCTCCAGTTCGTCTCTATCGAAAGTGGATCTTCTCCAGTACGTCTCTGTCGAAAGTGGATTATCTCCAGTACGTCTCTGCCGAAAGTAGATTATCTCCAGTACGTCTCTGTCGCAAGTGGATTATCTCCAGTACGTCTCTATCAAAAGTGGATTATCTCTAGTACGTCTATATCGAAAGTGGATTAACTACAGTACGTTGCTTTGGAAAATGGAATAACTACAGTACGTCTTTATCAAAAGTGGATTATCTCCAGTACGTCTCTGTCGAAAGTGGATTATCTCCAGTACGTCTCTATCGAAAGTGGATTATCTCTAGTACGTCCGTATCAAAAGTGGATTATCTCCAGTACGTCTCCATTAAAAGTGGATTTTCTCCAGTACTTTTCTATCGAAAGTGGATTATCTCCAGTACGTCTCTATCAAAAGGGGATTATCTCCAGTACGTCTCTATCGAACGTGGATTATGTCAAGTACGTTTCTATCGAAAGTGGATTATCTCCAGTACGTCTCTATCAAAAGTGGATTATCTCCAGTACGTCTTTATCGAAAGTGGATTATCTCCACTACGTCTCTATCAAAAGTGGATTATCTCCAGTACGTCTCTATCGAAAGTGGATTCCCTCCAGTACGTCCGTATGGAAAGTGGATTACCTCCATTACGTCCGTATCAAAAGTGGATTAAGTCTAGTACGTCTCTATCGAAAGTGGATTATCTCCGGGACGTCTCTATCGAAAGGGGATTATCTCCAGTACGTCCGTATTGAAAGTGGAATATCTCCAGTACGTCCGTATCGAAAATAGATTATCTACAGTACGTCTCTATCGAAAGTGGATTATGTCCAGTACGTTTCTATCGAAAGTGGATTATCTCCAGTACGTCTCTATCAAAAGTGGATTATCTCCAGTACGTCTTTATCGAAAGTGGATTATCTCCACTACGTCTCTATCAAAAGTGGATTATCTCCAGCACGTCTCTATCGAAAGTGGATTCCCTCCAGTACGTCCGTATGGAAAGAGGATTACCTCCATTACGTCCGTATCAAAAGTGGATTAAGTCTAGTACGTCTCTATCGAAAGTGGATTATCTCCGGGACGTCTCTATCGAAAGTGGATTATCTCCAGTACGTCCGTATTGAAAGTGGAATATCTCCAGTACGACCGTATCGAAAATAGATTATCTACAGTACGTCTCTATCGAAAGTGGATTATCTTAAGTACGTTTCTTTTGAAAGTGGATTATCTTCAGTACGTCTGAATCTAAAGTGGATTATATCCAGTACGTCCGTATCTAAAGTGGATTACCTCCATTACGTCCGTATCAAACGATGATTGTCTCCACTGCGTCTCTATCGAAAGTAGATTATTTCCAGTACATCTCTATCAAATGTGGATTATCTCCAGTACGTCCGTATCGAAAGTGGATTATCTCCAGTACGTCTCTATCGAAAGTGGATTATCTTCAGTACGTTCGTATCTAAAGTGGATTATCTTCAGAACGTCCGTATCGAAAGTGGATTATCATCAGTACGTCCGTATCGAAAGTGGATTATTTCCAATACGTCTCTATCGAAAGGAGATTATCTCCAGTACGTCTCTATCGAAAGTGGATTATCTCTAGTACGTCTCTATCGAATTTAATTAATTAAAAAATATACAAAGTACCTTTTTATGTTAAGAGGGCTCTAATATTCATTTATGGGTGCTGAGTATAAATGTGCTCGAGCAACGGTGAGAGTTGTAAACGGGATGACCTATCTTGTAGCACTTCATTTTAAAGGTCTTTATGTCAGTAATGTAGCTGTACAAGTTTAATATTTGTAAAAATTAAACTGAAAAATAAATAATTTTAGCTTATTTAAATATTCTTTTCACTATTAAACATTGGTGTTTTGCGTATTCTCAATATTCTTTCTTAGTAGTCGTGACTGTATTTGTCAGGGATATTATCCCTATCTGGCTATCGACCAACGGGGGTCCTTCTGCCGTGTGTTTTGTGTAAGAGTGTGTATTGAGTTAGGGCTTGTTACTCTAGAAATTCGCCCCCGATCTCTAGAACGCCGTTAATGAGCTCCCAACGGCGAATGGCACTAGTTTCTCAGTACAAATGTACTACCTGTACTGGGGTTCGAACCTAGATCTTCGTGCATGCTAAGCAAACTGTCAGCCAAACCAGCGATTTATTCTTTTTTATTTTTCTAATAAATAAAATTTTTCTTAATAAACATATTTTGACTATTTTGTAAAAAAAAAAAACACGAGCAGTGCGTAAACTGTATCACTGGCTTAAATACCTTTCAAATGAGGTGCTACGTGGTAAGTCATCGCGTTTGAAACTCTCACCGTTGCTCAAGTACATTTATTCTCCCACCCATAAATTAAAACTATAGCCCTCATAAGCTAAACAAAATCTTTTTGACATTTTTAATTTAGTGAAATTTAATTTTAATTTTTTATAAATTTGCACAGCTGAATTACTGACAATGAAGGAACTACAACATCAGATATGCCGGCGATACGTTAGTCATAGGTAACAGCAGATTAACGATATAACTAGCGCCACCTTTGATGTTCCTGTGCCCGCTCCAGGTGACCTTGAAGCTATTGTATTCGAAGCCTAGTGGGTTGGTTGAGTGAAAGGATGTATCCAGCGTAATGGCAACATTTGAAACTATGGGATACCATCCATGCCCACTCAGAGGTCTTCGTGCCCCCCAATATTATGTATTTTCTTTGTGACCCCTGAGAAATACGCTGCGGCCCCCTGGTGGTCCATATGGCCCATGTTGAGAACCGCTGATTTAGACCACTTGATGGAGAAATGGCGCTTTGGTTGCGCCTGTAGAAATAAAAAACTGTTAATTTAAACTCAAATGAAAAAAGGGATGTAATCCCAATCGCTAAAACGAATGCGCATGGATCACAGATGTGCTTTCCTGCGTTTTCCATGGACTCAATAACACGTCAACAATTACAAGCTCCCACCACCGGATTACATTAATATCTCATATTTCACCGAACCTCGTTATTAGAGATTTAATTAAATCGGGAATAACACTACCTGGACGACCACCATACGGACACCCGTTGGTTTTTTCACGTCAATTTTTCCATAGACCAATAAACATAATGGCAACCTATCCTGGGAGGAAATTAAAAACCAAACAGATTTAATGAAGCGCGGGACTCAATTAATTGCATATAATCCTGGAATCCAATATATTTTAATAAAGCTCGGATTAACCCGATGGAATATATAGTTTGGCGTTAGCGGTGGCAATTTAGCAGCTGAATAACATAAACATCATTACATTGACATATATTGCCAATCAACTATTTGATAACTATTCGCGGGTAGCAACTATTAAAATAATACGTTTCATTCTTTTATTATTCATTTATATTCTATTCATTATGGGATCGATAGTAAACGAGTAATTATATGACTATTTTGCTTTAACTATATATATATATATATATATATATATATATATATATATATATATATATATATATATATCTATATATATATATTATATATCTATATATATAATTTAAATAATTATGTCAAGTGTACAATTTTATGTACAAGTTCATCGATACATATTTCGTCCTATAGTATTAAAACAGTTTTTCACATTGATATCAGAAATAACAATTTTAAAGTTAGTCGAAGGCTTTTGTAGTAAATATAATGGTAAAGTTTAGAGTTGAGTGCCATCAAGAAACTTGCAAAAGGTAATATCAGCATGATATAAAGGTCCTTACATTATACATCCCCCCATTCACTGTCTATCTTATAGCAGTACGACAAGAATATATTAATTTCCTTCTCATAGTTTAACAACAAAGATGTTATAGAAATGGTTGACATACTTTCTGCATTGTAGGAGCCTCTCCAGGAAACACAATATCTCTATTTTATCAACCTGCTGTCGCTCCATGCCACCTATCTCATTCAATTTATTCCACTTCTGATGAAATAAATAATGAACAAGTGGCCCAGTTGTGCTTATTTATGCTTTATCTAGCACATAACGCAGAATAACTCTTATTAAAAGAGTTTTCTTTTGTTATTTTTATCAAGCATATGTATACTCTTAATAATTTGTGCGGATTGTGATAATATGTTATTGAATTGTTATTTAATTACCAGGCCCTTTTATTATTTAATTCCATTTTACCTTCTAAAGTCATGTGTTATCTCTTAGATACGGACGATTAAAGGGGATGTTTAATAAAACAACCAAATCAAATTTGTATTCCGCTTGCGGTTTCATCATCTCACTTTGTGATCAACTATTTCCTAGTTATTTATTTGGTATTCTATTTCTAGTTATTTTATTTCTAGTTATTCTAGTTAGTTATTCTAGTTAATATAAATGTGAAAAATTAAAAATATTGTATTTACAGAGTCTCATTATTAAAATATTATATGCAAAATTTTTTCTTTCTTTAACAGTTTGTTCAGAAAAAAATTTTGCGTTTACGCATCAACGACGCAATCCATTAGTATAAGTAAAATGGAATGTTGTAAACCGTTTCATTTATTTGGAAAGTAATGATATCACAACTTTTAAAATCTTGTATTTTAAAATTTTAAAAGAAAATTTTCATATGCGCAGTAATTTATATCGCTATCTCCCGTTTAGATTGTTTCTCTCTCATGCACATTAACGGAGTTACCGAATTTATCCGCTTCTTAATTTCCACACTGTTGCTAAACTACAAGCTCAAAATGACCTCCGATTGATTCCAAGCAAGTCTGCACAAGTCGTCGCATTGAGTGGCGACTATTTCAACTGTTTTATTTGCATTAACTGGTTTCATTAATGTTATTTGGTGGTTAAATAAACTTTCATCTGTCATAGTCTAACTAATCGACTTAAAACTGAAACCCAGATTAAAACAGGAACTGAAAGAGTGTACGTGAATATTTCACACGGAATTATAAATATCTAACACGCAGTATTACCGCGATGGATTTGCGGGATTTTTCTCGATTTTTTTGTGGGAGAGGAAAAGTGTAATTGGTTAGGTTAGGTTCGGTCAGGTTAGATTAGATGCTTACAAACGTAAGCATCTAATACAAACTTACAAACTTACAAACTCAATTTACGTCTAAAGGTACCGCTAAACCGGATCAAAATACTCGAATACGTTCTGAAATAGTGCCGTTAGCACATTAACAACGCCGTTTAAGTCATGATATCTCGATGGAATTGGTTCCGAAATATATCCGTCAACGCATCAATAAATACTCGTGTTTATATATTTATTTATTTTATTTATGTTGCTACATTTATTTACAGTACACTGTAAATTAATTTATACAGAACAATATAATAATTAAGTTATTTCACATACCCATTTAGTTATTTTACGTAGCAATATTTAATTAAATGTCGTGGTCATTTAACTTCTATATCTTCTCTGAATGAGAGTCATAACTTCAGGAGGATATGGGTTTATGGCAAAATTTATTGTTTAGTAGCAGTAATTGTACAACTTTTGCCAAAATGTTGTTGCTAATCCCTCTCGTCTAATGTAATGAATATAATAAGAACAGTGGTAATAATACAATATCCTGTTAGACATCTAAACTAAATACAGGGTGATTTAAAAAAAATCACCCCGGATTTCTCAGAAAATAAGGGCAACATAAAAATCTCGAAAATCACGTCAATTTTTATTGTGATGGGTTGAGACGTATTGTTGAGAAAATTTTAAATGGAATGACCCTTCTTATGACACTTCATTTGAAACGTCTTTATGTTAGTCATGCAGTTGTGCAATTTCAATTTAAAAAGTAAACATAAATAAAGAATATTGCGCTAGAGTGACGGTAAAAATTTCATATGGGATGACCCACCATGCGATACCTCAGTTGAAAGAACTTTATGCCAGTAATACAGCAGTGTTCAAGTATTTCACATAGAAGTCCAACTTTTTTTGAAAGAAATTATGTTTTAAATTTTGTTAAAAAAAATGTATTACAACATTGTTTATTGTAAGTATTTGATTACTGACATAAAGACATTGCAAATGAGGTATCAAAAGGTGTCAACCCGTTTAAAAATTTCGAGAGGTACTTATTAGGGAAGAGGGGGGACAGGAACAATAAAAATTGACGTGTTTTGGGAGTTTTTAATTTTGTTCTTATTAACTGAGGAATCCAGGGTTTATACTTTTCAAAAAATCAACCTGTATATATGATGGGATACATAACTTATTCACTACTTTATAACACTAGGTAGCAGCGTAATTAATACAATAGTATTTAATTTATTAGAAAATAAGAAATAAAGTTACGCACTTTAAAAAAAAATCAAAATTGTTTTTATTGTTCACGACAATTGTTTCGCCCCACTGTGGCTTCTTCAGGTGAAGAAATGATACATAAACTGGGTACAATTTGCTTAAGTAGTGTATTGATGGGGGTGGGGGGCTATTAAGCTATTAACAAGCTAAGCTATTAACAAGTTTTAAAAATATTGAGGAGCGGTGAATGATTGACGTCCGTTTGGTCGTTAAGTAGGAGGCCGCTTAATTTCCTTTTGTTGATTTCCAGGCTTTCCAGGTGGTTAAGTTTGATTAAATTACATAAAGAGAACCAACATATAAGACCCGTTGTATCATACGTAAATTCCCCCGGCACCAAATTAGCCAAACAACTGAATTCATTAATTAAACAACATAGCAAGTTTAACTAAAAGTTTGCAATTAAAAATAGCCTGGAACTCGTCACAAAAATTAAAGACGTTAAATTACCACCCAACAGCAAATTCGTTTCATTCGATGTAAAGAATTTATTTACAAACGTACCGCCATCGGAAACAGTCACAATAATAGATAAGATGATGACAGACAATGGGACAAATACTTTTATAATCTCAGAAATTTGAAATCTCCTGGAACTTAATATCGCTCAAAAATTACCTAAAATTTAACGACGAATTCTACTCCCAACCGGACAGCTTAGCAATGGGGAACCCATTAAGCCCCTTAATGGCAGAAATATTTATGAATAACATCGAGACACAAATTTCTAAATCAACGGCTTTTAAGAACTGTTTATACTGGTATCGCTCTGTGGATGATGTAATAGTGGCGTTTACAGGAACAAACAGACAACTAGATTCATTCCTTATTCTTTTAAACAACTTACATAAAAATATTCAGTTCACCATGGAATTAAAAACAGATAACAAGATTAATTTTCTTGACTTAACAATATCAAAAATTAACAACAAACATGACTTCGCAATCTACAGGAAACCAACACACACTGACAACACTATCCAAAATGACTCATTTCACCCAAAATCACAAAAAATATCAGCATATAATTTCATGATACATAGATTACTAACCATCCCAATGACGGAACTCAATTATACACAAGAACTGAACATAATTATACAAATTGCCGAAAAAAATGGATTTCACGAAAACCTCATTGATACCATATTAAAAGCTAGAATTAAACAACGAACTACCAACTTAATATACCCACGAGGAAAAGATAAAAATCATATAAAGTATGCCTCCATCACGTATTCATGACCCTCATCCATAAAAATTGCAAACATCCTGAAAAAGAAAAATGTGAAAGTCTCGTTTAAAACAAACAACAACCTAGGTAGGATAATAAAAAATAACAAAAGTTCAATTATCAAAACTGACCGCAGCGGGGTTTACATGTTGACGTGTGGGGACTGCCCTATGATTTACGTAGGGCAAACAGGTCGTGCCTTCTCAGAAAGGACCGAGGAACATCAAAAATGTTTCACTAATCATAAAAATTATTCCACGTACGCGAACCACCTACAAGAGGAAGGACATTCGTTCGACCCCAAATTCCAAATACTCATCAAGAAGAAAAAGGAAGGAAACTTAACCACCTGGAAAGCCTGGAAATCAACAAAAGGAAATTAAGCGGCCTCCTACTTAACGACCAAACGGACGTCAATCATTCACCGCTCCTCAATATTTTTAAAACTTGTTAATAGCTACCCCCCACCACCATCAATACACTACTTAAGCAAATTGTACCCTGTTTATGTATCATTTCTTCACCTGAAGAAGCCACAGTGTGGCGAAACAATTGTCGTGAACAATAAAAACAATTTAGAAAATTTTAAAAAGTGCGTAACTTTATTTCATACATTAGTAATTATGAATTTTCAATAAATAAAAGCCACATCGATCAATCTATAGAAAATAAGACACTACTGGATAAAATTATGGACAAAGTAATCATCAAAACCTAATCACATAGAATTTATCATAATAACAAATTTGAAATAAATTGTTGCACTGGTTATTAATTATATATTTTGTTTATTCTTATAACAATTTATGAAATTGCTATAATTTCCAAAATTTATTCCTCGTTATTAGGGCTCCTAAAATCCTAAAACCAGCATCATATCTGTTTTACTGGCGTAAGTGTACTTTATATTCATTATTGTGAATAAACCATCATCAACCCGGTAACTAGATTACATTTGTTTCCAAACGAGGGTAGTGCAGTTTCTCATATTTTATTTTTTTGTATCGAAACTGTAATAGATATCAAAAACTATAAAGGTACAAATTAGCTTATTAATGAATGGCTCCGCCCGATTTGATTTTTTTTAAATTAATTTGCTTGTGTCATTAAAAATTATGAACGTATTAATGATGGGCCTCACTTGTTTTATACACAACCGGTCTACTTATAATAACAATATTATGTCAAAATATGAGTTATACCCGTATAAACTGTCATACCAAACAACAGCCAAATCAATGTAAACGTTCTCTTTTTATAAGCAATTTTTGTTTTCTTAAATTAACTTTGAAGCTGAATACTGGCTTAACCAAACGCATTTGTATATAGATAAGGTTCGTTAAATCATCTTTTTTTGATCCCAATAATCTGTGGTTAAGCCATTTCCATATAATTTTGAGACACCTTGTATATACCTAGAAGCACTCATTACAAACGAAGGTGCCTGCACAAAAGAAATGAATAGAAGATGTGAAATGGCCAAACGAACCGCAAGAGAACTTCAAAGAACATGGATGGATAATGATATAACTCTAAACAATAAAAAAGCAATAATAAAAACACTGGTGTTCCCAGTACTACTATATTATTTCGAATCATGAACAATTAAAAAACAGGATAGACGAAAAATTGATGCATGTGAGTTGTGGTATTGGATGCCAATACTACATGTCCCATGGACAGCTCACAGACTAACGTATCTATAATTAAAGAAATAAATGAACCCCAGCGACTGTCACAGATTGTCTTATTAGAATCCTAAAATTTTTCGGCCACATCAATAAAGGAGATGATAACAACCTAGAAAAGCTGGTGATACAGGATAAAATGGAAGGAATAAGACCAAGAGGAAGATCGCCGATAAGGTGGACCGACACTATCAAGGCAACAACCAACAACACGGTAACACAAGCAACAGGGGAATCCGGGAACAGGGAAAGATAGCAGGATATTTTATGAAGAGCGACAGCAAAAGAGTAATCCTTAATCACGACTTCTCTGAAAAGGGAGAAAACGAAGAAAAAGAAGAAGTCTGAATAACAGTCTCAAAATTTTCCAAATAATTAACAATAATAATATCAATCAACATATAGAATGGAACTTCTGGGTAAAGTTATTGTGGACACAACCACAATCAAGTGATTTGGGAAGATGGCGAAATATCATTTTTAGTCATGCGTTATTAATGATGTTTAAAAATCTTTAAGTGGTTCTATTTCTAATCATATCAATCAACATAGACAGTTGAACCAGAATCATGTGATTTGGGAAAATAATAAATTTAGTAGTTAAATGGAATGATTGAACATGGTAATAAATGATTTCAGAAACGAGAGACGCATGAGCATGTAAAACAAACTTACGTAAATAAACTTCGCAGTCACAATCACTTTCAAAATATTAATGAATAAGAGTATTTACAAATTTTTCATAATGTTAACGAAATAGAAAATAAATCAAATCACGCCATCATCATCAACCTGTGTTTTATTTCCGTGTTTGTTACCAACTCAACGTGTCTATAATTGAATAAATAAAACAAATCCATAAATCTGTGCTTTCTTATACTAATCTATGATTTACGTTTTCTAGCACATTACCAATAGCAAAGTACCTTAAACGTAGTCACGGTAGTTAATTAAACGTCACGACGTGTAAGTACTAAATACAATCACAAATCACGAGCCAAATATAATCAAGAAATTATATAATAATTTCACGATTAAAATACAACGATAAAATAAGTAAATGTCGGATCGTTACAACTTTATGTTATTCCGACTCCCCCCACCCCACCAAAAAAAAATATAAACGGGCGTCTGTGGGTTCAGCAATTTCTGGTCAACTAAAATACAATAAACAGTTAAAATGTAATCCTCTTGGCAGTTAGACAATAGTCTAACAAAAGCTATTACAAAATATTAACAATTCATTAGGTAGATATAAAATAAAATTTAGATATTCCGCCACTTACTATAAATTTATAAATATATTTTAATATAATAATGAAATATTATGCAAAAATTACATCTAGATATAAGTAAGGTAAATTGTCTTAATTACATTTGTTTTCTTCTACTAAATAGTTATACAGAGGCTTGAAATATTCCAGAATTGCAGATCCAGACAACTCCTTCTCATTTGTAATTGCCTGCAAGACTTCTTTCCAGGGTCTGCTCGCTCCCAATTTAAGACCTTCCCTATAAGATGTAAAATATTAAATAATAATTAACTGTTAAAAATGGAATACACAGAGGATCCTACATAGAGTAGGATTGCATGGGTATATTTCTCACACTTGAAGCTAGAGATCTGGTTAAATGGGTAATGTTGTACAGTTTTGAATGCTGATTCAGATTATGCATAAAAAATCAATAATCAGAGTAGTTTAGAAATTATTCTAAAAAAGCTTAAAATCGCGATTTTTTAATAAATTCCAATGTTTACTTAATTATTAAAGATTCGAAAAAAAGTTTAAATTGAAAGTTACTTAGTTCGATTTAAGAATAAATTCAGTGAGCAGAGATTTTCTACGGATGAAACGGTTAAGTGCGCAGTTGACCACTATTTTGCATATCCTAAATAAACAACCTTCCTCGATAGGATTAGCTTTAGAACATTGCTGGACGAAATGCATTGAACGTTTAAGAGTTTATGTTGAAGCATTTATATTTGAAAACATAGAACCAGTATATCAATACCAAGCTGAGCAGTTATCATCCTATGTTCGTACAATAACTGAATAGTTTTTCTTAAATTTCTTAAATATTCTTATTTTCTTACATAAACAACCTTCCTCGATAGGATTAGCTTCAGAACATTTCTGGACGAAATGCATTGAACGTTCAAGAGTTTATGTTGAAGCATGAAAATGATTTGAAAACATAGAACCAGTATATCAATACCAGGCTAAGAAGTTATCATCCTATGTTGGAATAATAAATGAAAATATCTGCAAAAGTACTCTTCAACCGTATGGCAACTTATGATGGGAATTTCAAAATAGTCATTTACTTGAATAGAATGAAAAATATACTTACTTCAGTCTACATCCTGCTTGCTTACTCTTGTAGATATCGCATACTGCTAAATGGCAGTCATCTCCTTGATTGCACTGCCCAGATGCTATACATAGAGCCTTATGTATTTGGAACTCTAGTATGTGTGCAAAGAAGTAACTAAAATTGAATTGTATGGAAACATCATTTGTAAATTTTTATTTTAAAATCGACTACTCACGAGATATATTGGGAATCAGCTATCACATGATATTTTGCAGCTGCATCGAAGTCATCTGCTGTCCTTGGTAAAGGGGATTTTAATTTTTGATATTTCTCCCTAAATATAAATAGGTTTAAGTGCATTATTACAATCTCCAGTTTTTTTTTGTTCAGAGATTAATTACATTGGATACGAAAGTTTTTATAAGGAAACTAACTGATGATTGACTTATTAGAGATTGTATAACTGGGTCTGATTATTGCAGCATTAGAAAATATGTAAGCAGGTGCCACCAGGCAAACTGACAGTTATGTCTTGCCTAATCGCCCCAATGAAACCACCTTCAGTCACTGTTTAAAAAAAAAAACGCAAAGAGCTACGTATGTGTACACACACTTATTTTTTATACTCGCTTTTATGCTTACGGAATTGTAGTGTAACTAAATTTTGATTGAATTGAGTTTTGATTGAATATACCTACACACATGGAAATAAACATACAAACATACAACATGCATACAAACAGACACATCCAAATATAGATACAAACATCCATACAAATATACAACATGCATACAAACACACACACCACCAAATATAGATACAAACATCCATGCAAACATACAAACATACAACATGCATACAAAGACACACATCCAAATGTAGATACAAACAACGATACAAATAAATATACAAACATACTAACATGCATACAAACATTCAAACATACAACATACAAACATGCATACAAACATACACACATGCAAACATATACATGGTGTCCGAGATGAGGATCAATAGCATGAGGATCTCGGAAACCGTAAAAGTTACAAATGCGGTTGAATTAAAAAAAAGTTGCGCAATTTAGAGGTCAGTAATATTCTGTTGAGAAAACAAGAAAATTCCCCTTATTTCCGGAGATATTCGACAAAATCTGAAATTTTGCGATATCCTTTGTATGTTTTGTTGAACTTATTTCAAAAGGTATAAAAAAAACAAAAGACACTTTCTCGATGCCACTGTTTTAGCTCTATAAGACAGCATTTATAAATTTTCAGTACAACGTTTCGTTTCGAAGGAATCATCATCAACTTTATATTTTTATATCGCCCGCAAATAAAGTACACCCTGTATTAAATAGAATTTTCTATTACGAATTCAACATTTTATATCACAGTATGATTTCTCATATTTTTATACAGAAAAAATAGCGTGTTAATCCATTTCGAACATTTTGGTCTAATAGGTGTTGAAATGAGCGACGAAGAGAAAATTTATCACCTAATTTAATGATTTTAAGATAATTAATTGAACAGAAAAATTTTCATAATACCACAGTAAAAAAAAATAAGTGTGGTTCCGAATAACTATAATGTTTCTATATTTAACAACTATTCGTGCTAAATTGATTTTAGTTACTATTTTGTTACCCTTTCAGAGTTGAAATTATGTAACAATTGTTCTGTTTGTCGTCATTAAAAGAACAGAACAATTCTCATATCACAGTAAAAAAATGATAAGTGTAGTTCTAAATAACTGTAACGTTTCAATGTAGAACAACTATTCTTGCTAATTTGTATTTTAGTTCTAAATAACTGTAATGTTTCAACGTCTAACAACTATTCTTGCTAAATTGTTTTTAGTTACTATTGTGGTACCTATTCTGGGTTAAAATTAAGATATTGATTTATTTATTTATTTTATTTATTTAATTTATTTATTTTGGTGTTACCACATTTACATGTTTACACAAGTCAGTCTGTATTAGAACAGTAGAGTAGTACAAAAGTGTATACAATTCTCATCACTTACAACAACAATAATAACTAAAAAAACACATACATATATTAATTAAAATCCTAATTAGCTAATTAGAAGGTTTGTTCGCTTAGAACAGTAATACGATATCGTTAAGATGGCTAAAATGGTTTGAAACTGAACGCTAAAGCTAAGGCCCTACTTCTGTAGGTATTACGACATCGTCGGATAAAAAATCTTCCACTGTATAGTGGGCACCTCTCAGCAGAAGTTCCTTAATTTTTGATTTAAAAGTTATCCTTGGCAGTTGCCTAATTCCGACCGGAAGTTTATTAAAGCATTTCATTGCGTAGTAGTTAATTCCTGTCCGTGACGTCGTCAATCTGTGATATTCCTCAGTTAATTCGTCTTTAAATCTTGTTTTATGAGGATGGTCCCGATGGGAATATTTATCTGGGTGATTTTTAATGTACACGATGCATTCCAATATGTATAAAGCTGGCAGTGTTAGTTTACCAAGTTCTATAAATTTACTTCTACAGTCATCCCTGTATCCAACTCCCGCCAGAATTCTGATGATGATTGATACAGCCTTCCGCTGTAGACCAAAGATACGATGTCGACATGAGGAGTGACCCCACGCTAGTATGCCATATCTCATGACCGATTCAAACTGCCCGAAGTAAGCGATCCTTAATGTTCTATCCGACACCGTACCGGACAGCATTCGTATAGCAAAAATTATTTTTGACAATTTTTTTGCTAGAGCAGATCCATGAATGTTCCATTTTAGTGAGGAATCAAGGTATAGTCCTAGAAAACACGCACATTCATCGAGCTCTAGATTTGTTTTGCTTAGTGTTAATACCATGTTCTTTGTTTTCGCTTTGTTTAGTGCCAGGCCGTTATCCGAGCACCAGTTGGCTGTATCATTCACAGCATGATCATGTTTATCAAGAATTTCCTCAGTGGTTTTGCCCCGAATGAGTAAAGTGCTGTCATCCGCAAACAGAATTGTGTCCGCCGTGTCAATGTGTTCCGGCATATCATTTATGTAAATGAAGAACAAGATGGGCCCCAATACTGACCCCTGCGGCACCCCCCGGTGAATTTGCGAGATGTACGATGTTTTACCATTATAGGACACACATTGTTTTCTATCTGATAGATAGCTTTCAATCAGATTCAGGCTCAATGCACTGAAACCATACGCCTTCAGTTTTTTTAATATAATGCAATGTTGAACACAATCAAACGCCTTGCTCAGGTCAATAAATGAGGCCATCAATACTTTTTTCTCTTCAAAGGTGGCTATAATGGTATCTACTAGTGCTAAGATAGCATCGATTGTAGATATCCCACTGCGAAAACCAAATTGATTCTTGCTGAAAAGTTTGTGTTTCTCAAAGTGATCCACTATTTGTTCATTTAAAGCTTTTTCAACTATTTTCGAAAAAACTGGTAGGATAGATATGGGTCTGTAACTATTAACGTCTTCTCTGTCTCCACCCTTATGAGTTGGAATTATTTTTGCTAATTTCAACGATGCAGGGAAGATTCCTGTTTGTATTGTGAGATTTATGAGAGCGGTCAGTGTTGAAATAAATAAGTCCTTAGTTGACCTGATCAAATCAACCGGAATCCCATTTATATCAGTACTTTTGCTGTTTTTCAGAGCATTAATTGTATTGTGATTGTTTTCGTCGTCTATAAATAAACAGAACAAATCTCATATCTCAGTAAACAAATAATAAGTGTGGTCCTAAATAGCCATAGTGTTTCAATGCTTAACAACTATTTTACGTAAATTATTTTTAGTTATTATTTGGGTACCTATTTAGGGTTAAAATTAGTTAATATTTTTTTCTTCGTCGACATCATTTCAACGCGTACTACAAGAAAATTTTCGAAATGCATTAACAAACCTTTTTCTGAATAAAAACCTCAGAAACCATACTATGATATAAATAGTTGAATTCGTAAAAGGAAGTGCTAGCTCATACAGGGTGTACATATTTTACCAGCCATATAAAAAAATAAAGTTGATGATGGTTTCTTCAAAACGAATTGTAAAAATGAAATTTTGTAAACGCTGTCTTGTAAAAATGAAAATTTGTAAACGCTCTTTTGTAGAGCGGAAAATAAGGTAGTGAGAATGTCCCTTTAGTTTTCATATACCTTTCAAATAACTTCACAAAAATATTAAAAACGAAATCGATGTTGTCAAATATCTCGGAAGAAAGCGGAAATTTCTATTGTTTGCAAACAAATATTACTGACCACTAAAATGCGCAACTTTTTTGCAATTTAACCCCATTTGTAACTTTTACGGTATCCGAGATACCCATGCTGTTGATTCCTATCTTGACACCCAGTATACAAACATACAAACAAATATACAAACATGTATACAAACATACACACTTCCAAACATTCATACAAACATACATACTTCCAAACATACATACAAACATACAAACATCCATACAAACAAATATTCAAACATACAAACATACATACAAACATTAAAACATACAAAAATACAAACAAATAAACAAATATACAAACATACATACAAACATACGCACATGTAAACATATATACACATACAAATATACAAACATCCATACAAACATACACACATGCAAACACACAAACAAACATGCAAACATACACACACACAAACAATAAAACACACGTACATACATACACACACCCACCCACACACACACACACACACCAGTCAGTTTTGACGGATCAGTGCATATGCTAAAATCGTTCATTAGTTTAAAATCGTTCATAGGTTTACATTTATGAACGATTTTGTGCACCAAATCGACGGAAAATTATATTTATGCAATGGATTTACTGAATTTTTAAAATACCATATTAGCTAATCTTTTTAGAAGAGCAAAAACGTAATTATACACATCAAATATGATCAAAACAATAAAACATCTATACAAATTGCAAAGTTTACAAATTGAAATACCTATAATGCCAGTAATGATCATTCCACTGACTGGGATCGACCTTCTCGCTAAAAATATCCCAACGCCATTTGTCCAGCAGCAAACCATATGGAAGAAATGCTACCTTGTCCAAAGCCATATCCATCAGTGCATTTAAAATTATTTTAGGAGTCTCTTTATAATTTTCAGTTAATCCAATTCTATGTAAATGCTTTGGTGTTGCTACAGATAAACCTATGCTATCCCCTATAGCTTCATGGAAACCTACAAAACATCAAACAGTTAATGAACTCAAAACAAATCGTAAAAATCTACCTGGATTAGCTCCTGCTCTAAACGCAATAGGGAGTTTGTGGTACTGTAAATAATATTGAATATGCCCTAACTCATGATGAATTGTAAAAAAGTCTTTCTGGGTCACTTTCGAACACATCTTGATCCTGGAATTGAAGACATTGTAAAAATAAAATTAAGCAAGATCACCATTGTGTTTTGTTGTGTTCATGTGTTCACACCTCATCTAGATTTGTTTTGATGATATACCACGTCTTGAGTGTAACTTTTTCCTATCTAGTTGTGATGTGGTAACCCACTGCTCTGGTCTTTTTGTATTACCGCTAGTTGACTGATCAATTGGTACTATTCCAAATTTATTTTCTACATGACCTATATTTTCGCTGCATGTTTCATGTATTTAAATATTATCTCTGCATGTGTGATTAGTAGGTTATGAGTATATGCTCATTAGATATGGTTTATTTGGTTTGCTGCTTCAGGATGACTGTTTATGTTTTATAAACTTTGTTGTAATAATAATTAATTAATTGTTTATATTCACCTGCAAATATCTGTAGGATAAGGTTGGGGGTATATGGTTTTTAACATGTATTTTGCGGTACATTTTGTTTTAAGTTTTTGTTTAATTTATTTATGTGGTTATAATTATAATATTATTGTATTATTATTACAAAAATACGGTTGTCATCTATTGCTACATAAAAAAAATAACGGCATATTAAAAAGATCTGATTTAAGCCCTTGACGATCCAAAAGATAATACTAAACAATAAGAAGATATCGAGATAAACACAACTAACAATATACAAAGTAATACTAATACCAACAATAATATATGGTTGCGAAACGTGAACGCTAAACAGGAGACAAAAGAGTAAGATACAGACACCAGAAATGAAGTATCTTAGGAAAGTATACGGAGTAATCAGAAAAGACAGAATCAGAAACGTAGACGTAAGAAGAGAACTAAAAATAACAGAACTAAACAAAATTAAAGAAGACAGACAGCTGCAATGGTTGGGATACCTGCACAGAAGAAAAGACACCAATCTAACAAAAATCATATGGCAAACAAAAATAGCCGGAAAAAGAAAAGTGGGAAGACCAAAAAAGAAGTGGGACAAATATGTTGAAAATACTATGGAAGGAAGGGGAATATCTAACGCCCAAATGAAGAAAAGCACAGGAAACAAGAAGATCTGGAACCTACTAGTAAAAGAAAATACAAGAAATTGAAAAACTACAATATTCGACATCCGAAAGGGTAGAAGAATTATGACTATAATTAAAAAATAAGATCTGCACCTGTAATCTATTTGGTTGTTAAAGTCCCAGGCAGAGGCATGACATACAACACTCTTATTTTTTGGTTTCTCGATTACAGCTCCTTTATGTGTATTATAAGCCATACTCATTGATTCTAGACCTAATGATGTATAGAATTCATTGGCAACCTCAAACATCTTCAACGCAGTAAAATTATTTTTCTTCAACATATATGTTATATCACAGTCAGATTCTTCAGGAAAAGGTTTGACTATTCTGCGAAGGTTTGTCCATGATTGCCCCCATATGTTTCCTGAGGACAAACATTTTTGTTTACTGAGAATATAAAAAAAATATTTTCTATATTGGTAATGTTCATGACTACATTAAATTTGAACCGAACTTTTTGAGAACTAATATACTTTATTTGAAAATTAATTTCCTCACATGTAATAAGATCTACATTTAGTTAAATGTAAGCTCTTTGATATCCAATCTCACTAATCACACTAATCTAAGCAATGCTTGAGATATGGACATCATTATTTCAAATAAAATATATCGTTAGTTGAATTGAATTTGATTTGGTATATGCTTTTTGATATTTGAACCATTAATTATATGAAAAATAAATTTCTTGTTGAGTATGATAACTGAAATCAATTTGATATTATCCTTTTAATTTGAAGTAGATTTATTTGCTAACATTAAGGCCCATATCTATAGTCCGTACTTGAGCTTGAGTTCGACTCAAGTCGTATATTTGGTTGCGTATTTTCTATAGACGTTTATGTACCAAACGCAACCAAGTATACGATTTGAATTGATCTCAAGCTCAAGTACGAACAATAGATACGGGCCTGAATCTTTATTAATTAGAAACGAATTAGATTCACAAATGCGGATTCGAATCTAAGACTATGTGAGATAAGTCTTTCGCCTGCTATCTTTATAATCTTGTAATTTTAGGTATAAATCTTAAAATTATATTTTTAATAGATAATTGTTTAAAACCTAATAAATGTGCCGGAATTAATCCATCAGTATCTGCGCCAATTTCCCGCTGATATAGGGTCTTCAGCTTCGTTAATACATACTGATGCAGTTCATTGTACAAAGGTTGCACTTCTTCCCATATTCTTTCAAGATCTTTATCTAAATTTGGTGATTCATACCAATACCGCCACATTTCTCCCTTATCAGTAAAATCTGCAACAATGATATTATTATAGCAAAATATCATTATTATTATTAGGTTATAAACTTACTATTAGCTCTTGCTGCTTGGTTGCTTAACACTACATAACTTTCAAATTTTTCCTTCATTTTCGCCCCAGTTGCATCTCGCCAGGCCTGCCATGTGTACAAAAGCTCATCGTAGTCACACGATGTTGAAAACACATTTTCTATATCTAAAAAAAAAAAAAAAAACGAATGGATTTGATTGAGGAGAGTGACTTAGCAGTGAAAAATTAATCGAATTAATTTCATTGAGGAGAGATTGGAAGTGACTTATGCAGTGGCTACTGATTGAATAGTTTCCAGTTCAATCACCTTCAATTTCAAAAACTGCTTTCAAATCAGGTCATAATTAACCACTTCTCGGCCCTCACAATGTAAAGAGCAACCAGCGAGGCTGCGTTCAATCGGAACAATGGTATTTTAAGAATAATAATTTAAGAGTATTATGAAAACAACCATACAGTTAAATGGGTGAGTATAAGAACACTACAATCCAAAATTTAACATTTTCAACTGACATGGCCATTTTGTCAAAATCACTTTGGTAAGGTGGTTGCCAGAGCTTACTGTACAGCATTGAAAATAAGAATAGTCCAAGTCCCGGACTTGTACTCTTCTTATTCCCATCAGATGCCGTTGATTACGATTATGCTCAGTTCGTACTTCATTCTGCTTGAGTGTGTTTATTCCAGCAGTTAGTTGAAGTTATTGTTTCTAAAATACAGTGTTACAATAAAATAATGCAATGTCGTCAGATGACAGCCTGGTAGACAGTGAAAATCAAACAACACCGAGTAAAAAACGTACAAGAAATCCGGAACAATGGAAAGTTAATAAAATAAAGTTAGCACGTTAACATAGCGAGTCATATATGCCTACATCGCAAAAGATTGTGGAAGAAAAAAGAACTGGACCACCATGCACGTAAGATTCTATTTAGATAGAAAAAAATATGATAATCTCAAAATTATACGACGGAAAACCAAAAAATAACCAGGATACTTTCCTGCAAGGTTTGATCGAAACAAAACTCATTTCACGACGTCGCAAATAAGTTCAGATCAAGACCAAGATCAGTTTTGTAATAATTTTGGTAATAAAATATAATTTAAATAATTATTTATATAAAGCAAAAGAAAAAAGTAAAAGCTATTTGAAATAAAGAAAAAATCAGCAGATATCTACTGATGTCTGATATCTACACAACTAGAGCTGATATAAAGAGAAATTATACATTTTCTGAATCAGCTACCGTTCCCCGTGTCCTATTAGCAGGATTTCAATTCCAGAATTTTAAAAGAAATACTAAAAGCGTAGGCGTCACTTTTGAGACACACTGTATTTATTTACAAATTTATAATCGTAATATTCGTACCTGGATCCAGTGTTATGCCCTGCTTCTGTATGTCGCATCTTGGAGTGGAATAGGGACATATTTTAGATGTACTGTAGATTTCCGTCATTTCAGTTAGTAGATTTGTAAACTGAAAATGAAATGTATACTTTTTTAAAACGCAATTTAAGCAAACTAATTGTTATCGAGTTAATTATTGGTTTAAATGCGAAACATACTTGTCATATGGAAATTTAAGAAGTACTAAGTGCATTAAGAATTGAAATTTAGTTTTAAAACGGCGCTTTATGCTAATTCTTGGTACTTTGGCGTATTAAATGTTATACAGTCTGTTTGATTTATTGAGACACAGCAAATATTTCTGTTATTAGTACAGATAGAGAAAAAAGCTGAAGAAAAAAGTTTTAGTACTTTTTGTCGTCTACTTAATCCTAATTTCAGAAGAACAATTGAAAATCGAATAAACACGTGAAAGCTATAAGCTACATTTTCTTTAACTTAAATGTATTATGTTTTGCTGAAGAAGAAGCAATATCTTCCTCTTCAGAAATGAGTTACTATTTCGGGAGTAACGCTTGATAATTGTATAATTCTTCATTTACATCTGATGTGTGTGTTTTCTGAAATAGTGACAGTGAGCGACAGTAAAAAGTACTCAATAATGACAATTTTCAAACCGTCGGCGAACATATCAAATGTTATTAGCGATTGTGACAAATTGGCGAGAAATTTTACAATGAACGATTATGTCCTCATTTTTGCTGGATATAATGACATAAAATCTGGTAAAAATCTTAAGGAAAGAGATATTTTTATCCATTTAAATAAACTGCAGAACACAAATGTGATTTTAATAGGCTGTCCGTTCACTCCTCAGCGCTCAGTATTAAACAATTTCACATTTGAATTTAATGTAAAGCTGTCTGCGCTAGCGAACAAACTGGGCTATAGTCAAAACATTAAATACCTAGAGTGCAACACACTCTTAGAAGAGCATTTCCAAAATGGCTATATCACGGATTTTAACTCAGCTGCAAAACGTGTAGTTATGAAAACATGCGTCGATGAATTTGTCTCCAGCGGCTTATTCAATGCGAACAAAGGGAATCTTATCTACGTGGGATGTAGTGATCAGCACAATAGTTATGGCAAAGGACAAGAAATAGGAATAATGGAATCACCCAGCCGTGCCAAAGAAGATAATGTGAGCGAGTTTTTCGAGGATCACCGAGATGCTTTTCAACATTATTAACAAATACTTGTCCTAGTATGTGTCACAGTGATTATTCTAAATATAGTTTAAAAGGTGAAAGCGCTCAATATTCATTTGATAGGAACAAAAAGACAACACTCTCGTCAACGACCAGGAAGCCTGCACCAATTAATGTACTCTTCCTCAACATACGATCGCTGAGACATAAAGTAAACGAACTGGAAGCAATGCTACTAGCAAACCACAACAAATACTCAATCGTATGCCTGTCTGAACACTGGCTCAGTGAACCAGAATGCGCACTCCTAAAGGTAAACAATCTAAACCCAACATCCTACTTTACCCGGGTCAGCTCCAATCACGGAGGTGTGGTCCAACCCACAGCTGACGTTGACTGCGTGACTCTAAAAAACCTTAACAAACTTTCAATTCCCATCGCTTGCGAGATCTCCGCTATATTTCTTCCAACCTACAACCTAGCCATTTTAGTATTATATCGAACGCCTGACAGTGATTTCAACACTTTCTTAATAAATCTTGAACTAGTACTTGGTAAAATAAAATTTAAAGACCACTACGTTTTAATAGGAGGGGACTGGAACATACATTTTGAAAACAATCGCGACAGGGCAGCTAATGAAACCCGCGATATGCTCGGAGTCTATGGGCTCAAGGAACATGTAAAATTCAACACTAGAAGCAACAGCAGAATTGATAACGTATTTTCTAACTGTAATCATCATTTTATTGAATGTTCGCCAGTTGTTCATAGCTTATCCGACCACGACGGTATTGAAGTCAATTTTACCCCCGTAAGTGAAGCCCCAAAGGCACCTGTTAAGCACTACAGACCTATAACTAACCAGGGCACTTCAGACTTCTACCATCTTCTCTCCCAAACAGACTGGAGCTTTCTAAACACTGATCTTGCAACAAATGACAAAACAAACAAGTTCACTGAACTAATATCTAACTCTTTCCTACAAGCCTTTGTCGCCAAACCCTCCAAACCACACTCTAACAATGCAAATACCTGGTTCACTGATGAAATTGATGGGATGAGACAAACTCTGTACTTCATCAAGGAAGCCTCAGACAAATATAACACAATCGAACTGAAAGCATCCTTTATCAACTACAGAAAATCCTACCACAAAGCTATAACTAATGCAAAGATATACGCCAAAGACAAAAAAATCGAAAATTCCGCTAATCCCAATAGGGCATACTGGAGTATCATACGGTCAACTTGCAAAGTAAATAATACCAAGTTACCAACTAACATTGACTCCAAGTCATTTAACAGACACTTCTGCAATATTGCGAAAACTATCAACGAGGCCCTACCCCCCGCTTTATCTGATCCCATTTCACATATGCACAAGCATCAGCTTAAATCCACAGAATATTTTGAATTTAATCTCGTTTCCGAAACTTATCTCCGGGATATTGTCAACTTGCTAAATAACACCAGATGTTCAGACATATACGAGTTCAATGTTCACGTCCTCAAAAAAGCAATTGACCTACTCATAACACACTTAACAACACTGCTAAATGACTGCATAAAAGACGGATGCTTTCCGGATAGCATGAAGAAAGCCAAAGTTATCCCCATTCTTAAAAAAGGTGATCCAAATACCTTAGACAACTATAGGCCTATCTCTATTTTGCATGTGTTTTCAAAAGTCTTCGAAAAAATCCTTGCTAAGCAAATGATCGAGTTCCTTGAAAAATACAACTGTTTTAGCCACCGTCAATTCGGTTTCCGAAATGGTCGGTCCACTATTGACGCTATTACGTCTTTTGCCGAGGAGGTGCTGAAATGCTTTGAGGACGGCGGGTTTTCTGCAGCCACTTTCCTTGATCTAAGTAAGGCTTTCGATTGTGTACCGCATGATGTGCTAATTCGGAAGTTATACTATATCAACTTCTCTCCACAAGCCTGCAAACTGATCTCCAGCTACCTCACCAACCGAACACAACGCGTTTTCTCGGAGGGTCTCACTTCAGATGACCTACCCCTTCCGGAGCTTGGTGTGCCTCAAGGGTCAATTTTAGGGCCATTACTATTTTTAATCTTTATAAACGACCTCCCTGCATCTCTAATAGCAGCTCAAATCACACTTTTCGCAGATGACACCTCTTTTAGCAATAAGTCTTGTTTATTGAACACTGCGGTTCATCTAAATAGAGCTAATCAGGTGAATGCCCAGAACTGGCTCCTTGACAATCGGCTCTCCCTCAACTCGACATAGACAGTTGAAATTGTATTCACTCTAAGACGCTATGACGCTACCACTTGGAATTTTGCTGATTCCACTAAGTTCCTAGAATTGGATCTTGACCAGGGTCTACTCTGGCATGTCCAGGGCAAGGAACTATCGGCCAAAGTGGCCTCCAATATTTATGCCCTACGAAACTTAAGAAATGTTGTCTCCATAAAAATACTTATCTCGGCCTATTATGCTCTTTGCCAGTCTATACTCAGTTATGGAATTAAAATCTGGGGCCACTCCTCAGCGATGAAACGGGCTTTCGCTCTACAGCGGAGAGCTCTGCATATCGTGGCAAATGTGCCCTATCGAGACGACTGTCGACAGCACTTCCCTGCCCTCAAAATTCTCACTCTTCCGTCCTTATATATTCTAGAATGCCTACTATATGTAAAACAACACGCACACCTGTATGAGACCCATTTCGATATTCATCAACATAACACCAGGTATAGGGACAACCTCATACCTACTACGTCAAGGCTTATCAGAACACGTACTGGTACCATGTACCACGGCATCAGATTTTTTAATCTGCTACCATCGGAAACTCGTAACCTACCAACGAAACAATTTAAGTATAAAATCAAAACTTATCTCAATGCTAAAGCATTCTACTCGACGGAAGAGTACATTAGCAACAAGTTTGACGACTTATAATACCTGCGACAATAACAGATATTACTCTGAAAATTATGTTATTACTTGCTTCAACTGCTTATATTCAATAATACTATTAACTTATAAATCACGCAGGAAGACCATAGTTTTAAAGTGTTAACATTCATTTTATTTTATTTTATTAAATTATGTATGTATTTTTAAATTTTATCTATACACTTTGCTTTTTTATGTTTAACATGTAATTTGTCGGTCTACTAACAATATTTGTAATACAAAATCATACATTTGCCTATTAAATATGTTTATGTTTGTATCGAAGGGGCAGTTTTGCTTCTGGCAACTTGTTAATGTAATTAATTGTCTTTTTTTTATTTTGACTTATGTAAAACTGTCAAGTTATGGCATAAATAAAGTATTATTATTACTTATTACAGTATATAACTGGTTGCCTATACCTACCACGCTCAATGCGGTGAAAATATGTTTTTTTAAAGTTACACATAGGAATGTTATGTGTAATAAATAAAAAAAGCGCTGTAATAATATATTCATACAAAGTGTAACCTACATTTTAAAACACCACAACAAGACAGCAGCAAGACTTGCAATGACTTAAATTTGAAAATACAGCAAGCAGATATATAAACGTTAAGAAGGAGCTTGAGACGCAAAGAGGGTTGAATCAACGAAAAGCAGATTCAGCAAGACCTTCAAAATTATTCTAAGAAAATAAATAGAGCTTACGTATTAACTTTTAACCAGCAAAAAGCTATAGCCTACCTAAAATTAACTACCTCAGTGGCAAACTATTAAAGAAACTTTTATTTATAAAATCTGGTAATTCATTGTTTCAATAATAATATGGGATACATGTATGTTTGGGACGAAATTGAAGACGAAAGGGGATCTCAAGACATTGCATCTTGTCTTGTTAAGCACTTAAATACCAATGTGTCAACACATACATTGTGATCTTTTCATATTCATGTAATAAACAAAGTCGAACATTAAAACAAGCATATCTGTTCTGAAGATCATACAAGACCTTAATACTAGTATTGATACTTTAGACCACACGTTCTTGGTATCTGGGCATTCGTATCTTTCCAATGATGGGGAATTTGGAGTAATCGAGAGTGCTAGTTCTACGTTATGGACAAACGTATTGCGCCGATCAATGAAGTAATATAATAAGAACGGCCAAACGAAAGGAGCCTCATTTTATTGTTTCCCGAAACAGACTCATTTTTTAAGTACTGTACATTTAGAAAAATCTGTTACAAAACAGAAAAAAGACTACTTATGGTTATGAGTTTAATTAGCTATACATTAGATGGATAAGGTTTGAAAGGCATCATGCTTTACAATTTAATTTTAAAGAAACATTAAACCCAAATAAACCGTTTTACAAAGTAGACCTAAGTAAAAAGAAGCAAGGGCGACCAATTAACAATTTAAAACACATTCAGCAGGATATACTCTATCCATCAAGAAAACCTATCAGCATTGCAAAGTAGAAAGATATGCTTGGAGTACATTTCACCAATGTATCACGGGTACTATAAAAACCGTCCAGTTGATATACCAACCCATTCAAGCACATCTAATGCCGATGAGCGTACTTCCTATTATGAAATCACTTATGATTTAAGAGCAAAAGTCACTTAAACAGTGAAGTAACTCCATAGAAAAAAATATATATTCGTTATTTACAAATATTGATCTTAATTACTCATTTATAATGTTTTTATAATCTTGAATCTTTCATAAATAACAAAAGTTAGTAATCAATAAAAATTAGTTTCATTATTTTTTTCTATAGATGATTTTGCAAACCGCTTAATATTCCAACATGCAATATAATGTAGATAAGTCACTTTGACACTGAAACACATTTGTCATGTTGCTGTGATCGGAAAGTAAATGATAAGTGATGTAGAAAGAAGAAAGATGAAATATTCCTATTTTTGTTACTTAATGCATTTCTGTTTAATTTCTATTTCTGTTCCTTTATTTCTTATAAATTAAGACCATAATTTAATTTTAGCCTTTACCCTTACTATTTTACATTTCAAATTTTTTTAAATTTTATTTGTCTGAAAAGTTTATGTTTTAAAATTGTGTACATAAAAACATCTACCGAGTGTCTGGGATAAGGGGCAAACATATTAATTTAATATGTAAAATTAAATATGTGTAATTATTATCTCCTTATTAATTTTAGAGAAAAATCGTAAACAAATATTTGTTCGAGTAATAAAAATTGTAAATGTATCATCCATTCACAATAAATTTGTACCAGAGTCTACATCAGATATAATAAAAATAAGTTGAACAATGTACCATAAAAACCCTTGCCTTGAGTTTCACAAATGTCATGTTATAGTAAAAATAATTTTGACAGTCAGATATCAATTACTAGGAACCATAATTCCAATGAAGGAAGGGTATTCTTTATCAAAACATTTTACAGTGGCATCAGTTTCCGCTGAGTTCGTGACTTATTTTCGGTTAAATTTAACAATCGACCAATTCCGTCTGTATCAATAATTAGCAAGTTTATTATTTTTATTATTTCTGAGGTGAACTATGGTGAAAACGAAAATTAAATGAATGATACATTTACAGTTTTTAATACTTTAAAAAATATTCCTTTACGAGTTTTCTCTAAAATTAATAGGAAGGTAACAATTACACATATTTGATTTTATATGTTAATCTTTTCATAGGCGATGGGAATTATTAATCCCACCTTATGTAATCAATTTTATGGGCAGTGTGTTTTTATAGTAGGACATACCAAATGTGCTGCCTTCTATTAGACACTTTCGGCACCTACAAGTGGTAATAATGGTGTGAGGTACATAAGATCAAAGCAAATGATTTAATGAAGAGCATAGGTTGTAACTATTACATATAATCATCACAGATGAATCAAAGAAATTTTGTTACAATTTATCTTTCAATCATTTGAAACGATGTGTCACTCTTCATTGCATTCAGCGGATAGCCAGGACATGCCTATTCCAATCGATACATATGTAATCAGAATACCACTCTTTGCAGGATCGACTGCCGCATATGTGTGATATTACCATTTTATATCATAAATCAATGACCCACATATGCGACAACGGCACTGATATGATAAAAGAGCAATATAAATTCAACAAAATGAAATATTCAATGAAAATGTGAAATATATTACGAGCGAAGCGCAATCGATCCGCGGTAAATGACGAATTCGAGTTTACCTATATGAGTATTAAATAACCGTATGAAACTTAATTTTGTTTGGTAAACAAAAACCGCAGTAACTTTGTTAGTGTAGCATAAAAAACAAACATCACAGTATAGTAATGCAGTTGGAGTTATTTAATTATGGCAATTAATTTTGCTGGTGGAACTAATAATAAAGCTCTCCGATTTGAAATTAATTTGCAGAAAACAATTATGCAGCAAGCGCACAGCTCTCACAGAATTACGTAGACACGAATTTGCCGCCAACTTGCTGTATAACGTAATGATACAATTTAACTCGCAATATCGAATATTGAATGATCAGAGTTGCGCTCGCTCATCATTTTCCGCCCCCGGAGCCAATAAAACTCTTCAGAGCACGCAAACGCGGATTCTTCGGTGAATGGCAACTCTGCAGACGATCCTAATTAAAATCGCGAGTAAAAAAATCGATAATGTGAGCGCGGCCTGTCAGCCTTCAATTACTCAGCAGAAGCGATCAAATACCTTCGTGCCACCCCAACATCCGCCGCCTCCAAACCCTCTCCTCTCTCGCGATATGACGCAGAAATTCAAAGACAAATTTATATCGCAGCAGTTAAGCGTCCTTCTCGGGTGGCTTTTTCTTGCTGCTGTGATTCGGGCGCACCTTATTGCGATTATTTATCATAAGCAAATTGTATCCTACCTCGGTCAATCTATCTTCCTCAAGGGCGGCGTTCCCCAGGACAGATAATCGTTTCACTTGACGCGCTAAACTCCTGTCCTGAAAAGTCGACGTGTCCAGGTCTTTGAAGTAATTTGACCACATCTCCTTTTCGAAATGGGCCTCGGCTATTGTTGCGTTAATCTGTAAACGTATTAATAAATCATGTGGGTACTAACATTATAACTAATTAATTGCCACATCATGTTATGAAATTATGTACAGCTACATAAATCGCAATTTATACATAATGCACACTGAATATACCAGTACTGTACTTCCTATGTAATGCGTAAAATTTAAAATCGATACTGTAATAATGGCGATTTCTATAAGCAGCAATGATGACTGTATCCCAATTTTGTTGTTAGAGTTGTAATAAGCCCAAATATACGCCCAGTATAATACGTATTTACGCAATAAAGTGACTCATATTTTAAAAATCATGAATACAACAAAATTATTAACTTAATTTATTTACAAATAATCCCAGGGTGAATTGTGAGAAATATCGAAAGTCGCGCCCGAGCGTCACCAAATATCTCAAGAGCCGAGGCCTGCATATGCACGTTTCTGGAAGATTCCATTTCGTGGTGTCACATAAACAATTTGGGTATCAGCACCCCTTAGAAACGAACAAGCGCCAGGCACATGAAAATCACCTCGAATGGCAACTCTTTAAGTTAAGTGTAAAACTCTGCGCTAAAAACGCATTAATGCCACACGCACACTCAAGATTAATAATCACCATGATAACTAAGGGATGGGGGCAAATATTTAGCAGTAGGTATGTGGGGGCAGTGAAGATTTGAAGCTGAAAAAACCTATTTAAGCACAAGCCACACACGAGCGAAATGAGTAAGAAAGTTGCGTCGGCTTTGGGCAACGCTCACGACATTCGCGGTTTTGAGTATATAAATTCACGTCGGTTTATAATTAAATTAACGATTGCATATAACGTTGTAAAAAAACGCGAAGTAGAATAAAAATTTGAATAAATCGAAAAACGTATAATTCTAGGTACAGAGTAATTTAATTATTTTTTATTATTAACGATAATATAAAGTTATTAAACCAGTCTCATTATAAATTCACGGGAGTGCTTATTCCTTTCAATCAACCTTAAGTTACCTAGAAATACCAAATACCGATTACCTATTCCTATCTGTAAACAAAATCGGCTTGAACGCTATTCGTGTTTACGAATCACTAGAGGAAGCAATAACAGGTGTAATTGACGCCCACCCACGCACTTCGTTCACACACCTGTTATTATGAAATTAAATTCCCGCACTAGATTCAAATTGACGGCAGATAGTGTATTTAACCAACCACAAGTTACTTAGAAAAGCCAAACACCGATTACCTATTCCTATCAGTAAACAAAGGCGGCTCGAACGCTATTCGTGTTTACGAATCACTAGAGGAAGCAATAACAGGTGTAATTGACGCCCACCCGCGCACTTCGTTCACACACCTGTTATTGTGGAATCACCTCCTCCACTAGAATCAAATCGTTGTCAGCTTCATAACATTTAAACATATAAACTCATTATACATCACGCCCGCGATCGCAAATTAACGTGGCTGTATTCACCATAACTATAACAACTAATCAAGGCATTCAGTATTACCCTCCGACATACATCGTCATATTCAAATCAAAATAATTCATAAAAATGATTGCTTCTTCATTTTAAATCATAACTGAACACATAACGTGCATATTATTGGGCAGACTGATTTATAATTGTATAAATAAATAAGTTGGATTAAAAATCTTAATAATTTAAAAACATAATGTATACAAATAATGGTTTCTTAATTTCAAATCATAAAACAAGCACATAACGTATCTATTATTGGGCAGAGTAATTTAGAATTGTACAAAAAAAATAGGCTGGATTAAATCTCAATAATTTGACGACATAATGACAATTTGTGGATAAATATCGTAAACAAGAAATAAGTGGAATTATTAAAACCCCGTATAAGCAGAGAGAATGATAAACGAGAGTATGATAAACGAGAGAATGAAGCTTAGTATAATCACAAGAGAAGTCATTTATACCCTGCAGTGTTCCTAATAATAATATATTATAACATTACATAAACATTTCGGATTGTGGTAGCAGACCTGTTATTTGACACAACTTGTAACATATCTGACGGTGATGACTACTTATGACATTGGTGTTTGCTGTGGTCGTGGGTAGAATTACTAATTTACCTCAATCAACGTAAACAATGGTGCTGCAATAATTACATTATTGTGTGGACACCGACACAACCATGAAATTCGGGAAGATCGCGAGATACCTTTAGTAATCATTCAATAATTATTGGGGATATTTCAACGTCTTTAAATAGTTCTGTTTTTGATCATATCACTTTCCCGTAGTTAAATGGTGTGAAAGGGCATGGCAATAAATGGTCTAAGAAACTAGAGAAGCACGTGCATGTATAACAAACACTCGTAAATAAACTTCGTAGTCATAACCATTTTCAAACTATCAATTGAATAAATAAAAGAATTTACACATTCATTATAAGGTTAACGAAATATATAAAATAAATCTATTCATGTCATAATCGCTAACCTGTGTTTTATTTCCCTGTACGTTATAATTATATAAATTAATTTACATCATCGTCAACCTGTGTTTTATTTCCCTGTGTCTTACAATTTCAGCGCGTCTATTATTAAATAAACAAAACAAATCTTTAAATTGGTGCTTTCTTGTATTAATCCATTATTAGTGTACGTTAATTAACACATTACCAATAGCAAAGAACCTTGAGAGTAATCACGGTAGTTAAATTAAACGTCACGACGTGTAAGTACTAAATACGATCACAAATCACGAGCCAAAAATAATTAAAAAAATATATAATAAATCACGAGCCAAAAATTAATCAAAACATTATATAATAAATCACGAGCCAAAATAATCAAGAAATTATAAAATAATTTCACGATAAAAACGACGAATAATAAAATTATATAATAAAATAATATCGGAGCGTTACAGAGTATACATTTTCATTGGGCAATCTGGGCGCATTTCTAGTGAACATATTAATTTTAGGTATAAGTAATAAAATTAAATGGAGTACGGATTTGTACGCAAAAGTAGAAGTGTTTACAATTCCTCGCAGAGTAAATCTATAAATTAGACACCTCCAGGTAAAATGAACTAATAGTGAGACGGGAAAAGTGAAAAGGAAGTAAGGAAGTTAAGGAAAGCAGACAGCAGGGCAAATAACAACAAAATTAAGAAGAAAAGGCGGAAAACAAAGCAGGCTCAGAGAGATTAAGTGACCTCCGAGAAAATTTTCTAGAAACAAGGAAAACAAAATAAATATCCAGCAGAGGAGAGAGAAGGAAAAGGAGTGAATAAAATGAAGTGGAAGAGAAAGAGAGTCTCTGCACCTCAAACAAAACGCTCAGATCACCAGAGCAAAGGAAAATAGAAGAAGAAAGGATGAAAGAAGAAAAACAGAAAGTACAAAGCACCAAAAGGAGAAGGAGCAACATGGAGGAATTGAAGGAAATGTTGTCCAATTTAATGAAGAGTAATGAAGATATAAAAACTGAGATAAAAGAACTAAGAAACTAAAACAGAAGAAAAGAGGGAGACTGAAAAACGAGAAATGCTGACTAAAATAGAAAAACTAGAAAGCTGGATGGAAAAGATGGGGAAGGAAAAGAGAATATATAACATCGTAATTAAATGATTGCGACTAAAAGAAGCAGATATAAAGGAAGAAGTTTTGTAAAGAAATATATAGGAGTAGACCCAAAAATAGCCAAGATGTACATGATAAGCAAATGCACGAAAGCAGAGATGATAATAATGGAAATATACTCATGGGACAAAAAGAAGAAATCATGAAAGCAAATAGTGATAAACTGCGAAACTCAAAGATACACATGGACCATGATTTAACAATAGCGGAAAGAGGCATACAGAGAGAAATTAGAAGCATTACTAGAGATGAAAGCAACAAAGGTAATAGAGTAAGAATGGGGTATAAGAAATTAGTGGTAAATGGAACTGAATACACATGAAACCCAGAAACAGACAGACTAAGTGACGTCGGAAGTAGGGATAATGCAAAAAACTAACAACAAGAAAGAAGAAACGTAAGAAAGAGACCCGGGCAACGAAAAAGGAATCAGATATAAAACAAAAAGCAGAACTATACAGGACAGGAACCTGAAACATCAAGGGAATACGAGGGAACGAAAAAGAACTTATAAGAGAAATGCAAAAAGTAATACAATAAATACTTGCCATAACAAATACGAAAAAGAAGGGCAACGGATGCGAAAATCTGGAAAGTGGATATGTTTTTTATTATAGTGGAACAATTGAAGAAACTAGGGCAAAAGCTGGAGTAGGAGTAATAATGTCAAAGGAAAAAGCTTCAGAAATTACAGATTGGAAAGCGGTGTCAGAAAGGATAATGACAATTGAGATGGGAAAGAAACAAGGTGCAAAAACCACAATAATTGTAGTCTATGGGCCAAAGGACGACGACAATAAAATAAATAAAGAAGTGTTCTGGGTAGAATTACAAATAATAACGGAAGAAAATGGAGGACAAATTATTACAGCTGGGGATTTTAAAATCAGAGTAGGAAACAGAAGAGAAGGGTATGGGGAAATAATGGGTAAGCATGGAGAAGATACCAGGAATAACAATGGAACAAGAATGCTTGATTTCTGCCCAACAAACAGCTTGGTAATTACAAATACAAAGTTTGAGCACAAACAGATCCATAAATACACAAGGGAAGTAAGAAGCAGAAGTGAGCAGTCGATAATTGCCTACATATTAATAGAGAGAGCCGACTTCAAGCAAGTAAAAGATGTTAGAGTTAGAAGGGGAGCCGAGATTGGAAGTGGCCACTACATGTTAGAAGCAAATATAATTAAAAAAGAAGCAGGAAACAAGACAGAGACAACGAATAACAAACACAAAAGTAAAGAAGTAAACTTACAGATTAAAAACAGAGGCAATATGAAAAAAAAATTGCAATAAATAATAGAAATCGAATGCCTGAAACAAATAAATAGGCAGGAAGAAGACTACAAACAAATGTACTCTCACTTTAAAACAATAACTAGATCGGCAGCGAAAGCGGTATGTGGAACAACGAAACCGTGCAGAAATCGAAAACAAACGAAGTGGTGGACTCAACAGGTAAAGAACGAAGTTGCTAAACAGAAAAAGGTATGGAAGAAATATTTACAAATGGGAACAGAACAGGCGTACGAAGAATACAAAAGGCAAAGGAAAAAGGAAAAGGAAACTATACAAAGCGCTAAAAGAAAAACGTGGAAAGAGTTTGGAGAGAAGATGGAGGATTATAGTAGAGGAAACCAGAAGCTATTTTATAAGGTACTTCGAAATCTAAGTACGAAAAAAATTCCAACTAAAACAAATAATGAATAAAGACGGAGAAATACTCATAAAAGAAGAGAATATAATGAACAGATGGAAACAACACTTCGAAGAACTACTGGAAGTGGGAAAACCGCTGGAAGGAAATATGGGAGAAGCAGAAAAAGAAGAGAAGAACAAGCAAGGAAAGGACGAGCAAGAACTGATAACAATGTATGAGTTAAGAAAAGCAATTAGCAAGATTAAAGTTGCAAAAGTGGCGGGACACTGCGGAATTACACCAGAAGAAATCAAGTACATGGGAACATACGGCGAGCAGTACCTATTAGATATAGCAATAGGGTCTAGAATCAAAAAAGAGTACCAAAGGACTGGGAAATAGCTGTAATAATACAATTATATAAGAAAGGAGATAGCATTCAGTGCAAGAACTTCAGGGGGATATCACTCCTAAGCGTGCCGGGAAAAAATATAAAAGAATCATTTAAATGAGGCTGAGAGGAAATATAGAAAGAAAGCGAGACCACGCACAGAATGGCTTTAGTTTAGGCCAGGGCACAGTGTACAGGATCAAATATTCACACTCAAACAAATAGAGGAGAAAACAAGAACATACAATAAAGAAGGATATATGTGCTTCATAGACTTACAAAAAGCGTTCGACAGCGTCCCAAGAGAAGAAGTGTGAAAAAGTCTACAAAACATAAGAGTAGGAGAACAACTGCTAGAGGCAACAAAATCCATATACAAGAAAACCAGGAATTACATTAGAACCGCCAACAACAAGTCAGAAGAATTTACATCTAACCTGGGAGTAAGACAAGGAGGGATACTGAGCCCATTACTCTTCATAGCAGTAATCTATGTTGTCTTCAAAGAGGCCAGAGTAAGAACAATCGGAATTACAGTGGGGTACAAAAACATGAAGAAAGTCGAGATAAAGGAGTGCGCTTTTGCAGACGACATAGTCATCTTTGGAAAAACAGAAAAAGCTCTGAACAAGAACGTGGCAATATGGAAGGAGGCACTAAGCAAAAATAATTGAAAAATAAACAAAGGCAAAACAAAAACAATGATAATATCAAAGACAGAAAAGAAAATAAATTGCCAGCTAGAAGGGAAGACACTGGAACAAGTAGACGAGTTTACATATCTGGGGACTATAATTGATAGCCAGGGAAAAAAAAAACAGAGATATTAATAACAGGGTGAATCAAGCAGGAAGACTGTAGAGTGCAATCAGAAGTTCGTTCATAATCAAGACAGAGATAAAAAAAAGACGAAACTAACGGTTTAGAAAACAATATATACGCCAATTTTAACATACGGGAGTGAAAACTCTGTAATGAATGAAAGACAAAAATCAAGGACAAAGGCGTCCGAAATGAAATTCCTAAGATGAGTAGAAGGCATCCATGAAAAGGTGAATAGGCATCTGAGGTCCATGAAGAGAGATAAAATCAAGAATATAGACATAAGAGAAAGGCTTGGAGTAAAAGCAACACAGAAGAAAATAGAAGAAGGACAACTAAGGTGGTTTGGATATGTAAGCAGAATGGGCAGCGATTGACAAGTAAAGAAAGCATGGGAAGCAAAAGCAGAAGGAAACAAGTCAAAAGGAAGGCCGAGAGATACGTGGAATGACACTATCATGAAAATCCTAAAGAGCAGAGGTAAAACCTGGAAACAAGCAAAGGACTTGACAAAAGTGAGAAAACAGTCGATAGAGTTCTACAAACTGTAGAACTAAAACCCAGAAACCCAAGAGGGTACAAGGGGACAATGATTAAGAAAGAAAGAAAGGTATAATTAATAACAATATAACATTTTAATACCTTTTTGGCGGCGGCGTAGCATGGGTTGGTACTCGTGTGGTTTTCTATTGAGCATCCCCAAAATTAAACAACAAATACTAAACGTGCTTACGTAACTTTATTTTGTTAAAATATTCGATCACATTATCAAAATTCACGTTCCTCTCCTTTTCAATGGACAATATGGGAAGATTGGTGAGCTGCGCTTGGCTTATTGTTGATCTTGAGTAAGATTTTATCAACTTTAATTTTGAGAAACTTTTTTCACAAGAAGCCACCGAAAAACAAACAGTAAAAAAATCTGAGACACAGCGCTAGGCTCGGAACAGACTGAGAATTGTCCCATTTTACAATGAATTTCAGAAGCTCCAAGGTAGTCCATTGGAGCGCTTCTTGGAAAGACATAGTCCCTTTTTATATCTTTCAAATACTATGCTACAGAAATATTGTATTGCTTTTATCAACATGCAAAAATTATAAGTTATCTTACTGAGAGCTCCTGTTTTGTTTTGTTGCCAAGGTCGACTAAAAAATTCCATTCTGCTTGAATCGCCTCCGAAGAAATTTTTGATGCTTTATATTCATAAGTGTCGGATAAAAATGTAAGCACGCTCTCCTCAGTTGGTAGTTGGCTATTTCTGGATAATCTATTACGCTGAAGATAACTGCAGATTGTAGGTATAATGATAAAAATATAGCACTAGAATAAAAATATAGGATTACATAATATCCATTTCTGCACGAAGTTAGGATATGTATATGTATTTATGTAAGAAATTTATAGCTGGTGTACTAAGGTAGAGTTGTAAAAAAAATTTTATGAGAATTTTGGGCTAGACTGCTGTAAGTAATTGACCTAAATTATTATTCTACATTGAAATCTAAAATTATCTTAATTATTAAATAAATACTACTTCTTCTATAAGTTACAAACCTTGTCAATTATAATATTACTCTGCAGGAATCGATTTCAGAATAATTGTGAAGTAGAAATGAGCTTTTGCTGTCATATTCATGCAGCTATTTAAAGTTACAAATTAATTTAAGGGTAAATTATTCCAAATTATACATTCTTACGTAGTAAAGAATACCAAAAAACAGTACTTACGTATACAATTAATAAGTTCTTCATAAATTGAGTATATCAAATTTAAAAGTAATACAATACATGTCAATGCGACGTTTACTATGCTAACCTATATTTAATATACAAGCCACCTCAGGGTTATTAAATTAATTATCGAGAAAGCTGAGAGGCATAATAAATTGAAAATTTTATTTCAAAAAAGTGCTGAGTGCTTGTGATAAATAGAAGAAGCATCAAATATTCAAATATTTAACTATGCAAGTTCTAGTAAAGTTTCTGGAAATACCTTGAAACAAAATCTTATGTTTACGGTTGTTATACTGTACTTACTAGTAAATAATATTTATTTTAATTTTATTATTCATTATTAAAATTATTAAAATTAGACAGCTATCAAATTTTAAATTGCATCTCATATAATTTCAAGATATATAAAGATTAAATACATATGCCTCTGATGAAGGTTGTTCATAACCGTAACTAGTCAGGCGAAAGAAAGAAATCTTAGGATATATATATATATATATATATATATATAAATAGTATTTTCCAGTAAGTACAGTATAACATCGTCAAATATACAGGGTCCTGCAATAGTGTGTTGGGCTATCCTAGCGCCTTTCAACTGAGCTGTAATGTAAGTTTCAATCTTTATTCTGTAAAATTATTTTCAAACATACAGAGTATCCCAATTTTTCGGTATAACAACAACAAACATTTTTTTTGTTTGTTAATGGATCACCCTATATTTATCAAGTTTTCTGATGAAATTTTTCAACTTCTACATTGTTGTCGATTTAGTTTTTGATTATGTTACCGTGTTGCCAATTTGCAATATTTTTCTCCAAGTATCATGTATAAGCAAGCTCAATTTTAAAAAATCTTAGCGGTCTCGTTTTTAGAAGGAAAGAATACGTTTTAGCAATAATCTCAGTGTGGTTAAAAAGCAACAATTTGATAATGAGCAATTTGAATTTGGTAATACAGGGTGTTCAGAAAAAATGCCAAACTTTGCAAATTTCAAGACGATATAACCGATTTATTTCGAAATGGAATGCCCCCTATTTTATGTCATTATTCTATAGGTATTCTTCTTTTCCTCAGTATGTAATTTTAAATGGTTACTTTTGTGAAAAATATTGAATACCTCTACAACTATGGGGTTCAGACATAAGATATGCCCAATAAAATTTAAGAGAAAAAAAAAACCTATTGAATAATGACATAATATAGGGGGCATTCGACAAACCCTTTTTTCAATATTCTTGGTGTTTTTCGTTACTGTTGTTGCTGGTGTACTTTTTCCATGCATTCTTCTTTTATTTTATGACTCTTTTTACCTCTTCAGTCCACCAGCTGGTTTGTTTATTCCTCCCTGTTTGATAGACTCTACATGTTTCGTTTGTTGTCATTAGCATTCCTTCTTTAAGTTGTTCCCACTTTTCTTCTACTGTCTCTGATTCATATTGCACTATAAGATTATTTTCTAATGTTTCTGTATATATATATTTGCGATATTTGGTCTCTTAGTTTATATGTACGAAATTTTACATAGAGTTCTTTATTATCTACTGCCTTATACTTGTTATTATTGTTCTTATGTCCTGTTTTAATTTTAGCTATTACCATATAATGGTCGTTAAATATTTCTGGCTCTCTAGTCACTCTAATATCTAAGATATTTGTTCTCTTGTTTGCTTCTTCTAATATATAGTCTATTATTGACCGTTCCTTCGACTTGCCACTTCTCTTATATATATATATGTGTATGTCTCTCTCTGTTCATATCATCATTCATATATCATCTCTCTGTTTGTACAGTGTGTTTGTAATTGTTAAGTTGTTTAATTTACAAAATTCTAACATGATGTTGCCATTATTTTTTGCGTACCTTTTATCCGTGGTATCCAATTATGTGTTTGTTCTCTTCGTCCTTTCTTCCGACTGTGCTGTTGAAGTCTGCCAGTATGTATATTAGGGTGGTCCTGATTTTGGAAAAGTCCCGAATTTTGACGGTGGGGGACGGTTTACTATTTTTTTTTCGACCTTTTTTTGCGTAATACTTATTTTTTCGGCGTCTACTTTTGATTTAGGGGAATCACTCAAGAAATTCGGGACTTTTCCAAAATAAGGACCACCCTAATGTATATATCTCCTTTTGCCTCTTCGGTTGCTTGGTTTAAATGTGTCCAAAATTTGTCTTTGTTGTCTGCTGTGTCATCCTCATTTGGTCTATAAGTTACAATAACTTTGTTGGTCGTTTCTTTATTTTTAAGTGTGACAGAGAGTATTCGCGACGATATACTTTTCTATGTCTCCATTTCATGCTCGATATTTTTATTTATTATGCACCCTACACCTTCTGCTGCTCTTTGTTTCTATCTACTCCGCTATACAGCAGGCTGTTTTCGTTTCTTGTTATTATTATACCAAGTTCCTTGTTCTTCGTTTCTGTTATTGCCAGTGTATTAATGCCGGCTTGTTCAAATTCTTTGTCTGGTTCCTTTCCTTTTCCACATATGCTTCTTATGTTCCACGTTCCTATTTTCCAATGTTGTATTGTTTTCCTGTTTCAATGCTGTTGTCTTCTTCTGTGTCTATTTCGTACTTTCCTTATCTGTTTTTTCAGTTTTTTGGTGCGAGTTGGTTTCCCTTCTCGTTCCATATCTATATCTGTTCATTAGCCAACATTTTCTGATAGTCTATATCTGTATTATCGTTGGCTTCGTCTCTGATTACCTTTTGGATCCTTCATTGTTCTCTTGTTCCTTATCTCCCTTATCTCATTTTATAGGGTAATTAGGTATTAGTTTATATAAGTTAATTAGGAGTTTGTTTTTGGTTTAGTTTGAGTTATTTATAGTTGATTTAACCATATTAGGTAGGATAAATAGGTATTTAGGGTTTATTCATTATTAAGCATAGGATTACTTAGATAGATTTGTAAATATAAGTAGGGCACAAATTAACATTAATTAATTGTAATGAGGTATTTAACATTAATTAAGAGAACAGTTTCAGAACAGCGGTGAAATTTCAGAAGCGACGCAGCAACTTGTACGACATTCCTACGGACGCGGAATGATAAAAAGATTCTAAAATTGCTATTGAAAGTGAAAATGGACACATAAATTCATGTGAATATGGATATTTGTATTTACAATTTCCAACGTTGTTATTCGTTGCCATGGAGAATGCCCGAATGCCGGGTATAGGCGACTTGGATATTCCAGTGATAAGCGACGAAAATCAAACGAGGAGCGTCGATATGAACATTTATAAACAAAGAGAATAGACGATCGCCTCCGAGGTTATATAAAGCAGAGACGCACATGTTTAGAGGACTTGTATTCCGATCCCGATGAAACCACGTTGATTGCCACACCGGTGGAAGAAAGTTTTGATTTAACGCTATATTTGTTTCCGCAAGTGACGCGTTTCAAACAAATTTCATTTCGTGTAGTGAATAAACACAACCTCACTATTTTCAGACAGCTACCAAGAAGGATTGCAGCTAAAGATCATCAACGGATACTAAGGATCATTAAGAGAAGCTACAAGAGAACTTCTAGCCTACCAGCATCTGCCGAGAAGAATTTCGAAGGCATTTCCGGACTTCAAGCTGGCCACTGCGAACAAGAGATTTGCATTCTTTGGTGAATCGAACGGAGGACATCGATTCTATACCATACATCGGAATACACACTGTTGCCTACAGTGAAACTGCAATCAAGAATTCGCCAGTACAATTATAACATTTCTGTTACAAATACTCATAGTAGGTTAATATGTGCATTTAGGTTTGATTTATTGTTTATTAATTACTTGTATAAGTTTAATTTATATTTATTTTGTTTTCTATGGTTTTGCGTGTTTATATCATATTATTTGCATTTTGTTTATCTGTCATATTTATTTAAATTTCGTTACAATTTTCTTATTTAATAATAAAAATCAATTAAATCCCAGAATACTCTCTATTTAGTTTAATATAAGAGTGAAAAAGAGTAGCACACAGGTGTCAATAAAATAAACAAAATATTATGTTAAGTTTTAAAACTTTTATAAATTTGCAATTGTGCTGGCGAACAACGACAACAACAACTACAATTCTAGTCAAATCACTAAATTAAAAGAACTAGATTTCAAGTTGATTCAGTTGATTGAATATGTTGCCTCTTGTATTCTTTACTTCTCTTAACTTTTTCTTGTTAGTCATTATTGCCTTCTTGTCTTGAGATGTTTCTAATTCTATTACAATATTCTTATCTTTCCTTATTTGTATTGCTAATATCTTCACTTCAACGTCTGGTTTTTCCTTCAGAAACTTTTGTGTTTCCTTTTCTGGATTTCCGAGGTTTCCCAATTCTACACCCTTCATAATGATATTGTTTCTCTTGGCATTTATCACCATCTTTTCAATTCTCATTTCAATCATCTGTATTTTGTTTGTTTCAGCACTGTTTTCTCTTTTTGTTGAATTTCATCTCTCTTATGCATCTCCTTTCTGTGCTATTTTCTTAATAATTTTCTTTCTTCTATCATTTTATCATTTTTAGCCATTAAGGCCTTCATCGTGGTTATTATTTCTTCGTTTAATCCCTCCTTTCCTTGTTACTCTTGTTAAGGGATCTTTTTGTAATTTTATTTTTTAGGAAATGATTTTCTTCCGATTCTTCTCTCTTCCTCTTTCATGTCTTGTATGTGCCTGCTTATTATTTCTGATTTTACTTCCTTGTTATCTGCAACCTGTTTTAATCTCTGCATATTTGGTTGCCCATATTATATCTGTTAACGTGCTGGTTAGGATACACCCAAGTCAGCCTTTTCGAGGTTATGTCTACCGTTATTATTCTTCGTTCTGTACCTTTACCATTTATTTCCTGTTTCCTGTTTGTGCGTTTTATCTTCCTTACTAGATCCTTTCTGTGGTATTATAGTTGGTCGCTCGTCAAAGCTCAATTTATAGTTTTGCACCGCACCTATATATATACGCGTGTTTACTTCACCACTGTCTTCCACTGTCATGATTTTAAATAACATATTAAATCAAATTTATAAAGAAAATAATCAAAATCGCTATAGATCTTGAGGATTAAAAAGTTTTATCAATTTTTTGGAGTATTTAACCCGCGAGAAGGCGCACTATGCTATTACCATATAATGGTCGCTACCAATTTCTGGCTTGAAGTCGAAACGACCGCAGATTTTTATAAATAGCGATAACTCTGAAACGGCAAGAGACACAATGTTGTCCTTTATAGAATTCTCGTGTTACATGACATTCTTCAATAAAATGAGAACGTCAAACGTTAAGATTTTTTTTTTCTTAAAATTTATGTCTGCGGTCCTTTCGACAAAGGACGCGATCACTCATGTAAGATAAAATTACCGCGCAAATATTTTGAGGTTAATATGTGGTAAGGTTGTAATTCTGTCAGTAGTCGTCGGTAAGTGCTTATTATCAAGTGAATGACATCAATCATCATCTAAAGTAAGTTATAAACGTGTTCTTCTTTTAATAAATATATGAACTTCACTATTATTTCACTAGGGGTTTCTAATTTTTGAAATTTGTGATAACGAAAGAGAAGTGGCAAGATTGCAACTTCTTTTTGATGACGTGCAAGTTGATGAAGTTATTCCCGAATTTGACGACAGCGAAGAGGACGTGTTGGAGGAGAATTCTAATTATTGTAGCTCTGAACAATCTGCATCAGGTAATAACGATCATGATGATGATGATGATGATAATATAACACTTGTAATTTGGGACATTATACTGGTAGAGATAAAACCACATTCTAGAATAAATTACCTCCAGAAACTGCAAAACACAAGCATCTGAACATTGTTAAGTTTTCACCTGGTCCAAAATGTGCAGGAAAGCATCCATAGTCTCCAATTGAATGTTGGAATAAATTTTTTCCTAATGATATTATTGATGAATTGGTAGAGCGTATTAATATATACATCGAAAAGCTCAGATCTAATTTTTCAAGAGAAAGAGATGCAAGACCAACAACTAAAAGTGAACTGAAAGCTGTATTGGGTTTGCTGTATCTTGCTGGACTTCTACGATCATCACACCCCAATGTATCTGATCTGTGGGATGATGACGCTATAGGTGTCGAATACTTCAGACTCGTCATGTCCCAAAAACGATTTCTTCTTTGATATTGCTTGATGTTGTTGCATTATTTATGCTATTTTAATGTGAATTTTCGAAGTGTACAATTTTTATTCAGGAACATGCTAATATACGCTTTACCTTTGATGAAAAATGCAATAATGTATAAAAATGGTTATATTCAAAAGCGACGACAAAGAAAAATCATCAGTGGTTTCTGCCCGATGAATACATCATTGAAATGTATTCAACAATGTTCATCGGTATTTGAAGGAAACAGATAATTTTCCTAAAAGAAAATGTAAGAAATCAAAATAATAACTTTCTCAACCATTGGATTGGAAGAGGAGCTTCAGATCTGTGACTACCAAGATCGATTATTATCTTGGGCGATACATAAGTAATTTTAGTTTATGCAGAATTACCAACCAGAGGTGAAATCATATATAAAACTAAGGCAAGCCACTCTTGATACATTTCAGAGAGCTACGTCTTCAATTGAGGGCTTCAATGCAATAAGTGGACAAGTCCAGTTTTGCAAATTTTTGAGGATAGAGGAAAAACGTTTTACTGGCGTATATGGTTGGAAAAATTATTTTTTCTGCTTCCATTATGTTCATTTGTTGTCCCAAGGTTTTATAGTCGTGTTATATATTTGTTTATAAAATATTGTAATAACAAAAATATGGATTATATTTTGGACATGTCCACTTTTACAAAGTATTGAGGAAATATTAAGTAATGTTGATAATAAAAACCCATTATTTTGAATATGTTTATTTCTAATAGACTCTAATACACTTTCCAGTACACTCATAAGTATTGTTTCTTCAACTAAACTAAATTTAATATATAAATACGGAAGCTACTAATTAGATTCATACTCAGAACATGACGTGTTCTTATTTTCGTCTTTAAAATTGTTGTAGTAATCAGCGATCTTGTCGTAATACCACATATAAACAGCTGGTACATAATTTTTTGCAAGGCTCATTACGTGTTCATATTTATTTTCTTTAAGAAGCCGTAGACCATTGCACAGAACCTGCTCAGCACTTTACAAAGAAATAGGTACAGCTATCTTTTTTTGCAATGAAATTTTTTGAAATATTGTCATAGAAACTGATTCGCTGCATAAAAATGTTAGCAAATCATTCTGATGGTAGTTAACAATTCTGTACTTGGATATTGTGAATTTATTTTGTTTGGTGCTTGGACATTTCAAAAATAAAGAAGAGTAATATTTTCCAAAATTTAGAAACATATTTTGATCTACTTTAATAACTTCATTTTTTTTCCAGAATTGCTAATTATTTGGATATACTCCTCAGGCAAATAAATTTTGTCGTGTTTCCTCTTCAAACGTTCAATCGCTCCAAAACTGCGATCGAATGGTAAGTAGCTATGACCAGGTTCAGGAAATGATGGTAGATGCAACAAAAAATTTGTGTTAACACAAGACTATAAAGAAACTTAACCTTAACATAGTTTTTGTTCTGGGATGCGCACTTATCGGAATACATATAAATATCTGTTGCTTCTGGTTTGATTATTATGCAAAAAAATTACCAGAGAATGCTTACAACAACATTATGACCCTTAATGCTACAGAACTTCACAAAGTTCGAATTTGGAAAAATCGTATGGGAGAAAAAAAAGTCACGTGACCCTTTGAACTTTTTCATTTCTGAAAAAAATTCTGAAATTTACATATTTCGTATTTGTATGCTAATTATTCGTGGCTACATGAATCTCAGGTAGAATACACCATTAATGCTACAGAACTTCACAAAGTTCGAATTTGGAAAAATCGTATGAGAGAAAAAAAAGTAACGTTACTCCCCCCTTTGAACTTTTTCATATCTGAAAAACATTCTGAAATTTACATATTTTTAATTTCTGAAAAAAATTCTAAAATTTACATATTTCGTATTTGTATGCTAATTATTCGTGGCTACATGGATCTCAGGTAGAATACACCATTAATGCTACAGAACTTTCCAAAGTTCGAATTTGGAAAAATCGTATGAGAGAAAAAAAATCACGTTCCCCCCTTTGAACTTTTTCATTTCTGAAAAACATTCTGAAATTTACATATTTCGTATTTGTATGCTAATTATTCGTGGCTACATGGATCTCAGGTAGAATACACCATTAATGCTACAGAACTTTCCAAAGTTCGAATTTGGAAAAATCGTATGGGAGAAAAAAAAGTCACGTTGCTCCCCCCTTTGAACTTTTTCATTTCTGAAAAAAATTCTGAAATTTACATATTTCGAATTTGTATGCTAATTATTCGTGGCTACATGAATCTCAGGTAGAATACACCATTAATGCAACAGAACTTCACAAAGTTCGAATTTGGAAAAATCGTATGAGAGAAAAAAAAGTAACGTTACTCCCCCCTTTGAACTTTTTCATATCTGAAAAACATTCTGAAATTTACATATTTTTAATTTCTGAAAAAAATTCTAAAATTTACATATTTCGTATTTGTATGCTAATTATTCGTGGCTACATGGATCTCAGGTAGAATACACCATTAATGCTACAGAACTTTCCAAAGTTCGAATTCGGAAAAATCGTATGAGAGAAAAAAAGTCACGTTACTCCCCCCTTTGAACTTTTTCATTTCTGAAAAAAATTCTGAAATTTACATATTTCGTATTTGTATGCTAATTATTCGTGGCTACATGGATCTCAGGTAGAATACACCATTAATGCTACAGAACTTTCCAAAGTTCGAATTTGGAAAAATCGTATGAGAGAAAAAAAGTCACGTTACCCCTCCTTTGAAGTTTTTCATTTCTGAAAAAAATTCTGAAATTTACATATTTCGTATTTGTATGCTAATTATTCGTGGCTACATGAATCTCAGGTAGAATACACCATTAATGCTACAGAACTTTCCAAAGTTCGAATTTGGAAAAATCGTATGAGAGAAAAAAAAGTCACGTTACTCCCCTCTTTGAACTTTTTCATTTCTGAAAAAAATTCTGAAATTTACATATTTCGTATTTGTATGCTAATTATTCGTGGCTACATGAATCTCAGGTAGAATACACCATTAATGCTACAGAACTTTCCAAAGTTCGAATTTGGAAAAATCGTATGATAGAAAAAAAGTCACGTTACTCCCCCCTTTGAACTTTTTCATTTCTGAAAAAAAATCTGAAATTTACATATTTCGTATTTGTATGCTAATTATTCGTGGCTACATGGATCTCAGGTAGAATACACCATTAATGCTACAGAACTTTCCAAAGTTCGAATTTGGAAAAATCGTATGAGAGAAAAAAAAGTCACGTTACACCCCTCTTTGAACTTTTTCATTTCTGAAAAAAATTCTGAAATTTACATATTTCGTATTTGTATGCTAACTATTCGTGGCTACATGGAACTCAGGTAGAATACACCATTAATGCTACAGAACTTCACAAAGTTCGAATTTGGAAAAATCGTATGAGAGAAAAAAAAGTCACGTTACTCCCCCCTTTGAACTTTTTCATTTCTGAAATAAATTCTGAAATTTACATATTTCGTATTTGTATGCTAATTATTCGTGGCTACATGGATCTCAGGTAGAATACACCATTAATGCTACAGAACTTTCCAAAGTTCGAATTTGGAAAATTCGTATGAGAGAAAAAAAAGTCACGTTACTCCCCTCTTAGAACTTTTTCATTTCTGAAAAAAATTCTGAAATTTACATATTTCGTATTTGTATGCTAATTATTCGTGGCTACATGAATCTCAGGTAGAATACACCTTTAATGCAGAACTTCACAAAGTTCGAATTTGGAAAAATCGTATGAGAGAGAAAAAAGGCACGTTACTCCCCTCTTTGAACTTTTTCATTTGTGAAAAAAATTCTGAAATTTACATATTTCGTATTTGTATGCTAATTATTCGTGGCTACATGGAACTCAGGTAGAATACACCATTAATGCTACAGAACTTCACAAAGTTCGAATTTGGAAAAATCGTATGAGAGAAAAAAAAGTCACGTTACTCCCCTCTTTGAACTTTTTCATTTCTGAAAAAAATTCTGAAATTTACATATTTCGTATTTGTATGCTAATTATTCGTGGCTACATGGAACTCAGGTAGAATACACCATTAATGCTACAGAACTTTCCAAAGTTCGAATTTGGAAAAATCGTATGAGAGAAAAAAAAGTCACGTTACTCCCCTCTTTGAACTTTTTCATTTCTGAAAAAAATTCTGAAATTTACATATTTCGTATTTGTATGCTAATTATTCGTGGCTACATGAATCTCAGGTAGAATACACCATTAATGCTACAGAACTTTCCAAAGTTCGAATTTGGAAAAATCGTATGATAGAAAAAAAGTCACGTTACTCCCCCCTTTGAACTTTTTCATTTCTGAAAAAAATTCTGAAATTTACATATTTCGTATTTGTATGCTAATTATTCGTGGCTACATGGAACTCAGGTAGAATACACCATTAATGCTACAGAACTTCACAAAGTTCGAATTTGGAAAAATCGTATGAGAGAAAAAAAAGTCACGTTACTCCCCCCTTTGAACTTTTTCATTTCTGAAAAAAATTCTGAAATTTCCATATTTCGTATTTGTATGCTAATTATTCGTGGCTACATGGATCTCAGGTAGAATACACCATTAATGCTACAGAACTTTCCAAAGTTCGAATTTGGAAAAATCGTATGAGAGAAAAAAAAGTCACGTTCTCCCCCCTTTGAACTTTTTCATTTCTGAAAAAAATTCTGAAATTTACATATTTCGTATTTGTATGCTAATTATTCGTGGCTACATGGATCTCAGGTAGAATACACCATTAATGCTACAGAACTTTCCAAAGTTCGAATTTGGAAAAATCGTATGAGAGAAAAAAAAGTCACGTTACTCCCCTCTTTGAACTTTTTCATTTGTGAAAAAAATTCTGAAATTTACATATTTCGTATTTGTATGCTAATTATTCGTGGCTACATGGAACTCAGGTAGAATACACCATTAATGCTACAGAACTTCACAAAGTTCGAATTTGGAAAAATCGTATGAGAGAAAAAAAAGTCACGTTACTCCCCTCTTTGAACTTTTTCATTTCTGAAAAAAATTCTGAAATTTACATATTTCGTATTTGTATGCTAATTATTCGTGGCTACATGGAACTCAGGTAGAATACACCATTAATGCTACAGAACTTTCCAAAGTTCGAATTTGGAAAAATCGTATGAGAGAAAAAAAAGTCACGTTACTCCCCTCTTTGAACTTTTTCATTTCTGAAAAAAATTCTGAAATTTACATATTTCGTATTTGTATGCTAATTATTCGTGGCTACATGAATCTCAGGTAGAATACACCATTAATGCTACAGAACTTTCCAAAGTTCGAATTTGGAAAAATCGTATGATAGAAAAAAAGTCACGTTACTCCCCCCTTTGAACTTTTTCATTTCTGAAAAAAATTCTGAAATTTACATATTTCGTATTTGTATGCTAATTATTCGTGGCTACATGGAACTCAGGTAGAATACACCATTAATGCTACAGAACTTCACAAAGTTCGAATTTGGAAAAATCGTATGAGAGAAAAAAAAGTCACGTTACTCCCCCCTTTGAACTTTTTCATTTCTGAAAAAAATTCTGAAATTTCCATATTTCGTATTTGTATGCTAATTATTCGTGGCTACATGGATCTCAGGTAGAATACACCATTAATGCTACAGAACTTTCCAAAGTTCGAATTTGGAAAATTCGTATGAGAGAAAAAAAAGTCACGTTACTCCCCTCTTAGAACTTTTTCATTTCTGAAAAAAATTCTGAAATTTACATATTTCGTATTTGTATGCTAATTATTCGTGGCTACATGGATCTCAGGTAGAATACACCATTAATGCTACAGAACTTTCCAAAGTTCGAATTTGGAAAAATCGTATGAGAGAAAAAAAAGTCACGTTACTCCCCTCTTTGAACTTTTTCATTTCTGAAAAAAATTCTGAAATTTCCATATTTCGTATTTGTATGCTAATTATTCGTGGCTACATGGATCTCAGGTAGAATACACCATTAATGCTACAGAACTTTCCAAAGTTCGAATTTGGAAAATTCGTATGAGAGAAAAAAAAGTCACGTTACTCCCCTCTTAGAACTTTTTCATTTCTGAAAAAAATTCTGAAATTTACATATTTCGTATTTGTATGCTAATTATTCGTGGCTACATGAATCTCAGGTAGAATACACCTTTAATGCAGAACTTCACAAAGTTCGAATTTGGAAAAATCGTATGAGAGAGAAAAAAGGCACGTTACTCCCCTCTTTGAACTTTTTCATTTCTGAAAAAAATTCTGAAATTTACATATTTCGTATTTGTATGCTAATTATTCGTGGCTACATGGAACTCAGGTAGAATACACCATTAATGCTACAGAACTTCACAAAGTTCGAATTTGGAAAAATCGTATGAGAGAAAAAAAAGTCACGTTACTCCCCTCTTTGAACTTTTTCATTTCTGAAAAAAATTCTGAAATTTACATATTTCGTATTTGTATGCTAATTATTCGTGGCTACATGAATCTCAGGTAGAATACACCTTTAATGCAGAACTTCACAAAGTTCGAATTTGGAAAAATCGTATGAGAGAGAAAAAAGGCACGTTACTCCCCTCTTTGAACTTTTTCATTTCTGAAAAAAATTCTGAAATTTACATATTTCGTATTTGTATGCTAATTATTCGTGGCTACATGAATCTCAGGTAGAATACACCATTAATGCTACAGAACTTTCCAAAGATCGAATTTGGAAAAATCGTATGATAGAAAAAAAGTCATGTTACTCCCCCCTTTGAACTTTTTCATTTCTGAAAAAAAATCTGAAATTTACATATTTCGTATTTGTATGCTAATTATTCGTGGCTACATGAATCTCAGGTAGAATACACCATTAATGCTACAGAACTTTCCAAAGTTCGAATTTGGAAAAATCGTATGATAGAAAAAAAGTCACGTTACACCCCTCTTTGAACTTTTTCATTTCTGAAAAAAATTCTGAAATTTACATATTTCGTATTTGTATGCTAATTATTCGTGGCTACATGGAACTCAGGTAGAATACACCATTAATGCTACAGAACTTCACAAAGTTCGAATTTGGAAAAATCGTATGAGAGAAAAAAAAGTCACGTTACTCCCCCCTTTGAACTTTTTCATTTCTGAAAAAAATTCTGAAATTTACATATTTCGTATTTGTATGCTAATTATTCGTGGCTACATGGATCTCAGGTAGAATACACCATTAATGCTACAGAACTTTCCAAAGTTCGAATTTGGAAAAATCGTATGAGAGAAAAAAAAGTCACGTTACTCCCCCCTTTGAACTTTTTCATTTCTGAAAAAAATTCTGAAATTTACATATTTCGTATTTGTATGCTAATTATTCGTGGCTACATGGATCTCAGGTAGAATACACCATTAATGCTACAGAACTTTCCAAAGTTCGAATTTGGAAAAATCGTATGAGAGAAAAAAAAGTCACGTTACTCCCCTCTTTGAACTTTTTCATTTCTGAAAAAAATTCTGAAATTTCCATATTTCGTATTTGTATGCTAATTATTCGTGGCTACATGGATCTCAGGTAGAATACACCATTAATGCTACAGAACTTTCCAAAGTTCGAATTTGGAAAATTCGTATGAGAGAAAAAAAAGTCACGTTACTCCCCTCTTAGAACTTTTTCATTTCTGAAAAAAATTCTGAAATTTACATATTTCGTATTTGTATGCTAATTATTCGTGGCTACATGAATCTCAGGTAGAATACACCTTTAATGCAGAACTTCACAAAGTTCGAATTTGGAAAAATCGTATGAGAGAGAAAAAAGGCACGTTACTCCCCTCTTTGAACTTTTTCATTTCTGAAAAAAATTCTGAAATTTACATATTTCGTATTTGTATGCTAATTATTCGTGGCTACATGGAACTCAGGTAGAATACACCATTAATGCTACAGAACTTCACAAAGTTCGAATTTGGAAAAATCGTATGAGAGAAAAAAAAGTCACGTTACTCCCCTCTTTGAACTTTTTCATTTCTGAAAAAAATTCTGAAATTTACATATTTCGTATTTGTATGCTAATTATTCGTGGCTACATGGAACTCAGGTAGAATACACCATTAATGCTACAGAACTTTCCAAAGTTCGAATTTGGAAAAATCGTATGAGAGAAAAAAAAGTCACGTTACTCCCCTCTTTGAACTTTTTCATTTCTGAAAAAAATTCTGAAATTTACATATTTCGTATTTGTATGCTAATTATTCGTGGCTACATGAATCTCAGGTAGAATACACCATTAATGCTACAGAACTTTCCAAAGTTCGAATTTGGAAAAATCGTATGATAGAAAAAAAGTCACGTTACTCCCCCCTTTGAACTTTTTCATTTCTGAAAAAAATTCTGAAATTTACATATTTCGTATTTGTATGCTAATTATTCGTGGCTACATGGAACTCAGGTAGAATACACCATTAATGCTACAGAACTTCACAAAGTTCGAATTTGGAAAAATCGTATGAGAGAAAAAAAAGTCACGTTACTCCCCCCTTTGAACTTTTTCATTTCTGAAAAAAATTCTGAAATTTCCATATTTCGTATTTGTATGCTAATTATTCGTGGCTACATGGATCTCAGGTAGAATACACCATTAATGCTACAGAACTTTCCAAAGTTCGAATTTGGAAAAATCGTATGAGAGAAAAAAAAGTCACGTTACTCCCCCCTTTGAACTTTTTCATTTCTGAAAAAAATTCTGAAATTTACATATTTCGTATTTGTATGCTAATTATTCGTGGCTACATGGATCTCAGGTAGAATACACCATTAATGCTACAGAACTTTCCAAAGTTCGAATTTGGAAAAATCGTATGAGAGAAAAAAAAGTCACGTTACTCCCCTCTTTGAACTTTTTCATTTCTGAAAAAAATTCTGAAATTTCCATATTTCGTATTTGTATGCTAATTATTCGTGGCTACATGGATCTCAGGTAGAATACACCATTAATGCTACAGAACTTTCCAAAGTTCGAATTTGGAAAAATCGTATGAGAGAAAAAAAAGTCACGTTACTCCCCCCTTTGAACTTTTTCATTTCTGAAAAAAAATCTGAAATTTACATATTTCGTATTTGTATGCTAATTATTCGTGGCTACATGGATCTCAGGTAGAATACACCATTAATGCTACAGAACTTTCCAAAGTTCGAATTTGGAAAAATCGTATGAGAGAAAAAAAAGTCACGTTACACCCCTCTTTGAACTTTTTCATTTCTGAAAAAAATTCTGAAATTTACATATTTCGTATTTGTATGCTAATTATTCGTGGCTACATGGAACTCAGGTAGAATACACCATTAATGCTACAGAACTTTCCAAAGTTCGAATTTGGAAAAATCGTATGAGAGAAAAAAAAGTCACGTTACTCCCCTCTTTGAACTTTTTCATTTCTGAAAAAAATTCTGAAATTTACATATTTCGTATTTGTATGCTAATTATTCGTGGCTACATGAATCTCAGGTAGAATACACCTTTAATGCAGAACTTCACAAAGTTCGAATTTGGAAAAATCGTATGAGAGAGAAAAAAGGCACGTTACTCCCCTCTTTGAACTTTTTCATTTCTGAAAAAAATTCTGAAATTTACATATTTCGTATTTGTATGCTAATTATTCGTGGCTACATGGAACTCAGGTAGAATACACCATTAATGCTACAGAACTTCACAAAGTTCGAATTTGGAAAAATCGTATGAGAGAAAAAAAAGTCACGTTACTCCCCTCTTTGAACTTTTTCATTTCTGAAAAAAATTCTGAAATTTACATATTTCGTATTTGTATGCTAATTATTCGTGGCTACATGGAACTCAGGTAGAATACACCATTAATGCTACAGAACTTTCCAAAGTTCGAATTTGGAAAAATCGTATGAGAGAAAAAAAAGTCACGTTACTCCCCTCTTTGAACTTTTTCATTTCTGAAAAAAATTCTGAAATTTACATATTTCGTATTTGTATGCTAATTATTCGTGGCTACATGAATCTCAGGTAGAATACACCATTAATGCTACAGAACTTTCCAAAGTTCGAATTTGGAAAAATCGTATGATAGAAAAAAAGTCACGTTACTCCCCCCTTTGAACTTTTTCATTTCTGAAAAAAATTCTGAAATTTACATATTTCGTATTTGTATGCTAATTATTCGTGGCTACATGGAACTCAGGTAGAATACACCATTAATGCTACAGAACTTTCCAAAGTTCGAATTTGGAAAAATCGTATGAGAGAAAAAAAAGTCACGTTACTCCCCTCTTTGAACTTTTTCATTTCTGAAAAAAATTCTGAAATTTACATATTTCGTATTTGTATGCTAATTATTCGTGGCTACATGAATCTCAGGTAGAATACACCTTTAATGCAGAACTTCACAAAGTTCGAATTTGGAAAAATCGTATGATAGAAAAAAAGTCACGTTACTCCCCCCTTTGAACTTTTTCATTTCTGAAAAAAATTCTGAAATTTACATATTTCGTATTTGTATGCTAATTATTCGTGGCTACATGGAACTCAGGTAGAATACACCATTAATGCTACAGAACTTCACAAAGTTCGAATTTGGAAAAATCGTATGAGAGAAAAAAAAGTCACGTTACTCCCCCCTTTGAACTTTTTCATTTCTGAAAAAAATTCTGAAATTTCCATATTTCGTATTTGTATGCTAATTATTCGTGGCTACATGGATCTCAGGTAGAATACACCATTAATGCTACAGAACTTTCCAAAGTTCGAATTTGGAAAAATCGTATGAGAGAAAAAAAAGTCACGTTACTCCCCCCTTTGAACTTTTTCATTTCTGAAAAAAAATCTGAAATTTACATATTTCGTATTTGTATGCTAATTATTCGTGGCTACATGGATCTCAGGTAGAATACACCATTAATGCTACAGAACTTTCCAAAGTTCGAATTTGGAAAAATCGTATGAGAGAAAAAAAAGTCACGTTACTCCCCTCTTTGAACTTTTTCATTTCTGAAAAAAATTCTGAAATTTCCATATTTCGTATTTGTATGCTAATTATTCGTGGCTACATGGATCTCAGGTAGAATACACCATTAATGCTACAGAACTTTCCAAAGTTCGAATTTGGAAAATTCGTATGAGAGAAAAAAAAGTCACGTTACTCCCCTCTTAGAACTTTTTCATTTCTGAAAAAAATTCTGAAATTTACATATTTCGTATTTGTATGCTAATTATTCGTGGCTACATGAATCTCAGGTAGAATACACCTTTAATGCAGAACTTCACAAAGTTCGAATTTGGAAAAATCGTATGAGAGAGAAAAAAGGCACGTTACTCCCCTCTTTGAACTTTTTCATTTCTGAAAAAAATTCTGAAATTTACATATTTCGTATTTGTATGCTAATTATTCGTGGCTACATGGAACTCAGGTAGAATACACCATTAATGCTACAGAACTTCACAAAGTTCGAATTTGGAAAAATCGTATGAGAGAAAAAAAAGTCACGTTACTCCCCTCTTTGAACTTTTTCATTTCTGAAAAAAATTCTGAAATTTACATATTTCGTATTTGTATGCTAATTATTCGTGGCTACATGGAACTCAGGTAGAATACACCATTAATGCTACAGAACTTTCCAAAGTTCGAATTTGGAAAAATCGTATGAGAGAAAAAAAAGTCACGTTACTCCCCTCTTTGAACTTTTTCATTTCTGAAAAAAATTCTGAAATTTACATATTTCGTATTTGTATGCTAATTATTCGTGGCTACATGAATCTCAGGTAGAATACACCATTAATGCTACAGAACTTTCCAAAGTTCGAATTTGGAAAAATCGTATGATAGAAAAAAAGTCACGTTACTCCCCCCTTTGAACTTTTTCATTTCTGAAAAAAATTCTGAAATTTACATATTTCGTATTTGTATGCTAATTATTCGTGGCTACATGGAACTCAGGTAGAATACACCATTAATGCTACAGAACTTCACAAAGTTCGAATTTGGAAAAATCGTATGAGAGAAAAAAAAGTCACGTTACTCCCCCCTTTGAACTTTTTCATTTCTGAAAAAAATTCTGAAATTTCCATATTTCGTATTTGTATGCTAATTATTCGTGGCTACATGGATCTCAGGTAGAATACACCATTAATGCTACAGAACTTTCCAAAGTTCGAATTTGGAAAAATCGTATGAGAGAAAAAAAAGTCACGTTACTCCCCCCTTTGAACTTTTTCATTTCTGAAAAAAATTCTGAAATTTACATATTTCGTATTTGTATGCTAATTATTCGTGGCTACATGGATCTCAGGTAGAATACACCATTAATGCTACAGAACTTTCCAAAGTTCGAATTTGGAAAAATCGTATGAGAGAAAAAAAAGTCACGTTACTCCCCTCTTTGAACTTTTTCATTTCTGAAAAAAATTCTGAAATTTCCATATTTCGTATTTGTATGCTAATTATTCGTGGCTACATGGATCTCAGGTAGAATACACCATTAATGCTACAGAACTTTCCAAAGTTCGAATTTGGAAAAATCGTATGAGAGAAAAAAAAGTCACGTTACTCCCCCCTTTGAACTTTTTCATTTCTGAAAAAAAATCTGAAATTTACATATTTCGTATTTGTATGCTAATTATTCGTGGCTACATGGATCTCAGGTAGAATACACCATTAATGCTACAGAACTTTCCAAAGTTCGAATTTGGAAAAATCGTATGAGAGAAAAAAAAGTCACGTTACACCCCTCTTTGAACTTTTTCATTTCTGAAAAAAATTCTGAAATTTACATATTTCGTATTTGTATGCTAACTATTCGTGGCTACATGGAACTCAGGTAGAATACACCATTAATGCTACAGAACTTCACAAAGTTCGAATTTGGAAAAATCGTATGAGAGAAAAAAAAGTCACGTTACTCCCCCCTTTGAACTTTTTCATTTCTGAAAAAAATTCTGAAATTTACATATTTCGTATTTGTATGCTAATTATTCGTGGCTACATGGATCTCAGGTAGAATACACCATTAATGCTACAGAACTTTCCAAAGTTCGAATTTGGAAAATTCGTATGAGAGAAAAAAAAGTCACGTTACTCCCCTCTTAGAACTTTTTCATTTCTGAAAAAAATTCTGAAATTTACATATTTCGTATTTGTATGCTAATTATTCGTGGCTACATGAATCTCAGGTAGAATACACCTTTAATGCAGAACTTCACAAAGTTCGAATTTGGAAAAATCGTATGAGAGAGAAAAAAGGCACGTTACTCCCCTCTTTGAACTTTTTCATTTCTGAAAAAAATTCTGAAATTTACATATTTCGTATTTGTATGCTAATTATTCGTGGCTACATGGAACTCAGGTAGAATACACCATTAATGCTACAGAACTTCACAAAGTTCGAATTTGGAAAAATCGTATGAGAGAAAAAAAAGTCACGTTACTCCCCTCTTTGAACTTTTTCATTTCTGAAAAAAATTCTGAAATTTACATATTTCGTATTTGTATGCTAATTATTCGTGGCTACATGGAACTCAGGTAGAATACACCATTAATGCTACAGAACTTTCCAAAGTTCGAATTTGGAAAAATCGTATGAGAGAAAAAAAAGTCACGTTACTCCCCTCTTTGAACTTTTTCATTTCTGAAAAAAATTCTGAAATTTACATATTTCGTATTTGTATGCTAATTATTCGTGGCTACATGAATCTCAGGTAGAATACACCATTAATGCTACAGAACTTTCCAAAGTTCGAATTTGGAAAAATCGTATGATAGAAAAAAAGTCACGTTACTCCCCCCTTTGAACTTTTTCATTTCTGAAAAAAATTCTGAAATTTACATATTTCGTATTTGTATGCTAATTATTCGTGGCTACATGGAACTCAGGTAGAATACACCATTAATGCTACAGAACTTCACAAAGTTCGAATTTGGAAAAATCGTATGAGAGAAAAAAAAGTCACGTTACTCCCCCCTTTGAACTTTTTCATTTCTGAAAAAAATTCTGAAATTTCCATATTTCGTATTTGTATGCTAATTATTCGTGGCTACATGGATCTCAGGTAGAATACACCATTAATGCTACAGAACTTTCCAAAGTTCGAATTTGGAAAAATCGTATGAGAGAAAAAAAAGTCACGTTACTCCCCCCTTTGAACTTTTTCATTTCTGAAAAAAATTCTGAAATTTACATATTTCGTATTTGTATGCTAATTATTCGTGGCTACATGGATCTCAGGTAGAATACACCATTAATGCTACAGAACTTTCCAAAGTTCGAATTTGGAAAAATCGTATGAGAGAAAAAAAAGTCACGTTACTCCCCTCTTTGAACTTTTTCATTTCTGAAAAAAATTCTGAAATTTCCATATTTCGTATTTGTATGCTAATTATTCGTGGCTACATGGATCTCAGGTAGAATACACCATTAATGCTACAGAACTTTCCAAAGTTCGAATTTGGAAAAATCGTATGAGAGAAAAAAAAGTCACGTTACTCCCCCCTTTGAACTTTTTCATTTCTGAAAAAAATTCTGAAATTTACATATTTCGTATTTGTATGCTAATTATTCGTGGCTACATGGATCTCAGGTAGAATACACCATTAATGCTACAGAACTTCACAAAGTTCGAATTTGGAAAAATCGTATGAGAGAAAAAAAAGTCACGTTACTCCCCTCTTTGAACTTTTTCATTTCTGAAAAAAATTCTGAAATTTACATATTTCGTATTTGTATGCTAATTATTCGTGGCTACATGAATCTCAGGTAGAATACACCATTAATGCTACAGAACTTTCCAAAGTTCGAATTTGGAAAAATCGTATGATAGAAAAAAAGTCACGTTACTCCCCCCTTTGAACTTTTTCATTTCTGAAAAAAATTCTGAAATTTACATATTTCGTATTTGTATGCTAATTATTCGTGGCTACATGGAACTCAGGTAGAATACACCATTAATGCTACAGAACTTTCCAAAGTTCGAATTTGGAAAAATCGTATGAGAGAAAAAAAAGTCACGTTACTCCCCTCTTTGAACTTTTTCATTTCTGAAAAAAATTCTGAAATTTACATATTTCGTATTTGTATGCTAATTATTCGTGGCTACATGAATCTCAGGTAGAATACACCATTAATGCTACAGAACTTTCCAAAGTTCGAATTTGGAAAAATCGTATGATAGAAAAAAAGTCACGTTACTCCCCCCTTTGAACTTTTTCATTTCTGAAAAAAATTCTGAAATTTACATATTTCGTATTTGTATGCTAATTATTCGTGGCTACATGGAACTCAGGTAGAATACACCATTAATGCTACAGAACTTCACAAAGTTCGAATTTGGAAAAATCGTATGAGAGAAAAAAAAGTCACGTTACTCCCCCCTTTGAACTTTTTCATTTCTGAAAAAAATTCTGAAATTTCCATATTTCGTATTTGTATGCTAATTATTCGTGGCTACATGGATCTCAGGTAGAATACACCATTAATGCTACAGAACTTTCCAAAGTTCGAATTTGGAAAAATCGTATGAGAGAAAAAAAAGTCACGTTACTCCCCCCTTTGAACTTTTTCATTTCTGAAAAAAATTCTGAAATTTACATATTTCGTATTTGTATGCTAATTATTCGTGGCTACATGGATCTCAGGTAGAATACACCATTAATGCTACAGAACTTTCCAAAGTTCGAATTTGGAAAAATCGTATGAGAGAAAAAAAAGTCACGTTACTCCCCTCTTTGAACTTTTTCATTTGTGAAAAAAATTCTGAAATTTACATATTTCGTATTTGTATGCTAATTATTCGTGGCTACATGGAACTCAGGTAGAATACACCATTAATGCTACAGAACTTCACAAAGTTCGAATTTGGAAAAATCGTATGAGAGAAAAAAAAGTCACGTTACTCCCCTCTTTGAACTTTTTCATTTCTGAAAAAAATTCTGAAATTTACATATTTCGTATTTGTATGCTAATTATTCGTGGCTACATGGAACTCAGGTAGAATACACCATTAATGCTACAGAACTTTCCAAAGTTCGAATTTGGAAAAATCGTATGAGAGAAAAAAAAGTCACGTTACTCCCCTCTTTGAACTTTTTCATTTCTGAAAAAAATTCTGAAATTTACATATTTCGTATTTGTATGCTAATTATTCGTGGCTACATGAATCTCAGGTAGAATACACCATTAATGCTACAGAACTTTCCAAAGTTCGAATTTGGAAAAATCGTATGATAGAAAAAAAGTCACGTTACTCCCCCCTTTGAACTTTTTCATTTCTGAAAAAAATTCTGAAATTTACATATTTCGTATTTGTATGCTAATTATTCGTGGCTACATGGAACTCAGGTAGAATACACCATTAATGCTACAGAACTTCACAAAGTTCGAATTTGGAAAAATCGTATGAGAGAAAAAAAAGTCACGTTACTCCCCCCTTTGAACTTTTTCATTTCTGAAAAAAATTCTGAAATTTCCATATTTCGTATTTGTATGCTAATTATTCGTGGCTACATGGATCTCAGGTAGAATACACCATTAATGCTACAGAACTTTCCAAAGTTCGAATTTGGAAAAATCGTATGAGAGAAAAAAAAGTCACGTTACTCCCCCCTTTGAACTTTTTCATTTCTGAAAAAAATTCTGAAATTTACATATTTCGTATTTGTATGCTAATTATTCGTGGCTACATGGAACTCAGGTAGAATACACCATTAATGCTACAGAACTTCACAAAGTTCGAATTTGGAAAAATCGTATGAGAGAAAAAAAAGTCACGTTACTCCCCCCTTTGAACTTTTTCATTTCTGAAAAAAATTCTGAAATTTCCATATTTCGTATTTGTATGCTAATTATTCGTGGCTACATGGATCTCAGGTAGAATACACCATTAATGCTACAGAACTTTCCAAAGTTCGAATTTGGAAAAATCGTATGAGAGAAAAAAAAGTCACGTTACTCCCCCCTTTGAACTTTTTCATTTCTGAAAAAAATTCTGAAATTTACATATTTCGTATTTGTATGCTAATTATTCGTGGCTACATGGATCTCAGGTAGAATACACCATTAATGCTACAGAACTTTCCAAAGTTCGAATTTGGAAAAATCGTATGAGAGAAAAAAAAGTCACGTTACTCCCCTCTTTGAACTTTTTCATTTGTGAAAAAAATTCTGAAATTTACATATTTCGTATTTGTATGCTAATTATTCGTGGCTACATGGAACTCAGGTAGAATACACCATTAATGCTACAGAACTTCACAAAGTTCGAATTTGGAAAAATCGTATGAGAGAAAAAAAAGTCACGTTACTCCCCTCTTTGAACTTTTTCATTTCTGAAAAAAATTCTGAAATTTACATATTTCGTATTTGTATGCTAATTATTCGTGGCTACATGGAACTCAGGTAGAATACACCATTAATGCTACAGAACTTTCCAAAGTTCGAATTTGGAAAAATCGTATGAGAGAAAAAAAAGTCACGTTACTCCCCTCTTTGAACTTTTTCATTTCTGAAAAAAATTCTGAAATTTACATATTTCGTATTTGTATGCTAATTATTCGTGGCTACATGAATCTCAGGTAGAATACACCATTAATGCTACAGAACTTTCCAAAGTTCGAATTTGGAAAAATCGTATGATAGAAAAAAAGTCACGTTACTCCCCCCTTTGAACTTTTTCATTTCTGAAAAAAATTCTGAAATTTACATATTTCGTATTTGTATGCTAATTATTCGTGGCTACATGGAACTCAGGTAGAATACACCATTAATGCTACAGAACTTCACAAAGTTCGAATTTGGAAAAATCGTATGAGAGAAAAAAAAGTCACGTTACTCCCCCCTTTGAACTTTTTCATTTCTGAAAAAAATTCTGAAATTTCCATATTTCGTATTTGTATGCTAATTATTCGTGGCTACATGGATCTCAGGTAGAATACACCATTAATGCTACAGAACTTTCCAAAGTTCGAATTTGGAAAAATCGTATGAGAGAAAAAAAAGTCACGTTACTCCCCCCTTTGAACTTTTTCATTTCTGAAAAAAATTCTGAAATTTACATATTTCGTATTTGTATGCTAATTATTCGTGGCTACATGGAACTCAGGTAGAATACACCATTAATGCTACAGAACTTTCCAAAGTTCGAATTTGGAAAAATCGTATGAGAGAAAAAAAAGTCACGTTACTCCCCTCTTTGAACTTTTTCATTTCTGAAAAAAATTCTGAAATTTACATATTTCGTATTTGTATGCTAATTATTCGTGGCTACATGAATCTCAGGTAGAATACACCATTAATGCTACAGAACTTTCCAAAGTTCGAATTTGGAAAAATCGTATGATAGAAAAAAAGTCACGTTACTCCCCCCTTTGAACTTTTTCATTTCTGAAAAAAATTCTGAAATTTACATATTTCGTATTTGTATGCTAATTATTCGTGGCTACATGGAACTCAGGTAGAATACACCATTAATGCTACAGAACTTCACAAAGTTCGAATTTGGAAAAATCGTATGAGAGAAAAAAAAGTCACGTTACTCCCCCCTTTGAACTTTTTCATTTCTGAAAAAAATTCTGAAATTTCCATATTTCGTATTTGTATGCTAATTATTCGTGGCTACATGGATCTCAGGTAGAATACACCATTAATGCTACAGAACTTTCCAAAGTTCGAATTTGGAAAAATCGTATGAGAGAAAAAAAAGTCACGTTACTCCCCTCTTTGAACTTTTTCATTTCTGAAAAAAATTCTGAAATTTCCATATTTCGTATTTGTATGCTAATTATTCGTGGCTACATGGATCTCAGGTAGAATACACCATTAATGCTACAGAACTTTCCAAAGTTCGAATTTGGAAAAATCGTATGAGAGAAAAAAAAGTCACGTTACTCCCCCCTTTGAACTTTTTCATTTCTGAAAAAAAATCTGAAATTTACATATTTCGTATTTGTATGCTAATTATTCGTGGCTACATGGATCTCAGGTAGAATACACCATTAATGCTACAGAACTTTCCAAAGTTCGAATTTGGAAAAATCGTATGAGAGAAAAAAAAGTCACGTTACACCCCTCTTTGAACTTTTTCATTTCTGAAAAAAATTCTGAAATTTACATATTTCGTATTTGTATGCTAACTATTCGTGGCTACATGGAACTCAGGTAGAATACACCATTAATGCTACAGAACTTCACAAAGTTCGAATTTGGAAAAATCGTATGAGAGAAAAAAAAGTCACGTTACTCCCCCCTTTGAACTTTTTCATTTCTGAAAAAAATTCTGAAATTTACATATTTCGTATTTGTATGCTAATTATTCGTGGCTACATGGATCTCAGGTAGAATACACCATTAATGCTACAGAACTTTCCAAAGTTCGAATTTGGAAAATTCGTATGAGAGAAAAAAAAGTCACGTTACTCCCCTCTTAGAACTTTTTCATTTCTGAAAAAAATTCTGAAATTTACATATTTCGTATTTGTATGCTAATTATTCGTGGCTACATGAATCTCAGGTAGAATACACCTTTAATGCAGAACTTCACAAAGTTCGAATTTGGAAAAATCGTATGAGAGAGAAAAAAGGCACGTTACTCCCCTCTTTGAACTTTTTCATTTCTGAAAAAAATTCTGAAATTTACATATTTCGTATTTGTATGCTAATTATTCGTGGCTACATGGAACTCAGGTAGAATACACCATTAATGCTACAGAACTTCACAAAGTTCGAATTTGGAAAAATCGTATGAGAGAAAAAAAAGTCACGTTACTCCCCTCTTTGAACTTTTTCATTTCTGAAAAAAATTCTGAAATTTACATATTTCGTATTTGTATGCTAATTATTCGTGGCTACATGGAACTCAGGTAGAATACACCATTAATGCTACAGAACTTTCCAAAGTTCGAATTTGGAAAAATCGTATGAGAGAAAAAAAAGTCACGTTACTCCCCTCTTTGAACTTTTTCATTTCTGAAAAAAATTCTGAAATTTACATATTTCGTATTTGTATGCTAATTATTCGTGGCTACATGAATCTCAGGTAGAATACACCATTAATGCTACAGAACTTTCCAAAGTTCGAATTTGGAAAAATCGTATGATAGAAAAAAAGTCACGTTACTCCCCCCTTTGAACTTTTTCATTTCTGAAAAAAATTCTGAAATTTACATATTTCGTATTTGTATGCTAATTATTCGTGGCTACATGGAACTCAGGTAGAATACACCATTAATGCTACAGAACTTCACAAAGTTCGAATTTGGAAAAATCGTATGAGAGAAAAAAAAGTCACGTTACTCCCCCCTTTGAACTTTTTCATTTCTGAAAAAAATTCTGAAATTTCCATATTTCGTATTTGTATGCTAATTATTCGTGGCTACATGGATCTCAGGTAGAATACACCATTAATGCTACAGAACTTTCCAAAGTTCGAATTTGGAAAAATCGTATGAGAGAAAAAAAAGTCACGTTACTCCCCCCTTTGAACTTTTTCATTTCTGAAAAAAATTCTGAAATTTACATATTTCGTATTTGTATGCTAATTATTCGTGGCTACATGGATCTCAGGTAGAATACACCATTAATGCTACAGAACTTTCCAAAGTTCGAATTTGGAAAAATCGTATGAGAGAAAAAAAAGTCACGTTACTCCCCTCTTTGAACTTTTTCATTTCTGAAAAAAATTCTGAAATTTCCATATTTCGTATTTGTATGCTATTTATTCGTGGCTACATGGATCTCAGGTAGAATACACCATTAATGCTACAGAACTTTCCAAAGTTCGAATTTGGAAAAATCGTATGAGAGAAAAAAAAGTCACGTTACTCCCCCCTTTGAACTTTTTCATTTCTGAAAAAAATTCTGAAATTTACATATTTCGTATTTGTATGCTAATTATTCGTGGCTACATGGATCTCAGGTAGAATACACCATTAATGCTACAGAACTTCACAAAGTTCGAATTTGGAAAAATCGTATGAGAGAAAAAAAAGTCACGTTACTCCCCTCTTTGAACTTTTTCATTTCTGAAAAAAATTCTGAAATTTACATATTTCGTATTTGTATGCTAATTATTCGTGGCTACATGGATCTCAGGTAGAATACACCATTAATGCTACAGAACTTTCCAAAGTTCGAATTTGGAAAATTCGTATGAGAGAAAAAAAAGTCACGTTACTCCCCTCTTAGAACTTTTTCATTTCTGAAAAAAATTCTGAAATTTACATATTTCGTATTTGTATGCTAATTATTCGTGGCTACATGGATCTCAGGTAGAATACACCATTAATGCTACAGAACTTTCCAAAGTTCGAATTTGGAAAAATCGTATGAGAGAAAAAAAAGTCACGTTACTCCCCTCTTTGAACTTTTTCATTTCTGAAAAAAATTCTGAAATTTACATATTTCGTATTTGTATGCTAATTATTCGTGGCTACATGAATCTCAGGTAGAATACACCTTTAATGCAGAACTTCACAAAGTTCGAATTTGGAAAAATCGTATGAGAGAGAAAAAAGGCACGTTACTCCCCTCTTTGAACTTTTTCATTTCTGAAAAAAATTCTGAAATTTACATATTTCGTATTTGTATGCTAATTATTCGTGGCTACATGGATCTCAGGTAGAATACACCATTAATGCTACAGAACTTCACAAAGTTCGAATTAGGAAAAATCGTATGAGAGAAAAAAAAGTCACGTTACTCCCCCCTTTGAACTTTTTCATTTCTGAAAAAAATTCTGAAATTTACATATTTCGTATTTGTATGCTAATTATTCGTGGCTACATGGATCTCAGGTAGAATACACCATTAATGCTACAGAACTTTCCAAAGTTCGAATTTGGAAAATTCGTATGAGAGAAAAAAAAGTCACGTTACTCCCCTCTTAGAACTTTTTCATTTCTGAAAAAAATTCTGAAATTTACATATTTCGTATTTGTATGCTAATTATTCGTGGCTACATGGATCTCAGGTAGAATACACCATTAATGCTACAGAACTTTCCAAAGTTCGAATTTGGAAAAATCGTATGAGAGAAAAAAAAGTCACGTTACTCCCCTCTTTGAACTTTTTCATTTCTGAAAAAAATTCTGAAATTTACATATTTCGTATTTGTATGCTAATTATTCGTGGCTACATGAATCTCAGGTAGAATACACCTTTAATGCAGAACTTCACAAAGTTCGAATTTGGAAAAATCGTATGAGAGAGAAAAAAGGCACGTTACTCCCCTCTTTGAACTTTTTCATTTCTGAAAAAAATTCTGAAATTTACATATTTCGTATTTGTATGCTAATTATTCGTGGCTACATGGAACTCAGGTAGAATACACCATTAATGCTACAGAACTTCACAAAGTTCGAATTTGGAAAAATCGTATGAGAGAAAAAAAAGTCACGTTACTCCCCTCTTTGAACTTTTTCATTTCTGAAAAAAATTCTGAAATTTACATATTTCGTATTTGTATGCTAATTATTCGTGGCTACATGGAACTCAGGTAGAATACACCATTAATGCTACAGAACTTTCCAAAGTTCGAATTTGGAAAAATCGTATGAGAGAAAAAAAAGTCACGTTACTCCCCTCTTTGAACTTTTTCATTTCTGAAAAAAATTCTGAAATTTACATATTTCGTATTTGTATGCTAATTATTCGTGGCTACATGAATCTCAGGTAGAATACACCATTAATGCTACAGAACTTTCCAAAGTTCGAATTTGGAAAAATCGTATGAGAGAAAAAAAAGTCACGTTACTCCCCTCTTTGAACTTTTTCATTTCTGAAAAAAATTCTGAAATTTACATATTTCGTATTTGTATGCTAATTATTCGTGGCTACATGGAACTCAGGTAGAATACACCATTAATGCTACAGAACTTTCCAAAGTTCGAATTTGGAAAAATCGTATGAGAGAAAAAAAAGTCACGTTACTCCCCTCTTTGAACTTTTTCATTTCTGAAAAAAATTCTGAAATTTACATATTTCGTATTTGTATGCTAATTATTCGTGGCTACATGAATCTCAGGTAGAATACACCATTAATGCTACAGAACTTTCCAAAGTTCGAATTTGGAAAAATCGTATGATAGAAAAAAAGTCACGTTACTCCCCCCTTTGAACTTTTTCATTTCTGAAAAAAATTCTGAAATTTACATATTTCGTATTTGTATGCTAATTATTCGTGGCTACATGGATCTCAGGTAGAATACACCATTAATGCTACAGAACTTTCCAAAGTTCGAATTTGGAAAAATCGTATGATAGAAAAAAAGTCACGTTACTCCCCCCTTTGAACTTTTTCATTTCTGAAAAAAATTCTGAAATTTACATATTTCGTATTTGTATGCTAATTATTCGTGGCTACATGGATCTCAGGTAGAATACACTTTTAATGCTACAGAACTTTCCAAAGTTCGAATTTGGAAAAATCGTATGAGAGAAAAAAAAGTCACGTTACTCCCCCCTTTGAACTTTTTCATTTCTGAAAAAAATTCTGAAATTTACATATTTCGTATTTGTATGCTAATTATTCGTGGCTACATGGATCTCAGGTAGAATACACTTTTAATGCTACAGAACTTTCCAAAGTTCGAATTTGGAAAAATCGTATGAGAGAAAAAAAAGTCACGTTACTCCCCTCTTTGAACTTTTTAATTTCTGAAAAAAATTCTGAAATTTACATATTTCGTATTTGTATGCTAATTATTCGTGGCTACATGAATCTCAGGTAGAATACACCTTTAATGCAGAACTTCACAAAGTTCGAATTTGGAAAAATCGTATGAGAGAGAAAAAAGGCACGTTACTCCCCTCTTTGAACTTTTTCATTTCTGAAAAAAATTCTGAAATTTACATATTTCGTATTTGTATGCTAATTATTCGTGGCTACATGGAACTCAGGTAGAATACACCATTAATGCTACAGAACTTCACAAAGTTCGAATTTGGAAAAATCGTATGAGAGAAAAAAAAGTCACGTTACTCCCCTCTTTGAACTTTTTCATTTCTGAAAAAAATTCTGAAATTTACATATTTCGTATTTGTATGCTAATTATTCGTGGCTACATGGAACTCAGGTAGAATACACCATTAATGCTACAGAACTTTCCAAAGTTCGAATTTGGAAAAATCGTATGAGAGAAAAAAAAGTCACGTTACTCCCCTCTTTGAACTTTTTCATTTATGAAAAAAATTCTGAAATTTACATATTTCGTATTTGTATGCTAATTATTCGTGGCTACATGAATCTCAGGTAGAATACACCATTAATGCTACAGAACTTTCCAAAGTTCGAATTTGGAAAAATCGTATGATAGAAAAAAAGTCACGTTACTCCCCCCTTTGAACTTTTTCATTTCTGAAAAAAATTCTGAAATTTACATATTTCGTATTTGTATGCTAATTATTCGTGGCTACATGGAACTCAGGTAGAATACACCATTAATGCTACAGAACTTCACAAAGTTCGAATTTGGAAAAATCGTATGAGAGAAAAAAAAGTCACGTTACTCCCCCCTTTGAACTTTTTCATTTCTGAAAAAAATTCTGAAATTTACATATTTCGTATTTGTATGCTAATTATTCGTGGCTACATGAATCTCAGGTAGAATACACCATTAATGCTACAGAACTTTCCAAAGTTCGAATTTGGAAAAATCGTATGATAGAAAAAAAGTCACGTTACTCCCCCCTTTGAACTTTTTCATTTCTGAAAAAAATTCTGAAATTTACATATTTCGTATTTGTATGCTAATTATTCGTGGCTACATGGAACTCAGGTAGAATACACCATGAATGCTACAGAACTTCACAAAGTTCGAATTTGGAAAAATCGTATGAGAGAAAAAAAAGTCACGTTACTCCCCCCTTTGAACTTTTTCATTTCTGAAAAAAATTCTGAAATTTACATATTTCGTATTTGTATGCTAATTATTCGTGGCTACATGAATCTCAGGTAGAATACACCATTAATGCAGAACTTCACAAAGTTCGAATTTGGAAAAATCGTATGAGAGAGAAAAAAGTCACGTTACTCCCCTCTTTGAACTTTTTCATTTCTGAAAAAAATTCTGAAATTTACATATTTCGTATTTGTATGCTAATTATTCGTGGCTACATGGATCTCAGGTAGAATACACCATTAATGCTACAGAACTTCACAAAGTTCGAATTTGGAAAAATCGTATGAGAGAAAAAAAAGTCACGTTACTCCCCTCTTTGAACTTTTTCATTTCTGAAAAAAATTCTGAAATTTACTTATTTCGTATTTGTATGCCAATTATTCGTGGCTACATGGATCTCCGGTAGAATACACCATTAATGCTACAGAACTTTCAAAAGTTCGAATTTGGAAAAATCGTATGAGAGAAAAAAAAGTCACGTTACTCCCCTCTTTGAACTTTTTTATTTCTGAAAAAAATTCTGAAATTTACATATTTCGTATTTGTATGCTAATTATTCGTGGCTACATGAATCTCAGGTAGAATTCACCATTAATGCTACAGAACTTTCCAAAGTTAGAATTTGGAAAAATCGTATGATAGAAAAAAAGTCACGTTACTCCCCTCTTTGAACTTTTTCATTTCTGAAATAAATTCTGAAATTTACATATTTCGTATTTGTATGCTAATTATTCGTGGCTACATGGATCTCCGGTAGAATACACCATTAATGCTACAGAACTTTCAAAAGTTCGAATTTGGAAAAATCGTATGATAGAAAAAAAGTCACGTTACTCTTTGAACTTTTTTATTTCTGAAAAAAATTCTGAAATTTACATATTTCGTATTTGTATGCTAATTATTCGTGGCTACATGAATCTCAGGTAGAATACACCATTAATGCTACAGAACTTTCCAAAGTTAGAATTTGGAAAAATCGTATGATAGAAAAAAAGTCACGTTACTCCCCCCTTTGAACTTTTTCATTTCTGAAAAAAAATCTGAAATTTACATATTTCGTATTTGTATGCTAATTATTCGTGGCTACATGGATCTCAGGTAGAATACACCATTAATGCTACAGAACTTTCCAAAGTTCGAATTTGGAAAAATCGTATGAGAGAAAAAAAAGTCACGTTACTCCCCTCTTTGAACTTTTTCATTTCTGAAAAAAATTCTGAAATTTACATATTTCGTATTTGTATGCTAATTATTCGTGGCTACATGGAACTCAGGTAGAATACACCATGAATGCTACAGAACTTCACAAAGTTCGAATTTGGAAAAATCGTATGAGAGAAAAAAAAGTCACGTTACTCCCCCCTTTGAACTTTTTCATTTCTGAAAAAAATTCTGAAATTTACATATTTCGTATTTGTATGCTAATTATTCGTGGCTACATGAATCTCAGGTAGAATTCACCATTAATGCTACAGAACTTTCCAAAGTTCGAATTTGGAAAAATCGTATGAGAGAAAAAAAAGTCACGTTACTCCCCTCTTTGAACTTTTTCATTTCTGAAAAAAATTCTGAAATTTACATATTTCGTATTTGTATGCTAATTATTCGTGGCTACATGAATCTCAGGTAGAATACACCATTAATGCTACAGAACTTTCCAAAGTTCGAATTTGGAAAAATCGTATGAGAGAAAAAAAAGTCACGTTACTCCCCTCTTTGAACTTTTTCATTTCTGAAAAAAATTCTGAAATTTACATATTTCGTATTTGTATGCTAATTATTCGTGGCTACATGAATCTCAGGTAGAATACACCATTAATGCTACAGAACTTTCCAAAGTTCGAATTTGGAAAAATCGTATGAGAGAAAAAAAAGTCACGTTACTCCCCTCTTTGAACTTTTTCATTTCTGAAAAAAATTCTGAAATTTACATATTTCGTATTTGTATGCTAATTATTCGTGGCTACATGGAACTCAGGTAGAATACACCATTAATGCTACAGAACTTCACAAAGTTCGAATTTGGAAAAATCGTATGAGAGAAAAAAAAGTCACGTTACTCCCCCCTTTGAACTTTTTCATTTCTGAAAAAAATTCTGAAATTTACATATTTCGTATTTGTATGCTAATTATTCGTGGCTACATGAATCTCAGGTAGAATACACCTTTAATGCAGAACTTCACAAAGTTCGAATTTGGAAAAATCGTATGAGAGAGAAAAAAGGCACGTTACTCCCCTCTTTGAACTTTTTCATTTCTGAAAAAAATTCTGAAATTTACATATTTCGTATTTGTATGCTAATTATTCGTGGCTACATGGAACTCAGGTAGAATACACCATTAATGCTACAGAACTTCACAAAGTTCGAATTTGGAAAAATCGTATGAGAGAAAAAAAAGTCACGTTACTCCCCTCTTTGAACTTTTTCATTTCTGAAAAAAATTCTGAAATTTACATATTTCGTATTTGTATGCTAATTATTCGTGGCTACATGGATCTCAGGTAGAATACACCATTAATGCTACAGAACTTTCCAAAGTTCGAATTTGGAAAAATCGTATGAGAGAAAAAAAAGTCACGTTACTCCCCTCTTTGAACTTTTTCATTTCTGAAAAAAATTCTGAAATTTACTTATTTCGTATTTGTATGCTAATTATTCGTGGCTACATGGATCTCAGGTAGAATACACCATTAATGCTACAGAACTTTCCAAAGTTCGAATTTGGAAAAATCGTATGAGAGAAAAAAAAGTCACGTTACTCCCCTCTTTGAACTTTTTCATTTCTGAAAAAAATTCTGAAATTTACATATTTCGAATTTGTATGCTAATTATTCGTGGCTACATGGAACTCAGGTAGAATACACCATTAATGCTACAGAACTTCACAAAGTTCGAATTTGGAAAAATCGTATGAGAGAAAAAAAAGTCACGTTACTCCCCCCTTTGAACTTTTTCATTTCTGAAAAAAAATCTGAAATTTACATATTTCGTATTTGTATGCTAATTATTCGTGGCTACATGGAACTCAGGTAGAATACACCATTAATGCTACAGAACTTCACAAAGTTCGAATTTGGAAAAATCGTATGAGAGAAAAAAAAGTCACGTTACTCCCCTCTTTGAACTTTTTCGTTTCTGAAAAAAATTCTGAAATTTACATATTTCGTATTTGTATGCTAATTATTCGTGGCTACATGGATCTCAGGTAGAATACACCATTAATGCTACAGAACTTTCCAAAGTTCGAATTTGGAAAAATCGTATGAGAGAAAAAAAAGTCACGTTACTCCCCTCTTTGAACTTTTTCATTTCTGAAAAAAATTCTGAAATTTACTTATTTCGTATTTGTATGCTAATTATTCGTGGCTACATGGATCTCAGGTAGAATACACCATTAATGCTACAGAACTTTCGAAAGTTCGAATTTGGAAAAATCGTATGAGAGAAAAAAAAGTCACGTTACTCCCCTCTTTGAACTTATTCATTTCTGAAAAAAATTCTGAAATTTACATATTTCGTGTTTGTATGCTAATTATTCGTGGCTACATGAATCTCAGGTAGAATACACCTTTAATGCAGAACTTCACAAAGTTCGAATTTGGAAAAATCGTATGAGAGAGAAAAAAGTCACGTTACTCCCCTCTTTGAACTTTTTCATTTCTGAAAAAAATTCTGAAATTTACCTATTTCGTATTTGTATGCTAATTATTCGTGGCTACATGGATCTCAGGTAGAATACACCATTAATGCTACAGAACTTTCCTAAGTTCGAATTTGGAAAAATCGTATGAGAGAAAAAAAAGTCACGTTACTCCCCTCTTTGAACTTTATCATTTCTGAAAAAAATTCTGAAATTTACATATTTCGTATTTGTATGCTAATTATTCGTGGCTACATGGATCTCAGGTAGAATACACCATTAATGCTACAGAACTTCACAAAGTTCGAATTTGGAAAAATCGTATGAGAGAAAAAAAAGTCACGTTACTCCCCTCTTTGAACTTTTTCATTTCTGAAAAAAATTCTGAAATTTACATATTTCGTATTTGTATGCTAATTATTCGTGGCTACATGGATCTCAGGTAGAATACACCATTAATGCTACAGAACTTCACAAAGTTCGAATTTGGAAAAATCGTATGAGAGAAAAAAAAGTCACGTTACTCCCCTCTTTGAACTTTTTCATTTCTGAAAAAAATTCTGAAATTTACTTATTTCGTATTTGTATGCTAATTATTCGTGGCTACATGGATCTCAGGTAGAATACACCATTAATGCTACAGAACTTTCCAAAGTTCGAATTTGGAAAAATCGTATGAGAGAAAAAAAAGTCACGTTACTCCCCTCTTTGAACTTTTTCATTTCTGAAAAAAATTCTGAAATTTACATATTTCGTATTTGTATGCTAATTATTCGTGGCTACATGGAACTCAGGTAGAATACACCATTAATGCTACAGAACTTCACAGAGTTCGAATTTGGAAAAATCGTATAAGAGAAAAAAAATTCACGTTACCCCCCCTTTGAACTTTTTCATTTCTGAAAAAAATTCTGAAATTTACATATTTCGTATTTGTATGCTAATTATTCGTGGCTACATGAATCTCAGGTAGAATACACCTTTAATGCAGAACTTCACAAAGTTCGAATTTGGAAAAATCGTATGAGAGAGAAAAAAGTCACGTTACTCCCCTCTTTGAACTTTTTCATTTCTGAAAAAAATTCTGAAATTTACATATTTCGTATTTGTATGCTAATTATTCGTGGCTACATGGATCTCAGGTAGAATACACCATTAATGCTACAGAACTTCACAAAGTTCGAATTTGGAAAAATCGTATGAGAGAAAAAAAAGTCACGTTACTCCCCTCTTTGAACTTTTTCATTTCTGAAAAAAATTCTGAAATTTACTTATTTCGTATTTGTATGCTAATTATTCGTGGCTACATGGATCTCAGGTAGAATACATCATTAATGCTACAGAACTTTCCAAAGTTCGAATTTGGAAAAATCGTATGAGAGAAAAAAAAGTCACGTTACTCCCCTCTTTGAACTTTTTCATTTCTGAAAAAAATTCTGAAATTTACATATTTCGTATTTGTATGCTAATTATTCGTGGCTACATGGAACTCAGGTAGAATACACCATTAATGCTACAGAACTTCACAAAGTTCGAATTTGGAAAAATCGTATGAGAGAAAAAAAAGTCACGTTACTCCCCCCTCTGAACTTTTTCATTTCTGAAAAAAATTCTGAAATTTACATATTTCGTATTTGTATGCTAATTATTCGTGGCTACATGGATCTCAGGTAGAATACACCATTAATGCTACAGAACTTTCCAAAGTTCGAATTTGGAAAAATCGTATGATAGAAAAAAAGTCACGTTACTCCCCCCTTTGAACTTTTTCATTTCTGAAAAAAAATCTGAAATTTACATATTTCGTATTTGTATGCTAATTATTCGTGGCTACATGGAACTCAGGTAGAATACACCATTAATGCTACAGAACTTCACAAAGTTCGAATTTGGAAAAATCGTATGAGAGAAAAAAAAGTCACGTTACTCCCCCCTTTGAACTTTTTCATTTCTGAAAAAAATTCTGAAATTTACATATTTCGTATTTGTATGCTAATTATTCGTGGCTACATGGATCTCAGGTAGAATACACCATTAATGCTACAGAACTTTCCAAAGTTCGAATTTGGAAAAATCGTATGATAGAAAAAAAGTCACGTTACTCCCCCCTTTGAACTTTTTCATTTCTGAAAAAAAATCTGAAATTTACATATTTCGTATTTGTATGCTAATTATTCGTGGCTACATGGATCTCAGGTAGAATACACCATTAATGCTACAGAACTTCACAGAGTTCGAATTTGGAAAAATCGTATGAGAGAAAAAAAAGTCACGTTACTCCCCTCTTTGAACTTTTTCATTTCTGAAAAAAATTCTGAAATTTACATATTTCGTATTTGTATGCTAATTATTCGTGGCTACATGGATCTCAGGTAGAATACACCATTAATGCTACAGAACTTCACAAAGTTACAAAGTCACGTTACTCCCCTCTTTGAACTTTTTCATTTCTGAAAAAAATTCTGAAATTTACATATTTCGTATTTGTATGCTAATTATTCGTGGCTACATGGATCTCAGGTAGAATACACCATTAATGCTACAGAACTTCACAAAGTTACAAAGTCACGTTACTCCCCTCTTTGAACTTTTTCATTTCTGAAAAAAATTCTGAAATTTACATATTTCGTATTTGTATGCTAATTATTCGTGGCTACATGGATCTCAGGTAGAATACACCATTAATGCTACAGAACTTCACAAAGTTCGAATTTGGAAAAATCGTATGAGAGAAAAAAAAGTCACGTTACTCCCCCCTTTGAACTTTTTCATTTCTGAAAAAAATTCTGAAATTTACATATTTCGTATTTGTATGCTAATTATTCGTGGCTACATGGATCTCAGGTAGAATACACCATTAATGCTACAGAACTTCACAAAGTTACAAAGTCACGTTACTCCCCTCTTTGAACTTTTTCATTTCTGAAAAAAATTCTGAAATTTACATATTTCGTATTTGTATGCTAATTATTCGTGGCTACATGGATCTCAGGTAGAATACACCATTAATGCTACAGAACTTCACAAAGTTCGAATTTGGAAAAATCGTATGAGAGAAAAAAAAGTCACGTTACTCCCCCCTTTGAACTTTTTCATTTCTGAAAAAAATTCTGAAATTTACATATTTCGTATTTGTATGCTAATTATTCGTGGCTACATGGATCTCAGGTAGAATACACCATTAATGCTACAGAACTTTCCTAAGTTCGAATTTGGAAAAATCGTATGAGAGAAAAAAAAAGTCACGTTACTCCCCTCTTTGAACTTTTTCATTTCTGAAAAAAATTCTGAAATTTACATATTTCGTATTTGTATGCTAATTATTCGTGGCTACATGGAACTCAGGTAGAATACACCATTAATGCTACAGAACTTCACAAAGTTTGAATTTGGAAAAATCGTATGAGAGAAAAAAAATTCACGTTACCCCCCCCTTTGAACTTTTTCATTTCTGAAAAAAAATCTGAAATTTACATATTTCGTATTTGTATGCTAATTATTCGTGGCTACATGAATCTCAGGTAGAATACACCTTTAATGCAGAACTTCACAAAGTTCGAATTTGGAAAAATCGTATGAGAGAAAAAAAAGTCACGTTACTCCCCTCTTTGAACTTTTTCATTTCTGAAAAAAATTCTGAAATTTACATATTTCGTATTTGTATGCTAATTATTCGTGGCTACATGGAACTCAGGTAGAATACACCATTAATGCTACAGAACTTCACAAAGTTCGAATTTGGAAAAATCGTATGAGAGAAAAAAAACTCACGTTACTCCCCTCTTTGAACTTTTTCATTTCTGAAAAAAATTCTGAAATTTACATATTTCGTATTTGTATGCTAATTATTCGTGGCTACATGGATCTCAGGTAGAATACACCATTAATGCTACAGAACTTCACAAAGTTACAAAGTCACGTTACTCCCCTCTTTGAACTTTTTCATTTCTGAAAAAAATTCTGAAATTTACATATTTCGTATTTGTATGCTAATTATTCGTGGCTACATGGATCTCAGGTAGAATACACCATTAATGCTACAGAACTTCACAAAGTTCGAATTTGGAAAAATCGTATGAGAGAAAAAAAAGTCACGTTACTCCCCCCTTTGAACTTTTTCATTTCTGAAAAAAATTCTGAAATTTACATATTTCGTATTTGTATGCTAATTATTCGTGGCTACATGGATCTCAGGTAGAATACACCATTAATGCTACAGAACTTTCCTAAGTTCGAATTTGGAAAAATCGTATGAGAGAAAAAAAAAGTCACGTTACTCCCCTCTTTGAACTTTTTCATTTCTGAAAAAAATTCTGAAATTTACATATTTCGTATTTGTATGCTAATTATTCGTGGCTACATGGAACTCAGGTAGAATACACCATTAATGCTACAGAACTTCACAAAGTTTGAATTTGGAAAAATCGTATGAGAGAAAAAAAATTCACGTTACCCCCCCCTTTGAACTTTTTCATTTCTGAAAAAAAATCTGAAATTTACATATTTCGTATTTGTATGCTAATTATTCGTGGCTACATGAATCTCAGGTAGAATACACCTTTAATGCAGAACTTCACAAAGTTCGAATTTGGAAAAATCGTATGAGAGAAAAAAAAGTCACGTTACTCCCCTCTTTGAACTTTTTCATTTCTGAAAAAAATTCTGAAATTTACATATTTCGTATTTGTATGCTAATTATTCGTGGCTACATGGAACTCAGGTAGAATACACCATTAATGCTACAGAACTTCACAAAGTTCGAATTTGGAAAAATCGTATGAGAGAAAAAAAACTCACGTTACTCCCCTCTTTGAACTTTTTCATTTCTGAAAAAAATTCTGAAATTAACATATTTCGTATTTGTATGCTAATTATTCGTGGCTACATGAATCTCAGGTAGAATACACCTTTAATGCAGAACTTCACAAAGTTCGAATTTGGAAAAATCGTATGAGAGAGAAAAAAGTCACGTTACTCCCCTCTTTGAACTTTTTCATTTCTGAAAAAAATTCTGAAATTTACCTATTTCGTATTTGTATGCTAATTATTCGTGGCTACATGGAACTCAGGTAGAATACACCATTAATGCTACAGAACTTCACAAAGTTCGAATTTGGAAAAATCGTATGAGAGAAAAAAAAGTCACGTTACTCCCCTCTTTGAACTTTTCATTTCTGAAAAAAATTCTGAAATTTACATATTTCGTATTTGTATGCTAATTATTCGTGGCTACATGGATCTCAGGTAGAATACACCATTAATGCTACAGAACTTCACAAAGTTCGAATTTGGAAAAATCGTATGAGAGAAAAAAAAGTCACGTTACTCCCCTCTTTGAACTTTTTCATTTCTGAAAAAAATTCTGAAATTTACATATTTCGTATTTGTATGCTAATTATTCGTGCCTACATGGATCTCAGGTAGAATACACCATTAATGCTACAGAACTTCACAAAGTTCGAATTTGGAAAAATCGTATGAGAGAAAAAAAAGTCACGTTCTCCCCTCTTTGAACTTTTTCATTTCTGAAAAAAATTCTGAAATTTACATATTTCGTATTTGTATGCTAATTATTCGTGGCTACATGGAACTCAGGTAGAATACACCATTAATGCTACAGAACTTCACAAAGTTCGAATTTGGAAAAATCGTATGAGAGAAAAAAAAGTCACGTTACTCCCCTCTTTGAACTTATTCATTTCTGAAAAAAATTCTGAAATTTACATATTTCGTGTTTGTATGCTAATTATTCGTGGCTACATGAATCTCAGGTAGAATACACCTTTAATGCAGAACTTCACAAAGTTCGAATTTGGAAAAATCGTATGAGAGAGAAAAAAGTCACGTTACTCCCCTCTTTGAACTTTTTCATTTCTGAAAAAAATTCTGAAATTTACCTATTTCGTATTTGTATGCTAATTATTCGTGGCTACATGGATCTCAGGTAGAATACACCATTAATGCTACAGAACTTCACAAAGTTCGAATTTGGAAAAATCGTATGAGAGAAAAAAAAGTCACGTTACTCCCCTCTTTGAACTTTTTCATTTCTGAAAAAAATTCTGAAATTTACTTATTTCGTATTTGTATGCTAATTATTCGTGGCTACATGGAACTCAGGTAGAATACACCATTAATGCTACAGAACTTCACAAAGTTCGAATTTGGAAAAATCGTATGAGAGAAAAAAAAGTCACGTTACTCCCCTCTTTGAACTTATTCATTTCTGAAAAAAATTCTGAAATTTACATATTTCGTGTTTGTATGCTAATTATTCGTGGCTACATGGATCTCAGGTAGAATACACCATTAATGCTACAGAACTTCACAAAGTTCGAATTTGGAAAAATCGTATGAGAGAAAAAAAAGTCACGTTACTCCCCTCTTTGAACTTTTTCATTTCTGAAAAAAATTCTGAAATTTACTTATTTCGTATTTGTATGCTAATTATTCGTGGCTACATGGAACTCAGGTAGAATACACCATTAATGCTACAGAACTTCACAAAGTTCGAATTTGGAAAAATCGTATGAGAGAAAAAAAAGTCACGTTACTCCCTTTGAACTTTTTCATTTCTGAAAAAAAATCTGAAATTTACTTATTTCGTATTTGTATGCTAATTATTCGTGGCTACATGGATCTCAGGTAGAATACACCATTAATGCTACAGAACTTTCAAAAGTTCGAATTTGGAAAAATCGTATGAGAGAAAAAAAAGTCACGTTACTCCCCTCTTTGAACTTTTTCATTTCTGAAAAAAATTCTGAAATTTACATATTTCGTATTTGTATGCTAATTATTCGTGGCTACTTGGAACTCAGGTAGAATACACCATTAATGCTACAGAACTTTCCTAAGTTCGAATTTGGAAAAATCGTATGAGAGAAAAAAAAGTCACGTTACTCCCCTCTTTGAACTTTTTCATTTCTGAAAAAAATTCTGAAATTTACATATTTCGTATTTGTATGCTAATTATTCGTGGCTACATGGATCTCAGGTAGAATACACCATTAATGCTACAGAACTTCACAAAGTTCGAATTTGGAAAAATCGTATGAGAGAAAAAAAAGTCACGTTACTCCCCTCTTTGAACTTTTTCATTTCTGAAAAAAATTCTGAAATTTACATATTTCGTATTTGTATGCTAATTATTCGTGGCTACATGGATCTCAGGTAGAATACACCATTAATGCTACAGAACTTCACAAAGTTCGAATTTGGAAAAATCGTATGAGAGAAAAAAAAGTCACGTTACTCCCCTCTTTGAACTTTTTCATTTCTGAAAAAAATTCTGAAATTTACATATTTCGTATTTGTATGCTAATTATTCGTGGCTACATGAATCTCAGGTAGAATACACCATTAATGCTACAGAACTTCACAAAGTTCGAATTTGGAAAAATCGTATGAGAGAAAAAAAAGTCACGTTACTCCCCTCTTTGAACTTTTTCATTTCTGAAAAAAATTCTGAAATTTACATATTTCGTATTTGTATGCTAATTATTCGTGGCTACATGAATCTCAGGTAGAATACACCTTTAATGCAGAACTTCACAAAGTTCGAATTTGGAAAAATCGTATGAGAGAGAAAAAAGTCACGTTACTCCCCTCTTTGAACTTTTTCATTTCTGAAAAAAATTCTGAAATTTACCTATTTCGTATTTGTATGCTAATTATTCGTGGCTACATGGAACTCAGGTAGAATACACCATTAATGCTACAGAACTTCACAAAGTTCGAATTTGGAAAAATCGTATGAGAGAAAAAAAAGTCACGTTACTCCCCTCTTTGAACTTTTCATTTCTGAAAAAAATTCTGAAATTTACATATTTCGTATTTGTATGCTAATTATTCGTGGCTACATGGATCTCAGGTAGAATACACCATTAATGCTACAGAACTTCACAAAGTTCGAATTTGGAAAAATCGTATGAGAGAAAAAAAAGTCACGTTACTCCCCTCTTTGAACTTTTTCATTTCTGAAAAAAATTCTGAAATTTACATATTTCGTATTTGTATGCTAATTATTCGTGCCTACATGGATCTCAGGTAGAATACACCATTAATGCTACAGAACTTCACAAAGTTCGAATTTGGAAAAATCGTATGAGAGAAAAAAAAGTCACGTTACTCCCCTCTTTGAACTTTTTCATTTCTGAAAAAAATTCTGAAATTTACATATTTCGTATTTGTATGCTAATTATTCGTGGCTACATGGAACTCAGGTAGAATACACCATTAATGCTACAGAACTTCACAAAGTTCGAATTTGGAAAAATCGTATGAGAGAAAAAAAAGTCACGTTACTCCCCTCTTTGAACTTATTCATTTCTGAAAAAAATTCTGAAATTTACATATTTCGTGTTTGTATGCTAATTATTCGTGGCTACATGAATCTCAGGTAGAATACACCTTTAATGCAGAACTTCACAAAGTTCGAATTTGGAAAAATCGTATGAGAGAGAAAAAAGTCACGTTACTCCCCTCTTTGAACTTTTTCATTTCTGAAAAAAATTCTGAAATTTACCTATTTCGTATTTGTATGCTAATTATTCGTGGCTACATGGATCTCAGGTAGAATACACCATTAATGCTACAGAACTTCACAAAGTTCGAATTTGGAAAAATCGTATGAGAGAAAAAAAAGTCACGTTACTCCCCTCTTTGAACTTTTTCATTTCTGAAAAAAATTCTGAAATTTACTTATTTCGTATTTGTATGCTAATTATTCGTGGCTACATGGAACTCAGGTAGAATACACCATTAATGCTACAGAACTTCACAAAGTTCGAATTTGGAAAAATCGTATGAGAGAAAAAAAAGTCACGTTACTCCCCCCTTTGAACTTTTTCATTTCTGAAAAAAAATCTGAAATTTACTTATTTCGTATTTGGATGCTAATTATTCGTGGCTACATGGATCTCAGGTAGAATACACCATTAATGCTACAGAACTTTCAAAAGTTCGAATTTGGAAAAATCGTATGAGAGAAAAAAAAGTCACGTTACTCCCCTCTTTGAACTTTTTCATTTCTGAAAAAAATTCTGAAATTTACATATTTCGTATTTGTATGCTAATTATTCGTGGCTACTTGGAACTCAGGTAGAATACACCATTAATGCTACAGAACTTTCCTAAGTTCGAATTTGGAAAAATCGTATGAGAGAAAAAAAAGTCACGTTACTCCCCTCTTTGAACTTTTTCATTTCTGAAAAAAATTCTGAAATTTACATATTTCGTATTTGTATGCTAATTATTCGTGGCTACATGGATCTCAGGTAGAATACACCATTAATGCTACAGAACTTCACAAAGTTCGAATTTGGAAAAATCGTATGAGAGAAAAAAAAGTCACGTTACTCCCCTCTTTGAACTTTTTCATTTCTGAAAAAAATTCTGAAATTTACATATTTCGTATTTGTATGCTAATTATTCGTGGCTACATGAATCTCAGGTAGAATACACCTTTAATGCAGAACTTCACAAAGTTCGAATTTGGAAAAATCGTATGAGAGAGAAAAAAGTCACGTTACTCCCCTCTTTGAACTTTTTCATTTCTGAAAAAAATTCTGAAATTTACCTATTTCGTATTTGTATGCTAATTATTCGTGGCTACATGGAACTCAGGAAGAATACACCATTAATGCTACAGAACTTCACAAAGTTCGAATTTGGAAAAATCGTATGAGAGAAAAAAAAGTCACGTTACTCCCCTCTTTGAACTTTTCATTTCTGAAAAAAATTCTGAAATTTACATATTTCGTATTTGTATGCTAATTATTCGTGGCTACATGGATCTCAGGTAGAATACACCATTAATGCTACAGAACTTCACAAAGTTCGAATTTGGAAAAATCGTATGAGAGAAAAAAAAGTCACGTTACTCCCCTCTTTGAACTTTTTCATTTCTGAAAAAAATTCTGAAATTTACATATTTCGTATTTGTATGCTAATTATTCGTGCCTACATGGATCTCAGGTAGAATACACCATTAATGCTACAGAACTTCACAAAGTTCGAATTTGGAAAAATCGTATGAGAGAAAAAAAAGTCACGTTACTCCCCTCTTTGAACTTTTTCATTTCTGAAAAAAATTCTGAAATTTACATATTTCGTATTTGTATGCTAATTATTCGTGGCTACATGGAACTCAGGTAGAATACACCATTAATGCTACAGAACTTCACAAAGTTCGAATTTGGAAAAATCGTATGAGAGAAAAAAAAGTCACGTTACTCCCCTCTTTGAACTTATTCATTTCTGAAAAAAATTCTGAAATTTACATATTTCGTGTTTGTATGCTAATTATTCGTGGCTACATGAATCTCAGGTAGAATACACCTTTAATGCAGAACTTCACAAAGTTCGAATTTGGAAAAATCGTATGAGAGAGAAAAAAGTCACGTTACTCCCCTCTTTGAACTTTTTCATTTCTGAAAAAAATTCTGAAATTTACCTATTTCGTATTTGTATGCTAATTATTCGTGGCTACATGGATCTCAGGTAGAATACACCATTAATGCTACAGAACTTCACAAAGTTCGAATTTGGAAAAATCGTATGAGAGAAAAAAAAGTCACGTTACTCCCCTCTTTGAACTTTTTCATTTCTGAAAAAAATTCTGAAATTTACTTATTTCGTATTTGTATGCTAATTATTCGTGGCTACATGGAACTCAGGTAGAATACACCATTAATGCTACAGAACTTCACAAAGTTCGAATTTGGAAAAATCGTATGAGAGAAAAAAAAGTCACGTTACTCCCCCCTTTGAACTTTTTCATTTCTGAAAAAAAATCTGAAATTTACTTATTTCGTATTTGTATGCTAATTATTCGTGGCTACATGGATCTCAGGTAGAATACACCATTAATGCTACAGAACTTTCAAAAGTTCGAATTTGGAAAAATCGTATGAGAGAAAAAAAAGTCACGTTACTCCCTTCTTTGAACTTTTTCATTTCTGAAAAAAATTCTGAAATTTACATATTTCGTATTTGTATGCTAATTATTCGTGGCTACTTGGAACTCAGGTAGAATACACCATTAATGCTACAGAACTTTCCTAAGTTCGAATTTGGAAAAATCGTATGAGAGAAAAAAAAGTCACGTTACTCCCCTCTTTGAACTTTTTCATTTCTGAAAAAAATTCTGAAATTTACATATTTCGTATTTGTATGCTAATTATTCGTGGCTACATGGATCTCAGGTAGAATACACCATTAATGCTACAGAACTTCACAAAGTTCGAATTTGGAAAAATCGTATGAGAGAAAAAAAAGTCACGTTACTCCCCTCTTTGAACTTTTTCATTTCTGAAAAAAATTCTGAAATTTACATATTTCGTATTTGTATGCTAATTATTCGTGGCTACATGGATCTCAGGTAGAATACACCATTAATGCTACAGAACTTCACAAAGTTCGAATTTGGAAAAATCGTATGAGAGAAAAAAAAGTCACGTTACTCCCCTCTTTGAACTTTTTCATTTCTGAAAAAAATTCTGAAATTTACATATTTCGTATTTGTATGCTAATTATTCGAACTTTTTCATTTCTGAAAAAAATTCTGAAATTTACTTATTTCGTATTTGTATGCTAATTATTCGTGGCTACATGGATCTCAGGTAGAATACACCATTAATGCTACAGAACTTTCAAAAGTTCGAATTTGGAAAAATCGTATGAGAGAAAAAAAACTCACGTTACTCCCCTCTTTGAACTTTTTCATTTCTGAAAAAAATTCTGAAATTTACATATTTCGTATTTGTATGCTAATTATTCGTGGCTACATGAATCTCAGGTAGAATACACCTTTAATGCAGAACTTCACAAAGTTCGAATTTGCAAAAATCGTATGAGAGAAAAAAAATTCACGTTACTCCCCCCTTTGAACTTTTTCATTTCTGAAAAAAATTCTGAAATTTACATATTTCGTATTTGTATGCTAATTATTCGTGGCTACATGGATCTCAGGTAGAATACACCATTAATGCTACAGAACTTCACAAAGTTTGAATTTGGAAAAATCGTATGAGAGAAAAAAAATTCACGTTACCCCCCCCTTTGAACTTTTTCATTTCTGAAAAAAATTCTGAAATTTACATATTTCGTATTTGTATGCTAATTATTCGTGGCTACATGAATCTCAGGTAGAATACACCTTTAATGCAGAACTTCACAAAGTTCGAATTTGGAAAAATCGTATGAGAGAAAAAAAATTCACGTTACTCCCCCCTGTGAACTTTTTCATTTCTGAAAAAAATTCTGAAATTTACATATTTCGTATTTGTATGCTAATTATTCGTGGCTACATGGATCTCAGGTAGAATACACCATTAATGCTACAGAACTTTCAAAAGTTCGAATTTGGAAAAATCGTATGAGAGAAAAAAAAGTCACGTTACTCCCCTCTTTGAACTTTTTCATTTCTGAAAAAAATTCTGAAATTTACATATTTCGTATTTGTATGCTAATTATTCGTGGCTACTTGGAACTCAGGTAGAATACACCATTAATGCTACAGAACTTTCCTAAGTTCGAATTTGGAAAAATCGTATGAGAGAAAAAAAAGTCACGTTACTCCCCTCTTTGAACTTTTTCATTTCTGAAAAAAATTCTGAAATTTACATATTTCGTATTTGTATGCTAATTATTCGTGGCTACATGGATCTCAGGTAGAATACACCATTAATGCTACAGAACTTCACAAAGTTCGAATTTGGAAAAATCGTATGAGAGAAAAAAAAGTCACGTTACTCCCCTCTTTGAACTTTTTCATTTCTGAAAAAAATTCTGAAATTTACATATTTCGTATTTGTATGCTAATTATTCGTGGCTACATGGATCTCAGGTAGAATACACCATTAATGCTACAGAACTTCACAAAGTTCGAATTTGGAAAAATCGTATGAGAGAAAAAAAAGTCACGTTACTCCCCTCTTTGAACTTTTTCATTTCTGAAAAAAATTCTGAAATTTACATATTTCGTATTTGTATGCTAATTATTCGAACTTTTTCATTTCTGAAAAAAATTCTGAAATTTACTTATTTCGTATTTGTATGCTAATTATTCGTGGCTACATGGATCTCAGGTAGAATACACCATTAATGCTACAGAACTTTCAAAAGTTCGAATTTGGAAAAATCGTATGAGAGAAAAAAAACTCACGTTACTCCCCTCTTTGAACTTTTTCATTTCTGAAAAAAATTCTGAAATTTACATATTTCGTATTTGTATGCTAATTATTCGTGGCTACATGAATCTCAGGTAGAATACACCTTTAATGCAGAACTTCACAAAGTTCGAATTTGCAAAAATCGTATGAGAGAAAAAAAATTCACGTTACTCCCCCCTTTGAACTTTTTCATTTCTGAAAAAAATTCTGAAATTTACATATTTCGTATTTGTATGCTAATTATTCGTGGCTACATGGATCTCAGGTAGAATACACCATTAATGCTACAGAACTTCACAAAGTTTGAATTTGGAAAAATCGTATGAGAGAAAAAAAATTCACGTTACCCCCCCCTTTGAACTTTTTCATTTCTGAAAAAAATTCTGAAATTTACATATTTCGTATTTGTATGCTAATTATTCGTGGCTACATGAATCTCAGGTAGAATACACCTTTAATGCAGAACTTCACAAAGTTCGAATTTGGAAAAATCGTATGAGAGAAAAAAAATTCACGTTACTCCCCCCTGTGAACTTTTTCATTTCTGAAAAAAATTCTGAAATTTACATATTTCGTATTTGTATGCTAATTATTCGTGGCTACATGGATCTCAGGTAGAATACACCATTAATGCTACAGAACTTCACAAAGTTTGAATTTGGAAAAATCGTATGAGAGAAAAAAAAAGTCACGTTACTCCCCTCTTTGAACTTTTTCATTTCTGAAAAAAATTCTGAAATTTACATATTTCGTATTTGTATGCTAATTATTCGTGGCTACATGGATCTCAGGTAGAATACACCATTAATGCTACAGAACTTTCCTAAGTTCGAATTTGGAAAAATCGTATGAGAGAAAAAAAAGTCACGTTACTCCCCTCTTTGAACTTTTTCATTTCTGAAAAAAATTCTGAAATTTACATATTTCGTATTTGTATGCTAATTATTCGTGGCTACATGGATCTCAGGTAGAATACACCATTAATGCTACAGAACTTTCCTAAGTTCGAATTTGGAAAAATCGTATGAGAGAAAAAAAAGTCACGTTACTCCCCTCTTTGAACTTTTTCATTTCTGAAAAAAATTCTGAAATTTACATATTTCGTATTTGTATGCTAATTATTCGTGGCTACATGGATCTCAGGTAGAATACACCATTAATGCTACAGAACTTTCCTAAGTTCGAATTTGGAAAAATCGTATGAGAGAAAAAAAAGTCACGTTACTCCCCTCTTTGAACTTTTTCATTTCTGAAAAAAATTCTGAAATTTACATATTTCGTATTTGTATGCTAATTATTCGTGGCTACATGGATCTCAGGTAGAATACACCATTAATGCTACAGAACTTTCCTAAGTTCGAATTTGGAAAAATCGTATGAGAGAAAAAAAAGTCACGTTACTCCCCTCTTTGAACTTTTTCATTTCTGAAAAAAATTCTGAAATTTACCTATTTCGTATTTGTATGCTAATTATTCGTGGCTACATGGAACTCAGGTAGAATACACCATTAATGCTACAGAACTTCACAAAGTTCGAATTTGGAAAAATCGTATGAGAGAAAAAAAAGTCACGTTACTCCCCTCTTTGAACTTTTTCATTAATGAAAAAAATTCGGAAATTTACATATTTCGTATTTGTATGCTAATTATTCGTGGCTACATGGATCTCAGGTAGAATACACCATTAATGCTACAGAACTTTCAAAAGTTCGAATTTGGAAAAATCGTATGAGAGAAAAAAAAGTCACGTTACTCCCCTCTTTGAACTTTTTCATTTCTGAAAAAAAATCTGAAATTTACATATTTCGTATTTGTATGCTAATTATTCGTGGCTACATGGATCTCAGGTAGAATACACCATTAATGCTACAGAACTTTCCTAAGTTCGAATTTGGAAAAATCGTATGAGAGAAAAAAAAGTCACGTTACTCCCCTCTTTGAACTTTTTCATTTCTGAAAAAAATTCTGAAATTTACATATTTCGTATTTGTATGCTAATTATTCGTGGCTACATGGATCTCAGGTAGAATACACCATTAATGCTACAGAACTTCACAACGTTACAAAGTCACGTTACTCCCCTCTTTGAACTTTTTCATTTCTGAAAAAAATTCTGAAATTTACATATTTTCGTATTTGTATGCTAATTATTCGTGGCTACATGGATCTCAGGTAGAATACACCATTAATGCTACAGAACTTCACAAAGTTCGAATTTGGAAAAATCGTATGAGAGAAAAAAAAGTCACGTTACTCCCCCCTTTGAACTTTTTCATTTCTGAAAAAAATTCTGAAATTTACATATTTCGTATTTGTATGCTAATTATTCGTGGCTACATGGATCTCAGGTAGAATACACCATTAATGCTACAGAACTTTCCTAAGTTCGAATTTGGAAAAATCGTATGAGAGAAAAAAAAGTCACGTTACTCCCCTCTTTGAACTTTTTCATTTCTGAAAAAAATTCTGAAATTTACATATTTCGTATTTGTATGCTAATTATTCGTGGCTACATGAATCTCAGGTAGAATACACCTTTAATGCAGAACTTCACAAAGTTCGAATTTGGAAAAATCGTATGAGAGAAAAAAAAGTCACGTTACTCCCCTCTTTGAACTTTTTCATTTCTGAAAAAAATTCTGAAATTTACCTATTTCGTATTTGTATGCTAATTATTCGTGGCTACATGGAACTCAGGTAGAATACACCATTAATGCTACAGAACTTCACAAAGTTCGAATTTGGAAAAATCGTATGAGAGAAAAAAAAGTCACGTTACTCCCCTCTTTGAACTTTTTCATTTCTGAAAAAAATTCTGAAATTTACATATTTCGTATTTGTATGCTAATTATTCGTGGCTACATGGATCTCAGGTAGAATACACCATTAATGCTACAGAACTTTCAAAAGTTCGAATTTGGAAAAATCGTATGAGAGAAAAAAAAGTCACGTTACTCCCCTCTTTGAACTTTTTCATTTCTGAAAAAAAATCTGAAATTTACATATTTCGTATTTGTATGCTAATTATTCGTGGCTACATGAATCTCAGGTAGAATACACCATTAATGCTACAGAACTTTCCAAAGGTCGAATTTGGAAAAATCGTATGAGTGAAAAAAAGTCACGTTACTCCCCCCTTTGAACTTTTTCATTTCTGAAAAAAAATCTGAAATTTACATATTTCGTATTTCTATGCTAATTATTCGTGGCTACATGGATCTCAGGTAGAATACACCATTAATGCTACAGAACTTTCCAAAGTTCGAATTTGGAAAAATCGTATGAGAGAAAAAAAAGTCACGTTACTCCCCCCTTTGAACTTTTTTATTTCTGAAAAAAATTCTAAAATTTATATATTTCGTATTTGTATGCTAATTATTCGTGGCTACATGAATCTCAGGTAGAATACACCTTTAATGCAGAACTTCACAAAGTTCGAATTTGGAAAAATCGTATGAGAGAAAAAAAAGTCACGTTACTCCCCTCTTTGAACTTTTTCATTTCTGAAAAAAATTCTGAAATTTACCTATTTCGTATTTGTATGCTAATTATTCGTGGCTACATGGAACTCAGGTAGAATACACCATTAATGCTACAGAACTTCACAAAGTTCGAATTTGGAAAAATCGTATGAGAGAAAAAAAAGTCACGTTACTCCCCTCTTTGAACTTTTTCATTTCTGAAAAAAATTCGGAAATTTACATATTTCGTATTTGTATGCTAATTATTCGTGGCTACATGGATCTCAGGTAGAATTCACCATTAATGCTACAGAACTTCACAAAGTTCGAATTTGGAAAAATCGTATGAGAGAAAAAAAAGTCACGTTACTCCCCTCTTTGAACTTTTTCATTTCTGAAAAAAATTCTGAAATTTACATATTTCGTATTTGTATGCTAATTATTCGTGGCTACATGGAACTCAGGTAGAATACACCATTAATGCTACAGAACTTCACAAAGTTCGAATACGGAAAAATCGTATGAGAGAAAAAAAAGTCACGTTACTCCCCCCTTTGAACTTTTTTATTTCTGAAAAAAATTCTGAAATTTATATATTTCGTATTTGTATGCTAATTATTCGTGGCTACATGAATCTCAGGTAGAATACACCTTTAATGCAGAACTTCACAAAGTTCGAATTTGGAAAAATCGTATGAGAGAGAAAAAAGTCCCCTCTTTGAACTTTTTCATTTCTGAAAAAAATTCTGAAATTTACCTATTTCGTATTTGTATGCTAATTATTCGTGGCTACATGGAACTCAGGTAGAATACACCATTAATGCTACAGAACTTCACAAAGTTCGAATTTATAAAAATCGTATGAGAGAAAAAAAAGTCACGTTACTCCCCTCTTTGAACTTTTTCATTTCTGAAAAAAATTCTGAAATTTACCTATTTCGTATTTGTATGCTAATTATTCGTGGCTACATGGAACTCAGGTAGAATACACCATTAATGCTACAGAACTTCACAAAGTTCGAATTTGGAAAAATCGTATGAGAGAGAAAAAAGTCACGTTACTCCCCTCTTTGAACTTTTTCATTTCTGAAAAAAATTCTGAAATTTACCTATTTCGTATTTGTATGCTAATTATTCGTGGCTACATGGAACTCAGGTAGAATACACCATTAATGCTACAGAACTTCACAAAGTTCGAATTTGGAAAAATCGTATGAGAGAAAAAAAAGTCACGTTACTCCCCTCTTTGAACTTTTCATTTCTGAAAAAAATTCTGAAATTTACATATTTCGTATTTGTATGCTAATTATTCGTGGCTACATGGATCTCAGGTAGAATACACCATTAATGCTACAGAACTTCACAAAGTTCGAATTTGGAAAAATCGTATGAGAGAAAAAAAAGTCACGTTACTCCCCTCTTTGAACTTTTTCATTTCTGAACAAAAATTCTGAAATTTACATATTTCGTATTTGTATGCTAATTATTCGTGCCTACATGGATCTCAGGTAGAATACACCATTAATGCTACAGAACTTCACAAAGTTCGAATTTGGAAAAATCGTATGAGAGAAAAAAAAGTCACGTTACTCCCCTCTTTGAACTTTTTCATTTCTGAAAAAAAATCTGAAATTTACATATTTCGTATTTGTATGCTAATTATTCGTGGCTACATGAATCTCAGGTAGAATACACCATTAATGCTACAGAACTTTCCAAAGGTCGAATTTGGAAAAATCGTATGAGTGAAAAAAAGTCACGTTACTCCCCCCTTTGAACTTTTTCATTTCTGAAAAAAAATCTGAAATTTACATATTTCGTATTTCTATGCTAATTATTCGTGGCTACATGGATCTCAGGTAGAATACACCATTAATGCTACAGAACTTTCCAAAGTTCGAATTTGGAAAAATCGTATGAGAGAAAAAAAAGTCACGTTACTCCCCCCTTTGAACTTTTTTATTTCTGAAAAAAATTCTAAAATTTATATATTTCGTATTTGTATGCTAATTATTCGTGGCTACATGAATCTCAGGTAGAATACACCTTTAATGCAGAACTTCACAAAGTTCGAATTTGGAAAAATCGTATGAGAGAAAAAAAAGTCACGTTACTCCCCTCTTTGAACTTTTTCATTTCTGAAAAAAATTCTGAAATTTACCTATTTCGTATTTGTATGCTAATTATTCGTGGCTACATGGAACTCAGGTAGAATACACCATTAATGCTACAGAACTTCACAAAGTTCGAATTTGGAAAAATCGTATGAGAGAAAAAAAAGTCACGTTACTCCCCTCTTTGAACTTTTTCATTTCTGAAAAAAATTCTGAAATTTACATATTTCGTATTTGTATGCTAATTATTCGTGGCTACATGGATCTCAGGTAGAATTCACCATTAATGCTACAGAACTTCACAAAGTTCGAATTTGGAAAAATCGTATGAGAGAAAAAAAAGTCACGTTACTCCCCTCTTTGAACTTTTTCATTTCTGAAAAAAATTCTGAAATTTACATATTTCGTATTTGTATGCTAATTATTCGTGGCTACATGGAACTCAGGTAGAATACACCATTAATGCTACAGAACTTCACAAAGTTCGAATACGGAAAAATCGTATGAGAGAAAAAAAAGTCACGTTACTCCCCCCTTTGAACTTTTTTATTTCTGAAAAAAATTCTGAAATTTATATATTTCGTATTTGTATGCTAATTATTCGTGGCTACATGAATCTCAGGTAGAATACACCTTTAATGCAGAACTTCACAAAGTTCGAATTTGGAAAAATCGTATGAGAGAGAAAAAAGTCCCCTCTTTGAACTTTTTCATTTCTGAAAAAAATTCTGAAATTTACCTATTTCGTATTTGTATGCTAATTATTCGTGGCTACATGGAACTCAGGTAGAATACACCATTAATGCTACAGAACTTCACAAAGTTCGAATTTATAAAAATCGTATGAGAGAAAAAAAAGTCACGTTACTCCCCTCTTTGAACTTTTTCATTTCTGAAAAAAATTCTGAAATTTACCTATTTCGTATTTGTATGCTAATTATTCGTGGCTACATGGAACTCAGGTAGAATACACCATTAATGCTACAGAACTTCACAAAGTTCGAATTTGGAAAAATCGTATGAGAGAGAAAAAAGTCACGTTACTCCCCTCTTTGAACTTTTTCATTTCTGAAAAAAATTCTGAAATTTACCTATTTCGTATTTGTATGCTAATTATTCGTGGCTACATGGAACTCAGGTAGAATACACCATTAATGCTACAGAACTTCACAAAGTTCGAATTTGGAAAAATCGTATGAGAGAAAAAAAAGTCACGTTACTCCCCTCTTTGAACTTTTCATTTCTGAAAAAAATTCTGAAATTTACATATTTCGTATTTGTATGCTAATTATTCGTGGCTACATGGATCTCAGGTAGAATACACCATTAATGCTACAGAACTTCACAAAGTTCGAATTTGGAAAAATCGTATGAGAGAAAAAAAAGTCACGTTACTCCCCTCTTTGAACTTTTTCATTTCTGAAAAAAATTCTGAAATTTACATATTTCGTATTTGTATGCTAATTATTCGTGCCTACATGGATCTCAGGTAGAATACACCATTAATGCTACAGAACTTCACAAAGTTCGAATTTGGAAAAATCGTATGAGAGAAAAAAAAGTCACGTTACTCCCCTCTTTGAACTTTTTCATTTCTGAAAAAAATTCTGAAATTTACATATTTCGTATTTGTATGCTAATTATTCGTGGCTACATGGAACTCAGGTAGAATACACCATTAATGCTACAGAACTTCACAAAGTTCGAATTTGGAAAAATCGTATGAGAGAAAAAAAAGTCACGTTACTCCCCTCTTTGAACTTATTCATTTCTGAAAAAAATTCTGAAATTTACATATTTCGTGTTTGTATGCTAATTATTCGTGGCTACATGAATCTCAGGTAGAATACACCTTTAATGCAGAACTTCACAAAGTTCGAATTTGGAAAAATCGTATGAGAGAGAAAAAAGTCACGTTACTCCCCTCTTTGAACTTTTTCATTTCTGAAAAAAATTCTGAAATTTACCTATTTCGTATTTGTATGCTAATTATTCGTGGCTACATGGATCTCAGGTAGAATACACCATTAATGCTACAGAACTTCACAAAGTTCGAATTTGGAAAAATCGTATGAGAGAAAAAAAAGTCACGTTACTCCCCTCTTTGAACTTTTTCATTTCTGAAAAAAATTCTGAAATTTACTTATTTCGTATTTGTATGCTAATTATTCGTGGCTACATGGAACTCAGGTAGAATACACCATTAATGCTACAGAACTTCACAAAGTTCGAATTTGGAAAAATCGTATGAGAGAAAAAAAAGTCACGTTACTCCCCCCTTTGAACTTTTTCATTTCTGAAAAAAAATCTGAAATTTACTTATTTCGTATTTGTATGCTAATTATTCGTGGCTACATGGATCTCAGGTAGAATACACCATTAATGCTACAGAACTTTCAAAAGTTCGAATTTGGAAAAATCGTATGAGAGAAAAAAAAGTCACGTTACTCCCCTCTTTGAACTTTTTCATTTCTGAAAAAAATTCTGAAATTTACATATTTCGTATTTGTATGCTAATTATTCGTGGCTACTTGGAACTCAGGTAGAATACACCATTAATGCTACAGAACTTTCCTAAGTTCGAATTTGGAAAAATCGTATGAGAGAAAAAAAAGTCACGTTACTCCCCTCTTTGAACTTTTTCATTTCTGAAAAAAATTCTGAAATTTACATATTTCGTATTTGTATGCTAATTATTCGTGGCTACATGGATCTCAGGTAGAATACACCATTAATGCTACAGAACTTCACAAAGTTCGAATTTGGAAAAATCGTATGAGAGAAAAAAAAGTCACGTTACTCCCCTCTTTGAACTTTTTCATTTCTGAAAAAAATTCTGAAATTTACATATTTCGTATTTGTATGCTAATTATTCGTGGCTACATGGATCTCAGGTAGAATACACCATTAATGCTACAGAACTTCACAAAGTTCGAATTTGGAAAAATCGTATGAGAGAAAAAAAAGTCACGTTACTCCCCTCTTTGAACTTTTTCATTTCTGAAAAAAATTCTGAAATTTACTTATTTCGTATTTGTATGCTAATTATTCGTGGCTACATGGATCTCAGGTAGAATACACCATTAATGCTACAGAACTTTCAAAAGTTCGAATTTGGAAAAATCGTATGAGTGAAAAAAAACTCACGTTACTCCCCTCTTTGAACTTTTTCATTTCTGAAAAAAATTCTGAAATTTACATATTTCGTATTTGTATGCTAATTATTCGTGGCTACATGGAACTCAGGTAGAATACACCATGAATGCTACAGAACTTCACAAAGTTCGAATTTGGAAAAATCGTATGAGAGAAAAAAAAGTCACGTTACTCCCCCCTTTGAACTTTTTCATTTCTGAAAAAAATTCTGAAATTTACATATTTCGTATTTGTATGCTAATTATTCGTGGCTACATGAATCTCAGGTAGAATTCACCATTAATGCTACAGAACTTTCCAAAGTTCGAATTTGGAAAAATCGTATGAGAGAAAAAAAAGTCACGTTACTCCCCTCTTTGAACTTTTTCATTTCTGAAAAAAATTCAGAAATTTACATATTTCGTATTTGTATGCTAATTATTCGTGGCTACATGAATCTCAGGTAGAATATACCATTAATGCTACAGAACTTTCCAAAGTTCGAATTTGGAAAAATCGTATGAGAGAAAAAAAAGTCACGTTACTCCCCTCTTTGAACTTTTTCATTTCTGAAAAAAATTCTGAAATTTACATATTTCGTATTTGTATGCTAATTATTCGTGGCTACATGAATCTCAGGTAGAATACACCATTAATGCTACAGAACTTTCCAAAGTTCGAATTTGGAAAAATCGTATGAGAGAAAAAAAAGTCACGTTACTCCCCTCTTTGAACTTTTTCATTTCTGAAAAAAATTCTGAAATTTACATATTTCGTATTTGTATGCTAATTATTCGTGGCTACATGGAACTCAGGTAGAATACACCATTAATGCTACAGAACTTCACAAAGTTCGAATTTGGAAAAATCGTATGAGAGAAAAAAAAGTCACGTTACTCCCCCCTTTGAACTTTTTCATTTCTGAAAAAAATTCTGAAATTTACATATTTCGTATTTGTATGCTAATTATTCGTGGCTACATGAATCTCAGGTAGAATACACCTTTAATGCAGAACTTCACAAAGTTCGAATTTGGAAAAATCGTATGAGAGAGAAAAAAGGCACGTTACTCCCCTCTTTGAACTTTTTCATTTCTGAAAAAAATTCTGAAATTTACATATTTCGTATTTGTATGCTAATTATTCGTGGCTACATGGAACTCAGGTAGAATACACCATTAATGCTACAGAACTTCACAAAGTTCGAATTTGGAAAAATCGTATGAGAGAAAAAAAAGTCACGTTACTCCCCTCTTTGAACTTTTTCATTTCTGAAAAAAATTCTGAAATTTACATATTTCGTATTTGTATGCTAATTATTCGTGGCTACATGGATCTCAGGTAGAATACACCATTAATGCTACAGAACTTCACAAAGTTCGAATTTGGAAAAATCGTATGAGAGAAAAAAAAGTCACGTTACTCCCCTCTTTGAACTTTTTCATTTCTGAAAAAAATTCTGAAATTTACATATTTCGTATTTGTATGCTAATTATTCGTGGCTACATGGATCTCAGGTAGAATACACCATTAATGCTACAGAACTTCACAAAGTTTGAATTTGGAAAAATCGTATGAGAGAAAAAAAATTCACGTTACTCCCCCCTTTGAACTTTTTCATTTCTGAAAAAAATTCTGAAATTTACATATTTCGTATTTGTATGCTAATTATTCGTGGCTACATGGATCTCAGGTAGAATACACCATTAATGCTACAGAACTTCACAAAGTTTGAATTTGGAAAAATCGTATGAGAGAAAAAAAAGTCACGTTACTCCCCTCTTTGAACTTTTTCATTTCTGAAAAAAATTCTGAAATTTACATATTTCGTATTTGTATGCTAATTATTCGTGGCTACATGGATCTCAGGTAGAATACACCATTAATGCTACAGAACTTTCCTAAGTTCGAATTTGGAAAAATCGTATGAGAGAAAAAAAAGTCACGTTACTCCCCTCTTTGAACTTTTTCATTTCTGAAAAAAATTCTGAAATTTACATATTTCGTATTTGTATGCTAATTATTCGTGGCTACATGAATCTCAGGTAGAATACACCTTTAATGCAGAACTTCACAAAGTTCGAATTTGGAAAAATCGTATGAGAGAAAAAAAAGTCACGTTACTCCCCTCTTTGAACTTTTTCATTTCTGAAAAAAATTCTGAAATTTACATATTTCGTATTTGTATGCTAATTATTCGTGGCTACATGAATCTCAGGTAGAATACACCTTTAATGCAGAACTTCACAAAGTTCGAATTTGGAAAAATCGTATGAGAGAGAAAAAAGGCACGTTACTCCCCTCTTTGAACTTTTTCATTTCTGAAAAAAATTCTGAAATTTACATATTTCGTATTTGTATGCTAATTATTCGTGGCTACATGAATCTCAGGTAGAATACACCTTTAATGCAGAACTTCACAAAGTTCTAATTTGGAAAAATCGTATGAGAGAGAAAAAAGGCACGTTACTCCCCTCTTTGAACTTTTTCATTTCTGAAAAAAATTCTGAAATTTACATATTTCGTATTTGTATGCTAATTATTCGTGGCTACATGGAACTCAGGTAGAATACACCATTAATGCTACAGAACTTCACAAAGTTCGAATTTGGAAAAATCGTATGAGAGAAAAAAAAGTCACGTTACTCCCCTCTTTGAACTTTTTCATTTCTGAAAAAAATTCTGAAATTTACATATTTCGTATTTGTATGCTAATTATTCGTGGCTACATGGATCTCAGGTAGAATACACCATTAATGCTACAGAACTTCACAAAGTTCGAATTTGGAAAAATCGTATGAGAGAAAAAAAAGTCACGTTACTCCCCTCTTTCAACTTTTTCATTTCTGAAAAAAATTCTGAAATTTACATATTTCGTATTTGTATGCTAATTATTCGTGGCTACATGGATCTCAGGTAGAATACACCATTAATGCTACAGAACTTCACAAAGTTTGAATTTGGAAAAATCGTATGAGAGAAAAAAAATTCACGTTACTCCCCCCTTTGAACTTTTTCATTTCTGAAAAAAATTCTGAAATTTACATATTTCGTATTTGTATGCTAATTATTCGTGGCTACATGGATCTCAGGTAGAATACACCATTAATGCTACAGAACTTTCCTAAGTTCGAATTTGGAAAAATCGTATGAGAGAAAAAAAAGTCACGTTACTCCCCTCTTTGAACTTTTTCATTTCTGAAAAAAATTCTGAAATTTACATATTTCGTATTTGTATGCTAATTATTCGTGGCTACATGGATCTCAGGTAGAATACACCATTAATGCTACAGAACTTTCCTAAGTTCGAATTTGGAAAAATCGTATGAGAGAAAAAAAAGTCACGTTACTCCCCTCTTTGAACTTTTTCATTTCTGAAAAAAATTCTGAAATTTACATATTTCGTATTTGTATGCTAATTATTCGTGGCTACATGAATCTCAGGTAGAATACACCTTTAATGCAGAACTTCACAAAGTTCGAATTTGGAAAAATCGTATGAGAGAAAAAAAAGTCACGTTACTCCCCTCTTTGAACTTTTTCATTTCTGAAAAAAATTCTGAAATTTACCTATTTCGTATTTGTATGCTAATTATTCGTGGCTACATGGAACTCAGGTAGAATACACCATTAATGCTACAGAACTTCACAAAGTTCGAATTTGGAAAAATCGTATGAGAGAAAAAAAAGTCACGTTACTCCCCTCTTTGAACTTTTTCATTAATGAAAAAAATTCGGAAATTTACATATTTCGTATTTGTATGCTAATTATTCGTGGCTACATGGATCTCAGGTAGAATACACCATTAATGCTACAGAACTTTCAAAAGTTCGAATTTGGAAAAATCGTATGAGAGAAAAAAAAGTCACGTTACTCCCCTCTTTGAACTTTTTCATTTCTGAAAAAAAATCTGAAATTTACATATTTCGTATTTGTATGCTAATTATTCGTGGCTACATGGATCTCAGGTAGAATACACCATTAATGCTACAGAACTTTCCTAAGTTCGAATTTGGAAAAATCGTATGAGAGAAAAAAAAGTCACGTTACTCCCCTCTTTGAACTTTTTCATTTCTGAAAAAAATTCTGAAATTTACATATTTCGTATTTGTATGCTAATTATTCGTGGCTACATGGATCTCAGGTAGAATACACCATTAATGCTACAGAACTTCACAACGTTACAAAGTCACGTTACTCCCCTCTTTGAACTTTTTCATTTCTGAAAAAAATTCTGAAATTTACATATTTCGTATTTGTATGCTAATTATTCGTGGCTACATGGATCTCAGGTAGAATACACCATTAATGCTACAGAACTTCACAAAGTTCGAATTTGGAAAAATCGTATGAGAGAAAAAAAAGTCACGTTACTCCCCCCTTTGAACTTTTTCATTTCTGAAAAAAATTCTGAAATTTACATATTTCGTATTTGTATGCTAATTATTCGTGGCTACATGGATCTCAGGTAGAATACACCATTAATGCTACAGAACTTTCCTAAGTTCGAATTTGGAAAAATCGTATGAGAGAAAAAAAAGTCACGTTACTCCCCTCTTTGAACTTTTTCATTTCTGAAAAAAATTCTGAAATTTACATATTTCGTATTTGTATGCTAATTATTCGTGGCTACATGAATCTCAGGTAGAATACACCTTTAATGCAGAACTTCACAAAGTTCGAATTTGGAAAAATCGTATGAGAGAAAAAAAAGTCACGTTACTCCCCTCTTTGAACTTTTTCATTTCTGAAAAAAATTCTGAAATTTACCTATTTCGTATTTGTATGCTAATTATTCGTGGCTACATGGAACTCAGGTAGAATACACCATTAATGCTACAGAACTTCACAAAGTTCGAATTTGGAAAAATCGTATGAGAGAAAAAAAAGTCACGTTACTCCCCTCTTTGAACTTTTTCATTTCTGAAAAAAATTCTGAAATTTACATATTTCGTATTTGTATGCTAATTATTCGTGGCTACATGGATCTCAGGTAGAATACACCATTAATGCTACAGAACTTTCAAAAGTTCGAATTTGGAAAAATCGTATGAGAGAAAAAAAAGTCACGTTACTCCCCTCTTTGAACTTTTTCATTTCTGAAAAAAAATCTGAAATTTACATATTTCGTATTTGTATGCTAATTATTCGTGGCTACATGAATCTCAGGTAGAATACACCATTAATGCTACAGAACTTTCCAAAGGTCGAATTTGGAAAAATCGTATGAGTGAAAAAAAGTCACGTTACTCCCCCCTTTGAACTTTTTCATTTCTGAAAAAAAATCTGAAATTTACATATTTCGTATTTCTATGCTAATTATTCGTGGCTACATGGATCTCAGGTAGAATACACCATTAATGCTACAGAACTTTCCAAAGTTCGAATTTGGAAAAATCGTATGAGAGAAAAAAAAGTCACGTTACTCCCCCCTTTGAACTTTTTTATTTCTGAAAAAAATTCTAAAATTTATATATTTCGTATTTGTATGCTAATTATTCGTGGCTACATGAATCTCAGGTAGAATACACCTTTAATGCAGAACTTCACAAAGTTCGAATTTGGAAAAATCGTATGAGAGAAAAAAAAAGTCACGTTACTCCCCTCTTTGAACTTTTTCATTTCTGAAAAAAATTCTGAAATTTACCTATTTCGTATTTGTATGCTAATTATTCGTGGCTACATGGAACTCAGGTAGAATACACCATTAATGCTACAGAACTTCACAAAGTTCGAATTTGGAAAAATCGTATGAGAGAAAAAAAAGTCACGTTACTCCCCTCTTTGAACTTTTTCATTTCTGAAAAAAATTCTGAAATTTACATATTTCGTATTTGTATGCTAATTATTCGTGGCTACATGGATCTCAGGTAGAATTCACCATTAATGCTACAGAACTTCACAAAGTTCGAATTTGGAAAAATCGTATGAGAGAAAAAAAAGTCACGTTACTCCCCTCTTTGAACTTTTTCATTTCTGAAAAAAATTCTGAAATTTACATATTTCGTATTTGTATGCTAATTATTCGTGGCTACATGGAACTCAGGTAGAATACACCATTAATGCTACAGAACTTCACAAAGTTCGAATACGGAAAAATCGTATGAGAGAAAAAAAAGTCACGTTACTCCCCCCTTTGAACTTTTTTATTTCTGAAAAAAATTCTGAAATTTATATATTTCGTATTTGTATGCTAATTATTCGTGGCTACATGAATCTCAGGTAGAATACACCTTTAATGCAGAACTTCACAAAGTTCGAATTTGGAAAAATCGTATGAGAGAGAAAAAAGTCCCCTCTTTGAACTTTTTCATTTCTGAAAAAAATTCTGAAATTTACCTATTTCGTATTTGTATGCTAATTATTCGTGGCTACATGGAACTCAGGTAGAATACACCATTAATGCTACAGAACTTCACAAAGTTCGAATTTGGAAAAATCGTATGAGAGAAAAAAAAGTCACGTTACTCCCCTCTTTGAACTTTTTCATTTCTGAAAAAAAATCTGAAATTTACTTATTTCGTATTTGTATGCTAATTATTCGTGGCTACATGGATCTCCGGTAGAATACACCATTAATGCTACAGAACTTTCCAAAGTTCGAATTTGGAAAAATCGTATGATAGAAAAAAAGTCACGTTACTCCCCCCTTTGAACTTTTTCATTTCTGAAAAAAAATCTGAAATTTACATATTTCGTATTTGTATGCTAATTATTCGTGGCTACATGGATCTCAGGTAGAATACACCATTAATGCTACAGAACTTTCCAAAGTTCGAATTTGGAAAAATCGTATGAGAGAAAAAAAAGTCACGTTACTCCCCTCTTTGAACTTTTTCATTTCTGAAAAAAATTCTGAAATTTACATATTTCGTATTTGTATGCTAATTAGTCGTGGCTACATGAATCTCAGGTAGAATACACCATTAATGCTACAGAACTTTCCAAAGTTCGAATTTGGAAAAATCGTATGAGAGAAAGAAAGTCACGTTACTCCCCTCTTTGAACTTTTTCATTTCTGAAAAAAATTCTGAAATTTACATATTTCGTATTTGTATGCTAATTATTCGTGGCTACATGGATCTCAGGTAGAATACACCATTAATGCTACAGAACTTCACAAAGTTCGAATTTGGAAAAATCGTATGAGAGAAAAAAAAGTCACGTTACTCCCCTCTTTGAACTTTTTCATTTCTGAAAAAAATTCTGAAATTTACATATTTCGTATTTGTATGCTAATTAGTCGTGGCTACATGAATCTCAGGTAGAATACACCATTAATGCTACAGAACTTTCCAAAGTTCGAATTTGGAAAAATCGTATGAGAGAAAGAAAGTCACGTTACTCCCCTCTTTGAACTTTTTCATTTCTGAAAAAAATTCTGAAATTTACATATTTCGTATTTGTATGCTAATTATTCGTGGCTACATGGATCTCAGGTAGAATACACCATTAATGCTACAGAACTTCACAAAGTTCGAATTTGGAAAAATCGTATGAGAGAAAAAAAAGTCACGTTACTCCCCTCTTTGAACTTTTTCATTAATGAAAAAAATTCTGAAATTTACTTATTTCGTATTTGTATGCTAATTATTCGTGGCTACATGGATCTCAGGTAGAATACACCATTAATGCTACAGAACTTTCCAAAGTTCGAATTTGGAAAACTCGTATGAGTGAAAAAAAGTCACGTTACTCCCCCCTTTGAACTTTTTCATTTCTGAAAAAAAATCTGAAATTTACATATTTCGTATTTCTATGCTAATTATTCGTGGCTACATGGATCTCAGGTAGAATACACCATTAATGCTACAGAACTTTCCAAAGTTCGAATTTGGAAAAATCGTATGAGAGAAAAAAAAGTCACGTTACTCCCCCCTTTGAACTTTTTTATTTCTGAAAAAAATTCTAAAATTTATATATTTCGTATTTGTATGCTAATTATTCGTGGCTACATGAATCTCAGGTAGAATACACCTTTAATGCAGAACTTCACAAAGTTCGAATTTGGAAAAATCGTATGAGAGAGAAAAAAGTCACGTTACTCCCCTCTTTGAACTTTTTCATTTCTGAAAAAAAATCTGAAATTTACTTATTTCGTATTTGTATGCTAATTATTCGTGGCTACATGGAACTCAGGTAGAATACACCATTAATGCTACAGAACTTTCCAAAGTTCGAATTTGGAAAAATCGTATGATAGAAAAAAAGTCACGTTACTCCCCCCTTTGAACTTTTTCATTTCTGAAAAAAAATCTGAAATTTACATATTTCGTATTTGTATGCTAATTATTCGTGGCTACATGGATCTCAGGTAGAATACACCATTAATGCTACAGAACTTTCCAAAGTTCGAATTTGGAAAAATCGTATGAGAGAAAAAAAAGTCACGTTACTCCCCTCTTTGAACTTTTTCATTTCTGAAAAAAATTCTGAAATTTACATATTTCGTATTTGTATGCTAATTAGTCGTGGCTACATGAATCTCAGGTAGAATACACCATTAATGCTACAGAACTTTCCAAAGTTCGAATTTGGAAAAATCGTATGAGAGAAAGAAAGTCACGTTACTCCCCTCTTTGAACTTTTTCATTTCTGAAAAAAATTCTGAAATTTACATATTTCGTATTTGTATGCTAATTATTCGTGGCTACATGGATCTCCGGTAGAATACACCATTAATGCTACAGAACTTCACAAAGTTCGAATTTGGAAAAATCGTATGAGAGAAAAAAAAGTCACGTTACTCCCCTCTTTGAACTTTTTCATTAATGAAAAAAAATCTGAAATTTACATATTTCGTATTTGTATGCTAATTATTCGTGGCTACATGGATCTCAGGTAGAATACACCATTAATGCTACAGAACTTTCCACAGTTCGAATTTGGAAAAATCGTATGAGAGAAAAAAAGTCACGTTACTTCCCCTCTTTGAACTTTTTCATTTCTGAAAAAAATTCTGAAATTTACATATTTCGTATTTGTATGCTAATTAGTCGTGGCTACATGAATCTCAGGTAGAATACACCATTAATGCTACAGAACTTTCCAAAGTTCGAATTTGGAAAAATCGTATGAGAGAAAGAAAGTCACGTTACTCCCCTCTTTGAACTTTTTCATTTCTGAAAAAAATTCTGAAATTTACATATTTCGTATTTGTATGCTAATTATTCGTGGCTACATGGATCTCAGGTAGAATACACCATTAATGCTACAGAACTTCACAAAGTTCGAATTTGGAAAAATCGTATGAGAGAAAAAAAAGTCACGTTACTCCCCTCTTTGAACTTTTTCATTAATGAAAAAAATTCTGAAATTTACTTATTTCGTATTTGTATGCTAATTATTCGTGGCTACATGGATCTCAGGTAGAATACACCATTAATGCTACAGAACTTTCCAAAGTTCGAATTTGGAAAACTCGTATGAGTGAAAAAAAGTCACGTTACTCCCCCCTTTGAACTTTTTCATTTCTGAAAAAAAATCTGAAATTTACATATTTCGTATTTCTATGCTAATTATTCGTGGCTACATGGATCTCAGGTAGAATACACCATTAATGCTACAGAACTTTCCAAAGTTCGAATTTGGAAAAATCGTATGAGAGAAAAAAAAGTCACGTTACTCCCCCCTTTGAACTTTTTTATTTCTGAAAAAAATTCTAAAATTTATATATTTCGTATTTGTATGCTAATTATTCGTGGCTACATGAATCTCAGGTAGAATACACCTTTAATGCAGAACTTCACAAAGTTCGAATTTGGAAAAATCGTATGAGAGAGAAAAAAGTCACGTTACTCCCCTCTTTGAACTTTTTCATTTCTGAAAAAAATTCTGAAATTTACCTATTTCGTATTTGTATGCTAATTATTCGTGGCTACATGGAACTCAGGTAGAATACACCATTAATGCTACAGAACTTCACAAAGTTCGAATTTGGAAAAATCGTATGAGAGAAAAAAAAGTCACGTTACTCCCCTCTTTGAACTTTTTCATTTCTGAAAAAAATTCTGAAATTTACATATTTCGTATTTGTATGCTAATTATTCGTGGCTACATGGAACTCAGGTAGAATACACCATTAATGCTACAGAACTTCACAAAGTTCGAATACGGAAAAATCGTATGGGAGAAAAAAAAGTCACGTTACTCCCCCCTTTGAACTTTTTTATTTCTGAAAAAAATTCTGAAATTTATATATTTCGTATTTGTATGCTAATTATTCGTGGCTACATGAATCTCAGGTAGAATACACCTTTAATGCAGAACTTCACAAAGTTCGAATTTGGAAAAATCGTATGAGAGAGAAAAAAGTCACGTTACTCCCCTCTTTGAACTTTTTCATTTCTGAAAAAAATTCTGAAATTTACCTATTTCGTATTTGTATGCTAATTATTCGTGGCTACATGGAACTCAGGTAGAATACACCATTAATGCTACAGAACTTCACAAAGTTCGAATTTGGAAAAATCGTATGAGAGAAAAAAAAGTCACGTTACTCCCCTCTTTGAACTTTTTCATTTCTGAAAAAAATTCTGAAATTTACTTATTTCGTATTTGTATGCTAATTATTCGTGGCTACATGGAACTCAGGTAGAATACACCATTAATGCTACAGAACTTCACAAAGTTCGAATTTGGAAAAATCGTATGAGAGAAAAAAAAGTCACGTTACTCCCCTCTTTGAACTTTTTCATTAATGAAAAAAATTCGGAAATTTACATATTTCGTATTTGTATGCTAATTATTCGTGGCTACATGAATCTCAGGTAGAATACACCATTAATGCTACAGAACTTCCCTAAGTTCGAATTTGGAAAACTCGTATGAGAGAAAAAAAGTCACGTTACTCCCCCCTTTGAACTTTTTCATTTCTGAAAAAAAATCTGAAATTTACATATTTCGTATTTGTATGCTAATTATTCGTGGCTACATGGATCTCAGGTAGAATACACCATTAATGCTACAGAACTTTCCAAAGTTCGAATTTGGAAAAATCGTATGAGAGAAAAAAAGTCACGTTACTCCCCCTTTTGAACTTTTTCATTTCTGAAAAAAATTCTGAAATTTACATATTTCGTAATTGTATGCTAATTATTCGTAGCTACATGAATCTCAGGTAGAATACACCATTAATGCTACAGAACTTCTCAAAGTTCGAATTTGGAAAAATCGTATGAGAGAAAGAAAGTCACGTTACTCCCCTCTTTGAACTTTTTCATTTCTGAAAAAAATTCTGAAATTTACATATTTCGTATTTGTATGCTAATTATTCGTGGCTACATGGATCTCAGGTAGAATACACCATTAATGCTACAGAACTTCACAAAGTTCGAATTTGGAAAAATCGTATGAGAGAAAAAAAAGTCACGTTACTCCCCTCTTTGAACTTTTTCATTTCTGAAAAAAATTCTGAAATTTACTTATTTCGTATTTGTATGCTAATTATTCGTGGCTACATGGATCTCAGGTAGAATACACCATTAATGCTACAGAACTTTCCAAAGTTCGAATTTGGAAAAATCGTATGAGAGAAAAAAAAGTCACGTTACTCCCCTCTTTGAACTTTTTCATTTCTGAAAAAAAATCTGAAATTTACATATTTCGTATTTGTATGCTAATTATTCGTGGCTACATGAATCTCAGGTAGAATACACCATTAATGCTACAGAACTTCACAAAGTTCGAATTTGGAAAAATCGTATGAGAGAAAAAAAAGTCACGTTACTCCCCCCTTTGAACTTTTTCATTACTGAAAAAAATTCTGAAATTTACATATTTCGTATTTGTATGCTAATTAGTCGTGGCTACATGAATCTCAGGTAGAATACACCATTAATGCTACAGAACTTCACAAAGTTCGAATTTGGAAAAATCGTATGAGAGAAAAAAAAGTCACGTTACTCCCCTCTTTGAACTTTTTCATTTCGGAAAAAAAATCTGAAATTTACATATTTCGTATTTGTATGCTAATTATTCGTGTCTACATGAATCTCAGGTAGAATACACCATTAAAACACAAGGTTTTATCAAATATGAAAAAAATAACTTTTGCCTGTACTTCCAACGTGGATGCAAAAGTTATATAGCCATAACTGTATTTTATAAAAAACTTCACCACTAGTGCAAACTGGTAATGGAAAATTCTGTTAGAAATCAAACGTAATCACTTGACTCAACATGATTTTGAGATTTAGCCAACAGAGTTTTCTCTCTTAGATCGTCATAAAATGTCTCTGCTTTGGCGATGTGTATTTTTTTTCCAAAGACAGGCCGTGTTTTTCTTCTTCAGTGCTTGTACCTTCTATTTTCTTCGTCAATTTATCACATTTCTGACATGTATTGGATTTCGGCTTACCGAAAAACATATTAAAGTTTTCTACAAAGTATATTTTAAACATTTCTTCTTCGATTTACATTAGGTACGCTTATTACCCCATATAAATAGGAATCGTCGAAATCGTTTGTCTTTAGGGCATAAAACGACTCAATTTTTTTATTTCTTGCTTCAGGAGTTATACGGCCGAAATACTTTAATTTGCATTTGCATTCATCTCCCATAGCTTGTTCAGGTACAATATTGCCATTAACGTCTGTGTACTTATCACCAGCTACCCTTTTCGCTTTTGATTGATTTCGTTTCCATAATTTTTCGCTTCTAAATCTCTTTTTTCCGCGTTGAATTTCAAGGTTAGGAATTTCATCACTTTTCTGATAGTTTTCATAATTTTCACGATCACCTTATTTTTCTGATGGTATATAACTCATTTCGATACTTATATAACTCATGAGAAAGAAGTGTGTATTCTACTCACAATGTAACGCTATACAGAGCGATACTGAGCAATAAGTGGACATGCCGGACTTGTCCAGTTGTTGCAGTAAATTAAACAACTAGACAACCACCAATACACACAGTACGGAATTCTATAGGCGGCAAATGTTCAGTTCTTGTACAGGATTATGTAAATATGTTAGATGAACATGTCTACATAATAACCCGTATTTTGAGAAAAATGGACTTCTCCAGTTATTGCATTGGACCCCTCAATTGTAATAAGAGCTCGATATTAGAGCATTCCCGCAGTTAACTACACGTGTGTGTTAAATGTTATTTTTATTAACAAAACATTATCATATGATTTTATGTCGATCTGTTGGATTTAATTCCAGCCAACAATTGATTTAATATTGAATTTCGGAAAATATTGTGTAAGCTATAATTACATGGAAATGATCACTAGAAACAACCCAAGAGCATTGATAATTACAAAATTATTTTAGCACAGTTACCGAAACCACATTTCTTGGCAACGCCACGACGCCGAAGGCAGAGGGCTGTTGCCAATATCTAATGTGCCTGAGGAAGTTGTGGTAAAATTATAATTAATTTATCAATGCTCGAAGAATATTCGGAATGGATTTTTTTTCTCGATTGAAGTCTCATTATGCTTATCCAAGCGTGACTTTTATTAATTTTATTTCATAATTTGCACTGCCAAAATTTTTGTGAAGTGAAACTTTTTGAAAGTCACCTATTTTGTCCACAACATTAAAGTAAAAGTAAAGTAAAGATTATTATTACCACTGAAAGTATGTACAAGATTATTGGCATAAATACATTATAGCACTACATGTAACATACAATATGGGGTCGTCAACTAGAAGTACATACACATTAACATGTTAAAAAGTCATTTACTGAGTAGTAGCACTTTTCAATGAGGAAGTGTTTCAAGTGTGATTTAAAATGTTTTAGATGTTGAATATCGCTCAACTTGATGTCGATAGATCGTAACTTGTTAAACAGTTTTATTCCGAAATTGTTTGGTGTATTTTGGGACGTGGTGAGCCTGCAAAATGGTGCAAACAAGTCTCCCCGATTACGGGTATTGTAGCCGTGGATGTCCTCGCGTTTAATATGACTTACATTTTGTTTTGTGTGGATTAGTGCTGCATAGATACAGTGGGAAGGCAGAGGTAGTATTTTTGCACGTATGAAGAGCTCTCTGCAGTGTGTATGTTGTGGTACATTGTGCATGAGTCTAACGGCTCTCTTCTGGACAGCAAATATTTTTTGTGCGTCTATTGCTAGGCCCCAGAATAATAGGCCATATGCCATAGTTGACTGGAACAGACCATAATATATAAGTTTCAGTACATCCAATGATACTGTGTCTCGGATATTTCTAAGTATGTAGCATTGTGAACATAAATTTGGGAGTATATTTTTAATATGTGTACTCCACGACATTTTTTATCCATGTATAGTCCCAGAAATTTGCATGCAGTTACATTTGTGATTGATTTATTATCGATTCTTACCAAAATGCTGGAGTCAACTTTGTTGTTTTTCGTTGTAAACTGCAGTATTTGCGTCTTAGCGGAGTTCAATACGAGGTCGTTATGCATACACCACTCTAACATGTTGCCAATGGCCAGTTTTTCCTTATCCACCAGCTCATTATGAGATTTTCCTGACATCAGCACATTTGTATCGTCGGCATAGATTACGGGGAGACCGAACGGTTCCAATTTAAGAGCTACATCGTTGATGAAGATGTTGAAAAGTGTTGGGGAGAGACAAGAGCCCTGTGGTGTACCTTTAGATAAACTTAGGGCTTCGGATCTTGAGCTGCCGACAACGACCTGCTGGCTCCTGCCAGAGAGATATGAAGATATCCATTGCAGTGCCGGTCCTCTAACGCCGATCCGTTCTGATTTGGAGATCATCAAGGCATGGTCCACGGTGTCGAAAGCGCGACTCATGTCGAAAAATATGCCCAGTACTTGGTTCTTGTTATCGAATGCGTTACCAAGATAGTTCAGCGCCTGATTCAAAGCAGTACTTGTCGATCTATTGGGCCGAAAACCATTTTGGTTATTGCATAGTAACTGGAACTTTTCCTGGTACGTATTAAGTCTCCTATTAAAACAACACTCGAATACTTTGCCGAATTGGCACTGCAGCGCAATGGGCCTATAGTTTGCTTTGTCTTTTTTGTCACCCTTTTTATATACCGGAATGACTTTAGAGTGCTTTAAGGATTCCGGGTAAACCCCTTCTGTAAAACTTTTATTAATAAGGTATGACAATGGTTCCGATATGGCATCACTCACTTGGGTCAGAATAATTCCAGGTATATTATCTATTCCGCACGACTTTTTGTTGCAAGTAGTCATTATTATATCCTGAACTTCCTTCGGAGTAGTTGGATACAGGTAAAATGAATGTGACACGCCTTTTATGGCCATGTAGCTTGAAATTGAGCGAGTGCTATTGTTGTTATAACTTGCGAAATGTTTATTTAGTATGTTGGCGACTTTGACGGGATCGGATTGAATAATGCCATGGTTATCATTAATTTGATTTACGTGTTGTATATTTTCCTTTCCGCGTACTTTGTTTATTATATTCCAACATTCTTTATTTAAGTTCTCGGCGTTTATCACTCTTTTATTGTTAAAAGTCTTCTTTTCGTATTTTAGTTGACTCTGATACATCCTTTTAAGATTTACGTATTGGTTCTTATAATAGGCACTATTGTAGCATTTGGAGATACGGGCCATTTCCCTCAGCAAGATCGAGAGCTCACGCAGCTGTGGAGACAGGAGAAAACTTTTTGGGCTTTTATTGTTATTTTTCTTAACAAGTGGGAAACTTAGTTCGAAAGTATTTTTTATCTCGGCATGGAAGGTGTTAAATAATTCGTTAAAGCTTGATTGTTTATTTAAAGCCGATTCCCATTTTATTGAGTTAATTCTGTAGTTAAATTCTGTTACGTTTGTGTGTGAGAAAAGTCTGCAAAGTCTTGAGTCATTCTGTTTAATGGTGTTTCTATGCTTTAGATATAGTATCTGATAAGTATGGACTGACAAGTGGTTGTCGATTACTTTTGTGTAATACTCGTCAAAGTCTGTAAATAGATTATCTATGCATGACTTTTTATTTGGTGTGATTCTTGTGGGCTCCAGAATAGTTGGATGGATGATCCAGTATATGTTCTGCCCTGATTGTGATACACACTCCGCGCAACATATTTCGAAAACATTTTCAACACTTATGGTGAGGTTAATTTTTACTACATTTAAAGTTTTTTTTGCGATTATGCAGACCCCGCCTCTAATAGAGTCCTTCCTTATAAATGCACTTACTGTCTTGTAGTTTGCCAGTCCAATGTTGTTAACTTCCTCGCCGAGCCAGGATTCTGACACGCACAGAATATCGATGTCTAGTTCGTGGAGGATTGTTTCCAGTTCTAGAATTTTGTTCGCTGCTAATCCCTGAATATTGAAATGCATTACTTTGAAACATCTATTTCTTCGTTCGGTATCGATGGTGGACTCCCACCAGGAGCTACCAAGGTCGAGCTCTGATATAATATAATTTAGTATTTCACGAGGTTCCACATCATTTGATTTGCTTCTAAACGTTCGAGCGTTGGGAACCGAGATGCTACCGTTTAAGGATTCGTTTTTTTCTCTGAAGATATTGAAAAAAAACGATGTATGCGGATATCCTTGGGCCAGGTAGCCGCGTCTTTCATACGATCATCATATTCGGATGGGACAGTTACCTTAAAGGAGCTGTACATATCCGGATGTTTGGCGATTAATTGTTCGCATTTAGATTCAACTATGCTCAACTTATTGAGGAAGGTTATTATATCAACCACCGTCGTGCTTGGGTGTAGATTGTATAAATGATATTGGTGGTATCTAGTTGCACTCTTTAAATCTGTATTCGCAGATATTCCAGATAATGTGCTGGTATTTTTATTTCGATTTCTATTTCCGTGCTGGCGATTAGTACGGTCAATCGTTCCTGAGCTCGCGTTTGTTGTTGTTTTTTCTGCGGGGCCTTGTGTGAGTGCAGCATCAGCATCGATGGCTCGAAGAGTACCAATATCATTATTATCAACAGCATTTGCTTTAGTGCCAACCGGAGCTGCATTTACAACGTGATTGACATTTGCATTGTTTAACGCTGGACTATGATTAGTTTCGCAGATCGGGGGGCTACTGTTAGCATCTCCTACCGAAAGTTTTGTGTTTAAAGTATTTTTTATATGCCTTGTAATAACATTCTTAGTTGGTTTATTAGCTTGATTTTTGGAGTTATCGTGCACTGGTAAGTCAGTAAGGGGCCAAGGAGTCACACTTACTTTGCTGTTTGTAGTTCCAGAGTCCAGCACCTCCTTCAAGAGAATTATATGTTCATGAAGAATTTTGTTCTTATCTTCCATTTCGTCCACCAACCTACGTAGTAAGTTGTTTTCTTCCATTAAAACGGATACTGTTGAATATATGTCGGTGTCATCCTGACCTCAACAAATTAAGTTTTCGTTATCATCTTTATTGTAGTTTTTAACTTTACCAAAGCATCCTCAGTGATACTTTGTGCCGCACTTAATGCATTTACGACCAGATTGTGCAACAGTGCCGCACTTACATGGTTTTAAAAGATTAGGACCAGAACCGCAGTCTTTACTTGTGGCCATCTTGGATGTGTATTCCATGCCGTATAGCGCGAATAATCTTGTATAAATGATAACTGTGTATAAGACACTATCAGTCTAATGTAATTTTGATTGAATATTTTCGCACACATGCCTATAAATAGAATCTGATTGAATTTCTATATCAGAAAAACATTTTCTAAGGAATATAATCTTAAGATGTGGCTAGCAGGTCGAGGGACACCCTGTATATCCCTGTAAACGTAAAGTGTGCAGATTTTAATAAAACTATTTTTGCCGGGGTGGTAATCGCGTGTACAGGGCCGGGATGAGGTATAAGCCGCAATATACATGTTTGGATTTAATCCTCCTGCAGATGTCAGAGGTATTACCGGATTATTCCATTAGTCAAATCGTGAAATAATCGCTCGAAACACAACATTCATTTACAAGGCATTTCCATTTGTACGTACTGAATTATGCGCATGCATTCACCGCTGCACTACTTAAAAAAATGGATTATGCATTAACAGCAGGAAATATGGTGGCCATTGCGGCTGCCACCATTTGTCTCTATACCAGTAATGACATGTGTGCAATACGTAACGCTTGCGTATCATTAGGTAAAGTATACAAAAAAAAATGCTCACCTGTATTTTTTTATGGCCACCCATTTATCTCAAGTGTGCGCAGTAATGCCTGAAAACGCGGGTTTTAGCATTTCAGAATAAATTTCCGAACTTCGCCGCATCGACTCCTGTGTACGTGTAAAAAAATATGTACATGCGAGTAATGAAATTACTCCGCTTTTACTCTCCGGCAAACAAAACACATAAAATTGCTAGAGTGTATAAAAATGAATGACCCTGCAAATGGTTTCCAGTACAAGGGATTATTCAGGCCGAACCTGGCCATTTTAATTCAAATGAAGCGTGCAAGGAATTTCTGGTATTATATCTGCATATGCAGACGATTGCATAGGCGAAGCGTTCGTCCTCTATACACCGAGAACTGAATAATGATATTATTTCAATTTAATGCGAGTGTATATGCATCTTTGTTCGTTTCCTTATGCCAATTTGCAATACTGGTGCTCTTGACTGTGCATTAAAACCGAATCCTATTTGATGCATATACACACTAAAACATACCTAAAACACCATATATACATATATGTTTGTTTCATAATAGAATGATACTAATTGACATTATAATAGTATAGTACATAACGAGAGCTATAAGAAGCATATTACGCATGATAAGAAAGTTTAAACCATTAGGCGCGAAGCGATGCGTTGCGCAATTTCTCGAGTGCTTAGTTGCATTTCAACTTAAGTTGTGTACTCTATTTTTTCTATTCCTAGTCGTAATAATGAAAAATAACTTTATACATTTTTGTTCTGTCAGATGCTCATGGCAATATATGATATTATCCGCCATATGACCATTTTGACAATTTCAAAAGTAAATGCCAAAATTTTGCCAGTGCTCATACACATAATTGTCTCCGTTCTCAATATAACTCTTATGTGATATACAGGGTCTTTTTTCAGAACCTCTCTGACGTTATAATTTCGTGAAAATTGCGGAAATAATTGTCTAAAACATTATTTTTTATTTCGATAAGTATATCATTTACGAAAAAACTTTTCTTACAAAAGTTGTTTATTTTTGAATTACTTATCCAAAGAAGCCACACGTGACCTACATTCCCATTTATAATTCTGTGTAAAGTTGAGTGCAGTTACGCCTACATGCAGTAATCTACTACCTCTATTATATTCTGCAAGTGGGCTTATGCAATGCTATTTTTCCATTAGCATCTAAGACGTTTAATTTCTGAGATAAGGCCAGATATGGAAGGTTTAAATTGCCTTGTATATACAGGGTGTTTGCTAATGGTGTTGCGAAAATTTGGATGTCAGTCAGCGATAGAAAACAGATCATATAAACATCTTCAATACTTTATATTTTGAATATCGGATTGATGAGGCATGATGAAACTCCATGTTAATATATAAATAAAACACAATTGGTATGAGTTTCACAAAATATATTTTGTGAAACTCACACCAAATGCGTTTTATTTATATATTTTATATTTTCTATTACTTGAGTATTACTTAGGTACTGGTAACTATACATGCTACGTATAAATTAGTTTTACATTAGTTGTGAAGGGTGATTCAAATGAAGGGCTACGGGTAAGAACGATCAGACTCAATTTTTATCGAAATCGAGCTGATGGTGCCTTGTTGTAGAATAGGAGTAGTACAGACACGTGAAGTAAAATATTGAAAAACGTTCGCTTCAAAAACGAAGAAATGTAATAGAATTTTGACTAAAAACGATCAAAGATCAAGAAGAAGAATTTATAGACGATCTTCCCAATGGACCATAATCGGTAATCATAACAATATTTTATCAATAATTTGTATTTTTGATAATACTATTTTATGTACAGTCATGCTCACATAAATCTAGTACAAACAATTTAGATCTAGTTACACAATTATCTAAAATTATTTTTTATACAGCTGGCTTTTAATTAAGTATAAAATTCAAGAAATGAAGGCAGCTAATACTTTATTGCTCCACCATTTGCGTCAATTACAGCCCTTAATCTCCTCGGTATCGACAATATGAGATTTCCAAAGAAGTCTGGCTGGTCTATTAACGCTTCCCATGTCTCTTCAATTATTCCCCACAGTTCATCCACGTTTCTGAATCTCATACGTGGCATATGCTTCGCCATCGCAGCCCATATGTTTTCTATAAGGTTAATGTCTGCGCTTTTGGAAACCCACTGCAAAACTTCCACATTATTTTGTTGAAACCATTCGGTAACTATGTGTGCTGTATGAATAGCAGAATAATCCTGCTGAAAAATGAAATTATTTTCGGGATATATTTGTTGACAATATGGCAACATTACATTATCTAAAATATTAATATAGTTTATGGAATTAAATCTTTCGTCAATTTTCCAACACATGCCAGTATTATGATAACTGATACACCCCCATATGTTGATTGAAAATCTTTCTTGTTTATCACTATTATTTATATATCGTTCTTCACATCTTGTATTTGGTGGTCTATAAAAGCAAATCGCTCCATTATTTGTGGATTGAAAGGTTTTTTCATAAAAAAATACCACATTTTGCCAAAAGTCTGGTCCATAGTGTAACATTCCGTTAATACTTTTTATTTATCTTTGTATTTTTTATCGTGAAATTATTATATAATTTCTTGATTATTTCTGGCTCGTGATTTGTGATCGTATTTAGTACTTACACGTCGTGACGTTTAATTAACTACCGTGATTACCTTCGAGGTACGCTGCAATTGGTAATGTGTTAGAAAATGTAAATTATGGGTTAGTATAAAAAAGCACAGATTTATGGATTTGTTTTATTTATTCAATTATGGACACGCTGAAATTGTAATAGACAGGGAAATGAAACACAGGTTTGCGATAATGATGTGAATTGATTTATTTTCTGTGATTCATTAACCTTATGAGGGCGTGTAGAATATCTTTTTCTTTATTATTTATTCAATTACTATTTCGAAAATGATTGTGACTGCAAAGTTTATAGAAGGTGAAATTGTTATACATGCACATACATCTCTCCGTTTCTCAGATCGTCTACCACCATGCTCTTTCATTCTCTTTAACTACGGGAAATCGATATGCTCAAAAATAGAACTATTTTAAAGATGTTGAAATATCCTCAGTAATGCATGCATGATTACTAAAGGTATCTCGCGATCTTCCCGAATCACATGATCGTGCCGGTGTTCGCACCATAATGTGATTATTGGAGGCCCATTGTCTATGTTAATTGAGGTAAATTAGTGATTCTACTCACGACCCCGGCAAGCGCCCTTGTCACAAGTAGTCACCACCGTCAGACATGTTACAAGTTGTGTCAAATAACAGTTCCTGCTACCTCAATCGGAAAGGTTTATGTATTGTTATACTTTATCATTAGGAACATTTGGAGTAATTTAATATCTATATTGAACAGTAACTCATGCCTCATTTTCTCTACGATCATTCATGAAGTACCGTATAAGAAGTTAATAATTCCACATATGATTTGTTTTCTACTATTGAGATTATATTATATTGTCTGTGTTTTACGTGAGTACGATCTGTGTTTTGTTTTTCTATTAGTTTTAATGACTTTTAATAATCTAACTTGTTATTAGCTTTCTACTCTTGACATTATATTATATTATCTGTGTTTTAAGTGAGTACGATCTGTGTCTTGTTTCCCTTTTGGGTTTTAATGACTTATAATAATCTAACTTGATATTATGCGATGTGCTTTGCCTTTTTACGACCCAAAATGACAATGCCAATTATTACGTAAAATACGTGTTTGTTTGAATTATGATTACTCGTGCCAGTTATTCATACTGGCAGCCTTGGACCTTTTACGATTGTTATTGATATTACGACAGCGTGGACTCGCGATTTCCGACCCGCCGGTTGTTGAGAGGGTTCGGCGTGACTCTAACGTTGCAATTGATTTTATTCATGAAGTGATTGGCTCATATACGTATGGGGCAGACGCGCAGGAGGCGATTCCACAGTTACAAATGTTAGGGGGTGCGCTGTTACAATGCGTCAACGGCATTTGTAATTGCTTCGTCTAATTGGTCGAACCCGAAAGCGACACATCCGTCGGCTTTGGTTCCCTTACAGGATATAGGTAAATGGTTATGATTTTGGTGGTTTGTTTATGGTGTATTGAACACACTACTTTCTGTCAATTTGAAGCAGTGCAGGAGGCGATTCCACAATTACAAATGTTTGGGGGTGCGCTGTTACAATGCGTCAACGGCATTTGTAATTGCTTCGTCTAATTGGTCGAACTCGAAAGCGACACATCCGTCGGCTTTGGTTCCCTTACAGGATATAGGTAAATGGTTAAGATTTTGGTGGTTTGTTGGACAGAATAACACTCCCGTGAATTGATACTGAAACTATAATTCTGTGTGTTTTTAGGTGCAACCGTGTAAACTCGTATTATCTGGCGAAGAATTACCGTAACTGAGAATTACCGAACGTGACTTATGAATTTGCTTGAAAACTCTCGTGAATATGTTATCTCGCGGACCGACGTAACACATCTCATCCTCTTTAATTCTCGTACGCGTGTCTCTACGACCGAACACCGACTGATCCCCCTCTGTCTTCGTTTTGAGTTTAAATAAACTCACGAACGTTACTTCAAATTCTCCCCGCGCATCCCTACAGCTAAAACTCTCGCGTCTCTGTCACGGTGGTCGTGAATGGAAATTTCCACTGGAGATCTGGTATTTTTGTACAGTGAACTGCCTGGGCACATATCTAACGGGTGGTGCCCAGATGTTATGCTCCTATGGAATATTTTGACGACGCGTATCTGCAAATTTTGGCTTTGCCACGCCTTTTCCGTGTTCATTCGAATCTCCGCTGTTTACTAAGGCCTTCGTTGGCGCCGCGATGTCGCAAATGATTCTGGCACTAATTTACTTAATATAACTGTAATTTTGTCGAACTCATCTTTTATTTTAAATATTGGTCTTTTTATTACTCATTTAATTAAATATCAAGCCGTATATGTTGGCACCTTACAATAGTTTATATGATTTAGGGCATATAGTAATCTTGCCTGCTTCCTTTGTTCACACTTTTTTTTTTGCTGCTGCACGACATTTTAATTTGCTCTCTTTTATTCTTCGACTTGCTGTTTGTCGGGAACTGCGTTTCCAGAGCAGCTTTTCTCGCAGATTCGAATGGATGCAATCTCAAATATTCCACTAAATTGTTATCTTGTTCCTGCGAGGTAACTCTTACAAAGCCGGTTCCGCGTTTCCTATCTAAACTACCTTAATTTTCCTACCTTTTATTTACATTCAATAACGTGGATTTATTAATATGCATCTCTTCTGACACGTGCCTGGTGGTGTCTCTTTCTTCCGGCTTGGCTATAATGCGCATTTTTTCGATATTATTAAGTTTTCTTGCCATACTACGAATATCTTTGAAATAATTCGAAAATGCTACCTGACGTATTGACATATGTCATTTTGACTGAATCAGTATGAATCTAAACACCTTGTCTAAGAGGTAGGTACAAATTACACCAAACAAATTGAAAACGATCAGACTTGTTACTAATTTTTATTTTATACTTATGTACAGTCATGCTCACGTAAATCTAGTACAAGAAATTAGGTTTCAATAGCAATTTTATATAGCAACGTCAAATTGTTTGTACTTGATTTATGTGAGCATGACTGTACAATTCATGTTTTACTCTGTAAGGCTTCGGCATACCCATACTGTATTGTATTTTTTCCGTTGATCTGTCATTTAAGCATATCATTAATGTATGATTTGTACAGAGAAATCGTTCATTAATAACCCCCATTAATGAACGATTTGTTTTAATAAACTATTTTAGTATAGGCCACCAAACATACTATATTCAAATGTCACTGTAAAACGTCAAAAGTGATTTATAAGTTATTTGTGGCTATTATGGATCTCGAAGACGCTCTAATATTGACCCCGCCAGAAGTTTTGGAGAGTGCCAATGTTGCTTCATTGTGTTTGCTCCCGGAAAAAAGCAGGTCTTTATACGAAAAGACATACGGAGAATTTACAACATGGTGTAAATTCTGTATAGAAAATTCAATTCAAAATAAAATAAACATCGCTGAAAAGATTCTCCCGACAAATAATTCAAAAGCACCTCATACTATTACGAGTGCTAATAATAATAATGAAACAGAAAATTCCACAACAAGTGTCGAAGACAATAACTTAAACTTAAATTTTAGTTCAGAATACCAGAGAACTGAAAATACTATGTCTATTCCTGGTTTTAATTTCAGCAATTGCACAGTTACTAATCTAACTATAAATATAGACAAACACAGTGCAACTTAAAAATTAGTAATCTTACAAATTAGTTAATAGGTTTTGAATCATTTGTATATGTATATCACAATAATTATCACAATTAATTTGATTTTTTAAACTTTTTTATTGCTAATAAGATCAACGAAAAAATATTGTAACCAACACGTAAGATTAATCGGCGATTAATAATCTCGACAATTAACGCGCTCGCTCGCTCCGCTCGCTCACGCGTTAAAATTTCTCGATAATTAATCGCTCTCATTAATCAACTTGTTGGTTAAATAACTATTAAATGTCAACAACACCATACCTACAACCTCTTTTGGCGTTAAAAGTATACTTAAAGACTCTGGACAAACAATTGGTGATAACATAATACATAAAAAAAACACAAACATCGATCCGTGAAATTGGACGTAGCACTAACGCATGTGTCAACACGGTTCACTACATTTTGAGAAATCGTAAATTACGTCAATTTAAGGTGAATTACATGTTTACTACTTACTATATTAATTTACTCTTATTAATTCATTGGGTCAACCTAATTAATAGTTTACAACCAAATGAAGCTGGAAAAAGGATAAACTTATTTTAAACTTGCTTAATTATAACCAGAAAATTTAGGATTTAACAGCGTATTTTAGCTCAATTCAGTATTTTTCTTTTTTTGCAAAAATGTCATAGTATAACCCAATCTAAAAATCAAAACTGGTAAAAAGTACCTACTTAAAATGCTCTATAAGAATACACCTATAAAATTATACGGAGTCGTTTAAAAAATATGTCTGTGACATCACAACAAATAAATAAAGGTGATTAAAAAAATTGTCAGCAGCTCACTTCCTCAGTCTTGTAAAGAGACTTTGTTGTACATGGATTTCATGGATCTGCTAGTACCAGATGTGGGATATAAAGTGAACCAATCATACGATAAAAGTTTGCAAATTTTAACTCTAGTCACATCTAAGAATGTGAATTATTTTTTGATAAGGCGCATTGCATTTTTAGTGTTACGCTTGATGGACTAATTGGCCTCGACGAAGGATTATATGTAAGGCGCGGATTTCTAGGTATTATGCTAGACACAAGTTTTAATGGCAGATCAAAATGACTTTGCATTTATACGAATTTCACTAAATGAAGTAACGTGGCAAAATTTTTTTTGTGCTTATTTGCATATTTTCAGTTTTTAAGCTTATAATTTCTTTCGTGCATTTTTTGTGCTTATTTCCATGTTTTTTTGTGCTTATTTGCATATTTTTCATTTTTTAACGTATTATTCATATTAACTGAATTTGGTTCATATATGAGCCGGTGGTCTATAAAATTAATTATACGACATGAGTCGCGCGGTAGCCAACGTGTTAAATACTAAGATATTTAAAACGATATTACGTTGCACATTATTGTTAGTACTGAAATCAGTATTAATATTACTTCCTTCCGACTGGACTGCTTCGTTATCACAAAATCATAACAGAGCGTACGTGATATTTGGTAAACAAAGTTGGCGATTTCTATTATTTTTACGTACACAGAACGCAGCTGGTGTAGGGATGCTATTAATTCTGTACAATTCATCTCAATCTTCAGTGCGTTGTGCTTGTGCCTGTCTGTATTAAGTGTTAAATTTTCTTGGATAAAATGCCAAAAGTAAAACCTTCCGTTGATGAATGGATACGAGGACATTCGGAATTAAAATATGAGAACGGAAAATTAATTTGCAAGGCTTGTATGAAACCGGTAAGTTTTATTTTATTTGTTGCTATTGCTAGAAGGTGACATACATGCATTATGTTGTAGATTAACTGCGAGAAAAAATTTAACATAACGCAACATATTAAAACAACAGTTCACCTGGAAAATTTAAAAAAACATAAAACTGCAAGCAGTACACAGCAAACTATTTTCGAGTCCATTGCAAGTTCATCCACAGAGAATGAAAAATTTTATTTTGATTTATGCAATACTATGGTATCTTCTAACATTCCCTTAAAAAAACTGGATAATAGTATGTTTAAATCTTTTTTACAAAAATACACCGGTAGACATATTCCTGTCGAATCAACCATTCGCAAAAGCTATGTGGACCAAGTTTATAAACACACTATTGAGGAAATAAAAAAGACAATTGGCAACAATCACATATGGTTCTGTGTAGATGAAACTACAGATTCATGTGGTTGGTACATCGCTCATTTAATGATTGGAAAATTAAACGAAACCGACGCCACCAACGCATTTTTAATCAGTTCCAAGTAGTTAGAGAAAACAAATGGGAATACTGTTGCAAAATTTGTTCATGATGGATTAACGAATTTTTTTTTGCCAAACCCTGTACCAAATGATAAATTATTATTGATGCTTTCTGATGCGGCTGCATATATGTTGAAGGCATATTCCAATTTAAAAATATTTTATGAGCAATTAATCCATTGCACCTGTTTAGCACATGGATTGAATCGTGTAGCCGAAACAATTAGAATGCAGTTTCCAATTGTCAACGATTTAATAAAAACCGGGAAGAAAATTTTCTTAAAAGCTCCACTGAGGGTATAAATGTTTAGGGAAAGAATGCCTGATGTACCACTTCCTCCGGCACCTGTCATAACTAGATGGGGCACGTGGCTAGATGCTGCCTGTTACTATGCCGACCATTTGGTTTCATTTAAGGAGCTAGTATTAGAGTTTCCCGAAAATGTCTCCGAGTCAATTAGAGAATGCCAAAAAGTTCTAAATGATCAAAGGGTTGTACAAAACTTGGCATTTATCAAAACCAACTATAGTTTTGTAAGCAAAGCTATTAAAAAACTGGAAGCAAAGAATACTACTTTGGTGGAGGCGGTTCAAATAATTGCAGATTTTAAGAACGATGTCTTGAACGTACACGGATCTGTAGGAGAAATTATTTTAGAAAAATGCAACGCAGTTTTATCTAAAAATGATGGATTCAATGTTTTACATAAAATATCAAAAGTTTTAAAAGGAGATATCGTTACCGATTTACTGATAAATGGATCAATTATTCCGAAATTTAAATACGCACCTATTACAAGTGTAGATGTTGAACGCAGTTTTTCTCACTTAAAAAATGTGCTGAGTGACAGAAGGATGGGATTTTCTATTGAAAATTTAGAGAAACATTTAATAATCAGTTCGTTTAAAAATGAGCAATAATTATTTGTTATCATTGAAATTATTACTAATCATTAAAATATGTTTTCATTAAATTTAACTGTTTTATATATATAGCCCGTTCTTGTTTATAAATTTATGTTATGTTTTGTTTTTCTGTAAACTCCAAAATAATAAAATATTATGCGTTTTAATGCTTTTTTTGCGTTTTTGTGCTTATTCTAATCTTTATGCTTTTTTATATGCTTATTTTGTAATTTTTTATGCATTTTTAAGCGCTTATTTTGTGATTTTTTGTGCTTATAAATCCGCGCTTTAATTATATGTGTTTAAAATACAATTAATTTGATTGATGACACACTGATTAATTGAAATGAATGAATGGTCAAATTAATTTTCTAGACCTAACAACAAAAATTGAAAACTGCAAATTAAAATTTTCAATATAAAAATACCAACAACAGATATAGTAATTCTGTCTGAATCATACCAATCTCAACACATAAAACAATCAACTCTAAATTAATATATACACCATTTAATAAATGTACCAATGGAGAAAGAAGATTATAATAAATAATAAAATAAAATATACCAAATTGGTACTAATAATGGCTTTAATAAGAAATTTATTCATAAAATAGTTTAAAGAAAATTGAGAACGAATATAATAAACATACAATAAATATACATTGATACCGATTTGACCAGAGAAGAGAGGGAAAAGGTAGGATATATGAAAATAGTAACAAACGGAAAAGTATATGTTTGGGACAAAAAGAGAAAATGTGTGGTAGTTAAGGAACAAAACGAGAGGCCAAAACACTAATAGAGAAAATCGAGAAGGGCACTTCCAGGGAGACAAAAGGAAAGAAGATGGACAAGCAAATGGAAATATACAAACAGGATGAGAGCAGCAATAAGAAAAAAAGGATCAATGGTACAAATGGAAAGCGAAACGAAAAATGGAGGATGGGAACCTGGAATGTAAGGGGTATAAATGGAAAAGAAATTGCAGGAAATGAAAGCTAAAAATATAAGGATACTGGGAGTCACAGAAACGAAAAAGAAGGGGAATGGGTGCATAGATTTGGGGGAAGAGCACATACTTTTACACAGCGGGGTGTACGAAGAATGCAGAGCACAGGCAGGAGTAGGCTTCATTCTAGCAAGTCAGTACAAGAACCAGCTTAGAAACTATGAATTTCAATCACAAAGAATCATCACAACAGGAAAGGAAGATGATTTCAAACAAAAATATCGCGTAATTGTAGGATATGGCCCTAATGAAGACGAAAAACTAGAAATTGAAGATAGGTTCTGGGAGGAGATGCAAAACATAAATGAAAAATCGGATGTAGACACTTATAACTTGGAAGACTTAAATGGTAGAGTTAGGAACAGGGCATAATGATATAAAGGTGTCATAGGAAAACATGGAGAAGAAAATCTTAATGAGAAAGGGAAGAGAATAATAGAGTTGTGCATGAAGAATAGCTTGATCATAACAAATTCGGTTTTCCAATATAAAGACGGTCACAAATACACGAAGATGATCAACAAATGAAATGTCAATAATAGATACGCGCTAACAGATTAATCAAACAAAAACAAAATAACCAACGTACGAGTGAGAAGAAGTAAGGAAATAGGAAGCGACCACCACCTATTAGTAGTAGATTTAATCAAGAAGGCGTCGCAAGCAAAGAGGGACAATGGAATAAGAAGCAAACTCGAGCAAGAAAAAGTCAAAGGATATTGACTCCAAGACCGAGTCGTGCAAGCAAAGTGCAGGGAAATACTTAGCAGAGAATTTAGTAAGGAAACAGAGACCGCAGACAACCTAGAAGAAAAATGGCAGAAATTTAAAAACATTGTACTGAAGGCAGCAAGAGAGGCATGCGGCACGACCAAATTGGGATACATAAAAAACACACCACCTGGTAGACAGACGAAGTCAAGTATGAGATAAAGGAGAAAAAGAAGAGGTAGAATGAATACTTGGAAACAAAGACCGCAGAGAAATACAGCAGGTACAAGGCACAAAGAAAAAAAGGCCAAAGAAACAGTAGACGGACCGAAGAGTAAAAGCTGGGATGATTTCCGGAGGAAAATGTAGGAGAATAAAAGGGACAACCAAAAGCTGTTCTACAAGGTTATAAAAAGTTTCAGGAAGGAAAAGACAAGCTCGTTACAGCTATTAAGAAATAAAGAAGGAGAAATTTTAGTAAAAGAAGAGGATGTCTTGGAAAGAAGGAATGAACATTTCCAAGAACTTTTAGTGAAAAGGGATATAGGAGAATAACACAAAAATCTGACACAGACAAAAAGCAGCAACAACAAAACCGAAGACAGTGAGTTAGAAGATGGGGAAAACATTACTAAACAGGAACTGAGAGATGCTATACAGAGAACAAAAACAGGGAAACCTGCGGTACACGATCAAATTACAGCAGAATTGATCAAAAATCTAGACGACATCGGGTTCGAAAAATTGCATCAAATAGTTAGGATCGTGTATAAGAGAAAAAAGATACCCAAGGATTGGGAGTAAGGCATAATTATACCAGTATACAAAGGTGGAAATAGAAGGAACTGTGACAACTATAGGGGTATAACCTTATTATCGGTACCGTGAAAAATTTACGAGACTATACTTGAAGAAAGACTTAGAGAAAGGGTGGAGAAGGAATTGGGGGAGAACCAAAGTGGATTTGGGAGAGGGAGGAGTCCTCAGGATCATATATTTAACATACGGCAAATTATAGAAAAATATAGAGCACGCAATAAGGTAGTATTAATGTGTTACATGTAAATAGTAAAATGATTTTGAAGACCTTGGAAAAATTGGTAATAGGCGAAGAATTAAATGAAGCTGTAATGAGTATCTACCATACGAATCAAAACTATGTGAGAACAAGAAACTGACATTGGAAATATTTACCAAAAAGGAAGGGGGAACACTAAGCCCACAGCTTTTCGTAACAGCACTGGATGAAGTTATGCAAAAATCAGTACCTGAGATGAAGAAACTTTGTGTCAATGGATACAAAATCATGCAGATAGTGAGTGTTAACATATGCGCGTTTGCAGACGACATGGTGATATTTGCAGAGAATGAAAGGGATCTACAACACAATATAAATATTCTGGAGAAAAAACTAGCCCCCTTTAACCTAAAATTAATAAAGAGAAAACGAAAGTGATGACAATTGCAAAAGAGGAGAGGGAAAGACTTTTAAAAATAAAAATCCAAGGTAAAGAAACAGAAGCGTCGGAAGTGTTCCACAGCCTAAGAAAAAATTTCTAAACAACAAGGAAGTATCCAAGAAAACCAAAATAGTGGTGTTTGACGCAATATACATTCCAACACTCACATATGGAAGTGAAACGTGGGTCACCAATAAAAGACAAGAGAGCGGACTACAAGCAGCCGAAATGAAGTATCTGAGAAGAACGGACGGTGTTTCAATGCTGGACCAAACTAAAAACACAGATATTAGGAAGAACCTAGGGGTAGCACCGATAAAGAAGAAAATAGAGTGAAATAAACTCAGATGATTGGGGCACCTTAACAGAATGATGGAAACAAGACTCACAAAAAGAATATGGGAAGCAAAACCGGTTGGAAAAAGAGGGAGAGGTAGACCTGCAAAAACATGGAATGAAACAATATGTGAAATTTAAAAAAAAAAACAGTGGTATCTATTTTAAGGAAGCAAAGACAAAAAGTGCGGACATAAGTGAATGGCGGAAGTGGGTCAATGACAGTATGAAAGGTTAACAGGACAAAACCTCGACACCCAATGAGTAAAGGAGGGATGGATTATGTATGTATATAATAATTTTTTTATATAATGAGGAAATTACTGAATAAAAAAAAACTTGTTACATTACCATATGTGACAAACAGAAGTAGTAAAACATGCAAAGAGTTTAAGAAAAATAATATGAAAGCATTAGAAATTAACAAAAATAATATAGGAAAATTTATCAATATCAATCACTAATAAAATATAAAATATAGACAAATTAAATAAATTAGGAGTGTATCAAATTTATTGTAAACATTATGATGGGAGGACAGGAAGGAACTTTACAGAACATTTTACAGAATTTAAGTTGACAAACAGGATTAACGTGCCTTCGTATAGAACCAGGACACTTTTTAGGAAATATCAAACCCAATACATTTTCTGAAAAAGGAGATAGATTAAACATGTTAGAAGGGATAGAGATAAAAAAAAAACTATTATGAAAGGAAAAAACATAATGAATAATCAAAACGCGTGCATCCAAGGCAATGATATTTTTATAGTAGGGATTCATTTTAATTGCTTTTGTTGTTTTATAATTGTATAAAAAGTGTTCGATTAAAAATACAAAAAGATTTAATCTCCTTTAATATCATTAATATGATTTATCGAAGCTTCATATTTATTATAGGTTAAAATCTAGGATTATCATTATGAATTTATAAAAGCAATGGAGAATTGTAATGCTCGAACAATTACAATAAAACTTTAAGATAGGCGTATTTCGAACTATGACTATTACAATTACACGAGTCACTTGCCTCTTCATAAATTTCGGAAGAGCGAGACTAATTAAAGTTAGACTACCAGTGCGATTATTCCGAGGATGATAAAATCCGCGCTGCGAATGGAGCAATTCCGATCGACTTTGTGTGATCTTTGTTCGGGGCCGAAGTGATTTCCAAACTACAAAGTCCACTTAAGATTATGTAATATGTATTCGAATGAGTTTCCACTGCTTTGCAGGCCAGGCGTTATTGGTGCACTGAAGTGCCGTGTGAATAGAGAGTGATAAATATAATACAACGCGAGGAAATGTACTGGAATGGCGTAGGGAGAACCTGCCTGTTTGAATCAGATTTGCTCATTGCATTAGGTATTTCTGGTGCACGTGTTCGATCGCACGCTGTTTCTTAATACTCTCACGCGGATTTTCACTCCATTTTGACACATGGAAAATGGCGTTTTTCTCAATGCGCATAAAGAGGCACATAAATTTCCCGATTATATATACATAGCCTACTTACACACGCTTGGATTCTGGCGTCGAGATGGAAAGGGCAAACTCACCATATTTTGCATGTATCTATAATCAAGTGCTCCCATAAGAATTTAAAAAGGGATCAGTACTTGATGTAGCTTCTACATAAACCACATTTTTTCTCGTCTCCAAAAAAAAAGCAACAAAAAGGTGACATTTATTGCATACGTATATCATAGATTATTGCCGCTGTGCGGTTTCAGATAGGCATTATCTACTCGAGCGTCGATGAAATACAGCTCGATTCTATTTAATATTTCGTCAGCGGAGTCATTTAAATCGAACTAAAACACAATTAGACTTATTGTTCTGGAATCGCCGCCCCATTGCCACTTCGCCGAATTAGGAATGGTTCGGACAGCATTTTGATTCAATCAATTATCCTTCAATTATCGAATTAGTATTCTCGATGTGTCGCTAACTGCTCGGACGTCACTTGACACCTCGAGTGTGAAAATAGAACGCATTAATCGGTTTATATTCTAAATGAAAGTGTTTGATAACTAACAAACTAAACTATAATAATCCATCAAAGCACATTCAACTAATTTATATGTACTTCAATCTTTGAAAGATTAATTTTTAAAGAGTTTTGATGCTTTGATAATTAAAAAAAATATATATTTAAAGGAGGCAGGTCATTGTTAACCCTTAACCACTGAACGTCTGCAGGCGAACTTACCTACTGAGCCAGGGTCAGTGTGACCCTGTCATTTCAATAATTTGTTATAAATATATATCATGTCGTTTTGTCATTAAAGCTTCTTTATAATGTTATGTAGGCTATTTATTAAAGTTTTAAACACAGATTTATTCTAAATAAATTTTATTATTTTTTTTACAAAAACATAAAAAAATGTCATTTTTATGGAGAACTTAATTTAATCAAAAATAGAACTGATGCGAAACATTCTAATATCCATTTTGTTGGCATCATACGATAAATAAACTTATAGGAAATATGAAATACAATAGTGAACAATAAAAATCGTTAACACAAAAAAACCAGCAGTAACTATTCTGAAGTCAAAAAAATTTCATTTTTATTTACAAGTGTTGCAAATATGGTTGTTAAAGTCACAACAAATAGGTTTTCTGCAATTTATACACAAATATGATGTTTTTCTGTCTTTTGCATAAGGACATAAAGCACATCTGGCTCGTTTAATTAGTTTAGTGTCATTATTCGGGGTACATATCCTCTATTAATATTATAATAATAATAATAATAATAATAATAATATTTATTTGCATGTTAGAAAAAACTTTACATTTTTTTTACATATGTCAGGTTTACAGAATAAGGCAGTTTTGCTACATGTATAATAACAGTCAGTATTGTTACACTATAGATAGTTTTGCGGCACAGAATTCATCGGTTGAGTAGAGTGAAGAGCGGATTAGATATTCTTTTAGCTGGCGTTTGAAAGAATCTGTTAGCAACTTCCTTATATTGGCTGGTAGATGGTTATATAATTTCGTCGCAAAATATCTATAATCTTTCTGTGATTTTACGAGCCTTTTTATTTCATACCTGTAGTTTGTCTTATGCCGTGTGTCATGTTAATGTGTATCTTCATGGGTTGTATGCTTTGAGGAATTTTCTTTGATATATAGTAAACAGTTTAATATATACATGCTTGGAACCGTCAATAAGCCATATTTGACGAAAAAGTGCTTACAGTCATCACGATAGCGGATTCCCGAAATGACCCGCACAGCACTTCGCTGGGCCGCGAACACACGTCTTGCGCCACCTGAGTACCCCAAAGCAAGATACCATATGATGCATGGGATTGAATCAATGCATGATAGGCCATCAGAAGTATTGAAAGCGAGACACGATTATACAAATTTCGTAAGACAAAGATATTTTTGTTGAGTTTGTTGACAAGCAGAGCGCAGTGGTTTGTCCAGTTCAGTTTTGAGTCTATAACTATTCCCAGAAAGGTTGTGGACGTTACGTTATCATCTAGTGGGCGCAAGCTAAAGTTCAAGCGCACGGTTTTTTCTTTATTCAGTAATAACCTGTTGCTATTGAACCATAGCTCAGCTTTACTTATATCTAGTATGTTTTTGGATAGAGTTTCATTTAGTGAGCGAGTTTGTGAAAAAAAAAAGTTGTGTCATCTGCAAATAGAATTGAGCCACCATCGATGTTTTTAGGTAGATCATTGATATATATGAGAAAAAGCAAAGGTCCTAGGCTAGAACCTTGTGGTACACCCTGGGCTATGTTAAGGGCATTGGACATCACCCCTTTTAAACTTACACATTGGTTTCTATTGCTCAGGTATGACATAAGAAACCTTACACTTTCTGGTATAATAGTATAGGTGTATAATTTCCGAATGAGAATTTCATGGTTAACTGAATCAAATGCCTTGCTAAGATCTATGAATTAAGCTCCCAGATATCCTCCTTTTTCAAAACAGTTGAGGACTGTATCTGTAAATTGAGCAATGGCATCTGTGGTGGATTTGTTCTTGCGAAACCCAAACTGTGAGATTGTAAATAGGTAATTTACCTCGAAATAGCTGGTCAGTTGGTCACATAGTATTTCCTCTAGTATTTTGGAAATTATGGGTAAGATGGATATTGGCCGGTAATTATTTGGTTCATTCACATCGCCCTTCTTGAATATTGGGACTACTCTGGCAATCTTCAGGATATCAGGAAAAATTCCGAATCTCATACACTGATTTATTAAAGACGTTAAAGGACTACATATTTAGTCTCTAATTGTTTTTAGTATATCTGTTCCCATTCCGAAGATATCCCTACTACTAGTATTCTTTAGCTTACTGATCGTATCTCTTACAGTGACGCAAGATACTTCACTAAACTTAAAGTATGTATCGTATTTAGTGACATTTTGCAATCTACTTTTGCCACACATTAAGACTACAGGGTCAGTATGGGCGGTTGGTAATTGACTTAAAATTTCATTAACACTATGCACAAAGAATGCATTAAAATCTGAGCAAGATAAAGTACTAGAAATCTTCTTGTATACTTTGTCAGGTCTATTATCCATTATGATATTCCAGCTGGCTTTACCAATATTTTGGCTATTTTTCAAATAGGACTCAACACTTAGCACTCTGGCATTTCTTAACGCCGTTCTATATTTTTTACGATATTCGTTATACAATTTTTTTAACACGTCATTGGAATTTGACAAGTACGCATCATGTATTAAATGTAGCGTTTCACGTATTTGTTTTAGAGACTTATTCAACCAGTAATCTGTAAGAGAGTATGCGTTTTGACATTGCCTCCCCCTTTCCGGAAAACACGCACTGATCATTTCCTGTAGACATAAGATTAGGTGATCAAATTTATCATTAATTTTATAAGTGCTGTTATTCACGAAAGACCAGTCAAAGTTGTCAAGTTTGTGATAAAGTTTGAATTTTCCCATAGGTGTTACAGGACGGCTAATGACTTGTTTTGATTTCGTTGATAATTCGGTATTCCCCGGAAAGGACAATGCAATTCCTAGATAGTCGGATAAAAACTTAACAGGCGATATTTGAGAGTCAATATCGAAATTTGTTACCACGTTGTCCAGAGTTCTATTCATTCTAGTTGGAAAAGTAACACGAGGACCTAGACCATAATGGTTTAACAGGTCGCATAACATTACTTTATTTTGCTCATTTGATAAGAAATTGACATTAAAGTCTCCTGCGATAATTACCCTATTTCGGAAACAGTTTATAGAATCTAAAACATTTGCCATTATTTCCAGAAAGGTTTCGAAGACTCCAGCAGGCGAACGATAGATGCACACTATATATGTTTTAATTTTTGGCAGGAATATTGCACAGACTTCGCCGTGTTTTTCACTTGATAATAGATGTACGTTTGTCTTTCGAAAATCCATATTTTTCTTCATTAGAATGGCCGCACCACCACCTTTATAGTTGACTCGGGAGTAGTGACTAGCAACTTGGAAATCAGTGACGTGTAGAGCATCCATTTCGTTGGGGGACAGCCAATATTCGCATAGGCATAATATGGAGAATTTGTCCCGATAATGCTTTAGTAACGCTTGAGTTTCGAGGATCTTATTTCGTAGACTTTGGACATTTTGGAAGAACAAATGTATTGGGTTGGTAATATCTACGCTATGTTTTAGTACTAGTCAATCATCGTTGGTGGTAGGAGATGTGTCAGTGCTGTTAGGTCGATTGATTTTACGTGGGGAATTATATAAGGAATTGCTATAAGGTTGCACATTTGGCCTGAAGTGGTAGCGATTTAGCTTGATTCCTTCCGGCCAATTCTCCGGATCAACCACACACTTGTGGTCTTCTTGCTGAACTACTAATTTGTAGCAATTTGTTCCATGTATGGAATTGAACTTTTCCGTTTCCAAGTTGTTATGTCCAAGAAGTTGCTGAACGTGGTGGGCGACATCATTTTTTGTGCATTCTTTGGAGACTTTCCCCACGAAGACGAACATTATTTTCGGGATACCTTTTATAGTAAAGTTTGCGGTCTTGGAAGTACCAAAAACAAGGTTTTTATTGGGGCGACGATTTTCATCTGTCTTCGCGCTGGTTGTTTTACTCTTTTGTTTACGACCAACCACGGTTGCCCAGTCAGGGTCCTGGTTATCATTTGTTAAATCTAGTGCATTTATGTTAGGTGGATTTATTGTGTGGTTTTCCGTAGTTGATGGCCGGTGTGTCGCCATCTGTGATTTGTTTCCCTTAGCTGTGTCGAATTTTACAGATTCCTGTGGTTCAGCCAGTTTCTGTGGGACTTGCTTAAGTTGTTTTGGTTTGCTTCTTGGTATATCTTGCACAGTTAGGTAATTTAACTTATCTTTCAGGAGGAGATTGTTATCTACTAGGAGAGAGTTTTTGTCTTCCAGTTCGATTATTATACGCTTTAAAAAGCCTATTTCATTAGTGAGGTGTTCAATTGTACGTACTTGAAACTTAGCCTCACTTTCCAAGCCATTATGTGCAAGATCCTCCACTTCATGAATGCAGGTGGCTTGCATCCTTTTCGCCGATAGGGCCATACAGCTTGGGTGATACACATTCGCGCACTTTGTACACAAAACACTATCGACTACTTTCCTATTGCAATAACTACAGATCTTATCCTCTTCGCCAGGGACGGCTGCCGTGTCCGGCATCCTGACGAGACTTAGCAACACGTACCGTAATATCTTTCAACTGCTGCTGTATTTTTGGATTATTATATCGCCGAACTATTTGTGGTACTACTAATGCATATGCAAGATCTTTGATGAACTGAAATCTTGTAATTTCAGGAGTTTGGGATAAGACGTAAAGACAATATCGGAATTAGCCGAGCATATATCTATGATCCTATAAAAAATTGCCATTGGCCATCGGTTGGTTCGCCTGCCTGAGGAATATATTCAACATTTCTGATCTAAAGAATCAACTCCTCCTTTGGTAGAATTGTAGTATTCAATAATTTCAGGCTTTCCACTTTCTGGATTTACTTCGCCACTATAATGCATAGAAAATAATAACAGAACAGCTTTTTTTCCATTTAGGTACATAAGACATTAAGGTAAAATCTTTTGTAAATCCATATAAACACGAACCGACATTACGTTCATTGCTGGGTAAAAATTCCGAAGGAACTTCTTTCTTATTTTTACGCACAGTACCTATAAAGGTAAAGCCTCTTTGCTTCAGTTTATTAGCAATTTCTAATAAAGAAAACCACTTGTCGGCCGTGACGTTCCTGTTTGTATTTTCAAGAGGTTTTGTTACTCTGACGATGGATTGGGACAGAACACTTAATTTCTTCGTAGGCGACATATTTGTCTAAACATCGTTCGGGGTCTAAACCGGGTATCATGTTAAATTGCCGGGGGCCATTAGTAAGTGATGCGTGCGCTTGCAAGAGGAAGGCCTGAGCATCTTGCATCATTCACCAAACCGAACTACGGAAAATAGCTTGTTAATTGTGTTGCATAACTAAAAATGTCGCGAATATCTGTTATGATATAAACAATCGATCACACGACTTTAACATTAGCGACGATTGATTTGACAGGATTTAATGCTCTATACTCTTGTGTCTCTGTTGTCAACACACACACATCAAATTTTAAGTTTAATTTTATGTATAACAAAAAAAGTTTACGAAATTATTCTCCGACATACCACTCAACCTAAATAAATTAGTGGCTATTTATTGTTTAATTTTGCACTGGCAATTTCATTAGATTATTAGTTGTAAATTTGGCATGGTTAAACTACATTCACAACCCCTTAATTTATAATTAACGTAAAATTTGGTTCTTCCAAAACAAAGTTATTCACAACGGCTAAATTCGTGCTTAATTTTTTCTGCAACTACAATAAGTGCAAATTAATTATTGCTCTGTACATTGCCAACAAATAATGGAGTAAAACAAATTTTAAAGTTTTACCCATGGCATAGCAAAAATGTGCGCCCTTGTCAAATTACATCAATAAATCAAACACGAAGGATTAGATCTTTTATTAATTTCAACATAAAATTTGCAATGTAAGGCTTACGGCAATATTAGGGACATTAGAACAAGTACAAATACAAGTATAGTACAAGTACTTTACATGCCTTTATAGATGCTAATTGGTGTATTATACCGTGCGACCAAAATTATTTTCATCGAAGAGGGCTTGGGCTGAAAAACGTAGGGCTCGGTATAGATCACAATTACAAAGGGACGATATATCTAACCAAATCTTGGTTAAAATTGTGTCTAACACATGACGTGCCAAACTGATGAATTTTAAGCTAGGCTTTGCAAAGCAAACGTTGATGATAATAATTTATGCTCGCACGGTATCAGCAAAATTTATTTTTTTCTGTTTTTTTCTCGTTCTTCACTCAAAATAACAAGATACGATAATCTTGATGGCCCAATGAAGCTCTTAAATAAGATATAATCAGTTTAAGTTTACTGATCTTTCACAACTTATTGAAACCGATACGGTGGGCATAATTTGAATAGCAACTATTGGATTTCGAAAAACTCTTCATCTACATATTTAACAATAAAAATAAGTAGTTCTTCAGGCTTTGAAAGAATTACGGCCTTCCTACTACTAAGTAAAGTTCTGTTATCTACTATTTCATTGTACCGTTGCGAGCATGTTTCAAAATTCCCCTTCTGATGCATAAACATTACAATCGGCTTTTTTAAATTTTGATGTAACAATAAATGTTTGACTTTTCACCGACTTGATATTATAAAAATTGAATCTGTAACTACTAAACGTATTTCGACAAAATTGAATAAAATATTGTATAAAACACATGAGCTAAGGATGTTTTTTCAAAAACATCCCCGTAGCTCACTTGTTATATAAATATATATTAATGTAGTAGCGGATTCAAGAACATTTTATTTCACTTGTTGATAAACAAATGTTTATGTTTGCTAAGAGGTGTTTGCTGTAGTATATATCCAATCAAATTCGTGTATCTGTAGTCACGTGTGCGACAATATCCAATCAAAATAACATTAGACTGATTACTACCCATGGATAGTTTTCACTTAAAAACCCTCTGTTTTCGACGTCGGGTTGTTGCAAAGAAATGTGCTTTCGAAAACTCTAATTGAACTTAAATAAACTGTACCTTACTATTGAGTTATTACTACAGATAATTAAATGGTCATAGTTGTATTCAGTCAGTAAAATCTAACAATAATAGCAATGTGAAAGTAATGTACTTAAATTTAATACATTTAACTACTTGCTGCTTAATTTGTGTTTCATTTCAACACCAATAGTTGATCCTAAAATAATTCACCAATGTTATTATTGCTGTTAAAAACTATTTTACTACATTAATTTGTGCTTGTTTAAAAACCTTATTAGCCTCCATCAAATATCCCGAGTGATTATTATTTATCTACTAAATCTCGTTTTATCAAATGATAAAAATGAAATACTGCCATTGTTTTTTAATCACGCATGATATCGATGAGATTCTATTATTACTTGTAAGTTTTAGATTACTGAATTATTTACAGTTCATAAGTATTTTATATCTTCTGCAACTATTGCAACAATTAAAATTTTAATTTTTTTTCGTATTTTTTAGATTTCAGTTAGGTACGAAAACTAAATTTCAAATTTTATTTTCCGGTTTGATAAAAACTTATAACATGTATCAGTAGCAAAAACAATTCGGAATACTAATTATTTCTTTAGAATTTTTATTCATCAAAATGCTATGTCACTGCATAGTTTCTACGTTTTTGATGCAAGGTGCTTTATAGAAGAAATATTTTTCAATGATAATTAATATTTAATTAGATAGCTTCCAAAAATATGAATCTCCTCTTGTTAATGTTTTAGTTCCACAAAAACCCTGTATGTGTTCATTTATACTGGCCTAAATGATGAGATGATAAATATGAAAAAACATTAAAAACCTAATTTTTGCAAAAGTTACAGATAACAAAAAAGCATGTCCTTTAAATGTTTCAGTAATCTGAAACTAACTTGCAGTAAAAATATATCAATGATAACTCGCGCGATTTCCGAAAATTAGCATTATTTCAATTTTCATCATTTTGAAAAACGAGATTTTCTGGGTAAGTAAAAATGACACGGTACATCTGATAGATGCTAATACGGTTTTTAGACAAGAACAAATTAATGCCGTACATTTTTTAATTTTTTTGTAAATCAATAATAATGAAAATGCCCAATACGATTTCGACTTTTTGGAAGTCACTGTATATTATATATTTTTGATCAAGCGGATTATCACAAATTTATATTATGAACGAATTCATTTTTATGAGTAAATAGTTTCCCAGAAGAAGACAAAAATTAAGAAATTAGAAAAATCTAAAAGAAATCGAAGGATTTATTATATGTATGTATGTACCTATTGTGTTAAGAAAACAATTACTCTAAATATGTTCATCAAATGTAGAATCAACTAGATTCTCCAGATATGAAGAAATTGTTTAGTTTAATTGACTCTTAAGTATAGGCAACACAAGTTACCAGACTTTTACGTTCTTAGCGCGTGTGTGAATCATTCACACATCTAAGTTGCGCACGCACAATATTGCACTGGAGATATCTGCCCTACATAATTCACCCCTGACGTTTCACTTCGCCTACTGCGTTTGAGAGGAGGCGTTAAAATCTTCCCTTAGACAAGTCGGTATGTTTGCAATTTCTTTTCTTCAGGGGAAAGAGTTTTTCCATCACATCCTCTTCCAGAATACAAATAGCCATTAGAGGAATAATTATTTCTAGCGTCTGTAAGGCACATAATTTTGAAGCCGTACTTGGCTGGTTTATTCGGAAAATACATTTTGAAACCACAACGGCCCCTAAAGCTAACTAACATCTCGTCAATACAAACATTTTAACTCACCGTGTATATTTCTTCACAATTATGCAGAAAAGTTTCAAATACGTGGGATATCGCCGCTGCCGCATCGGATTTTTTTCGTTCCTCCCGTATACCCGGATTATCAAATCGAACACAGGCTAAGATCATCAAGAATTTATTTTCCGACATGGTGCAACGAAAGACGTCTCTGCCTGTTCCATCAGACGCAAAGAGAGATCGTACATCCTCATGATTTGACTTAAAGATCTGTGTGTAGAGCAATAAACCAAGAAATGCCTCAAATTCCATGTCATCTATTTCGGAAAGTTCTAGTCAATGTTGTTTTTTAAATTTAGTTTTGAATGTGGATAATTTAATATTACTCCAATGTATAATTTCTTGTTTTATATCTACCGTAAACAGCAAATCTCAAACTTCTTTTGGTGTTGGGTTAACGCCTAATAGTTTTGCACTATCGTTTAGACCCGGGTTTTCCAGATATATATTTTATGACTTGGCGTTCTAATAGACTTTTTTGGTTCAATACTAGATTATTTAGACCTATTTTTACTAAATATAAATAGGTCTATATTGCTTGGACAACTCAACCTTAGTCTTTTTCATAAGAATTGCTAAATGTATGGAATCTTCGTCATCCAATGTCAACGCTTCGTCATCTAAAGTTTGGGTAACGTTTACACCACCATTAGTATTTTGAACTGAAATATCATAAATATTTGTTTTATTGTCATGTTTGTTAGGGGCATCAATGTTATCTTCTATTTCACATTCTGATTGGTCAGTGTCTGTATCATGGTTGTTATATATGCTACCCAACATACGTGGACATCAGGTTGCCTACTTGATATATGAACATGTGTGATCGACATTAATAAAGACAGTCTACACTCAACCTCGCCTGAGTAAACACCTACCAAAAAACATATAACATGGCGCAATCGAAAGGATACTGAAAATGAGGCGTAATTAAGTAAATAAAGCAAAAGAGTGAAAAATACAGACCCAGAATAAAAGTACAGGTGAAGACCGACACAAATAAGGCAATAAAGTAAATAAATGTCAACAAATAAAATGGATGGAAAAGGATTGAACGCGCTAAAGCTAACCGGAAACATGGACGAGAACTGGAAAGGATGGAAACAGAAGTTTGAAATTTTGAATTGGACAAGAAGGATGAAAAAATACAATGTGCCCAATTACTACATCACTTGGGAGAAGAGGCAATTACAATTTTCAACACATTTCAATTCTTGGACACGGAAGTGAATAAAATAGCAGCAGTTAAGAAAAAAATCGATGATTATTTTATACCGAAGAAAAATTTGGTATACGAAAGGTACAAATTCTTCACTGCAAGACAAAATAATGCAGCAATAGAAGAATTCATACGGGACGTGAAAAACCAGACACAACAAAGTTAATTAGGAGGATTGGCAACAGAACTCACGACGACAATGGTGATTATCGGAATTGGAGACGCAGCCATAAGGGAGAAGCTACTTCAAATCGAAAACGTAACACTGGAAAAGGTCGTGGAATGCTGCATCGTAACGGAAAATTCAAGACAACAATTGAAGATAATGCAAGGACAACGAGAGACATCTGGCAACGTGGCAGGGGTCGAGATGGTCCAAAGGAACCACAATGGGAGATACAAGCCATCGTCAGATGATTCTGCAACCTCCGCAGCTAAATGGAAAAATCGAAATTCAAGAGATAAGTATGTAATAAACTGTAAAAGATGTGGTAAATATCATGATATTAATAAATGTCCTGCATATGGCAAAACATGTATTAATTGCAAAAAATTAAATCATTTTTCAAATGTTTGTAAAAATAAAAGGATTCATGAAATTGATCATCGGAATGAAAACAGTGAGCCTCAGTTAGAAATTAATAGCATAAATGAAATAAATAAAGTCAACAACTGCATTGCAAATATAAAAATTAACAATTCAATAATTAAATTTAAAATAGACACAGATGCTAACGCTAATGTAATACTGCGTAAATATTTAAGTTCCCTAAATTACAATTTAAATAACATTGAAAATACGAATTATATTCTATTAACATACACAAATGAAAAAATACCGATAATGGGCAAATGTAAGCTAGATATTAAATTTAGGAAAATTGTTTTAAAACAAGTAGAATTTTACATATGTGAGACAAATAATTGCATTTTAAGTCTATATACATCAAATAAGCAAGGCATAATTAAATTTGATAAGACAATTCAATTAAATATGATAAATGAAACGGCAAAAGAAAATAAATACTCTAATTTAATCAATAAATATAAAGACATTTTCCAAGGAATAGGTAAAATAGGTAAACCCTATCACATTGAAATTGAAGAAGGTACCACACCTGTAATTAATCCCATCAGAAATGTTCCATTTAAGTTAGAAAATGAATTCAAATGCACACTAGAGAAATTAGAAAAAGATAAAATCATTGAACGAGTTACTGAAAGCACTGAATGGTTAAACTCTTACGTTTTAGTTAAAAAAGCAGATGGTAAATTAAGAGTTTGTCTGGATCCCAAAGATCTGAATCGCTCTATAAAGTCACGAAAATTTAAATTACCCAATATGGATGAAATTACTAATAATTTAGAAGGATCACAGAAATTTAGTATACTTGATGCCACAAGTGGTTTCTGGAATATATGCTTAGATGCAAATTCAAGTAAATTATGTGCGTTTGGTACACCATACGGCAGATTTAAATTCAATCGAATGCCATTTGGAATAAAAACGGCAAGTGAAGTTTTTCAAGAATATTTAGGAGAAATATTTCAAATTGATAACGTAGAATTGTACATTGATGATTTTTTAATTCATGGTAAAACAGTAGAAGAACATGATAAAACATTAGAAAAAGTTTTTCAAATAGCTAGAGAACATAACATAAAATTTAATTTAAAAAAGTCAAAAGTAGGCTTAGATGAAGTAACCTATTTAGGATACAAATTTTCAAAAGATGGTATTAGTATAGATGAAGAAAAAGTTAAAGCGATAACCAACATGCCCACACCAAAATGTAAAAATAAACACAAAGGTTTCTAGGATTCATAATCTATGTTGATAAATTCATAGAAAACTTATCAGAAAAAACTAAACCCCTTATGGCCACTTGCACCACAGTAAACAAGTAAGGCTTAAACACAACTAAAAATGTGAGCAAGGCTTAAGTCAGAAATTCGCTTGCACCGCATTTTATGCATGTGTCAAGTAAGGCTTAATGTACGTGGTCAAGAGCGGTCGCTTAAACCAATCTTAAAATTTACGACGGCGAACATAACCTCACCGCTCGAATAGTGCCCAAGGCCTAATAACGTAACAATTTTGTATATAAGCACTGATAGATCGACACAGAAAATCGCAATGTAGCCAACATAACAAGCGAATATTCTTACAGATTTCGCGACGTTGCCACACGTAGCAAGACTTGGGGCGTGCTTAGTAAAGCAATCTGCGGTGCAAGTCCTTTCCCTTTAAGCATTAGTTAAAATATAAGCCCGGCTTTGTAAAAAGTGGTGCAATTGGCCATTAGAGATTTAATAAAAGAAGAAAACATTTTTAATTAGAATACTCCACAAGAAAAAAGTTTCAATGAATTAAAATCAATAGTAATTAAAAGTCCAGCACTTCAATATTATGATAATAACAAACAAGTAACAGTATCAGTAGATGCATCAAATTATGGTCTAGGAGCAGTCTTACTCCAAGATAACAAACCATGTGCATATGCCTCAAAGGCACTAACTGAAACACAACAAAAATATGCTCAAATTGAAAAAGAGCTTCTTGCAATATGCTTTGGTCTAGAGAAATTTTATCAGTATGTATTTGGTAAACCTGTAACAGTAGAAACAGATCACAAACCATTGATAAGTATTTTCAAAAAACCATTAAATTCATGTCCAGCAAGATTGCAGAGAATTATGTTATCACTACAAAAATATCAAATAAATTTAGTTTTTAAACCAGGTAAAGACCTAATAATTGCTGACACTTTATCACGAGCTAATTTAAATGAAACATATAAAGAACCTTGTGATATAGAAAGTCATGTGTGTATGGTTGAAAAAAATGTCTCAATCTCGGATGAAAAACTAAAAGAATTACAAGACGCTACAAAAATTGATGAGGACTTGAAAATAATAAGACACCATATTACAAACGGTTGGCCTCAGTCAATTAATAAAATAGCACCAAAATTGAAATCATATTTCAAATTAAATTCAGTAATTACAATAGGCACAAATGACTTATTATATATAAACGATAGAATAATAATTCCCATTTCTCAAAGAAACTTAATTTTAAATAAGATTCACACAGGTCACTTAGCCACAACAAAATCAATACTAAAAGCTCAAAACACTGTTTATTGGCCAAATATTAACCTGGATATTGAGAATTTTGTAAATAAATGCGAATTATGCAACAAATATGCAAATTATAACAAAAAGGAAACCATGACTATAGAACAACTCATAAAACAACCATGGCACAAAGTAGGAATTGATATTTATGAGATAAACAAACAAAGTTTCTTAATAATAGACGATTATTATTCAAAATTCCCTGAAGTTTTCAGCCTACATAATAATCTAACGGCTGGTAACATAATAAATAAATTAAAATCTGTTTTTGCAAGGCATGGAATACCTCAAATAGTAGTATCTAATAATGCTGCACAATATAATAGTAGAGAGTATAATGATTTTGCAAAATTATGGGATTTTCTAGTTAAACTGGCTTCACCACATCACCAACAATCAAATGGCTTAGCAGAAAGAACAATACAAACTATTAAAAAGATAATCAAAAAATCAATTGAAGGAGAAGAAGATATATATTTAAGTTTATTAGCTCATCGTAACACACCAATTTTCAATTCATCTTTTGCACCTTCTCAAATACTAATGTCAAGACGACTAATAGATAACTTACCGATTCAAAATAAAAAAAACTCAATTCAAAATTAGTAGATAAAAATAAGTTAAATAATATGGTTGAAAATCAACAAGTAAAAGGAACAAGAGATAGACCTGACTTTAAAATAAGTGACAAAATCTGGTATCAAGAAATGCCAAAAAGCAATAGGAAAACAGGTCAAGTAGTAGAAAAGATAGGAACCAGATCATACAAAATTGAAAAAGAGGATGGAAGATTTCAATTTCGAAACAAAACATATTTAAAGAAATATGTTGGTGCAAATCTTCCATATTCTTATAATAAATATGTACATGTACCTAATGATAATGTCAACAATGCATGTAATTCAAATTGTGTAAATAACACAAATCCTGTACCTGTATCACCCAATTTAAATATACAAACAAGAGTCCGACATCCCCCCAAAAGATTTCATTACTATGTACTGTAATAATTTATTTTTATTTATAATAATAAAGGGAGATGTTATATATGCTACCCAACATACGTGGACATCGGGTTGCCTACTTGATATATGAACATGTGTGATCGATATTAATAAAGACAGTCTACACTCAACCTCGTCTGAGTAAACACCTACCAAAAAACATATAACAATGGTAGCTTTAAAGTGTATGTGATTCATCTATACCATCGTCCAAGGCACTGTTTGATCTTCCAACCACTGAAGAAGCGTTTTTTCATCATCTGGATCAGTAAATTGTACTGTTCGTGAAGAACAAGCCATAATATTAATAAGAAAAGTTCTAGAAAAGGGGAAAAGGATAACGTATTTACTGTACCAGAATCAGTATAACCCTATAATACTTACTTTCGATATTTCCAAATGAACAGGAAGAACTACCTACAGGTTTAACTTCTACTTATCAACTAACTCGAAGGTATTGAGACGCTCGAACCTATACAGCACATGCGCGATGTCCAGTTGGTACATAAAAATTATTCGGGGTCACATCGACCCTGGTACAGTAGTTAAGGGTTAAATATCTAAAGAAAATTTGACAGTGAAAGGAGTTGTCTATTTACCTATGACTAAAGTTTATATCTCATGCAGCAACCCAGAGTGTCCGAATTTTTTTTTTCTGTACAAATTTGCTACCACCCGTATCATATGTATTGCAATAGCAGTTATTGAGTTAAATAGTAAGTTTTTTTTTGACACTACCCTATTGTATATTTACCTACTACTTATATGCATTTAATTAAAATTATATTAGGAGCAGAAGCCTAGATTTAACACGAAATCTATTCTCGGTAAAATTTCAAATACAAATAAAATGAACACCCTCACAGAATCCCGAATCGAAAGCTGTCACAATCACCATGCGTAACATCCAATCTTGCCGTAATTTATACCATCACCAACGCAGGTATTCCCCAATGCAAATGCCCTCGCTGTTACCTATACAAAATATCTTAGCTACATCTCTAGAACACAAGCAATAATTATTATTAGAAGCGATGAGTATCAATTGTGGGGCCTCATTATTACTGAAACATTACGGAGGCAGCAAATTATTTATATTGATGCCTCGACGCGCATTCAGATGTCTCCAGACTATGACATCTTGTAAAGACGAGAAACAGAGGAATGATACATGTTCCAGATACTACTATTAGTCGAGCCGTTTAGATTATTGATTCTGTTAAAGAGGACTAGGGGTTGGAAGCTGTTCGTAGCCCCCCAAAGAGGGGATGGGGTAGATGGAATACATAGTTCTCGAAACTGTTGTCGGTTCATAATCCTGTATACGTTCTGAATTATGCGGGTGAATGGTTTTACTAGAAATCATTATACGTATGTTTGCCGAATACAATGCAAGCCCGAGCGTACACACATGCACACTCGGTTATAGGAACGAGCAATGAAAGGATTTAATAACATAATGTCTTCAGTTCCGGTTTATCTTTACTAGGTCGGATAATGCGAATAACGAATATTTCTTATCTTAGTTCCTGAAACGTCCTTCCTTTGTACACATGTATATCCCCAGCTGCAAGAATAATTAAACTATAACTGAAATGTATTGTCATCCTTTTGCAGTTGACATTTCATAATGCTATAGGAAACTGAAAAACATTTTATTAATGGTAACCTTAACCCATATTTTACCAAGGGTATAAATAATTAAAAAAATATGTTTTAATTTGTATATTGCTACTAATTGATGTTGTAGAAACACGAATTTATCAAAAAACTAAATGATTTTTTGACACATTTTGAAAAAAATGCTGGTGCGTTTTCGCACCATTGGTAAAATAGGTTAATAATAACACCAATAAATATAAACTTTTATTTCTTGTGATATTGCTCGAAGCAATCAGTGTGGAGATGTACATTACACGTATTACACAAAAATATAGTATGGTTGTGACAAATTCTACATCTACGTCTGTTTTTGTTTATACTTTTGGTTATCACGTGACCAATGTTATCATAGCGTAATTCATTGGGAACTGCCGATGAAGATGGTTTTGGTTTGTTGGCTTGGAGTTTGAGCAGACGAAGAGCTATATTGGACTTAAAATCTAATTGCGCCATTTTTTCGTTATTTGCGATATTATATATCTTCCAAGCATTTACTATTGTGCTGTCAATTGCATTCATAAACAAAGGCCACCACCATTTTTTTCCTGTTACAGCTATTCTGTAGTTGGCGACACCATTGTCGTGCAAATCCACACCTCCCATATGTTTATTATATAATTTTATTACGTTTGGTTGCTCTATATTCACCTCTTTCTTTTCTTTACGATTGTATCTCTTTGTTGTAGATATTGGTTGGCCATTGAATTGATTGCTAATTGCAGTCACGACAGAATTATCATTCCATCTAACTAAGGAAATACTACTTGTATCATCATATGCAGATTCATATGTTCCACGTTCCGATTTCGAAAAAGATTTTGTAGATTTTAGGGGACAGGAACTTGTTCTATTTTCTCGTATAGTATCAGTGGCATAAAATCCTTTTTCGGACAGTACAGTCAGTAATTTATACGAGGAAAAAAAATTATCGAAAAATATTTGATGGTTGCTAGAATTTTTGACAATTGATAATAAATCCACCACCACTTGTCCACCGAGTCCTACTTCATATTTTTCTTTACTGGCTCCTGCATATGGCATAAATTTAAAAAGATATCCATCAGATGAACATAAACACCACAGCTTGAATCCGAACCTTACTGGCTTTCCTTTGATGTACATTTTACACGAATGCCTTCCATAATAAGGAACCATCTGTTCGTCGATAGATAAACTGAATGAAAATATATCAAACTGAAGATATTTTTTGTTTAGTAAATCAAAGAACGGACGAAGTTTAGCAAATTTGTCGTTTTTGTCCAAGTTACTGTTATCTGACAAGTGTATATTTCTTTTTATGTTGAAAAATTTATTTCTGCTCATACATTTTTTTACGATATCCAAGCCCTTTGTTTCATCAGTAGACCAGTATAACTGTGTTTGAGGTAAGCAATGATATCCTGAGAGAATTAAAATTCCCATAAAATTTAGCAAATCAACACGATTGAATTCAAAATCATGGCGATTGTTATCCTGTGCATATTTTATGGAATATCCAACAATCGCATCTATGAGTTCATTGTCAAAATACATGAAAAATATATCCAAAGGCGTTTTTCCTTCCAGATGATTTCTAATCTCTTCAATTTTGTTAAATTCCTGTGAGAGAGGCTGAGATGGCTGTAAAATATCTCCTTTTTTCCATTTTGGAATTTTGTCATGAGTTTTTTTCGAACTAGAAACTTTTCTTTTTTTCACTGCTAAAGTTTCGTTGTCTGATTCATCATAAATGTCATCATCGTCAATGTGAAGTTCAAAAGTTCCAGCAATATCGACATTTTCAAAATTATTGAAATTATTCATATTTGTCAAATCATCATCTATATTTTCTTCATCAGTAAGTGGGTCAACATCGGGTGGAATGTATACGGCATCAATATTACCTGTATATGACCAAAAATCGCATACAAATGATAAAGCCAAAGTAATTAGAAAATATAACTTACGTCGTTGAGTTTCTAATTCAGTAACAGCCTCTTCTAAGGCAGCTTCTAATTCTTTTTGATTTAGAAATTCGCTCATATTTGTAGTATTTTTCACTAAATTTACACTATGTAAACAAATATACAACTGCAGACCACAAACAAACACAGCAAACTAAAGTGTGAACCTAGCGATAGACTTCATAGATTTCGCCAATGGTGCGTTTTCGCACCATCCTGTTTTGTTGCAGTTTTTTTAAATGAATTGATGACGTAGCAAAAAAACAAATGCGTAAACAAGTTTCTTCACTATGTTTACCAAGTATATTTTGTAAAAATAATAGGCAATAAAATTGATTTTCATACAAAATAATTCAAATAAATTTCATTGTCGAAATGTATGAATTTGATCCATAATTAGATTTTTTTTTTCACTTATAAATTCGATAGATTTTATAATAATTTGGTATAATTATTGCACAAGCCTTTGATAACAACGACAAGTAATTATACTTTTAAAATTAAGATAATTGCCCAAAAAAATATTTTTTTTAAGGAAGTGGTGCGTTTTCGCACCACTGGTAAAATATGGGTTAAACTTCAAACGAAACCAAATTTTACAGAAATCTGACTTTGTGGATAAAACTACGTTAAATTAAATTATTCATATTAATCATGTGCAATATGAATTATATTGTTTTATACATGCAAACAAATTTCACGGCGGAAAGACCGGTTAGGTCGATAGCCGAATAAATATCGATCTACTACTACTACTATGTATAATATTCCTACCTAAACTTTAAAATATATCTAACATCAGGTTGTTAGAACAGCCTCCCCTAAATTACAGCTTTCCAATTTGCTTTAGAGTCTAGTTTGTCAATAATGATCATTTTTTTATACTTTAAATGCCGAAGTTAGAAATATCATTGATTCCATATACATAAATAGAGACCAGATGTCTAGGCTTTATGCTTTTTGCAAATATTTAAAGTAGTAACAAATTGTTTGAATATTCTAACGATTTGAAAAAAAAAACGATCATTTAACATTTTTTTGGTGCTTTTTTACTTTTTTGCAATGTTATGCTTATTTTATATTTTTGTGCTTATTTAGTGCTTATTCTACATTGTTTTGCTTAGGTAGTGCTTATTTTACATTTTTGTAAATATTTATTTTTTAGCTGATTCTGTATTGAAACGAAATTTAATTTTCGTGTCGGTTAATGTAAGTGCGACGCGCCAGGTATATGTAAGTATCAATACTTACGAATCCTGCATCCCATTATATTCATTGATATATTTATGGCCAAGCAGTAATAATAGAATCAGACCATAGGCTATTAATTTAAATTTTTCAAATCAAATCAAATCAATCTTTATTATGCGTTTGCCGTACATAGTAGCACAGATGCATTTGTCATACAATAATACAAAATAGTAATGTATGAAATAAAGTTACGCACTTTTTAAAATTTTCAAAATTGTTTTTTATTGTTCACGACAATTGTTTCGCCTCACTGTGGCTTCTTCAGGTGAAGAAATGATACATAAACTGGGTACAATTTGCTTAAGTAGTGTATTGATGGGGGTGGGGGGTAGCTATTAACAAGTTTTAAAAATATTGAGGAGCGGTGGATGATTGACGTCCGTTTGGTCGTTAAGTGGGAGGCCGCTTAATTTCCTTTTGTTGATTTCCAGGCTTTCCAGGTGGTCAAGTTTCCTTCCTTTTTCTTCTTGATGGAGTATTTGGAATTTGGGGTCGAACGAATGTCCTTCCTCTGGTAGGTGGTTCGCGTACGTGGAAGAATTTTTATGATTAGTGAAACATTTTTGATGTTCCTCTATCCTTTCTGAGAAGGCACGACCTGTTTGCCCTACGTAAATCATTGGGCAGTCCCCACACGTCAACATGTAAACCCCGCTGCGGTCATTTTTGATAATTGGACTTTTGTTATTTTTTATAAAAAATAACATTTATAGCATTTATAGCATCACAGCAAATTCCGTTACTGAGTACGGGCTGCTTAAAATTAAAAGTGACCTCAACTCTCTCTTAAAATTCCTCGTATTTAGCCCTTTCAATGTTCTGGGAAGTTGGTTATAGAGAGTTCTGCCCGCATGCATAGGAGACCTCCTGTGCAATGCCAGTGTGAATTTATCTACTCGCAGGTTCGCTGAGTTCCGCGTATCATGGCTGTGTATATCACTGCTCCTTGTAAGTAAGTGTTTCATTTTATGCTGAGTAGTTTGTAAATATAGATAGCTGGTACTGTCATTATTTTTTCTTTCTTAAAAGTTGACTTGCAAGACTCGCCGTATTTGATATTGAAAATCAGTCGGATCACAAGGGCCACAAGGGCCACAAGGGCCTTCATTGCTTCTGTGGACTGTCCCCAAACTACAATTCCGTACCCCAAGAGCGAGTATACCAGTCCATAATATGCGGACATTAAACCTGTTCTATCCAATACCTTTTTCAACCTACACAGAGCAAAATATGCCTAGTTCAGTCTGGTAACAAGCGTATTAATATGCGCTTTCCACGAAAGGTTCTTATCAATTTGAATGCCTAAGAACGATGTGATTTCCGTAATTGGTAAATTACTATTATCCAGATAAATAGTGTACCTTGATGGGTGCACGTGTGTGTTTTAAAAGTCTATGCACACAGTTTTTTCATAGTTGATAATTAGGTTATTCCTATTGCACCATGTATTAAATTCGCCCATTACAGCATTTAACCTGTTGTTGCATGTATCTGCATCAGGTCCACTCACTATGATGGATGTGTCATCTGCAAACATGCAGACATGAGAGTCTGTGATAAACTTGGGTAGATCGTTTATGAATATCAGAAACAATAGTGGGCCTGCCACACTTCCTTGTGGCACTCCCAATACTGTGCCATAAGGTTCAGACTTTGTGTCATTTATTTTAACTGCAAACCTACGATTTTGTAAGTAAGACTTGAACCAATCGTTGATAGGGCCGCGGATTCCAAAGGCATCTAATTTACTCAAAATAAAATCATGATCCAAGGTATTAAATGCTTTTGATAAATCGAAAAAAGCACCAACCACTTTATGCTTGCTATCTATTTCATTATAAATATGTTGAATAAAATTTATTGTAGCCGTTTCTGTTGATCGATCGGAACGGAATCCATGTTGTTCGTTACTAAATTTTCCTATTTTATTAATAAATATTATAATTTTTTTGCAGACTATTTTTTCAATAATTTTTGAGAAGGAACATAAAAGTGAGATGGGCCTGTAGCTTTGCAGATCCTGTGCATTACCCTTGTTCTTCAAAATTGGTATAGTTATAGATAATTTTAAAAGGTCCGGAAATTGCCCAAAGGATACCGATTGATTTATTATTACAGCTATTGCTGGTGCTATCTCAGTGCTTTTTTTTAATAGACTTATTGGTACGTCATCATGACCGGTACTGTGTTTATTTTTTAATTCCATTATCGCCTTTATAACATCCTCTTCAGTAACCGGTTTAAAAAACATGGATGGGGTGTTTATTGAATTAGCGGGAGTGCAAGTATTTGATAGTCCTGCATTGAAATGTTTATGTTTCATTATCACGATGTTGGTTGAGAAATGTTGTCAAAACTGATTTGATATTTCTATTGAAATTATGATATCTGAGCCGCCTACTATAATTTTGATGAGGGCATTGGATCTCTTTGGATGTTTAGTGTGTTTTTTGACAATGTTCCAGGTTGTCTTTACAGTATTTGAAGTTGTTGATATTAGATCAGAGTAATATTGTTTTTTTGGGCGGGTAATACATTTACGATGCTCAGTTTCCAGAATTTTATATTCGTTGTTAACACGGTCCCAGTTAAAAGTTTTACGCAACCAATCTGGATCAATCATTTTTCTTTTTTGTGCTCTTAGTTCGTCGGTATACCATGGGAGGTTTTTGGTCTATAATTTTTTTTTTTAATAAAGATATTCTTAGCCGGAAAGCACTCCTCGAAACACTCTGAGAAACAGTCCCAGAAATGTTTGTACATATCGTTGATGTCAGAGTACTCCTCGGCAAAGAAACCGGGTATCGTCTCGCAATACAAATGCTTAAACCTTGCAATGTTCTCGTGTCGGAAAGGTCTATATTTAACACTCCTTACAAGAAGCCTATCAAGCCTTACAGACGTGATATTTCTACACGTTAGAATTTGTGCTGTGTGATCTGAAATGTTAGGTTCGACAATCTGGAAGGTAGTATTATCTTTTACCGTTGTTACTATATAATCTATCTCACTTGTGCTAGAATAAGAATCACGAGTATATATTCGCGTTGGTTTGTTGTTGAAATTGAAAGAGAGAAGATTGAATGACTGAAATATACTGTTTAGTGTAACTGATTCATAAGTAATTTCTCGATTATTAATATTTAAATCACCGCTAACGAATATACAGGAATACTCCTGAGATACTGAGCTTAATAATTTATTGAACTCACTAACAAACATTTCAAAATCGCCACTTGGCGATCTGTAGATGCTCTGTGACGTACCTGAAGGGCAGTCGGCGCGTTAGGCCGTGGAGCGAGTGGAGGGTCCCTTCGAAGTAGTAACGAGGGCCAGGCTCTCGGTGTCAGAGAGTGGGGGGGTTAAAAAAAGGCTCCACGTAATTTTAACCTCGTGGCTACTTCGTCGCAAGGGTGGCTCCACCCTACCTGCGTGGGTGGACGACAGACAGTCAGCGAAGTTCAGAAATCACGAACTGTCACAACGCTGACCGTTTGGCGCCAACACCACCAGGTTTAAATCTCGCAGTGAGAATAGAAAACTGTAAATGAGAAAACGCGGGGGGAACAAAAAAATAACAGGTGTGAGTTTGTAGTGTAATATCGGCGTTTATTCACACACACAACTGACGGACACCGTGTCCGCGCTCCTGAAAAAAATACCTCCGAACGCCACCCTTTCGCGCAGGGTTTACCCTATTCGGCCGAATAAAATAAGCTCCTAATCGCGCGATTGAAAGGGCCGAGGGAGCAACCTTTCTCGTACACAGCGCAAGACACGTACGACACGAAACACGTAGACGCACTCTTACACAAAGAATAAACAGAAAAGTGGCTCAATCGAGCACACAAAAAAAGAATTTATATATATTTGGATCTGGCCTGAGTTCCGGATGGTCTCGCCGGTGGCTGGGTTCAGCTCCGGGATGTCGGCGGTTTCCGTCGAGGACGCCTGGGCTTGGTCCGCGGCCTCCAGCCAAGAATGGTTTTGGCCGAGCTGTTTAGCCCGTAGCCAAACGCTCAGGTGTTATGAGCGTGTTCTCTGCCCCGTAGTCGGTGCCTCAATCCCCCTCAAGGGTGGTTAGCTGAGAACCGTTGATTATTCCCGTAAACCGGATGGTGATATACCTTATCTGCAACGGTTCTTCTGGCACGATCTATACTGGGCACGAGTCAATTCAGTTCTGCCTCATGGCGGCGCTCCGCCGGCGAATCTTAAAAATCGCTCACGGGGAAACGCGTCACCACAACAAAAAAATGCAAGCATGGTTGCCTACCGTGCAGGTCTATACGCCAGTTAATTATTAAAAAGCAGTTTCTGCCAACGCTATTTTTGGACCGTTACAGCTCACTAGGCACACATCCGTGTCATCACATATGAGAACCGATACAGAGCACTCAAAATGCATTTCAAAAGAGGGCCTTGAAACTTGTTTGCATTTATCAGCGATGTTTTTTTTAGCAAAAATTGCTGTGCCGCCATGTATGTGGTTGCTTCTACAAAAAGATGATATTTGAACGTATCCGTAAATATTGCAACAGTTAAGTTGGTCTTCCTCCATCCAATGTTCACTAACAGTAAATAGATGTGGGGCATGGTTGTTCAGGAATAGTTCAATCTGTTCGATTTTATTGCTTAAACACTGCACATTTAAATGAATAATCTTTAGGTAGATTCCGGTTGCCGCTGGATTCTCGATGAGGCCGCTTGCTGAAAATTTCTTCGTGGGAAGTGGAATCGTTGAACGGCTGCTCCCTGGGGCCATATCTTTGGATCGTAAACTTGGTGTACTTCGGTGATGGGAAATGATACTTTGAAGGATATTTTTGCATTATCCTTTCGAAGTTCTTCACAGTCAAACTTTATATCTGGCACGGTATGTTTCAAATGATTTTTTAGATTTTCCGGTGTTGTTTCTGGATTCAGCCTATATACGTGTAGGTAACCCTTTTTTTCGATAGATTTTACAAAATTAGTACCTGTGCTGGATCCAATAATTGGTTTATTGTACCTTTGTGGTTTTTTATAGACATTATCTTTGTGGTTGTGGGCAGACGTCCCTTTTTCAGAGGGTTCACTGTCCGATTTCATTTCGCGATCAGCGTTCGTTCTTTTGCGAAGTTTTTGTGTTGCTGGGAATTTATACCTGGCATGTTAGGTAGTTTGTCCTTCACTTTGGATGATGATTGGCCTGCAGTTTCATTTATATTACACGAATCGTCAGATTTCTTGCAGGTTTGTACAGCATCCGTATTACTGCGAAGTATAACTTTATTGGTAGATGTCTCTACGTGGTCACAATTATCCTTAGCTTTTAATAGCTTGATTATGTAACTTAAGTCGTCAATGCGCGACTCAAGGTGAGAGTTGAGTTTGTTTATGGTACTCACTTGGGTTTTTAGGTACTCTATCTCCTTGCAAACGTTTGGTTCGTCCTTATCGGTACTTGGCACAGTACTGCCTTCCGAGGTTATGTTGTCGGAGCCGCAGTGTACGTTCGACATTTTATCCACAAAAGTACCACATATTTTGATGATACAGTTTGCATGGTAGTTACACTTACAGTCCACACACGTAACGTACTTTTTTACGACTACACCACACGATTTACACACAATTTCTTCCTCTTCCACTGACAACTGTGTTTTCGCTTTCGGCGCCATTTTTTTTGACAAAGACTATTAAATTTGAAACCATTTCGTAACTCTTAATTCTTCCCACCATTTTTGCAGCTTTTGTAAACAGTTTGGTTTAGGAAAGTGAAGGTTTCTATAACAAATATGGGCCTTATTGTGAGTGTTTATTGCAAAAGTTTTATTCTGTATTCAAGAGGTAAGTCTGAAAAATGGTTGGGTCTAACCTATAATACCGTTATTGTTTGGTTTTTGCTAAAATAACGTGTCCAATAACTATACAGAAAAATCTTACATTAAGACAGTTATTGGACAATGTCGAATACATTTTTATTGGACAATGTCCAATAACTGTGTTTCAAATAAATTGTGTACTCTATTCATTTTCCATTTTCCTCTTGCACATTAAAAGCTGGGCATGGATATCTTTTTAAGCTTATCTTAACTCTACCCTAGACAGTTATTGGACGGGGGTATAACACAATTCATTCATTTTCATATTAATACAATTATTGGACAGGCAGGTTTATGACACAATTTCGCTACCTAATGGTACCTTGTATCTAACGAATGTAACCTAATGTACCTTTAAAGATGTTTTAGATTGCTTTTAGAATGCATAGATTTCTACTGTAAGGTTCAAGTATATATTGAAGAAATCCTAAAAGAGCTGATTACAATTCAAACTTAATAGACATCTCAACTCAAGAAGTCAGAAACGGCAATTCCTTGCGTAGCGTGTCTATAAAATACGGAATCCCAAAACCTACCATTGCGTTTAAATTAAACAAATCCTTGACACTGATCTTGTTGAAATCCTTCTGCTGTTTTGACTACTCAAGAAGAACATTCTGTAGCACCGTAAGTCACTAAATCTCCTGCTATATACACATACAGGTTAGTACTTACCTAGGTTTCTACATACGTAAAGAGAAACATTTATTTGTACCTAGATGGATAATAGAGGTAGCAAATAAAGGTTTTCCTAGAACTAGGACGAGATTACAGAAAATGCTTGGATTACTCTGATAAACAGCATCCATATGAACGACCCATTATGATACTAAAAGATTTTGGCACATTTCTCGGACCAGGGAGACTACAGCAATTTGAAGATATTAATGCAATCGAGAGAAGGGATAAATGTTTTTGGTATCTTTAAAAATTGTGGAAACCTTTTACAAGTAATGTAGACAACAACAAGATTGAAAATAGGCTAATTCAGATGGCTTCTACATCGGATGCAGGAACTAACCGTATCGAAACAATTGTTTAGAGGAGGATATAAATATGCATGCTGAAAATACTGCTAATGTAAAAATGATGAATCGATAATTTATAAATCTGTAAATCCGGATCTATTTTGACAGACATCGATAAATCCAGCAGTCCTCATGCTATAGATAATTTTTATGGCAACAATAATTTACCATCGAAACAAACGACTTCTTTTACGGGATATCTTCCATCTCCAAATGCACCTGCGACAAAGGGAAAAGAACAAATCCAGAGATTTCCCTTTGCAAAAATATCACATACATTTCAGAATATATGTAGAGCTAAAAAAAAAAAGAAAACTGTCAGATTAAATTGCAAAAAATAGAAATAAAACGTAAACGAGAAAAATCTAAACTTAAGAAGGTCAACATCAAAACCACAACAACATTTGCAACGCATGTAATTCCCATTTTCATAAGAAATGTGTACACCATCACATACCATCTCAAGAAGAAGACAAATATATGTGTGTCACAACTGCTATCAGGAAGCCAGTGACAGCATAAGTTACAATATTGAATGTGATGATGAAGATTGTAACGGTCTGGTTTTGCCTCCGACAGAAACTGCCTTTTAAATATATAATTTGGCGCACAGACCTCTACCATAGGCAACCATACTTACACTTTTTTTTAGACGTGACGTGTTCCTATATGCGTGTGATTTTTAAAATGGTCGGCGAGGCGCCGCCATGATGACAGAAACTAGTTACCTTCCCTATCGTGCGGACGTGCCACGAGGTCACCGTTTTCTTGGGTATATCACCATCCGGTTTCCGGGATATAAAACGTGAACTCATTTAACCACCCTTAAGGGGATTGAGGCACCAAGTACAAGGCAAGGGAGGGCACTATACGACTCAACTCCATACGCTCACAACATCAGAGCGGTTTTTTTTGGTAAGGGCTAAGTAACCCAGCCAGCCAGGTTCTTGGCTAAGGGGTAACGAACATCCGGCCAGAGTGGTTCCGAGAATTGGAATCCAGCGACGGCGTTTTCGACGATCGTCGGCCGCCGCCCGTCATAAGAATCAGAGCCCGTCAGCGAAGTCGCAGACCAGGAACGCAGGCCAGATCTTTATATTTTTGTTGTTCTCATTTGTCGCTTAAATTTCGATATATCGTTTTTTTCTTTTGTGTAAAATTTGCGTTACGTGTTTGGTGCCGTACGTGTTTTGCGCTTTTGTAAGAAAAAGTCGCTCCGACGGCCCTTTGAATCGCGCGATTACGAGTTCGCGATATTCGGCCGAATATAGTGAATCCTGCGTGATAAGGTCGCGGGCGGAGGAATTTATTTCAGGAAGCGTAGGCACAGTGTCCTGTCTTTTGTGTGAATAAACGCAGATATTTTACACCACAAAATTCACACCTGTTATTTTTTGTTCCCCCCACGTTTTCTCAATCGGGCATTCTTTCAGTTCTCAGTTTCTATTCTCATAGCGAGATTTAAATCTGGTGGTGTAGGCGCCAGATGGTCAGCCATCGCGACAGTTCGTAATTTCTGAACTTCGCTGACTGTCTGCCGTCCACCCACGCAGGTAGAGTGGAGCCCCCCTTTGCGACGAAGTAGCGGCGAGGTTAAAATTACGTGGAGCCTTTTTAACCCCCCCACTCTCTGACACCGAGAGCCTGGCCCTCGTCACTGCTTCGAAGGGACCCTCCACTCGCTCCACGGCCTAACGCGCTGATCGCCCTTCAGGCACGTCACAAGATATTATATAATATTATACCTATTATATAATATGTATTTAAGGGAAATAAATTGCATAGGTAATTAGGTACCTACCTATCAAATAAACTTCTTTATTCGATGTTTATTGTTGCAAATAATATAATTGAAAAATACAACCAAGTGTCTAATAACTGTCAAATCCCTGTCCAATAACTGCAAAAACTGTCCAATAACTGTCCTTGTGCCCTATTTATTTTAAAAATTAATAATTTTTAATATTACTAAGTCCTACAAAAATTTAGCTCTTATTAAATCAAATAAATAGTGATTTTTTTGATTTTTTTTAAATCATTGATTTTTGATTTGATTGATTTTAAATCATGATTTAATCCAACCCTGGGAAAGTTAAAAAAAGTATTAACGTATTATGAGTATATTTATTCCTTTGCCTTTCTACCTTCCGGGGTAAGGATTTTATTTACCATGCTTTAATGCAGCGTACGAAGAAATGTAAACTTATATATTATATACACAATTATATATTTTTTGATCTTTTAATGAAAACATAGTTGATCTCACTTATTATATCAAATTACGTTATTTTATTGAATAAAACTGTTAACGAATACTATAACTGATTTAGTTTTATTACCTGAATATTACTATAACGAATCATGCGATAATATATCTGCATCTCTGGGTTACTCCTAAGGACGATTTGAAATTTAGGTAATATTTCTTAAAAATTGCGCATTTAAAAAAAATGTGATTACGCACTGTGATTCGACGTTGTCTTTAAATATTTGATATGTTGTCAAATAATAACAAATTTTGAGGGAAAAAAAGGTTTCGAAACTTTATTTTGAAAATTTACAATTTTTTTGACGAATTAAGACTTAATTTGCTTTGAATTATTTAAAAGTTAAAATCATTAACTCTAAACAATTATCAAACACCAATTTGACGATTTACACTAATTTGCGTTAACAGTTCAGTGGGAATGCACTTTCCCGCACGATTTTGAATGTTTTATTGCATGAGAAGAGTTATTTATTGATAAATACGTACACTTCATCGTTAACTCGATCCTCCATGCGTAATTAATTATTTTTTTTAAATGTGCTATTTGTAAGAAAAATCTCTTAAATTTTATCTTTATCTTTATTTTATCACATCTTTTTTCTACGTAAATGAAAAATAATATTTTTTGCGGGAATAGTACACATTTTATTTGCTCTAAAAAGCTTAAAATTTTCATGCTTGGGTAATGTTTGACCAAAAAAAAGTTTCGAAAAGTAATGGAAATGCTCATATGATCATAATGTATGTATATGTATATACATGTTGTAAGTATATAAATATATATAATAATTTATAATATATATATTATACCACCTAGGTATAATATATATATATATATATATATATATATATATATATATATATATATAATTTCGTTCTCTGAGACAAATATTAACTCAGATAATGGAAAGTTAAATGATTTTGAAAATAGTGCAGATATGTGTTCGATATGTGATATGTGTTATACATTCGTTTTTCTGTTAAGTGAAGTAGAGGAATGCTATATTTAAGGACGTCGGCATACGAGTTCAGATTTAAGTGCAGGTGCCTACGTCCTGAAGCTCCTTATTCGCTTGGAAATTCATTCTCGCAGAGTAACGAGATTGTATAATAAGGCATTATTACAAAAATGCAAAACAGTGCGAGAAAAATGAGATTGCCGAAACGGGCATATTATTACCACCTGCCGCTTACATATATTTCAAGTTACGCTCAAAGCGGTTGGTCTCAGCTGAATTTGCAGAGCGGTGAAAATAACTATATAGCAATTATTGATATTTATAACATCATCATCATCATTATGTGATTACTTAATACTGGTATTTCTGGTAAGGTTAGCTTATTAATAATAATTTCATAAATTACAAAAAGTCAGTGCACACATCATCTACAAGCCTGAATATCGAGAAGTGTTAAATTATAGAGGAAGTATCTATCCTCAAATCAAGCAAGGTTATATGTATCAAATGAAGCAGGTTAAAAGTGACTGGCAATTTTAACGAGATACTGAATGTAGAACGCCGAACTTCATATATTTAGTTACGTACCTCTGACCTGGTCAGTCTCGAATTAAAATTAACCTTTGGTCCTAAACCGTGTATGGGCTATGAGTAGTGTTGGCTTGCCTGTTGCAAACTTTTGTTTATATGTAGGCCAATCGAGGGTACTAAACAAAAACTGCCAATTCGGAATTATCATGTTTTCGAGGAATAAATAATACAGTTTAGTATATTAAGAAACAACAGCCAGTCTTAGTAACCTATGATTATTTATTATTTCCATTTATAGTACCTAAATGTGCTACGCACCTCAGATGTTAATTAAAAAAGCACTCTATTACTTTTAACCATTTGCTCTATTTAATTTAGATACTACGATTTAAAATGCGCGACGCATAAACTCATAATTAATGACTAACTAAAGGAGAAGATTGTGCCCTTCCAAATATAGTAAGGCTACTATGTTGCAGATAAATATATTTATATATAACTTCTGGAAGTAGCTCAAAAGACATTCTACCATTGTACCATTATATTTTGAATTCTACATGAATTTAGGTTAAAGTGTTTGGTACAATATACCTAATTATTTCATGTTTAATTAATGCGTCAATTAATAAATGCGATATTTTTTGAATACATATATATATATAAACAATCTTTATTAGGCTATCGACCCCATGGGGTCTTTCCGCCTTGCCTAACATAATACATTACATTATACGTACGTTACATTATACATTACATTACATATTATATTATATAACATTACCTATATGTGATTCATGGGTGATTATTTTGATAGTGTGAAGAGAGTGTTATGAAGTGTAATATGATTCATGAAGCGTTTTTGTCGGATGTAATTTTGTAGTGCGTTTGTTTTGTCTTTTAATACACAATTCGTCGAGTATTGTCCTATTGTCCTGTTTTTGTTGAAATTTATTTCGTAGTTTGTCCAGTCCTTGTTGGATGGGTATGATTTTGGTGATCTTGTATAAATTTATGTTTGATATGTTATGAAGATGATTGTCCTTATGTCTTAATTTAGTGAGAAGTCTTAATGTCTTCCGTTCAGTTATGTCCGTAATTCGTTTGCAGGTGTTTCTTACATTTTTTAGTATGATCTGGCCGTAGTCAATCATGGGCCTGCAGATGGATTTGTAAATTTTTGTTGCTGTACTAATGGATATCCCTCTTCCTCCGTATGTCAGACATCTAAAATGTTTTGCTCGTTTTTGTATTTCCGTCTTTGTGTTCCGTAAGTGTTTGTCGAATTTGTGCTTATTGTCAATCGTCATTCCTAAGTATTTTATCGTCGTTGTGGGGTATACGTTCGTTCCGTTAACATGTATTATCGGTGAGTTGTTATGTAATATGTTGTATGTATGTTGTATACATGTATACATGTTGTATACATGTTGTATGTTGTATATATGTTGTATGTTGTATGTAATATGTAATATGTTGTTAATATGTAAATTCTCTTATTTTGGTGAATTTGTACTATTTTTATTGACCATTTCTATAGTAATATAGTACAGTACCGCCACACTGTTCTATATCCTTGGTTGCTTTATCTATTGTTATATCTATTTTTGCATGTGTATTATTTGATATTAATTGCATAAGCCTGTTCTTTTTCGCCAACAAGATCCACCAACGTTGCAATTTCACTGGAAAGTGTCACGTGCCTGAAGGGCTATCAGCGCGTTAGGCCGCCGAGCGAGTGGAGGGACCCTTCGAAGCAACGACGAGGGCCAGGCTCTCGATGTCGGAGAGTGGGGGGGTTAAAAACAAGGCTCCACGTAATTTTAACCTCACCACTACTTCGTCGCAAAGGGGGGCTCCACCCTACCTGCGTGGGTTGACGGCAGACAGTCAGCGAAGTTCAGAAATTACGAACTGTCGCAAGGGCTGACCATCTGACGCCCACACCAGCAGATTTATATCTCGTAATGAGAAAAAGGAAGTTAAATTTAAAATAATGCCCGATTGAGAAAACGTGGGGGAACAAAAAAAATAACAGATGTGAATTTTGTGGTTGTAAACTATCTGCGTTTATTAAACACAAAAGACGGGACACCGTGTCCGCGCTCCCTGAAAGAAAATCCCTGCGCTCGTAGATCTATCACGACCCATTACCTGAACTCGTCCGAATTCGAATACGAACTGCTCTCGGAGACACTTTTTTTCTTACAAAACCGCAAAACACGTACGGCACGAAACTCGCAATGCAAATGTACACAGAAGAAAACGATATAACAAAAAAATTGAAGACAATAAAGGAGAACAAAAAAATTATAGATCTGGCCTGCTTATCCACGTGGCGCCTCTGCTTCCGGTGACCGTGGCTCGGTTCTTAGGAATTCGTACTGCTGGCAATTGCCGTGGACGCCGCCACTAATTTGCGGTCTTCAGAAAAACTCTGGCAGGGTGGTCGTCACCCCTAACCGAGAACCTGACTGGCTTTGTTGCTTCAGCCCCTACCCAAAAAACGCCTGTAAAGCACGTGCCCTTATTAATAATAGCCGGACACGTGTCTTTACAAAAATGATGTTGGGTTTAATCACTTACTCTGGTATTTGAGCGTGTATAGCCGATTATTGTTGCTCGCCCTCGCCTTGTGCCGGTGTCGTCAATCCCTCATAGGGCGGTTATTGGAGGACACATTTTAAATCCCGGAAACCGGTTGGCGATAAGCCCAAAGAAAACCGTGTACCTCCTGACACTTTCACACTCGAAGAGAGTCGGCTACCTTCTGCCTTCATTCCAGCGCCTCATGGCCGAATCACAATTATACGCAGACCGGAAACGCCTACGTTGACGGTCCGTGAGCGCAATTAAAAATTAAGACAGTTTTCGTCGGAGTCAGAACCGACCCGTTACAAAAGTATTAGTGGCAGCTCTGTTTTAATATCATTAGTGTTTCTTGTAAACGAGGTTACGATACAAAATGTGCTGATTTTTGTAGTTAGTTTGATTTTGAAGGACATATAGCAACAAGTGGTGGATTTAAAAGAAACACGGGCCAAATATTCTGTTTAAGAAAACACAGTGTTTCAAATAAAACTACTCACATCACGATTTCCAGTTATATTTCTGTAGAAAATTACATAATAATGCCAAATTATAACAATTTTACATGTCTAATTAGTATACTCAGAATTAACTTAGTCGAAGTCGAAGTCAAGCTTTAACACGGTCATAACACAAGGAGTGATTGGTTTCAATTAATCATCCACGCCAACACATGACAACTCGTTCATTAACCAATCCATACGAATGTTTAATTATATTACATAAGAGTTAAAAACCATAATCCCGCCGCTGAGATTTAAACTTAAAGTGAAACAGTAGTTATGGTCAGATATTTTTTATTCTATAGATGAGTTCTTCAATAAATCTTAAATGGAATTTATAAATTTTTGATTGTATTTTGTGACTTCGCTTAATTTTAATTGTAGTTTATGTACACGTATGTTGAGGTCTAAGATGAAATCCATGTCTCCATTGCAATGTACAACACTAACAGTATCGAGTACACACTAAATATTATTATTATTGTTTAATATTTACTCCGGCATCTACAAAAAAAAAATATTTATTCGGAATAATTTTGTATCGTGTCATACTCATCATTATCACAAATTAAGCCAATTACAGTGTACTATACGTCAAATTTCGGCGTGAATGTTTTCAATATTACCTCGGCCTGAAATTACACCGGCAATTCGTGTTTCATATACACCACTAAATATAGATTAACCCAGTTTCGCAAAGACGTACCTTTCTGCGTATTATTTTAGGAAGAGGATTATTATTTTAACCATAACCCTCGCAAACTGTTATTATTCTTAATCCGTGTTATTAATTTCTGTCGTTGTGCGCGATCCTATTGTGCATGCAGGAAAAACAATAACGCAACTATAGACTTGTGCCTGTGGAGTTGCGAACAAAGAATTCAATTACTCTGCGAAGCATGCAATTTATTTATGCAGAATTTCGTGTAAACTCGTTTTATTTGTTTATTTTTCTAAAACTAATAATGAACAACAAAGTAATTTTAATGAAAAGCCTGTTATACTTTATATTCAAAATGGTAAATAAAAGTTTTGTACAAAATTTTTCGAATAGGTCGATTTCTAATTTTGAAAATACACATTTGGGCAAAATACATTTTTTGTAGCAAAACCGATTCACACGGCCTGAACTACAAACTGGTATGTGAATCATTAGCGATTCACGCGGCCTCAGGTGTTGTCTAAGTGTGAATCGTATATGATTCACACGGCAGTCAACGTGTTAATGTTGGATAATATAAATTACTCATTCGTGAGCTGATAACCCCATAATAATGCGCGATTTTCCGTAGTTACAACTTAGTACAACGTTTATTTGAGTAATCAAAACGACTAGCGATTATACGAACCTTTGTATTATCGCTTATACAAAGGTTCATATGAGTTGTTTATTTTGAAAGTGGCTTAAGTCCATTTTCATCTTTTATCAAGTTGGCACTTGTGACATTTATAATATATGCTGAACTGTCAAAAAAATAAATCGGTATTGAAATATACTAAGTACATTTGAAAATTTTATATCACGTACATTTTCAAAATAATATAAATACTGAAAATCCTAATTTTTAAAGTGACCTAAGTCCACTTTTTATTAACGATGTCAAAAAGTACGGCCCAAAATGTTGAAAGCAGTGATGAAGGTAATTTAAATTACGTTTTGATATTAAATTGAAATTTAAAAAATAATATTTAATTTAAAGAAATTATTAAACCCATGGGAAAGGATAAAATAAGATTTCTTGATTCTGAAAGTGAAGAGGAATTAAACTCATACAACAGATTTAAAAAAAAGATGGAGAATTTTAGAAGTTCATTCTTCAACAGAGGAAGAGGAAGTAATTGAGAATGAGAATTTACAAAACAGCACCTTCACAGAAGGATTCAGAGAACACAGAAGTGGTACTTATATTCAGAAAATTCGTAAAATTAAACGGAATTCAGGGAAAAGATACGATACACAATCGGGAAAAATTATTCCTGCCAAAGTTTTTCAAAATGAAGATTGCCAATGCCGAAAAGACTGCTTGAAAAATTTAAATGAAACAGAAAGAAAACGTATTTTCGAAATGTTTTGGAACTTAGGAGACTTTAATAAGCAAAATATATTGCTATACGAAGCGACCGGACGCAGTGTTGTAAAAAGAAGACGTCAGAAAAACGGAAAAGGCTCATGTAGAAATGAGAGTTTTACATATTGGCTAAATTCTAAGACAGGCAAAGTTGCTGTTTGTAAAAAAATATTTTTAGATACTTTTCAAATAAGCGAAGGACGAATGAAACGTGTATTAAAATCTAAAAATGTTGGCAACGATTTACGTGGGCGTTTGCCTGGATCGTCGAGAAAAATATGTGATGAAGCAAATATGATTGTTCAAAACCATATTAACAGTTTCCCGAAATTTGAATCCCATTATACCAGGGACCATAATCCCGACAGAAAATATCTTCATCCTGAAGTGACTATAAAAAAAATATTTAATTTTTATGAGCTTCACTGTGTAGAAAATAATTTAAAAGCAGTTAATGAATGGACTTAAGAAAAATATTCAAAAAGCATTTTAATCTACATTTCCACCAACCACGCAAAGACACATGTCAAAGATGTGATCTATTAAACATTAAAGTCAAAGCATCAGAAAACCATGAAGAACATAAAAAAACTTATGGAAGAACATGATATTCATTTGAAGCTAGAATAATCGGCTAGAAATGCGTTAATACAAGATCAAGAGCGAGTATCAAATAATCCATCTCATTATTTTGGCTTTTCATTCGATTTGCAGAAAGCGTTACCATTCCCAAAGTTAACTACTTTAGTAGCTTATTATAAATGAAACATGTATATTTTAAATTTAGGCATACACAATTTCCACAACGATAATGTAAACATGTACGTTTGGGATGAAACAAAAGCTTCTAGAGGTTCCCTAGAAGTGGCTTCATGCCTCTTGAGACACCAAAAAACCCTGAAAGGTGAAAAACTCATCATTGCATATAGTGACATGTGTGGAGGACTAAACAGAAACATCAAAATATCTTTAATGATATTAAAGGTTAAAAATTCTATCGATGGGAAATGATGTGGAAATCATAGACCACAAATTTTTAATATCAGGGCATTCATTTTCACCTAATGACAGAGATTTTGGCGTTATAGAAATGTCGTTAAAAATAAACCAGTTATTGTATGTGCCACAAGATTATTATAATATAATTAAAAAATATAGAAAAGGTAATACTTTCATACTAAATGAAATGAAACAAGAGGATTTTATATCAACAAGACTCTTGGAAAAAGCATTTTTCAAAAGATCCAAAAATACCAACGGAGAAAAAATAAAATGGCTTCAAATATGCTGGATGCGATTTTTAAGAAATGAACCCTATAAAATTTCATACAAAACAACCATGGATGAGAACGCAGAATTTAAAATTCTTGATTTATTGCCACGTCGGGGTATATCTAAAAAATTAGGGAATATTGTATTGCCATCGTTATATAAAAGTATAAGAAGCATCACATCACTAAAATACCGACACATGATGGACTTATTGCGGTATATACCTGCGGAACACCATAACTACTTCAAATCACTCCCGCATACTGATAATGTTAACGAATAACTTGTTACTAAATTTATTTCTATTATCTAAAAATATAATTTAAATGTTTTTTTTTCTATTTTTTAAGCTATATGTATCGGACTTAAGCTCTGTTACTTTATGTAACAAAACAAATTTTTATTTTGAAAGTGACCTAAGTCCTTTTAAGGTAAGCAAGGTCATATTATACACTTAATAATAGCGACTTTTTAATAGGATGTATAAAATTAAATCCCTTAAATGCGATTTAACATTGCAAGTCAACCATATATCTTACGTATATTTTTAATTTTGTAAAAACGCAAAACCTTAAGTATTTCAAATTAAAGATAAATGGACTTAAGTCACTTTCAAAATGAACGGCTCATATAATCGCATCATTAAAATCTTCCTCATCCTTAAAAATATAAGCAAAAGACTATTAATCGACCAAATGTATATAATAATTGTACTTTCAATAATAATTATTATTAAATTTATTTAAATTTATATTAAATTTAAGTTTTCTGCGTACTTTATTGTAATCAATTAATTTTATTCATAAAATAATCTACTTTTTTTCAACTCGACATGTTTCAGGCAATACGTCTCGTATAATCGATTATTTTCGATTGTCTAGTTGTACAAGTTACGAATATACCCTACGGTATGTCGTCGTTTAATAATATACTATTACTCTGCTATGATACGTATACCAATAAACAAATAAACGAATTTATTTATTTTATTTCTTTGCGTTTTATATTCATTCGAAATACGATTGTCCGCTTTAATTTACTGTAATTTTAATGTGAGGATGCCAGAACCTTTTTTGTAAATCGCACGCAGCGAAGAGGACATCCGTCCTTTGGAATTTTCGACGAAATATTTATCCCTGGAACAATTCAATTGGAAAGTAATCTCCACGCTTGTAAAAAACACATGAGCCTCCTCCTCTTTTACATTTATCCTCAGATTCTTATGTGTGTCCCATTTGGACGCAATTCGGTTGAATGTAAAGATTGAATAAATATCGTTGATTGCGCAAATCTCAAATACGGATCCTTGAAATCTTTCAGATCTTCTTTAAGCAAGAGGATTTTGTAGAATATTTCATCGAAATATGTAAGTAGTCTAGTCTTTAGATATTTCGATTTTTAATTAAATACTTTACATGATAATAGCTCATTTAGAAGTTCATTAAACAAAAATGGATTTTTCTTCTTCTTTTAAAGTAGAGTTCTTCTTTTCGTTTTTATGTCCAGTTCCTACTGATGTTAGTTTATGATCTATTAGAAGCTTTAACATTAGGTCATAATTTGTATACCAGTTGTTGAACGTTAAATTTCGGTGTGTACCTGATACTTCATTGATCATTCGTTGAACAATATCTGTTGGACTATTGCTGATATTATCGGGACCTTCAGGTTGCTTACCCACTTATACCTCGGCATTAATCACATAATATGTCTTTGCGTTCACTAATGCTTGAACCTTGATTCCATTTTTCGCAGGTTTATTTGGGATGTACTGGCAGAAAAAAACAGCGACCTCTGAATGATTTTATTTTCCCATCCACCGTTAGGTACTCGCTTAGAGAGTATGCAGGCTGACAATGATTCACGAACATAACAAAAATTCCACGAATAGAGGCTAATTATCAATCTACCGCCTCTTTTGCCTGTTCTATATGTTATCATATCTCAAGCAAGTCAGAATGAATTCAAATCTAAATTAAGTCATTGTGGAGCGAAATATATCTATACCCGGAGCATCAGTTACCCATAAAAGTGTCAGATTTTTATGATTAGATCAAAAAACTCCTCCTAAATAAAGCAAACCTATAAGCGATTTTAGTTCACAAACATTTGTTTCGCCGACAGAATAGTTATTTTTGTAAGAAGATGCCTTTTCTACGATTTTCTTATTGGTATATATTGAAATACACTACTTAACCTATACTTTCTGTCGTCAGGATGCCGGACATGGCAGCCGTCCCTGGCGAAGAGGATAAGATCTGTAGTTATTGCAATAAGAAAGTAGTCGATAGGGTTTTGTGTACAAAGTGCGCGAATGTGTATCACCCAAGCTGTATGGCCCTATCGGCGTAAAGGATGCAAGCCACCTGCATTCATGAAGTGGAGGATCTTGCACATAATGGCTTCGAAAGTGAGGCTAAGTTTCAAGTACATACAATTGAACACCTCACTAATGAAATAGGCTTTTTAAAGCGTATAATAATCGAACGGGAAGACAAAAACTCTCTCTTAGTAGATAACAATCTCCTCCTTAAAGATAAGATAAATTACTTAACTGTGCAAGATATACCAAGAAGCAAACCAAAACAACTTAAGCAAGTCCCACAGAAACTGGCTGAACCACAGGAATCTGTAAAATTCAACACAGCTAAGGGAAACAAATCACAGATGGCGACACACAGGCCTTCAACTACGGAAAACCACACAATAAATCCACCTAACACAAATGCACTAGATTTAACAAATGATAACCAGGATCCTGACTGGGCAACCGTGGTTGGTCGTAAACAAAAGAGTAAAACAACCAGCGCGAAGACAGATGAAAAACGTCGCCCCAATAAAAACCATGTTTTTGGTACTTCCAAGAGCGCAAACTTTACTATAAAAGGTATCCCGAAGAGGATGTTCGTCTTCGTAGGGAAAGTCTCCAAAGAATGCACAAAACATGATGTCACCCACCACGTTCAGCAACTTCTTGGACATAACAACTTCGAAACGAAAAAGATCAATTCCATACATGGAACAAATTGCTACAAATTAGTAGTTCAGCAAGAAGACCACAAGTGTGTGGTTGATCCGGAGAATTGGCCGGAAGGAATCAAGCTAAATCGCTACCACTTCAGGCCAAATGTGCAACCTTATAGCAATTCCTTATATAATTCCCTACGTAAAATCAATCGACCTAAGAGCACTGACACATCTCCTACCACCAACGATTGACTAGTACTAAAACATAGCGTAGATATTAACAACCCAATACATTTGTTCTTCCAAAATGTCCAAAGTGTACGAAATAAGATCCTCGAAACTCAAGCGTTACTAAAGCATTATCGGGACAAATTCTCCATATTATGCCTATGCGAACATTGGCTGTCCCCCAACGAAATGAATGCTCTACACATCATTGATTTCCAAGTTGCTAGTCACTACTCGCGAGTCAACTATAAAGGTGGTGGTATGGTCATTCTAATGAAGAAAAATATGGAATTTCGAAAGACAAACGAACATCTATTATCAAGTGAAAAACACGGCGAAGTCTGTGCAATATTCCTGCCAAAAATTAAAACATATATAGTGTGCGTCTATCGTTCGCCTGCTGGAGAACCTTTCTGGAAATAATGGCAAATGTTTTAGATTCTATAAACTGTTTCCGAAATAGGGTAATTATCGCAGGAGACTTTAATGTCAATTTCTTATCAAATGAGCAAGACAAAGTAATGTTATGCGACCTGTTCCACAGTTATGGTCTAGGTCCTCGTGTAACTTTTCCAACTAGAATGAATAGAACTCTGGACAACGTGGTAACAAATTTCGTTATTGACTCTCAAATATCGCCTGTTAAGTTTTTATCCGACCATCTAGGAATTGCATTGTCCTTTCCGGGGAATACCGAATTATTAACGAAATCAAAACAAGTTTTTGGCCGTCCTGTAACACCTTTGGGAAAATTCAAACTTTATCACAAACTTGACAACTTTGACTGGTCTTTCGGGAATAATAGCATTTATAAAATTAATGATAAATTTGATTACCTTATCTTATGTCTACAGGAAATGATCAATGCGTGTTTTCCGGAAAGGAGGAGGCAATGTGAAAACACATACTCTCTTAGAGATAACTGGTTCAATAAGTCTCTAAAACAAATGCGTGAAACGCTACATTTAATACATGATGCGTACTTATCAAATTCCAATGACGTGTTAAAAAAATTGTATAACGAATATCGTAAAAAATATAGAACGGCGTTAAGAAATGCCAGAGTGCTAAGTGTTGAGTCCTATTTGAAAAATAGCCAAAATATTGGTAAAGCCAGCTGGAATATCATAAACGATAATAGACCTGACAAAGTATACAAGAAGATTTCTAGTACTTTATCTTGCTCAGATTTTAATGCATTATTTGTGCATAGTGTTATTGAAATTTTAAGTCAGTTACCAACCGCCCAAACTGACCCTGCAGTCTTAATGTGTGGCAAAAGTAGATTGCAAAATGTCACTAAATACGATACATACTTTAAGTTTAGTGAAGTATCTTGCGTCACTGTAAGAGATACGATCAGTAAGCTAAAGAATACTAGTAGTAGGGATATCTTCGGAATGCGAACAGATATGCTAAAAACAATTAGAGACTTAATATGTAGTCCTTTAACGTCTTTAATAAATCAGTGTACGAGATTCGGAATTTTTCCTATCCTGAAGATTGCCAGAGTAGTCCCAATATTCAAGAAGGGTGATGTGAATGAACCAAATAATTACCGGCCAATATCCATCTTGCCCATAATTTCCAAAATACTTGAGCGAATACTATGTGATTAACTGACCAGCTATTTCGAGGTAAATTACTTATTTACAATCTCACAGTTTGGGATTCGCAAGAACAAATCCACCACAGATGCCATTGCTCAATTTACAGATATAGTCCTCAACTGTTTTGAAAAAGGAGAATATCTGGGAGCTTCCTTCTTAGATCTTAGCAAGGCATTTGACTCAGTTAACCATGAAATTCTCATTCGGAAATTATACGCCTATAATATTCTACCAGAAAGTGTAAGGCTTCTTATGTCATACCTGAGCAATAGAAACCAATGTGTAAGTTTAAAAGGGGTGATGTCCAATGCCCTTAACATAGCCCAGGGTGTACTACAAGGTTCTATCCTGGGACCTTTGCTTTTTCTCATATATGTCAATGATCTACCTAAAAACATCGATGGTGGCTCAATTCTATTTGCAGATGACACAACTTTTTTTTCACAAGCTCGCTCACTAAATGAAGCTCTATCCAAAAACATACTAGATATAAGTAAAGTTGAGCTATGGTTCAATAGCAACAGGTTATTACTGAATAAGGAATAAACCGTGCCCTTGAACTTTAGTTTGCGCCCACTAGATGATAACGTAACGTCCACAACCTTTCTGGGAATAGTTATAGACTCAAAACTGAACTGGACAGTCCACTGCGCTGTGCTTGTCAACAAACTCAACAAAAATATCTTTGTCTTACGAAATTTGTATAATCGTGTCTCGCTTCCAATACTCCTGATGGCCTATCATGCACTGATTCAATCCCATGCATCATATGGTATCTTGCTTTGGGGTAGCTCAGGTGGCGCAAGACGTGTGTTCGCGGCCTAGCGATGGGCTGTGCGCGTCATTTCGGGAATCCGCTATCGTGATGACTGTAAGCACTTTTTCATCAAAGATGGCTTATTGACGGTTCCAAGCATGTATATATTTAACTGTTTACTGTATATCAAAGAAAATTCCTCAAAGCATACAACCCATGAAGATACACATAAACATGACACTAATACACATAAGACAAACTACAGGTATGAAATAAAAAGGCTCGTAAAATCACAGAAAGATTATTGATATTTTGCGACGAAATTATTTAACCATATACCACCCAATATAAGGAAGTTGCCAACAGATTCTATCAAACGCCAGCTAAAAGAATATCTAATCGCTCTACACTCTACTCAACCGATGAATTCTGTGCCGCAAAACTATCTATAGTGTAACAATACTGACTGTTATTATACATGTAGCAAAACTGCCTTATTCTGTAAACCTGACATATGTAAAAAAAATGTAAAGTTTTTTATTTTTTAGAAACATGATATTATTTATTTTCGTCATGGATACAATCTATGAAAAGCAACTCATATCTCCCTAGGGAGATGTCAATTTTTTCACCCTCAATCACATTTTTTTCTCCTTCAACCTTATGACCACTTGACAAATAGATCGTACAATTGACAAATTTTCCATTCAAGACGGTACTTGAAGATGAGCAATTTTGCGTCTGCTCATGGCCTCCACTGCCACTAGCAGATGCCGACGATCTTACTTTTTCAGTCTCTTCCAGTCCAGCAATCACGCGTGATATTTTATTCTTGGATGCCATGCTGTCTGCCAAGTAGCCTTCCGCTACTGTAGAGCTTTTCCATCCACCCAGACGCTTCAGATTGGTCATACTTACTCCTCCATCTGCTGCCAAAGTTGCAGATGTTCGTCTTAAACAGTGACCTGTGAAAGATTTCGGATTCGGCAAACCCAAGTAGACAGCATTTTTTACGGAATTCTGCCAAATGTGTTTTTTCCAACAGGTTGCACTGTACATTTTCTGTTTCTGTACGATAAAAAAAACCTTGAGACTCCTGCAGGACGCAAACACATGTATTCTCTGATAAGCGACAACGCATTCAGTCTCTCCTCTTCAACTATAGTGAAGGATCTCTTTGCTAATGTTTTAGTGTCCGGAATCTGCACCACAATTACCGAACCCCTGTCACTGATGTCTCCAATTTGCATTTTGACCAATTCGTCAGTTCTGCAAGCGCCAAACATACCCATAATTACTACCACTTTAAACAACAAATTTGTGTCATTCGGTGCTTCTCGTAAAAACATATCAACCTGTTCACGCGTCAAGACCTCAGACTTCTTGGGTTCATATCCTTTGTTTTTTCTTTTAAGGAATGTTTCCAATTCGTGGTAATTTGAAATATCAATGCCATCTCTCAATAATAACATAGATTTAATCATCGAAAGCTTGCTCCACAACGTATTCGGACTAAACGAATTTGACAAATCTTGAAAATATGCCAACATTACAGTTACACTTATAACTGTGACATCATTTTTTAACATCCACTCATGCAATCGATCATATTCTTATTTTTATTCTACCAATAATTCACGGGCTTTTTTGGCTTTTTCATTTACATTTTGAGGAATAATACCTTCTGCCATTTGTAACGGTCCGAAAACGTCTTTGGTAGAAACTGCATTTTAATAATTAATTGGCGTATAGACCTGCACTGTAGACAACCGTACTCGCACTTTTTTGTTGTGGTGACGCGTTTCCCATGTGTGCGATTTTTAAATTCGCCGGCGAGGCGCCGCCATCGAGGCAGAACTCAGCTACCTCGCGTAAAGTACGGAGGTGCTAGAAGAACCGTTGAAATAGGTGTAACACCATCCGGTTTCCGGGATAATCAACGGGGACTCAGTTAACCACCCTTGAGGGGATTGAGGCACCAGGTACAGGGCAAAGGACTTCCAAACGCTCATAACACCTGAGTAAGTAGTTAAGCCCGATATTTCTTTTCCTTTTCGTGAAGCCACGTGTCCGGCCATTGTTACTAAGGCCATGTGCTTTGCAGGCGTTTTGTTACGGGCTAAGTAGCTCGGCCAAACCATTCTTGGCTGGAGGCCGCGATCATCTTGGCTGGAGGCCGGAATCGAGCGCTAGGCGTCCACGACGCAAACCGCCGCCCTTCCGGAGCTGTAGCCAGCCGCCAGCGAAGACCACCAGGAACACAGGCCAGATATCCAGAGATATATATATATAGATATTGATACATTTTTTATGTGGTCTCAATTGAGCCAGACCTCCGTTTAATTCCTTATTGACATATCGTTTATTCTTTTGTGTAAGAGTTGCGTTTACGTGTTGCGTGCCGTACGTGCTTTGCGCTCGTGTAAGAGAAAGTCGCTCCGTCGGCCCTTTGAATCGCGCGACTACGAGCTTGCTATATTCGGCCGAATAGAGTGAACCCTGCGTGAAAGGGTTGCGTGCGGAGGTATTTATTTCAGGAGCGCAGACACGGTGTCCGTCGTTTGTGTGAATAAACGCCGATATTTTACACTACAAGACTCACACCTGTTATTTTTTGTTCCCCCCACGTTTTCTCGATCGGGCATTTATTTCAGTTTCAGTTTTTTTAATTCTCACTGCGAGATTTAAATCTGGTGGTGTTGGCGCCAAATGGTCAGCGTTGTGACAGTTCGTGATTTCTGAACTTCGCTGACTGACTGTCTGCCGTCCACCCACGCAGGTAGGGTGGAGCCACCCTTTGCGACGAAGTAGCAACGAGATTAAAATTACGTGGAGCCTTTTTTTTAACCCCCCCCCCCCCCACTCTCTGACACCGAGAGCCTGGCCCTCGTCACTACTTCGAAGGGACCCTCCACTCGCTCCACGGCCTAACGCGCTGATTGCCCTTCAGGTACGTCACATTTTTATTATGACTTTTATATACTGTCAAACAACTCATAGCAACCTCGGAAATAAACATTGTGGATCGATACAATACTTTTTACCTATATGTTTCTAAAACATAAAATATTGTATGCACCACGGGAGATATGGATGTTTTTTACCCTCGGTTGACTTACAAACCTCGGGCCAAAGGCCCTCGGTTTGAATCCTGTCAACCTTAGGAAAAAAACATCCATATCTCCTTTAATGCATAAATATCTATTCTAACATGCAAATGAATATTATTATTATTATTATTATTATTATTATAAATGTTTTCTAACATACGTTGATCGAAAAACAGTTGCCAACATTTAATAGGAGTCTTGGTATATTTCGCATAGGATTGCACACATCCCATGGGGACTATTATAACATTTTCTGACCTTGTACGAACACACGTGGCACGTGATTGAGCATTCCATTTTGTTTTGTCTTTTCCATAGTATTATATATTCTTAAGGGAAGGACGTTTTTCAGTAGATATAGATGTAGTAGCTTCATTTATATTACAAGGATCATTTTCGTCTACTTCTAAATAGTCAGCATTGTCTCTTGGATCAGTGGTTTCATCCATTTGTACATATCGTTCTTCTACATTGCCCTCATGTCCCTCCTGATCTGTGTCCATTTCATGATCGCTCAAGCTAACATTATCTTCCTTATCCTCATTTTCGGTACCAATATCTGCTTCATCTTCCGAGTTTTACAGATTCCCAAAGAGCTAGGAGGCGTTTTTGTTCTTCCTCATAAAATGACATTTTTCTAGACACAAAATTTATATAGAATAATGAATAAATAATGAGTAAGTTATAAATTATCTACAGCGCTTACCTATTGTAAAATTGTTACGTTATACCTAAGGTGGGGTGTGACAAACCCCAACACACATAAAACGCGTGCCAACTGAACACTTCATCAGCCACAGTGGTACTAACTAATCTCGTGTGAGCTTTGGTTAATGCTTAGAAGGTACTGAGACTCACCGGCACATAACCTACAAATCTTCTACATGGTAGCTGTTTAAATATGACTGGGGTTTGTGACACCCTACCTTAGTGATGGTTAAACGTTTTCGTACTTGTCTTTCACGGGTTTCTGTCTGTATTTGTTTTTTTCCTGCTTTTATTTGGTGGTGTTTTTGTCAATTTTGGTTCAAAGGAATCCATTCTGCCCTGAAAATAACAACTGCTGATGAACATGTGAGGACCGCGCAGCATGTGAGACGCCACGTGATACTTTCCCATACGTTCATTGGTTAAAATGGAATTTGTATCTAAATGACTGCTGGAGTTGCCGGATTTTAAATTTAATCGGGATTTTTTAAGCACAAAAACAAAGCATTAGGTGGGTTTGGAAAGGAAATGGTCGTTCCAATACTTGGAAGATGCATTAAACTACCGACTGCCTGTAATAACGCATATATTGTATTTTTTTTACTTGCCTGGTCTTGCATCTATACGAATCATATAACGAGTGAGTCAGGTGAATGTTCTTGCATTTTAAGAAAATAACGAAAGTTTTAGTTTAATAAAAATCTAATAAAATTAAAAAAAACTTAATTAGACTGGTTTCGTATTATGGAGATTTTAGTATCAAGAATTAGATCATGCATGGGGTGACGTTATAACAGTGTTCTGATGCTTAGTCGGAATAAATTGTTCGCAGAATCTTAGTTGAATTAGTTTTACAACCAATCATAACTGCATTAGTAGTTTAATGCGGAATTAGAGGCAAATTGGTTTTCTCTTTAATTAATTAACGTTTTCGAGATTAGGTTGTACATGGCTTGTATTAAATTATCCCCGGATCACTCGCAAAACCTGTCGCAGCGTCTGGCATATTTTCCATCCCTGATATGCACTTGTGATTTACTGGATATTCAATAGAGGGTCACGTAATTTCCAATTATTCCTGATTTTATGATTTAGGACTGCAGTCTCAGTCTTTAAGCGAAACTATGTGATAAATACGGCGGCAATGGTCCCATCCGGACAGATATATAACAGAGGCTAAATAGGATCGTGCAATTAACCCTGATCTAGTGACATTATTCCGCTGACGCGATAACAATGTTAAAACTTTCGGGTGACGCAAACTGCCGCCCTGCAGGATTCGAGCCTATTTAAATGTATAGCGGGTGAGCAGGGCTACACAAAACGAAATCGCATTATCACATATTTAGCGAGTTAACACGTCTGCTAAGTCCTGATTGAAGTGGCCGATAACGCGTACAAATTTCCTGCTGGTGTGGTTAGCAGAAATGGGATTTTCGCGTGGAGAATGTGATTACGTCGAGCCGATCGTTATCAGGTGGGCCGAGGCCATTTGTTAATTCACCCTGCGAAAAATGCGATCAACCCTTGATTAGGTTAATGATGGAAAAATTCTAAGGAGTGATGAGTAATCGTGAGAACTCTTTGCGACGCGCAGGCTGCATCTACAGGCGTTTTACGTATGTGCAAGATTTCACACAAAATTTAAATGAAATAAATTTCTTGTGAAGTCGCTTTAAGTGGCGCACTGTTTGTAGAGAATGCGGTAATATAATATTATTATTTTTAGTTTAGCATCATTAAATTACTGCGTGATTTTGGCGAATTTCTACGTTATTAGACAAGTAAATTATATATAGAATATGTTTATTTTAATAATGAGTATACATATTATTAGTACATACTTGGTTATAATTGTGTTTTTATTATTAAAAAGGGCTATCGGCCGAAGCCTTTCTGCCCGCGAACTTTTGATAATTTGGTGAATATGACAAATGGGTAATAAGTGATAGTGATAAGTGTATGAGATGTATGGGAGGTGTGTAGGCGATTCTATTCGCAGTCTGTGTTTGATGATTCTTCCAGTTCTTTTTCGTACAGGGTTTTGGAGGGGTGTTTGACCTTAGAGCGTTCTGGGTGGTCCCGGGTGGTTGCGTATGGAGATATGGCTTCTGGGTTGTGGGGCTTAGTTTGGATTTTGTGGAATATTTCTTTATGGCGAATGTGTATTGGTAGGATGTTGGTGGTGTTGTAAAGGGATTCATTATTGATTTTGTGGAGAGGATTATTTGGATTTCTGATTTTGATGATGGTTCGCAGTGCTGCGCGTTCTGCAACTTCTACATTTTTAATGGGAGGTAAAGGATGGAGCAATAATAGAGGACGGGTCGACAAATAGATTTATAAATTTGGACAGCATTTTTGGTAGATGTTCCTTGTCGTCTATATGTTAGGTTCCTGAATGTTTTTGCTATAGTTTTCGTAACATGTTTGGCGTTCTTTGTATGTTGGTAGAAGTTTAATTTGTGATCTATTGTGATGCCGAGATATTTGCACGAGCTTTGTGGGAAGATTTGGGTGTTGTCAATTTGAATGGAGGGAGAATTGGGTAGAATTTTGTAGAAGGGAATCATGAATTGAAATTTGTTAGGGTCGGTGTGAAGACGCCATACGTTGAACCAGGCTTGGGTTTTATCCATTTGGAGTTGAAGGATTGCGACAGTCGATGGGATGTTGGTGGAATGAGACACCAGAGCTGTGTCGTCGGCATATTGAATGATGGAGGAGTAGGGGTTAAAGTGTATGCAGTCGCTAATGCATATATCATGACAGTAGGTATTGTAGTGGTAGGGAGATAGTGGGGAGCCTTGTGGGATGCCTTGTTCGATTTTTATCGCTGATGAAAAGAAATTTTTGTGTTTTACTCTAGCAGAGCGGTTTTGGAGAAAGGGGTTTGTTAAGGCAAGTAAGTAGTTAGGATTTCCTAATTTGTAAAGCTTGAAGAGGAGTCCCTTGTGCCAGACGGAGTCAATTGCGCGATGGATGTCAAGGAAGAGGGTTGCGGATTTTTTGCCTTTTAGGTAGGCTGCTTGAAGATTTGAGGTGAGTATAGTAAGTGGGTGGGAAGTGGATTTGTTTTGCGAGAAACCGAATTGGTATGAGGGGATTTTGTGGCCAATCGCTTGCTGAAGTTTATGTTTGATGTGGGACTCTAGGATTTTCCTGATTACGGGGAGTAGCGTAATAGGTCTGTAGTTTCCGGATAGTGTGGAGTCAAGGTATTTTTTAGGAATGCAGATAATTATGCCATTTTTAAAGTATGGAGGAAAGGTTTGGGTGTATATGCAGTGGTTGATAATTTTGATGATATGTGTATGGATTGTGGGATCAATTTGTTTGAGTATCAGTCAAGGAATATTATCGTGGCCCAGTGCAGGGTTTCTTGCTGATGTGACCAGGTTGTAATATTGATCCTCAGTTATGAGCGCATCGGGTGGGGAATCAATGGTAAATGCAAAGTGTTGTTCGTACCAGTCATTGACATCCATTAATTTCGTTAGATTGTAGGCAACGTTGGAATCGAATTTGAAGAATTTTCTGTAGTTTTCAGCGAATATGTTTGCAATTTGTTGGTCGTCTGTGCATTTCTGATTTGTTGCAGGGTTTACGATACCATGTCATTTTTATCTGGGCGGTTATATTTTAAAAGTTTCTTTATTTGTGTCCAAAACTGCTTGCCTTTAAATTCATTGATTTCTTCGCAAGCCCTTATCCATTTGTCTTCTCAGTATTGTTGAATAAGTGTTCTAATATTCTTGTTTAGGTCGTTGAATACCTTTTTTAGCGGTGGATCTTCAAAGAGTTTAATGTCTCGGTATATCTGTCGTTTCTGTATTAATAGGTAAAGGATACACGGGGGAAGAGGGTTATTGTAGTATGAGGTAATTTTTTTGGGAGAGTTGCGCTGTATTCAGTTGGATAGGTATTTTCAAAGTTATGATTGGATTCTTCTGTGATGATAGGATTCTGGCTGATGTATTTGTCATCTCTACATTGAGGGATTCTATGTTGAATTTGTTGAATTGGGTTCTGGTTTCAGGAGTGATCTGAGCAAGCTGTATGGGTAAGTTGATTTCAAATTCCAGGGACAAGTGGTTCGAGCAGATGTCAGGGAAAGCCGCAAGGTTTAATATGAGATTTTTTAGATTTGAGGTACATAGGATTACATCCGGTGTTGTGCTTGGATTGTTCGCCGTGATAAAAGTGGGAGGAGTGGGTATTTTCACGAAACTGGAGTTATACAGGAATGTCGCTAGGTGTCTTTTTTTGGTTGGGTTTAGGTTAAAATCTCCTATTACAATAGAGTAGTCATATTGCGCGGCTTTTATGAAGATACCGTCGTCAATTCTGCTATGTGGATGTATGTAGACTTGTAGAATATGGAGAAGTGAGTTTTAGAATTGTATCGTATAGTGTAAGTACTCGTTTAAGGGTTCGTTGATTACTGGTGAATTTGCTTTGCCTAGTTTGATTGAAGGATGCATAAGCACCGCAGAACCTCTTCTGTGGTTGTGATTAGCAACTGTTGCAGGGATTTGGATTGAAGACCAATTGCGGAACGATATCGGGAGAGGCGACTTGGTTTCAATGAACATGGCGCAGTGAACGGGATTTGTAGAGAGGTAGTTTAGGATAAGGTGGAATTTGTTGAGGAAGGAGTTAATGTTGAGATAAAGAATGCTTATAGGAGCCATTACGTACCAGCAGTAGAGTCGGAGATGTGTATTTGGACACCGTCCATGGAAGCGATAGCTTGGGGCGCGTCTATGTGTTGGGTGTCGAACATGATGATGAAGATGCGGTTATCTGAGAATGATACTACTGTATCTACGCTGTACGAGTCCAAAAATCTAAACTAATACCCTATTGCTAATAACATTACAGGAAATCCACTTCTTGAGCGAAGTTTATTAGCGCCTTGGAAGACAATACTGTAACTTGAGATGGATTGCCACCATACCTGCTAAAACAGTCTGCCTGGTTGCTGGTTGTAGCTAATGCTTCGCTCTTACATAATATGTCTTGAACTAGAGCTAATAGTAATACATATAATCTACAAAAGGTGTGATCACTTTGCCGACCTTGTGAAGATGAGAAGTTTCTTATTGAAACATCTGTGACTAATCTCATCTGAAGTTTTGAGAGGCATAGAGCAGTATGGCCTGCCTGAGGATATGTCAATAAAATAATTGATTATTTTTGATCTGTACTTTTCAGTTCACTGTCTTGCACTGTTTTTCCCTTTATTGGATATCAGTTCTTCAGTGTACTTTTAACCTTCCAGTAGTCGCGCTAAAATATGTACCATGAGTAGTCGCAACGGTCTCTGAGACCGGGATTTTTTTAAAGCAAAATTAGCAAAAAATAAAAAAAAATGTAAATAGCACAGGAAGGGTGATTATTACTTATTATTAGAGATAGGATAGTTAGGAAAAATGAAACATCAAAAAATGTAGGCAAAAAGGCAAAAAAAGTGACCTAAAAGGCAAAAGAGAAGGCCAAAAAGGCAAAATAAAAAAAACGCAAGAAATACAAAAATAGTGCACAAAAACACAATACCGTATGGCCGAAGAGAAACTAAAAACACATCTAGAGAACTGTAAAAAATGAAACAACATATTTAAATAATCAACTTTTTATTGGTACCATGTAAAATGTTAATAATTATTAAATAAAAATGAATAATTGTTAATAATAATTATACTTCTTATTTTTTATGTTATCTGGAGTTAATTTAGTTCTCCTGTCACTGTCCTGTCCTGAATTTGTTTGTACACCGAAAATGATCTTTCTACATCACATGATGTTATAGGAGCAAATTTCAGAGAACTTATTTCTCCTTGAGAGAGTTTATTATATAGTTCTAGGGAACACGAAGCAGTACAATTTAAAAATTTTTAAGAATTTTTAATTTCATCTAAACTTTTTTTTTTTTTTGCAAAGCTGTTTTTAGTTTTTCAATAATAAGTTTCCTGCTGGACCCGGAGCACCCGACGTAAGTATGATAGCATCATCGATGATTTTAAGAGATTCGATGAGGCTTAATCCAATCTTTTCAAAATTTTCGATTTTTTGCGATATGCAAGAATTTGCAATTCTGAACATTTAATATATTTGCGTCGTTGAAAGCTTGGTGTGATTTTGATATTGCCCTGGAATTGGAAGCATCGAATGAAAACATGACCTGAAACAGAAAAAATAAATGTACTCCCCATGTATAAATGTAAATTAGCTGTCATTAAATATTTTATATACCTTTTTTATTACTTAAAAATTTGAAGAGTAGAAGTTGTAAGTAGAAATCCATGTTCCCCACCAGGTAATTATTGGTTCAGGTGGCAGCGGTAGTCCCGGAAGTTCCTGTTTGTATACCGCGACCCGCAAAGGAGCTTTTAAGAATATCTAAAAATAAGACTATTGGTTTACTATATTTATCATTCTGTTGGTTATATTTTCAAATTTATAGAAATATAAAAGTTTATGTATAGAAACATTTAAACATACTTTTTTTGTCAAAGATATCAACTTATTGGCGGAGGAAAATTCGTCGCGAATACATTCGCCTACTCGATGAAGTGCATGGACGAGACAAGTAAGATGCGTGAATTTGGGTTAAAATACTTTAAGTGCTTTTCCAGCTTTCACCATATATATGGTCTGTAAGCAACAGTTGCACTTTTTCGTCAGGTGATTCTGTGGGATACATTAGGCCTGAAACAAGATAATAATTAAAATTGGTTTTCCAAAATAAAATAACAATACACTTACGCATGTTATCATTGAAAAACTTAGCAATGGTTTGATGGTTTGTTTTGTCCAATTGCTTGGATGCCAACAGGTAAGGAATTCCTGCTGCATTTGCGTCTAAATTTCCAATTATATATTCGCTATATACCATCCCTGGAAATCTGTTGTTTCATCGACGCTGGACCATATACATATGAGCCGTTCATTTTGAAAGTGACTTAAGTCCATTTATCTTTAATTTGAAATACTTAAGGTTTTGCGTTTTTACAAAATTAAAAATATACGTTAGATATATGGTTGACTTTCAATGTTAAATCGCATTTAAGGGATTTAATTTTATACATCCTATTAAAAAGTCGCTATTATTAAGTGTATAATATGACCTTGCTTACCTTAAAAGGACTTAGGTCACTTTCAAAATAAAAATTTGTTTTGTTACAAAAAGTGAAAGAGCTTAAGTCCGTTACATATAGCTTAAAAAAATAGAGAAAAAAACATTTAAATATTATTTTTAGATAATAGAAATAAATTTAGTAACAAGTTATTCGTTAACATTCTCAGTATGCGGGACTGATTTGAAGTAGTTATGGTGTTCGGGAGGTATATACCGCAATAAGTCCATCATGTGTCGGTATTTTTGTGATGTGATGCTTCTTATACTTTTATATAACGATGGCAATTCAATATTCCCAAATTTTTTAGGTCTACCCCGACGTGGCAATAAATCAAGAATTTTAAAATCAGCGTTCTCATCCATGGTTGTTTTGTATAAAATTTTATATGGTTCATTTCTTAAAAATGGCATCCAGCATATTTGAAGCAAGTTTATTTTTTCTCCGTTGGTATTTTTGGATCTTTTGTAAACTGCTTCTTCCAAGAGTCTTCTTGATATAAAATCCACTTGTTTCATTTCATTTAGTATGAAAGTGTTACCTTTTCTACATTTTTTAATTATATTATAATATTCTTGAGGCACATACAATAACTGATTTCTTTTTAACGACATTCCTATAACGCCAAAATCTCTGTCATTATGTAAAAATGAATGCCCTGATATTAAAAATTTGTGGTCTATGATTTCCACATCATTTCCCATCGATATAATTTTTAACCACATTAAAGATATTTTGATGTTTCTGTTTTGTCCTCCACACATGTCTCATCATGCAATGATGTGTTTTTCACCTTTCAGGGTTTTTAGGTGTCTCAAGCATGAAGCCACTTCTTGGGAACCTGTAGAAGCTTTTGTTTCATCCCAAACGTACATGTATACATTATCGTTGTGGAAATTGTGTATGCCTAAATTTAAAATATACATGTTACATTTATAATAAGCTACTGAAGTAGTTAACTTTGGGAATGGTAACACTTTCGGCAAATCGAATGAAAAGCCAAAATAATGAGATGGACTACTTGATACTCGCTCTTGATCTTGTTTTAACGCATTTCTAGCCGATTCTGCTAGCTTCAAATGAATATCATGTTCTTCCATAAGTTTTTTTCTGTTCTTCATGGTTTTCTAATGCTTTGACTTTAATGTTTAATAGATCACATCTTTGACATGTGTCTTTGCGTGGTTGGTGGAAATGTAGATTAAAATCCTTTTTGAATATTTTTCTATAAGTCCATTCATTAACTGCTCTTAAATTATTTTCGTCACAGTGAAGCTCATAAAAATTATACTTTTTTTTTATAGTCAGTTCAGGATGAAGATATTTTCTGTCGGGATTATGGTCCCTAGTATAATGGGATTCAAATTTCGGGAAACTGTTAATATGATTTTGAACAATCATATTTGCTTCATCACATATTTTTCTCGACGATCCAGGCAAACGCCCACGTAAATTAAATCGTTGCCAACGTTTTTAGACTTTAATACACGTTTCAATCGTCCTTCGCTTATTTGAAAAGTATCTAAAAAGATTTTTTTTACAAACAGCAACTTTGTCTGTTTTAGAATTTAACCAATACGTAAAACTCTCATTTCTACATGAACCTTTTCCGTTTCTCTGTTCTTTCTGTTTCATTTATATTTTTCAAGTAGTCTTTTCGGCATTGGCAATCTTCATTTTGAAAAACTTTGGCTGGAATAATTTTTCCCGATTGTGTATCGTATCTTTTCCCCGAATTCCGTTCAATTTTACGAATTTTCTTAATATAAGTACCACTTCTGTTTTCTCTGAATCCTTCTTTGAAGGTGCTGTTTTGTAAATTCTCATTCTCAATTACTTCCTCTTCCTCTGTTGAAGAATGAACTTCTAAAATTTTCCTTCTTTTTTTAAATCTGTTGTATGAGTTTAATTCCTCTTCACTTTCAGAATCAAGAAATCTTGTTATTTTATCCTTTCCCATGGGTTTAATAATTTCATTAAATTAAATATTATTTTTTAAATTTCAATTTAATATCAAAACGTAATTTAAATTACCTTCGTCACTGCTTTCAACATTTTGGGCCGCACTTTTTGACTTCGTCAATAAAAAGTGGACTTAGGTCACTTTAAAAATTAGGATTTTCAGTATTTATATTATTTTGAAAATGTACGTGATATAAAATTTTCAAATGTACTAAGTATATTTCAATACCGATTTATTTTTTTGACAGTTCAGCATAAATTATAAATGTCACAAGTGCCAACTTGATAAAAGATGAAAATGGACTCAAGCCACTTTCAAAATAAACCGCTCATTATTTTTTTTCCAATTTCAGCGCGTATAGCTTCAATGGTCTAAAAACAATATACATTTTCAACAATATATAAAAAATGAAATGGAAATATGAATTTTGTTACCTTTTCATACCACATTTGTAAATTATTCTTCCTCAATGTAGAATCATCTGTTATAACTTGCTTAGTATACTTTTCCAAAAAAGGCTTAAATGTTGCATTTTTCACTTTAGGGAAGGGAATATTTGCCCCAATAAGTGCTTCACACAGATCAGATGAGAACTCGGATTTATTTGGCCCTGTCTTGGCATTTGCAAAAGTATTTAATATCAGTGGCTGTTTTGTGCCTTTTCTTTTTATATTAGCAACATGCAATACTGTTTGTAGATGTTGTGTCACATGAAATCTTTTTGTGACATTAATACAAAATAAAAATTGAAATATGCGTAAGAAAACTAAAGTCAACAATATGGGCCACCGTAATAAATATCATATGTATAGAATATATGGTACTTACAGTTTTGTCACAAACTTGACTTCGTAGAACATATCCGTCTGTTGATAGATTCGTATCTGTTTTTGACCACGTTGGCACTTTGTGACGTCTTGTCCGCTGGCATTTTCAAAATATTTATAATAAAGTTGTTATTCCACCGAACGATGTACAACAATTGGAAACAATTGAAATAAATAGCAGGCACAGACTAAGATAATGGCGGGGGCCGTGGAGGGGGGATAAAGAGAGTGGGAATTAGGCTATGGGCTGTTTGGCCCATAGCCTAATACCAGTAAAATTCTTCTTACCATACTTAATGAGAGATTAAAGTGGTTCCTGCTCCCGCAAATATCGGACGAACAGACAGGGTTCATTCCAGGAAAAGGAACCAGAGAGCAGATACTGAACATCCGTCAGTTAATAGAAAAAGCACGCGAGTTTAATGTGACTATGTACTTATGCTTTATCGACTACTCGAAAGCATTTGACTGTGTTCAGTGGGAGGCTCTTTGGCAAATTCTCAAGGAAATGGGAACACCCTATCATCTAATACAGCTTGTACGCAGTTTGTATGAAAATAACACCGCAAAAATAAGAGTAGGGCAAACATACTCGGGCAATTTTGAAGTAAAATCTGGAGTCAGGCAGGGCTGTATTGTCTCACCTATGCTTTTTAATATATACAGCGAATATGTGATGCGAAAGGTCTTAGAGGATTGGGAAGGAGGGGTCGCAGTAGGGGGAAGGCGTATAAGCAACTTAAGATACGCAGACGACACACTCATTATTGCATCGAATCAATTGGAGCTAGAAGCTATCATGGCAAAAGTTACAAATATAAGTAACCATTATGGGCTTAAACTTAACCACTCAAAAACCCAAGTCATGATAGTCGATCGAGCTAATAACAACTCCACTCACATTCGGCAAGTGGCAGGTTTCGAGGTTGTTGATAAGTTCATTTACCTGGGATCAATCATTACCAATGGTGGAGGAAGCGAAGCCGAAATAAGACGTCGGCTAGCAATTGCCAGAACCGCAACAACTAAACTGAGCCGAGTGTGGAAAGATAGCGCAATATCAAAAGCGACTAAACTGAAATTGGCGCAAACACTAATCTTCCCAATCGCAACCTATGCAGCCGAAACCTGGACCATGAAGCAGGCTGACCGCAAAAAAGTCGACTCTTTTGAGATGTGGGTATACAGGAAGATGCTTAAAATACAATGGACCGAACACCGAACAAACGTATCAATCTTAAATGAACTACGAATTACTACCAGATTGTCCAAAAGAGTGAACCAAAAATACCTACAATACTTCGGCCACATATCAAGACGAACTGACGGAATGGAGAAGCTCATGGTGCAGGGAAAGGTTAACGGAAAAAGATCAAGAGGAAGGTCACCATCACGATGGATTGACCAAATGCAGCCGCTTGTTGGACAAGGTCTACATGGGGCCACGTCAATGGCACAGGATCGGGAGACATGGAGGCATACCGTGCAAAGGGCCACAACATAATGCCACCAAACCCTTCTTAGGGTAGCTGGACTGAGAAGAAGAAGTTCTAAGAACTAGCTAATGCTTATGGGAATTGGATGATCTTATTTAAATCGAATGGGTTGTTTGGCCGTCGGAGCTTTCTAATTACATCTTAATAAAAAAAAAACAAGAATTTCAAAATCGAATTAAATATATGTACAAACCACCTAAAAAGACATAAAAAAAGCAAAAAAAAACAAAATGCACCCGAAAAAGGCCAAAACTAATTTAGGTTTTTTTAAATGTTTACTATTGTAAACAGATAATGCGCTGGGCAAGAAAAAGGCAAATTGCCTAACTATCCTACCTCTACTATTATTATCCATTCACTATTAACTTTTAGATGTAAGTAGTCGATGTTAGAGTGATGGCACGATTTAGTCACACATTATAATTCTGATCAGAAATTATAGGTTGTGATATAGGTTATACAGGTTATACGTTATAGTTTATAATTTATTAAGCTTTTGGATTTCCCGTTGAGTATGTTTCCCACACAAGTAATATTGTGATCTTATTAATGTTAATCATATTTATCTTTATTTTTATTCAGCTAAGTATTTCATAGAGAGTCGGGAATAGTGTGTTACATTATCTTTCATATTTCATTTTGCTATAATACAGTGTATTTTATAACAGGTGTGCAAATTTGAAACAAGGTATGCACGATCATATTCTAAAAATGTCGAGAGAATATACTTTTTACAAATTTTCTCTCGTTTCTGAGTTAACTAAGTTATTAATTTAGTTAATTTAAAAACTAGGTAAAAAATATCATATCATTAAGAATACCATTGCCTTTGAAATTAAAAACAAGTAAGACATGTACTGCCATTTGACATCATATTGATTAAGTGAATAAACAGATAATTTACAACAATCAGTCGCAATTCCCAAATGAAAATTATACTGATATACTCTTTGTACGATATGTTCATAAAAAAAGTTCACCAGGGGTAGCTGTGGAAATTAAAACATATGTTTGTTAGTTTATTCAGATTTTGAATTTTGTGACAAGTGCCAAGTGATAAACTAACCTCTTGTCTACTTGTTCGTTTAGCAAGTATAAATTGCACATCAGAAATGACCACTTTAAGCAGACTGTTTTTCAACAATTTTTCAATCAGTTTGCACCAGTGCAAACTGGTGCACTGCCAGTTTTCTATAGTAAGTCCATAGTTTTGCCATATTTTTGACAGTGACAGACAGCTCAATGACATTCTATTTGAATTTTATGAATGTTACTCAAGTCACGGACATACGTTTAAGTTTTCACAGCCGCCCCTGATGGACTTTTTTATGAATACATGGTATATGGTTACTATAATGCCTATGACATAGACTGATTTGAATTTTATGAATGTGAATCAAGTCACGGACATACGTTTAGGTTATCACAGCCTCCCCTAATGGACTTTTTTTGTGAACATACGGTTTATGGGTGTTATAATGGCAATGAAATAGAAGCTATTACAGTAAAAGTTGTAATGGTGAATTAGTCAATATGTTCGAATTGAATGGTCCCCAAAGTTTCCCGATTTAAATCCATTGGATTTTTACCTATGGGGGATTTTGAATAGTTTGTGTACGCAGTCGAAATTAATTCAATAGAGCAGTAAATATAAATGATTTTTAATGCTGTTAAAAATATCCAGAACTGATAGATAACAAAGAATTGATAAATGACATATTCAAGACGTTTACAATACCTTACTACTTCGTTGTCAAACTTGTATTCGTTGCCAAGGCAACCACTTTGATCAATACTTCTGTTTTATCTGATTGTTGTTCGCACTTTATACACTTTTTATTCCAAGGCTTATTTGTTATTTGATTATTCTTAATAAATAAATAAATCTTTTTACCTAATTTTTGAAATCGATGCATCAAGAAATGAGAGAACATTTCTAAACAGTTTGTTATTTTATTTCGACTTAGATTGTGATCCTGCAGACGCCATTTTATTTTTGCAAACCTATTATAAAACACTCTGCATAGGTAACGCTGTTTTATGTTTTAATAGCTATTTATGCAACAAGTGCATTACTACGATGATATTTGCGGAGAACGATGGAATCCAGCTCAAGGGCTGTTTCGGCGCTATTGCACAGCGTCGAACCCCAAATCGGTTAAAGTGTAATCGCATTAGTCGGCCTTTATTGCAGCCGATACATTTTTTTATTTGTAGTATTAAGATTGTAAAGACAATTTATTGGGGTGGCTATTATTTAGCCATTATGTTCACCGACAAGTGCTTAAGTAAAGTACGGTGCGCATGAAGATCAATAGGCACATTAAGCCGTTTATTGAGCAAGGATTGCCACTTCGGCAAATACAATTAGCGACCAGGAAATCCCAAATATATTTATTGGACGGCATTAGGTATCCTCAGAAATGCCAGATAGAGGAATTAACCAAGGCTTGTGATAACCAAGTGTGGCAACATGGCTTACCGAAACGAAATGCCGCACCAATCAGGAATCATCTTCAAGTCACCCCTCGCGGTGCACAATTCAAATTGCACCCCACCCCAATAACTCAAAGATTTAATTGTAAAAATGCAGAGCAGACGACACTTCAATTCGTTACCTTCACCGGTGTACATCGCTGTGTATTAATTATTGTTACGCATTTAATTATAGTCCACATTATTTCCAAAACGACGAGTTTTAATTACCTTATCAGTTAAATTTGGCGAACACCCGCCTGGTCCTTCAATTACGTAACAAGGGCTTTAGACCGAAATATGGATATCGTTCGATGGGGATAATCAATCGGTGACGCCATCGTGCATACATGATTTTATTTTTCACTTTTTCTTTTCTTAATGTAGAAAATAAAATGCAGGGCGTAATGAATTAATTATGCCGTCTTATTACCACCTGGCTAATATGGACCTGTTTACATGAAAATATACCCTAGCGCGTAATGAATGTATTACGCCCTCTTATTACGCCCCGGTTGTTATGGACATGTTTACATATCTCGTATCCTAGGAGTTATCATTCAATTATAATAACGTGAAAAATAAAAATATATCTGTCAAACTTGCCGGTCGCAAATGACGACTGTCAACATGTCTAATATGACAGTATAAAATAAAATATGTACTATAAAATACTAATATTATCTCAGGCATACCAAGCTTCAATACGCTTTCTACAATACGTACATATTTTAATTTATAATGTCATGTTAGACAAGTTTACAGTCGTCATTTGCGACTGGCATGTTTGACAGATATATTTTTATTTTTCACTACTATAAAATACATAAATTATCACAGGCATACCAAGCTTTAATAAGCTTTCTACAATACGTATTAAAAATCAAATCACCGAGTTCATGTAATCACTAATTATATGCGTGTTACTTTTGTTTAATATGATTGTCGGCTCATAAATGTCTATTATAATTAAATGCAGAAATTCCTGAAATTTCCCCTGAAAACAATTTATAATAAAACTTAATTACCGGTTAGCAAGACGGCGGAAGGCGTCACAATATCAATTTGAAGCACAGCGAGCGCAGCGCATATTAAATAATACGAAAGCAATAATTAAATATTTATTAAACAATTCACAAGGCCCGTTTCTCATTAACGCCCGCTTGCGAATTGTCCGACGAAATTTACAAAATAATGCGTGGCGCTCTAATTAGCTTAATTATAATAAATATCCTAAGAGGTATACATGAATTCAATACAATTTATTAATTAGACATATAAATAAGCACAGAATATTAATTGAACTATCATCCCGATTTAGTAGTAGTAGTAGTAGTAGTAGTAGTAGTAGTAGTAACAATATTTTCCTTCATTAGTAAGTGGTTCATTACACACGGACTTCATGGCTAGTAAATTAGTTATATCGTAACAGTGTCATGTAATGAAAGTCGCTAATGTTACGTAATATATATATATATATATATATATATATATATATATATATATATACAGATAGTTTTTTTGTGTATATACTTCTCTCGCAATGCCAGCAATAAATCAAAGCGTCTTTTTTGAAATTCAAAACATACTTTTTAAAATGTACAAGTAAAAATTCTGAGTGTGACAAATTTTACTGTTTACGAAGTGAACAATGTTAAGCTGAGGTTTGCAGAATCTGAACTCTTTCTGTAGTTGAATTCATTGTACACTTCGTAAACTGAAATATTTACCTCACAGAGAATTACTTGTAAGTTGAAATTTAATAATAGCTTTGATACATTGCTGTCATTGTGACAGCAGTTTGTTACTATTGAAATGATTGATCCTTTAATGCGCGATAAAAAAAACTCTCTGTATATTACGTCACAGTTATGGGGGAATTATTTGTATGAGCATTGGCAAAATTGTGACATATAGTTTTGAAATTGTCAAAATAGTCATATGATGTCATATGGTAGTCAAAATAGTCAATATCAAATATTGCCGTGAGCATCTGACAGAACAAAAATGAATCAATTTCAACAAAAAAAAACCTAATTACGACTGGGAGTAGAAAAAATAGCGTGCATTACTTGATTTGTGAGGCAATTACGCACTTGAGAAATTACGCACCTCGCCGCTGCGCGACTCTTTACGTAAACTTTCTCTTCGTGCGTAATATGCTGCTTACAACTCTCGTTATATAATATACCTACTATTATTCGCTATGGGCCCGTGGTCTTTCTACATTTACACTAATGGTTTAATTATGAGGTCGTTCGATGTATGAAATATTAAAATTAATAAGTAATTCAAATTAAACAAATTAAACCAAAAGAGATAGAAGAAACAAGTAACAAAAAAAACATCAGATTTAACGGAAGTGTGTGAAGTGTGTAAATGAAGGTGAAAATGAGAGATGTCAGTCATTGCATGATTCCTACAGTATTTTGAATAAACTACTCCATTTAATTCGTGTAGTTCGTTTTATGCATAATTCATCCCTAAGGACCAGTTTACATTATTGATTTTGACTTTGAATCGCAGTTTTGCGAATCTATTAGGGATTGGTAATAATTTTGTAACTTCATAAAGAGTTTTGTTGCTAGGATTGTGCAATAGGTTATTGATATGTCTGTGATGGGTGGGAAAAACAGGATAAGTCAAGAATTAACATTTAAAGAAAACGCCGCTTGAAAATTTTGACTAGTTATAAACACACCCCCAGGCAGTGAAAATAGTTCTACAATTTTATTAATTGGTAATTGTTTTTTGATTGTATCACTTTCAAAATGTGATTGTAAAACAATTATGAAAAAACAATGTTTACAGCAAAAAGGATTGACTTATACTATTTGACCCTCTTTGACAATTAAGGATTGACTTATACTAAAAGAACCAAGAACCAAGATAAGTTATTAAACAATTGTTGTTTAGGTTTACTTTTATTCAACTGAAGTGTACATTTTAATGTCTCCTTTGAAAATAATTGTAAATTAGTTAATAATAAGAAAAAATGATAATGATTGATATACCCTATGCTTGGTTTTCATCAAATTCTTGAATGTCCGGTAATGTATCTTCAACGTCAGCAGATGTTTTTTAATTGCGATAAAAATCTCGAAAAGGGAGTGATATTAGTAAATAATAATACTTTATTTACATAACAGAAAAGTTATAAGTCTTACAAAAAATCAGGAAATAATATGTATGTAATGTTAATGGGTGAATGTATTCCGCCACCTCGGCGCACTTTAAAACGTGATATCGATTATCACTGGTGGTTGAACAGAATTTACATATACATTCTGTGTCCCAGTGGTGAAAGTGCGGCTTGTTGCATGTGATGTGGTGGAAGCCGTGGATGGTTGGGCGACAAATCTTGCTTCCATTATCTTGGTTCGTCTTCTTCCAAGAAACCGAGTTGAAAGCTGGGGCCTCTGTAAAGTTCCCAGTTATAAAAGTCTGGTTTTTGTCTTCTACTACTGTCTTATATTTGAGGAGTTCTTCTTTAATAAAATCGCATTCACTCTTCAGGTCTTCTATCAGCGTACGCCACCCTATTAGATTGTAGCATACCGTACTCGAGGCGGATTAGTGGACCCCTAAAACTCTTTTCACAAAGTAGGATTTTAGTGTATCAATTTCAAAAAGATCTTTCGCTTTTAGTCGGTGCGCTATTTCTTTCAGTGCATACGTCATAATAGGTCTAATTTTTTGTTGGAAAAGTTCGGCTGCCCAGTTTGTTGAGATTCGATGGAGGTTTTTAAGAGTGTTTATTGTTTGGATCCCTAAGGATTTTCTCTTCTTAATGTGTTCTGTGAATGTCAGAGTGGTCTGTAAGGTTATTCCAAGGTAGGTGTAGTTGTTGGTGATGTTTACTGTTTCCCCCATGTACTTGAAGGAGTCCGTCTTCGCCAGTATTCCTCCTTTCCGGAATTTTAAATCTCCGTTTTTGAAAAATTTACCTCTAGCTTGTTTTCCTCGCAATACCATGATAGGTTGTCTAGTGCTGTTTTTATGTCCATTGGAGTTTTACTATAGAACACCAGGTCATCAGCTTACATGAGAATGTGGATGGTTTGTGTACCGTTTCTTAATTTCTCTGGAAGGTCTGCTGTATAAAGCAGAAAAGGGGTTGGGCTAAGGCTATCTCCCTGAGCTGGCCCTCTCGTCTGTTTTATCTGTTTTGCACTTTGATTGCCATCAGTTATGTAAATGTAGTTGTACTGTAGGATATGGTTTATTATCGTTAGCAGTTTCCCGCCTAGTTGGAAGTCATTAACTGGCTTATTATTTAGTATGCTTCTGTCCACGCTGTCGAACGCCTTTCAAAAGTCGACAAAACATGCGTATAAGGAGCCTCGGGTCTCCTGTAATTTCAGACTGACGTCAGATGTTAATTTGGCTATTGGCTCTAAAGTTGACCTTTCGGGCAAGAAACGGGCAAGGAAGATATTAGTAAAGAAGTTCCAATGAATTATCCTTTTTCTCCACAGATATTGGGACCGTGTCAAAATAATACATGTTAGGTTTAAGTGTCAATCCCTTCCACGTCGTGCTAAATACAATTTTTGGAACGGTTCGTTTTCATTAAGAGAGTTCTTAAAATATACCGTTCCAGACTCCTTTATGTAGCGAAACCACTTAGCGTCGTGCCATTTAAAGGGATTGCCCTCGAAGTCCTTTTTCCTCAATACCATGGAGTTGTTATAAAGATCAGAAAATTTTAGGAACATACTGTGTCACAACAAACAGTTTTTTTCCAATACCTCTGACGAGCTGGTACCAGTTATGAGGATGAGATAGTTCAATAACTAGTTTCTTTTTTACTTCTCGATTAAAGCATGGTCTACATCGCATTCGATGTGGCTGTGGTCACTCACCATAAACTTGTTCTTTTACTAAAAAAATCAGTTTGTTTTCCAATACCTCTGACGAGCTGGTACCAGTTATGAGGATAAGATATTTCAATATCAACTTTCTTCTTTTGCTTCTTGATTAAAGCATGGTCTACATTGCATTCCGTGTGGCTGTGGCACTCACCATAAACTTGTGGTCTAGATTATCCAGATGTGTATTCCGTTGCATAGCAGTTAGAAACATAGCAGCTACATGGTAATTTTCGTTCCGACCTCCACACGTATCTGAGAACAAAACAACGTTTTTAACTTCCGGAGGTAAGTCTGTCAACTCACTAATGAGGCATGTAGCAATCTGATTACCTCATCGCCCACCTTCGGCTTCATGCCACAAAAAACATGTCACACTTCCACTTCCCAATTCGTGCAAAGTTAGATAAAAGGTCCATAGCCTCTTGTAAAACGCAACAGAGGAATTCACGTACGGAGTTGTTAGAGATCAAAGGTGTAAACTTTTAAGCTAACTCCTGTTACATATGTTGTGGGATTTTTTTTAATGCTTAACGTGCATGGTAATACCATATACCTAGTCAACTATGGAGAAACATGTTGCTAGAGGTCTTGTCAATTAGTATGAACTTTCACATTTTCTTCTGACCTTTGCAAAATGGCGTATAAAGTAGATATTCGAAAGTCCATCTACAACTTAGTTGTACAGATATGCCGAAATGAAATATAGTGAACATTTTTCGTGGGCAAAATATTTAGAAACGCACCACGGTAACTCTTGTATTTTCCGTGCTTTCTTTATTTTGTATTTTGAGGTTACATATTGCTGGCCCGTATTTCTTTTCCTCTTTCTTTTAATCCTCTTTTCTTGTGCATTACTAATGTCTTTATCCCGTTTCTTCTTGTTAATCGTAACACGGCTTCCTGCTTCTCTACTCTCTCTCTGGTTACCGTCAGTAACTTTGGATACCATTTCCTTCTCACTATTAATACGTTTTAATAGAAGCATTTGCACGTCATCTTCACCATCGTTTGGTTCATAATTCCTTTATTTGACGCTATCATCGTCATTTGAGCTAAGAGTTTCAAGATCATTAGGTATAATATGAGAACACTGCTATAACCCACTAATATTTATAACATTTTAGTCTCTACTTTGTCTTGGAATGCACTCGGCCGGATCACCCTAATCTTTGTCTCCGAATATCATATTATTAGGCTCCTCTACATGGTTTCACTCCTTTTCATCACGTTCATGCATAACCTCCAATTCTAAAAAACACTAAAACACTAAATACGTTGTAGTCTTCTTATTAACGTATTTTTACATATCAAGGTCCATCTGGGTAAGATGTAGAATTCTAAACGTCCTATTAGAAAAAATATTCTCTTTGAGTTTCAAAACCACCAGCAATTCGCAAAAACATGTAAACAACACAAAACACTACTTGGTCCACGTCAAACGTCAGTAGACTTGACCCTGACAACTTCAACAGCATTTAAATATTTCGTGCCCCATCTAGCGTCAAATAGTATCTTACTATTATTATATATATATATTAATAAGTCTCTTATTATGAAACATTTTGTTACGTTAAAATAGTATAAGTCGACTTATAACTTTTTTCCCTCCAATAATCGTACCATTTAAATAAAACAAACACTTTACTTTGTTTACATCACGCTCGATTATTGAAAAATAGTGACTATAGTTTCGGTTACTGGCATTTAAAGTTGTACTAAAACTAACAACCTGTTTAGAAGCCTTAACTGAATAATGTGACTTATACTATTTGAAACACAATGTAGAGCATCACTTTCTGAAATATATTTTGACTTAAACTCATTTTCCCAAATTTTAGATTTGTTCGACTACTGTTTTTCCCACCCTCTCACAGATGTGTTAACTTTGTTATCATTCGTAGCGCGTTTCTTTCATCAATCTCAATGGTCTGTTGAGTGATTGTTGATGTGTTTTTAAAAATTATATGGCAGTGGTCAAGCAGTAGCCGGCATATCACTGCATAGATCCTTGTTGGGGTTTTAGCGAAGATCTCCCAATTTCTAAAAGTGAGGCAACAGAAATGTTTAGCTTGTTTTATGATTTCTAACTTAGCACGTTTAGTATGAGTCCTACTGCGAGCCCGATGTAACCCATACAGAGAGCCTGAAAGAAAGTCTGAGTATTTTTTTGAAGAAGAACTTCCCCGACTCCAAACCCGCTGACTCACAGAGGGCGGCTACCTCTTGTCTGGAAAGGAATACTTTCCTTCCTACCAGAAATTGGAAGATACTATCAGGCAAAATTATTACCAGACAAAATACCGTATACCCAATCAACAGCTTCAAACTCTACAAAACCCTAGAAACAAATAACATATTTCCGGCATTGCTGCATAAAGGGCTAGGAATCATTGCCCCGTACCTGCAAGCAATTCACAAAATTAAGCTTCCCGGGGTATGTACCAACGGAATGGAAAGAAGACAAGGTGATCTTCATTCCCAAAGCAGGGCGCAGACCACCCGATGAGGCGAAATCCTACCACCCTATTAGCCTCACTTCATTCCTCCTAAAGACCATGGAAAAATTGTAGACAACCACATCAGAAGCGGTGCCCTTAAAGCACACCAACTGCACAAGCAGAAAATTGCCTACCTAATCAACAGGCAAATCCTCTGTAGATGCCTTACACAGTCTCAAACCGAACATAGAGGCATTGCTATTACAAAAGGAGATTGCCCAGGGCATTTTTGTGGAAATTTAGAAAGCGTTTGACAAAGCCACCTTCAAATCTATGGGAAAAAGGAGCCATCAAAAAAGGAATTGACACGCCTACTATTAGATGGATTAGATCCGTATTGGAAGACCGGATAATTACTGCAAGCATATGGAGTGAATCGGGGGTGATAAATACGGCCAGGGGCTGCCCGCAAGCCGAGGTCTTATCCCGCCTGCTGTGGTGTGTTTTCGTCGATGACCTCCTAACTGCTTTAGCAGATAAGGGGTACAACACTCAAGGCTATGCCGATGACATAGCTTATGTTATAAGAGGGAAATACGACAACATCGTATCATCCTTCACACATGATAGCTTAAATACTATAGTAAATTGGTGTCTGGGAGTAGGCTTCAATGTTAACCCAGACAAAAGCGTTGTGGTGCCTTTTACAAATTAGAGGGTCGACTACTATGCTCTCCATGTTAAATATCGAGGTGATATCTACTTCTTGTTGTGTCATGGCCGTAAACGATCGTTGACTCTCATATTGGCTAGCATATTTATGATCAAATTCATATCAGTAGCTGCCCAGAAAAGTTCGATTCAAGTTTTGCCAAACCATTGGCGCAGGGTTTTCATCCAGGATGTTGTGCGACGACCAACGCTTCTTTTTCCCATAATATTTTCCCGTATGACAAGGTGTAATAGCTGGTATCGTTCCGGGTATCTCATTAAGTGGCTCAAGTATTCTATTTTTTTGGTATTTTTTTTTAAAGATGTTTATTATTTCAGATGTTGAATTTGCCCTTCTTGAAAGAACCGTAAAACGAATAACTTCTGTACATCGTGCAAAATACGTTTGTCCAAATTGTTTATAAGTTGTTTTTTTTGTGCTAAGCTTAATATATAGTCATGCTAGAGTCACATTTTGTATACAACTTTTCAAACAGAAAAAGCAACCCTATACAATTTGATATTATTTAAATGGGTCCATGGGACCCAGTAGTAGTACTTAAGAAACAATTTTTGGGTAGTAGTACTTGCGGGTTAAGTTAGAAATGCAGGTTCCTAACGCCGAACAATACATAGTGGATAGAGCTTAACTGCATTTTATACCTTGTCCTGACAATATTTTTGTATTGACAAGAGAATATTGTAAAAACCCCTTTATTTTCTTCGTCGCTATTCCTTTGATGGTCGTTGTGAAATTATTAATTAACAACGTATCCAGAGTATGGTTTTTGTAAAGTTATTAATTAAGAACGTATGCAATGAACATTACCGATTCAGGGTTGGAGTTATTTTCGGTTTCATTATCGGAATATATATATAATTTTATGATATATTGAATAATAATAATTTCATAAATAAACTGGCTCAGCGTTCCGGCATTCAAGTAATCTCAGCATTATGAATGTATCAAGTGAATGTATGCATGTGCTTAAGTAGTTAGAAAATTAGAAGTACTATAGATCTTTATCATACTAATCTAATAAACGGTTTTTTTTTTGAAGGAATTTTAAAGCACTGGTTCTTACTTTCACTGTTAATTTATTTATTTGCGAACACATTTATATATAACTGTCCAGAAACGAATAACATATGAATAACACAAGCTATACGTCGATGTTTCTGTCGATGATAATTTGTTGTATTTCTTTCTCGCGTAAAGAAATCTTGAAGAAGTTTCTAATACGTTTAATGATGTGCTGTAGTTAATAATATTTAATTGTTAACTCTAGCGTTGTTAAACTTGGACTATCACGTGGTTGAAGATGGACTCTAGCGTGGTTATTTAGGAACTGTAGCATGGTTGTTTTCGAACTGTAGCGTAGTTGATTAGGAACTGATATTATCCACACCGGTTACAAGTTTCGATCCCTCAGTTGTAACTCACTGGTGTAGAATACTCGAGGTTCCCTCTGATATTAATATATTTCTGTCTATCTAAATGAAATATTTTGCATCTACTTAAAGTGTAAATAAAATGAATACACCAAAACTAGACTGAGCGTCGCGCGGTGGTGACTTTGAACGGAAGTTCATCTGAGGCATTCGGAGATAATATGAAGAGACTGCATATTGTAATTTAAGAATAAAGAGACATATTATACATTTTGTTAATAATAATCAGGACATTACACTAAACTATAATCAATTTTGAATTACATTACCTCTTAAAGTTTTTCCGTCCGTCCGGACCTATCACATGACTGATATTATTGGTAGACACAAATACTAGAAATATCACGCAATGAGGACATACCAGGGGGTGCATCTTTTGTAGTATTTTAATATGTGCATTCGTGTGATTCGTTCATATCTACAAGGTTGCGTTGAAATACATTGGTAGACATAAATGCTAGTGAATTTCTATGCAGTGATGACATGTATGAAATAAGTTTCTCCGCACAATTTGAAGATTTTGGTACGTGAACCCGCTAATATTACTTTGTAATTCCAACAATAGTATTAATAATTAACTCGTAATTCAGTTTTCAAAATAAAATAAATCATTCAAAGTTAAAGAATATAATAAAGATTCAATAATTATTATATATAATATATTCCAACCTTTGAATAAATGTAATTAATTGGTTGAATAGTTGTGGTATGTTGTGTGCTTCCTCAACTTTTAAATGTTGAGGAAGAGCATAATGTGCCGCAGCTGTACAACCAATACTTGAAATGTGATACATTAAATAAATATAATTAAATAAATAACGTCCAATTTGAGTAACAAAACTGTCTTTTAATTGCCTATCGCTTGCATAATCTTATAAATCACATCAAATCCATATATATGTGTTTTACTTACTAACAAAAATTACTAACAGACTAATTACCCATAAAACGAACCAAAATTGTTTTTATCATCACGATTTTGATTTAAAATTCATACATAACGTAAATTGCTACCACTAAATCACGATCCAAACAAATATTACAAATTATAAGAATTTGTAAATCACGAGCCAAACAAATATTACGAATTATAAGAATTTGTAAATCACGAGCCAAGCAAATATTACAAATTATGAGAATTTGTATAACTCCTGGGTACAAATGTTAACACCGTTTTTTGATAATAAATTATGTATTAGATACATTAGGCTGGCGGAGGACCGGCACGCATTCGCCAAAGTGATCGCCAACGTCAGGGAGACCGGACACGGCACTTGAAAGAAGAAGATACCCGGTTTTACCCAACTCTTTTCTATACTTAGTTTTGTTATCAAATGTTATACCGAGATATTATCCATGTTACCGACTGTACTATACAGTGATTTTTTATTAATCAATAATTTTATTTGTTGGATTAGTTAGTAGTAAGATTTTGTAATTGTGCTAATGCAGAAAGGTAGTACTGCCGTGCTGATTTTGTAAATAGTGATTTATTCAATAAGAGAGAAAGGTGATACATTATTGCTTGAAAGTGACAGTGACTTAAAAAAGTTAAATACTGTGCAAACCTTTCAATTGAGTTTTTCTAAAACAACGATTATTTATTGGTTTTAAAAACGACGTGGGTTTTTTAGTGTTTATCTCGCTGCGGCGATAAAAACGCGGCGAATGAAAGTTATCGATAAACGTCAACTTTTCGTTTTCAGTGTCGAGCAGAAAAGCTTACTTTATTTAGTGATTGTAGAAAAAAGATAATACACTAATACAAAAAAATATAAAAAAGTGTTTCAATAACTGAAATAGGTATATGAAATTCCGTTGTTGCTAGTTAATTATTCTAATTGAGGGGTCCAATGCAATAACTGGACAGGTCGATTTTTCTCAAAATACGAATTATTATGTAGACATGTCCATCTAACGTATCTACATAATCCTGCACGAGAACTGAACATTTGCCGCCAATAGTATTCCGTATATATGTGTATTGGTGGTTGTCTAGTGTAATGTCTAATTTACTGCAATAACTATACAAGTCCGGGAATGTCCAATTATTGCTCAGTATCGCTCTGTATAGCGTTACATTGTGAGTAGAATACACACTTCTTTCTCGTTAGTTATATAAGTATCTAAATGAGTTTTATACCATCAGAAAATGAAGGTAATCGTGAAGAGCATGAAAATAATTAAGAAAGTGATGAAATTCCTAACCTAGAAATTCAACGCGGGAAAAAGAGACATAGAAACGAAAAATTATGGAAACGAAATTAATCAAAAGCAAAAAGGGTTGCTGGTAATAAGTACACACACGTTAATGGTAATATTATACCTGAACAAGCTATGGGAGATGATTTCAAATGCAAATTAAAGTGTTTCGACTGTGAAACTACTGAAGCAAGAAAAACGACTTTTGATTCGTTTTATGCCCTAAAGACAAAAAAAAATTAAGTGTCAGAAATGTGATAAATTGACTAAGAAAATAGAAAGTACAAGCACTGAAGAAGAAAAAAACAGCCTGTCTATGAAAAAAAATACACATGGCCTAAGCGGAGACATTTTATGAGGATCAAGTCTCAAAATCATGTTGAAGTGATTACGTTTGATTTCCAATAGAATTTTCCCTTATCAGTTTGCACTAGTTGTGATTTTTTTTATAAAATACAGTTATGGCTATATAAAATTTGCATCTACGTGGAAATTACAGGCAAAAGTTATTTTTTCGTTTTTGATGAAACACCAGGTGCAAAGGGCCAACATGTTGTTGTAAGCATTCTTCGGTATTTTTTTTGCAAAATAATATAGCCTAAAGCAACAGATATTTATATGTATTCAAATTACTGCGCATCTCAGAACAAAAACTATGTTATGGTTGAGTTTCTTTATAGTCTGTGTTACCACAAAAAAATTATTCCATCTACCATCGTTTTCCTGAACCTGTTAATAGCTACTTACCACGCGATCGCAGTTTTGGAGCGATTGAACGTTTGAAGAGGAAACACGACAAAATATATTTGCCTGAGGAGTATATCCAAATAATTGGCAATTCCGGAAAAAAAATTGAAGTTATTAAAGTAGATCAAATTATGTTTCTAAATTTTAAAGAACATTACTCTTCTTTATTTTTGAAAAGTTCAAGCATCAAACAAAATAAATTCACAATATCCAACTACAGAATTTTTAAATACCATCAGAATGATATGCCAACATTTTCATGCAGCGAATCAGTTTCTATGACATTATTTCAAAAAGTTTCATTGCAAAAACAGATGGCTGTACCTATTTCTTTGCCAAGTGCTGAGCAGGTTCTGTACAATGGTCTCGGCTACTTAAAGAAAAAATGTATGAACACGTAACGAGCCTTGCAAAAATTTATGTACCAGCTGGTGATATATCGTATTACGATAAGATCGCTGATTACCATAAAAAAAATTGAAGACGAAAATAAGAACACGTCATGTTCTGAGTATAAATCTGATTAGTAGCTTCCGTATTCATATGTTAAATTTAGTTTAGTTGAAGAAACAATACTTATGAGTGTACTAGAAATTGTATTAGAGTCTATTAGAAATAAACATTTTCAAAATAATGGGTCTTTTATTATCAACATTACTTAATATTTCCTCAATACTTTGTAAAAAGTGGACATGTTCAAAATATAATCCATATTTTTGTTATTACAATGTATTATAAACAAATATATAACACGACTATAAAACCTTGGGAAAACAAATGAACATAATGGAAGTAGACAAATTAATTTTTCCAAACATATACGCCAGTAAAACGTTTTTCCTCTCTCCTCAAAAATTTGCATAACTGGACTTGTCCACTTATTGCATTGAGGCCCTCAATTACGAGACGCCTTTGTAATAAATAATCGAGTTTTCGTTTTATTAATAAATGTGTAATTTTTAGGATGACCGCTGTAATACATTTATTTTAATATTACGAAATTGGATTAGGACGGATGGGCTTGTTGGTTGCCCATTGCCCACCCTTTCACGGAAATCAATACACATTGACGTATTGCAGGCGCATAGTATGTGCAGCGAATTTGATAAGGCATAATGAGCGGTTCATGGTGCCGCAATCTCATTAATTTACAAGCATTTTCGCGCACTGAACGCATGAGTGGCCGTTATTCATGGCAGTTCAGCAGACGTGTCACTAGACGAAACCGCCTCAGTGGGGACAGGGCCGGATCCGGATCGTAATACAAAAAATATGCAGGCCTCGTTTGCGCTGCTATTTTAATACGTTTCATTCCGACGGGCAAACGGCCCGTTCAAGCCTCTAATTTATGGAACTTGTCGTTTATAATTGCCCCATTTGCAGTGTACAACATAGAGAAGTTTTGAACTGTTAGTTGTCACGGCTTTATGTCCGGTAAATACTTCTTAATTAAACTGCAATCTAAAGTGATTTATGGTGAATATATAATTTAAGTGCTGCATAACGATTATTATTTATAATTATAACGAATTTAAATAACCCAGATATATTTTTTTAATACTGCAATACACAGGCGAGATTCTGCGATCGTTTGTTCAACTATCAATAGTAATATGTTAAGTGCATAGTGACGTGCCGATAATACCCGCTATAGTGGCACAAGAGTTTGTTGCCGTGAAACAGTGCCGGAGTATGAAACAAGCTCGAAAGCATCACTATAGCGGGTATTATCGAAGCAAGGAACTATGCGCGAAACATGATTTGCATGACTATTACACGTGTCGTATTGACGTTGACAAATATTTAATAACTATTATAAAAATGTCTTCAAACCGATTTGACATCAAATCTGTTATAAAGCAAGAAATTGTTGGCTCCACGCTAGACAATACTAAAAAGTAACAAGAATATATTTGGAGACAATATGAAAAAAAAATGCAATGAAAAGAAGTATGTGCTAAAAGAAACTACGAGTATGCATCAGATTCTACAAATTGCATTGATTTTAACCGATTGAGCATACAACACAATATGAGAAACCTCTTGAAACCTAATCTTTGTTGGGATTATGGGTTTAGAAAAATGAAACGCCAGGGTTTTAATACGACTATTTCCAATCATTTCTGGAGTGTGACTACTTATAATATCGAATACTCTCCGCTACATGCGTACCCAATAAAAAATGTTTACTCCGCCAGTGTTTACATACTCTGGCCTATATAAGGCTTAGAATGTTTAAAATTGCTAATGTGACATATATTTTTGTACGCATAACATAATTTCAACAATCCCACTCAAAAATATTTAAAAAAATGTAATTAAAAAATAATAATAAAAACAAAAAATGCCTCGTAGGAAAAAAATAAAATAAAAAATAATAAAAACAAAAAACCTCTTAGGAAAAAATATTAAATTAAAAAAAATATTCTAATCCAACCTTCATCTTTATTTTTCGTAATGTTTCACCAGATAGTGGTTTCGTGAATGCATTAGCTAGCTGTTCATCTGTGGAAATATATTTTAATATTACATTATTGTTTGCAATTTGTTCTGTTGAAAAAATATTATTAATGTTAATATGTTTTGATCTTTTATGACTTGTTGGATTATTTGCAATGCAAATACATCCATTATTATCCTTGTATATAGGTATAGGATTTAAGATTTTTATATCAATACTAGTTAATAGTGATTTTAACTACATGGCTTCTCTTACACCGTCGAAAAGAGCCATATATTCAGCTTTTGTAGATGAAGCAGCTACTGAATTTTGTTTTATAGAATTCCATCGTATTGTACAATTAAAAACCATGAATATATAGCCACTTGTACTTTTTCTATCATTATCAGATCCTCCCCAATCTGAATCAACAAAGCCTGTTATTATAATGTCATAATTGCTTCTTTCATATTTTAGTTTAAGATCAAGAGAACCCTTTATATATCGTAATATCCTTTTTAGGTTTTTCCACAGTTCTGTTTTATTTTTACTTTGATATCTACTAAGTAAATTTACAGCTATACATAAATCAAGACGTGTACATAGCATTGCATACATTAAACTACCAATTAGGTTTCTATAAGGAGCATTGCAATCTTCAACACTATTCTTCTACTTCTACAGCATTATAGTCAGTCGTATTAAATTTATTTAAATGTGATTTTGAATATAGATTTTGATGTTAAGAAATTTTGTTTTCATCTCTTTGAACTCTTATTCATAGGAATAATGCAATTTCAGTTAAATCAGTAATTTTAAATTTATTCGTAAGATATAACTTAAAATCTTTCATGATATTGTCATTTTGTGTACATATTAAAATGTCATCAACATACAAAATAACATATATATTATGTTTAATATCACCTTTGATTAAATAATATAATCATGGATCAACACTAGAATTCTCAAAATTACATTGTTTCATGGTTTGGTCAAAAACCCTAAACCAACATCTTGATGACTGTTTTAATCCGTATATTGATTTTTGAAATTTACACACTTGATTCTTTTCTTCCTTTAACCTTCTGGGATTTTCATGTATACATTCTCTTTTAGAATACCTTTTAGAAATGCAGTTTTAACATCCATATGATGCACTAGTAAATTAAACTGATTCGCAAACGCTAATAAAAATCTAAATGTGGTTATTCGAGCAACTGGCGTAAAGGTTTCTTCATAGTTAAATAAATATTGTTGACTAAGGCCTCTTGCTACACCAGTCTTGCTTTGTACTTTACAGGGTGTTAGTTTTAATTTACTTTTATTGAAAATATCCATTTACTGCCTACAATATTTGTATTTTCAGGTTTCTTAATTAGTAACCAGGTGTTGTTTTCTTTTAGTGAATTTATCTCTTCTTTTATAGCTATCTCCCACTGATCTCTATCATCCCTATCCTTCATTTCTCTGTATGTTTTCCGAATATTATTATTACTAATTTTAGTTGATATCATAATAGTATTAATATCGTGATCAAGGTCTTCATGATCAGAGATCCATGGAAGAGTTTAAATTCGTTCACTTCTTCTGTAATTTATATTCTCTGTTTCAGTTTCAGAGTTGCTTTGTTCACCTTTTGCCATTTTTTCTGAGTTTGAATCAGTTTCATTAGCTTCAATTATTTTATCATTACTTTTTGCTATTTTTTCTGAGTTTGAGTCAGTTTCATTAGCTTCGATTAATGTATCATTACTTTTTGCCAATTTTTCTGAGTTTAAATCATTTTGAGGTCTCGTGACGTTATTTCCTTTTGTTGGTCTGGAGTTTTAAAAATTTATTTCATCGAAAATTACATCACGAGCCACATTTATTTTGTTCATTTGACTATCCCAAACTTTATATCCATTTGTTTCATAGCCTACCAGAATTCCTTTATATGACTTCTCATCAAATTTATGTTTTCTGGTTTTATTATGAACACAGGCTGTTGAACCAAATACCCTCAAATATTGTAATTTGGGCTTTTTATGATGCCACAATTCATATGGTGTTTTGTTATTAATAATTGCTGAAGTAGATAGTAGATTTATTAGGTATATAGCTGTTAATACAGCTTCACCCCAAAATACTTTATTTAAATCTGCACTTAATACCATCGTACGACCTTTTTCGGGTATTGTATAATTCATCCTTTCAGCTACACCATTTTGTTGAGGTGTATAAGAAACAGTCAAATAGTAAGTTATACCATGTGTAACACAAAAATCTTTATATTCATTCAAATATTCTCCACCGTTATCACAGTACAAACAACAATTTTCAGATTTAAGTGTGCTTCACTTTTTACTGTATAGTCTTTAAAGACGTTTATAACATTAGATTTGTCTGTTAATAAGTAAATCACGGTATAATAAGTATATTCATCTATAAAAGTAACAAAATCATTTTTATTATTTATTAATGTAGGTGTAACAGGTCTACAAACATCAGTATGAACGATAAATAACGGCCTGTTTACATGTTCTTTAGATTTAGCTTTTTCACATGGAAATTTTGTTTGTTTGCCAAAAATTACAGGCTTCACATAAAGTGTTGTCAGGTTTTATGTCAAGTATGTCATCAATATCTTCCATCATTTTGCAAGATTTTAGTTAAAAAAAATGTATTACTTGTATGTCCAAGTCGTGCATGACAAATTTGATAGTTATTTTTATTATTAATCAAATTACTGATTTTCACATTAGATATTTTAAAATATATTCCTATTAGGCCTCTTAAAGGCTTACCTAACATAATAACATAATTTCCCTTTTTAATTCCGACGCCTTCTGGGTAGAAAATTACTGTTAGTCCTTTTTCCTGCATCCGGCGTACAGACAATAGATTGTATGGCACTTCAGGTATGTATAATACATTTTCAAGTACTCCTTGAATTCCCATATTGGAAGTAACTTCTAGGGTTCCGTTCTTCTTGGCACATACTGTGGTATTCACTTTCGCTATTTCCACTTTGAAGGACTCGTCTAAATCCTAGGATGTGGAAAACCATCTATCATCATTGATTATGTGGTCTGTTGCGCCAGAGTCCAAAGTGAATGTCATTTCATTAGGGTTTCCATTCTTTATTCCATGATGACCAAACATAAACGCAAATCCTTGTGAGTTGTTTGGTTGTGAACTTGTAGTTTGTTGTGAATTAATAATTGTTTGTATTTTACTGCCTTTGTTCCCCGTATTTTTTTAAATAAAAACAGTCTTGCATGAAGTGATTGTTTCTTCTACAGTGATCACATGTTCCATTTGAGAAGTTTGGTTTATTGTTGTTAAACCTTTTGTTTTTCGTCGCAGTTGGATATTTCATGCAGTTTGGTTTGTGTAGTTTTATTTTAAAAATCCCTTCGTTGCGTTCATATGAAACATTTAGAGCCTTTAAATTTGTTGAAGAATTTTCTTGCAATCATTTTGTTTCATGATCCAATAATCTTGCTTTAACAAAAGCTACATTTAAGTTACCCTAACTTAGTGTTTCTAAAGCAGTTGTAACACCATCATATGTAGTCGGAAGTGTAATTAACAGGTGTGATACTTTTTCCATTTCATTAAACTTTGCACACGCAGCAATTAAATCATTTATTATATCATCCAATCGAGTAAAATGTTTTAATAATGTGGTGTCGCCTGTGAAATTTATGCTCAAAAGTTTTAGGCAGAGGTAGTTGTTCGGCGTTCATAAATCACATCTAGTTTTGCAAAAAAATGTTTTACTGTATTTGAATCCTTAGCAATATTAAAAAACGAATCGCCCAAATATTCAATAATGATTCCTTTTGCTGTTTGATTCTGTTTCTGCCACACTTCATCAGGTTCATCTGAAGTTTTTTCTTCCACTACTTTAATCACTTCCAGTTCTGATAGTAATGATTTTACTCTATATTTCCGCACACTATATTTTTCACCTTGAAACTGTATAATGTTCCATTTAGAATTTTTATTTTCCATTTTTTTTATTAGTTTTAGATCACGGCGTAATATTTTATTATTATTACTTTCACCTTTCACTGCCGTTGATTTAATTAACTCGCGTTAACCTGGGCCCATAACCTGTTGGGATTATGGGTTTAGAAAAATAAAACGCCAGAGTTTTAATACAACTATTTCCAATAATTTCTGGAGTGTGACTACTTATAATATCGAACACTCTCCGTTTCATGCGTACCTCCCAAAAAATTTTTACTCAGCCAGTGTTTACATACACTGGCCAATATAAGGCGTAGAATGTTAACCTTTTAAATTGCTAATGTGACATATATTTTTGTACGCATAACATAATTTCAACAATCTTAACCTCCTCAAAAGTGATAAGTGTCGGACAGCAATTATCACTATAAGTGGATTCTAATAGGCCAACAAATTAATATTAGGGTTATTTCATTGGTCCGTCAGTGTGAAGTTTCATATATAAATGTGACAAGTGCAATAGTCACTTTAAAGAATACAGTAAATTTTCTGCAGCTGATTCTAATTTAAGAGGTAAATTTCCACATCCAACTTAAAGTTGGAAAAGTAACTTATTCATTTGGTATTTCGTTTTTTTTCCATTGGATGAAAAAATTCTCAATATTACAATTATTTTCGTTTTTAAATATATTGAAATATTTTTATTTGTTTTAGAAAAAGTGGTAATGATGATTATTACTTCATACTGTCCGTTAGATGTTAATTGATGATCAATTAGATTATCAATTTGAGTCCATTAGGTGAGTTGTAACTCAAAACCGGATAAATAAGCACAAAAAATCTGTAAAAGAGACACGCAATCCGTGTCATCAAAGCCCAATTATTTTTTTGGAGCCGACTTACCTACATTTTAATTAATTTATTAAGTATAAAATATTTATATATTTAGACATGCATTAATTTACTCATGCAGAATGAAGTTTTCGTTGCTTTACTTGCTTCGAAGCATGATGCAAACAGTCGGTATGTTCTATTCTACCATTTTTTTTAGCCATGCACACAAATGCTTTATGTAATTTTTCTCAATTCTGATTGATACAGCCATCAGTCTCGGATAAGATCGATGGTGCAAATAATCCAGACATCTATCGGTGTAATTTATTTAGTGAAGAAAAAATAGTAAAGCAATTGACCATCCGATTGAGTCGATCAGTGCCGGTCACTCGGGATTCCATTTTTCACCGAGTCTCGTCTGCTAGACTGTCCTCTGTGTTCCACCAGATCGCGCGATATAGATTTCGAGAGGATGAGATTGCCCTTTTATATCTATGTATACTACGATATATATACCCCCACCCCCCACCCCTTGGAATAAAATATACCTTTACCTCAAAATACAGTCATTGATGAGTGATACAGGAAAATGGTTACTTTTTATGTATATCGATCAACATTCTGCGGTGAAGGGAGGATTGTTGTGGAACTGCGCGAATTCCCTAATATGACTTACAATTAATATAGGTTAATTGATATAGGTTCGTAAGATACTATATCAATATTATTGATATTGATAAGGTTGCGATATTGTGAACGAAGAATGACCTACAGTAAAGGACAGACGAATATTGTCGAGGAAGTGGCGCTCTCTGATGATAACTAGTATATACATACATATAAGTAATGCAACGTCCATTCAACGGCGCTAGGCGCTCTTGCAAATACCATTCTATTATCAAGGTCAGGCAAAGAACAGCTTACAAAAACAGTGACTGGCTCGGCTCGTACCCTAAAAATTGAGTCGGCATGACTGAACACACTCGAACGAAATGCAAAAATCATGGACATGCCTATTTTCTTCTAAACTACAATATGTATTAACTTTAGGAATACTCCTACATAGAAACTGTTTTGTTCAGAATGTTTAATTTTATAAGATTCAAGTATGCATATTCAATTCCCACTTCTTGTTTACCAAACATTTGGAACCTATGTATTTAAATTAAGAAATAAACATTCATCTTCGAATTACTTTTAATTTCGAAATATTGCACAAAATTTACGGGAAAAGTAATTTAACACTTCTAATTTACTCTGTCCTACCACTACTTGTATATTATTTGATCATAAATATGCAATTTTAAGGTCTTTTACATACGCAATAACAATCCTATGGAAATTATTTATTTATAAGAACGCCACGGTCATTATGAGAAAATTAATACTATTTTTTTTCCACCATGGCCCCCACATTCGAGTCCAGACCCCCGGACCGGGATCTCTGAAGGAAAGAGGGCCCCTTTCCTTTAGTGCTAATGGTAGCTTGATACCCATAGAAGTATCAAATATTATCATAATGTATATTTTCTGGCCTTTTCGACGCAATGCTTTCAATCAGTGTTGTAACAGATACATTTTTTTGTATGTAGATAAAGATACAGAAACTTCAGAAAAAATGTATCTAGATACATATCTACAAATATACAAATATTCAAATTTGAAAATGTATCTAGCTACAGATACAGATACATTTGAAAAGTATCTAGATACCTTTAAATACATTTCCGATACATGGAAAACCAACGCAAAAATTGTTTTCTATGTGAAACCGAAACTGGGATCAATTTAATCATAGACAAAATATAATGTTCAGACTATTCATTATTCATAAATAATGCGAGAAACTAACGTTAAACTTAATTTAAGGTTGTTATGTTTAGTACTTAGTGGTAAGTAATATTTATTTTTATTTTATTTTATGATTTATTTATTTATCCTGACTGGTTTCGGTTATGAAAAACCATCTTCAGAGGCATGTTTATATATCATGTATTTATTTAAAATGTAATTTTAAATTTGATAAATATCTAATTTTGTAAAATTAATAACGTTACAAAACGTTCGTCTGGTAAACGATTTCGACGGGGTGTCAGAATTTGTCCACCAGCACTGAAAAGCCTCTCTACGGCAGCCGAGGAAGGCAAAATAACGTCATATATTTTTGAAAACTGGGCAAACAATGCGGTTGTTTTTCAGACTTGATAAATCGCGGGATTTATCACTCATGTACTAATAATACTCGATATTAACAGCATTTGTGTATGATGCGGAAGGTGTATCTGAGTATCTGAGATACTTGGAAAGTGTATCTAGATACAATGTTAGGTACTCAAGCAAGAATGTATCTAGATATGTATCTAGATACTGTATCTAGATACATTATAACACGCTTTCAATGATCTCACTAAAATCAACATACTTATCTATATCATTTTCGAAAGTAAATCTAGTATACAGGGTGTGCCAGGAGAAAGGTAACACCCTAAATACTCGTATCTACGAAAATATATGTTTTTCAAGAAATCGCTGAAACTCGACAAGTTTTAATTCAAGGGGGACAATTTTTGGCAGGCAAATAATCTTCTATTGTTTAAACCCCTGGCCATAGGGGAGGTAAATCTATTTTTTTTTTTAAATTGGAGTAGAAATCGGGTAAGAGTTGATTTGAAAGCTTACCTAATTGGCAATACAACGGTATATTAATTAATTTTTTAAATGTGTCGATTAATTTTCAAGAGATTATTTTTTTAAGTTGAGCGAATACAAAATAAACATGTCATTTCCGCAACAAATATCTATCCAGCAATATACGTATTTAGGATGTTACTGTCAGTTTGACAGCACTAAGATGATTTTTTTTCAATTGAAGAGCGTTTTGAGCATTATGGTTGAACACGCGAGATGCAGCTGTGGCTTTGTCTTCAAAATAAATGCTTACAATTTCAAAATGCTCTGCAATTGAATAAATCGTCTTAGTACTGTCAAACTGACAGTTTCACACTTGGTACGTATGTTGCTGAATACATTTTTGTTGCTAACAATACATGTTTATTTTGTACTTTGCTCAACTTAAAAAAATAATTTCTTTAAAACTCATCGACAGATTTTAAAAATAGTGATACTGTTGTATTGCAAATTTCAAGAAAATGTTTGAGTTCACTCATTGTGAAGCTCAATTGTTATGCATTTGTATCTACTAAATCTTCTATGTGGTTGTTTGGATTTAATTTAATTTGATTTTAAAGAAGCAAGTTTATCTGATCTAAATTTGGCATTTGGTGGATACTGATTAGAAAACTGAGGATGATTGGTTTCATAATGTTGATGAAAATTGCTAGCTTTATAATTTTTGAACGTAGAATTACAAATAATACATAACGCTTTTCCGTTATTTTAATAAAGAAATAATTCTTCTTTCACTCATTATTAAAACTTCTATTTTGTTGCTCGTATTTTCATTTTTATTTTCTTTTTCTGTCGTTCATTTTTAAAAGAACTGGAAATAAATATAGACATTTAGAAATTACAAGTTTTGTGTTATTAAAACAATAACAACACGTGTTACATACTACGAAATAAAATCAGTTAACTTACCAAAAATTTCAGATTACAAATTATATCCGTAGCAAGAGTGATACAAATTGTTTCCTCCTGAGCACAATGTCAACTGTCCGTTGCAATGAAAGTTTACAAAATCAAAATCGGTCTGGAGTCGGTCGATTACGGACGTTTACGCCACTGTTTATGTTCGTTCGCGCAGTTTTCCACGAGTCATATTATTCTTAACTTGCCGGAAATGAAATTTGTTACAACGTTGCACTTAATCTTTCATATTTGTTGTCAGTAATTTAAAAGACATTTCGAAACACATACGGAACGATAATTTTTTTTTATAAATATAATAGCACAAAAATAAAAAGGGAACTCGGGTACATTTATCGAGAGCTTCAAATAATCCTTCAAAGAGCCGCATGTGGCTCGTGAGCTTCAGGATGCCCCCCACCCTCTGCAATATATCTTCCAATAACAGGGAGCAGTGAGTGCGGCATGCGATTAAAAGTGAAAATTCTTACAGAAATAACAATGTACAAGAATTAATCATTACTTTAGGTGACAATTAAAGTGATAACGAGTGCAATGATTTGGCAAATATGTAAAATTCCAAAAATATTTATGACGACTACTACCGCAATGTCGTAAACGACCCTTAAAGTTAACGGACCTCTAAATAGGGGATATTCAATTATTTCTGGCCCAACAATACGTCCAAATTTTATCTTGGTCACCAATCTATTGACACGTTAATTAAGTTGTATAGTTACGACTTATGGTTATAAAATGTTTCCTCAGCCATCTGGTACACAAAAGCTGAACTATTAAACCGAATGGCGTTGGTAAATTCGTCGATTCTTTACAGGTATCTGTACACACACGTTGCCAAAATGGATGTAATAATAGAATTTGCATGTCTATAGAATTCTTCTACTTTTAAGAAAAAATTGATATATAAAAGAAAGGATTTAATTGATTTTAAAAGCAGTGGTGTTCGCCTGCGTAATGGTCTAAAATGCTTCATTTTACTCAATAAATATCGCAACCTTAACGTATGGCAGGTATACAGATAGGGAAGTCGAGCGAAAAATTTTCAGGACCGAATCAGGGAGCAAAATAAAATCGCATATTCCTTTGCCCTTTTTTGTATAGATTTTCTTTTTCTTTTTTAGTAAAGTTTCAAACGTTAGATAAAAGGGTCACATTTGAAAGTAATTAAACCGATAACTTGGGTTTTCTGTTGTTGCATAATTTTCAGTTACTATTGGATAATTTGCAGTTGTTGCTGTTGAATGTGGTACGCCTGGATGACTTTGATAGTGGTATGTCCATCACGATAGGTGAAATACCAGAATACCAGTAGCAGATTCTGTGCCTCAACTGGTGGTGGTAGTACACCGCGTGGACGAACAGCAAAAGCTGGTAATCCCAGGGAGATGAATGCCTACTCAGGGAGTCCTAAAAGCGACGGAAGACCAAAGCAGAATAATACGAAGGGGCACAGTAAACCTAACCAACGGACGTCGCGTGTTCGAAGGAAGTTAAGCGTCACCAATTGTTGTATTTAATGTGAGTGTATTCGAATATAATATTAAATAGTACATAACGTTTTACATTTTATGTTAACTATCAAAATTTTATTATATATTATGTTTCTAGGATCACATAACACTGCTCATTTCAATCACAAACCGCTACATACTCGCTATAAATTTTATACGGGCCTTATATGTAATAAGAACATATGAATTTTACAGCTCAATAAATTAAAATTGCTAGCACCCTATTACATATTTATTAGTAGTTGGAATTATTACAAAATATTTTCGTACTTTTATATCCGCTCCATGTGGTAGTATGGCGAAGTGACAATTTTATAGAGCATTAAAAACTTGACACCTTCTCACGTATTTATAAATACATCATTGAAGTTTTACAGCGTGCATATAAAAGTACTTACAAAATTACACATGTTGATATCTATACATACATAATCAGATGCCCTTCTACCCCTATGGGGTGTAGAATATCTATACATAAGTACATGGTAACGTAAATATATTCCGGTAGATGCTCTTGTAGATATTTTCATTATTATTAGTATTACTATTATTATTTAGTGGTGATACTGAGAATTGGGGGGTTTGGGGTTATTCTGTGAGGTAGTACCTTTATTTGTCTACGGTCACTCAAGCGTCATAGACGGGAGAAGGAAGACAAATGATGACCTCACAGGATACCCAGCTCTGACTTATGGCTCCACGCGCCACCCCCCGGGCAACTGCATTGACCTGCAGGCTAAACTAAGCCAGGGTAGCCAGAAGTGGTGAAAGAACATGACTTGGGGCAGCAGCCAAGTCATCACTGAGCTGGGGCGTATGAGAATTGTTCTCGGCCTGGCCCAACATCAGACAGTTAGAGGCACGGCCAGAACGGCTTCAATGGCTCTAACACTGCGGTGCGGAAAGCAACGGAAAACTACTGCACTACAACTTCCCAAGACAATCATCATGGCAGATACAACCACAAAAACGGCCGTCAGTCCGGGGCACCTCTTTAATGAGGAGGCGGTGCTAAGAATCCCCCCGAAGAAACAAATAAACACAATAAAAATACACAGAAAAAACCTGAAAATCGCGACATGGAATGTGCGCAGTATGTTCCAAGCAGGAAAACTGGAAAATGTTACAGCAGAGATGCAGAGAATGCAAATAGATATACTAGGCGTAAGCGAAGTAAGATGGCTACAATCAGGAAAATGCGACACCGAGAGCGGCACACTGTACTACACAGGTAGAAACGACAACCAGCACCAGCACGGAGTAGGCGTAATACTAAGTAAAGAACTAAACAAACACTTAGTAAATACCTTACACTTCTCAGAACGTCTAATACTACTCCAACTACAAACTGTCATGGGGAAAATGAACATAATACAAGTCTATGCACCAACTGCAGACAAAGACGATGCGGAAATTGAGGAATTCTATAGTCAGCTTGACGAGATTCTAGCACTTCTGAAACCCAGAGATCTCACAATAGTTATGGGCGACTTTAACGCCAAGATAGGCCAAGGTGAAGCGGGAGAATGGGTAGGAAAGTATGGACTAGGCACAAGAAACGAACGTGGCGGTAGGCTTCTGCAATTCTGCATCGAGAAAGATCTAATAGCAACAAACACACACTTTAAACTTCATCCTCGAAGGTTATACACATGGAAATCTCCTGGCGACAGCAAAGATCACATAGTCCGCAATCAAATAGACTACATATTAATATGCAAGCAATTTAAAAACGGGGTAACATCGGTTAAAACCTACCCGGGCGCAGACGTAGCCTCCGACCATAACCCAGTAGTAATGGAACTAAAAGTAAGGCTGAAAGCAAGAAAATCAATAAAACCGACAAACAAAAATATAGACATCTGCAAGCTGCGAGACCCGGAAGTACTACAGAAAGCAACAACTAAAATAAACGAATGTCTTAGCAGGCTAAGTAACTACATAAAAACAAACATCAACGCCGGGAAAATTAACGAAGCCTGGGAAAATGTCAAAGAGGTTCTCCATACAACCCAGAACGAAGTCGTTGGAACCAGAGACCATGCACAGAAGAAGAAGAAGTGGATGACAACTGAGATCCTAGCACTAATAGAACAACGCAGATCATATAAAAACAGAAAGGAAAAGGCATATCAAGACATTCAAAAAGTTATCAAGAAGAAAATACGTCAAGCTAAAGAAGAACAGTTGATGGAACAATGTACTGAAATCGAGGATCTGCAGAATAGGCACGACAGCTTTAATGTACACAAGAAAATCCGCGAAATGGTAGGCACTAATAACAAACGAACAACGACCATACTAAAAGATAACCGTGGGAAAATAATATTAGATCTACAGGACAAACTACAACACTGGAAAGAATACGTAATCGATCTATTCAACGATAGCAGACCCGATAGCTACGAACTGAACCACCCTGCACAGAACGGCCCTGACATACAAAATAGCGAAGTGAAACATGCTATAAAAATAACAAAAACAGGCAAAGCGGCAGGTCCAGACGGAATATACAGCGAAATGCTAAAGTTGGTTGAAGACGATCAAATAAACATCCTCACAGATCTTATGAACACAATATACAGAACTGGCATCATACCACAGGAATGGCTAACATCTACGTTCATCACCCTACCCAAGAAACCGCATGCAACAGACTGCAATGACTACCGCATGATAAGTTTAATGGGCCATACATTGAAGGTGTTTCTTAAGATTATACATACCAGAATATAAAAAAAATGCGAGGCGGAAATAACAGACACTCAATTCGGATTCCGAAACGGATTTGGAACAAGGGAAGCACTCCATGCATTTGGGGTACTGGTTCAACGCTGTCAGGACGTAAATAAGGGCGTATATGTTTGCTACATTGACTACAGGAAGGCATTTGATAATGTAAAACATGAGAAGCTCATGAACATTTTAATAGGCATGGATATCGACTATCATGATATCAGAATAGTATCAAACCTTTATTGGGGCCAGACAGCGAAAATAAAAATCGAAAACCAACTGACAGATGAAATTAACATACGAAAGGGTGTCAGACAAGGATTCGTTTTCTCCCCAATGCTGTTCAATATCTATTCCGAAGCGATATTCAGAGAAACACTCTTAGAAGACCCCGCAGGTATCGTTGTAAATGGCAGAACAATCAACAACATCCGATATGCAGACGATACAGTCGTACTAGCAGACAATATAATAGATCTCACGCGCATGATGAACAGCATAGAGGCGAAGGGCAAAGAATACGGTCTCCACATGAACCTAACCAAAACAAAGACCATGTTAATTTCAAAAAGGAAACAGCAAATCCATTTGGTAATCAATGGTAAACGCATCGAACAAGTCTCAAAATATAAGTATCTTGGAACATGGATGAACGATGACTGGTCATATAGACAAGAAATTCTAACGCGCATAGAACAAGCTAGAGCAGCATTCGTCAAAATGAAAATCATGCTAACTTCCCGAGATCTCAGTCTAGACCTAAGGCTAAGAATGGCCCGATGCTACATTTTTCCGATACTCCTCTACGGCATGGAAAGCTGGACTCTGCATCAGGAAACCACCAAAAGGTTAGAGGCATTCGAGATGTGGGTCTATCGTCGCATGCTGCGCATACCATGGACCGACAAAATCACCAACGTCGAAGTACTTCGAAGGATGAGCAAAGTGACCGAAATCCTTTTCACTATAAAGAAGCGAAAGCTAGAGTATCTAGGCCACATCTCTAGAAACCAAAAATATGGGTTACTACAACTGATAATCCAGGGGAAAATCCAAGGGAAACGGAGCATAGGAAGACGACGTATATCCTGGCTACGTAACCTGCGGGAATGGTTTGGGGTATCGTCGGCGGACCTGTTTCGTTCGGCTATCTCCAAAGTTAGAATTGCCACGATGATCAGCAACCCCCGTCGGAGAAGCTGAAGCAAGAAGATGAGAATAGAACATATATTTTAAAAATTATTCTATAAAAGTTAAATATAATCCTAAAGTGTATATTTTTATTTATGTTGATTTAAAATCTCGATTTAAAAGGCGGAAAGATCCCATGGGGTCGATAGGGCAATAAAGATTGTTCATATATATATATATATATATATATATATATATATATATATATATATATATATATATATAATCGCAAGATTTATCAATAAGTTTTAATTAATTTTAATTAATTTTGTAAATATTTAAGCCTAAACGTTGTTAATGTTAAATAAGAAGGTTGGATTCGTGCTGGGAATAACCAGGAGGTTAAAATAATACTGAATTAAAAAAAGTGGCGTACAATTGATATAAAGTCACAGGTTTGTTCGCAGAGTGGCGCGTTCAAACGGGTTAATCGTGTGCTAATTTATTCTAATTTTGTGGATGTGCTACATTTTTAATTCAAATTTTCCAGGGGAGATGAATGGCTGGCTTAATTTGTTTTTAAATGTTGAGCGATTCACTAAATGGAGTATGAAGCAGCCGAAATAATTCCCTGGGGTCGCGACATCCACACTTCTGGAATAAGCAGTTAAACTGCCACCGTATGAGCCGAAAATTTGGTATAATTCCGTAGTTGAGCCTGAATACAAAACTGGCATGGTATTGTGTTTTATGAATGAATGGAATTAACAGGCGATGATGTTGATGGCGCTTTATCGTCATATCGTTTATCACTATATCACGAGGGCTGACATTTATTGTTACCTACACTATAATACAATATTAATGCGTATATCTGACGCGATATAAACTACACTGCATAGTGCTATAGTGCAGATAGCAATAAGCACCTAATAGTCACACACGGAAAGCTAAAAGGACCAAATAATAAATAAAATTCAAATATAAACAATCTTATCTAAAATTGCAAATGTTTTGTAAAAAACTAAATTGTATAGCACTCTTACGTTGCGGATAAAACTATGTTGAAATTTGGTTTTTATAATTTTACTTTCATATCTACAGTATGGAGAAAGTCATGTGTTGCCCATTGCAATTGAAATATGCGTAATAAAATGGCATAAAATTAGAAACAAAGAATTAGTTAAAATCACTACAGATATACCGTGCGATCAACAATTATTTAGATGAAAGAAGTCCTTAAGATGTTGGAAGTAAGTCTGCGAAGACGTATGTTATAATCTGGTGGCAGCAATTCTTGATAAGCCTGTATTTTGTAGGAATGCACATCCAAGTCCATCTTACAGCTAAGTCCCGATGTAGATCCTTGTTGCGAACGTACCATGGCGCATCTACCTTATTCCGAAGCACTTTGTTTTGAAAGGTCTGTATTTGATTTATGTTGGAGTCCTTGGTGCATCCCCAAAGCTAGATTCCAAAAAGCCATATCGGTTATAAGATTTGGTTGTAGATAAGTAATTTGTTATGTAACTGTACTTTAGAATTTCTTCCAATAAGCTAGTAATATTGTTTGTATATGATGTCAAGTTCCATGTGTTTTTTTTAATGTGTTCAACCCACCTCAGTTTGGCATCCATTTTCATACCTAAATACTTTGCTTTGTTTTCATGTGGAACCTTCACACCGTTTATGCTGATTCTCAAGTTATTTGTTAATTTCTGGTTGGTAAAGTTTACGTGTATTGATTTACTCTCATTTAGTTTGATGTTCCATTTTGTTGTCCATTTGTGTATTTCGTTGCATGTATTTTGGAGCTTTATGGAGGCGCTGTATCATCAGCAAATGTTGCTGTGGTTACTCCTTCTGTCTCAGGTATGTCCGAAGTGTATAGGAGGTACAGAATGCGTCCAAGGACGCTTCCCTGTGGCACCCCTGCACCTATTTCTTTCAATTCAGAGTGTTCATCTTCTTGTTTTATGCGAAATAATCTGCCTGTTAAGTATGATGACAGTATTTCAGCATATTGTTTAGGTAGAATTTTTCCCAGTTTGTGTATTAGTCTTTCGTGCCATACCTTGTCAAAGGCCTGTGCAATGTCTAAGAACACAGCTGCACAGATGGACTTTTCTTCCACAGCATTTTCTATTATGTTAGTGATTCTATGCATCTGGTCGATGGTTGAGTGCTTTAGGCAAAAACCAAATTCGTGGTCTGGAATTAGGTTATTCTTCTCTATTATTGTCCTCATTCTTTTCAGGAGCAGCTTTTCAGAAATATTACAGATAATTGGGAGTAGAGAAATTGGTCTGTGACTTAGCATCGTTGGGGGGCTTACCAGGTTTTGGTAGCATTATGACTTCCGCTACTTTCCATACATTTGGGAAGTACTTCAGTCGTATTACTGCATTGAACAAGTATGTTAGCATTACTCTTCCTTTCTTTGGGAGCTGCTTTAGAATCTCACCTGTAATATGATTTATGCCAGGAGCTTTTCTTGGGTTTTGGTTTGTTTTAATTTCCTGGGCCACTTCTTTTGTAGTGATTAGGTATTTCTTCATATAAGAATACAAGTACTATACCTGGATGTGTTTGGTATGGTTTGAAGGTGTTTGCTAGGTGTTCGGCGAAAACTTCAGTTTTTGTTTATTGTCACGAGCCCATGTCCCATATTCCTTTCTGATTGGTGGAATCGTTATAATGGGTCTTTTGATCTTTTTAGTGGCTTTCCACAACGAGTAGTCCTTTTCTGCTACTGCTGAAAGGTCCCTCAAGTACCTGCTTATGGTATCTTCTGTTTTTTTTTTATTTCTCTTTTAAGTTTCTGGGTTTTATTATTTAGCTCAGTTTTACCGGTAGGACTTCTTGTTTGTTGCCATTTTTGTCTTGCTTTCCTCTTCTCACTGACCATTTTCCTGATTTCCTTGGGATAGTTGTTACCTTTCGTGACATAGGGTATATGTCTAGTGTTACAATACGCAGCTTCTTGTATAGTTTTGATCAGGTTTACTGCTTCTTTGTCCAGTTAATCCTTGGTTTTAAGGTCAACTCTTAGGTTTATATTATTTTCAATTCACGTTCTGAATGCTTCCCAATCTGTGGTTTTATTTACCAGTCTATGCTGTGCTTCTTTTCGAATTAACATTTCACTGAGCGTTAGAATGAGAGGTGAGTGATCCGAGCTGAGGTCAAAGTTTTCTTGTATTTCAATGAAGTTGGACGATATTTTTCTTGCTATGTAGAAGTCTAGTAGATCGGGTATTTTTTTTTAGATTTGTTGGCCAGTATGTAGGTTTGCCTGTGCAATAGTAGCTACAGTTTGTAACTTCCATTGCATACCTGAGCTCTCTACCTTTGGGTTGAGTTATTCTGGATCCAAAGTTCTTGTGTTTTACATTGAAGCCGCCTCCAAGTATGAATTTTTTACCCATGTGCTGAATTAGTTTAAGATATTCTGTTCTTTTGAGGTTATGTCTGGGTGGACAATAGACCGCACCTACATTGAATGTTTGGTTATTCGATTTAATCTCTACTACTGTTAATTGTGTTTATTCCATTTGGAGTTTACTTTCCTCGTAATGATTACTACTATTTTTAATTAATATTGCACTTCCTCCTTTTGCTTTGTTTGCGGGGTGAGTACATTGGTAGCTTTAGTATCCATTGACTTGGAAGTGTGTTTGTTCAGTACAATTCGTTTCTGAGATTAATAGTATATCGATGTTCTGATTTTTTAGAAATAGCTCAACTTCCTGTCTGTGATTTAGAATGCCATTGGCATTCCATAGTCCAATTATTAAGTGTGTTTTGCTCATTTTTATCTCAGTTCAAGGGAGACGCCATTTGTTCTGGCTTCTATTCGGTCTAGCCTAGTAGAGATTTAATTTATCATACTTGACATGTGTTGCAGCATTTGTTCAAGGTAGTTTTCTTGTTTTTTTCCCTGAGGATGTTTCTCTTGCTGGGGGTTTTGATGCTGAGTAGCATTTGCAAATGTGACACCTCTTGTGATTTTCCTGTCACTTATGAATCTGGGTTGTGTTTTGTTCTGAATTAACTGATTTTTTCTGCTCTGTAGTTTTTTTGCGATGGTACATCCTCTGTAGTTCGCCGTGTGGGCTTCAGCACAGTTTGAGCATTTGGCTGAGGTATCAGTGGTCTTAGTACAATCAAATGCAGGTTGACTACCTGCATATTTTACACATACAGGGCTTCTTTGGTAGTATTTTTGTGTATGCCCGTATCTTTGGCACTTTTTTCTTCTAGTTGTTTTAATTTGTTTTCCTCCAATATTATTTTGAATCCCTTGTCTAGCAGTTCGTGTTTGATTGTTGCAAAGAAAATAAAACGGTAAATGAGTACATTGTCTTCATTTATTTTTGTACCGTATAAAATATATAATATATACACGGTCCGTCATTTTACCTCCCGTCTTCAATACCTCAGTTACTAATTGAGTTAAAATTTTGATATTTTGCAGACTTCAGTTGCTTTCTAGGGTGTAGTTCAGGAAAATATTTTTGATTATACAGGGTGTCCCAAAAAAGTGTGACGTCGTCATGATTTATATTTTTAGATTGCAAGGTATGTATTTTGTTACTCATTTGGGTGCCTCTTATAGATACCTACATACCCATAAAATTTGATTGAAATCGGTTTAGTGACATTAGCACAAAAAATGAAAAACTGAGAAAAATCAGTTTTGCACCATTGGTTAAGAAAATTAATAAGGGATACAAATAGTGCCTCGTTAATAAAACCATACAAGGTACCCATTAAATAAGGTCTGACAGTTGCGTTAACCAACTTTTATTGATATGCATTATACAGAGTATCCAAAATTTAGTGTCAAACTTTTCAAACTTACAGCACTTTATTTTTCTTATTTTAAATTGGACCCCCAGTATATTTTTATGTAATTCCATGCGGAATTAAATGACAAACATTTTTCCTAATTACAACTCTATCTTAATTCTTAACATATTCAAAGATATTTGCAAAAAACTAGTTTTATCAACAATTCCAATGGCCATTTTAATTAATCAAATTCGAAGGTGGTTTTGAAAAACAATGTTTCAACATGCACAAAATAACTAAACAAAACATTTATTGCACAAAAAACCTGATAAATTCCAAATTTAACATACTATGCATAATATACATATACATATACATATATGCATAATTAATTAATTAATTAATTAATGTAGAGTCCATATGCCTTGTTCATTTGCAGAAACATCATTATTGTGCCCTTTTCTTACCCTTGTTTCTGTTGCTAACCTGTCATTCTGGTTCATTCAAGATGTAATAAAAGGAATGGCATCGAAATTTGCTACTGATTTCCCCAATAAATTTATTGTCATTATATTAGATATATGTTCCACAGTAAGGCTGGTTCTTAATTTTGATGCATTTAAATTCATTAGGCTAACACCTCTCTCAGCTTCTGAACTGCTACATCAGAAGCATTATTTTTAGCCCTTAAAAATGAATTAGGTAACAGAATATATTTCAGTTGTATGTTTGAGTATACAAAGTCACGAAAATCATTAACATCTACTTGAAACGTTAAAATTTCACATAATTTTCTAACCGTTTTCTTCACCTTCTAGCCATGGTGGCATAATTGTATCTAATGACCAGGTAGAAGGATCTAAAATCTCGAACAGCTGCACAAATTTTTCATAGATATCAGTGTCATTGTTCTCATTCTTATCCTCGTCCATATTTATATGACTAGCCGATAAAAGTCTTGCTTTCATATTCTTTGCCACACTATCTAATAATTGCTCTCTGGGAAAAGCTACAAATTTACTATTGTAATCAAATGGTCTGCATTTGGACACATTTGATGAAATTAAATTTTGAACTTTATTTTCGTAGACACCAAAATTATCATTCTTGTGTAGTTCTATAGCTCTTATCGAACGCTTAGTTAATTGATCAGCTTTAGATATGGTAATTTTTGTTGATTGTAGCGCATTGGATAGTATTGACAATTATTTTAAGATATCTATCATTAAAGCTAAATCTTCAATAAAATGTGTATTAGCTAATCTTTTGGCCTTTCCTGAATTTGATTTGGACTGGATAAAATGTTTATACAACGCTGGGTATGCTCACCACACTCGTACAGGCTGCTCGTACAGGATACCCAACGAAGTCCAAAAACGCGACCAATTTTTATTATTTCTAGGTTCAAATCACAAGAAATAGTTTCCAATTCGGCTTGATTTTTATTTTATTGATGATATATCGCATATATTTTGTCTATAAATAGTTTAACATGATTTACTTGTTTAATTTCGCGTATAGAATCATCTAGTGCCAATTGCAATCGGTGATTCAAACAATGCCACACGATTATATTTGGACACATTTCAGTTAATTTTGTGGCTACTCCTGACGTTATTCCTAACATTGTCGATGCACCATCTAAACCGAATCCTATGAAATTTCTTTGTAAATATTTTTTATCAAATCAATAGTCAGTATGACTGTCTATTAACGCCATAAAAATATTGTCGGCAGTTGTTGACGTCAATTATTTTAAATCTACGAAAATCATAAGAGGTTCAACTACAGACTGTACTTCACACTGTAAAAATATTACCAAAGAACTTTTTTTAACAAGGGTAGAAGTTTCGTCAATTATGATACAAATTTTTGAATTTTGATTGATAATGTTTTTAAAAACAGTTTTTTTTTAAATCTGTATCGCAATATGTTCGACAATTCTAGTGGAATGTAAACAATTTCCTATTTTTACATCATTTTTCATGTAATTCCAAAGCTGCTTCTATAACAGACAATGGTCTGTTTCTTTTACCAAGATTATAAACTGTGTTAATTTTTTTTACAGTAATGTTAATTGCTTCAGAATTAAATATTTTAACTGCATTTGGTTAAACTTGCTTGTTAGATTGAATAACTGTTTCTTGAATTTTCAAAAGTGAGCATGAAGTTGAATGTTCTTTAATTTTTGTGCGTAGAGAAGCTTTCCTTGTGTCTTTTTTAGTTCCATTAGAATATGTTTTTTCGTTTTCTATTCCTAAAGTTTTCATTTTTGAACAGTCTTTACTTTCAATTTATATTGTTCTGTGAACAAACTCACTTGTTTTTCTGTCCAACAATCTAGTAGTTGACAATTGCGTACTGTGTCGGTCGGCCATTTTGATTTCAAAAATTTCGACATAGAATTCAAATTCCTAGACCCCGAAAACCCATGACTACTGATTTTCGTGAGAGTGACATCATTTTTTACAATGTCGGTCGGCCATTTTGAGGCGGCCACTTTGAGTCGGCCATTTTGACGTCGAATTCGAATTCCTTAACCCCGAAAATATATAAATACTGATTTTCATGAATATTTGCCCAAAATTCGAATTTTGGCCTGATTTTTAGGTGTTTGGGACCACTGTGGCTCGGTACCATGTGAATTTATATGAATTTGAATAATTGAGTACTTTCATGCGTTGAATAAATTTTCTTAAAATTGTGTCGATATTTGCAATGATCCATTTACACGCGCTAGTAAATTTGGTTGCACAACCGTTATATTTTAGCAATGCATTTGATACTGTCCATTTAATACTGAACATAGAATATGTTCAGAGATAAATATTGCACGGTATATTTCATGTATTATTGTTATATCATCGCACCTAACGATCTTGAAATTTTTATATAATTTTATATGGTTAATGTTGTAATATTTTGGCATTAGGTTAATTAATTTGAATATTTGAACTTGAGGCTTGTTCGTTGTATGCTTTGTTGTGTTTCCCATATATTTGATCAGACGTTGAACCTTGAGATTTTTTATTTAAAGAAATAGAATATTTATCATCATATCGGGGTAATTTGAATAATTAGTAAGTTAGTTTAAATTAGTTTTGATTGAAAAATATCATAACAATACGCAACAACTAATATAATATAATATATAACATAATAATAATAAAAACATAAACTAATAACATGGTCTATATATACTATGTTCCATGATATTACATTTTATAGTTGAGATATCCAACGATAAATTACCTCGTTCAATTTTTACCATTAATGTAAACGAACTTCGTAAAACTAATCCAACAAACTTACAACTGTAATCTGGGCAATAAAATCAGTGTACATAGTGCGCTGCATTCGGCTGCGTAATATAAAACTTTATTTATTAGGTTTTATAGATTTGCGTCCATGTTTATGGCCTGAGGTGTGATAAGCGTGTCAGAAAATTATCAAAGGTTGAACATATCGCAGCAGGCTGTAAATGAGTAATAACATTACTACAGAATAACAATAACCTTAGAATAATAATATTATATACTGGGTGAGTCAATATTCACTCCCCAGTTCTCGGATGTGTTCTAAAATTTTAAAAAAAAGAAGATTACTAAAATTTTGAAAGCGAGGCTTTTTTCAGATAAAATTGAATTAAAAATTTAAATTTAAATTTAAAGTTTGGATTGCAAGTGGGACGGTCCTGTTCCCGTATAGACGACAGGCGATTAATAGTTTACTATGTAACGTAATAGTTATTTAAGTCATAAGGAACGTAAGGATACAATTACGGTCGACTAAGAATTGTACCGGCCGAGGGAATCCAGGCCCATAAGTTAATTGCAAAGCTACGAGGAGAATCCAAAAATGACCATGTTAAAACAAACCTTGGTTTGTACTGGAGTTAATACTTATAACAATTGAACTTTCAATAATAACTATAATTATTATTGTTCAAATACTAATTGTAATTTAAATCAATAACTGTATATTGATAATTAATAGCCCGAATATTTTCAAAATGTCAAAAATATCCACTTAATGCACCATGAAAAAATACCAGGGTATTTTCATGGTACATCAAATATTCGGTGATGTTCGTTCGATGCTAGGTGATTTCTGGAATACGCATTTATATGATTTATTGTAAACTCTGCAATAGTTTGAGAGAGAGAGAGAGAGGTTTTTCTGTTGAAAATGTTGGAGGGAAATAGTCGTGATTATTTGAAAAAAAAAAATCGATAGTGTACGATCGATTTTCCTCGCAACGATGATCCACATCGATGTTAAGATATGAAAAACAAAATTTCAAAAAGAATACTATCCATTAAATTCAGCTAATGACTTATAGATGGCGCTAGATGCTTCAATGCCGCATAATTAATATACTGAAGACGAAACTGCTAAAAAACTTCTATCCCATCTAAAATAAATGCCAAAACGTCGCAACTTTTTTAATAGGATTATTATCCTATAAAGTTCGTGTCAATTTATTTTTTATTTTTTGTTTACTTATAAGTAACGAAAATTAGCTCGCTTGCTTTACTCGAAAGTATTTTTATTAATATAAAATGGATATAGAAGGTGTTTTAGTGAGTGCATATAATGAAGGTAACCGAAAAAGGCAGAAGAAAAAAAGAGAAAGCGAAGCAATTAAGGTAATATTCCGATAATTTTATTTAAAATCCTACTTTTCTAATATTAACTCTTATGTTATAGATATGTGGATCATGTACCGAACTTAGAAAATTTTGAACGGGGGCCTACATATAAATGTTTATAAATAAAGAGACGCGATATAATTACAGCAAGAAAAAACTTTTTTCATACTCCGGATAAGCATGTTCAAAAAAGAAAATTATCGTATTTCTGTAAAGTTTTTAATCCAAAGAGGCACAGGGAAAAATATAAGCCCACTTGCCGAAATCAAAAACATGTTTTGTCAGCAAAATACCGTATTGTTACTGAAAATGGTAAAACCTACAGAGTGTGCCAAAACATGATTTTACAATGTTTTCGAATTACTTTGAAACGGTTACATACGATTACAAAAAATATAAAATTTGGATACGACATAAAAGAGAGAAGAGGAGGAGATAGGCGTTCATTAAAGAATAATGAAAAAGAGATGAGGTTAAAACGTTTTATGATAAACTTCATGCAAGAGAAAGCCATTATAACCGCAATAAATCGAAAAGGTTGTATTTGCCTGCCAATTTAAATATAAGAAGATTGTGGAAATTGTACGATTCTTCTGTTCTGAAGGAACAGAATGGAAGAGGATTTTTTCATAAAATATTTTATACCAATTTTAATATTGGTTTCGTATCACCAGCATCGGATGTTTGTAGTTTCTGTTTTAAAAAAGAAAAATGAACTAAAGAATTGCATTGAATTGCAAAAAGTTAATGTGATGACAGAGTTAAGAATTCACAAATTAAGAGCGAAATAATTTAATTTATTAATGAATAGCTATGAGGAAAGCAGTGAAGTAATTTGTTTCGCCCTACAGCAGATACAGAAACTGCCCAAACTGCCTGTGGGAGAAGCATATTACTTAAGGCATCTTGCATTTCTTAACTTTTGTATTAGGGATGTCGCGACTTCATCTCCATTTTTCTACACCTGGAATGAAAGCCAAGCCGGTGGAGGATCTAATGAAGTGGGTTCTGTCGTTACAAATTTCTTAAATTTGCATAAATTTTCCGATAATTGCAAAGTGTTACGATTATTTGCAGACTGATGGGCTGAGCAAAATAAAAATGCATATGTAATGTATGCTCTGGCAGTTTGGCACTCAAAAGTGCTCCTAAGTCATTAAAAGAAATTAAAGTTACATTTCAGGTTCGAGGGCACTCTTTTCTGCCTGCATATTGGCTGTTTAGGCTTCTAGAAAAGAAGCTTAGGAGAATAGAAGTAATACTGAATGCTGAAGAGTACATAGAAATTTATAAAGAAGTTGGAACTGTGAAGAAGCTAGGAATAGATTGGACAATCAAAGATATTAAGGCCCTTGATATAAGCTTAAAAAAGTTAAAAGGTATAAAAGACATGAAAAGAATTATATTAAGAAAAGACAATAATGGAGTTGTAAAAATGAAAATGGAACAATATTTTAAGAACGATGACTCATCGAAAAGTTTTGAAAGTCTAACAAAAAAAGGTATAGTTTTAAAAGACTTGAATGTCAATGAAAATAAACTGAAAGTGCCCCAGTAAAAGGAAGAGAAATTGAAAAATCTTAAAACATTACTCTTATTATGCGACAAAAATTGGCAGCAAGACGAAAAACTTAAGATTTTTAAAGAATTACTATTGGATGAAAAAAAAATTAAACCCAGCCACCAGCCACGAGGACGATGAACCTTGTGATTGCAATGAAGATGGTGGTGGTGTTCTTATATAATATTTACTTAACAATAATGTTACTGTTTCATAAAAATAAAATGTTTGAAAATAATAAAGTGTGACGTGCCTGAAGGGCTATCAGCGCGTTAGGCCGCGGAGCGAGTGGAGGGTCCCTTCGAAGCAGCGACGAGGGCCAGGCTCTCGGTGTCGGAGAGTGGGGGGGTTAAAAAAAAGACTCCACGTAATTTTAACCTCGCCACTACTTCGTCACAAAGGGGGGCTCCACCCTATCTGCTTGGGTTGACGGCAGACAGTCAGCGAAGTTCAGAAATTACGAACTGTCGCAACGGCTGAAGAAGTTAAACTGAAAAGAATGCCCGATTGAGAAAACGTGGGGGGAACAAAAAATAACAGGTGTGAATGTTGAGGTGTAAAATATCTGCGTTTATTCACACAAAAGACAAGACACCGTGCCTACGCTTCCTGAAAGAAATACCTCCGTCCGCAACTCTATCACGCCGCGTCCACTACACTCGGCCAAATCCCGCGAATACGTAACGCGCGATGCGAAGGGCCGTCGGAGTCACCTTTTCCTTACAAAAACGCAAAACACGTACGGAACGAAACACGCAACGCAAATTTTAAACAAAAGAAAAAAACGATATATCAAATGAAATCAAAGCAATAAATGAGAACAAGAAAAAAATATCAAGATCTGGCCTGTGTTCCTCGTGGCGACTCCACTGGCGATTCTGGGCTCGGTGCTTAGCACGGGCGGCGGCCGGCAATCGTCGGGGACGCCGTCGCTAAATTCCAGTCCTCAGAGCAACTCTGGCAGGAGTTGCTGTAAAGCACATGGCCTGTAAAGCACATGGCCTTATTAACAATGGCCGGACACGTGTCTTTACGGAAAAAAAGATGTCGGGTTTAATCACTTACTCTGATGTTTTGAGTGTGTAGAGTCGAGTAGTACAGTACCCTCCCTTGCCTTGTGCCTGATGCCGTCAATCCCTCTTAGGGTGCTTAAAGGGGGGCCCGACTCTAGGGAAGGTGACTAGCTTCTACCTCATGGCGGCGCCTCGCCGACGATTTAAAAATCACACGCATATCGGAAACACGTCACGTTTAAAAAAACGTTTGGGTAACGGTTGCCTACATTGGCTATCCTGGCGCGAAATTAATAATCAAGACAGTTTCCGTCGGAGGCAAAACCGGCCCGTTACAATAGATATTTATGCATTAAGGGAGATATGGATGTTTTTTTCCTGAGGTTGACAGGATTACAAACCGAGGGCCTTTGGCCCGAGGTTTGTAAGACAACCGAGGGTAAAAAACATCCATATCTCCCGTGGTGCATACAATATTTTATTTTTTAGAAACATATTGGTAAAAATTTTAGGTATTGTATCGATCCACAATGTTTATTTCCGAGGTTGCTATGAGTTGTTTGACAGTATATAAAAGTCATAATAAAAATGGCAGAAGGTATTATTCCTCAAAATGTAAATGAAAAAGCCAAAAAAGCCCGTGAATTATTAGTACCCCAAAAGTCGGAACATTTATACGCAAAAGAATATGATCGATTGCATGAGTGGATGTTAAAAAATGATGTCACAGTTATAAGTGTAACTGTAATGTTGGCATATTTTCAAGATTTGTCAAATTCGTTTAGTCCGAATACGTTGTGGAGCAATCTTTCGATGATTAAATCTATGTTATTATTGAGAGATGGCATTGATATTTCAAATTACCACGAATTGGAAACATTCCTTAAAAGAAAAAAACAAAGGATATGAACCCAAGAAGTCTGAGGTCTTGACGCGTGAACAGGTTGATATGTTTTTACGAGAAGCACCGAATGACACTAATTTGATGTTTAAAGTGGTAGTAATTATGAGTATGTTTGGCGCTTGTAGAACTGACGAATTGGAGACATCGGGGACAGGGGTTCAGTAATTGTGGTGCAGATTCCGGACACTAAAACATTGGCAAAGAGATCCTTCACTATAGTTGAAGAGGAGAGAGTGAATGCGTTTTCGCTTATCAGAGAATACATGTGTTTGCGTCCTGCAGGAGTCTCAAGGTTTTTTTTATCGTACAGAAACAGAAAATGTACAGTGCAACCTGTTGGGAAAAACTCATTTGGCAGCATTCCGTCAAAAATTGCTGTCTACTTGGGTTTGCCGAATCCGAAATCTTTCACAGGTCACTGTTTAAGACGAACATCTGCAACTTTGGCAGCAGATGGAGGAGTAAGTATGACCAATCTGAAGCGTCTGGGTGGATGGAAAAGCTCTACAGTAGCGGAAGGCTACTTGGCAGACAGCATGGCATCCAAGAATAAAATTTCACGCGTGATTGCTGGACTGGAAGAGACTGAAAAAGTAAGATCGTCAGCATCTGCTAGTGGCAGTGGAGGCCATGAGCAGACGCAAAATAGCTCATCTTCGAGTACCGTCTTGAATGGAAAATTTGTCAATTGTACGATCTATTTGTCAAGTGGTCATAAGGTTGAAGGAGAAAAAAATGTGATTGAGAGTGAAAAAAATTGACATCTGCCTAGGGAGATATGAGTTGCTTTTCATAGATTGTATCCATGACGAAAATAAATAATATCATGTTTCTAAAAAATAAAATTCCTAATGTACCCCATTGCGTTCTTACCAATTTATCACGGGCATCAGTCGTTAAACCATAATCTCTACACTTGTAAAGTGTACACACATGATCACTCGTCCTCGTGACAAATACCGAAACATTAATCAAGTTTCAGTTGGAATTTATAACCAAGAGCAGGTGCGCGGTAATGAGAGGCCGCGGGGAAAACCGGCGGTAAACTTATTTTTGTCCGCGACTTTAATATCGCAAATCAAGCAAATATAAGAGAAAGTTTAAAAGTTCGACGTTTTTTCTCCTACCACATTAAACTCCGGCACATCGAACTGTGCTCAGGACACGTCATCTGTGAAATAATGGAACTCTGCGTGAAACGAGGTTCGGCTGCATTTTATGAATTACGCCGAATCGTAATAATGAAATCTCAGGGTGATTTATGCAATATTGTATTTAAAAACTCCACCGTCCATATTGTTTGAAAGAATGATATAGAATTTATTAAATATAAATATATATCGAGTGTTGAATTTGTTTGGTATACGTAGGAATTTAACATGTAAAACAACATATCGATACGCACATTCTAATACCACGTAAAATATTTTTATAGAATTTAAGATTCAGTATTTTCCTAAATCTTATTTTCCGCTCAATCTAATGGTTCTAATCCACGTATTTGAAAACAATAGCTAGCTATACACGAACGAAGGAGGCTTGAAGGACCAGAGGTACGGGCACGGTTTTTAGTGTGTAGAAACCGACAAACAACAAAACAGAACGATAAATCACTGAGAATCTGTTTATTTCAAGATAGAAGACTGAGGGCAAGATGTGTCAACACAGTCAACACAGTGACTGGATGACACAGAGTGACACAGAGACAAGATGTCTAACTAAGCGCCACTAACAAACAGGCCGGGCCCGCGGATTTTACTTTTTTTTTCTAGAAAAATCCTTGGCCCGTCAAAAATACCCATTCGTGTATAGCTAGTCATTATTTTACAAAGTTAATTGATATTATAAAAATATACAGGGTGTCAATTTGAAAAGTTGCCATCGACTTTTTTCATAGAACACATAATTATTTTTATTATATTGTGACCCGTGTAGACATAAAAGTTATATCTAATTGTCATGTCTGTTATAAATGCAGTTATTTTTATTAAATAATTATTTCTGCATTATTATTTTAAAAATTTAGCCATGGTGCCATAATAATACCACAAAAATAAATTGAAAAGAGTTGTTAAAAAAGAAACACAATTTACGGCTTTTAAAAATATACGAATCACTGTGGCCATCTACTGTAAATTATGTGGCCTATAACTAGAAAAAACTTTTATATTAAAATAAAAAATAAAAAAAATGTGTTTATAGAAAACACACAAAAATAGATATATTCGAAAGAGTATTATTTAAGCTTTCTTGCTCACCAATCGATTTGGTTATATTTTAGAAATTGTGCTCTCTAGAGAATTTTTACGTACTAAGAAAGGGTTAAATGGCCAATTACTGTACGGTTTACCCTACAACTGTAAGCAGTCTATGTTTATTAATGAGTGACTATTAAAGAATGAGCAAGGTACGAACGAGAGCTTTAGAAGCTACGAGTTAAATGGACATACCTTTTACACATATATGTTACAATATACGCTTTCGAACATAACAATTTACTAAAATAATCATTTTATTTGTTTATTTATATGTATGACTTGTGAGCGTAGTACATACATCAGTTAATTGCTAGGCTTTTCTCGTGCGACCATTAAAAGTTTATTGGGTTTCCGAAAAAATATAAATTTGAAAATATTCATCCAAACATGGTTGATTCCGTACTCCACAGGATAAATACTTTTAAGTTTCTATGATGTCCGGCTCTAGATATAGTAGCTATTAACTTTAATTTTTTTAATAGAATGCCCTACATATTCTTATGTTTTTGGCTTCCCCTTTTAGTTGCAAACATCACTTGTAGAAATGTAGGTACATCTATGTTTTATACTTTCTAAGATAAAAATTAAATTAAAAGAGTTTTACCTCAAAAAGACGTTATGAAAAATAACTTCACTTTGTTTTACTAATATAGTATATAACGCCATTAGGCCGATATGTAGTAAATAACAGGCGCGAGTTGAAGTTTGTAAACCGAGGCGAAGCGAAGCGGAGCGGAGCGCAACCGAGGTTTATATTCAACCAAGCCTGTTATTTGCATATCGGCCGTATGTTGTTCGATACTTTTTGTAATACCTAAATTACAAAAACTGGTCAATTTATCAATATTAAATTTCAAAATTAATAAACTAGTTATCCAGGCGCAATTTGATACCATAGCAACATCAACCGTTCAAATACAAACAAACAAATCAAAGTGAAATTAGAAAAATAATGTCAGATGTGCAAAGTTCTTCGTTTTGTGGTATCCCCGAAGATGTACTAAATGAAGCAAATGCTGCCACAATCGATTTACTTCCCCAAAAAAGCAGCAACAGGTATGAGAAAGAACATGAAGACTTTATTGCTCATAAATTTGCGTTGTCATTTAAATAACGTCCACGGCCGTTATTATAACGGCCAAGGCCTTTACGCCTGTCATATCGATCAAGCAGACAGTACTGATAAATGTCAATAACACAGAGGTATTACAAAAAGATATAAACGGAAATTTTATCTCGAACTGTACCTGAAGATTACCTCTATTTGAAAATGTCATAATTAGTCATTCAAAAACGTCATTAGTCAAGTGCCCACTTACATTAAGCGGATTTCAGTTTTTTAAAAGGAATGGCATATTTTTTATCTCTGAGAGCCATTAGAATGACAATTTACTACAAACAAGTATGATACAACTATATCCTCGAAATAAGTAGTTTTTGAAATATGTCGAAAATTTTAATTTCTGCATTATATAATTTCGCCTATGTTGTTTACACATGCATCATACGATATGTTCATAAAAAAGTTCATCAGGGGTGGTTGAGGAAATTCAAACGTATATCCGTGACTTATTTTAGATTTTTAATTTTCTGACAACTGCCAGATGGTAATCTAACTTCTTGTCTAAGTTGCTGCAATTTCTTGGACATTTTATTGTGTTTTAGGGAAGATTGGTTCGTTTTACAACCTTACATTCTTGCACCTCAGAAATCACTACCGGCGTATGCGCTGTGGGCAGGCAGCTTCCCTTTTTTCGATCTACGCTGCCTAAACGGAACTGCCTGTTTTCCGGAATAAGTCGACAGTTTTGTCATATTTTTGACATACAGTTAAATAACATTCGATTTGATTTTTATAAATGTGAATGAAGTTACGGACATACGTTTAAGTTTGCACAGTCACCCTTGATGGTCTTTTTTTATGAACATATGGTGGTTTGCGAAACATGCTTATCTTTCGTAATTGTTAAAACTAATATTAACAAAGAAATTTCGCCTCTGAAATGTTCACTTTACATTGGTTAATATCGTTAAGATATTCATTCAATTAACATTTTAAAATAATAAAATGCATTACACATTTCTATAAATTATGGATTTATTCTTCATACATGTCAACTACGACAGAATTGTTGATCAAACATGTAAAGTTCGTAACGAAACAACCAGCATATAGGGTGAGTTACAGCATGTAAAACAAACTTCGACATTATACAAGAAAGACATTTTGGACAAAAAAGTTCATAAAAACGTAATCCTAATCCTTATAGTTGAAGAAATAAAAGTTTTTTAATTATAATAATCATTGCAATTACCTATAGGTAACCCTATTTCTCTATTTATAGCAAATTTATTATTAAATTATTTTAAAAATAATATAAAAAGAAAATATCCTAAATTGTCCTAAGTTTGTAGATTCTAATTTTTGTATTGAGCGTTTTCTTTCTATTCTAAATTCCGAATTTGACTCAATAAAGTTGACATATGAAGAAGAAATTGGCAATAGCTTTCCATTATTAGATAATAGAATAACAAGAAATGAATATATATATCTATAATAGCTCTATATAGCTTGTAATTTTCCGATATTCTTTTATTATATTTATTTTATTATTCGTCGTTTTTATCGTGAAATTATTATATAATTTCTTGATTATTTTGGCTCGTGATTTATTATATAATGTTTTAGTTATTTTTGGCTCGTGATTTATTATATAATGTTTTAATTATTTTTGGCTCGTGACTTGTGATCGTATTTAGTACTTACACGTCGTGACGTTTAATTTAACTACCGTGATTACTCTGAAGGTACTTTGCTATTGATAATGTGTTAATTAACGTACACTATGGACTAATGGATTAATACAAGAAAGCACCAATTTAAGGATTTGTTTTGTTTATTTAATAATAGACACGCTGAAATTGTCAGACACAGGGAAATAAATACAGGTTGATGATGATGTAATAGTTATTCAAGCATTAAGAGAGGTAAGTATCTTTTACCAGTCGAGGTCGAGTTTGCGCCCGAGCGACAGCGAGGGCTAGCAATAAAGACCGAGACTGGTCAAAACTTACCTCTCAAATTGCTTATAACTGTTTTTCCACTCCTGAAGTTGGTTTAATTGTTTGTGTTTGATTAATTTATTTTCGCAACATGAACAAAATGTCAGTACGGCTTTGGTTGCTAAGACTATTTTTCAAACAAAGTGTGAATGTCAGATATTGCATTCGTTCAGTTGTAAAATGAATTCCAATGAAAATAAACAAGAAATGGCAATTGAAGAAGCTGCAGATGCTGCCTGTTCCTTCTTACTGCCGGAGAAGTCGAAGGGGTGTTATCAAAAGTGTTTTAAAGACTGGTGCCAGAGAAAGAACGCTATTGAAATTATTTTACTTACTTCCCTGAGGGAAGTAAGTGATTACTTACTTCCCGTTGCTCATAGTAACCAAAGCTTTATCGGTAAGTGGGACTTACTTCCACTAAATCAAAGTTATAATAGTGTACTTACCATGCAGGGAGTGGAAAAATTAATTGATATAATTGTAACATACAGGAGCATAAAACAAAGGTTGACGATTATTACATGAATTGATTTATTTTCTAGATTTCGTTGACCTTTTAATGAATTTGTAAATTCTCTTATTTATTCAATTGATTAATTGAAAATGGTTATTACTACGAAGTTTATTTACGAGAGTTTGTTATACATGCACGTGCTTCTCTTAGACCGTTTATTACCATGCTCTTTCACTCCATTTAACTACGGGAAAGTGATATGATAAAAAATAGAACTATTTAAAGATGTTGAAATATCCCCAATAATTCATGAATGATTACTAAAGGTATCTCGCGATCTTCCCGAATTTCATGGTTGTGTCGGTGTTCACACAATAATGTAATTATTGTAGCCCCATTGTTTACGTTGATTGAAGTAAATTAATAATTCTACCCACGACCACAGCAAGCACCAATGTCACTAGTAGTCATCATCGTCAGACATGTTACAAGTTGTGTCAAATAACAGTTCTGCTACCTCAATCAGAAATGTTTATGTAATGTTATAATATATTATTATTAGGAACATTGGAGGTTATTAATAACTTTTCTTGTGATTGTACCTAGCCTGGTTCTCTCGTTTATCATTTTCTCTGTTTATACGGGATTTTAATAATTCCACTTATTTCTTGTTTACGATATTTACCCATAAATTGTCATTATGTCTTCAAATTATTGAGATTTAACCCAGCCTATTTTATTTGTACGATTCTAAATTATTCTGCCCAATGATATATACGGTACGCTTCTTTTATGATTTGAAATAAAGAAGCCAGTGTTTGTATGCATTATGTTTTTAAATTATTGAGATTTAATGCAATTTATTTATATATACAATTATAAATCACTCTGCCCAATAATATGTACGTTATGTGCTCATTTTATGATTTGAAATGAAGAAGCCATCAATTTTGTGAATTATGTTGATTTGAATATGATGATGTATGTCGGTAAGTAACACTGAATGCCTTGATTAGTTGTTATAGTTATGGTGAATACAGCCACGTTAGTTTGCGATCGCGGGCGCGATGTATGATGAGTTTTTATGTTTAAATGTTATGATGCTGACGACGATTTGATTCTAGTGGAGGAGGTGATTCCACAATAACAGGTATGTGAACGAAGTGCGCGGGTGGGCGTCAATTACACCTGTTATTGCTTCCTCTAGTGATTCGTAAACACGAATAGCGTTCGAGCCGCCTTTGTTTACTGATAGGAATAGGTAATCGGTGTTTGGCTTTTCTAGGTAACTTGTGGTTGGTTAAGTACACTATTTTCCGTCAATTTGAATCTAGTGCGGGAATTTGAATTCACAATAACAGGTGTGTGAACGAAGTGCGCGGGTGGGCGTCAATTACACCTGTTATTGCTTCCTCTAGTGATTCGTAAACACGAATAGCGTACGAGCCGCCTTTGTTTACTGACAGGAATAGGTAATCGGTGTTTGGTATTTATAGGTAACTTAGGGTTGATTGAAAGGAATAAGCACTCCCGTGATATTATAATGAGACTGGTTTAACAACTTTATATTATCGTTAATAATAAAAACATTAAATTACTCTGTACCTATAATTGTACGTTTTTCGATTTATTCAAATTTTTACTCTACTTTGCGCTTTTTACAACGTTATATGCAATCGTTAATTTAATTATAACCCGACGTGAATTTATATACTCAAAACCGCGAATGTCGTGTGCGTTGCCCGTGGCCGACGCAACTTTCTTACTGATCTCGCTCGTGTATGGCTTGTGCTTAAATAGATTTTTTCCAGCTTCAAATCTCCACTCCCCTCACATATCTACTGCTAAATATTCTGCCCCATCCCTTAGTTATCATGGTGATTATTAATCTTGAGTGTGCGTGTGGTATTAATGCGTTTTTAGCGCAGAGTTTTACACTTAACTTAAAGAGTTGCCATTCGAGATGATTTTTACGTGCCAGGCGCTTGTTCGTTTCTAAGGGGTGCTGATACCCAAATTGTTTATGTGACACCACGACATGGAAGCTTTCCAGAACCGTGCATATGCAGGCCTCGGCTCTTGAGATATTTGGCGAAGCACTGGCGCGACTTGCGATGGCTATTTATCACATTTCACCCTGGGATTATTTGTAAATGAGGTAATTTAATTATTTTGTTGTATTCATGATTTTTAGAATATGAGTCACTTTATTGCGTAAATGCGTATTATACTGGGCGTATATTTGGGCCTATTACAAATTGTGAGTGCCTATTCAATGACCTATTCAATGGTAGCATATGTACTGTAATCTAATAATACTTTTTGATCGGTAAATATCGATCAATTCTCAATAAGTTTTAGCTATTTAAAAATAGCAAAATTCGATCGTTGTTTCAGAATCCCGGATTTATGGTTCACTCTGTACACTCGAAAATAATTTTAACAAGTAGAACATCAAGTGTCCCATAACTTCCAATCAGATGTTTTCCTCAGTTTGCATTAGTCCAGCGGCAATGGTCCGAACGAGGATAATTGGGCCACCCTGTATATGTGTAAAAGGATGTCCATTCCACTCGTGGCTTTTAAATCATTCGTTCGTACCTCGCTCATGCTTTAATAGCCCCTCATTAATAAACATGGACTTTTTACAGTTGTATCTTAAATAACAATTTCTCTCTAAAAAGAGGACGAAAGTAAATACTTAAAGACTACGAAATTTTTTGGGCCTGTATATAATTAACTATTATTATTTATTCTACCAACTAATATGCTTTTGTAAAATCGAAATGATTTTTGCGATAGTTGAGAGGCGTTAAATTATGTGTAATTTTAAATTTAATTGTCTGCTTACAATTGTTAATAAACGTTGCTGAACATTTCATATCGTTATTGTTTATATCTTTGCGTTACAGTTGCTGATGCAACAACTTCAATCTACAATCTATTAACTCCTATCCCAGTACCTCCTCACTCTTCACTAACAATCGGCATCCAATATATCCCTTATCAATACTGGATGCTGATAACAGGACATGCACGTTGTGGGCTTTGAGCCAGTTCTATAGTCCGAGGCGGAGTAGCATCGATCGTGTGTGTTTATTTGTTTGATCGGTGATACCAAAGTTTCAATCCAGAAAAACTTGGCATTTTAGTCATTTAAAGCTGTGCTTATTGTTTTGTGCGTGTTTTGTGCTGTTTGTCCATGTTCTGTGTCTGTTGTGTTTTTTGTACCGTCTAATATTTATTGCTTCTTGTTATCAGAGGGTAAGCATCAGATGTGACCCGTCATATGTTTTATAAAAATGTTATACTAATCCCTAACACTGTTTACCGCTGTAATAAATTGTTTATATCGAAAGATATAAACTAGGTAAATGTGGAAATTGAATACGCAAAGCTTCTAATGCATAATATAAATACTGTATAAAATAATTTATAAATGTATAAATAGTGTATACAAACTGATACTATTTATAGTTGTTTATGGTTTACGCATAATATGCTGCGCCACATACAGGGTGTGTAAAAAGTAGGGAACAGTTTCTCTGTAGCTTTTATTATTTTTTAGAATAAAAATTGTTTTATACAATTTAATAATTGATTATTTAGTGAAAATAAAGCACTTGGTTAAGTTTCACAATTTTTTAATAGAAAAAGTCTACAATTGCTTCGGTCTCACGACCTTTATGAAGAGTCAAATAAGTCAATTTTCGAGATCGTGAGACCGAAACATTTGTAGAGTTTTTCTATTAGAAAATTTGTGAAACTTAACCAAGTGCTTTATTTATACTAATTTAAAGATATTCCACCAAGTATTAACCACCGATTCATACAATCTAATTAATTATTTGTCACAATTTTACGGTTTTATTAATTTTTTGTGACCCGTTACTTTTTGGCATTGACGTCATCAATACTTTTTTTTAAATTGCAACCTAAATTTTTCTATTAAAAAATTTGATAGAATATGTTTTTCCTTGCACCAATATCTAAAGATACCATGAGGTTGCATAACAGAAATTTCTAAAAATATTTAATTCGTTTGTCAAATTAGAGGACTTGACAACACCACACGTGTAGTATTTTCATCGTGGTGTTCTTACTAATGTCAATATCAGTCTGATAATGGAACGATTCAGTTCAATTCAATTCAATTCAATTCTTTATTTTCACAATACATGGATGTGATTAGTCATGTTAAATAAAATATGAATACAACATACAAAATACAAAATATAAAATACATATACAAAATACAAATACAAAATCTAACGTACGATATAGAGAACAATAGCAATATAAAATATGAAACACATTACAATCATAAGAAGTTATCCCTCCTTCATGAACTCTTTTAAGGAGTAAAAGCTCCTGTTGAACAGGTAAGTAACTTCCAAGGAGACGAAATAGAGGAGAATATCGAGGAAAGTCATGCAAAGAATACCGAAAAGAGTAATAATTTTATCTGGAAACATTTAGGCGGATTTTGTAGCATGAGAAATTATAAATATTAGACTCCCTTAAAAGATATGTAAAATATTCACTTATATCAGTATCGGTCTGACATTTATTAATATTTCTATTCATTAAATATTCATAACAATACCACTCGAGGATAATATTTAATTTAAAAAACACATGTTTTCAAAAAAATATTTGCCTCTTCTGATATTACTGAAGAAAATCAAGTTTTATGCATGATAAAAAAATATGAATAATTAAAAACTGCCTTGGAAAACATATAATAAAAGGTAAAAAATACGATTTACTAATGTCAGTTTGTGTTTCTCAAATAAAGTTATAAATTTAACAGTATTAAAATGTGTTTCTCAATAATTATGGTACGTTTACCAGAAACGGGACGCATAAATGTTATCATTAGTTAATGGAAAACAATTTGAGCATCTTTTGTGATGAGCCAGTATTGTTAAATTATATTTGCAATGTAAAAACATTTCATGTTTTGTGTTAAAAATATCTCACTCGTACTTTACTAGCCACTAATTAACGAGCATCGACAGTTTTTACTTGTATCTCAAATAATTATTATCTTGGTAAGTACCTATAGCTTCGTATATTATTAATGTAGATTTCCTTTATATTATTACCCAGTAAATAATATAATTTATTTTTAGTACTATGGTTAGTAATACGGTATATGCACGTATTTTTGTTGTAATTTATAGCACAGAAACATGTGCTGCAATATCTGCTATTTGTAATCAAAACAACAAGATATAATGAAAACAGTTCATGTGTTTATGCAAACGTTTAAAATTACAACCAAAAGTGCTCATGTTTCATTTTATTATTAATTATAAATCAAGTTCTGTTATTAGATGTTAGAATCTGATAAATTACGGTACAATAATTTCGGCCAGTTGTCACTGTCTGCGGTACCGTGTATATAAAAATCTAATTAATAAAGAGTAGTATAAATAGTAAAATCTTATGAAATAATAGGTAATTTGTAAATTATTATAATACATATGATATGAATATATAATATTTATTATATAAATAATGTTGTAAACAATATGTACATTAGGATGGAGCGATTTTGTTTTTCAAATTTGGATTTTCCTGTATTATCAATCTATGTCTTGATGGAACATAGTTAAGTGGGTAAAATATCATCAAATTCTAACTTCATCTTCAGGTGGGGCACTGATATCAAAGTTTGACAAAAAAGGTGATTTATTGGTTAAATATTTCAAGTAGGCGAGTAGTCTAGTAGTTCAGTTGAATATAGGAAACATACTTTTACATACATATTCTCCCCCCGCCCCCAGCCCCTTCTCCACCCCCCCCCTTCTGCCACCAACTAATAATCACTTTATTTCGCACGTTATTCCCTCAATACCCAGGCAGTCACACTCAGTCATTGGGAGCGGACGTTTGTTAAAATAATCGCACGATTTGGATATTAGTGATATGCCTAAAACGAGAAAGGATTCGTCGTGCCCTGTATTTGGTGGTCCAGAAATGTTAAAGGGTAATGTATTATCTACACATGCAGATATTATAAAGTATTATCTGTGGATAAGAAATTACTTGCTATGGCTGTCTAATGGAAAGGATCCCTCGATAAATGACGTGTGTGAAATAATTGCTGCTGATTTAAGAAAGCTATGGAATAAAGCTTCTATTCCTATTATATCTGAACAACAAATTAAAAGCAGACTAGCACAATATTATCAGAAATATAAAAAAAAAAGAAATGTCGAGTAAATAAAATGAAAACTGAGTTTTACGAAGATGCAAGCAGAAATGTCTTTGACATTGCTGTGTGCAAATGCAGGTGTACCGATTATTGTAAGTGTTTAATGAAACTACCCAAAAAGGAGCTAGAATTCTTGGAAGATCGAAGGGGAAGCCGCAAAATGTATATCGGTTCAATAGATACAAAAACAACTAAAGTGTGGGAGCGAAGGGAATCAAGACTACAGAAAATTAATTTCCTTCAAAATGAGTGCGTTTCGGAAACTGGATGCCCCTCTCCGAAAACTTCATTGACCTCAGATACTTCGTATGATATCTTGTCAGATAGCAACCACGATCCGGATTTCTGCACTACAAGTTCAATGGAAGCAGTTCCGCCATCAAAACGCAAAATGCAAGCCAAACAGATGAGGCATCGACTAGAAAATCTTGCCACTGCTTGTGACAGAACTGGTGTTTCTGATAGAACGGCATCAATCATTGCTAGTGCTGTTCTTCAAGATGTTGGCTTGATATCTAAGCAGGATACCTCAAAAGTAATAGATCGCAGCAAATTACGACGCGAGCGCAGGAAAATCAGAGAAGAGTTGCAGAGTTTTAGCTTGGTGGGTTCTGAGAATAAAATATGTGGCTTGTACTTTGATGGACGGAAAGATAAAACCTTCGTTCAAGAAAAACATGGTAACAAGTACTACAGAAAAACTATAACAGAAGAGCACATTGTTTTGCTGTCAGAGCCAGATTCTCAGTACATTGGTCACGTCGTGCCTCCTTCCGCAACAGCTATTTCTATAAAAAATAGCATTATGCATTTCTAAATTTGCACTTCAATGATCTATCTTCCATTGTTGCCATTCGATGCGATGGAACTGCTGTCAATACGGGATCCAAGAATGGAGTAATTGCATTGATCGAGAGGCAGTTAAATCGACCCTTACATTGGTTTATATGTTTGTTACATGCCAACGAGTTACCTTTGCGTCATCTTTTTAACACTTTGGACGGCAGTACATCAGGTCCCAATACGTTTGGAGGAGTAATAGGCAAGATGTTACAGCACTGTGAAGATTTAGCTGTGGTAGAATTTGAGAAGATCGAGACTGTTTTACCTGAGATTGACGCGAAAATTCTAAGTACTGATCAAAAATATCTCCTTGAAATTTGTGTAGCTATTTCACGAGGTAAAGTTACAACATTTGGCTAATAAGCAACCAGGGAAGCTGGCACACTCCCGTTGGCTAACCTGCGCGAATAGAAAATTGAGACTATATGTGGCAACAAGGTTCCCATCACAAAGTCTGGTCGAGCTTGTTGCGTTCGTGATAAAAGTGTACGCGCCAACATGGTTCAGTATAAAAACGAAACCTTCGTGCAATTGCGGCCCAGATCATGTTCTAGGCATGATTAAAAGATGTTCCTATTTAAAAGACGAGCTAAAAACAATTGTGTTTCGAATAATACAGCGGAACTCTTATTTCGCACATTCCGAAAATATTTTATTAACGATGCTACAAGACGAAAGGCAACTTGTTAAATAATTAGCTTTAAGACGGATACTAAAGGCGCGAAAAACTACAAAGGGGAAGAAAGTAAGAGAGTTTTTGATCCCGAAATTAAACTTTGAAGCGAACAACTATTATGATTTGATAGATTGGACAAAAGAAAAAATATTCGAGCCGCCATTCACTTCAAAATATAGTGACAGTGAAATATGGGACAAAATTATGAGTAAAAATATAACTATCTCAAGTGAAAATTTTCCCTGTCATACACAAGCTGTGGAGAGAAGCGTAAAACTGGTCACTGAGGCTAGCTTAGCAGTTTGCGGAAATACAGCACGCGATGGATTTATCCGAGCAAGAATAAAATCGAGAAAAGAAATGCCAACGTTTGACACGAAATCGCAGTATTTGTCTGTTCAACTGTCAGCCCTAAATGCAGATGATACGATTCATGACTGAAATGATAAAGAAACAACTTCCATTCTTGATAGATTTGTATTTTCAATTCAGATAATAAAGTTATATTGAAAAAAAAAATTGTTATTTAGGTATTTTAAATATTAATCGTTTTCAAAATTTCAAGTCTTCTGCAATACCTGAAGATCAGAATTTAAAAAAAATAAAAAAATATGTTTCGACAGCTATTTGTCCATAGAAACTTTTTATAATACAGGAACAATGAAATCCGGAAAAAAATGTTTTACTCTTTACACTCCACCCTAATGTACATATGAGAAAGAGGAAGCACGTATTCAAATTTAGTAGTTAATTATTAGTACGTGCAGTACAGAATTTACCTATAAGTTACAGAAGCTATAGCTTAGGGCCCCCACTTTCTTAGAGCCCCCCCCAAAAAAAATGTCCGAGTGAGCAATTGTCATATATACTTAAATATACTGCAGTATAATTTGTCCCAATGCAGCACTTTCGGACTTTACAAATGAGAGCAAAATAAATGTTAGAAAGTGTCGAGGTCTGTCATATGATAATGCTGCCAATAGGTCTGTTAAATACAAGGGTATGAAATAAATAATTTTGAAGATTAATCAGTATGCTGGGTATATTCCATGTGCTGGTCATTCCCTGAATCTTGTTGGTAGAGCAGCAGTTGACTGTTATTTAGAAACAGTTAACTTTTTTAGAATTGTTCAAGAAATATATAATTTATTTACTTCATCTACACATAGATGGGCTACTATTATCATTCTTCATAGATGATTTAAAAGTTACAAAGTCTTTGTCAAAGACTAAATGGGAAGCACATTCAATGGCCACAAGTGTATTACTTGAAAGTTAAGATGGAATAATTTCTACTATTCGATTTCTTCTAGTAGATGGGCTACTATTGTCATTCTTCAAAGATAATTTGAAAATTCCAAAGTCTTGGCAAAGACTAAATGGGAAGCACATTCAATGGCCCCAAGTGCATTACTTAATAGTTAAGATGGAATAATGTCTGCTTTGCATCAGCTGCATATTGATACTACAGAGAAAGGCGAAACAATAAATCAAGCCAAAAACATTTTGAATAAAATTGAGCAGTTTGAATTTATGGTAATGTTATATTTGTGGAGTTACTTGATGGATGAGTTTCCCAAGAATACTCAATCACTGCAAGACCCCCAAATTAGTTTAGATGTATGTAGGGAATAGTATGCTTCACTTTTGGATGATGTTAAAGGCTCCAGGAATATGTTCGATCATGTTGAAGAAAAAGCAAAGGCAAAATTGTCTGATGTTGATTACAATAAAAGCAGATAAAGAAGAAGGCATATCAATGATGATGAAGATGATGTTTAGAGAACCTGGAGCCAAGAGACAAGTTCAGAAGCAAAACATGTATACCTGGGCTGGATGCATTTGAGTAACGTCTGGCACAGAGGGCGTTTGTATACAATAAAGCTGAAAAAAAGTTTTCATTCTTCACAAAATTAGAATCTACAGAAGAAGAGATTCGTGAAAGAGTTAGTGCTTTATGGCAGACGTATCCTGAACATGTGGACATTAATCTGGTAGGAGAAGTCAAGGATTTTCATCAATATATTAGAATGTTAGACATTGTCGAGCCTATGGTTCAGCGGAACATGATAGTCTGACACATCAGGATCTATATAGGGTAATATTTAACGATTTTGTCCAATTAGCATTCCCTAATCCCTAAGAATCCCTAATCCCTAATCCCTAATGTAGAAGCAATCTTGAGATTGTTTCTTAGTATGATGGTTGCAAATTGCTCTAGAGAAAGATCTTTTTCTCAGCTGAAGAGGATACAAAATTAATTTTGAACAACAATGTCTCAAGATAAATTATGTTGCATAGAAAGTCACAAACTAAGTAGTTTATCATTTGATGATGTCATCAGTGACTTTGCTCTGGCAAAGAAAATATTTTAGTTTAATAGATAGATAGATAGATAATTCATGTATCATAATAATTACATACAGGATAATAAAAAATATGACTGGTCTAATATAAAAATACAACATAGTAGAATAACTACATGTTATTGTGAAAGTCACACACTAAGCAGTTTATCATTTGATGATGTCATCAGTGACTTTGCTCTGGCAAAGAAAATATTTTAGTTTAATAGACAGATAGATAGATAGATAATTCATTTATCATAATAATTACATACAGGATAATAAAAAATATGACTGGTCTAATATAAAAATTCAACATAGTAGAATAACTACATGTTATTGTGAAAGTCACAAACTTAACAGTTTATCATTTGATGATGTCATCAGTGACTTTGCTCTGGCAAAGAAAATATTTTAGTATAATAGACAGATACATAGATTGATAATGTATTCATCATAATAATTACATACAGGATGATAAAAATTATGACATGTCTAATATAAAAATACAACATAGTAGAATAACTACATGTATAAGTAAAAACACAGAACTTTAAAAATGCGAAAAGCATACATGCATATACAAACATATAATTAAAGTCATACAGTTTACATTTCACAATATTTCCAACTACCAGTTAACTAAGTCATTCTTGGATCATTGAAAAATTCAGATAGTGTATAATGGCAGCCAGATGCGAGAAAATATTTTAAACTTGCCTTGAACTTGTTTAACTTCTTGAGTTCTCTTATACCTTTAGGTAATTGGTTGTACATATTGCAGTCCGCATATTTAGGCAACTTTTTAAATTTACTATAATTATACTTTTCGAGCCTAATTTTGTCATTATTCCGCGTGAGATATTCCACCGTATTTGATTTAACAGAACCCTGTTTTGATGAACATATATACATAGTTTATAAATGTGGCGTTCATTATAATAGTCGTAACGTATAAAATGTATCCTCTTGACACATCACACATCCTCATCTGCACAATGAGGGGCGAGTTCCCAGAACGACTCAAGACAACAATTTTTGACTAATGTTTTTAGCCTACAAATTTCACGTTTTCCTCCACTAGAATGTACCATTTTTGTAAATTTGTTTTACGCAAATAAAGTATTATATAATTATAATAGTGGCGTAAGTCCTTTTTTTCTTAAATATATATTTTTTTTGCTCAAATGAATCGGATATTTTTATATCATCCCATATAAAAGTGAATCATCTCCAAGCTGCACTATAATTCGTTAGATGGCATTACTTGTACATAAAAAGAACTTAAATGTCTAAATAATTCATTATAATAGTGAAGTAAGTCCGGAGATGATTCACTTGTAATGTTACAAACGTTTGACATATATTTGTATGTATATGATATAGTTGTGTGTTCATCAATCACACATTGATATTGTTTGCTATGAATACAGAAGAGTTTGGTGATTCTGAATATCAGCCTACAACTGAAAAAATTACTACAGAATCTGGTTATTTTATAAAAATAATAACAGTTAATAAAAGGAAGTTAATACGTTATACTGGTAAAGAATATTTTACTGCAAAAGGAGTTCATGTGCGCGGGAAACTTTTCGAAAATTTTGATTGTGGGTGTCCGAAAAAATGTATTATGTTATTTACAGACAGTGAACGAAAAGTCGCATTTGAATCAATTTTGAATTTAAAATATTTTAATTTGCAAAATTCAAATCTATATGCATTAGTACAAAAAAACAACGGTAAAAATAAAACGCCAAAAGATTGTTTTCGTGCTGTAAGAAATATTTTGTTTAAGTATTTTATAAAGTACTGTATTGGAAGACACAATTTGTGTGTAAGATATACATTCTCAAGACGTTTCAAATAAATGATGGAAGATTATATCGAATGCTTTCTAAAAATAATGTCTCACAAGCCAAAGACACACGTGGTATAACTAGTTCGCAAAAATTTAATGATTCCAATGTCATTGCCCACATTCAAAGTTTTCCAGTATATCAAAGTCATTATACACAAAAAAATAATCCTAATAGAAAGTATTTGAATCGTGGTTTGACTATGTGTAAGATATACGATCTGTATAAAGAAAAATGCGAAACTGAAATGACTGAACCCAAGAAACTAAAATATTATAATTAAATATTCAATTCCAAGTTTAACCTCCATTTTAAAACACCACAACAAGACAGCTGCAAGACTTGCGATGACTTAAATTTGGAAATACAGGGAGCAGATGACGTAAACGTTACGAAGGAGCTTGAGACGCAAAGAGAATTGCATGAACGGAAAGCAGATTCAGCAAGAGAAAACCTTCAACATGATTCTAAGGAAATAAATGAAGCTTGAGTATTGACCTTCCAGCTGAAGAAGCTTTAGCTTACCCAAAAGTAACCCCCTCAGTGGCGTACTATAAAAGAAACCTTTATTTATATAATCTGGGAATATATTGTTTCAATAATAATACGGGATACATGCACGTTTGGGACAAAGTTGAAGGCGGAAGGGGATCTGAAGACATTGCGTCTTGTCTTGTTAAGCTCTTGAAGACTAATGCGTTTACACAAAATGGTATATAACGCCATTAGGCCGATATGTAGCAAATAACAGGCGCGGGTTGAAGTTTGTAAACCGAGGCGAAGCGAAACGGAACGGAGCGCAGCCGAGGTTTATATTCAACCAAGCCTGTTATTTGCATATCGGCTGTATGTTGTTCGATACTTTTTGTAAAACCTAAATTACAAAAACCGGTCAATTTATCAATATTAAATTTCAAAATTAATAAACTGGTTATCCAGGCGCAATTTGATACCATAGCAACATCAACGGTTCAAATACAAACAAACAAATCAAAGTTAAATTAGATAAATAATGTCAGATGTGCAAAGTTCTTCGTTTTGTGGTATCCCCGAAGATGTACTAAATGAAGCAAATGCTGCCACAATCGATTTACTTCCCCAAAAAAGCAGCAGCAGGTATGCGAAAGAATATGAAGACTTTATTGCTGATAAGTTTGCGTTGACATTTAAATAACGTCCACGGCCGTTATTATAACGGCCAAGGCCTTTACGCCTGTCATATCGATCAAGCAGACAGTACTGATAAATGTCAATAACACAGAAGTATTACAAAAACACATTATTATGTATTCAGATTCATGTACTGGACATAATCGCGATACATTAAAACAAGCATCTCTCTTCTGAAGCTCGTACAAGATATTGAGACTAGTATTGACATATTAGACCACAAGTTCTTAGTATCTGGGCACTCGTATCTTCCCAATGGTAGGGAATTTGGAGCAATTGATAGTGCTAGTCGACGCCATGGATAAATTTATAGCCCAGATCAATAGATTAATACAATAAAAAGGGTCAAACGAAAGCAATCTTATTTTATTGTTTCCCAAATGAATCAAACTCAATTTTTTTGTACTGCTATTTTAGAAAAATCCATTACACACAGAAAATAGACTACTTGTGGTTATGGCGTTTAATTGGCTAAACATTAGATGACTGAAGTTTGAAAGGGATCATCGTTTACAATTTAAATTTAAAGAAACATTAAACCCATTATACCGTTTTACCAAGTAGACCTGAGTCTACTGAAAACCTGAACTGAGTAAAGAAGCAAGGGCGATCAATAAACAATTTGAACCACATTCTGCAGGATACACTCTATCGATGAAGAAGACCTATCACTATTGGAAAGAAGAAATATGTGCCTGATCTTCTACCGTACATTCCACCAATTTATCACGGGTACTATAAAAACCTTCCAGTAGATATACCAATCCGTTCAACCACATCTAATGCCGATAGACGTACTTTCGACTTTTGAATAGCAACAGTGACTATAACACATTGAAGTAACGCAATAAAAAAAAGTTTTATTCGTTATTTATTATAAATATTGATTTTAATTACTCATCTTTACTGTTTTTATAATCTCGCAACTTTCATAAATAATAAAAGTTAGTAATGAATAAAAAATAGTTTCATATTTTTTTTTATAGATGATTTTGCAAAACGCTTAATTTTTCAACATGGAATAAGATGGAGATAAGTCACTTTAACAATGAACGACACAAATGTAGATTGCGGTAAATTGCGGTGAATGAATTGTTATCCTTAAAAATATCCCTACATAATTCCAGGTATGGTATATCTAATATAATGCGTAGTATGCGTCTTTGCATTATAAATATGCGATCTGCATCTGTAGACTGCCCCCAAACGATGATGTTATGGTTTATTATAGAATAAACAAGTGCATAGTAAGCGCACATGAGTTTAGAAGTAAGGAGTTCCTTCTGCAAGTGTAGAATTGCCTACGTTGCTTTTGCCAATTTGGTGCAAACCAAGTCAACATGTCTTTTCCAGTATAGCAGTTCATCAATAGCAATACCCAGTACAACGGCGTAATTATTCAGGCCAAAGTCACTCAAAAAATGGTAAGTTGAAGACGAGTGACGGAAACGACGTGAGAAATGTATGCTGACTGTCTTCCCTATATTAATTATTAGTATATTCGCCCGCACCATTCGACAGAAGCATCGATAACCGTTTTTACTGTAAGTTCTAAGTCCGCAAGATTAACAGCGCTTATATGCTTGTATCGTCGGCAAACATAAAAAAAAATCCAAATGGAATGAAGATTGGTAAGTCATTTGCAAACAGAATGAATAGTAGCGAACCTAATATGGAGCCCTGAGCAACGCCAATATTTGATTTGCCACCCTTAGAGGAAGTGTAGTTTACAAACAGCTGGAAGTCTCTGTCCTCAGGTACGATTTTAGCCAGGCATTCATGGGACCTCTAAATCCCATGTTCGCCAATTTATCCGCTCCTAATATATTAATAGATCAAAAAAGACCCCTGCAACGTGTTTATTTATTTATTTATTTATTGAAGGCTTCGATCCGTACGATCATTCGCCATGTAATAATACATTACGTCATACATTTACATTTACACATTTACACATTATTCAACATATTTTATGACGAACTTTATGATTGTTGCAGGCTAGTTAGAGATTCGATCTTGAACTGTACACTGTTGCCATTGAATATGTCCACTGAGTCCTGCATCCCATGATATACTCGTATAATTTGAAGTAGTGGCGAGTGCTGATGACGAAGAGTATGTGGGATCTTGTAACTAAACGTCGTCGTTTTTCTTGTAGACATTTGAGGTACATGTATTGCCAGTTGTTGGAGAAACTCGGAGTTGTCATATTTGCTATGCACAATCTTATGCAGGCAGGTTTCTACCACATGCTTGTGATGTAGCTCGATTGAGTCAAATCCAAACTGCCCCAACAAATTGTCATATTGATGGCCCCACTGAGGATAGGTTGTTTTAAAGTACAGAAATTTCAACATTTTTTTCTGTATATTTTCCAATTGTTTTTTCTGTACTTGTGCAAAAGGTACCCTAACGGGCACACAGTAGTCCAATTTGGACAAGATTAGAGATCTATACAACGATTTATATACATCTGTTGATGTGAAGTCTTTAGTTGATCTCAAAATGAATCCTAAAAGTTTCGCACAGTCTTGTGTTAGAGTCGAAATATGAGAGGCAAAGGTTAATTTATCATCGAATATAATTCCAAGTTCTTTAGTTTCCTTAGATCTTTTGAGAATTTGACCACCTAAGTTGTATTCATACCTTATAGGTAGAGAGCTGCGAGTATATGACATAACTAAGCATTTATTTATGTTCATGCTCAAACCACTTTCTCTACACCATATCTCAAAATTTCTGAGGTTACTTTGTAACATTATGCAATCACTTAAATTTGTTATGACCCTATATAATTTGACGTCGTCTGCATACATTAGATAGTCACATTTGAGGCGATCAGCGACGGAGTTCATGAACAACAAGAACAATAATGGTCCTAAATTGGACCCTTGTGGAACACCAGAGGTACAGTCATATATGCGTGACTTATAACCTCCATAGTCCACATATTGTTTTCTATTTCGAAGATATGTTCGTAGGACGTCGAGGATGTTGCCTGTGATGTCAAATTTGGATAGTTCTTTGTTAATTATGTCGTGGGGTAAGCGGTCAAAGGCTTTTGATAAGTCTGTATATATAACATCCGTTTGCAATTGTTGATCCAGGTTTTTAGATATCTCCTGAGTAATGTTCAGCAGGTTTGTGAGCGTGGATCTCTTCATTACGAAGCCATGTTGCTTTACATCTATATTATTAGACACCGCACCATATATGTGCTCCGATATTAAGGTTTCGAATACCTTACTGTAAATTGGTAGCAATGATATTGGTCTGTAGTTTGCTACATTTGCTTTGTCGCCTTGTTTAAGGATCGGTCTAACCTTTGCCATTTTCCAATATGTTGGATTTATCCCTCCATACAATATTAGGTTAAATATATATGTTAGAGCTGGAGCAATAATCACCGCTGTATCTCTTGCCAGGAACTCCGGTATGTTATCGGGACCTACAATGTCTCGGGCCTTCAGCTTCTTCATGTGCTTTAGAACAAGTTCCTCCGTCACCCTAAAGTTTCCCAAACAACTGGCCGCATTTGGAGTATGTGATTTACTGTCTCTATCGTCTACATTAAAGGTAGCATTTTGTGTGTCGTGGTTCGGCGCATCTTGGTTAGTACATGACGTATCATTGATAGAGGTAGTATGTGGCCTTTTCGAGTTTGTGCCTGGTAGATAGCCGTCTGCAAATGAAGCACTGAAGAGGTTGGCAAAGGCATCAACTATAGATTGGCCTTCCTTAAACATATCACCATCATGTTTCATGATTCCAGGAATTCTGGAGTTGTTTTTCTTAGAATTTATATATTTCCAAAGCTGAGTGGGGTGATTCCTGAGGTTTTCGTCGGAGTTTTTGATGAATTGTTGGTAAGACTTGTCAATATTTCTCTTAACTCTTCTCTCAGCTTCTCGCAGTTTTTTCTTATTTGTCATGGACATGTCTTTGCGGAAGTGGCGCTGCAGGCCATTCTTCTGTTTGATTGAGTTTATAGTTGCGCCATCAAACCAAATAGGATAAGAGCGATTTTTCTTAGTTGATAACTTTGGAACATGAATATCACAGCAGCTATATATTTTGGAGTAAAAAATATCGCAAGCAGAATCCACGGAATCACAGGCGTATAATTCAGTCCAATCCATTTTACAAAATTCTGCGTACAGGTTATTTAATTTTGCTTTTCTGAAGTTATAACTTAGATTGTTGTGCTTGTGCGTAGAGTCTACCGCGATTTCCCTGCCAACCTCAATTTCAATTTCCAGAGCAGGATGGTATCTGTCTTCATCTACAAGAGGGAATTCACAACGGTTTAGTCTATGTGCGATGTTGGTACTTGATAGAATCAGGTCGAGTAGTCTGTCCATAAAGTTTGGAACATTGTTAATTTGATTACAATTGTTGAAACTTATAAAATCCAGGAGTGGTAGTAGTCCTGTCGGTTGGTAGGTGGGCGAGTCGATATACAACTTATATTTCGGTTGATTGAAATCTCCAAACAAGATGCAATTTGTAGGATCTATTGTGGAACTCAAATATTCAAATAGAGCATGGTAGTCATCCGATCCTGTAGCAGGCGGGATGTACAAACAGACAACATCAAGGGAAGCGACATTACAGTACACTCTGCAGGCCACTACGTCTACATTTATTATAGGTACATTAAGCTGAATTTGATGTGATTTGTATTTGTAATCGATAGCTATTAACACCCCACCTCCCATTTTGTCTCTATCCTTACGGTAGACGTTATAATTATTTGAGAAGAATTCGCTACTGTTAATGTCTTGAGAGACTTTCGTTTCAGTTACAGCGATCATTTCGAAAGTATGAGATTCCACAGCATTATAAAATAAGTTTGATTTTGATTTAAGCCCATTTACATTTTGATAGTATGCTTGGATAGGGTCCCGTTGGAATTCACTTAGTTTTCCGGCATGTTGTCCATATATGAGGGGGAGTGGGGGGTGTTGTTTGTTTCAGGGACTGAAACCTCCTCCGTTGTTTTGCTTGTTTGCGAAGTAATGGCATCACAGCATGTTTTAATTAGAATTCGTTTAGCTGCTGTATTAAAGTCGGTGAACTTATTCTTAAAGTGCCTTATGAAGACCGCATTGCTATCTATATATTGTATATTCTGATTATTACTATTATTTAACTTATCAACAGTGGTGCGCAACACGGTGTTTAATTCTTGTGTGAATTTATTAATGACCACTTTGTTTCGATGGTAGGGATGTCCAATTATGTACGTATTTGTGTTTTTCAGTTTTCTTAACTTGGATTCTAGTACATCCCCCCGCAGTGAAATTCCGCTACGTATATTATTATTTCCGGCAAATATTATAACGTGATCATTTTTGGTGTAGTTATTTGATAAGTCGTTGCAATTTACAATTACACCTTCCATTTTTGCGTTTGGTTTGAATAGAGTGCATGTTGAATACTGTGGTGCTATGTATGTTTTCAACAAGTCAGGGGTTGGCCACAATCAAGTTTGTTGTGAACGCACTGCACGAGATCCGTAATTGCAGTCTCAGTGGATATACCTGAAATAAAACCATGCTGAGATTCATTCAATATTTTATAATATTGGACAACATTTTGCAGTCTCTCGACAAATGCCTTCTCGAACACTTTGTAGAACACGCTTAGTAATATGATTGGTATACAGTTTGCAATCATATTTTTACCCCCTTCTTTAAAGAGTGGAATAATTTTGCCCGTCTTGAGCATTGATGGAAATTCCCCAAATTCCAGAGATTACTTATTGAGATCTGTGATAACTGAAGACAGTGATTCCCCACACAACTTCAAAAGTTTGATTGGGACGTCGTTAATGCCACACGAGTTCTTGTTGTGAAGCCTCGATATAATTTCTTCCATCTCATGTTGAGTGACTGGGGATACAAAGATAGATTGCGGAAATCGGATCGTGCATGTAGATGATAAGATATTGTTAAAATGAGTTCTATGGGAATTCTAAATTCCCGCCGCTTCTGTAGCCTGACGGTACTTACAAGTAACTTGAAGAAAATGTACATTATTTCTGATAATATGAATAAATATTTAATGAACCATTGTTATAAATGATCCTAAAGCAATATTCTTGCATAAAGAATAAAAATAAACACTTACCTTTCACAGATTTGATTACCAAAACGCGGGAAGTTCTATGTGTGAATTGACATGCCATCACTAGTACACTGCTATAATTAAAACAATAATTCCGGCTCTAATATATGCAACCAAGACTGCACAACCATTTTATTACGTTTTGTATTGAAGGACTTTAAAGAGACAACAGGCTCTACGATGATTTGGATTCAATATGTATTTTATAATGGCAAATAAAGTTTTCGGACTTTAAAGTCCCAACAGTCGACAAAGGGTTAACTGGTAAGCACTCAATAGATCCCTGAATATGCTGTTCTACTGTTACTTGTTAAGAGTGTCGGCCAAAGTAATATAATTCCTTATGACGTGTCTGCAGAGATTAGATAATAAGCCTTTGTAAATTGTAGCTTGTAAATAAAAATTTAACAAAAATAACAAAGTTATTCGTTAATCCACGACCACTGAACAACTTTTAAAGGAACTTTTGTTTCTTTTTACTAGAGTTTGCATTTTAAAGTTTATTATGAATAAAAATTATTTTAAGTTAAAGTTTTATTATTTCACTATCGATACTTCTTCATTGTATTTCAGTTTAACCGTCTGTGTATCCGAAAATCATATTTTGCATTGACATATAATATCTGGACTAATAAAGGGCTCCTTATCTCAAATAGCTTAGGGCTTTATCAAGTCAAAATCCGAGTCTGAGTACATGCAACTAAGCCTTATGTTTCCAGTAACATAAAACTAAGCTATTGCATATTTGCGGTCTAGATAAAGATAAAAATCCTTTACTAAGTAGGCATGGTAGATGTGCATATTTTGCCCAAAACATAAATAGAATAACAAGATTTTCATGTTTACATTGCAACAAAATTATGTGCTTTTGCAAATATGATAACAAAGTATTTTATCAGCAGACAATTGATTTAATGTTATGTTGGTTTCTTCAATAGGTTTCAACTATCAGAAAAATCCATACTGTTCTTAATTTTCTTTACTGGGTTTTCATTCGTCATTTACATTTAACCATGTACGTACATAGTTGGTTTAAATAAATTTAGATTTTATTTAAGGAGAACTCAAATAATTAAAAAATAGTTTAGAATTCGTTTAATGGTAATTTATTTGCTAATATTTCCGGTGTTAATTAGATTTGTTTTTTTTTTGTTAATTTTACGAGAAAAAAAACCGGTCTATGAGACCTTCGCAACTACACATGTTACAAATTTTAGCGCGACTATTTATTTTTACGCACAACATTAATGCAGGCTGATATGTTACCACAGGTCGGGCCAGATGCTGGACCAAACTAAGTTAGTATCTCGATAATTTTAAATTTGTAATAATAGTTACCTTCTCTTTAATAAGGGTTACACTCGAAGTGTGGATGTACCCAGTTCTATAAAGATAAATCACACATTACGCTTACGCGATCGTCTTGGATAAAACCCGAAATCAAAAATTTACTAAAAAATCTAAAATTTATGTCGGGCTTTATCCTGGTAAAGTCCAAACTAAACACGCACTTCTGGTTAATGGTTTGGTTGCATTGCCAAAGTTTTGAGCTCTAAATACGGCCACCGAAAGTAAATATATCTCATGCATGTAGGTATTTATGAATTTAAACACTGTAAATATTTTTAAACATTTTTTTTTCGGAAATGTTTATTAATATTTACACATTTATACATAAGTTTGCTTCTGCAGACTTATGCATTATACTTTGCATTATACTTATGCAAATGCTTTATACTGACTGCTTCCGGGTTAATGGGATTGGAGCTGGTGTTATTCAGAAGTATTTGACAGCAGTAATGTGCTACTTCTTGCTTAAATTATTTCACTCTACTTGATTTTATGTTTTCGCTTAATTTATTGTATGCGTTGATTGCATTTCCTGTCAGGTCAACTGATATGTCCTTCTGTGGTTTCAGAGTGTTCTTATCTAGTTTCTGTTTCTTGTGTTGTACTTGTAATTGTCTTTATTTGTTGTAAGTTTAATATTGCTCCTGATCAGTCCATTTCTTTAATTTTGTGTAATAGTATCAGATTATGTAGCTTTATGTTTTGCTTTTTACTCGTTTCTTTTACGTATTTTAAGACCAATGTGGTAGGTGTTAAGTGTGGTAAATTATGGAGGACTTTAAGTGTTTTATTTTGTAGTTGTTGTATTTTATTTTGTTTTTTCTGCGTGGTATTCCTCCTAATATTTATTAGCTAGTTCCTGATTGCGCTGAATAGTGAGTGGTATATTGTTTTCTTTAGGTGTTGGGGTATGTAGGTTTCGATTTTATTTAGCATATAGATAGTTGTTGTAGATTTGCTGTTAGCTTGTTAGTATGCTTGTTCCAAGCCAATTTGTTGTTGATGGTAAGGCCTAGGTAGGTTGTTATTTTATGTTTATTATTTATTTCTTTGTGATTTGTGTGCTTTTGTTTATATGTGTGGTAACTTCCATTAGGGGTGTTTGCGTAGGAAGTTATTAGGATCGGGTAGTGATCAGAGATGTTAATTTAGAGATCAGAGCATTAATTTCATCCAAATACTCCGAATGGCGACCTTCTAAAGTATAGGTTGGGTTGCATTGGATTGAGTTAGGTTAGGTTATATTGTGGAACGTGTAGTAGGAAGTCGAAGGTTAAAGGTAAGAAAAGTTAGGTTAGATTATGATGATGCAGAAGTTGGGTTAGGCTACCATAGATCAGGTAAGGCCGAATGCTTAGTCGATCTCATCTGAGTCTGAGAGAAGAGCCGATGGTTAGATTAGATATTTTGTCATGTTATTGGCCGTATTCTGTTCATGATGTTGGTTTATAACGGTATTAGCTGATAAAGCCCTTAAAATCGTTATTTAGCCAAGCAGGCAGTGAAGTATTTATGTATATAAATACGTAAATGTTTTGAAACAAGTATTGTTTCCAAAAACTCCGAATGCAGATCGCTAGTAAGTTTAGGTCAGGTTGCATTAGGTTAAGTGAGGTTAGCTTAGATAGTGCATGGGGTAGGACACAAATCGTCAAGTGGATTAGGGGTTTAGTGGATGAGAGCTCCACACACAGGCTGGCAGAGCTTCCCCCAGCCACAATAAAAAAAAAAAAAAAAAAAAAAAAAAAAAAAAAAAAAGATAGTGCATGGTGTAAAAGGTCGAAGGCGACAGTACGAAAGGTTATGTTAGGTTAGGATCAATTAAGTTAGGTTAGGTTAAATTGCGGTATATGCAGAAAGTGGAGCTGGGTTAGGTTACGATAAATCAGGTAAGGCCGAAGGCTCAATGAGGAAATTCGACGAATAGATTACATATGTTGTTATGTTATTGGCCGTATTCTGTACATGATGTTAGAATTGAGATCGGTATTGACTAATAGCGCTCTATAGATCATTATTTTGCCAATTAGGCAGTGAAGTAATATCAGTGAAGTACTCTTTTTGAAATTACTAACTAACTCGGGTCCTAACTCGTGCACTAGATGAGTACTAGATATTTTTGAGTCATTTTGAAACAACACTTTCTTAGTTTTTAACACGTTTAAATAAAAATGGTGTATTTGAGTGTGAAATTATTTACAATTTTGACGAGATCTCGGGCATTATCCCTCCTAGTTGTCTCCACCTGTAGTACTCTTTTTGAAATTATTAACTAACTCGGGTCCTAACTCGTTCATTAGGTCGGTGACGATGAGATTTTTGAGTCCTTTTGAAACAAAAATGTCTTAGTTTTTAACAGGTGACATGATTTTGACTAGATCTCAGGCATTATCCCTCCTATTTGCCATTCCGTGTTTTTTTCATTGGGCGCTTTTTTGTTTTTACCAAAATAATCAAGATTGCCATTCCGTTTTTTTTTTTCATTGACCGCTTTTTTTGTGTTTAGCAAAATTAAAAAAGGCGAAAAATGTTTCTTAGTTGCAAAAATAAAGCAGTAAGTGTAAGGGACACTTTTATTAAAAACATCATGCGCATGAGAAAAACGAATAAAAATATACAGTGTGTCAGAAACAAAATTGGAATTTTCTTAATATCTCGTCAACAAAGGTTTTATTTAATTTTTTAATACCGCCAATGTATTTCCAGTAAAATTTGAACCAACTTTGGCATCTTATACTTATTTGATATTTTCATTGATAAGAATGTTTGTGACGCTACAGTATAAGTTTTGCATGATCCTGTATAGACACATGGTGTAATTTTCTAAGATTTTGGGTCTTACTTTGGTGCTGTCCAGAGCATTCTGCTAGGAAACTTGCCGCTGCTATTGGCATATCGGTATGATCGCGAATTTGGCTCATTGGCTTTAAATTTCTGGCCCATGTCACCATATTTAGCCGATATCATTTTTAAAACCCAACAAAAAAAAATATATGTGATTTAAAATATAAATGGTTTTCTTTTGTATAGTGTACCGCGTTTTCATTATTTTTCATTGAAAATATGTGACTGCATTCTGCCGCACACTGTATATGCGAAATACACACAAGTGACTTTATTTTTTAGTTATATTACAACATTTGTTAATTATTAAATATCTACCAGCAGCAGTGTACTTATGCACGTGAACAATTCGTTCCGAATTTGTAATTTATGCAATGGAGATAACCGATTTATCCCTCGAGATTCGGGGGTACGCTGTTAACTGAAACTGTACCCCAGTGCATCTGGGATGATATTAGATAAGCCGGCAAAATAACCAATATGTTACTCTCTTATCGAGCGTGTCCCTTCTTATCGCACCGGAAAGGTCAAACGTTATGTATGATAAAGCCTTTTAAATCGGTGTTATTTATTCACTGGACTAACGCTCATGCACTCGCATATACAGGGTTGGGCAAATGTGTTGGAACACCTGATTTCTGTCTAAACGTGATTATTTGTTTAATACTGTTACTACAAATTTTAGTAGTTATTTTTTCTTTGTTGAGTGGCGTACTTTGTTTTCCAAAAGGTATCCTAATTTTCGTGTCCCCTCCTACTCGGGGTCTTATCCCATAATATTGAAAAAACACCCCCTAAACGGCGAACTTGTATTATTTTTCGCAAAAATCTCGTTAACGGTGTACCGCCTAACAAATGTATATGAGGTAAAATTGATGAAAACAAAATTTTAAACAAAAATTATATCACAAGGTTTGCTACAAAAGCTAAAGTTCGCAAGGTATAGAGGTCGGAAGTAAGATTATCCTGTAAATCCAGCCATCGATGCGAGAAAATGGGCTAGGTGCGAATTAGCAGTAATTTTCCTAGTAACAAAAATGATCACTTAATAGAAGGCTGATTGGGCGAAACATTGAAATTCTGACAACATAAATGACTTACAAATATCAATATCGTTATGATAAAACGTGCAATATACATTTTAATTTGACAACAACTTAGCTTTTATATTGTAATTTATCAAGTTTAAGAACTATTTTGCTTCACTTAACATTAGAAACTATCAATGAATTAAAGAATAAATCAGGGAACTGTAATTGTAGTTCGAGCTGAAGGGCAAAATTAAAGAATACAAATTCTACTGAAAAACGAAACATAATTTCTAATTTTAAAATATTATTGAAATCGAAATAATGGTTTGTGGAAGTAATAGGATAAGTAATAAAAATAAACAAACTAGCTGGTGGTCAGAAGAAATAAAAAATGAAATACGAATAAAAAAGAAGAAATGGAAAATTTACATAGAAAATAAAACAACAGAAAATTACGAAATAATATAAAATTGAAAGAAAGCTAGTCAAGGAATTGGTAATAGCCGCAAAAAGACAACAATGGATTGAATTTGGCAATAAAATGGAAAGAGACAGCAAAGAAAGCCAAACACAATTTTATAGGGCACCAAAGACACTCAGAAGAGGAAGAACCCAACACACAAGAGGAATCACAAATAAAGACGGGAACTGCTAACGCAAGAGAAAAAAGTGATGGACAGATGGAAGGAGCACTTTCAAGAACTTCTATGGGCGGAACAAAAAGAACAAACAGAAACAAAAGAACCGGCAATTAGCATAACAGAAATAAAAAAAGCTATAAGAAACCTGAAAATGGGAAAAGTCCAGGATACGACAGAGTGACGACGGAAATGCTAAAATACATAAGACAAAAAGTTACAGAGAAATTACACCAGATAATAAGCAAAGTATCGGAAGAGGAACAAATCCATAAAGACTGGAGAACCACACTCATAGTACCAATACATAAAAAAGGAGACAAACATGAATGAAATAATTATCGAGGAATATCACTGACCAGTGTGGTTATGAAAGTATACGAACAAAAAATAAACAAAAGGATCGGAGCAAAAATAGAAAATATATTTGCAGAACCGCAAAGCGGATTTAGAAAAGGCAGAGGCATTCTAGACCACAAATTTAAAATAAAAAATTAATAGAAAAGAATTACCAACAAGAAGGGAAAACAATATTTGTAAGATTTATTGATATAGAAAAATCTGTTGACGGAATTCCCTGAAGAAAACTATGGAAGGTAAAAGAAGAGATTGCTTGTCATCAACAAACAAATTATAAGAATAATTAAAAACATTTATGAAGGAAGTAACAACCGTGTCATAAGCCAGGGCAGAATATCAGAACCATTCCAAACAAACGAAGGATTAATACAGGGAGGGGGACTAATCCCCCTACTATTCATACTGTACATTGATGAAGTCATTAGAAAGTGCACACAAAAAACTAAAAAGCTGCATGTAGGATATAGACAACTTTAAAGAATATTAATCTCTGAAGGAGCTTTCGCGGATGACCTGATACTGAGTACAGGACATGAAGAAGAACTGAGCTAAAATCTCAAAGCCTGGAATGAAACACTAAAAGAATATGAAATGACAATAAATAAAAGCAAAACAAAAGTAATAGTACTTGGAGATGAACAACACAAGATCGACTTAACATTGGAAAACGAAGATATTGAACAAGTAAAAAACTACAAATAATTTGGAGTGGATATACATATGAATGGTAATCAAGAATTAGAAATAAACAATAGAATATCATAAGCAATAAAAACATATTACGCAATGGGATCATTCATAAACAAGAAGGAAATATCAAAGTAAACAAAAATTAACGTGTACAAAACCATATACAGAATAACATTGACCTTTGGTTGCGAAACATGGGTGTTGAACCAACGGCACAAAAGTAAGATCCAAGCAGCGGATATGAGATTCCTTAGAAGAGTTAAAGGAGTGACAATCAAACACAAGATAAGAAGTTCGCAAATCAGAAAAGAACTAGGAACTAGACGAATACTAGAATTTATCGAAAGTAGACAACTTCGCTGGTGGGGCCATCTGCAATGGATGGAAAGCAAAAGGACGGTAAAACAAATATGGGAGGCAAAGACACAAAGTAAAACGAAAAGGGGAAGACCTAAAGTAACATGGGATAGTGAGATAGAAAAAATACTGAAAGCAAGAGGAACCACATGGAAAGAAGCCAAAAGAATTGCACGAAACAATAAAGAATGGGCAAAATTAGTGTACAATAAAAATTAAATAGTTTAAGCAAAATTTAAACGAAAAATGATTTGTAAATTATACACCCTACATCAGGGGTCTCCAAACTTTTTAGCCCAAGGGCCACACTGACTCCTCCACTAAGTCCCAAGGGCCAAGCCTTAGGTAGCTCATCATATTAAGGTGCTGGAGTTTTGAATTACCAGCAAATTTTCGTTCAGGAAGCCTACGGTTAGCTTTCGTGTGGCTCTTGAAATTGCAAAACGTGGAAACCCATTCACAGATGGAGAAATGATCAAAGAATGCATAATTGCAGCAGCCGAAGAAATGTGCCCTGAAAAGGTAAATTTATTAAAAACTGTCAGTATGTCAGCAAACACTGTGGCTCGAAGGGTAGAAAACATCGCTGAAAATATATCCTCTCAACTGTTCGACAAAAATGGACATGTTGAGTGGTTTTCTTTGGCCTTGGATGAGTCAACGGATGTGTCAGATACTGCTCAGGTGTTGATTTATATTCGAGGAGTAGATAAAAGCTATGAAGTGCATGAAGAACTTCTTGATATGTATAGTATTCATGGCACAACTACTGGTACAGATATTTTTAAAGGAGTTGAAATGGCCATTAAACAAAAGAACCTTCGACGGAAAAACTTGAAATGTATTACAACTGATGGAGGCAAAAACATGAGTGGGAAAGATAAAGGAGTGGTCGCTCTTGTGTCAAAGGCTGTAGAAAATGACGGTGGTTCAAAACCATTAGTCTTACATTGTATCATTCATCAACAGTCTTTGTGCGGAAAATGTTTGGATATGTCTGAAGTTCTGAAACCAGTCATATCAACTGTTAATTTTATCAGATCTTTTGGGCTGAATCACCGACAATTCCGACAATTTATTGAAGAGATTGGAGAAAATAACTTACCTTATCATACTACCGTATGTTGGCTTAGTTGTGGGAAAGTCCTTCAGCGCTTTTTTGAACTTCGAGCAGTGATCGAAATTTTTTTGAATGAAAAGCATCGCCCTCTTACTGAATTACAAAACAACGCATGGCTGTGGAAGTTAGCATTCTATGTAGATTTGACAAAACATGTCAACGAACTGAATTTGAGATTGCAAAGAGAAAACTAGCATCTTCCTGATTTAAACACTAATATCAAATCATTCCGGAAGAAATTGATACTGTTTCAATCACAACTACGAAGTAAATGTTTTTCACATTTTAAAACATGTGAAATATTCAGCCACACCACTGAGACTGAGTTTCCTATCGATTTTGCAATCGAAACTTTGAGTGCTTTGAAAATAAATTTTGATACTCGTTTCTCGGACTTTGATGCCATTGCGAATCAAATTAAGATTTTTCAGAATCCTTTTGATACTGAGATTGAAACCCTAGCCCCGGGACTTCAAATGGAATTATTGATCTACAGTGCAGTGATATAATTAAGAACAAATATCAAAACTCATCTTTGTTGGAATTTTATAAGAGTCTTCCACGGACACAATTTGATAATTTGCATAAATTTGCTCGTGGGCCTTTTTCTGTTTTTGGTACTACTTATTTGTGTGAGAAGACCTTCTCCAAAATGAAGTACACAAAAAATGTTTACAGATCTAAATTAACTGATGAGCATCTTAAATCTCTTTTAATAATTGGTACAAGTAAAATTAGTCCACAACTACAAACTATTGTCAGTGGAAAATCTCAATTACATAAATCTCATTAGTATTTCATATGTCATTATGCTTGTTATAAGTTATGTTTCTATTTAAAATGTATAAAATGTTAGTTGGATTCATTTACATAATTTGTTAGTTATTATATACTGAAGTTAAATTTTCTGCATATTATACATTATACTTTACTCATTACAATTCTGTGTTTCTTTATCCAACTTATCACAAAAACAATAACAATAAGCCTACAACAATGTTATGAGTAGTTAGCCCATAACCATATCAATGTAGATGTCATATTAATAATTTTTCAACATAAAATTAGAATACTTCAGTAAACTAAATTTAATTTGCTATAAAAAATATGTTCTCTAAAAGGAGTTTTCAAGTATGCTAGGTCTCCGCGGGCCGGACAAAATCTGTACGCGGGCCAGATGTGGCCCTCGGGCGGTAGTTTGGAGACCCCTGCCCTACACCATTAAAATGGTAAATTGGGATTTATGATTGATTTGATTCGTTTAGTATATGACTGTCTTCACAGGCATCTATGAAGAATACAATAAATTAATTAGGTTAAATAAAAAATAAGAGTCAAGCTTCTCTTACAAAATGTTTAAATATAAATTATAATAGTATTTGTTATTTGTTCAATATTATAGTGTGTACACATGATTTAGTTATTATGTAATTTGTTAGTGTGGGGAAGAATTAAAATGTATAAAATATATTTTTATGGGGGTATTAATGTTGGCGATAGAAAGTAAAATCAATTCTTAAATAAGTGTTTCAGTTATTTCATATGAATCATATATGGTTCATTTAATATTTAATAAACGTCAACAATACTTTTTCACAGATTTTTTACCTGTAACTTATAATATTATATACATTTAGGTTATATTTAATAATTTAGTGGGTTCGCAAACAAGATGAAAAGGAATATATTCCGGCCTGATTTGACATTTGATTTTATTAACCAAGAACAGTAGGTTGCTTAAGTTCGTCTTACATTTTTTTTTTTTAATTTTGCCATAAAGGACAATTGATTTTGTACCACATTTATTTCACGTATATGCAACTTTTTCTATTGTACAATTCATGTTACAATTAGAAATTTTTAGTTCGTACATTGTCAAACTTGTGGCTAGCGACTCTTTTGATAACCTTGCAGAAACAAATAATTTATAACACTGTAACATTTATTGTACAATATACTACTACAGCACAATGTGTTATGTGTGCCTTTAAAAGACATGATTTTTTTTTTTAATTAGCCCTAGCTGTTAATCGTGTCACCTTGGGCCTAAGGCTATCCTTTCCCTGGGAGAAAAGTCATTCCACTGCAGCGGATTATAGAATAGATTAAAAAAAACTGTCGGTGACGTCACCGCAAATATATTAAAATGTTTAAAAAAGAGTATTTTTTCACTAACTTGAAGCTAAAACTGGCGCTTTTAATAAAATATGTCTTTGTTGATAGTTACATAACAATTGAAGTGGCTATAGTCTTGGGAGCTTTTTATCGAACACTCTGTATACTATAATATGCACTACTAAAACAATTACATTTATTTAAATTTAAATATCGGCTGTCAGCTGTTGGGATTTGGTTGTCGCAAACTGTAGATCTGTGGATGGGCGGACGGAATGAGTGGAAGGGCGGAGCATAGCTGCGTAACCTCGGACAAACACATAACTTTTTTTCCGTTGAAAAAGATTTTTTTTTAAGACGAACATATACTTGTTTACCATGGTAAAAACAAATTATTAATCACTAATCATAAAAATCAACTTCACAGGGTTTTGATACATGACACAATGATGTATTTTGGACTACTGCAAAAGTGTTTTTTTATGTTGCCCTGTGTAATTGTCAAGTATACATGTAGGGCGTTATAAGTTTTATGCTACTATCATAGAAATCAGCTTCTGTTAATTTAGCATTAGTTCATGACTGATGGAATCAAATGCTTCCCTCAAATGTATTTAATATTCACCTTCATCAAATGCGATAGGAGTAATTTATCAACAAGTGGACTGCCCATTACGAAACCCAAATTGTTTAGAATTTAGGAAGTTAGTTTGCTCTATATAATCTAACATTTGCCTGCTTATTATCATCTCCAATATTTTTGAAAAAACTAGCGAAATAGATATAGCTAATGCTCTATAGTTAGAGACGTCGTATACTTTTGTGTACTTTCAAATGCAATAGATGATCTATGAGACGTTCTAAGATAGCTTATTTCCTGTTTGACAACATTTATAATAATTATAATAATAATATTTATCTTTTACAGCTATACACTTACATATCAAATGGGTTGTTGGATTTAATAGGTCTGCAGTCATTTATTAATTATTCTTATTTGTTATTTACCTACAAAGTATATTTTATTAATTCTGAGTTTAAATTGTAAAACATTGAACTCCGTTAATTCTAGGCTTTACTTATTGTGTACTAGTAGTGTCCTAAAAAATAGTGAATTCTGGCAATGTGCAGTTTTCCTATGATCTAATATAAAGTTATCCTTATGTCTAGTGCCATACTTATGGTTAAGTACTTGTATGCATTATCCGTATGCATGCTCATTATGCATGTCCATATGCTTAAATGCATTTGTCCTACTTTAACTATATATCCAAGATTGTTATATACCGCTATTAAAATACTATTATATAGTATACTATTATTGAAACAGTATAGCTTGAAAATATCACAAATTTTAAAAACTGTGTATTTATTTAATTAAAATACATCTTAAAATCTCTCTCCCCTCTCTCTCTCTGTCTCTCTCGCTCTCGCTATTTAATTTCAAGATTTAAAAAATGTGATGAGTAGAGTACAAATAACATTTAAAAATGATGAAATATTTTTATTTACTCCTTCATAGTTACCTAGGTACCTTTTTATGAGCTTGCCCTCGTAAGTTGGTCGAATAAAATGGGAACGAATGGGACCGAGGGATTCTCGTAAACCAGACAACATGTTTTCGGGTAGGAAAAACTCGTTGCCAACGTTGGATCGCTGGAGTTTAAAAAAACGCACTGGAGATCATTATTTCCCGCCTGATTTACACGCTTCGAGGTGTGGATTTTTCTAAACTGTTGAGAGGCAGAATAACACGATCGACTGATTTATGGACTTCCCCATTTCTGTGCTGAGGGAATTAAGCGAGGCGCAAACGAGATAAATGCAAGGGTCAGGCCCAGTTCTACACTTTGCGGGCCTCTGTGCGAAATAAGTATGAAGGGCAGTCGCCCTCAATGATGTAAACATTAATGTAAATGAGTGAAACAGAAATACACCACACTATGAGACTTGTACCCCACACAGTCTAAAATTGCATCACTATTGAAAATAATGCTTGCACAAAATTTTAAGTTCAAGAAAAGTTTACTGAAATATATTTTATATGATTCTATGAGATTACATTCGCAGCAGGAGCTTAATGAACTTAAACACTAGCTGTTTTCAACAATTTAATATACAGGGTGTTAAAGAACAATTGTCACAAAACTTGACAGTGGTCAAAGGTTGAGATTATTATTTTCAAGTATTTTTTGTAGAGCTGTACACAGCTTTATTTTATATAGTGTATTTTTATATAAATGATAAATATGCAGACTTCTGCGTTATACAATTGTAAATTGAACATGCCAAGACTGATTATTTGTGTGTCTACGTGTGCACCAATTTAGCCTTATAAAAGATTATTATTTTTATATCTGACTTGTGTAAATCTTTAATGATATTATAACTGTGATAATTTATAATCTGTGACACACAATTGTAAACTGAACTTGCCAAGACCGATTACTTATTTTTTCTATGTATGCACCAATTTTACCCCTGTAACTGATTATAATAATTTTTGCGTTAGTGTAAAGCACTGCTTGAACTGTAAATGTGTTTATTTGAATTGTGTAAAACTTTAATGTTACCTAACACCAATAAATACTACTACTATTACTAATCACTTATTAATACACGAGTTAGTTACAATAACTTTCCGTCGACTATATAAATATACAAACAAACATATTAAATTGAAACTATGTGTGGATACTACTTGGTGAAACATTATGATTAGGTTAAATCAAACACTTGGTTAAAGTTTCACTGTATTGATAGAATAAACCTCTACAATTGTTTCGGCCTCACGACCATTCTCAAGAGTACAGAGATACTAAAATTAAAATTTAACAAATGTGCAATATATACTAAGCTAGAAAAATTTTACAACATGGCAATAAATGAATTAGTCTTGGTTTTTCCGAACGGATGCCGCACAACAATGGCGTATTATCAAAGATTATTTGTTCATTCACAATATTATCCCCATTAGTGACCGCTTTTCGAATTTCTAGGATTTCGAGTAAATCCAGCAGTCTCCCTTTGTGTCCGGTGTGCATTACCTCCAGGCTGTCATTTCTGAAGAAATGATTATTCTCAATGCAATGATGCGCTAATCCCGTGTCCTCCTTGTTTTGTAGAATTGCTCTCCGATGTTCTTTCATTCGTGTTATGAAATTCCTTCCTGTTTGGCCGACATAGAATGCGTCACAATCCGCGCACTTAAGTTTGTAAATGCCACTTTTTTGTAGAGGATCCACTTTACTTTTATTATTTGATAAAATTGCACCTAGATTAGACTTATTAACTACTATACATTTTAGGCCTAATTTACGTAACCTTTTGCTAATTTTGGTACTAATATCCCCAACATAATTAATAAAGTACCAATTGTTATCCTCACCTTCACAGACGCTATACAAAAGATTACAAGATTTGGGTTTAGTTAATTTCCATATAATTTTATCTACTATATCCACCTTAAACCCATTATTTTGTGCGATTTCTTTAATAGTTCTGACTTCATTATCGTAATTAATTTTACTCAACGGAATGTTTAAAAGTCTATGCGCAAGGCTATAAAACGCCGAGAGTTTGATGTTCCAAGATTGATTTGAATTTGCCGGAATCACCACATCCGTATATGTGGGTTTTCGATATATGTTGAATTCTAATTTATTGTCGATTTTAGTTATATTGAGATCCAAGAAATTAATGGAATCTCCCGTTTCCAACTTCATTGTAAAATCAATATTGCTATGAATGGAATTAATGTAATTAAAAAACTGATCTAATAATCTGTCCGTGCCTGCCCAAATGACTAACGTGTCGTCTACATATCGTGACCAAAATTTGACATATTTCTTAAATTTCTCGTTAGAAAATATTATGTCTTCAAAATGAGCCATATATATTTCTGCCAGCAAAGGTGATAAGGGAGATCCCATCGGTAAACCGTTTTTTTAAATATAAAAATTATTCATAAAATTAAAATAATTTTGGGTTAAGCATAGATTCAACAATTTATTTAACTCTAATTTTTCATTGGCATTTAAACCACTTAATCCAATTAAAGAGTCCAAAATGGTTTTTAATTCCTTAATAGGTACCGTTGTAAACAAACTGCGCACATCAGAAGAAACTAACTTACAATTTTTTGGAAGATCAAAACCTTTGATTTTGTTGACCAAGTCTACCGAATTTTTCACCGCGAACTTTGATGAGAAATTTAAAAATTCGGGCAATCTCATGTTTAGCCACTTACATAATTTATACGTGGGCGCATTGATATATGAGACAACAGGTCTAATCGGTACATCTGTTTTGTGTATTTTAGGTAGACCATACAAACTAGGGGCTTTCGGGTTCATGATTTTTAAATTTCTAATATCTGTCGTTCCGAGTATTATTTTACATTCCTTAATTACTCTAACAAATTCTGTTTGAAAATTACTAGTTGGGTCTTTGCTATATTTCTTAAATATACCATCATTCAAAACTATCAATACAGTGAAACTTTAACCAAGTGTTTGATTTAACATAATCATAATGTTTTACCAAGTAGTATCCACACATAGTTTCAATTTAATTAATAATGCAAGTCAAGCAAAAATTGTGGTATTGTTCTGAAAGACTTTGTTAAAATTTAAAATGTGCAACAATCATCTGTGGTTTAATAAACAGTGCAAAAGGTACTCTTTAATACCAAAGTTTATGAAGATTAAGTGTAATCACAAGTCAAGTGAGGCGGCTCAAGCGGTGAAGAAGGCGTACTCCACATTGATCAATCTGGAAATGAAGAAATGGTACAGCAGGAGGGCAAATCTAGGCCATCATCTAAAACTGATTCGGGATAGACTATATTTTATATTTCATAATGTAGAGTTGGAATCCATAGAAACGGAGGTGCGTGAAATTGTGAATCGGGAGGCACACCAGCGATATATGACACAGAAGTTGAAAATTGAGCGCTTGTTAAATAGAGACTCGGTTGTGGTTAGTAATGTTAATAACGCTTTTTAAAACAGAGTTGTTAATTTGACAAACTCTACATTTAGTAATAGGGAATTAGATATGTTAAGTAAAGGCCTAAAATATTCTCCGTTTTCTTTTGATAGTAAACAACTCGACTTACTAGCGGTCAATACTGAATTGGCCCTAAACTCTATAAAGGACACAGTAATTAAAAATAAGGAGAAATTTATTTGTGCAGATCTAATTCGTACTTATGTTCCTTGTAAGCGAGTTTCATATAAGGATAATTATACGGTAAAAGACTTAAAATGTAAACTAAAAGTAGATAATCTCATTCTATGCAGAGCAGATAAAGGAACGTGGTGACGATATTAAACAAGAATGATTATATTAGAAAAACGTTGGATGTTTTGAATGATGATATATTTAAGAAATATAGCAAAGACCCAACTAGTAATTTTCAAACAGAATTTGTTAGAGTAATTAAGGAATGTAAAATAATACTCGGAACGACAGATGTTAGAAATACAAAAATCATGAACGCGAAAGCCCCTAGTTTGTATGGTCTACCTAAAATACACAAAACAGATGTACCGATTGTCTCATATATCAATGCGCCCACGTATAAATTATGTAAGTGGCTAAACATGAGACTACCCGAATTTTTAAATTTCTCATCAAAGTTCGCGGTGAAAAATTCGGTAGACTAGGTCGACCAAATCAAAGGTTTAGATCTTCCAAAAAATTGTAAGTTAGTTTCTTTTGATGTGCGCAGTTTGTTTACATCGGTACCTATTAAGGAATTAAAAACCATTTTGGACTCTTTAATTGGATTAAGTGGTTTAAATGCCAATGAAAAAATAGAGTTAAACAAATTGTTGAATCTATGCTTAACCCAAAATTATTTTAATTTTATGGATAATTTTTATATTCAAAAAGACGGTTTACCGATGGGATCTTCCTCATCACCTTTGCTGGCAGAAATATATATGGTTCATTTTGAAGACAATATTTTCTAACGAGAAATTTAAGAAATATGTCAAATTTTGGTCACGATATGTAGACGACACGTTAGTCATTTGGACAGGCACGGACAGATTATTAGATCAGTTTTTTAATTATATTAATTCCATTCATAGCAATAATGATTTTACAAGGGAGTTGGAAACGGGAGATTCCATTAAGTTCTTGGATCTCAATATAACTAAAATCCACAATAAATTAGAATTTAACATATATCGAAAACCCACATATACGGATGTGGTGATTCCGGCAAATTCAAATCAATCTTGGAACATCAAACTCTCGGCGTTTTATAGCCTTGTGCATAGACTTTTAAACATTCCGTTGAGTAAAATTAATTACGATAATGAAGTCAGAACTATTAAACAAATCGCACAAAATAATGGGTTTAAGGTGGATATAGTAGATAAAATTATATGGAAATTAACTAAACCCAAATCTTGTAATCTTTTGTATAGCGTCTGTGAAGGTGAGGATAACAATTGGTACTTTATTAATTATGTAGGGGATATTAGTACCAAAATTAGCAATAGGTTACGTAAATTAGGCTTAAAATGTATAGTAGTTAATAAGTCTAATCTAGGTGCAATTTTATCAAATAATAAAAGTAAAGTGGATCCTCTACAAAAAAGTGGCATTTACAAACTTAAGTGCGCGGATTGTGACGCATTCTATGTCGGCCAAACAGGAAGGAATTTCATAACATGAATGAAAGAACATCGGAGAGCAATTCTACAAAACAAGGAGGGCACGGGATTAGCGCATCATTGCATTGAGAATAATCATTTCTTCAGAAATGACAGCCTGGATGTAATGCACACCGGACACAAAGGGAGACGGCTGGATTTACTCGAAATCCTAGAAATTCGAAAAGCGGTCACTAATGGGGATAATATTGTGAATGAACAATTAATCTTTGATAATACGCCTTTGTTATGCGGCATCCGTTCGGAAAAACCAAGACTGTAATTCATGTATTGCCATGTTGTAAAATTTTTCTAGCTTAGTATATATTGCACATTTGTTAAATTTTAATTTTAGTATCTCTGTACTCTGGAGAATGGTCGTGAGGCCGAAACAATTGAAGAGGTTTATTCTATCAATACAGTGAAACTTTAACCAAGTGTTTGATTTAACCTAAACAAACATATACAAATACAAACATAGACATTAATAAATAATTTAATAAACAAACATGCAAACACATAAATATACCTACAAATATACATACAAACATAGAGACACACAAAACAAACAAACAAATATAGAAACATATAAATATATAAGCATACATATTGTGATGTTTTAGTAAGTGTTTACTTGGTTATGGTTTATTAATAAATTTTCACTTACCTCACTACTTGTATGGTGGTCTAAATATAGTTGAGATTGGTACTAGTTCCTTTTATTATGTTTGTTTAATAAATATTTGTAATAATTTAGTTTGTTGGGCGCCAGCAATTAAGCAAATTTATGAAAAGTCTCAATAATATAACCTTACTTTTGTTTTCACCTAAAGATGAACGTGATGTTGCTTTCTCTTATCTCAAGGCTCAAGTTAGGTTCAATTAAACTAAACAGAGGGTAGTTTTATTAAGTTTAATAAATTAAACCTTTTATTATGTTTGTTTATTAAAAATTTGTAATAATTTAGTTTATTGGGCGAAAGCAATTATGCAAATTTATGAAAAGTCTCAATAATATAACCTTACTTTTGTTTTCACCAAGAGATGAATGTGATGTTGCTTTCTCTTATCTCAGGGCTCAAGTTAGGTTCAATTAAACTAAACAGAGGGTAGTTTTATTATGTTTCAATGAATTTTTATTGTAAATGTAAAGTTCGAAATAGTAACAAATAATAAAATTAATGCATAAATTAAAAATTAAACGACAAAAACAATAGCAAACAAAGACAATCGATAACGTAACACTTAACTAATTAACAATATTTTCTAAATAAATCCTAAATCGCACATTTACCATAATTGAGTTAACGGTAAATAGTACTTGCGCTTATCGCTTAATGTGGTCTAGTAGTATCGGCAACTGGATATGCCTGTCCGAAATTGTGGTGGTCGTCCTCTTGTGATGTATCCCTCGCTGTGACTTTTTACTTCGCTCAAGTTCAATGAACTGCAAGAAATCCTGATTCGTCTCGATGTCCTTCTCGGATCTTCTGGTAGTGGTGCTGTTCTTGCAGACTCCCTCTGTATTCCCTAGTGGCCGTCGGTTGATGCTCTAAGTTCAGTTCCTACTGGATACTGGAAAAAAAATAAGGTTGTCTACGTAAAAACTTCGCGAACTAATTTTGTTTTAAGACTCGTCAATTTGAAATAAGTATCGGATTGGGAACTAAACTGTCTTCCTTCCGCTCTTCAAACAACGTGGCTACACCGGGATTATATCGTAACTCCTTGAGGCACACTTTGTCAGGCCTATTATAACTTCTCCTCTGATTGTCAATTTTTACTGTTTGTTTACGTGCGCGTGGTCGTACTAAACTTGAATTTATTATTATACTACACAATAATTTTATGATTTCCCCATGGCTACGAATAACACATTATTATTGTAAACCTAATTTCCCATTTTCCGGTGAAACTGCATGTCCGATTTCAATTCTGATTACATATTCGGAATCCTCATAATTTCCCGCGTCTGTGGGAATGTCGAATGTCTTCCTGCGCTGCCTTTCCAAATTCACTTACATTTTCATGTTTAATTAACTCATTTACATTGATTGTTACTAACTGTGCCCTACTTAACATATAAAATTAGTTAAAAAACCAATATTAACTGATTAGTAAACTATCTCACTGTCTAAACTATCTAAATCTATTATAATAACTCTTTAATAATGATAGAACAAATTAATAATTAAATTAAACAATCTATACATTAATTACATTACTAAATACCATCACAATAAATACAAACATTCATGCAAACATACAAATATACAGATAAACAAATATACAAACAGAAAACCATACTACAAACATATAGCATACAAATAAACTTACATTTAAACAAACAGCCATACAAATAAACATACAAACATCAAATCAAATCGAATCAATATTTTTTTCACGAATGATGAAGTACAGACAATACACAAATAATATTACAATGAGCTACATATCTGCACATTCATTAACATGAAGGTCGTCACAAATATTTGGGGTCGTGCTGTCCCCGACAACAGAATTATTATCATTTTGACTTAGGATATATAAGACATACGCGGGAGTTTACAACTCCCTTATGTCATACAATTCCCTTTTGATAAGGTATTCAGATAACCTAATTTTAAACAGGTTTAGTTCGTTTATGTCTTGTAATTCGCGAGGTAGGTTGTTGTAGAATTTCAGCCCATTATATGTTGGAGCATTTTCCGAGACCGTTAGCCTATGTACAGGATAAGCATAGCTACGATTACTTCTTGTGTTATGGTTATGATGGAAGTGATATTGGATGAACTTGTTCTTGTATTTGAAATTAAATACTAGAATTTCTAGTACATACAAACTGTAGAAAGTAAATATGTTTGCTGATTTGTAAAGACCTCTACAGTAATCATTATTTTTAAGTCCAAATATAATCCTCATTGCCTTTTTTTGTGTCCGAAATATTTGTTTGGACTGAACGCTATTTCCATAGAATATTATTCCGTATCTTAACAACGATTCAAACATTGTCTTGTATATTATTATTAGTGTGTGCTGATCCACAAAATTTTTGGTCACTCTTAATGCATAACACACAGACAGTAGTTTTTTGTTTAGGTTCTGGCAATGGACATTCCAATTTAATTTGTCGTCAATTACCATTCTTTTACTTTACTTTTACTTTTTACTTTAGCATGGGAATGGATTTCGATTTCTAGTTGTTTGATAAAATCTAAATTGACGCCAATTTTTCCGAAGTGAAACAGCATTGCTTTGGTTTTCGATTTATTTAATATCAGCCGATTTTGTTCCATCCAACATTGACATGTTTCCATTATATCGATAGTTTTGAATTCAAGACTCTGAGCGGTAGTGCCGCGAACAAGTAGGTTTGTATCATCGGCATAAGTTTTTATAATACCTTTGTCTTCGAGGTGTTGTGGTAAGTCATTGACGTATATCAGAAATAATATTGGTCCCAGTATGCTTCCTTGTGGCACCCCGATATTTGTCTCGGCACAAGCAGAGAATTTACCATTTACATGAATCTTTTGGTATCTGTTTTTAAAAAATGTTCGAATCAAGTTCAGACACATGCCTCGGACCCCATACAGCTCCAGTTTTTCTAGCAATATATTGTGGTCCATTGTATCAAATGCCTTGGATAAGTCAAGGAAAATGCCCAATGGCATTTGTCTCTTCTCCAAGGCATCTATCACACCATCTAGATATTCAAATATTGCTGTATTCGTAGACCGGTTTCTTAGAAATCCGTGTTGTGCTCCGTTAAATAAATTATTATTAATAAAAAAGTCTATGATTCTGTTTGCTATTACTTTCTCTGTACAAACAACATACAAACAAACATACAAATATTCAGACAAACATATATACAAACAGAAAACTTTACAGGCATACAAACAAACATACATTTAAACATACAGCCATACAAATAAACACACAAACATACAAACAAAGATACAAACATACATACATACATCGAGCGCATTAATCGTTTAGAGGCCAAATGTCATGATTTTATATCGATAAATACTTAACTTTCGGTATTATTATGACATATTCGGTTGATTGTTTAGAGGGTATTGGGGTTAGATTGTACAATATTAATAACAGCATTTTTTTAATGAAACAATAAACACTTTATTCTAGAGAAGTAATCTAATCAGTGGACATAAAAATTATCCATTTCAAATATCTAAAAGGTGAATCTCTAATAAAGGATAGAAATTATATCATTTTTAAATTAATTAAAAAAAATAAAAATTGGATAAGCTAAATATGAAGAGTTAGTGGAAGTGACAATATGCAGAAGGAAGTGGAAGTTTATTGGCCACACCATACCAAAGGATGCAAATGACCCAACCAAGCAAGCCCTGAACTACCAACCATCAGGGAAAAGAAAAGTGGGCAGACCAGCAAAAATGTGGAAGAGGAGCACTACAGAAGAAATAGAAGCCAGGGACCTATCATGGAATAAAGTTAAACGAAAAGCTAAAGATAGAGAAGGATGGAAAAAGCTTGTAGAAGCCCTATGCTCCGATCGGAGTAAAGAGAATTAAAGTAAGGTAAGTAAGGTAAAGGAAAACTTCACTTGTGTTTGTAATTTATAAATCGCGTTATCTGGTTCGAGGGAGAAGATATAACAGAAGACGAAGTGAAAACAGTAATAAAGGAACCGAAAAACTGAAAAGCGGCAGGAACTGACAGAATCACCAGTGAAATGATTAAATACAAGGGCACAGAAGAACAAGATAGGCTACAGGAAATAATAAGGAAAGCGTGTCAAAAGGAGAAAACACCAAAAGACTGCGAGACGGCATTCATACTACCGATATTTCAAAAAGTGGACAAAAAGGAATGTAAAAATTACAGAGGAATAACCCAATTAAACACAACGATGAAAATATACGAAAAAGTCCTAGACAAAAGGTTATGAAAAGTTATAAAAAAGACACTACAGAGCGAATTTAGAAGCAGAAGAAGAGTACATAACCATATATTCACGCTCAAACAAACATACGAAAAGCGAGATGCAGACACAAAAATATACATCGCGTTTCTAGATCTAGATACAGCATTCGATAAGGTACCAAGAGCGAAACTATGGGAAACACTGAAACAAAAGAAGGTAAATGACAAAATGATAAGGCTAATAAAAAATATGAACGAAAACAACACCAACACAGCAATATGCAACAACACTCAATCGGATACATTTCAAACAAAAAAATAGCCTAAGACAGGTAGGGAGTAAAGTCCCACACTATGCATTACATACATGAATGATAAAATAAAGAAATGCACACCAGAGAGTAACAAGAAATCGTTAGTACGCTACAGAAACATAGAAAAAATAAGAATATCGGAAGGAGCATTTTCAGGTGATGTAATAATAATAACAAGAATATCAAAGCAGCTGCAAGAAAGGGTAAACTTGTGGAACACAGAACTAAAAGCAAAAGGAATGAATCTGAACATAAACAAAACAAAAGTAATTGTAGTAGGGAAACTGGAGCAGATATAAATAGAAATTGACAACGAAAAACTTAAACAAATAGAGACATACAAATAACTGGGTGTACAACTGAACACAGACGGAAATGAAGAGACGGAAATAAACAGCAGAATAATAAAAACTCAAAAACTATACCAGGCAATTAAAATCACAATCATAAACAAAAAAGAAATATGTAAAGGAACAAAAACAATAGTGTACAAAACAATATACCGACCAATACTAATATGGGGATGCGAAACGTGGAAGATAGACAGAATGGGAAAAAATCAAATACAAGCAAGCGAAACGAAAATCCTGTGAAGAATCAAAGGACTAACGGAAATAGACAAAAAAAGAAACACAAATATAAGAGAAGAATAGACATAGTGCTAATAAAACAATACATGGAAAATCGAGAGCTCGGATGGTGGGGATATAAATATGCAAAGAATGGACAACCAACCAAGAATGAAAAAAACTGTGGGAAGCAAATCCAAACAGAAAGAAAATGAAAGGAATACCGAGAAAGACATGGGACGTCAGAATGAAAACAATAATAGAAGAAAGAGGGAAAACAAGGAATGAAGCAAAAGAACTACTGAAGTCGTATCCCTAAATGGAAGAACTTCATGAACAAAAATCAGTAACAAAAGTAGAAAATGAGAAAGAATCTAACACTCCTACGCCATTGTGGTAGAAGGTGGACTTATGGATTGCAGTTTATGATGATAATGCTATTAGTGATAGTAAAGTTCGAAAGTGTGTGACAATGTTCAAGGATAGGCAGGTTAATGTGCATACGTCATAAATGTATTATGTTTACTGTTTTCTTAACGTTTTTTTGATACACAGTACACCTGAATGTCAAGGTGAAAAATAAACGCCTTTACAAGCGTGAAAAATATTGTGTATATAAATAAGCTCCCATGAAAATTTACCGAAGAAAACCAACAGTAGATGGTGTATATACTTATTAAGTATATATTCATTTAATGATATTTCTATTTGTATTAGCGCAAAATTAATTTCAAAAATGAAATGTCAATGTAACATAAAACAATTGGGTCCAATGTAAATTTAGGTAGTATAATGCAATGAAAAATTTAATCTCATAAATAAATTTAATTCCACAAATGTACAAAAATGTGAATTCCATAAATCAAAATTATATATTTATTTGGCCTCGCATACATAACCACCCAAATTACAATCGGGGGACGACTTTATGTCCCTATTTTTATGCTGGCTCAATTGAAAAACGTCACGCTTGTAGTAATTTTTCAGTCTGTTACGAGTAACAGTGAACTTTTAAAGTGGATACAGAGGTGTTTTCGAAACAAAAAGATTGATGCGTCTCGCCCTGGCTGGTGTATAGCCGAGGGCGTATAAACTTGATGTATTGTTTATCCAGTTGGTGGAATAATGTTTTAATAAATTTCTGAGCTTCCAAAGAAAAGACATATAAGTGGATGTTGCAGACTGCAACATTGTGCATCTAACACACAATTCTTTATTCATAACGTACAATTTGAATAGGAGATACAAATAATTCTCACAATCTAGTGCATAGTAATTTGTTGCAATGTGCATCAAGTCAGCTACGACGAACCGATTAGTTCGCATGAATATAACAACTACTTGTTACACTAGTCCTAATCACCGCCTTTAGACAGCTATAAGAAACAGTGGTACCAAGAACTAGAATTTCTCTATATGGTCCATATTATATTATAAATTATGAAGAAATTTAAATAATCGATACAAAGGTTAGAAGAGGATTCGAAATTGATTGAGACCACTACCTATTGATATCAAAAATAAAAGAAAACACAGTAGAAGTGAACGACAGACATGAGAAAGAAATAAAGAAAAAAAGAGAGACGACGAAACTATACAAATTGAGAGAGGAAGAAGTATCCAAAGAGTACACAAAAATGGTGACAGAGTTAACAACACAGAAAAAGGGAATACCGGAGATGGACATTATAAAGTTATGGGAAAGAATAAGAAACATTATGAATGAGGCAGCAAAAATAATATGTGGAACAATGAGGAAAACAAACAATAAGAAACAAACGAGATTGTGGACAGAAGAAATTAAAGAGGAAATTAAAAATAAAAAGCTGGCCTGAAAGCAATACGTAAATGATAAATCAGACGCAATATATGACCAGTATAAAGAAAGCCGAAAGAAAGTCAATGAAGTAGTACTAAAAGCGAAACAAAAGTCATGGGAAGAATACGGAGAAAGAATGGAAAGAAATAGCAGAGAAAACCAGAAGTTGTTCTATAATGTTATCAAGAGCTCCAGAAAAGAAAAAAAAACAGACAGACTATTAAATCGATAACAAACAAGGAAATATATTAAGAGAAGATAAACAAATTATGAAGAGATGGAAGGAATATTTCATGGAATTATTAAATGTTGAGGAAAACAATGATAGAGACATAGAAGAAATTACACAAAACAGAGAAAACAAAACCGAGAACGAAGAGATAGGAGAAAAAGAATTAGACATAGTAATTAAGAGCCTGAAAACGGAAAAGCGGTAGGAAATGACCAAATAACAGCAGAAATGATGAAAACCATCGGCGAAGAAGCGAAGAAACTACTATTACAAGTATATAATGGAGTATGGGAAGAAGAGCGGATAACGGACGACTGGAGGACCGCAGTTGTGGTACAAATATACAAAAAAGGCGACAGAAAAGAATGTAGTAACTATAGAGGCATCAATCTAATAAGTACTGGAATGAAAATATTTGAGAAGATTATAGAAAACAAAATAAGGACAACAGTAGAAACGACATTACACGAGGCACAAAGTGGTTTTTGGAAAGGGAGGAGTATACAAGATCACACTTTCACAATCAAACAGATCATAGAGAAGAAACAAAAGAAAATAAAAAACTATACATGGGCTTCATAGACATAAAAAAGCATTTGATACTGTCAACAGATAGAAACTTTGGAAAATATTGGAAGAAAGGGGTTTGAGCGCGATAATTATAAACATTATCAAAATGATATACGAAAACAACAACAATATAATAGTGTACAACAACAACGAATCAAAGTGCTTCAAGGCCAAAGACGGGCTGAGACAAGGAGGAAGCCTAAGTCCGATTCTATTTATCATCTACATGGACGAGATAATAAGAAAATGCAAAACGGGAACAAGAGATATGGAAATTTGATACAGACGAATTAGGAACATCAGTGAGAAAGAAGGAGCGTTGGCAGACGACGTTGTATTACTGGTGAATGAAGAAACAAAATTACAAAAGAACTTGAAGATATGGGAAGAGATACTTAAAAAGTACCAAATGGAAATAAATACGTATAAAACTAAAGTAATGGTAGTGGGAGGTATGGAAGCGATGAACATCAAATTGAAAGACACAAAAACTGAACAAGTGAAGGAAATTAAATACTTGGGGGTAGTATTCATCAGTAACGAGGAACAAGTGAGTGGGATTGACACGAGGATTAAGAAGGCTACACGTACCTACCATGAACTGAACAAAACCATCCTACGCAGAAAAGAAATATCGACCAAAACATAAACTAAGTTATACAAGAAACTGCTAAGACCAGTATTAACTTTCGGATGTAAGACGTGGAATCTGAAAAAGAGGGAAAAGAAAAAAATACAAGCTGTGGAAATGAAATACCTGAGAAGAACGAAAGGGGTATCAAAATTCGACAAGATCAGAAGCTCAGTAATAAGAAATAAACTATAAATAGAATCGACCCTGGAATTTATTGAAAAGATACAGTTAGGAATGTGGGGTCACATGCACAGGATGAAAGAAGATAGACAACCAAAACTTGTTTGGGAAGCAAAATACAAGAAGACCGGACGAGGTAGACCAAAGAAAACCTGGGACGACACGATTAAAGAGATATTAACAAAACGAGGACTAACAACAATACAGGCAAAGTACATGATAAACGACCGAAAGAAATGGAACAAATTTATAGAAAAATTTCTTCTTTCCATTAGTTTTGAACGAATTATTATTGCAATTATTGAATCAGCGCACAACAAAACGGTAATATATAAATGGTCTTGTCGCCGAAAGATACCTCAGGAAGTTGTTCAGACACAGGCACAGTCCCAACCTGATATCCCGAAAACTAAGTACCTACTCTGCGATAAGTTTAATAAGTGCCTGCAATCGCAAAAAAATATAAATGACTTCTGAACAGTTCAACCGAATTGCAAAAACTGAATGGATTTATAAGGCGTAAAAAAAGGTCAAATTGAAATATGTAATATTATACAGGGCGTGCCATTTAATAACACCAGTTGAAAGCTGCTCTGTAAAATGGGTCACCCTGTATGGGGCAAAATAATTTTACAAGCCGCACTTTGGCCTCCCGTTTGCAGTGCTATTTGGCTCATTTCGATATCGTTAATGGTGTAGGTGCAATCGAGCTTTCCCATATCAATGACTCACCCTGTATATATAAAAATAGCAAATAACAATAACAAATTATAGCTTATAACATCATCTTGTTAAACATCATAATCTTCTTCTTCTTCTTAATCATTGACCCCTTGTACCCTCTTGGGTGTCGGGGTTTTAGTTCTACAGTTTGTAGAACTATATCCACTGTTTTCTCTCTTGTGTTAGGTCCTTTGCTTGTTTCCTGATTTTACCTGTGCTCTTTAGGGTTTTCATGATAGTGGCATCCACGTGTCTCTCGGCCTTCCTTTTGACTTGTTTCCTTCTGCTTTTGCTTCCCATGCTTTCTTTACTTGTCTATCGCTACCCATTCTGCTTAAATGTCCAAACCACCTTAGTTGTCCTTCTTCTATTTTCTTCTGTATTGCTTTTACTCCAAGCCTTTCTCTTTGTCTACATTCTTGATTTTGTCTCTCTTCGTGATGCCTTCTACGCTTCTTAGGAATTTCATTTCGGACGCCTGCATCCTTGATTTTTGTCTTTCATTGATCACCTAGGTTTCACTCCCGTATGTTAAAATCGGGGTATATATTGTATTGTAAACCGTTAGTTTCGTCTTTTTTTATATATCTCTTTTGTTTATGAACGAACTTCTGATTGCACTGTACCCTGTTATTAATGTCTCTGTCTTGTTTTCCCTGGCTGTCGATTATAGTCCCTAGATATTTAAACTCGTCTACTTGTTCCCGTGTTTTCCCTTCTAGCTGGAAATTTATTTTCTTCTCCATCTTTGATATTACCATTGTTTTTGTTTTGCCCTTGTTTATTTTTAAATTATTTTTGCTTAGTGCCTCCTTCCTTATCGCGACGTTCTTGTTCAGAGATTTTTCTGTTTTTCCAAAGATGACTATGTCGTCTGCAAAAGCGCACCCCTTATTCTCGATTTTCTTCGTGTTTTTGTACCCCAATGTAATTCCAGTTGTTCTTAATCTGGCTTCTTTGATGACATCTTCCATTACTGCTACTAAGAGTAATAGCCTCAGTATCCCTTCTTGTCTTACTCCCCGTTAGTTGTAAATTCTTCTAATTTGTTGTTGGCGATTCTAATGTAATTCCTAGTTTTCTTGTACATAGATTTTGTTGCCTCTAGCAGTTGTTCTCCTACTCCTTTCTTTTGAAGATTTTTCTACACTTCCTCTCTTGGGACGCTGTCGAACGAATTTTGTAGGTCTATGAAGCACATATATTCTGCTTTATTGTATGTTCTTGTTTTCTCCTCTATTTGTTGTGAACTGTGAATATTTGATCCTGTACACTGTGCCCTGGCCTAAAGCCACTCTGTGTGTCGTCTAGTTTTCTTTCTATTTCTCCTCTCACCCTCATTTCAATGATTCTTTCATATATTTTTCCCGGCGCGCTTAGGAGTGATATCCCCCTGTAGTTCTTGTACTGCCTGCTATCTCCTTTTTTATATAATTGTATTATTACAGCTATATCTCGGTACTTTAGTACTCTTTTTTGATTCTACACCCTATTGCATATATCTAATAGGTACTGCTCGCCGTATGTTCCCATGTACTTAATTTCTTCTGGTGTAATTCCGCAGTGTCTCACCGCTTTTTCAACTGTTATCTTGCTAATTGCTTTCCTTAACGCATCCATTGTTATCAGTTCTTGCTCGTCCTTTCCTTGCATGTTCTTCTCTTCTTTTCCTGCTTCTCTCATTTTTCCTTGAAGCGGTTTTCTCGCTTCCAGTAGTTCCTCGAAGTGTTGTTTCCATCTGTTCATTATATCATCTTCAGTTATCAGTATTTCTCCGTCTTTATCATTATTTGTTTTAGTTGGCATGTTTTTTCCGTTCTTAGATTTCGAAGTACCTTATAAAACAGCTTCTGGTTTCCTCTGCTATCCTCCTCCATCTTCTCTCCAAACTTCTCCCACGCATTTCTTTTAGCGCTTTGTATAGTTTCCTTTGCCTTTTTCCTTTGCCTTTTGTATTTTTCGTGTGCCCGTTCTGTTCTTATTTGCAAATATTTCTTCCACACCTTTTTCTTTTTAGCAACTTCGTTCTTTATCTGTTGATTCCTCCACTTCGTTTGTTTTCTATTCCTGCAATGTTTCGTTGTTCCATATGCCGCTTTCGCTGCCGACCTATTTATTGTTTTAAAGTGAGATTACATTTGTTCCAGCTCTTCTTCCTGCCTGTTTATTTGTTTCATGCATTCGATTTCTATTATTCGATGGTATTTTTTTCTTGTTGCCTCTGTCTTTAATTTGTAAGTCTTTATTACTTTTTTACTTTTGTGTTCCTTGTTCGTTGCCTCTGTCTCGTTTCCTGCTTCTTTTTAAAATATTTTTGCTTCTAAAATGTAGTGGTCACTCCTAATCTCGGCTCCCCTTCTAACTCTAACAATTTTTACTTGCTTGAAGTTGGCTCTTTTTATTAATATGTAGTCTATTATCGATTGTTCCCTTCTGCTTCTTACTTCCCGTGTGTATATATGGATGTGTTTGTGCTCAAACTTTGTATTTGTAAATTCCAAGCTGTGTGTTAGGCAGAAATCAAGCATTCTTGTTACATTGTTGCTCCTGGTATCTTCTTCATGCTTACCCATTATTTGCCCATACCCTTATATTCTGTTTTCTACTCTGCTATTAAAATCCCCAGCTATAATAATTTGTCCTGCATTTTCTTCCGTTATCATTTGTAATTCTTCCCAGAACATTTCCTTATTTCTTTTATTGTCATCGTCGTTGGGCCTATAGACTACAATTATTGTGGTTTTTGCACCTTGTTTCTTTCCCATCTCAATTTTCATTTTCCTCTCTGACACCGCTTTCCGATCTGTAACTTCTGAAGCTTTTTCCATTGATATTATTACTCCTACTCCAACTTTTGCCCCAGTTTCTTCATTTGTTCCACAATAATATAAAACATATCCACTTTCCAGATTTTCGCATCCCTTGCCCTTCTTTTTCGTTTCTGTTATGGCAAGTATTTCTTGTTTTACTTTTTGCATTTTTCTTATGAGCGTTTTTTTTCTCGTATTCCCTTAATGTTCCAGGTTCTTATCCTGTATATTTCTGCTTTTTGTTTTGTATCTGAGTCGTTTTTCGTTGCCCGGGTCTCTTTTTTTTGTTTCTTCTTTCTTGTTGTTAGTTTTTTGCATTGTCCCTACTTCCGACCTCAGTTCGTCTGTCTGTTTCTGGGTTCCTTCTGTATTCAGTTCCATTTACCACTAATTTCTTATACCCCACTGTTACTCTTTTACCTTTGTTGCTTTCTTCTCAAGCAATGCTTCTAATTTCTCTCTGTATGCCTCTTTCCGCTATTGTTAAATCATGATCCATGTATATCTTTGATTTTTGCAGTTTATTACTATTTGCTTTCATGATTTCTTCTTTTTGTCCCATGACTCTATTTCCTTTACTATCATCTCTGCTTACGTGCCTTTGTTTATCATGTATGCCTTGGCTATCTTTGGATCTACTCCTGTATATTTCTTTACAAAACTTTCCACTTCTTCCTTTATATCTGCTCCTTTTAGTTGCAATCCTTTTATTACGATGTTATTTTTCCTCTTTTCCTTCTCCATCTTTTCCATCCAGATTTACAGTTTTTCTATTTTAGTCAGCATTTCTTGTTTTTCAGTCTCCCACTTTTCTTCTTTTCTTTTGTTTTCGTTTCTTAGTTCTTTTATCTTAGTTTTTATTTCTTCATTACTCTTCATTATATTGGACAACATTTCCTTCAATTCCTCCATGTCTGCTCTTTCTCCTTTTTGTGCTTTACACTTTCTGTTTTCTTCTTTCTTCCTTTCTTCTTCTATTTTCCTTTGCTCTGGTGATCTGAGCGTTTTCCTTGAGGTGCAGAAACTCTCTTTCTCTTTCACTTCTTTTTCTTCACTACTTTTCCTACACTACTTTTCCTTCTCTCTCCTCTGCTGGTCATTTATTTTGTTTTCCTTGTTTCTGGAAAATTTTCGTAAAAATTATCCAAGCCGGTTCTGTCTCTTACCTACCTTCGCATGCACCGCGCTAGGCCTGCCACCAGAATCTGCTTCTCGGAGGTAACATAACCTATCTGCGCCTGCTTTGTTTTCCGCCTTATCTTCTTACTTTGTTGTTATTTGCCCTTCTGTTATGCTTTCCTTAACTTCCTCACTTCCTTTTGACTTTTCCCGTCTCACTATTAGTTTATTTTACCTGCTGGTGTCTAATTTATAGATTTACTCTGCGAGGAATTGTAAACACTTCTACTTTTGCGTACAGGTCCGTACTGTATTCGTACATATTTTCAGTTAAATATCATTATACTGCAACAATATTAGGAAATTTACATCAAAAATATATATATCTACAGTAAAAACGTATTTTATTGCATTTTTGTAAAACTAGCGAAACAAGTAAAGGGAAAATATTATAGTTTAGTTACAAGTAATATTCACTTCGAAGGGGTGCTAAATAATACTCAAAAAAATCCAAACCAAAAACTATATTAATATTAAAGATATATATATTTTTTTCTTTTTTTCCCGTGTATTTGAAACAGTGCACTTTTGTGCACAGTGACGGGTTTCTGAAATAAACGATTCATATATTCGGAGTCTTCGTTTTCCATATTTCTCTAGAACCTATTGATTAACTGGCTCTAAATATACCACTCGTTATGTAGTATAAAATCTAAATTGAACGGATTTGTTTATAAAGCGAAAATTAACTGTTTAATATCGATTATACTTTACAAAAAAACAAAGAATAAGAAGAATAAATAGGTTACTGAAATAACTATATTATTACAAATTGATATCTAACTTACTACGATTAACAGCCGTAATTTTTATCGCATAAATTATCCTTCCAGAATAAGGTATTTAACACTTCATCATTACACAGTTTACTCAGAATATTTATATTTGTCGGAATCTGAGACAGTCAATTAATCCTTAATTCCGAAATCAAGGAGTACACAATTTACGAGATGATTTCTCTGCAAGAGTATCAAACCAAGCTCTAAACATAGAGAGATTTCATTTACTGAGAGCTTTCATCCGACAACGTATGAAATTAACATTTCCCCACACGAACCGCGGCCCATTGAAACCGTTAATTGAACGCCACGGTGAGGCTCACAGTACGGCCCTGCAACAATAGAGTCTGCTGATCAAGATTGCGTCTCGTCAAACACACGGGGACGCAAATAGGGCCGCCCCTGTCTATACTATCTCTCAATGCCACAGTAAAGATGGATATCATTAAGAACGTAGAAATGCTCACGTCCTTGTCCTATAAATGTGCATATGATATTGGCACTGCCATGGTTTGCTGAATGTAAAGAGGATAAAGGGTGTACACCAGACAAAGGTCGTCCCATCATAGATAGTAGGAACTGGCTGGCCTGTTTCTAAAGTATAATGGCGTAGTGAACCGTATCTCTGAATCGCTGCATTAGAGAAATTAAATCCTGTCTAGTGGGAGGAAACAACGGGCTTAAGTTGTTATAAGTAATAGCGGACAGCATAAAATTTCGACCACATGAGGATTGTACGCAGCACGATCGATATTAAAATTATAAGAAAAACTTATAAAGTTCTGAATATGTTTTTGTAATTACAAATATCAATTCCAAAAATATCAATGACGCTAAAAACTAGTACTGATATATTACATCTTAAATTCTGGCTATAATTTATTAATCGCTTAATGACACTATTAGTGGAGTTAATACCACTTGATCGTCTATCAAGATATATAGGCGGTCCCAGCGACAAAGAAGTGGATTAGCTCAAATTGTTATAAATATTACTCTGATTATGACAGTAACCAATTACGCCATAGGTGGAGGAGTAGTACGGATTATTATTATTATAATTATTATTTGAAACTTCGCTTGCAAGCTTCGTAGTTCACATGACATCTTTTGATACACTGATTTACTTTTCTTCTCATAAAATGTCAATACAAAAATTACGGTCCACTAATACCTCGTCACCCCGCAACTTTACAATCCATATACCAAACTTTTAACTTAAATACTAATTGAATGGTTGTGAATGTAGTTTTACGATACCAAATTTACAATTAATAATCTAATAAAATAGCGAGTGCAAATTGAAACAATAAATAACCACTAATTTATTCAGTTCGAGTATGTCATGTAGGATAATTTCGTAACCTATTTTTATTATATCCTAAAATTAACTTAAAATTTGTTGTAGGTGTGCTAATAGCACAGACACTAGGGCAGAGAGAATTATATCGTGTCTAATCAATCGTCGCAATTATTAAAGTCGTTTGATCGATAGTTAATATATCTAATTACTTAAATATTTCGTCAGATTTTATAGTTATGCAACACATTTGTTGCGGGCAGTGTAACATGATACCTGGTTTACAGGCCGATCGCCCGTAGACATGACCTTCACTAATTTTAGACATTCTCTAATATTATTATTATAGTTTAGCACGGCGAGCCTAGCTGGCCCATGGCTTGTTTGGTTATTTCCTTCCATATCCTCTTATTCAGCGCTTTCTGTTCCCATCCTATGATGTTTAGTTTCTTCAAATCCTTCGACACGTCCTCCTTCCGTCTGGTTCTTGGTCTTCCCTTCCCCCGCTGTCCTCCTATTCTGCTGTTCAGTACCATCTTGGGAATTCTCATTTCCTCCATTCTATGCACGTGACCCAACCACCGTAACATTTGGACTTGGATTACCCCAATTATATTTGTTTCGTTAAACAGTTCCCTCACTTCACTATTAGTTCTCCTTAGCCACATATCTCCTGCTTTTTTTCCTCCAAAAATCTTTCTCAGTACCTTTCTGTCCCATTTTTCCAACCTTGTCTGATCCCTCTTATTTAGGATCCATGTTTCGCAGGAATACGTTACAGTAGGTCTTATTACCGATTTGTATAGCTTCACTTTCGCGTTCCTGGAGATGTTCTTATTTCTCATCAGTCTGTTCAGCCCCCCCAAACACCTGTTCCCTGACATTATCCTTGCATCTATCTCCTTATCGATGCTAGGCTCTCTTGTAAATAGTGTGCCTAGATATATGTATCTGTCCACTTCTTCAAATTTTAGTTCTTCGTTATTTGGTTTTACTGTTACATAGTTTCCTTTTTTGAATTCCTTACTAGTCCACTCCATATACTTTGATTTGTCCTGATTCATTATTAATTCCATTTTTCTTGCCGTTTCTTCCAGCCTACTAGTTGTATTCATTACTTCTTCCTTGCTTCTCGCTAGTATCACCACATCGTCCGCAAATGCTATAAGTTGGCGTCTTTTTCGATATACCAGACCACTTCTATTGACGTTGGCCTCCCTCATTGCTTTTTCTAGTACAACACTAAACAGAATGGACGATAACGGATCTCCTTGTCTTAGTCCTTGTTTGATTATGAACTTTTCCGTTGTATTATTATTTATTTTTACCATACTTTCCGTTTCTTGTAGTGTCATTTCTACCATACTAATTAACTTACTGCTGGCTCCAATCTCTTGCAGAGCTGTGTAAATCGCTACCCGTTTTACTCTGTCATAGCTTGCTTAAAATCTATGAACATCATCATTGTTGATTTTTTAAACTCGAAACTTTCAGCTTGGATTTCTCTCATTGTAAATATTGCATCAGTAGTACTCCTTCCCCGTCTAAAGCCACATTGATATTCTCCTATTTTATCCTGTATTTCTTCCACCAGCTTATTCTTTATCTGTGTTGCCATTACTTTGTATCCTATATTTAGTAGCGAAATACCCCTATAGTTCTGACAGTACTTTTGTTCCCCTTCTTGTGCACTGGACATATTATAGCTTCCTTCCACTCCCTCGGTATCGATTCTCTTTTCCACATTTCCTCTAGTAGCTTGTGCATATGCTCAACCACACTTGATCCTCCATATTTCAATAAGTCTGTTGTTACTCCATCACTGCCTGGGCTCTTATTATTTTTCATTTTCAATATTATTTCCTCGATCTCCTCCTTACTTGGTGCCCTCTCTATATTCTGCTGTTTATTACCTACCCTCTTGTGTTGTCTCTCTCTCTCAAATTCTTCGCTTTCTCCGTTCAACAACTCATCAAAATATTCCCTCCATCTGTTTAATTGTTCCTCTTCTCCCGCAATCATTTCACCACTCTTCCCCACATAAAATACTGCCTTGGGTTGAAATCCTTTCCTTTCATTCCGTACCTTTTGATACAGATTTCTGACTTGCTTACTTCTGTAACTTTCCTCTATTTCGTCCATTGCGCTTTCAAAGTGCTTTCTTTTCTTAGCTCTTAATAGTTTCTTTGTTTTCCTCCTTTGTTGTTCGTATAACTTTTATGCACTTTCATTTCCTTGTTATATCATTATTGATCGCAATTTTTTTCTACTATCCAACTCACTCTTGCATTCCTCATCGAACCAAATGTTTTTCCTCTGATTTTTGCCCTTATTACACTTTTCAGCGGCTTCTTTTAACTTTCTTTTCATCAGCATCCAATCTTCATCTATATTATCATTTCGTACCACATTTTTCATTTCTTCGGAAATTAGTTTCTCGTATTTTTCCTGCTCTTCCTTAGAATTCAATCTCATTGCTCTGTTGTTCGTTCTCTCCCTTTTCCTTTTATTTCGGATATCCGGTATTACTTGTATCATTTTTGCCCCTACCATATAATGATCGCTGTCAGCATCCAGACCCCTATACGATCTAACCTTCCTTATAGCCTTTTCTTCTGGTTTCTCTATTAGGATATGATCAATCTGGTTCACCGTTTTCCCGCCTGGTGATCGCCACGTTCCCTTGTGGATTTCCTTCCTTTCATAAAATGTACTTATAATACTCAAATTTCTTTCTGTTGCGAAATCTATTAGCAATGTTCCATTTTCATTTGTTGTCTCATGCTTACTATACTGCCCTATTATTGGCCTATAACCCACTTCCCTACCTATTTTGGCATTTGCATCACCCAATATTATTTTCATGTCGTACTTAGGAATTTTTTCGTACACTTCCTCTATCTGATTATAGAAGTCTTCTTTCATTTCTATATCTTTTTCCTCTGAGAGTGCATGGAAGTTGACAAAAGTAATTTTCTGGTACCTCCCCTTATTCTCAGCATGCATATCCTGTCTGATATTGCCTCAAAGCCTATAATTAGTGGCTTCATCTTTTTATTTACTAAAAATCCTGTGCCCAACCTCCTGTTACTTCCTTCACTTTTAAGAAACACCATGTTTTCAACCTCTATTGCTTCTTGTCCGATTTGTTTCGTTTCTTGTAATGCTGTGATATCAAATTGGTTCCTTTCCAACTCCCTTGCCAAATGCTTTAGCCTCCCCTCTCCATAAGTTCCTCTCACGTTCCACGTTCCAATTTTTATATTTTCCCCCTTCCTGTTTCTACTACCTTCTTCTTCCCTTGCATTCCTCTAATGTTCCAGTCCTTTTTCGTTGCCAGGGTCTCTCTCCTTTGTTTCTTCTTTGTTGTTTTTAGTTTTTTGCACTGTCCCTATTTCCGACCTCTGTTAATCTATCTGTTTGAGGGTTCCATCTGTATTCAGTTCCATTTAACACTAATTTCTTATACCCCACTTTTACTCTATTGCCTTTGTTGGTTTCTTCGGTAGCAATGTTTCTGATTTTTATCTGTATGCCTCTTTCCGCTAGTGTTAAATCATTGTCCATGTATATTTTTGAGTTTCGTAGTTTGTTACTTTTTGCTTTCATGATTTCTTCTTTTTTCTCCCATGACTCCATTTCCATTATTATCATCTCTGCTTTCGTACCTTTGTTTATCACGTATGCCTTGGCAATCGTTAGGTCTATTCCTATATCTTTCTTTACAAAACTTTCCACTTCTTCCTTTATATCTGATCCTTTTAGTTGCAATCCTTTAAGTACGATGTTATTTTTCCTCTTTTCCTTTTCCATTTTTTCCTTCCAGCTTTCTAGTTTTTCTATTTTAGTCACCATTTCTCGTTTATCAATCTCCCACTTTTCTTCTTTCATTCTGTTTTCGTTTCTTAGTTCCTTTATCTCAGTTTTTATTTCTTCATTGCTTTTCATTACCTTTGACAACATTTCTTTCAATTCCTCAATATCTGCCCCTTCTCCTGTTGGTACCTCCTGTTGGTACAATTTCTCTTTTCTTCTTTCCTCCTTTCTTCTTCTATTTTCCTTTGCTCTGGTGATCTGAGCGTTTTCTTTGAGATGCTGAACCCCTCTTTCTCTTCACTCCTTTTCCTTATCTCTCCTCTGGTGGTCATTTATTTCGTTTTCCCTCGCTTCTAAAAGTTTCGGAAAAATTTATCTAAGCCGGTCCTGTCTCTTACCTGACTACGCGCGCGTCGCGCGAGGCCCGCCACCCAGATCGACTCTTCGGAGGCAACTTAACCTCTCTGCGCCTCCTTTGCTTTCCGTGTTTTCTTCCTACTTTTGATGTTATTGGTCCTTCTGGTATGTTTCTCTTGACTTCCTCACTTCCTTTTCACTTTTCCCTTCACACTATTTGTTTATTTCTTCATGCCGATGTCTAATTTATAGATTTAATCTGCGAGGAATTGTAAACACTTATATTTTCGTGTACAGGTCCGTACTATTGTTCTAATATTATAATGATTACATTTAATTATTGGCCACCGTACGTATATGGTTATTAGCCCCCGGCCAACCATTGTAAAATTGCATACAATACATTTTTTTTTTATTGAAGAGACCAATTATTAAATTAAATTTATTACAAAAAATAACAAAAAAACATAATTATGAATTTATAGTGATTTTGACGGATATTGGCAAGGAAGGCCAATAACTATATTTTATGCAAATAATACCGACAATGATTGGCCTGCCAGAAATTAAGTATATATGCAATATAACCAAAAATTACTATTGAAATAGTTTCATTTTATTATAAATAATCATATAACACCAAACATATACTTAAATTAGCACCCGAGCAATAGACACATTTAAATATTTCCTGCGGCCTGCGGCCTATTTAAGAAATTCTTAAAATTAGCTTTGTTTTTCCACTTACAGTACACACTTATCCCGCCAATTCTATACAATCATTAAACTGGCAGCTCACAGTGATACTACACACATACACTAGTAGAACAGGGGTACCAGATAAGAACACCTATATCTTATGGTTGCGATTTTAATGAGTAAAATCAAGCATTTTAGATCTTTACGCAGGCGAACACCACTGCCGGTTAAATCTATTAAATCCTTTGTTTTACATATAACATTATTCTTAAATGTACAAGAATTATATAGACATTCGTCATAATCTGTCTACGGATTTAGTTATTTTGTAATAAATTTCTGAAAATCGTTAATTTTTCAGGCATGTTTTATGTCAATCAAACCAAACTTTCGACAATAAATACATTTTCAACTCAAATTTAGTATACGACTACATATTCTGTAAAGTTTTAGCAAAAGTATCGTCGTGACTGCAGTTAATTTTACAAAGTGGTTTGTTTGTGGTGTTCGCCTGTCCAATATGATGCAAATTATATTATTACATCCATTTTGGAAATGTGTGTGTACAGATACCAGTAAAGAATTGACGAATTTACCAACGCCGTTCGGTTTAAGGTTGGGATTTATCATGGACAAAATCAAGCGAATTCGGCACTTACCCGTTCACACCCAGCGCGTTTGTTAATCAATTAAATGCATTATATTATACCACAAATTAATCATAAATGTTCGAGAATTGTGCAGATATACGTTATAACGCATTTGTGTGTTTAGTTTTTTGGTAATAAATTGATGAAATACGTTATTTTTGTCCGACATAATTTTCACAGTTAGGACTGGAAATATAAGTTAAATTCAAATTTCCAATACATCTGCATAACATATAAGGGTTATGCAGAGGTAAGGTCGTAATTTGAACCAAATTTACATTCCGATGTGCATGCTGGATGTGAACGCAATAACTAGGCAAATTACATTGTAACGGCCATATTTGAAATAGAAATTAGAGAATACTGTAGTAAATAGCTAGTTTCCAGTGGTTTTTTGTTCAGCCATTGTGTCCTAGGTGGCGCAATTGCATTGCAGAATTACTATTAAGCTAGCGCTTCCAATACCACCTGCACAACTTGGATTGCAGGTGGCATTGGCGGTTGGCGGTACTGTGTGGCGCACTTCATTTTTATTGTGAAGGATTTTGCTAAACGTCTATTTTTTGAATAAACGTTTTATAATAGACAATAGATTTTTTTTAAAGTGATTTTTTCGTCGAATACTTAAAAATAATTCAACGATTTTGTTTCAACGGTTTGCGGACACATCGTCAAATGGGAATGATTGTTAGGGTACACGTAGGTACATACTAACACTGGTGCAAACTAAGGCCATCATTTTATGGCCTATGCAAGGACTGCATAGTTGCAGTCTGAGTCCAGATAAATTACATATGAGACGAACCGCTATTGCAGTCAATGTCCCCTCAGGGCATTCGTGAAGGACTGCTATAGCAGTCGCTATCTGCAAACGTGTTATTCATTACTTACAATTCTACTAAACAAGCATATAATATACATTAATCAAGCATTCCTTTATTTAAGATCGTTCTAAATATATTGTTGTGAGTCTTCAAAAGAATGTTTGTATCGATTTGCTATTTACCATGTTTTATTGTTTATCAATAATATACTCAATAGGAGGTACATCGTCGAATTGAAGGGAAATATTTTTTGGCTGGAAAACATGGTGATCGCTGTAAGTCGGTGCTATGACTTGATGCTGCTACCGTGGGTGCTCTTGGCACACCACAAGTTAATGTCACTGGTATTTAAATTTTCATTTAGATTCACCCTAAGGGATTAAATAATAAACCTCAAACCATTATTTTCAGAGCTCGGATTTATGTGCACGAAAAACTTTCTAACTACCATACGTATCGATATTCGCAGGTTTTGATTTTTTTATGAAATAATACAACCTAGTGTAAATATAATTAATAATAAACAAATTTATAAATCAAAACTAAATAAATATTTTTATTGGTAACTACAAACATTTCATTGAGTGTCCTCACTTCATTGAGTGTAATTTATTATTAATTACTTATAATTTATTAACATTAACAAGTTGTACACCTGGACGCCTAAATTTATGTCAACATAATAATCTAGATAGTGATTAAACATTCTGACTTTTTTCTGACTTTCACACAGTATCTACATGTTAATTCCCTCTAATTACCTACCGTAAACAATTAACATGTTCATTATTAGAAGCAACACAATAACAACTGATTGTAAAAAAAATATATAAACTGAATATAAAAGCTCCATTTTTGTCTATTGCATTATTCAATCTTCCCAGCATTGATGCTACTTAAACTTCTGTATAGTTTGGAGTTAATTCTTTCCACCCTTCTTGAATTCTTTCTCATAGCTGTTCAACATTTTCCTGTTTAACAGGAATTATTGCCTCTATTCATTTTGTTTACAATCAAACCCCACACATATTCGATGTGGTTCAAATCCGGACTGTGTGAAGGCTAAGGCAGAACTCGCATATCTTGATACTGCATCCAATTGAAATCATTCTATGTAGCTGCTGTTGAAACTCATATTGTCGAAATACCCCTTGGGTTAATTTGTTGTAAAAGTTGTGTACTTTTGGCAAAAATCGATTTTGAAAATTGAAAATTTCAATTTTGAATTAAATTTTGCTCGGTTGGTAGTACTGTTTTTAAATTTTTGTAAATCTCAAAAAAATATTTAAAAATTCGATTCCGGGTTACGAGTACGATAAGGCTAGAAAACATACTTTATGATAATATTTGATACTTCTATGTCTAGGGGGTTCAAGCTACCATTATCACTAAAGGAAAGGGGGCTCGTCACAGATCCCGGCCTGGGGTCCCGACTAGAATGTGGGGGCCATGGTGAAAACAAATGTTTTCTTTTTTCTTCTCATAATAGAGTTGTAGAGTCGTTATTGCGTATGTAAGACACCTTGAAATTGGATATTTATAATCAAATAATATACAGGTAGTGGTAGGACAAAGTAAATTAGAATTGTTAAATTACTTTTCACGCAAATTTTGTGCAATATTTCGAAAATTAGAAGTAATTCTCAGACTACCTTTTATTTATTAACCTGAATACATAAATGTTAATTCGTATAAAAACTGATACATAATAAATAAAAATTCCAATTATTTCGTAAACCAGAAGTAGAAATTTAATGTTCATACTTTAATCTTATAAAATTAAACATTCTGAACAAAAGAGTTTCTATGTAGGTGTAACATATTCTAAAAGTAAATATATATTGTAGTTTTGAAGAAAATAGGCATGTGCCTGATTCCGCATTTCGTTCAATTTCCAGTCCAAAGTCCAGTTTGGCCGACACCGACAAATGTTTACAGAGTACGAGCGGTACGAGTGAGTGAGTCCGCCACTGGTGGCTGGCTGTTTTTTTTTTCATAACCTTGGTGATAGAATGGATGTATAACGCGCCTATATACGCACGAAAGTTATATGTATGTATATACTAGTTTTCGCCAGAGAGCGCCACTTCCTCGACAATATTCGTCTGTCCTTTACTATATGTCAACCTTTGTTCACAAAATCGCAACCTTAATAGTTCAGCTTTTGTGTACTAGGCGGCTGATGAAAAATTGTATACCCGGAACTATACAACTTAATTTACGTGTCAATACATTGGTGACCAAGACAAAATTTGGACGTATTGTTCGACCAGAAATAATTGAATATCCCCTATTTAGAGCTCCGTTAACTTTAAGGGTCGTTTACGACCCTTCGTAGTCGTCGCCAATATAACCATATTTTTACCTTCGCGGCATTTTTCCCAGGGTCGTTTGTTAACTAATAAATGCCCACACATTTATTTATATAGAATATTATCACAATTAAAACAGCAATGTTTTTGGAATTTTACATATTTGCCAAATCATTGCACTCGTTATCACTTTAATTGTCACCTAAAGCAATGATTAATTCTTGTACATTGTAATTTCTGTAAGAATTTTCATTTTCAATCGTATGCCGCTCTCACTGCTCCCGTTGTTATTGGAAGATATATTGGCTACCTCAATGGTGGTTGCATCATTGCTTAATTACATCAATGGTCCCTTGACTAAATTTCGGATTTAGTATGTATTCTTCTTCCTAATGGATAATTTTGTCAATGTATCTAGATACAGTATCTGGATACATTTCGAGTATCTAGATACATATCTGGATACATTTCAAGGATCCAGATACATATCTAGATACATTCTTGCTTGAGTATCTAAAATTGTATCTAGATACATTTTCCAAGTATCTCAGATACTCAGATACACCTTCCGCATCAAACAAAAATGCTGTTGATATCGAGTATTATTAGTACATGAGTGATAAGTCCCGCGATTTATCAAGTTACAAGTACTTACCACTAAGTACTAAATATAACAACTTTAAATTAAGTTTAACGTTAGTTTCTCGCATACTTTAGGAATAATAAATAGTCGAAACATTATATTTTGTCTATGATTAAATTTATTTCCAGTTTCAGTTTAACAAAGAAAAAAAAATCGCTTTAGGTTTCCATGTATCTGAAATGTATTTAGAGGTATCTAGATACTTTTCAAATATATCTGTATCTGCAGCAAGATTCATTTTCAAGTTTGAATATTTGTATATTTGTAGATATGTACCTAGATACATTTTTTTCCAAAGTATCTGTATATGTATCTAGATACAATTTTTTTTTATCTGTTACAACACTGATTAAAAGCATTGCGTCGAAAAGGCCAGAAAATATACTTTGTGATAATATTTGATACTTCTATGTATATCAAGCTACCATTAGCACTAAAGGAAAGGTGGCTGTCAGAGATCCGGGCCCGGGGTCCGGACTAGAATGTAGGGGCCATGGTGAAAAAAATTGTATTAATTTTCTCATAATGACCTTAGCGTTCTTATAAATAAATAAATCATTTTCGTAGGGTCATTATTGCGTATGTAAGACACCTTAAAACTGGATATTTATAATCATTAATATACCGGTAGTGGTAGGACAGAGTAAATTAGAAGTGCTAATTACTTTTCACGCAAATTTTGTGCAATATTTCGAAAATTATAAGTAATTCGAAGATAAATATTAATTTCTTAATTTGAAAACATAAATGTCATTCGTACATAAAAACTGTTAAAAATAAATAAAAGTTTCAATTATTTCGTAAACCAGAAGTGGGAATTGAATATGCATACTTAAATCTTATAAAATTAAACATTCTGAACAAACGAGTTTCTATGTAGGAGTAACATATTCCTTAAGTTAATACATATTGTATTAATAAGTAATACATATTGAAGAACCTAGAAGTTCTTCTCAAAAATCTGAATTTGCCACATATAGTTAGCATATGTGAACATTTGTTAAAGAAACATGAAGTGTCTATGTTCCACCTAAGTAATTATAAGCTCATAAACCACTGCTGCAGATCCATTCAAACAGGAGGAGGCGTCGCGATCTTCGTAAGAGAGGACATAGAAGCCACTCCAGTCCAACTACCGGTAGAATGTGAAGAAGGAACTTTTGAGTGCACTGCAATAGACATTAAACTAAACAATGTAAATAGTATTGTGCTATCAACTTACAAAACGCCAGGAAATACAAATGTTGCCTCATTTTTGAAAAAACTGGATCAGACACTTGTGGCAGTGTTCGATAAATTTACACAGCTAATTGTTGCAGGCGATTTCAATTTGGATCTAATGGCTACAGTAACAGGTGTGAAAGAAAAGATGAAATTTCTCAACCTGATGAACTCATTTGGGCACATACAAACAATCCACAAACCCACCAGACAAAATGCATTACTGGACAACATCTTCTCCAATATCTCGAATACTGTGAATCCCCAAAACGTTTATACAGAATTCTCGGACCACATATATACATTATACATACATTATACATTATACAGAATTCTCAGTCCAAATAGACATTCCTATTACTCGCTCAAGGAAAGTGGAAAATATGATGAGTAAACGTCGCAGCTATACGGAAAATAATCAGAACTACTTTGAACACCTACTCAAAATTGAAAGTTGGGCAGAAGTACAACAGGCAACAGGAGTAAACGAAAAATATAATAACTTCCTCAATATAGTGAAATATTACTACAACCTAGCTTTCCCAGAAAAACTGGTCATTAATAATAAGAATTCAAACAACTACAATAAGTGGATTACACCGGAAATTTTAATCAGAAGGACTGAACTAAAAAACTTGTATTGGCTTCTAAGAAACACGAATGAAGAAGCAACGAAAAACTTATACAACGTCAAAAAACTAAGCTACCAGAAACTTATTGAGCAAACCAAACGCGAATATGCAACTAAGTCGCTAAGAAAAGAGCCAAATTTATCGAAAGCCTGTTGGAAATTAATTAATGCGAATACAAACAAAACCTCCTCCGCGCAAAATATCAAAATAAAACTTACCGTTAATGACAAGGAAATAAAAATGCCCGAGAAATTAGCCAACATCTTTAATGAGCATTTCATATCAAGTGTAGAAAAGCAACAATTCCTGACACCGAGGGAAATAACGTCCAGAGGACCCACACGAATGCAGGTACCAGAAATAACCTTGTCAGAACTCATTGGAGTCATAACAGCGACTGCAAGAAAGAAATCGTCAGGTCCTGACAGTATACCCTGCGCTGTAATGAAAAACATGGCGGAATACATAGCCCCCCCCCCCCACTTCTCGACATTATTAATTCGTCTTTCAGCTCTGGAGTGTACCCCGATGAGCTAAAAATAGCCAAAGTCACGCCGATCCATAAGAAAGCAGCAAGAGATAGAGTAGAGAATTATAGAGCTATTTCCAACCTGTCAATCTTCGCTAAAGTAATAGATAAACTCATGTACAATAAGCTACTAGACTACCTGGTGCTCAACGAATACATATCTGACACTCACCACGGTTTCAGGCCTGGAAAGAATACCATTACAGCTCTAAATGAGGCCACTGACTATATAGTAACTGCACTAGACAACAACAAGAAAGTAGCAGGCATATTCTTCGACTTCAGTAAAGCATTTGATACAGTAGACCATAGAATTCTGCTGTACAAGCTGGATTCGTATGGAGTGTCAGATACGCTAAACGCATGGTGCGAGTCTTATCTCAAAAACCGCTCACAGTATGTAGAAATAAGACAAGACACAGACAATGAAGCAAATGTGACGTACAGATCTAAATCACGAACAATCAATCGGGGAGTTCCACAAGGTGGTGTGTTATCAGCCATTTTCTTTTTGATCTATAGCAACGATCTGAAAAGTTGTATTAATTCAGAAACCAGTGCGAAACTAGGCCAATATGCAGATGACACAAATTACATTGTAGCAGAGGAGCAGCTAATCACATTGGCACATAGAGGTACTATGATGACAAACAATCTTAACTCATGGGCAACCGACAACAATTTGGAACTGAATGCAAGTAAGTCAATGTTATTGCAGTTCTCCCTTCATAAAAACCATGTTAACCCTAGCAGCATACTGATAAAGTGCGGTTCTAAATCGCTCCCTGTCGTACAATCGACTAAATTCCTGGGAATACAAATTGATGCGCATCTGACATGGGAGGTGCAAGTAGACTACTTGCAAAAAAAATGAATAGTCACTACTATGCCCTACTTAATTTGAAAAAATGGACCTCCAAAGAGGTGCTACTAGCATACTACAATGCACACATAAAAAGCCACCTACAATATGGCATAATAATATGGGGAAACTCCTACCATGCCAAAGACCTCTTACTAGCACAGAAGAGAGTAGTCAGACTCATAGCCGGTGCTGCATGGGACGCACCATGCAAGCAGCTATTTAAGGACATGAAGATCATGACGTTTTATTCGCTCTACATATACAATGCTATCATCCATGTAAACGACAACCGGGATGCATACATAACAAACCATCAGGTTAGCAACATACAAACCCGTAATGCAGGTAGGCTACACTTACCTAAACATAATACATCAGCCTATCACAAAGCAACCAAATATTCGACAATTAAGATCTATAATAAGCTCCCAGATGAAATTAAGGCAATCAAAAGCAAGAGAAGCCTCGCCCTAAGAATAAAACGAATACTACTGAAGACACCGCATTACTCAATTGCCGATTACCTCAATGCAACACTTGATGACTCCCCATGGATGTAATCCCAGAGGTTCGGATACTGCTACTGCCAACGTGTGTCAAATGTCAAATGTCAAATTTGTTCAAATTTGTTCTTATTTTGGTGTGTCTTATGTGTCTATGTATCCTTCTTTTTAAATTGTTTGCCATTATATGACATTACTTGTAAATTGACTCTCTAATATTCTCTTTGAATCTAACTACAATAAATGAAATTATTATTATTATTATTGTAGTTTAGAAGAAAATAGGCATGTCCCTGATTTTCGCATTTCGTTCAAGTTTAGCCGACCCTTATTAGGGTACGAGTCGCCCACCGAGCCAGTCACTGTTTTTGTAGGCCTTTTTTTTTGGATGACCTTGGTGATACAATGGAATTTGCAAGCGCGCCTAGCGCCGTTGAATGGACGTTGCATTACTTGTATGTATGCATATACTAGTTATCATCAGAGAGCGCCACTTCCTCGACAATATTCGTCTATTCTTTACTATAGGTCATTCTTCGTTTACAAAATCGCAACCTGAAAGTGAATTGGTCGCAACACAGGATTATAATTTACAATTCATTTACTTGAGGATAATAACTTGTGGGTGGCCAATAACTGCACCGTTTACCCTAATAAAAAATATGCATTTCCCATACCCCATACTATACGTAGGAAGTACAATCTAGAGAGAAACAAATTTCAACTATTAATGTTGTTATAATGTGATTGAATGTGAAAGTTTGGCAGTCTGCCAAATTTCCGTTCTTGTTATATATTTATTTAGGGGTTTAAAAAACATACTGGTGCGCACTTAATCATTATTTCATTTTATTGCCTTGAGAGAATTATGTTGTTGTATTTTTTCTGTGATGTATTTGTGTTCTGGGACTCACGTAAGGCTATTAGATTCGGCAGAAACGTGCTCGTCGGGTTTGCCCAGTCGGCACAAATGTCATCGCCTCAGCCTCCGACCTTTCGTGCTGAGCCATCAGAAAACTGCGCTCGGCTACCGGAAAACTATCTCATGACAGATTTATTTTACTGTCTACTACATCATCAAACGTCACCGCGGGCCGTGCTTTTGATTGCGCCGTGAATCGCCAATGCAAATCATCCGTGCCGGCATTTGAATCCATCAGTGAACCGGAATTTACGGCCTTGCAGATATGAATTAAAATTTTTGATCGAAACAGGGCAAATATGATTCCTTTTCAAAAACTCGTTATTTATGCAGCGCACTCGCTTTAATTACGTGCGCGAGTTGCGTGGAGATAATTGCCGCATGTGTTGTATTACACGTTATTAATTAATCACCAATTACATCAGATCCACGTTAATTGCTTTAACAGGTGTCGTAGTTTATAATTCAGTTTGTTTTCATTCTGCGAACTCCATATTTTGTGATACGTCTCTAATGAAAATGTATCAACCTCAATTTTCTACCTCAGACATGGCGAAGCTTTAGCATTCGTACCATAGGTGGTAAGTACGAAAATTTTACTGGCATATCAATTATTTACAGATCAACATTTAAATTATTGTTAAAATATTTTCGCATAAAAAAGGGAAAAAAGTAATACAGTGTATCGAGAGCGCTTAGATTTAAAAATTGAATAACTAATAATTTCGTGTAATAATTTTTAACGACTATTGAACTATTATGAAATATTAGCATTTTTTTTATTTTTACACGTTATCTCATCAGTAAAATATTTACTAATTGTGAATTTGTGTCATTGAAATGTTCGAAAGTTTTACGCAATTTATCACAATTATTAGAAACTGAGCATAGTCCAGAAATAATATGTATTTCTAGGCATAGTCCTAATAATGAACAAAAATTTCATCAAGCTGAAATATTTGAAGATCAAATAAAGTATTATTAATAATTTTTATTATTGGAGACATAATTGGAAAAGGTTTTTTCATTAAAATGATTGTCGCAAAGGTCTCTTAGTGTTGTCTTAAATTAAATCTGTATAAAAGAGTTTCTAATTTAGAATGGTATAGAATGGTAATATCGAATGGTAGAATTGTTCTAATTATTCGCTAAATCTTTGTGGGGTGCACTCTTTCAGGGAGTGTTAGTTCAAATGTAACTCTTTTCGGAACAGTAGAAAGAGTTTACACAATGCTTTCGTCATCCACACATCTATGGGAAATTTGATTGAAAAGTGTAGGCGTATTAGTCAAAAGACTAGTAGAGACAAGATGAAGTGTTCATCACGACGCTGATAAATCACCGAAGAATAATTTTGAGAAATTTGTATCAACACTCGAAGACATGTGTAATCCCAACAAAGAAAACGTCGATACAAGAGAAGCAGCATCCACACTCTTACCAGCTTTGTGTGACTTCAGTTTTTTATGCTACCTTTCTTTTTGGTGTGCAGTCCTAGGAGAAGTTAACCAGACACAAAAGTATATACAAACATCTGGGCTATCGCTGGAAAAGTGTGTCATAAAAATCAGAGCCCTAAAAATTTGTCTTCAAAGCCAACGTATCCAAATAGAGGAAAGAGCTAATTTCTACGCAACTGAAAAATGTGATTACAAGATATTTCGGTTGAAAGAAAAGGAAGGAGGAGATTCAGAAAACGTATGCCGGGAGAAATGGCTTAAGACGCTCGACCAACATTGCCAGAAGAGCTGCAGTTAGCTATGATTGTATGGCTTGATAGATTTTATGGAGAATTAGACCATCGTTACAGGGCAATGGATAACATTCTCATATCATTTAGCGTTGTTCAGCCTAAAACTCTGCTTACGTCAACAGAAGAAGAACTTCGTGGTATAGTTCCAAATCTGACAGAAATGTATGATGAATTTTCTGCAGAAGACATTAATTTGCAGATTTTAAGACTTAGGCGCCACTTGGAAGCCGCCAGGATTTCTTTCCAAGAAGCGGTCCAATGGACTACCTTGGAGCTTCTGAAATTCATGGTAAAATGGGACAATTCTGAGTCAGTTTCGAGTCTAGCGCTGTTTCTAAGTTTTTCTTAACTGTTTGTATTTCAGTGACTTCTTGTGAAAGAAGTTTTTCAAAATGAAAGTTGATAAAAACTTACTTCAATCAACAATGAGCCAAGCGGGACTTACCAATCTTTCCATGTTGTCATTTGAAAGGAGAGAAAAGTAAATTTTGATAATGTGATCGAAAATTTCAGCAAAATAAAGTCACGTAAGCACGTTTAGTATCTGTTGATTTATTTTGGGGTTACTCAATAGAAAATAGCCCTGGGTGCCAACATGCTACGCCACCACAGACTTTGGGAATGAAGCGCCCGTAAAAACGAGCAGTCTGCTAACCTTGTCTGGTCCCACAAGGTAGGGGCAAGGTAGACAAGGATAGAACACTGCTTGGACAGACGGAAGGAGCGTTTAGAGACTCGAGAAATTGAAAATTGGGATGAATTCATACTATATTATTTTACGTGGAGGAGAAGCGAGACTTTTCAAGGCGCGCCAGGGTTAGTATAGGCAATAGAAGGCAAGCCATGAAAAGTCACTCCGCCTCCAAGTGAAATATACTATTTTTTCTTTAAACGTACTGCAAAATACGAAAACTCTTAATTTTGATATACACTGCTCAACATTTGAACTGGTGCACTTATATAATATGCAGTAAAATTAAAATTAAAAAATTAAAAAAATTCTTATGCGTTTGGCATGACTTCCTATATGATCAGGGCTGTGTCTGGGAATGCAAACAAATGCCTATCGAATAACATTTGCAAAACAATTGTTGTTTTTCTGTCATCAGTGCAGTTACTGAGCTCGCGGACGCTTATACTTTATCAAGATTTAAGAGATTTTTTTCAAATATCTCCAGAAAGTTTAAATTCATAGTGGTTAACTGCATTCTAATGATGCCATTAAGGGGTTTAAGTATTGAAGAGATGAGTCAAGCTCTGGGAATGCTTATGACTGGTGCATCGCTAAGAACTGTTGCTGCCCATTTCATGTGAGCCACAATGTGATCAGAAGAGTTCGAATGCATTTTAAAGATACTGGATCTGTCGAACATAGGCACGGTGGAGGGCGAAATCGCAGTACCACAGTCAGGGACGATCGGTTTATTACGATTCAGACTCAAAGGAATATATTTTCTACTGCAAGAACACTCCAAATTCAGTTATTGAATACAATAGGTACTCAAGTATCCACTCAAACAGTAAGAAGAAGGCTCCATGCGGTAAATTTAAGGTCCAGATCTTCCAAATATCCATTGATGACCAGAGCCCACAAAAGAAGAAGGCTAGAGTGGGCACACCAACATGCGAATTGTAGTGTTGAAGATTGGGATCGTTGTTTAGCCAGTTGAGTATATTGAGAACCACGTGCCTTAACATCAAGCTTATGGAGGTGGTTCAATTACCGTTTGGGAAGGTATTTCTGCATCTCGTCGTACTGAATTGGTTATGCTTGGAAATGCTACAATGAATAGTGCCAGGTATCTTAATGAGGTATTAGAACCTGTAGTGTGCCATTTGCCAATGAAATAGGCGATGGTTTCGTGTTTGTTGATGATAATGCGCGTCCTCATAGAGCAAGGCAAATCAAAGCATTTTTTAAAGAGGACAATATTACGCACATGGATTGGCCAGTGAACTCTCCAGATCTTAATCCCATAGAGAATGTATGGGATTACCTGAAAAGGTTGATAAGGTCACGAGGAGTGGATCCAAGCAATCACCATCAGCTCCGAACTGTCGTTTTGGAAGAATGGTTAAATATTCCTTAGTATTACATTCGGGATTTGATTTCCAGCATGTTAAGACGTTGCCAAAAGGTCATAAGAGCTAGAGGAGGTCCCATGCATTATTAACCTTTAACTGTTTGGTTATCATTTCTTTCCAGAGCAGACTTTTCTGTAATAGTAAAATAAAGATTTTGTTATTTTTCTATTAAAACAACTGAAATTTGTTATTTAGGTTTTATTCTCTCAATTATTCGCCCTAAATGTGTTTCCAGAACCAAATACTATCAAGTAAGCAAGTAGGTGTTGTTCAAAAAGTAGTCAATTGTTTTTTATATATGTTCTTGTAAGTGTGCCAGTTCAAATGTTGGGCAGTGTATAATTTTTACAAATAAATGTAATATCAAATAATGCATCGTATGGTTATCTGTTTTCTTGACAGAAACTATTTCAGCATTTGACAGTGACAATGATAATTTTTGCTGAAGAAACCATTTATTGTTAGTGACAGCAGTATATCCACTAGAAAATAGGAAAAGATTTGCTAAACACTGATAAATATATATATATATATATATATATATATATATATATATATATATATATATATATATTAGAAAATTGTATATTACCTTTCGTGGAGGAGAAGTGAGACTTTTCATGGCGCGCCTGAGTTTGCGCACCGAAGGAAGTGAAGAGCGTAATAGAAGGCAGGCCATGAAAAGTCACTTCGCCTCCAAGTGAAATATACGATTTTTTCTTTAATCGCAAAATGCGAAAACTCTTAATTTTGATATATAATTTTTACATATATATTTTATATCAAAGAATGCATCGTATGTTTTTTGTTTTCTTGACAGAAACTATTTCAGCATTTGACAGTGAGACTGATAATTTTTGTTGAAGAAACCATTTATAGATTTAATCTATTATTAGTGAAAGCAGTATATCTACCTAAAAATAGGGAACGAATTTCGAAACACTTATATATTTAATTGTTATATGATGAAATTTATAGTATTGCTTCGCGTTGTTTATTTAATATTGCCTTGACAACACTTTCCCTTCCGCCGGCTGGAAAAGGAAAAGTAAAACTTCCTCTGGCGGAAATGTGACATTTTTGCAGTCAACTGAATTAAATAATGACATAATTTTCTGACGTTAGAAAAAAAAATGCCACAAATTTATGGCAACATTAGAAGTCTATTAACATTAATGGTAGAAATTCTGAATTTCTCATAACAATTGCCGCCAAGGGTCCTCATCATCGTCAATGAGGCAAAGGTGTGGTCTTTCCTTTCTCATTTAATATTTTGAATAATTCTCCGCCTCAAGTGTTGTTCGTTTCTTGCTTCCCAACCATTTGCATAGAGTTTTCCTGCCAATAGGGCCCTAAAATATTCAATTGACCTTGCTTGGGACACATTTGGAGGGTAATCATTTTTAGTTTTAGGGACATACGGAATATGGTGGGCTTGTAAGCAGTCTAGGGTAGTTCGAGCATAATGGGATGATGCAAGGTCAGGCCAAAATATGTAATCAGCGTTAGAATGTTGCTGATTGATAAAAACAATCAATTCTGATAGACAATTTCTTATATATACTTCAGCATTTACTGCCTGGCCTCTTACATGTACTACATAAGGTCGATATATTCCTGCTTCAGATATGGCGCAGGACTTTATAAGAAAATTTTATCTTTGGTTTGTATCTTACATCATTAGGGGTGTCTTTATTATTATCCGTATCGAAACGAGCATTTTCATGAAGCTTTCGATAGCACAAGGTAAAATACTTGTAGTCGTCCATGACAATGAACCCTTTAGTGGCGAAGTGTCGACGTCTTAAAGCCCATCAACAACCTGAAATTCTGGCCAATTGTACTGCGGTATATTTGTTTTTTTTTGTGTTTTCTGTACTTTATGTATTCTCTTGCGATTTGTCGATATATCTACGATATTTCGACAAATTGTAGAATTCAAAACATGGAACCTACGGGCAAGTTTACGTGTGATTTTACCTGTGGTGTTTTTGGATTGCACGGCTAATCTTTTGATTCGAATTTCATTTAACTTCCGTAGGTGGCCTATTTTTGGTAGGTTTATACATGGAAATCCCTCTTCACATTCCCGAATTGTCCGATATACAGTGCTTTTTGAAATATTTTGATCACGAAAAATCTTCACTATATTTCGTTTCAGCAGCTGTTTAACTAAGTTGTAAATGGACCTACGAATATCTTCATTACACACCATTTCGTACAGATCTGGTTAAAATGTAAAATGTCAAATAAATTGACAATACTCCTAAGCAACATGTTTCTCTATAGTTGACTAGATAACACTGTACCATGTCGCGTAAAGCGTTAAAAAAAACAACACTTATGTATAGGAGAGCAACATACAAAGTATAATTATTTTGTCTGCTATCAATATGTAATGTGAAACTTTACGATGTTCACTTTTAGATTGTAATGGTATACTGTGCCGCACTAATGTGGTAAAGTAACACTTTACCGCACTATTTTAAGCTTCACCATTTTTTAAATTTATTGCACTCTTTCTCGTATTTCTGTCTCGATTTGACCCGCTCAAGTGTCTCGAGAATAGCATTTGCTGTTGCTTCCGCATCAGACTCAATGTTTTCTTTGTCAGGTACTTCATACAATAAGTACTGAGAGAACTCAAAACTGACAGAAGCTTCAAAACCTAGTGATTTGGTTATGGAAAAAATACATTAAAAATAGCTAATAATTGATAGTATATAAAACATTGTACGAAATTCGTATCGTAACATCCTATTACGATACTTAATGGCTTATCTTATAATTTTACCATTTAGTATCATAATATGATACGTATAAGTTTCCTATATCGTAAATATCTATTTCCATGTTATTTCCCTATGTTCCGCAGCAGAGAGATCACACTATATATATATTTATATATAGTATACGAGTATAAGTATATAATCAAATAAGATGTAATTATTTTAGTATTCAGAAAATTAATTTTACAGTTAATTATAAATTATGAACGTCCTGTGGAGTGCTAAAACGCGAAGGTTAAAATTGATTCCACCTAACTTAACAAACCCCGTCCTGCAGGATAATTAAATTAAGCACAAATTGTATAGCATGAGAGCAGTCTACCTAGAGTAAACGTGCAGCGAAACTTTAAACCGAAATCACCCCATCCGCACAGTATACAGTGTACACACATTTCACGACATCGCGACACAAAACAATTATTTATGGCATTTCTTTCATTCAATTATAAGGGGCGCGAACCCTTCCATAAATAAAAAGGAGTCGCAGATAAGTCTGGGGGGCACGAACGAGGAGAGCGAACTAAAATCAATGGTAAACAGCAATAGTACATGTAACTTATATAACGTAATTTCAATCTAAAATACGGAAATATTTAAATTCTGGGACAAAGTTTAAATTGGATTTCGTAAGCAATGTATGAGATTTTCTTACACTCTAGTAAATCTTATAAAGCAAGCGTGCGTATTAAAGAAAAAGAAGAGGAAATGTATACCTCTTGGGATTACCCTGGAATTGGCAAAATTAGAAAATGCGATACATTATACTGATTATTTAATTCGAGAGTTGATAAACCAATAAAAATGCACCATTATCCTTAGTTACAACGTATTACTTAGTTTTTTAGTATTTTTAGTTATTAGAGTCACCAAAACGACTATCGATTATACAAACCTTTGTATTACTGGATGACATTGACGGAATAATATTTATATTATCTATTTTAAATAAATGTCATATGTTGCTCTGAATTATTTATTTTATCTAGAGCTATCTAGATGACATATTATTAATATAGACAAATAATAACAAATACACAATCACAGATTTACATAATTACATAAACACATTTGTTACGTAATCGAAGGACCAGGCGAGTTGTATCGCCAATGTAAATGAAAAGGTAAATAAAATTCGTAGGTTTGGAAATAACGTGGACTATAATTAATATGTAACAATAATAAATACACAACGAGGTATACCGGTGAAGGCAACGAATTGAAGTCTTGTCTACTCTGCACTCTGACAACTAATTTTTGAGTTACTGGGGTGGGGCGCAATTTGAATTATGCACCGCGAGGGGTGGCTTGAAGATGGTCCCTAATTGGTGCTGCATTTCGCTTTGGTAAACCATGTTGCCACACTTGGTTCTTACAATCCTTGGGTAATTCCTCTATCTGGAATTTCTGAGGATTCCTAATGCGGTGCAATAAATATGTTTTGGATTTCCCGGTCGCTAATTATATTTGCCGAAGTGGCAATCCTTGCTCAATAAACAGCTTAAGGTGCCTATTGATCTTTATGCGCACCGTAATTTACTCAAGCACTTCTCGGTGAATATAATTGCAGCTAATAGCCACTCCAATAACTCGTCTTTTCAATCCTAATACAAATGTGTCTGCTGCAATAAAAGCCAAATACCGAGAATACACTTTAAAACAGATTTGGGGTTCGACGCTGTGGAATAGCGCCGAAACAACATTACACAAGAACATCAATTTTACTTTAGAAATAGAACAAAATAACAGTATTAATTTTTTTAATCTAACTTTATATAAAACAAATAACAGTATCGAATTCAATATTTATAGAAAACATTCCTAAACAGACATTATCCCTGCAAACTATTTTCACCACAATACACACAAATACGCTGCCATACATACACACATACACATAATAATAATAATAATAATAATAATTGTTTATTATCTCAAGAAATGTTTACAAAAACAACAGTGTTATTACAAACATAAATGAAATTGTGTCAACGGAAAAAGATAAAAAAATCGCAAAAAATTAACAATTTTAGACAACACTACAATAATCAATTATCAACTATATCTCAGATTTAAATAATCATTAATAGAGTATGGTTCTGCGTCCAGCAATAAGCGAAATATAGCTGACTTATATTTGGTTAACATAATGTTAACAACGCCTCTTAATGAACAGAATAAATTAAATTAAATAAATTTAATAACACAAATCGCCTTAAATAATGGTTTCAATATAAACACAATAAACAAAATAATTAAAAAATCAACATACAATGATTTCAAAAAAACTAAACAATATAAATAATAATGCAATAATGTCAAAAACACAAACAGTAAACGAAAGAAAAACGACACATTGCAAATCATTAACATTTCAAGGAAACATAAGCAATAAATTAAATAAAAACTTAAATATTATAACATTTTTTCAACCAAATACATAATCAAAACAAAACTATTTAACGCCAAAGATAAAACCAACTTTTCACATAAATATTAAATTTACGCAACAGCATACAACGATTGTGGTGATAAATACATTGGAGAAACCGGCAGACCTTTAATATTAGAAATAAAGGAACATTTAAGAGATATAAACATTTCCTATTTTGGATGACACCTACATTTTCACAATCATACTTTTGACATAAACAAACATTTTAAACTCTTACAAAATACAGATACAGGCTCGAAACAAATTTTATTAGAAGCTTTTGAAATGGATAAAACTATCAACAGAGAACACAGCATACAGTACCTTAATGACCAAACTCAACTAACATTTAAACCTCTATAAATTTTGAACAGAAACAATTAAATAAAACTTTAAATTAGGCATATATAAAAATTTAAAATTGCAATTAAAGTGAATTCAAGATGTATAAACATTAAATACGTAAGTAAATAATTCAAATTATATACATATAAAATAACTGAAACACTTATTTAAAATTTGTATTCAGGTAGCCATTACTTTGTAAATAAGTAAATAAATTGAAAAAACCTTTTTTATTTCCAATCACACTGTAATTTTTGAAAAATATTTAGTGAATGCAGTTTCGACTAAGGTCTAGTCATTATCAAACTTAGTTATCAACTTAGTTTGATACTGACTAGGCCTTAGTCGAAACTGCAGTCACTAAATATATTTCAAAAATTAAAGTGTGAGAGGAATTTAAAACGTACTTAATAAATAGAAAACAAATCGCAACAGTCAATGAAATAAATAGTGTACAAACGACAGTTCAAATAGGTGTACCACAAGCATCGGTATTGGGCCCATTACTATATTCACTATACGTAAACAGTATGCACTCATTAAATCTAAAGGGTCAACATACATGTTCGCATTTTGACGACACTATAATTATTTACACCGACAAAAACCTAAATTCATTGCAAAAAGTAATAAATGAAGATCTAAAGATATATAGTAAATGGATACTGGTTAAAGCTCTTTAAATTAACGAAAAAAACGAATTCAAAGATATTTAACAATACTGGAAATAGAATAAATTTATAAATTAAATGCCTGGAAATCAAACAAGTAAATAAAATGAAATACTTAGGCATACAAATAGATGAAAGATTAAATTGGAAGATTCATATTAACACATTATTAAAAAATATTGCAGCAACAATTAGATCAATTGCGCACACAAAATGACTATGTGTTGATTGACTCTCGCATTAAATACTGTGCCAATATATGGGGTGTCTTCAATATATCTTCAACACTAAATATAGAAGCTGTAAAAATACAATACAAAATAAATAAAAAATATATAAAACATAACACTAAATATAACTTTCGGATTGATGAGGCTGATACATGATGAAACTCCATGTTAATATATAAATAAAACACGATTGGTGTTACCATTATATAGAAACAGGACACCATTTAGGAAATATCAAACCCATAAAATTTTCAGAAAAAGGAAATAGATTAAAAATGTTAAAAGGGATAGAGATCAAAAAGCTATTATGGAAGGAAAAAAATCATAATGAATAATCAAAACGATCTCTTTCAAAGCAATGATATTTTTATAGCAGGGATTCATTTGAAATAAATGCGTCAATGTGACTTCAATCAAGATATCAATTAAGTTAATAAGCCAAAACACGTGTCACTGACTTACATGAGGAAACTGATCAAATATATGAAACAAAACAAGTGTAATTATACCTAATATTCAATTTTAATAAATCTATTAATTACACTTCCGGACAAAATTAAGGGAGTAAAATTCAAAATATATTTAAAACCAGATACCAAAATTTAATGAAACGAGTAAATATATAAATCCAAGTGTTTCCTTGCAGTTTAGTTGACTTAAGAGCTATTAAAATTTACAAACTTTACTTTTATGGACTTGAAGAAATGTAGTTAAAAATTAGATTTTAGAAAAAATTAACTTTCATACATATTAATTCTTCCCAACACTAACAGATTAGATAAACACTAAGTCATTTATATACACTATAATATTGAACACATAACAAATGCTCTTATAATTTATATCTAAAATTTTTTTAGGAAACATGATTCCAATTTGGTATTTAACCTAATTAATTTATTGTATTCTTCGTAGATGCCTCTGAAGATGATTATATACTAACTGAAACTGGTATGACAAAATAAAATAAATAAATAAATAAATAAATAAAATAAAAATATTTTTTTTACCAGTAAGTTCCAAATAATAATATAACAATCTTAAATACATAACTGGTAATTTATGTATGAAACTTTAAGCTAAATTATTAGTATTATTATTATTTTTTTTCGTAAAACAATAGACTAATTATGCTGTTTGTAAAAATCCTATCATCATTATTATTATTGTCTATGTTATATGAAATCAGTCTCCTATTAGTTATATTAGGGTAACATAAATCGAAGGAAACCCATTTTCCAATGATATTTACTTGTGTTCCGCAACAAATAATTTCAAATGAATTAATAATAATAATAAGATACTTTTTAGCAAGGGTTGGTTTATACAATGAAAGGTTCAACAAAATTATCTATTTAAGGGTGTTGTTCCTTTTATTGTACTTTGTATAGGGGAGCAGCATACTAAGAAAATCCATTTTCCCATGATATTTTCCTATGTTCCTCGACAAATCAATCACCTGGTATAAGTCGCTTGCAGGAGTTAAATACTTTGATTTAACAATTCGATTTAAAAATATCTTTATTAATGTTTAATACACTTTTACTTTTTTTTGTAATATAAATTATAATATACGAAGTACCTGATTAATAATACGGAACTTTAATACAACAGGCTTTAGGTTACAGAGTTAAAAGAATAATTTGACGTTACGTTACAGAGTCAAAACGGGAATTAGGAAATAAAAATTATATTTATTACTATTAATAATAAATAAATGCTGACAAAAGGAAGAAATGTTGACAAAAGGAAGAATAACATATGAATCATAAGTTACAAAATATGGTGCAATATTATATAATGAAACTAATTGTTTACTAGCCCATTCTTACATTGATCTTTAAAATTTCATGGAAATTTAAAGTTTAATATTGATCATTTCCGCCTGTTCTATTTGTTTCTCTTCCTTTTTTACAATATTATAATTGTTACAATTATTAAGTATTTTAAAATAATAAAAACAAAACCTTATAATTAAGTAATACAATAAAATGTTCCATATATTGATTCTATAAAATCTATTATTACTTTGTGGATTGATAATGTTTATGTTTTCTGCATGTTTTTGTAACTCTCGTACTTCATCTAATTTTATTTCGTTTAAATATAAAGTGGAATTTGCAATATTAGTCTTTATATATTGATTTGTAAAGTTTATATATGGTAATAATGCCGGTAAAGTTTCTGAATCCTCTAATTCGACTTTATTACTAAGAGTTACATCTATAGTAGAAAAGTTACAACCTTTAGGTAGTTACACCAGCACGGTTCCTTTCAAATTATATAATCTTTCACTAAAACTCTTTATTTTTATTTTAAACTCCTTTGTGTACACCACAATATAAGTAGCATTGTCAATTTCTTCACTACATTGTTTCCAATTAAAACTTTTTGTGGTGAACTTGTTGTATAGTTCTTTGATAATTGCATAATTTGAATCACAAAATAATTTTTTGTTTGATCACTAAGAGATTTGTTCACTTTGCAATAAAGTACATTATTTGAGTCTTCGCATTTTTCACTTGTATACCTATTTTTTTTTATTAGATAGAAGATATTTTTGTTTTAATTTCTTCACTACATTGTTTCCAATTAAAACTTTTTATGGTGAACATGTTGTATAGTTCTTTGATAATTGCGTAATGTAAATCACGCAATCATTTTTTGTTTGATCACTCAGAGATTTGTTCACTTTGCATTAAAGTACATCGTTTGAGTCTTCGAATTTTTCACTTGTATACATAAAATTTGTTTTGTTTTGATAGGAAATATTTTGGTTTCGGAATTAATGTGATATATATCATTATTTGAACTTAAAACTTAATTGAATATAAGTGGTAAAAACAATATGATGCCGGAAGTACAATTAAATCGTTTATTTCAGAAACTGGTCAAGTGCACCTTTTCAAATTGTTGGGAAACAAAGAAAAACATTATATCCATGATATTTAAACAAATTTTCGCCTGAAAAAAAAGTATTAGTTAGCATCTTCCCGAAGTTGATGCTGCCTGTAAATTAATTATAATATTTCTCACTTCAATGTAATGGTATGGCCATACTAAATCATACTGTGCAAGGCTAGAACGTTGCTTAAAATGTGGTGGATTCAATAGCATCAAGGTATGTTCTATTATAGAAAAGAAAGACGTCAAATTAAATAAATAGGAATACGTGTGTAATTATATTGAATAAATACAATAACAAAAGAAATAACAAAGTTTAACGATATAAAAAACAATTAGATAAAAATAAGAGAGGCTGAGGGCTGAATGTAGATGCCAAGAGGCACGTGATTAAGCGTGTGCGTGGGGCACGTGATATTTTACTGTACGAAGTATATAAGTGAGTGACGATTTAAACGAGATGATTAGGAGAGGCGATGTAAGAGAGATGATTAGGAGACGGCGATGATTTCAAAGAGGTGATGTGAGAACGGCGAAGATTTAGAAGAGAGCCGAGGTAAGAGAGGTGATTTAAAAGAGATATGATTAGGACACGGCAATGATTTGAAAGCGAGGTGATTAGGAGAGTGACGGTGTAAGAGACGGAATGTAAGAGAGATGATTTGGGAACGGCGATGATTTGAAAGAGAGCCTAAGTTTTTGAATAACGCGACTTTTATCAATTCCGGGAGATTCTTCTTCCCCAAATTCGTGGCCGTTGCGAACTTAGATGAGTGGGGAGAAACATCCCTACTTTTCGAGTGAATTTAAGAAAGTTACAAAATAAAAATGATTCCGCGAGCGCGTCTTCGTACAGTAAAATGGTCACCATGGCTGTATTGCCACTGAAATTATGCGCTCGGTGATATGTTACAACGTGGTAATCGGGTTAAATTACGATTTTTGGAAAATGATTCCCACGTTGCATCATAATTGCTTGGCGCCAGTTAGTCCGAGTGTGGATTTCGCGTATCCGGCGCTAGCCAAGTTCGGCTACACGCACGACGCAATTCTGCGTATTGGAGGCGTCAATGGGAATTTATGGTTCCGGGCGGGTGTAACGCCGAAAGTCCGTGGGTGCAAGCCTGGAGCTCGCCACGGGGGTCTTTTCTGAATGTGCGCCCTTCTGGCGCCTGTTACGGTCGCGCGGTGATAACTGATTCATTTGGTAAATATTAAATTGTGAATAAAATGTACTGACTGAAGATACTTTTCGTAATGGGTAACGATTTAATCGCGGCCGGCGCGTGTCGCCCGTAACAGGGTCTAAGCTTACCAATATCATAGGAAGATAACTAGCAAAATCTATGAAAGATAATAACCTGAAAGCCCTCTCAGCTGGCAAACCCACGTATTGACCAAGCGATAGGAATAAATTACCGGACGTGATCGACTTCCGTGTCACAAAGGTATTCCCACAAGACACTTTTTGTTGGAGCAAAACCTAGATCTATTATCTGATCATTCCCCAACAATGGTCACCTTAAGCAGCACTCTAATTGAGAAGCCTAAATTGATCAAACGTTTCAACAAACTGGGAGCTGTTCAGAATGCATTTGGACGATAAAATTGACTTAAATATTGCACTAAAAACTGCAGAAGAAATCGATCAAGCTGTAGATTATCTTACGTGTGCTATACAAAAAGCGGCCTGGGACTGCACTCCGGTGCAGGACAAAGTTAGAAGGAGACAAACAATATCAAATACTGTGAAAGAAGCAATTCTTAAAAAACGGAAGCTAAGGAATGCTTGGATGGTGACACGATCTCCACAAGATAAATCAAAATTCAATAAGGCAATAAGAGACTTAAAGGAAATAATAAAAACCGAAGAAGACCTAGAAGTAAATAAGTATCTAGAAGACCTGACACCCTGTGAAGCTACGGATTACTCGCTATGGAAAGCAACCAGCAAACTCAATTACCACCAAGTGAACATTCTATCATTAAGAAAACCTGACAGGAGTTGGGCAAGGGACGACAAGGAATAAGCAGATATTTTTGCAGAACGCCTGGTTAAAGTATTCCAACCCGTCCCTCGGGATACCAGCTTGGAAGAAGAAAGTGAAATAACACATCGACTCACCAGTTAGCCCTTCCCATAAAGGCAATAAATTTAAAAGAATTAAATACGATGAATTGACAAAAATTAATCCCCAAAACAGCTCTAGGGTATGGATTAATTACAGGAACAGTTATTCAGCAACTTTCAAACAGAGCATTATAACTCCTTACTCACATTTATAATGCAATTCTGAGAACAGGACATTTTCCGTCTCAGTGGAAGGTAGCCCAGAATAAAACGATCCCAAAACCAGGAAAACCAGTAGAGGAAGTCTCATCGTTCAATCAGTTTGCTACCCATTTTATCCAAGCTCCTCGAGAAATTATTAGTAAAACGGCTAAAACCCATACTTGACAAACTAAAAATTATACCTGAACACCAATTTGGATTTCGAGATAAACACGCCACGATTGAACACATACACCGTGTTGTAGAAACAATCAGAAACAGCTTGGAAAATAAAAAATATTGTTCGGGAGTTTTTTTGGACATATCCCAAGCGTTTGATAAGGTATGGCATCCAGGTCTATTCTATAAACTTAAACGAGATCTTCCTCATCCATTCTACCAACTATTGAAATCGTATCTGAGTGACAGATACTTCATGGTAAAATACGAAGATACAACGTCCGAATTATACCCCATACAATCTGGGGTACCTCAGGGCAGTGTCCTTGGACGCATTTTTTATCTCATATACACGGCTGATATACCAATAACTCCTAATACAAATACATCAACTTTCGCCGATGACACGGCAATCATGGCAGTAAATTCTAATCCAGTTAAAGCATCTGAATACTTACAAACATCACTTGATAATTTACAAAAATGGTTGAAAATTTGGCGAATTAAAGCAAATGAAGCCAAGTCGGTACACGTAACGTATACATTGAGAACAGGAAACTGCCCAATAGTTTACCTTAACCATCAACCACTGCCACAAGCCGAAGCAGCCAAATATTTGGGTATGCATCTTGATAGGAGGCTTACTTGGACTAAACGCATTTTCACAAAGCGTAAACAGCTTGGACTGAAATTTTCGAAGCTCACCTGGTTACTCGGATATCAGTCTAAACTATCACTTGAAAATAAACTATTAGTGTATAAAATTGTACTTAAACCTGTATGGACATATGGGATATAGCTGTGGGGTACCGCGAGTACCTGAAATACAGAAATTTTTCAAAGATTCCAATCGAAAACTTTACGAACTATCTCAAATTGTCCTTGGTATGTTACCAACGATTTAATACATAGAGATCTCCAAATTCCCACGATTAAAGAAGAGGTGAAGTGGACGAGTGCGCGCTACATAAAAAGACTAGAAGTACACCCAAATGTGCTAGCTATGAACCTCCTGGACAATAGTACTACCAGGTATAGCCTCAAGAGGAAACACATACTGGACCTACCAGTATGTGTCCAGTATGGACACCACCAGTATGTGGAATTTAAGTCTACATAGACTTAAATTATTTCATTTAAATAATAATTATTATATTAAACAATGGTCACTTAAGATTATGAAGCCAAGTTAAAGCTTTAATATAAACTTAAACCTCATGTTGTTAGCAGTTGTATTAAACCATTAGCCGAATACCTTAGGGTAGATGCCTAATTGTACTATTGGTGTTTAATAAAAATAAAAAAAATTTAATGTAAAAAAAAAATGATTATATTGCAATTGAGCCATTTCTGCAATAAATACGATTAATGTAGAAACACATATTTCTAGTCGTAATTTTTTAAAATTTTCGTGATATTTAGATTTTTAACAAACAAGACACTATTATAAACTATATATTTTTAATTTGACACATAAAAAATACAAAACACAAACTTTTCCGTGTTTTCATTAAAATACAATAAAGATATCTTTACTAATTTTCTGATTTGTAAATATACCAAACTACTAAGCAATGGTAACTAATGGTAAACATATTAGTATAGTACAAAATTCCACAGGACTTTTACTGAGGAAATTTAAATTTACTGCAGAAACAGGCTATGTGATGCCGCTTGACAGGTTTCTGCACGAAACTCGATATTCATTGTAAATTATATCTCATAAAACTGAATGGCAGTTGAAGTTTTATTGCAGAAAAATATGCCCTGACAGTAGAAGACACTGATTCCGTAAAAATAAAATCCATAACAATGTCTGTTGACCAGTTTCTGAAATAAACGATTCAATTGGTATTGATAGGATAAATACAATCCCAGAATTGGCAATGTATGCTCTAATAAAATGTCATGTTTAATAACGTGCCATATGCATAACATGCCATATAATATGTTAACATGTCAAAATAATATTGAATATCTTTTTCATTGATTGGGAATAGCAATTAATTCTTAGGAATATTTTTTAATAACTCATTTAATATTTAAAATAATTCAAATTTCTTTATTATAGAATGATGTACAATGTTTATTTTTGCAAATACTATTGCGTTTTCTAAATCTTAAAGAATTTTCTTTGTTATATTTATAACGAAGCATTAATTTGTTCTAAAACATCTTTAATCTCGAAGAATTGGCCAAGAAGGTAGATATTTTTATTAAATTGTTGCACAACTTCCATGATTTTACAACTTATTAAATCCCGATTTTGTTTTATTTATTAAATTGTATCATTAAACCGTTTTATTATTTCGATCATTAAAGAAATATGTTGATTAGAAGTTATAATAATTCATTTCTGATTGTCTTGGATTTATTTTATTATTTATTCATAGTTCTGTGCATCATTTGCATCAAGATTTCCGGTAAAAGATTTTACTATAGTTCCATAAACTATAAATTAGACATTTTTTGTCTGTTTATTTTAGTATGATAAATATTTACCAATAGATTATTATATTTTTCATTAACATTATTTAATTGAGATATTAAAACTTTTTGATAATTTTAACCCTTTGATATATGGGCTTTTAATACTTGAATTAGTTATTTCACATATACAGGGTAATTCAGTTTTTTTTTTCATTTTAGGCGTCAGGATACCTTAAAACATAGAGATTTGGTTAAATGAAGAAAAGAGCATTTGTAAAGGTTTAAAAAAAAAGAAAACTGATTTTAAGTTATAATATAATCTTAATTTATTTTTAATGGCAGCCATAGTTAGCTTTGATAGTTTTAAAAAGGACATGTTGTTATCTTTATAACGATATAAGGTTTGCTATTCTAAAACTTTTTTTTAAATGTATCACCCTGTATATAGCTTCATATTCTGAGTGCTCATCTAATGAACTATTCAATGGAAGCATATGGACTTTCGTCTAATAATATGTTTTTATCGGTAAATATCGATCAATTCAAAATAAGTTTTAGATATTTAAAAATAGCAAAATTCGATCGTTGTTTCAGATTACCCAGTGAATTGTACGTGTATATTTTGGCACATTGCTTGGGTACTTGCATACCTGAATTATAAATTTTTTTTCCTCGTCCATAATTTTTCGTTAAATTCGTTTACAACGAGAATAACTTGGCAACGTTGCATCTGATACTTAAAAATAAAAATGATGTCAAATAGGTATTTATTTATCAATTCATCAAAATGAAGTCTATTCCATCAAATAAATACCTGACTTATACGTTCAAACGAAAATATACCGCAAAAATTATCAAATTATTATATTTGGCATTTATAGCAGATTTTTTAAGAACTTGTTATGAACTATAATGGAAAAATTATTGACACATTTCTCTCAAGGTCTTATAATCGAGTTAAAATACAAAAACTAGGGGAGTTATAATTTGTAGATTTCTACACCACATGTCCACATCAAATAATGGATTAAGCAAAAATTAATCTCATCAAGATTATAATTACAACAGAAAAATTGACAACATCGTTTAGAAGGCTACAATTTGCTGATTTACAGCGGTCAAATGAAGAGATATGCTTCTTCATCCTTTCGCGCCCGACGGCTTTAGTATTTACTAAGTTAATAATGGGAACGCAACTCATTAATCATCTATCAACTTAAAAGTAGTCAGTTTTTAGTCTGGTGAACTAAAGGCCGGGATTATTTATCACGGACGTGAAATATAACTGGTGCAGTGGGAGATAAAAAAAGTTCGCCCCCGCGATAACAAATTGGACGTGGTAATGCACCATATTTATAAGAAAAGCTCTATTCTCTGCGCCATTTACCCTGAACACCCTTGTAATAGTTAAAATTAATCATAGGCACACATTAAAAGGTTGGATAATATATAACGCCCTAGAAAATCAAGCGTCGAAAAGGAATTTTCATCAATCATTTTTAATGTAAGAAAGTAATCGAAAAATATGTAATTAACAGTTCCATTTTGTAATTCAGTCATTCATACATATCTTTATTTACCTTAACTCGCCGGGCAGCTTAGGTTTGATGCAGAATATAACTTCAAAATTTAAAATATATACGCTTTTAACGTGGCTTTATTGGATTTTCCTCAAATGTAGAAGAAATTGATAACCTTTTTCAAAGCTTAAAAATTATTCAAAAATTACTACAAAATGTTAGAGTTTGCGTAAGTATAAAAATCTAAATAAAGCTTGTATTGGTATTATTATATAGTAAATAAAATCCATAAAGTTATAAAATAGGTGAAGCATATGTTTTACAGGAAAATTATTAAACGTTTAAAACATTTATAAGGTTAGGTTTAAACTAAAAAAAAATTAGTAGAAGGTTTAAAACATTTTTATTGTCTTATCCAGTGCTTATCAAGCTTAATTTTATGATATTTTATGTATTTGTCGCTTTAATAATAATACGGCGATAATGCCTGAAGTTGCATGTTGTGAAATAAATTAGTTACATTTTGTGAATAAATAAAATGATGTAAAATTAAATTTCTGTTGATCAGTAAATCACCTTACCATAGCAATTGCCCAAGGCATGCTGCCATCACACGAAATGATGTGCACACCTCTACACTACTCTCCCCAGAAAATGCACAAGTAACATAAGTAAAAGTAAGATAAGTGTGCCTTAATTGGCATCATAAATGCTTGGAATTGCAGAATAGTTATAATACCCTGCAGTGGCATGATAAATGCCACGAAAGGCAACTATATTGCTATTCGAGGCATGTATCACTCTACTCGAGGCAATTGAGGGGTCCAATGCAATAACTGGATAAGTCCATTTTTCTCAAAATAGGGGTTATTATGTAGACATGTCCATTTAACGTATCTACATAATCCTGTACAAGAACTGACCATTTGCCGTCTATAGTATTCCGTACATATGCGTATTGGTGGTTGTCTAGTAGTCTAATTTACTGCAATAACTGGACAAGTCTGGACATGTCCACTTATTGCTCAGTATCGCTCTGTATAGCGTTACATTGTGAGTAAAATACACACTTCTTTCTCATGAGTAATATAAGTATCGATATGAGTTTTATACAGTGGCGGCTCGTGCTGTAGAAATGCGAAGGTTGCAACTTTTATAGGTATTATTTATTAGAATAGACTAGCGGACCCGGCGAACTCTGTTCCGCCTTAGAGGCAGTAAATAAACAAACTTTAGATTTTATTTAATTCTATTTTTTATTTGGAAAGATATATATAAATATATAAAAAAATCAAGTATTTTAATGATTCTTTATTGTTCATGTATTTTGGTGCATAGGTTGCACTTTTCAGTTAAGCACCTTGTGATACACGACATTTTTTGTCTTATTATCAGGTGCAAGTACAAACAACGCAGATGGTCTTCCGACCCGTGAACATGCCACATATAATTGACCATGTGAAAAACATTGATTTTCCAGATTCAGACCACAAACTTTCAAGGATTGTCCTTACTCGCAAACAACGTCCATTGACCCAATGCAAACGCTAGGATGCAAGCAGTAATCAGTGCTGCAATCATATCGAAACGCTGCTCGATTCAAATCAGCACTTGATACATTTCTTCTTTTGCGTCGAAAATTATTTACTTCTTCATTTCTGTTATTCGCTCGACGATTTCGCATTGCCAACCGAGCCGTTTCACGTGCTGCCTCTCTTTGATCTTGTGATTGAGAAGCACGAAGTCGAGCCATACTAACGCGGAGCTCTTCACGGGCAATTCCTTGTGCTTCTTCAGTCATTTCATTTGCAATGTTTCGTATCCTTCTTGCATTACTTCTTTGTCGGGAAAGATTTGATCGTCTTGGTTGCGGCATTGTTTACGATTAGAGTCCGGGCAATGTAACGCGCGGATACAGATTTCCATAGCAAGCATGATTTGCTCGATAATATTTGCGTGGTGGCGTGTAAATGTTTGTTTGAAAATTAGGTTTGTGTACGAAAATTTTAAAACACGAATTCTGATTGGTTGAATTGGAATTTTCAACCAATCAGAATTCGAGTTTTTTAAAAAGTGTAAGAAATGTGTAACATTTTCCTTAACACGAACAGACCTAATAAACAAAAGTCGATCAGGCATCATGCACCGAAAAGAAACGTGAGAGAGAGAGAGATATTCCACTGTCGTTAGCGTTTTGTTATTTCATGTGAGATGCGTTTATGTTATACCACGATTTATAGTGACTTGACGGAAACGCGGTCGAACGGGATAAAAAGTATCCTATGTCCATCTCCTGATTATAAGCTACCTCTCCACTAATTTTCAGCCAAATCGGTTCATCCGTTCTTGAGTTATAAATAGTCTAACTAACACCACTTTCTTTTATATATTTAGATTGCAGGTTACTTATAATTACTAGATATGGTCGTTTCATAAAAAAAACATTTATTTTTATACAAGACTACATATATCAAACATAAAACAACTAACTTTCAGTCTGAGTCTTCAATATTATGCCTTATTTGAAGAGAAAATCCATTCGACGTTCTTTAGTGGTAGCGAATTTGTTCATCACCTTTTAATTAAAATCAGGTATGCTCTCGATTAGGTCTCTTTCTTGAGAAAGCATCGCCAACGCAGAAAGTCTTTCTTGGCTCATTGTGTTTCTTAAGAAAGTTTTGATCCTTTTGAGAGTAGAAAAGCATCGTTCTGCTTCAGCTGAAGCCATGGGAATTGTAATTAGAATTTTCAATAGCTTTAAAGTTTCACTAAAAATCTCACTTAGCACACTGTTCTCAGAAATCGACTCATAAAATGGATGTATACCCGATACTGATCTGAATTCTGTTGTTTCGTAGATCATGGTCAATTCTGTTCGAAGTTTTTGTTTATTAAAAAATGGATAAACCTTGTTTGCTTCTTCAATTTTTTTTCTCGGGAAAACAGGTTTCATACTGATCAAATTTGTCAGAAAAAAGCAGAGTAGCAGCGTTTTAGTGGCCACTGAAGTTGAATCGGTCTTTGGCTTGACTAATAATAATGTCACAGGCTTCTTTTACTTCTCGAGCGTATTCGTCACTGTCGGTATGACGCCGTTTTGGAGTTGACCTGTCTGGAAATTCGACGAAACTATTTCTAATTAATGTTATCTGAGTTTCAAATGCTATGATGTAGTTTTTGGCAATAACAGGATCAATTTCTCTTGTTTGAAATTTAACAAATAATATGTCTACGTGGGGCATTATCTTGTAAAATAAATGTAGCCAAGAAATGAAGCTCTTGCTGTCAAGAATTGAGATATAACCCAGTGCTTGGTTAATTGTACTAGTGTTTTTGGCGGTGTTTGAAATTTTTCTCATTGTTTCAAGAATATCCTCCCTATTTTCAAATACAGTGCAGACAATCCTGGAATTAAAATTCCACCTTGTTGGAGCCGAACGAGGTAAGCGTTTCTTAACAGTTTCATCCAGTATTGCAGTCCGCTGAGGACTATTTGAAAAAAATGTACAAACTCCTTGTAAATTTGCGAAAAATATACGAACTTTCGAGTTTGCAGAAGCAGCATTTAACATGACCAAATTCAATTGATGTGCATTACAGTGTATGTATGATGCGTGTTCATAAGTTTGTTTAAAAATTGCTTGCACTCAATTAGGCGACCCGCTCATGACCATCATATGTTGCACCATCATATGTTTGAGCAATAAGTTTCCTCTTGTCATCTATGACGTGCTTTTCAAGTTCTACAAGTATAGCCGAAGACAAGGTTTTCGCATCGTGATCTAAGGGGGTTAAAAAGTCCCAAAATCTTTCAACAGGCTTACCTCTCACTATGTATCTAATAACGATTGCCATTTGATATATATATATTTGATACGTCACTGGTTTCGTCAGCTATTACTGACAAAAAGTCGGCTTCGTTTATTTCTTTGGAAATTTCTTCTTGGCACACACTAAACATTGTTTGTAAAATTTCATTTTGGATGGTTTTTGACGATCCCTTAAAAACCGTTGCTTTTTTCAAATGTTCCTTAAGAGCAAAGTCCAACTCGGCACTAAAATTAATTAATCCACGAAAAATTCCCGGATTCGAGGAAGACGTGGATTCGTCATGGCCTCTCATAGCGCAAAGGCCCCACATACCCGAATACAATTAATAATAATATTTAAAATGTACCGATTATTTTTCACTTTGTCATTTTGTAATCGAATATTTTGTCGATACGCACTGTCCAATTGAGCCGCAATATTGACGCTTCCAAATAGGAAAAATCTCAAAGTACTTCGCATGTGCCTTGCAGAGCTAGCGTGGTACTTAATTCTTGCTGCTAAATGGTTTAAATCCACCATTCCTACTTTCGTCCATGAATCTTCTCCTCCAAATAGTAAACATGGTAAACAAAACAGCGAATTTTTGATGTCACAGCCACATATCCAACTGTGCTTGGAATAAATGTTCGGATTAAACATCCTATTAAAATTTCGTGCTATGCATTTAACGCTTTGTTTTAAATTTAAATTCGGAGTAGGTCTCCTAAGTCTCTTTATCTCAGTTTTTTCGATCGAAGATCGATTGCAGAATGGCTCCGCTAACAAACTTTGAACAGAATTCATATTAACGAGGATGAAAATGCAGTTCGAACGCGTTTTTAGTGTCACGGCAACTCAACAGTCGTCCGCTGATTGCTGGCTTGTGCACGAGTTGTATACGATTTGCAAACCATATAGTGAATATGTGGCGGAGTGGGAAACGAATGCGCAGCGACGATCGCCGCGACTCGCAGCGTAATAAAGCCATGGAACGGTTTGACAAACCGCAATGCTAATGAATGGCCTAACGGCAGCAGATTTGAACAGATAATGCTCCGTATTTTAGTACATGATACATTATTAATCTTTAATCATTAAATAATATTTAACGTTTTCTTGTCGTCATATTTGGCGGTTGCGCAAACCTGCAAACCTATGGAGGAACCGCCACTGGTTTTATACCATCAGAAAATGAAAGTAATCGTGAAGAGCATGAAAATAATCAGGAAAGTGATGAAATTCCTAACCTAGAAATTCAACGCGGGAAAAAGAGAGAAGCGAAAAATTATGGAAACGAAATCAATCAAAAGCGAAAAGGCTAGCTGGTGATAAGTACACAAACGTTAATGGTAACATTATACCTGAACAAGCTATGGGAGTTGATTCCAAATGCAAATTAAAGTGTTTCGACTGTGTAACTCCTGAAGCAAGAAAAAAGAGTTTTGAGTCGTTTTATGCCCTTAAGACAAAATATTTGCAAGATTCCTATTTAAAAAGACCTCGTTTGGCTGAAAACTGTAAAACTAAATATTTATCATGTACTTACCAGGTAAGACATGATATAATAACAATATAATAGTTTCTATTATATTGAAAGTAGTGACTTACTATTTTTGTTTGTGTATTCAGATTTGGGATAGCTAAAACATCCATAAAGAATGCAAAAAGGCAATGATGGTAGTCCATGGAGTATCAAAGCGCCGATTAAACAGGATTGTGCACCACCTACAAAGAAATGTCACACCTCCTGAACACATATGCGGTCAGCATACTAATAGACCAAACAAAATCTCGCCGGAGACTCTATCTAAAATAAAAGAGCACATTTTATCTTTCCCACGATATAAATCACACTTCTGTAGGAAAGATAATATTGCAAGATATTACTTGTCACCACAATTTATACGAGTAAAATTCATGAACTATATTTAAAAATCACGAGCTAGAACAATATCTATTATTGAGAGAACATAAAAAAATTAACCCCAAGTTAAATACGAAATGTTTAGAAAATACTTTGTAGAAAACTTTAATATGTCTTTTGGTAAGCCCAAATCCGATACGTGTCAGAAATGTCATAAATTGACGAAGAATATAGAAAGTACAATCACTGAAGAAGAAAAAAACAGCCTGTCTATGATAAAAAAATACACATGGCCAAGGGGGAGACATTTTATGAGGATCTAAGAGCGAAAACTCTTAAGTGATTACGTTTGATTTCCAACAGAATTTTCGCTTACCAGTTTTCACTGGAGGTGAAGTTTTTTATAAAATACAGTTATGTCTATGTAACTTTTGCATCCACGTGGGAAGTACAGGCAAAAGTTATTTTTTCGCTTTTGATGAAACACATGGTGCAAAGGGTCAAAATGTTGTTATAAACATTCTTAGGTATATTTTTTGTAAAATAATCAATCCAGAAGCCACAGATATTTATATGTATTCCGATAACTGCGCATCCTAGAACAAAAACTATGTTATGGTTGAGTTTTTTTTTTATAGTCTTGTGTTAACACAAAAATTTTGTTCCATCTACCATCGTTTTCCTGAACTTGGTCGTAGCTACTTACCATGCGATCGCAGTTTTGGAGCGATTGAACGGTTGAAGAGGAAACACGACCAAATTTATTTGCCTGAGGAGTATATCCAAATAATTGGCAATTCCGGAAAAAAAATTGAAGTTATTAAAGTATATCAAAATATGTTTCTAAATTTTAAAGAACATTACTCTTCTTTATTTTTGAAAAGTATTAGCACCAAACAATATAAATTCATAATATCCAAGTACAGAATTTTTAAATACCATCAGAATGATATGCCAACATTTTCATGCAGCGAATCAATTTCTATGACAATATTTCAAAAATGTTTACTGCAAAAAAGGTTCAGCAGGTTCTGTACAATGGTCCTCGGCTACTTAAAGAAAAAAAGTATGAACACGTAATGAGCGTTGCAAAAAATTATGTACCAGCTGTTGATATGTGGTATTACCACAAGATCGCTGATTACCACAAAAAATTTGAAGACGAAAATAAGAACACGTCATGTTCTGAGTATGAATCTGATTAGTAGCTTCCGTATTCATATGTTAAATTTAGTTTAGTTGAAGAAACAATACTTATGAGTGTACTAGAAATTGTATTAGACTCTATTAGAAATAAAAATATTCAAAATAATGGGTCTTTTATTATCAACATTACTTAATATTTCCTCAATACTTTGTAAAAAGTGGACATGTCCAAAATATAATCCATATTTTTGTTGTTACAATATATTATAAACAAATATATAACACGACTATTAAACCTTGGGACAACAAATGAACATAATGGAAGCAGAAAAATTAATTTTTCCAAACATATACGCCGTTAAAACGTTTTTCCTCTGTCCTCAAAACTTTGCATAACTGGACTTGTCCACTTATTGCATTGAGGCCCTCAATTACTTTGCAATTCGAGGCAATTATTATGCCACTCCAGGCTATTATATCTATTTTGCCATTCGGGCACACTTATCAGGTTTTTTCTTGTGTGCACATCATTTTGTGTTAATGTTATGCCGCTGCCATAGGCGGTTGCTATTATAAGGTAATTATTAATTTTACAACTTTTATATTATACACCAAATGTATGTTATACCTATTAACGATATACAATTTATATGTCGTATTCTTATTGTAATGTTCGACATAATTAAATAAAACTACCACGTGCGAATTGACATGTTCTTTATTTCCACGCCACATGTGCACTGGCCGTGCTCATGCCTGCACTCCGCGTTGCCAACTTAATCTTAACATAATATAAGTGATTCCAACTTAAAAGTAATTCTTACAAATATAACATCATTCTCCCTCTAATTTCTTTCTTATTCTCTATAGTTAGGTACATTGGTACGCGGCCTTAAATTACGCACACCTGGCGAAACACTCGCACTTCCCGTGAGGCCTATATTTTCGGCGCTCGCACTCTTTTCCGTGGCACTTGTTTTCTCGCTCACACTCGCGCTGCCAACCGCTGGGCCCCCAGGGTGGTATAAGGAAAAATCCGAACAGTCCAACATTTGATTAATGTGCCGACGCCATTGTTTGTTAATAGTCGGTATGTCCACCAAGTATGTCCTGGGTCCTAAGACCTTGACTACTACCCCCTTGATCCAGGTGGGTTTCCTACCCCGATAATCCCTAACTGCCACACGTTCCTGCAATTCATACGCTCGTTTCCTGTTTCCCGCATAATTTTTGATTTGCTTCTGCTGTTTATTCTCTACTCTGATTTTTAAGTCGATGTCGCCAAGTTTACGGTGGCTGTCCCCGGGTTTTATTAAGTCTAATCTTGTTCGTAAGGACCTCCCAAACATTAATATGGCCGGCGAAACGATGGTGGTGCAATGTGGCGTATTTCTGTAGGCCAATAAGAACCGTTGCAAGAGTAATGGTATGTCCTCCCCTTTTTCCTCCGATAACATTTTTAACAGAGCTTTTTTTACTGTTTTGACTGCGTTTTCCGCAGCCCCGTTGGTTGCTGGGTGGTAAGCTGGAATTCCCTTCCACCTCACACCATTTTTGCTTAAAAACGTTTGAACCCTTTCTGAGACTAGCTATGCACCGTTATCAGAGACCATTAACTGTGGCATCCCGAACCGACAAAAAATTGTTCTTAAAACAGTTATTGTTGTCTCGGCCGTAATGTTGTTTATAACTACAGCTTCCACCCATTTGGTATAGGCGTCCACCATTATTAGTATATATTTGTTAAGCATTGGCCCCAAAAAATCCACGTGTATGCGTTCCCACGGCCCGGTAGGGTACTCCCACGGAATAAGTCCCGCCCTTGCCGGACTTGGTCGTTCACTGAGGCATTGGTTACATGACTTTACTAAGTTTTCAATGTTCACATTCAATTCCGGCCACCACACATATGATCGAGCTAAACTTTTAGTTTTGACAATGCCCATGTGGGCCAAATGTAGTTCCCTTAATATTTGTAAACGCAAGTTTTGTGGAACGATGACCCTGTAGCCAAAAAGTATACAATTCTCATCAATCGATAGTTCATTGCGTTTTAGAAAATAGGGTTTTAATTCCGCCGAGACCCTTTTTGGCCATCCCTTTCCCACAAACTTAAAAACTTGTTTCAAAATTTTAACCTTTTTTTGTTTCCGACGCTATAGCTATACAATCTAATGGCATTTCTTTATTTTCCCTAATGTGATTTAAGTATGTGAATTTTAATTCTTCCGGTAGGAATTCTCTTTCCGGCAGCCGCGAGAAGCAATCTGCGTTGTTATCCTTTGATTTCACGTATCTAATTTCGTATGAGTAGTTGCTTAACAACCAGGCCCATCTTTGCAATCGATTTGCGGATACTATCGGAATTTCCTCTTTTTCCCCAAAAATTTTTACTAATGGTTTGTGGTCTGTTAGTAGTGTTAATTTTTTTCCAAATAGGTACTGGTGAAATTTCTGTACGCCAAATATGATTGCCAACCCCTCTTTTTCAATCTGTGAGTACGCCCTTTGGCTATTGTTTAACGTTCGCGACGCGAAGGCAATGGGTCTTTCTTCACCTGTTCGCATTACATGTGAAATTACCGCCCCTACTCCCACGTCCGAAGCGTCTACTGCTAGCGTTATGGGTAAGTTAGGGTCATAATGGGCCAATGTTTTGGGGTCGCTTAGTTCTTCTTTGATTGCCCTAAAAACTTGATCGCATTCCTCAGTCCACTCAAAGGTGGTGTTCTTTTTTGACAAGTCGTATAATGGCTTTAGGCGTGTTGAACTATTGGCTATGAATTTGTGATAATAATTCACCAGCCCCAGAAATGATCTAAGTTCCGTTAAGGTTTTTGGTTGGGGGGCATTTTGAATTGCGTCTGTCTTTTCCCGCAGAGTGTGTAGCCCATGCCTGTCAATTCGATGTCCTAAATATTTAACCTGATTTTTAAAAAACTCACATTTGTTTATTTTTATTGTTAACCCACAGTCATTTAGAATTTTTAGTACCTGTCTCACCCTCCTAACATGCTCCGCGAAATTTTTTCCTGTAACGATTATGTCGTCAATGAATACTGATACCCCTTCCAGTCCCTCCAATAATGCCTCCATACGCTTCTGGAATTTTGCCGGTGCACACGAGATGCCATACGGTAGCCGTGAAAATTTATACAGCCCCTTATGTGTACTAATAGTCGTTAACAGTTGTGATTCCTCATCTAGTTCGAGTTGTTGATAGGCATTACTTAAGTCTAGTTTCGTGAAATACACCCCACCTTGCAATTTTGCAAATAGTTCCTCTACCCGTGGCAGTGGATACTGGTCCACTTCTAATATTGGGTTTATCGTGACTTTATAGTCCCCGCATATTCTAATTGAGCCATCTGCTTTGAGCATGGGCACTATGGGAGTTCCCCATGGGGAAAAATCTACAGATTCCAATACCCCTAACTCTACTAACCTTTTGATTTCCGTTTCCACTTTTTCCTTAATGGCGAATGGTATTGGCCGTGCCATAAAAAATTTTGGTTCCACACAACCTATCGTTTTCAAATGAACCTTATCCTTATTAAAGGTCCCCAATGCCTCCGTGAACACTCCCGCGTATTCCTTATAAATTTCCCCCATCACCGACTCGTGACTTTCCTGTAACTTATTTATTACTAGATTAAATGCATAAAAAAAATCTCTACCCAATAATGGTGGTCCCTCACCGTTTGTGACTATCAATTCCATATTCCTAAACATCTTCCTGTATTTACAACAAATCTTAATGTACCCAAGAGGGAAGATTTTATTCCCATCGTAATTTAGTAATACCTTGGTAGTGTTTCTTAATTCAAACCCTGTAAAAAACCTTTCTTTGAATCCTTTTGATATGACCGAACAACTGGCCCCGGTGTCTAATTCAAAATTTAATTTCTTCCCGTTAACTTCGATTTGTACTGCTATCGGATCTTTTCTCTGATCTTTTAAATTAAATACTACTTCTTCCTGCGGAGGTTCGTTATCTTTGTCCTCTAAATAATTGTTTATCATATCCCTATCCACTCGGTTCCTATTTCTACATGCTCGTTCTAAATGTCCGAATTTCTTGCAGTAATTACATTTAAAATTCCGATATTTGCATCCCCCGGCTAAATGCCCTGTGTACCCGCATACCCAGCATTGTCCTGGCGATGGCGGCTGTCTTCTGTGTGCCGCTCCGCTCTGCGTCCAGCCTTGTCCTGGCGATGACGACTGCCTTCCGTGTGCCGCTCCGCTCTGCGTCCCTCCGCGTCTCATTCCGCTGGACCATGGCCCGCTCGCCGAGGAGTCGCCGTCCGGACGCTGCGATGATCCTGGCCACGAACCTTTCCTTTGCTCCAGCCGGAACATCTCCGATGGCTCCCTCTTGATGGTCACTTCTTCACCCCTGTAGTGGTTTTTACTGGCCTCTTTTCTAACTGCTATCTCAATTGCCTGCTCCAATGTTAATGCTTTTGGGTCTTCCTCAAACCATCTGTCCCTGACGGCTCCTGGTTGCATTCCCATGATGAATTTGTCTCTTAACATCGTGTGTAGCGTGGCTTTTTCGAATTCACACTGTGCCGCCAGGCTTCGCACACGCGCTGCCCATTCACTTATTTCTTCCTCGAGCACTTTTTCAGCCTTATAGAATTTGTATCTCTTTGGAAATACCGCCTTTGTCGGTGTGAAATGGTGAGTGAAGGTTTGTGCTAATTTCTCGAATGTTATTGTTGCCGGGTCATCTGGGACACATAAACTCGACAGGAGCTGGTATGCCTCTTCACTTAGGTTGCTCAGTAGTACTGCCCTTTTTATCTCTGGCTTCTCGGTGAGTCCGTTTGCGATAAAATATTGTCCTAGTTTGGCCTTGTATATGGACCAATCCGTTTGTAAACCAAACTCTCCAATTTTACTGTACGACATTTCTTCTGCACTTTTAATTCACTGTTGTTCTCACTTCCCGGTCCGCTCTAGGTTCTACTAATCCTCGTCGCCAATGTAATGTTCGACATAATTAAATTAATCTACCACGTGCGAATTGACATGTTCTTTATTTCCACGCCACATGTGCACTGGCCGTGCTCATGCCTGCACTCCGCGTTGCCAACTTAATCTTAACATAATATAAGTGATTCCAACTTAAAAGTAATTCTTACAAATATAACACTTATTATTGGGAAATGATCAACTTTGGACGACACGTTTTCATTGTAGAATTGTTCGTATTCATTTACAAAATTGGAAATGTTTAATATATATATATATATATATATATATATATATATATATATATATATATATATAAGAAGGGCGTCCCTCCTTCTCCTAATTATGTTCGCAAGTACAAAGCTTGTACCGTTCAAGTAACCGAACTTGCAAATCACAGACAAACAACACCGCCCCTAAAATCATTAAACTTTTATCTTGTCCAAAGCTTTTCTTTTCACCCCTTGTTGCCGGGGGCATCAATTCATTCGTAATTTTGGAAATACTTTTATTTTTTTGATTTATGGGTGTAATATTAAGCCAAAGACGAAGTTTTTTTTAAATATTGGTAATGTTTGAAAAAAAAAATTGGGTGAAAATATTGGACTTAGAAGTACTAATAGGCTGTGACAACGTGTCAAAGTGATCTTGCGAGGTGCGCTAAGATATTAATAGTCAATGTTGAAAAACCGTCTATGTGGACTAATATTATTCAATTAAGTATTTCAATTAATATAAACAATTTACCAAAATTAAACATTTATTTCATGGAAACTAAGAATACATTTTTTTTTCATTACAACATAAATAGACTTTGCATCCAACCTCGGTTGGATAATCTGAGATCTGGAGATATCGAATACGATCCACAGAGTTTTTTCTATTGGTGTCCGATGTTGAAGGAAGACCAGATGAACGTCGATTTATTTTTCAACTTTCTTGCATTATATGTCATTAATCCGTTAGCAACGGCACGGCGAAACTCAAGAAGTGTGGTTTTTCCGGTTAGTTGCCAGTATATTATGTAGGAATTAATAAAGGCAATATCCAATATTCCCCAGAAGAGACGATGCCACCGTTTTTTCGATCTTATATTGCGAGAATAAGTGTTTCGTAGTTGATCCGCATGATCTACACCGCCCATGTAGTTGTTATATCCTTCAAACTTCAAACTTCAAACTTCTTTTATTGGACATGAATTACATCTGACGTCAAGACAATATAAATTAGGAAAACACTACATTTTGTGTAGAAAAATTTCCTGTACTGCATAGAAAGCAGGCTCTTTTAAGTGTTCGCTAAGTTGCTTTTTGAAACTCTGCATGTTCTGGTGCTGCCATTGTATTGGAAGATGATTCAGAATTTTTATCCCTACCGATCATGGATCTGTAAGGTGAAGTCTATTTGCTAGGACGACTAGATGATGTTGCCACCTCGTTTCATATTTATGCACAGTACTCCTAGATGGAAGATTGTGCCTAGTTTTCGACGTTCGTACGGCATGCTGAAGAATATAGACTGATGCCATCGTCAGTATACCTTCTTGCTTAAATAGTTGTCGACAAGACGTCATTTGTGGTACTCCCATTATCGCACGTATACCTTTTTTTTTGCAAAATAAATACTTGGGATGCATGAGCTGAAAGCCCCCAAGCTTTAAGGCCATAAGACATCCGACTGTAGAAGATAGCATAGTAGGTGGTTATAGCTGCCTGGATGTTTACGATTTCCATTATTCTTCTGATTGCGTAGATACTTGATGCCAATTTCATACACAAATTTTCAACGTGTGCTTTCCAAGTCAATCGACTGTCTAAATGTATTCCAAGGAATTTTGGCGAATCCTTGGATACTTGATGCAGCCTACCGGAGGTAAAAAAGGAGTACATTTGTTTTGGCTGTATTAAGGCAAAGCTCATTCGCATCGAACCATTCAGATGCATTGCCACTGGCTGTACTTAGCTTTTGTTGTGCTACTTCAGTATTTTTGTCTGATACCAGTAAAGTTGTGTCGTCTGCGAACATAAAAGTATGGCATTTAAGAGTGGTCGGCAGGTCGGTAATGTATATGATAAATAGTATCGGCCCCTGTATAGATCCTTGTGGGACTCCTCGTCGTATGTATTTTGGTTTGCTTTATACTCCTTTAAAATGAACAATTTGTGCTCTATCTTCTAGGTAAGACGTCATATGCCGCAACGAAATACCTTTGAATCCATAGTGGCCTAGTTTTTCCAGAAGAATTTTATGTGACATGCAGTCAAATGCTTTACTCAAGTCACAAAATTGAGCAAAACATAACTTATGGTCTTCACTTGCCTGGTAGATGTTGTCTAGAAGATTCATTATTGCATCCGTTGTATTTAAGTTTGTCTGAAATCCGAATTGACTCTCTGTTATGTATTTGTTTTCTCTGAAGAACCTTGTTATTTGTTTGAGAATTATCAATTCGAGAATTTTTGAAAAGGTTGGTAGTATTGATATGGGTCTGTAGTTGCTTCTTTCGGATCGACCGTCTTGTTTTAATATTGGTACTACTCTTGCTATTTTTAGTCTTTGGGGGGTAGATTCCAGTACTCAAGGATGAGTTCGTAATATCTGCTAGAGGTTCTGATATTGCATGTGCGACATACTTTATTAATTTAGAATCAATTGAGTAGATGTCCTTCGATGTTTTAGTTTTAATGCTACCAATTGCACTTTCAATTTAAGCAGGTGTGGTTGGGTTGAAAAACATGGTAGTGCCTTTTGTTTTTACCTTTAGTTTTGTCAGTTCCGTTAGTTTGTTTTGTATTGTTTGTACCAGATTATTGCCGATACTACAGAAGAAATCATTGAAGTCCCTGCAATTTAGAGATCCATCGATGGTACATCTTTTCGTGCCTCTGCCAGTTTCACGGTTAATAGTGGTCCATAGTTCCATTGATTTGTTTGATGATGCATTAATTTTATGAATTATGTTGTTTTGTTTCTCTATTTTAACATGATTTAAGTATGATTCCTTATATTTTAGATAGATATTGTATATGTCTTCATCTTCCGTGATTTTATATGCATCGAAGATAAGTTCTAATGTTTTTTTCATATGCCTTATTTCATTAGATATGTTTGTCCATATTCTTGATTCATTTCTTGTATACTCTAGAGGAAAGGCCTCTTCAAAATATAGGTAAAATGTTTTGAGAAACTTATTAAATTTAATATTGGCATCATCTTCTGCGTATACTGATTTCCACTCATCTTGTTTCAGTGAGCGGACAATTTTTTCCTTATTTTGCGTTGTATATTTTCGGGTTCTATTTCTAGTTGTTTTGTTGATTGCAACTTTGTTGTAAATATATAATATTTGAGCAATGTGGTCAGATATCGCAGTGTACATTGTTCGTCCTTCCGAACATATGATATTCGTGAAGATATTATCTATGCATGTGTTTTTGGTTTTATTTATTTTAGTTGCTTCGAATATTTTTCTATCCAAGGAATATGATTTTAAAGTACTTAATATGTCTGCTGACTGTTTAGTATCCTCGCTAAGGTCTACATTGAAATCTCCAGCAACCACAATATTTATTTGTAAATCAAAATTCGAGAGAATGTAATCCAGGGCTTCACTATGTATTATTAGATATGCTTCTAAGTTTGCACTTGGCGATCTGCTATCAGAAGAGAAAATGTAAGAATTAAATGGTGATACATACATGTGAAAATTCTAGCAGCCATGACAGTGAGTAATTGGAACTTAATTTTACTGTCAGTTTTTAAGTTTCAACAATGAATTTATGTTGAAAATGTCTTATCATTACACAATTAGCGAAAAAAATCATTTGATTGTGTAATGATAAGCTATTATAAACACACATCGATTAATGAATCAAATTGACAGTAAAATTACATGTTTGCAGTAGTTAAATGTCATGGTTACGGCCATTGTTACATGTATTTATGACCATTTAATTTACACATTGTCTCCTCTTCGGTAGCACATCGATAGTAGATGTAATTGTAATAAAGTAGTTTTTTTGTTTCTAAATATTTGATTACTCTTGCGTTTTTTTTGTAAACTAATCGGGGACGCAAAAAAATGCGTAAATGATCGCACTGTGTTATATTTTTTATTCGGTAATTCAGTCAGTACATTGATTAATCTGCTTTAATTACCACATGTTAATCTATATGTTCATATTAATATGCAAAACAGTGTAATACAATTACAAACCAACTACGTTCCTTTAAATAATTCATTGTAAAGGTAGTGTTACAGAAAGTATATTTCAATATTTCAACCTTTAATAGGATGAGCAATTTTGAACTGCACGCTCGGCGGAGTGGAGGTGTCGGCTTCCTAGTTTGGCCAACTAATCTAGTTAAAGATTTAAACTTTTTTGGAACAAGATAATCTCGGTTAGGTCGTTTCATGTTTCTCAATATCGCCGGGCGTTAATCCCGGTGCAGATCGGTGCGGCTGTTCAGCGAAGGAAGTAAAGAGACGAGCAACGAAGACTAGTAGAAGAAAAAAGGCAGATCGACAAGTTTTGTTATTCAGAATTTGTCCGAGGGACGTGCAGGTTATAAACTGGCGGTTCTTCGCCGGCAACCTTTAAATCTGCGCAGGGGAAAAAGGAGTGCGCAAAATATACAACAAACGTTGATTTAATTTCACTTAATTGTGTTACGTTCTCCCGAGAAGTTCGAGATAGGTACTTTGTAAATAGCTAGCCGCGCATTTTAATGCCGCTTTATCGTGGAATTATTTGTTATTGTCATTAAAACAACTTTTCCCCTTTCAACCCACCACCTTTGCCCTCGGGAAGTTAGCGAGCCTTATTATATTCTTATATAACGTTGATACAGTCAACGTTTTAGCACTTCAATTTCAGAGATATTTCTTTTACGCAAATGAAAATCATACTTCCATGATTTGCATGCAATTCCTTACAAACGAATATTATTTTATTTTAATTAACCACATCGCAGAAGTTAGTAGAGGGTAAATTTTATACCGTATGTTCATAAAAAAAGTCCATCAGGGGCGGCTGTGGAAACTTAAACGTATGTGAGTTGATTCACATTCATAAAATTCAAATCGAATGTTATTGAGCTATTTGTCAACGTCAAAAATATGGCACAACTGTCGATTTATTTCGGAAAACTGGCACAGTATATCGAAAAAAGTGAAACGGCTGGCCCACAGCGGGTACGCAGGAAGTAATTGATGATGTGCAAGAACGCTTGTTAAACGAACAAAATTGTTGAGCCGACTTAGACAAGAGGTGAGTTTATCACTTGGCACTTGTCAAAAAATGTAAAATCTGAAACAAGTCACGGACATTCGTTTGAATTTTCACAGCCGCCCCAGATAAGCAGTTTTTATGAACATACGGTACTAAAAACTTCCAAAACGCTCATCCTATCCTCGCATAGTACCCGGAGTTTTGCCGACAAATGTACTTTTAAAATATTGTAGATTCCACTTACGATACGATTTTAGGGCACAAAGAAAGAATCGCTGAAAACTTATATGCATAAACAACCGGAATGTTGGCTGGTATCAAATTCGGGGACTATGCAAATTTATAAATTTTACATTTTTACATTTTTATATCTTTACTATTCAGCGGAGATAGGTTTAAAAATAAAATGGTAAAATAATTAAAAATTATTAAAAAGTACGGCGCAGTGAGTCATGTCTCGAACTATTAAATACTTATTGCATCCGCACCCGAGAAACATTAACATTGTTTAATTTTCACCATATTATGCTCGGTCTATAAAATATTTTTTCCACTCCCTCCATGGTAAGTACACTGTTATAACATTGATTTAGTGGAAGTAAGTCCCACTTACCGATAAAGCTTTGGTTACTAGGAGCAACGGGAAGTAAGTAATCACTTACTTCCCTCAGGGAAGTAAGTAACATAATTTCAATAGCGTTCTTTCTCTGGCACCAGTCTTGGAAACACTTTTGATAACACCCCTTCGACTTCTCCGGCAGTAGGAAGGAACAGGCAGCTCCTTCAATTGCCATTTCTTGTTTATTTTCATTGGAATTCATTTTACAACTGATCGAATGCAATTTCTGACATTCAAACTTTGTTTGAAAAACAGTCTTAGCAACCAAAGCCGTACTGACATTTTGTTCATGTTGCGAAAATAAATTAATCAAACACAAACAATTAAACCAACTTCAGGAGTGGAAAAACAGTTATAAGCAATTCGAGAGGTAAGTTTTGACCAGTCTCGGTCTTTATTGCTAGCTCTCGCTGTCGCTCGGGCGCAAACTCGACCTCGACTGGTAACAGACACTTACCTCTCTTAATGCTTAAATAACTATATCCTGATAAGACCTATGAAATGAGTAATTATTGTTTTAAATCAAACATTAAATAAGTATCAACGAGCTAAAGCAAATATTCTGCCAGGTGTTTGCCAGTATGCCGCTTAGTGCCCATAGGTTGTCCATCGTTCATTTTATAATACTTGTTATTCAAAAAACTAAAATTAAAGAAAATCAACATATATTTCAACAATATTTCAAAAACTAAACAATATAAATATTAATACAATAATATCAAAAACACAAACAGAAAACGACAGAAATACGACATATTATAAATCATTCACATTTCAAGGAAACATAAGCCACAAACTTAACCTAACACTTAAACATAACATTAAAACGCCTTTTTTAATCAATCAAGACACAATTAAAACACAACTATTTAGCGCTAAAGGTAAAAAAAAAACTTTTTAGATAAAAATGGAATATACGCAATAACCTGTAACTATTGTGGTGCAAAATACATTGGAGAAACCAGCAGACCTTTAAAATTAAGAATTATGGAACATTTAAGAGACATAAACATTTTATATTTTGGATGACACCTACATTTTTACAATCATACTTTCGACATAAACAAAAAATAATAAACTCTTACAGATTACAGATAAAGGCTTAAAACCAATTTTATTACAAGCTTTTGAAATTGAAAAAAAAATCAATACAGGACACAGAACATACAGTGCCATAATGACTGAACTTAATTAATATTTAAACCTCTTTATAAATTTTTAAATGGTCCATTTAACACGTAAAAGAACAAAAACAATTAGATAAAACTTCAAATAAGATATATATCGTATTTCAAGATGTATAAACATTGAATACGTGAGTAAATAATTCTAGATATATACATATAAAATAACTGAAACACTTATTTAAGAATTGATTTTGCTTTCTATGACCAAAATTAATTCCCCAAAAATAAATTTCAAATATTTTAATTCTTCCCCACACTAACAAATTACATAAACACTAAATCATTTATACACACTATAACATTGAACACATAATAAATACTATTATAATTTATATTTAATCATTTTGTAACAAACTTGACTCAAATTTTATATTTAACCCAATTAATGAATTGTATTCTTCGTAGATTCCTCTGATGATGTTTATATACATAAACGAAACAAGTCAGGCGAAATTAAATAAATAAATCATAAAATAAAATTAAAATAATTTTGTTACCAGTAATTGCTAAATAATAATATAACAACCTTAAATATATAACTGGTAATATGGATGAAACCTTATATTTAAAAGAAATATTGTTATTTCAGTATTTTTTATAACCATTTTTTTTTTCTGGAATTTTGTTGGGTTCGATTTGGTTTTGACATTTGGCAACCATTTGACAACAAAACCTAACCTAACTCTTATTTTCCGAGGTAACTTATTGTTTTGGTCAATAAATATAGCTTAAATGAAATAATCGGTTAGATTGTATTATTAAGCACATAATTACGTACAACTTTTTCCTTTTCACATTTTTTCTAGAGTCACTGACATGTACACTGTATGATTAAGCATATAATTTCCTATAACTTTTTCCTTTACACATTTTTCAAGTCAATAATAACAGAGCAATATGCTCCAAACAAAATAACTAAAAATATATTTTTTCGATATATCTAGTTAGCCATGCAATTTTTACAAAAAACAAAAAGCTCATGAAATTGAAGTCGTAAAACTGCAATTCTTTCCCCATTTAATCCTCCCTCTATCTCCGCTAGTTTCCGAGATCTCCATGCCAAACATAAAAAAAAACAAATATTATATTTAAAAAAAACGAACTAAGTATAATGTTCTAAAATTTATCATATTTGCCTGTCCAATACAAACTAGTGAAAGGACAACATTTAATACTTTGTGCATTATTACACGTGTTGTACCTATAACTATTCATAACCAATTCGCTTTTCTAAATTTTTAAATAGAGCCTCAGATTTGTTTTGTTGATCCTTGTTTTTAATATTTTTAAGAGAAAAATCTAAATTACTTTGCAACCCTGTACTAAAATTTAAAATTAAAAAATATTCTGATTTAACAAAATTGTGCTGGAATAAAATATCCCAAATTATACGATGTGTTTCCTTAAAAAAATGGGTATTATATTGATTTTATAGTATATCGACCACTGTATATTGTAAACTAATTTTAATATTTGCACTCTCAGTATATCGTATATTCAAAAGAAGAGATTTTCCTCCTCATAGAGAAGAGATCGGTGATATCCTCTGAGCCCGCAATGTTAACTCACCCTGTAAAGTACAGTAAAATTATACCTGATGGAGTGATGGCAAAACGGGAGGCCCGTCAATTTTTGCGAGGTTGATTAGAAGGTCACAGTAGGTATCCAAATTCATATGAGTCCAACAAAATTTCATTGTGGAACAGCCGCGGCCACCTTGGAAAAACCGTTACCCTCGATATCTCGCCTCCTATTGGTCCAATTTTATTATTTTCTGTTTTCCACTTGTAGGTTATAATATTCCCTACAACTTTTCTTTAAAACATTTTTCAATAGCTGTCAAGAAAACAAAATTAGAAAAAATAATTCTCAAATTGAATGATTTCATTCAATAACTCAATGAATTCAAGAAAGACTTTGCGAGACTCAGTCATCCGACATGGTTGGTTGTTCAATATTTAAATTTCGGGCCTCACGCACTGCAATTTTGATTTGTTATTTTTGCTGCTAGTTCCCGTCCATTTGAGCATCCTGACGCGTGTTTTCAAACAAAAAAAGTGAGCCAGTTCAACATGCCACATGTTTTGGTGTGTACATAAAACCTATATTAATAAGAAACCTTTACAAACATAGCATAGGTCGGTTACCATCGTTGATTTGGTTTCGTAACTTTTATCCTGCTTTAATGGAGTCTCTTGAAGATGTACATTCCTCAATATATTTAATACATTTACGATTAGTGGTGGTTCTATAACCTAACTTATGTGAATTTTACAACAAACGAAGAAAAGTAAGGTATTTCAGAGCTGACTCTTGTAACCTGTCTGCGTACATGGTTTTTGTCGTATGTCTTCCACGGATACTTAGGATTTCCTTATAATTTTGCGGATTGTAACTTCAGATTTTCTTATGTATGTTTGTGATAATATCAATGATATTAGTATGATGGTTAATGATATCAATATGATGGTTAATGATATCAATATGATGGTTAATGATTTCAATATGATGGTTAATGATATCAATATGATTGATATCAATATCAATGCGAAAGTGTTCATTATGGAAGTCTTCATAGCTGCATATCTTCGGCTTACTTTCGAAACCTCCTAAGTCTGTATTTTGAAACTTTTTAAACCATTCATGTTCCTGAAAACACAACCTTGCAGAATACAGACACATAACCTTGCAAAACCTCCTAAATCCAGCACGATTGTATTCACCTCTAGCGGTATTTACTGAAACCTTCTATGTCGCTGCAATCGCTTTTCGCAATCAAAACTTCCTATGTCTGGAATAACCTCACTAAAGTCTGTTGGGTTTCTTTTTTTCTTTCGATTTGTTTGAAAAATATTTGACGAAAATACACAAATTTATTACAAATAAGGGTATTGTCATGTTATGTATCAAGAGTTTACACCAACCATTAAATTGTGTTATTATTTTATGGCGAATTATATTCAATGGACTTAAAAGGTTTTGATATAAAAGTATTGGTTATTTTTTATAACCATATAATATTTAAGAGTTTTTAATAAACGCATTTCGGAAATTGGAAATAGGGAACTGAAAAAAAACAAACTGTTGGACAGAAGAAGTCAAAAAGGAGATAAAATACAAAAAAGAGAAACGGAAAAGATACCTACAAGCAAAACAAAAAGAATATTATGAAAAATGCTAAGAAAAGAGAAACAACACGAATTCAATAGTAAAAGAAGCAAAACAAAAGTCGTGAACGAAATTTGGCGAAACATTTAATAATACTTTTGGGCACAACCAAAAACTATTCTACGGAAGACCAAAGCAACTAAAACAAAAACAAAGAACACAACATGATGTACATAAAAAATAAAAATGGAACAAATATTACAAACAAGATAATAGAAATATGGAGACAATATTTCAAAGAATTAACCGAACATAACTAAAAAAGGTATCACGTAACACAAGAATACAAGAATGGGGGGAAAAGTCGCAAGAAAGCCAAGAGAAAAAAAAATTAACACAAGCAATAAAAAAACAAAAAACGGGAAAGCTCCAGGAACAGACGATATAACCCCGGTAATGATGAAACACATGGGAGAAGAGGGAATAACACAAATAACGAAACTAATAAATTACATAATAAGCAGCGGGGAAACACCTTGAGAATGGAATAAAGGATTAATTCTAGCAATACATAAGGGGATAAAAGAATATGCGAAAATTACAGAGGAATCACACTGAAATGTATACCAAGTAAGATAATGTCCATCGTACTAGAAAAGAGGACGCGAGACAAACTAGAAACAACAATAGAGGACAGCCAGTGCAGATTCAGAAGAGGGAAAAGTACGCAAGACCAAATCTTCATACTCAGACAACTAAGCGATAAACTAATTAAGAAGAACCGAAAAATGCACATTTGCTTCTCAGATTTCGAAAAGGCATTCGACAGGATAAGGAGAGAGGACATATGAGACGAACTAAGGGAAAGGGGAATAGAGGAGGAAATAATAAATGTAATAAAATATATGTACAGAGAAAACAGAAATGTTGTGAGAACAAACAATGTAGAATCAAAAGAAATCGAAACGAAGAAAGGAGTAAAACAAGGATGTATGCTAAGCGCTTTCCTTTTCACAATTGTATTGGATAAGGCGATGAAGAAAGCAAAGCAAAAAATGAAAATGCTAAAAAGTGGATACTGGAAAATGGAGATAACAAAAATAGCAGAAATACTATTCGCGGATGACATATCAATAATTGCAGAAACAGAGGAAGAACTGCAATTCAGCATGAAAATAATTGAGAAATAGATTAAGAAAATGAATGTGAAAATAAACTACGAAGAGACAAAAACCATGATAATTGCCAAAGAGAAAAAGAAACACGAAATAAAAATACAAGGGAAAAAATCGAACAAGTAGAACAATATAGATATTTAGGAACAATCATACAGAGCAATGGTAAATTAGATAATGAAATAGAAGATAAAATAGGAAATACAGCAAAACTATATAACATGTTAAAAAACACCTATTTTAGCAAGAAGGAGATATCAAGCCACACAAAAACAGAAATAGTCAAAAAAGTATTTAGACCAACGCAAACTTACAGCAGCGAAACATGGACGATGACAGGAAAACCATTAAAAAGAATAAATGCCGTGGAGATGAGATTCCTATGAAAAGTACAAAACAAGAAAACAAGATAAGACGGGATTAGGAATGAGACGCACAGGAAAAACCTGAAAATAAAATCAATACAGGAAAAAATATCAGAGAGTCAAATGAGGTGGTACGGACACATGAGACGAATGAGAGAAGAAAGAAACACTAAGAAAGTATACGAGACAACAGCAACAGGAAAACAATAAAAAGGAAGACCGAGAAAAGAGTGGAACAGCGAAATAAAAGAAGAGGCAACAAGAAAGGGGAACACATGGAAAGAAATAAACGAATTAACAAAAGATTGGAAGAAGTGGAGAGAATATTATAAAAATTAATATTGTATGCTTACACCCAAAGGTAGAAAGGCAAAGGAATAAATAAATAAATAAATAAAATAATAAACCCATTCAATTACTACAAATTCATGAAGATATTACAATATCTACATATTATTACGATGTTAAAGGTTAACATTACCTCTAGAGGACAATATAATGTTTCCTTGGCTACAAAAGAGAATTCGGAAAACCATTTAGAAGTTATGACTGAATTAGAAAAGAAATGGAAATGGCCGCTCATGTACTTTCACATGATAGTGTAGGGAGCAGCTTGATTGATGGTAATACCAACATATCAACACACATCATGTCTACTGACCTTGTTGATAACATTTCACAAGAACTAGTGTGGGGTAATATGTCAAATCGAAATGAGACTGGATATTATTTAATTTAAAAACCTGCTGAGCATATCACTCGTAGAAAAGTGCGAAAAAGATGAAAATAAAGGTGATAAACTCTATGAACCAAGTAACTATGGCCTGCATGTATAGTCCGTACTTGAGCATGAGTTCGACTCAAGTCTTATATTTGCGTATATTTGGTTGCGTTTGGTTGCGTTCATAGAGAATACGCAACCAAATATACGACTTGCGTTGAACTCAAGCTCAGGTACGGACTATAGATACGAGCCTACGAGTCACGTGATCCAGAAAAATTTGACAATGAAGATGATGTGAACGAAGAAACAAATGCAGATATGAAGGAAGAAGAAGAAAATCTAGATGAATCGGAAACTTAAGATGACAAAAAAAGTTATAAGAATAGAAGGAAACGCAAGCCGGACATCAACTCGTGGACTAGGAAACAAAATCAGTTTAATAGAGAAAAAGGTTATGATTTTAAAGGGCTAACTAAACATGAAAGCGGAAAATGGATCGCAAACAAAGACAGAGCAGCCCGTAAAATGCAAGCTAAATGTAATTGTAAACAGATTGCGTGAGATACAAAAAATAAATGTAGAATGTTTACTGAGGAAAACCAACAGAATATTTTCAATATTTTTTGGCGTCAGATGAATTGACCACAGAGAATAGTTTATGTTGCAAGCCTTGTAGACATTGTCCCTCCCAAAGATAGGAAAAATCAGGTAAATGAAGTATCACATAGATCACATACTTTCTACCACTTGAAGAAGATGGAATCCATATTAGAGTATATAAGGAGATGTTTATTAATACCCTGTACATTGGTAGTTGGAGTTTACAGAAATGGTTAACTTCTACTAAACAACCGGAATCTTCTGTTGATAATAAAGAAAGTAAGAGAATAAACGTTATATTGGAGCAAGAGAAAAGTTGTCCTGTAGATTTTTTTAAACAACTGCCAAATTTGCAATCACACTATTGTAGGGCTCCAACCTATATTTGGAGCTGATCTGGACGTCCAAGCAGTCCTTATTTCAGGAATATTTGCAAAGTGGTCGTACAAAGAATATTGCACCATTGTCAATTAAAACTTTTCATTATGCGTTTCAAGACAACAATTTGAGTCTTTTCAGTCCTAAAAAAGATCATTGTGATCTTTGTGTTAGCTTCAAAGCTATAGCTATATGGAGCTATAGGTAATATAGAGCAACTACACAAAACAACTATGCCGATTAAAAAAAGTAAATTTGATCATCTACAGCAATTGAAGGATCTAGAAGTAAAAGGGTTTAAGTGCAATTTTAGTAGTTCAGCGATAAATTGCTTTAAAGGTAACTTGTATTTCAAAATTCCAAGAATAAGTTAAGAAAACCGTGTTCATATTTTAGATTTAGGTTTAGAGTAAGATATTAACACCGTTGATTAAACTCATTCCTGGAATTTTGAAATTCAAGTTAACCCTAAAGCCATTTATCTCAGAACTACCAAAAATGCACTTAAACCCTTTTATTTCTAGACCTCTCAAATGAAACACGTGATTCCTGCCGAATTTCATTTATTTTACGATATTTGGCCAAACGTCGACAATTAGTTTTATTTAACAAACACTCCTACGTCTTGGGTTGTTCCATTTTGTTTTATTCAATAGCTCCTAAGTCTTACCATACATAAGGAAAATTAAGATTTTTTACAATTTTTTTCATTGCATTAATTAAGATTTATTTCTATATGCTTTGTTTGCATGGCTAGGCACATGGCACATGGCACATGGCACTAGGCACATGGCTAGGCACAATGCTAGGCGGAAAGACCCCATATGGGGTCGATAGCCCAATAAAGATCGATTATATATATAAAATTTTATTTCATTTATATTGAATCGATAAAAATGTGTTTTGTGTTCCTGTAAAATTGTGTCAAGACGACTCAGGTAGTTTTGATAGTAAGCCGACGATTTAAGCCCTTTTATGGAATTTTCAACTGTAAGTAAACGATTTCTAATACTGCATTTGTAATAAACTCAAATAACCTCCCAATTTCTCAGTTTTCATTAAACAATAAAGCTTCTGCATTGTTTTCAAGTACCCTCCTCCTTTTTATCGAGACTGTGTTCATTAGTAAATCCTCTTACTTCCTCTAGAACAACCAGCATTTCTTATGGAATGAACTGTGTACGTCCGAGATAACGAGGATCCGATGGGGTCAAGGGGTAATCCGCCTTCGACGGTTGCATGCTTAATCCGGACATCTAACAAATGTCTCGGATGTCACGGCTAATGGCAGACATTTCGGAATTACTTCCCATCCGCAGGTCCATAAATTCAATGGACTTAAAAATCGCCGTCTTTAAAGCGCCAGACTGTATGAATATGGGTCAATTCCTCAACAGTCAAAATACAGATTGCTACTTATAATTAGATTAAGGAAATGCATGAAGATAAATTAAATGTTTTTAATTTTATTCCTACGTAATTTTAATAACAATGATAATAATAAAACCTACGTTGGAGGGAAGTTACTGTTGCAGTTGTTTCTCAAATGTACAAGGATCGAACAAAATAATAATAACGATGATAGTATCACAATTCACTCAGACAGATCAGAAAACTTTATTAATGAAATTCCTATATCAGAAAATCCTATAAATTATGGATTAAATCAAATAATATTTTAAACCATTCTATATTCTCCAAATAAACCAAAAATTTTTAGAATTGGTGAAAAACAACGGATATACGTTCAAATAAGTAAAAATCAATTTAATGACGATGTGATAAATTTTATAAAAGAATATTTAAGTCCAAAATCGAGAGTAACCAGAAAACCAAAAAGACTGTATGACTATGTAACGTAATAAGGGAGATGTAATAGATGTATGTAATATAGATGTAATGATGTAATGTATGTAATGTATGTGCCTTAGAGGTAAAGAAGGTTGTCTAACCTACCGCAACGACCACGCATAGAAGTTTAAGGTTGCGATTTTGTGAACAAAGAATGACCTATAGTAAAGGACAGACGAATATTGTCGAGGAAGTGGCGCTCTCTGGCGATAACTAGTATATACATACATGTAACTTTCGGGCGTACATAGGCGCGTTATACATCCATTCTATCACCAAGGTCATGAAAAAAAAACAGCCAGCCACCAGTGGCTGACTCACTCGTACCGCTCGTACTCTGTAAACATTTGTCGGTGTCGGCCAAACTGGACTTTGGACTGGAAATTGAACGAAATGCGGAATCAGGCACATGCATATTTTCTTCAAAACTACAATATATATTTACTTTTAGAATATGTTACACCTACATAGAAACTCTTTTGTTCAGAATGTTTAATTTTATAAGATTAAAGTATGAACATTAAATTTCTACTTCTGGTTTACGAAATAATTGGAATTTTTATTTATTATGTATCAGTTTTTATACGAATTAACATTTATGTATTCTGGTTAATAAATAAAAGGTAGTCTGAGAATTACTTCTAATTTTCGAAATATTGCACAAAATTTGCGTGAAAAGTAATTTAACAATTCCAATTTACTTTGTCCTACCACTATATTATTATATTATTGTAGTATATTATTTGATTATAAATATCAAATTTCAAGGTGTCTTACATACGCAATAACGACTCTACTACTCTATTATGAGAAGAAAAAAGAAAACATTTGTTTTCACCATGGCCCCCACATTCTAGTCGGGACCCCAGGCCGGGATCTGTGACGAGCCCCCTTTCCTTTAGTGCTAATGGTAGCTTGAACCCCCTAGACATAGAAGTATCAAATATTATCATAAAGTATATTTTCTAGCCTTATCGTACTCGTAACCCGGAATCGATTTTTTAAATATTTTTTGGAGATTTACAAAAATTTAAAAACAGTACTACCAACCGAGCAAAATCTAATTCAAAATTGAAATTTTCAATTTTCAAAATCGATTTTTGCCGAAAGTTCACAACTTTTACAACAAATTAACCCAAGGGGTATTTCGACCATATGAGTTTCAACCCCCTACCTCCACGCACAACTAAATTTTATTGCCAATAAGACCAACTATTGGTCTTTCGTTTGCGGCAAACCGGAAGTTCGTGGGGGGGTGGGGGGCGCCCTCCACAGCCGTAGCAAATATTCCCGTTCAAACCGGTCTGCAGGGGGGAAAATTGCGAATCTAATTGGGTTTGGTACAAGCAAAATTACGTCCCCCTGCTTCGAAATTTACCCCCATGCAAATGGCGTTGAAAAATTGGCCGAAATTGATGAATTTTTCGGGATTTTTTTTCTCAACAACGGGGGGACGTAAAATTACGCCGCGAACGCCAAGAGACTCGCCGCATGGTCCAGGGCTTTCTGGACTATGCACCCCCCCCCCCCCAGCACCCCCTTGCGACCACCTACGGAGGAATATTATAAAGGCGAAGAACACCCCATCACCGCATCAAGGAAGGATGATTCATTTTAGAAAATTATCCTGCAGCTAAGAAAATGCTTTTGACTCAACGTAAAAAAGAGCAAAGAGTAAGATTCGTGTTGGAATATTATCTGGAACTATTAGATTTCTGGCATGGCGTTAATTTCAAACACAAGAAGAGTTTTGAATTATAATATAAAGGTCATATTATAGATTATAGATACCCAAACTCTCGTATTGTTGAACATTATACTCAAAAAATAGCTGGAGTTTTAATGCATCTAATAGGTAGAAATAATGCAGAGGTCTCCCGTGGTATATTGAAGAATATCATGCTACCATCAGTGACTGCGGTCTTTCCCAAAAATGATTTTATATATCTGCAAGACAATTGTCCTATTCATACAGCTACATAGAATGATTTCAATTGGATGCAGTATCAAGATATGCGAGTTCTGCCTTGGCCTTCACACAGTCCGGATTTGAACCACATCGAAAATGTGTGGGGTTTGATTGTAAACAAAATGAATAGAGGCAATAATTCCTGTTAAACAGGAAAATGTTGAACAGCTATGAGAAAGAATTCAAGAAGGGTGGAAAGAATTAACTCCAAACTATACAGAAGTTTAAGTAGCATCAATGCTGGGAAGATTGAATAATGTAATAGACAAAAATGGAGCTTTTATATTCAGTTTATATATTTTTTTTACATTAAGTTGTTATTATGTTATTTCTAATAATAAACATGTTAATTGTTTACGGTAGGTAATTAGAGGGAATTTACATGTAGATACTGTGTGAAAGTCAGAAAAAAGTCAGAATGTCCAATCACTATCCAGATTATTATGTTGACATAAATTTAGGCGTCCAGGTGTACAACTTGCTAATGTTAATAAATTATAAGTAATTAATAATAAATTAGAGGACAGTAAATGAAATGTTTGTAATTACCAATAAAAATATTTATTTAGTTCTGATTTATAAATTTGTTTATTATTAATTATATTTACATTAGGTTGTATTATTTCATAAATAAATCAAAACCTGCGAATATCGATACGTATGGTAGTTAGAAAGTTTTTCGTGCATATAAATCCGAGCTCTGAAAATAATGGTTTGAGGCTTATTATTTAATCCCTAAGGGTGAATCTAAATGAAAATTTAAATACCAGTGACGTTAACTTGTGGTGTGCCAAGAGCACCCACGGTAGCAGCATCAAGTCATAGCACCGACTTACAGCGATTACCATGTTTTCCAGCCAAAAAATATTTCCCTTCAATTCGACGATGTACCTCCTATTGAGTATATTATTGATAGACAATAAAACATGGTAAATAGCAAATCGATACAAACATTATTTTGAAGACTCACAACAATATATTTAGAACGATCTTAAATAAAGGAATGCTTCATTAATGTATATTATATGCATGTTTAGTAGAATTGTAAGTAATGAATAACACGTTTGCAGATATCGACTGCTATAGCAGTCCTTCACGAATGCCCTGAGGGGACATTGACTGCAATAGCGGTTCGTCTCATATGTAATTTATCTGGACTCAGACTGCAACTATGCAATCCTTGCATACGCCATAAAATGATGGCCTTAGTTTGCACTAGTGTTAGTATGTACCTACGTGTACCCTAACAATCATTCCCATATACGATGTGTCCGCAAACCGTTGAAACAAAATCGTTATTGTTTTTAAGTATTCGACGAAAAAATCACTTGGAATAATCTATTGTCTATTATAAAACGTTTATTCAAAAAATAGACGTTTAGCAAAATCCTTCACAATAAAAATGAAGTGCGCCACACAGTACCACCAACCGCCAATGCCACCTGCAATCCAAGTTGTGCAGGTGGTATTGGAAGCGCTAGCTTAATAGTAATTCAGCAATGCAATTGCGCCACCTAGGACACAATGGCTGAACAAAATACCCACTGGAAACTAGCTATTTACTACAGTATTCTCTAATTTCTATTTCAAATATGGCCGTTACAATTTAATTTGCCCAGTTATTGCGTTCACATCCAGCATGCACATCGGAATGTAAATTTGGTTCAAATTACGACCTTACCTCTGCATAACCCTTATATGTTATGCAGATGTATTGGAAATTAGAATTTAACTTATATTTCCCGTCCTAAGTTTGAAAAATATGTCGGACAAAAATAACGTATTTCATCAATTTATTACCAAAAAACTAAACACACAAATGAGTTATAACGTATATCTGCACAATTCTCGAACATTTATGATTAATTTGTGATATAATATAATGCATTTAATTGATTAACAAACGCGCTGGGTGTGAACGGGTAAGTGCCGAATTCGCATGATTTTGTCCATGATAAATTCCAACCTTAATAAAGAAAGTATACACATGGCAGTTGTGTTGTTCAGTCGATTCATAGATCCACTGCTAGATATATAACACATATCATAATATGATACGTTACATTACTTATATTGTAAAGCTCTATTTTGAAATTTTCCCAGTCGTTCGCTAGAACCGGAAATAGAACTCGACTGGGAATTTGATTTTGCGGCTTGTCAAACGTGACTGTCGTGCTGTAATATGTCTAGATACAGTATCTAGATACATTCCAATTATCTGGATACGTATCTGGATACACTATCTAGATACATTTCAATTATCTGGATAGATACGTATCTTGATACATTCTTGCATAAGTACCTAAAGTTCTATCTAGACATATATTTTCCTGAAGTGTCTGTATATGTATCTTGATACAAAAAAAATTATCTGTTACAACACTGCATTTCTTTTTAATTACATTTTAATTACTCTCAATTCATTATTGAGAGCATTATTTATGTTTTTATTTTTACCTTGAGGCTTCAATTAATTTTCTCGTATTTAATATAAGTTTGAGTGAGTAATTTGCTATTTCATTATGTATTATTCTTGAATTTATTACGTATAGTAGCCCGTCGAAAGCTGACAATGACGCATGATTTTTCGAATAATCAATCGCGTTTTTAATGCTGGTTCGTGTGCTTAAGCTAAATGTAATAGAATGAAATTAAATTAGATACGTTTGCTAAATTTTATTAAATATTTATGAGCATTTTGTTTTGCATGTAAATGCGTAATTAAAAAGAAAACAATTTTTGGTTTTGTTTTCGATGTATCTGAAAAGTATCTAGAAGTATCTAGATACTTTTCAAATGTATCTGTGTCTGTAGCTAGATACATTTTCTAATTTGTATCTACACTCAGATGCAAAAAAACGAGTCATTGGGTCGTTGTTTGCAAAAAACCCATTTTTTACAATTTCGATAATGGTATGTCTTTAGAATGAAAGTTTTAGTGTTTTACAATCAAAGAGACCACCAGGATGTAGAAAACAAAACAACATATGATACTTCATATGTTGTTTTTATTTCTACATCCTGGTGGTCTCTTTAATTGTAAAACACTAAAACTTTCATTCTAAAGACATACCATTATCGAAATTGTAAAAAATGGGTCGTTCAATGACTCTGCTTTTACTGACTGATAAGTATATCAGTTTATTTAATAAGCGAAAATAACATTTAAAGGTATGCGTTCTTCACTACCTAATGCTCATTCGGCATTATGCATAGAGGATCAAGGTGGCTATGGGTTTTAACTTGTTTGTTTTCGATTAACTGTCATTTTCATTATTAACCTCTGTTAAGTTTATTTTGCAGAAATGCATTTTCTTTCGTGTATACGTACATTATCGTTTTCGCTTATTACTGTTCATTAAATAAACAATAAGTACCATATGTTGCTTCTTTTTACATTCTGACGGTCTCTTTGCTTGTAAAACACTAAAAATTTTATACTAAGGACTTTACGAACATCAAAATTTAAAAACAATGGTTCTTTTGCAAAAATGACCCAATGACCCGTTTTTTTTGCAACTGAGTGTAGATATGTGTCTAGATACATTTGAGATACATGGAAAACCAAACCAAAAATTATATCTGTATCTGTATCTAGATACAAAAAAAAAATGTATCTGTTACAACACTGGTTTCTGGGATGTGTCAATAATCAATAAATGAGTAAAAAAATGTTGTCTTACTAACAGATAGTTTCCGAATGAAATGATAATAATATTGCCATTCAATTATGGGTGACAGAACTAAACGTGAAACAAATATGCTGTTAATGATAGCATTAAAATATGATAGCACTCCTCAAGAACCTTCGTTGATTGATGAAGATATCGCCAGGCTGCTGTAGGTCTCCAGTTTTTTTTCTTAAGTCCCATTTCTTATAGTTTTTTTTTAAATAAAGTTTTCAATAAACAACAAATTTTATTTTTATTAAATAGTAATAATCTAATTCTCTTTCTTTTAGTTAATATTTTTAAAAACCAGATGTCGTATACTCATCAAACCTAGATATCATTGTAATTGTTGAAAAAGTATTGTTCCCTGCGCCTCCACCTAAAATGGCGGTGGAGCTATTTGCCCGGCATGGCGCGGGGTAACGTAAATTGTTTGCGTTTAAAGTGCACATACACTAAATAAACTATTGTTCGGGGGGACACATTTTATAATACAAAAAAATAACAGCTATTATACAATTACAACACAAAGAAAAAACAACAATAATAATCATGAACGCTACAATTTGCATATATACAATTTACAACTTACAGAAGGTAAAACCATGAGTGGATTTACTTTGCTCAATTTGTTAAACCGTTTTCGTTGGACCTTAACGCAACACACATTGCTGAGGACCAGGGTGCTCGAACAGCGGCCGCAAAAGAGGCCGTTTATGGCACAGTGGACCTATTTATAAATTCGACAGACCGACGAAACGCCCACTCAGTATCGCCCCCCTTCCGAAGTATAAAAATATGTACAAATTAAACCTAAGTATCAAATCATTAATCAAATGTTGACGCTAAAACTCTTAAAATGAAATATGAACACTGACAAAATTTGAATGGCGTTTCTAGGCCCACGGAGGGCGGACTTAACAAAAATGACGACAATTAAATAGAAATTAAATAATTAAACGGACTAATGAGATGGCTGTAACCGAGCCGGGCATGCAATAATCATATGAAATTTGAGAAAGCGGTAATTCATAATATTTTACTGAAGTGACGGATTACTTGTAATAACTTATAAATCTGAAATTCACGTAGCTACTTAAAATGCAGAGGCAAGTCCATCGGCCGACCGAAATGGCGAAACCCAAGATCTGCGCGCCAGATGTTTTATTGGCGCGGGCCAAATGTCCGGACTGTTACAACTGGACGGTACACAGAAGGTGTTTACGGTTGGAAATTAAAAAAAAAGGATCGCGAGTTATTAATCAAACGCGATGACAGTATCTATTTGAAAATATAAAAATCTACAGGGTCATCCATTAAAAAGAACTGTCAATGACGTCATATCTCGAAAAGTTGGTTAGCTGTTGGAAAAGACAGTAGGGCACTGAATAGAAAAAAAAACTACTAACATTTGTTTTATGAGTAATAATAATAATAATAATAATGTTTAGAAAAGAATCAGGTGTTTTTACACATTTGCCCAACCGTGTATATAATAATAGGCCAATATTAAGCACACACCTAATAAATTAGAATAATTATTATCATTATATAATTATTATAATTATTACAGTATAACAATTAAATTGGTTTTGATTGGATATAATTGAATAACAATCTATAAATTGTATACCTATTAAATGTAACAACATTTGATGTGTAAGTGTACAGCTGTAAAAGCAAAATAAACATTAATATTATAATTATTATTATTATCCGAGGCAGTTATCTGGTTTATCCAGCCATTTGTAGTTTAATACTTTTCATAATGCTATGCATAATTATACGCTATGCATATTATAATATATGCTATGCAAATTTATATTATATTATACGCTTATGCTATATTTTACATTGTTAGATAACCATTTATTTATTTTACATGGATGGTGTACTGCACAAATGTTGTAAGTACACCTTCGGATGAAATTGTGTAAAATTTGTAAAAATATTTTAGTTGATAAACATCTGCACTAAATTCAAATATTTTCTTTAAAATCATATTTTTTTCCACTGGTCTTTAATACAATGCACAAATGTGTAAATTTCCCACAAAATATGATAGTTTAACTTTAGCACTACTTACAACATTTGCTGCGAACCAGATCGATACCAATGAACCATCGATATATAAATACATAATAAAATATATTATCTGCATCTAATTCTAAAGTTTGAAATGATCATTGTTTCATTCCTGTTAAGTTTGCGTTTCAATTATGTAAATTGGGAAATGAATAAAAACATCAGGTCTGAAGAGAAGCTTCAATTAAACTTCCAGAACGTGCCAATAACTTACTCGCGTATAAATTAATTAATTTCTGAAAACTTCATTATTTCCCATGAAAAGGTTATCTACGGCCGCAATTGAACGGTCTTTGTTTCCCTTTCCGGCTGATCGAACTTCTAACTTCGTCGCTCCCGTTAAATTCGCTCAGTTTGATTGTGAGGTGATAATTGTGTCAACACAATGCCCTTTGTGGACACGTGTAGTCACTGCTTTGATATTTGGAAATAGCCGTAGAATATAACCACTGAAAGTCAGGAATTTAAGTCACGAATGTAACAGAACTAATGAGTAATGACTAATAAAATTAGGTTAAATCAAACACTTGGTTAAAGTTTCACTGTATTGATGGAATAAACCTCTACAATTGTTTCGGCCTCACGACCATTATCAAGAGTACCGAGATACTAAAATTAAAATTTAACAAATGTGCTATATATACTAAGCTAGAAAAATTTTACAACATGGCAATAAATGAATTACAGTCTTGGTTTTTCCGAACGGATGCCGCATAACACAGGCGTATTATCAAAGATTAACTGTTCATTCACAATATTAGCCCCATTAGTGACCGCTTTTCGAATTTCTAGGATTTCGAGTAAATCCAGCCGCCTCCCTTTGTGTTCGGTGTGCATTACCTCTAGGCTGTCATTTCTGAAGAAATGATTATTCTCAATGCAATGCTGGGCTAATCCCGTGTCCTCCTTGTTTTGTAGAATTGACATCCGACATAGAATGCGTCACAATCCGCGCACTTAAGTTTGTAAATGCCACTTTTTTGTAGAGGATCCACTTTACTTTTATTATTTGATAAAATTGCACCTAGATTGGACTTATTAACTACTATACATTTTAAGCCTAATTTACGTAACCTATTGCTAATTTTGGTACTAATATCCCCAACATAATTAATAAAGTACCAATTATTATCCTCACCTTCACAAACGCTATACAAAAGACTACAAGATTTGCGTTTAGTTAATTTCCATATAATTTTATCTACTATATCCACCTTAAATCCATTATTTTGTGCGATTTGTTTAATAGTTCTGACTTCATTATCGTAATTAATTTTACTCAACGGAATGTTTAAGAGTCTATGCGCAAGGCTATAAAACGCCGAGAGTTTGATGTTCCAAGATTGATTTGAATTTGCCGGAATCACAACATCCGTATATGTGGGTTTTCGATATATGTTGAATTCTAATTTTTTATGGACTTTAGTTATATTGAGATCCAAGAAATTAATGGAATCTCCCGTTTCCAACTCCATTGTAAAATCAATATTGCTATGAATGGAATTAATATAATTAAAAAACTGATCTAATAATCTGTCCGTGCCCGTCCTAATGACTAACGTGTCGTCTACATATCGTGACCAAAATTTTACATATTTCTTGAATTTCTCGTTAGAAAATATTATGTCTTCAAAATGAGCCATATATATTTCTGCCAGCAAAGGTGATAAGGGAGATCCCATCGGTAAACCGTCTTTTTGAATATAAAAATTATCCATAAAATTAAAATAATTTTGGGTTAAGCATAGCTTCAACAATTTATTTAACTGTATTTTTTCATTGGCATTTAAACCACTTAATCCAATTAAAGAGTCCAAACTGGTTTTTAATTCCTTAATAGGTACCGATGTAAACAAACTGCGCACATCAAAAGAAACTAACTTACAATTTTTTTGGAAGATCTAAACCTTTGATTTTGTTGACCAAGTCTACCGAATTTTTCGGTAGATAATTAATTTTATTAATTGTGTTGGGGATATTAGTACCAAAATTAGCAATAGGTTACGTAAATTAGGCTTAAAATGCATAGTAGTTAATAAGTCTAATCTAGGTGCAATTTTATCAAATAATAAAAGTAAAGTGGATCCTCTACAAAAAAGTGGCATTTACAAACTTAAGTGCACGGATTGTGACGCATTCTATGTCGGCCAAACAGGAAGGAATTTCATAACACGAATGAAAGAACATCGGAGAGCAATTCTACAAAACAAGGAGGACACGGGATTAGCGCAGCATTGCATTGAGAATAATCATTTCTTCAGAAATGACAGCCTGGAGGTAATGCACACCGAACACAAAGGGAGACGGCTGGATTTACTCGAAATCCTAGAAATTCGAAAAGCGGTCACTAATGGGGATAACATTGTGAATGAACAATTAATCTTTGATAATACGCCTTTGTTATGCGGCATCCGTTCGGAAAAACCAAGACTGTAATTCATTTATTGCCATGTTGTAAAATTTTTCTAGCTTAGTATATATAGCACATTTGTTAAATTTTAATTTTAGTATCTCTGTACTCTTGATAATGGTCGTGAGGCCGAAACAATTGTAGAGGTTTATTCTATCAATACAGTGAAACTTTAACCCAGTGTTTGATTTAACCTAATCATAATGTTTCACCAAGTAGTATCCACACATAGTTTCAATTTAACTAATAAAATTAATGCGAAATTGAATCAAATATGCGAGGCTTGCTTTGGAAGTACCCTTTTGATGTTAAAAAACCAAAAATTCCTCCTAAATACCATTCGAACTCAACAAATTCGCATCTATTTATTATTTTAAATTTTCCTTGTGTTAATAATCAGAGAGAGAACCCGTCGTGCTTCGCACTCGACATTCTGTCGAATTTTATTTGCAAATTTGGTTTCGTACAATGACAAATATAAAATCCATACATTAAAGACAATAAATATTCGGCTCTTTGTTCTTTGTCCAGTTATCGTGGTCTTGCTTGTGATTATATCATAGTAATTTATTTATATTTCTATATTAATATTAATTGAAGCAGTCAAAGTGTAAATTGTAGGCAAGTATGCATTATACTCGCCCACGAAGAAATATTACCTACGAGCGTAGAGCGTAGGCGAAGCGAACTATTACGTACGTCAATCAAACTCTCAAGCATTCTTCAGGCAAGCCTGTCTTTGACGTTGAGATCTGACATAGTCTTCAATATTTTATCACTAGCCCGATACACGCACTCGACTTCTTGAGGCTGAAACCCGCAGGATTGCGCAGTTGCTATCCCTCGGGCCGTGCGGTTAATACATAAATTTTAATTTCATACTCTGCTCCTTATATCATAGTAAAAGATTTTTTGACGCTTAAGGAATATGGGTGCACTTTACGCCGGGCATTAAAAGTTTCATGGCGCATATAAAAGATATAAATTCGAAAAAACAAAACTTCATTGTCAGTGAAAGGCGACCGTAAAAATTGTTAGATATGTGCAATCACCAATGTGTGGGGCATTAAAAGCTCGTGTCGATGGCGAAATTGTCCGCATTATCCGTCGATTTTCAGATGATTTGTGTTTATAAGCAATATACCGCACAGTGATGGAGATTTGCAAGGAAGAGATAAACTCCAAATGGGCTGTTTGCGCGTAAAACGGCAATCACGGCGATTTAACGATGATGATTTGGGATTATTTTTGCAGCTCATGAATCAAAGCCGTAATTAATTACTCATTCGCCGCCTGCTTACACGTTTACTTCTAAAGTATATACTCCAGTTAATTTCACTTATAAATGTTATCGTGACAATGACAGTAGCTGTCGACCCAAAGAAGATGGAAGATGATGGATTGTAACCACATATGAAGTTCCTATAGACAATAATAAGACGCCGCTATCTATGGCAATGTTGGCTCTAGTCTCCACGAGATGAAAGGAATGAGCCCCTGTGATACACACGAACCCTAAACATAGCTATTAATTGTGTGTCTCGGCTCTGTAATATTGGTGTTTCAATGCGTGCTTTACGTAATTACTCCAAGATGATGTGTGAGCGTAATTTCTGCATGTAGTGTGCTCGAAACTACAATAATCCATGATTAAAAGACACAATTATCAGCTTAATAACTTCCTACAATAATACAGAAATTAAAATATATGTAGAATATTTATGTTGTGAATAAAACGAGTAATTATCTTTAGTGGTTCTACAGGCATTTGACTATATAATGAAATTTATAATGTGGCACGCAGTTAAAACTTAACGATCCTGGCTTTACGATTTCATTTTATATCAGAACCAATCAGATTTATGACTCTGGCTATTAACGTAGCTCGCGGAAAGAATTCGTCCAAAATTATAATTTCCAACCAAAAACTGATTAACAATTAAGTTAGTAGTCTTCAGCCTGAACTGATGTGATATCAGGGTTGGTTTTTAATCTATTAATTGCCCAGTTTGCACCTCCTCGGATCGTTTTATCGAAAGTGAAAAGTTAATCGGTCCCGGAAAATTGACGCACTTCACATGGAATGCTCGATGACTTCGCTTCGACGTTTATTTTACATCGATTAGGACGTCCACCGGTATTCATCTAGGAGCGCCCCCAAAGGAGGTTTAATTAAAGGTCATCTCTAAATCAGTCCCTTAATTTAATGGCGGATAATATCCCTACAATCTACGTAATTGATTCCTTTTAACTCCAACTGTGCGCTACTTTCTAGCCAATTCTGAATTTAATTACCTTTTGCAAACCACATAATAAATATTGTAGTGCATACTATGTTACATATTAAGTTTACATTGTAGATATAAATTATTCCGATTAATATGCAGATCGTAATAGTATATAGAAGCTTCTTTCCAGTAACGGATTTAGGGGGGTGGGGGCTATGAGGTCTATAGCCCGGCGCGGCAAAATCCGGAAAATTTTAGGAAAAATACCAAAGGCACAAGCCACAATAAAAAATAAATATACAAATAAATCAATAAATCACGGACCAAAAATGGCAAATACACGAAGTGAAGCATCTAGCTACCTCCGTCCACTTGAAAGATTAGAAATGACTCTTTGTCAATTTTAGGCTGAGATCTGTTATCTCGATTTACTGTATAAAATAATAAGCTACAATAGTCTGAGATCGATCTATCAACCGTATCAGTATACAATATATAAAAAAAAAAACATTTATGAAAATTGAGCAGTAATGAAAGCGAAAGTATCATAGTATGAAGACGAAACGAACACAAATAAAAAAAAAAACAAAAAAATCAGTGAGATGAAACCACAGCACGAGATGTAGAATTGATTGGTAGAGAAAATTTCAGAATTAATGAAGAGTACTAATATTCTTTAAAAGTTCAACGTCCAAGAAGCACTTTGACATTGTGTGCAAAGCTTCAGTAGGTACCCTAAGAATACTTTCCTGTTTCAGTTTGCAGTTCGAACTAAAATTTATTTCTGTAATATTTATCATATATATATAGTGACGTTATAATTTTATAATAAAGCCCCACACGTTTGGCTTCATTTTATGACGTTCCCTAATGGGCCTTTCTTTTTATTTAGGTTATAATTTTCACTTACCTTTATCGGTCTACTGAATCAACATGAAATCTAGTTGTTTTAATTAAGTGATTTGACTAGAATTGTAGTTGTTGTTGTTCGCCAGCACTATTACATATTTATAAAAGTTTTAAAATTTAACATCACATTTTGTTTATTTTATTAACACCTGTGTGTTATTCTTTTTCACTCTTTCTCAGGGTTCAAGTGGGATCAATTAAACTAAGTAAAGAGTATTCTGGGCTTTTGATTGATTTTTATTTAAGAATAAGAAAATTGTAACGAAATTTAAATAAATATGACAGGTAAACAAAATGCAAATAAAATGATTTAAACACGCAAAACAATAAAAAACAAAATAAATATAACTTAAACTAATACAAGTAATTATTAAACAATAAATGAAACCTAAATGCATAAATTAACCTACTATGAGTATTTGTAACAGAAATTAAATAATTGTGCTTGCGAATTCTTGATTGCAGTTTCACTGTAGGCAACAGTGTGTATTCCGATGTATGGCAGAGAATCGATGTCCTCTGTACGATTCACCAAAGAATGCAAATCTCTTGTTCGCAGTGGTCAGCTTGAAGTCCGGAAATGCCTTTGGAATTCTTCTCGGCAGATTCTGGTAGGCTAGAAGTCCTCTTGTAGCTTCTCTTAATGATCCCTAGTATCCGTTGATGATCGTTTGCTCCAGTCCTTCTTGGTAGCTGTCACAAAATTGTGAGGTTCAAATTGTGGATCATTTGAAATGCCAAAACTATTGATAGAGAATGAATTCAACGCAAGAAAGTATTTAAATAGGGCTTTCATAAATGAGTTACTATTTCGGGATTAACAGTTGATGATTCCTGTTTGAACAGGAATGATGGGATTGGTGCCTCAGGATAATTCTTGCGTTGAATACATTTTCTGTCAACAGTTTTGACATTTCAAATGATCGAGTTGCAGGCGCGTGTAATGTTGATTGCATAACTGGTTGCAATTGATACTGTCGTTTTAAAACTGAACATAGCCTATGTTCAGAAATAAAAAACACGCGCGGTATATATACATATATATATATATATATATCCCTTTTACCAATTAATTTAGGGTTTTTTAAATTTTGCTTTGTCCTGTTATTCCTGGCTTGGTCCCATGATGTATTTCTTCCATTCTTTTCTATTCTTCGCTTTTTTTTCGCCTCTGCTATTGTTTCCCCTTTCTTTTCAATACTTTCTTTCATTTCACTATCCAATGTTTTTATTGGTCTACCTCTACTTTTCTTCTTTTGTGTCTTCGCCTGCCACACCTGTTTGACTTGTCTTTCCTCCTTCATCCTCTGTAGGTGTCCCCACCACTCTAATTTCCTTCTCTGTATAAATTCTTCCACCGTTCTATTTCCAGCTGGTCTCTGATTTCTGTGTTCCTTGTCCGGTCTCTTCTTGTCACTCCGATTATTCTTCTAATGTACGTCATTTCCATTGCCTGGACTTTGCTCTTTTCTCTTTTCGTTAGAACCCAAGGCTCACACCCGAATATCAGCAATGGTCTGTATATTGACTTAAATATGGACTGTTTTGTTTTTCTTGTTAGTTCCCTTTTATTTGTTAATGTTCTTAGATGAAAATATAGCTTCGTTGTTTTTTTTTTATTCTGCTATCAATTTCCTTCTCATTTCGACCTTCACTTTGTATTTCTACCACTAAGTATTTGTATTGTTCTACTTGTTCTATTTTTGTAATATCTATTTTAATATCAATCTGTTCTTGCTCTCCGAATCACGTTTGTCTTGTTTTTGTTCATTTGCATTCCATTTGTTTTTAGTGTTTTGTTTCATTAATTTTGATTATTTTGTAGGTCTTCTCTATTTCTTCCTATTATTATTATGTCATCCGCGAATGCTCCTTCTGCTGTTTCTGCTCTTTTCAATTTGTTATGTCCGATCGTTACCGTTTTTACCTTTTCTCTGCATGTTCTAATTATTTCGTTTATAAATAAAATGAAAAGTGTTGGACTCAGACCTCCACCTTGTCTTAATCCGTTGTTTGTTGTGTACTCGCTGGATTGTTGATTTCTTTCCACTATTATATTCCAGCTGTTCTGGTATATGCTTCTTATTGCCCGTATCATCTTATTATTCACATTTATTTCCTTTAAAATCGACCATACTTTTTCACGAGGCACTCTGTCAAACGCCTTCACCATATCTATGAATCCTATGTACATCTGTTTATTTTCATAGTATGCCTTTTCCTGTATTTGTTTTATCATAAATATGTGGTCCTGTATACTTCTGCCTTCCCTGAATCCACTCTGTGATTCCATTAATGTTCTTTCTGTGCTTTGTTTTAATTTTTTATTTATTAGTTGTTCATATATTTTTATAGTTATAGTTATTATATTAATTCCCCTGTAATTGTTGCAGTCTTTTCTGTCGCCGTTCTTGTATATGGGTACTATCATTGCTGTCTGCCACTCCTTTGGCACACACTCTTCTTGCCATGCTTTGTTGTAGATTTTTTGTAGCATTGATTTCCCTTGTGTACCTAGTTTCTTGATCATTTCTGTTGCGGTTATATCCACTCCTGCTGCTTTTCCGTTTTTTTTTGTTTTCTTATTTCATCTGATAAATCTTTCATACTTATCTATTGTTCTTCTTCATTTTCTGTATCTTGTTCTTGTTCGTTCGTATTTGTCACTTTTTCTTATTCTTCCGTGTTAAGGAACTCCTTAAAGTATTGTTTCCATCTCTCCATCCTTTCTATGTCATCTATTATTATTTCTCTTTTTTGTTCATTATATGTCTCGTTTCTTTTGTCCCTTTTGTCTTGTACCTTTTGATTATGTTGTAGAACAGTTTTATGCTGTCTTTACTACTTTTCTCCATTTTGTCTCTAAATTATTTCCAACTTTGTTTTTTTGCTTCTATTACTAATTGTTTAACCATTTTTTTTGCTGTGCTTGTATTTTTCATAGCTTTCTGCAGTTTTCTTTCTTAGATATTCTTTCCATGCTATCTTTTTGTTTTTGTCTCCTCTTTTATCTCATTCGTCCACCATCCGGTTAGTCTTTTCATGTGTGTCATTTGGTAGCTTCCACATGCTGTCTGTGCAGCTGTTAGTAATATATTCTTGAATGCCTCCCACATTCCATCTAAGTTATCTTCCCTGTATGTATTTTGTTTGAGTACTATTTCATTCCCATTATTGATTACTAACTTTTAATATTTATGAAAGTTCCAAGATTATAAAAAAAACATTACAAATGAATAATTAAGATCAATATTTATAACAAATAACGAATATAACTTGTTTTATCACAGTTATTGGTCATTGTCCAATAACTGTCTTAATGTAAGATTTTTCTATACAGTTATTGGACACGTTATTTTAGCAAAAAACAAACAATAACAAATATTATAGGTTAGACCTAACAATTTTATAGACTCACCTCGTGAACATGGAATAAACCATTTGAAATAAACACTCACAATAGGGCCGATATTTATTAATTAACACTTTAACTTCCCTTAACTAAACTGTTTACAAAGGCTGTAAACATGGCGGAAAAAAGATTGAAAATTTAGAGGGTCACACAAACCTGTACCATATTCAAAATTTATTGCCACGTTCCACAATCATGCATATGCGTCTTTTTAGTACACGGCAATATTGCCTAATTCGCACAGAACCCTTATTTTTAAAATAAACTGTCACATTGCCCAATAACTGTCGGTGTTCATTTACTATTGGGTTTTCTCTAGTTGGTAAAAATATTTTCTGTGGATTGCACATCAAAGAGAGTTCCATGTAGTAGAGCAGACATTGTAATTCCCACAATTTGGAATTGAAACCACCTGGTGGCATAATGGAAGTGGTGCAGGTCTGGTTGTCCCAGGCCGGAATCAGCGGTTGCTGACTCTGCAGCACCCCCAGAAACCCCTATTTATTCGTCCCCTGTTGTATCTCCAGAGATGCGACCGTTCAGTGGGTGTGTGGAACGTGCACTCTCTTATTTATGTACGTGAACTCTCAAGATAACCGCTACGACTGCCTGCTCGTTCCGGGAAGATTTGTATAATGATTATAGTTTTAACAAATATAAAGCTTAAGGGTGTTGCAGAAGTTGGCGGCCGACTTTCCTCTTACTTTTACACTTCCGGGGTCGTCCCCAAGCAAACACTAAACACATTGAAACTTATTTATGTCCTGCAGGAAAAAAATACGTATATTTCTCCCCCTAATTCCCGCGAGCTATGTGCTTATGTGGTCCCTCCTCTCTATTTTCTACCCCCACTGCTCTGGGTTAATCGATAAGTTAATGAAAAAGGGTGGTTTCTGCACGACGTTACCGTTTTGGGTTAACAACAACAATAAGATTTGTAAGTTCTGTGGTTAGCTGAGGAAGTGTATAACAGTGGCAAGAGTGTTCTTTGTGAGATATAAAACGGGTGGAAGACATCCCAGAGACCGCAGACCCCTAAATTATCCGATTCCAGCTATAATGTCCCTAATATTCAGCACACGGCTCTCATTGTTGCACAGCCGAAGCCTCTGATTTACGCGGAAATTCAGTCCAGAAACCGAATATCCCCAGACATTTGGCACAATTAATTTATTACGGAAGGAAGCGTAAACACCGTCCAGTGCCGGAACTCTCCATTCAATTACACTCTACATCCTTCTTTATCACTTAGTAACAGCATAGTTGTATAAAGCCCATTAAATAATCCATTACTACCGTTTGAACTCCAATTCCGTGCTGTAATTAAATACTCCGCCGAATTAAATACTGCATAACCCGTGCCGCCCCTATTAAGAATACGGTGTTGATTACATTGTAAATGTTACTCCCAATGCATTCATATGCAAAACGTTCCTCCGCGTATCAATAAACCCAATCTGTCTCTTAGAAATAACGGCGTCTTAATTAGAATTAAATACTTAATTAGGTTATAGAGCGAGTTGGTCAAAGAGTATAAATCACGAAAACAATAAACATAAATTAGGATTTAATTAAACTACTGACATAGAAGCAGTGCAGAGACAGACATTGTGATTTAATTTTAAAAATGCTGACGAACAATTCAACATATTACAAAACGTCAAATGAAGCAATTGTGGGGAGTGACAATAAGAAAGAGAATATTCGATAGCTCATATTCGTTCTCGGTAGTTAACCCTCTAACGGGCGAATATTTTATTTTTGTTTAATTTAAGTAATAATTTTTTATTAGGAACATGGAACTGAATACAGATAGAACCCTCAAACAGATAGACTAACAGAGGTCGGAAATAGGGACAGTGCAAAAAACTAAAAACAACAAAGAAGAAACAAAGGAGAGAGACCCTGGCAACGAAAAAGGACTGGAACATTAGAGGAATGCAAGGGAAACAAGAGTTCATAAGAGAAATGCTAAAAGTAAAACCTAGCAATGACAGGAAATTGACAAAGGAAATGGGCAAGGAAGAAGAAGGTAGTATAAACAGGAAGGGGGAAAATATAAAAATTGGAACGTGGAACGTGAGAGGAACTTATGGAGAGGGGTGGCTAAAGCATTTGGCAAGGGAGTTGGAAAGGAACCAATTTGATATCACAGCACTACAAGAAACGAAACAAATCGGACAAGAAGCAATAGAGGTTGAAAACATGGCGTTTCTTAAAAGTGGAGGAAGTAACTGGAGGTTGGGCACAGGATTTTTAGTAAATAAAAAGATGAAGCTACTAATTATAGGCTTTGAGGCAATATCAGACAGGATATGCATGCTGAGAATAAGGGGGAGGTACCAGAAAATTACTTTTGTCAACTTCCATGCACTCTCAGAGGAAAAAGATATAGAAATGAAAGAAGACTTCTATAATCAGATAGAGGAAGTGTACGAAAGAATTCCTAAGTACGACATGAAAATAATATTGGGTGATGCAAATGCCAAAATAGGTAGGGAAGTGGGTTATAGGCCAATAATAGGGCAGTATAGTAAGCATGAGACAACAAATGAAAATGGAACATTGCTAATAGATTTCGCAACAGAAAGAAATTTGAGTATTATAAGTACATTTTATGAAAGGAAGGAAATCCACAAGGGAACGTGGCGATCACCAGACGGGAAAAAGGTGAACCAGATTGATCATATCCTAATAGAGAAACCAGAAGAAAAGGCTATAAGGAAGGTTAGATCGTATAGGGGTCTGAATGCTGACAGCGATCATTATATGGTAGGGGCAAAAATGCCCCTACCATATAAAAGGAAATAAAAGGAAAAGGGAGAGAACGAACAACAGAGCTATGAGATTGAATTCTAAGGAAGAGCAGGAAAAATACGAGAAACTCATTTCCGAAGAAATGAAAAATGTTGTACGAAATGATAATATAGATGAAGATTGGATGCTGATGAAAAGAAAGTTAAAAGAAGCCGCTGAAAAGTGTAATAAGGGCAAAAATCAGAGGAAACCCAATTGGTTCGATGAGGAATGCAAGAGAGAGTTGGATAGTAGAAAAAAATTACGATCAATAATGATAAAACAAGGAAATGAAAGTGAAAAAAAGTTATACGAACAACAAAGGAGGAAAACAAAGAAACTATTAAGAGCTAAGAAAAGAAAGCACTTTGAAAGCGCAATGGACGAAATAGAGGAAAGTTACAGAAGTAAGCAAGTCAGAAATATGTATCAAAAGGTACGGAATGAAAGGAAAGGATTTCAACCCAAGGCAGTATTTTATGTGGGGAAGAGTGGTGAAATGATTGCGGGAGAAGCGGAACAATTAAACAGATGGAGGGAATATTTTGATGAGTTGTTGAACGGAGAAAGCGAAGAATTTGAGAGAGAGAGACAACACAAGAGGGTAGGTAATAAACAGCAGAATATAGAGAGGGCACCAAGTAAGGAGGAGATCGAGGAAATAATATTGAAAATGAAAAATAATAAGAGCCCAGGCAGTGATGGAGTAACAACAGAATAATTGAAATATGGAGGATCAAGTGTGGTTGAGCATATGCACAGGCTACTAGAGGAAATGTGGAAAAGAGAATCGATACCGAGGGAGTGGAAGGAAGCTATAATATGTCCAGTGCACAAGAAGGGGAACAAAAGTGATTATCAGAACTATAGGGGTATTTCGCTACTAAATATAGGATACAAAGTAATGGCAACACACATAAAGAATAAGCTGGTGGAAGAAATAGAGGATAAAATAGGAGAATATCAATGTGGCTTTAGACGGGGAAGGAGTACTACTGATGCAATATTTACAATGAGAGAAATCCAAGCTGGAAGTTTCGAGTTTAAAAAATCAACAATGATGATGTTCGTAGATTTTAAGCAAGCATATGACAGAGTAAAACGGGTAGCGATTTACACAGCTCTGCAAGAGATTGGAGCCAGCAGTAAGTTAATAAGTATGGTAGAAATGACCATACAAGAAACGGAAAGTATGGTAAAAATAAATAATAATACAACGGAAAAGTTCATAATTAAACAAGGACTAAGACAAGGAGATCCGTTATCGTCCATTCTGTTTAGTGTTATACTAGAAAAAGCAATGAGGGAGGCCAACGTCAACAGAAGTGGTCTGGTATATCGAAAAAGACACCAACTTATAGCATTTGCGGACGATGTGGTGATACTAGCGAGAAGCAAGGAAGAAGTAATGAATACAACTAGTAGGCTGGAAGAAACGGCAAGAAAAATGGGATTAATATTGAATCAGGACAAATCAAAGTATATGGAGTGGACTAGTAAGGAATTCAAAAAAGAAAACTATGTAACAATAAAACCAAATAACGAAGAACTAAAATTTGAAGAAGTGGACAGATACATATATCTAGGCACACTATTTACAAGAGAGCCTAGCATCGATAAGGAGATCGATGCGAGGATAATGTCAGGGAACAGGTGTTTGGGGGGGCTGCACAGACTGATGAGAAATAAGAACATCTCCAGGAACGCGAAAGTGAAGCTATACAAAACGGTAATAAGACCTACTGTAACGTATTCCTGCGAAACATGGATCCTTAATAAGAGGGATCAGACAAGGTTGGAAATATGGGAAAGAAAGGTACTGAGAAAGATTTTTGGAGGGAAAAAAGTAGGAGATATGTGGCTAAGGAGAACTAAAAGTGAAGTGAGGGAACTGTTTAACGAAACAAATATAATTGGGGTAATCCAAGTCCAAAGGTTACGGTGGTTGGGTCACGTGCATAGAATGGAGGAAATGAGAATTCCCAGGATGGTATTGAACAGCACAATAGGATGACAGCGGGGGAAGGGAAGACCAAGAACCAGATGGAAGGAGGACGTGTCGAAGGATTTGAAGAAACTAAACATCATAGGATGGGAACAGAAAGCGCTAAATAAGAGGATATTGAAGGAAATAACCAAACAAGCCATGGGCCAGCTAGGCTCGCCGTGCTAAACTATAATATAATAATAATAATAATTTTTTAATAGCTTAAATAAATTGTAAATATGGCAAATCTAGCTCTAAAAGGTAATAATTATGAATTTTTAAGGTCGTAAAGTGCCATAATGAGAACCCCGCCTTTTGGCGGACTTGCTCGCTAATATAAAAAAAATGGTAAAACTCAAGAGGTATGGAACATTTATTATGTCTTATACAAAAGTAGCATGTTTTCAAATGTTTATACTATTTCATATGGAACTCTTGGAAGCATTTTGGGGTAGACGAAAGGCACAAATTCATGTTAAATTTAGTGCAAAAAACTTGAGTTTTGTTTTTACACCCAACATTCTTGCACATCCTTATGCCACTTCTATCAAGAACGTCTGGCATATGGTTCAGACCATCAAACCTTATATGTGGCTCTGGAATGTGAATCCTGTTGGGCTTCCTGTTTTCTTCTAGAACGCCAAGTGAAGTTCTACCAGGCCGTTTTTTGACTTCCGTAGCACAGAATACCGAGGCTACTTGTGCTCGAAAATTAGGTAAATTGGGTGATTCCTTATGAATGCGTTTGTGTAGGATGTAAGCATTTACCTTTGCCATATCTACTAAGTGGTAAAACAGGAGTAATGTCCACTTGCACGTCTTCAGGCGGATGTGGTACCTTCCAAGTAATCCATCCATTAGATCGACTCGGCCCATATGATTATTATATTCCCGCATAATATGCGGGACAATCAATTTCTTTATATTATTTTGTAGCTCTATCGAATCTAGAAGCTTTTAACGGCTCCACATCATGCAAGATGCTTTAAAATAATAATACTCGTACATAGGTAGATACCAAGCGCACATTTTTGTTGTTCTTCCACAGAACAGTTGTCAAATATACACCATGGGCATTTCCACTATATTCAACCAAATACTCTTTTCTGCTTTGGCTACCTCTTTATCCTTGTCGCTGGGTAGCTTACAGTTCGCAATGCGACCGGACCTAATTGTCCCCTATGCACAAATTCCTCTACTTCTGAGATAAACAAGAAGGGACAGCATTGTATCTATAAAAAAAAATCAAAGTAGATAATATAATTAGCAAAATTTGGAATTGCTTGAAACAAATGAACAACAACATTTGCTGCATATCCTAAATCAGATATGTTGGGCAAAATATTGTTGCTACCTGTACCAGTATAGACTTCAAAGCTATAGCAGTATCCACTACTATCGCAGAGAACAAAAAGCTTGAATCCTTACTTATGGGGTTTGGCAGGCATGTATTGTCGCAAAGAAGAAATCATTTTTGTTGAGCACATTTGCTCATCTACGCACAAGCGAGGCAGTTTTGGTACTTTTTCAAATCGTGAATTGAAATGTTGAACTAAAGATCGAACTTTATATGATGGATCGAAGCCAGGCTCATATAATTTTAATTGTTTCGAGTTGTCACTGAAATGTAGATACTTAAGAATCATATAAAACAATTTCGAAGACATTGCTGAGCGAATTGGTTGAAAGAAATATCGAGCCCAGTATTCTGGGAGCAATAGGGTACCGATATATTGACATAAAGGTCAATATGCCGGTGAATTTTCGGACTTCGATAGCAGTGACATGAAATTTTGTGTTGATATCCGTAGGCGACATATTTGTCTAAACGTCGTTCGGCGTCTAAACCGGGTATCATGTTACATTGCCGGGGGCCATTAGTAAATGATGCGTGCGCTTGCAAGGGGAAGGCCTGAGCTCATGTACCGTTCACCAAAGAAAACTACGAAAAATATCTTGTTAATTGTGTTGCATAACTAAAATATCACGAAATATTTAAGTAATGATATAAACAATCGATCACACGACTCTAACATTAGCGACGATTGATTTGACAGGATTTAATGCTCTATACTCATGTGTCTCTATTATCAACACACCTACATCAAATTTTAAGTTTAATTTTAGGTATAACAAAAATAGTTTACGAAATTATCCTGCGACATACCACTCAACCTGAATAAATTAGTGGCTATTTATTGTTTCATTTTGCACTGGCAATTTCATTAGATTATTAGTTGTAAATTTGGCATGGTTAAACTACATTCACGACCACTCAATTTATAATTAACGTAAAATTTGGTTCTTCCAAAACAAAGTTCTTCACAACGGCTAAATTAGTACTTAATTTTTGCTGCAACTACAATATGTGCAAACCAATTACTGCTCTATACAATGCCAACAAATAATGGAGTAAAACAAATTTTAAAGTTTTACCGATGGCATAGCAAAAATGTGCGCCCTTGTCAAATTACATCAATAAATCAAATACGAAGGATTAGATCTTTCATTAATTTCAACACCAAATTTGCAATGTAACGCTTACGGCAATATTAGGGACATTAGAATAAGTACAAATAGTAAATATCTAGAAATGTACTTTACGTACGTTTATAGATGCTAATTGATCGATTATACCGTGCGACCAAAAATTATTTTCATCCAAGAGGGCCTGGGTTAAAAAAAGGGCTCGGTTTAGATCACAATTATAAGGGGACGATATATCTAACCAAATCTTGGTTAAAATTGTGTCTAACACATGACGTGCCAAACTGATGAATTTTAAGCTAAGCTTATTTTTTTCTGTTTTTTTTTTCGTTCTTCACTCAAAATAGCAAGATCCGATAATCTTGATGGGCCAATGAAGCTCTTAAATAAGATATAATCAGTTTAAGTTTACTGATCTTTCACAACTTTTTCATACCGATACGGTGATACGGTGAGCATACTTTGAATAGCAATTATTGGATTTCGAAAAACTATTCATCTCCATATTTAACAATAAAAATACGAAGTTCTTCAGGTTTTGAAAGAATTAGGTTTTTCCTACTACTAAGTAAAGTTCTGTTGTCTACTATTTCATTGTACCGTTGCAGGCATGTTTCAAAATTCCCCTTCTGATGCAAAAACATTACAATCGGACTTTATAAATGTTAATGTGACAATAAATGTCTGACTTTTCACCGACTTGATGTTATAAAATTTAAATCTGTAACTACTCAACGTATTTCGACAAAATTGAATAAAATATTGTATGAAACACGTAAGCTAACGATGTTTTTTCAGAAACATCCCCTTAGCTCACCTGTTATATAAATAAATATTAATGCACTGGCGGATTCAAGAACATTTTATTTCACTTGTAGATAAACAAATGTTTATGATGTTTGCTAAGAGCTGTTTGCTGAAGTATAAATCCAATCAAATTCGTGTATCTGTCGTCACGTGTGCGACAATATCCAATGAAAATAACATTAGTCTGATTACTACCCATGGATAGTTTTCACTTAAAAACCCTCCGCTTTCGGCGTCGGGTTGTTGCAAAGCAATGTGCTTTCGAAAACTCTAATTGAACTTAAATAAACTGTACCTTACTATTGGGTTATTACTACAGATAATTAAATGGGGATAGTTGTATTGAGTCAGTAAAATCTAACAATAATAGCAATGTGAAAGTAATGTACTTAAATTAAATACATTTAAGTACTTGCTGCTTCATTTGTGTTTCATTTCAACAGCAATAGTTGATCCTAAAATAATTCACCAATGTTATTATTTATGTTATAAACTTTTTCACGACATTAATTTGTGCTTGTTTAAAAACCTTATTAACCTCCATCAGATATACCGAGTGATTATTATAAATATGTGATAAATATGAAAAAACATTAAAAACCTAATTTTTGCAAAAGTTACAGATAACAAAAAAAACATGTCCTTTAAATGTGTCAGTAATCTAAAACTAACTTGAAGTAAAAATATATCAATGAAAACTCGCGCGATTTCCGAATATTAGCATTATTTAAATTTTTATCATTTTGAAAAACGAGATTTTTTGGGTAAGTTAAAATTACTCGGTACATCTGATAGACGCTAATACGATTATTAGACAAGCACAAATTAATGCCGTACATTTTTTATTTTTTTTGTAAATCAATAATAATGAAAATGCCCTATACGATACCGACTTGTTGGAGGTCACTGTATATAATATATTTATGATCAAGCGGATTCTCACAAATTTAAATTATGAAAGAATTCATTTTTATGAATAAATAGTCTCCCAGAAGAAAACAAAAATTATGAAATTAGAAAAATCTAAAAGACATCGAAGGATTTATTATATGTATGTATATACCTATTGTGTTAAGAAAACAATTACTCTAAATATGTTCATCAAATGTAGAATCAACTCGGTCTTCTCCAGATATGAAGAAATTGTTTAATTCAATTGACTCTTAAGATAGGCAACACAAGTACCAGATTTTACGTTTTTAGCGCGTGTGTGAATCACTCACAAATCTAAGTTGCGCACGCACAATATTGCGCTGGAGACAGCTGCCCCACATAATTCACCGCTGGCGTTTCACTCCGCCTACTGCGTTTGAGAGGGGGCGTTAAAATCTTCCCTTAGACAAGTCGGTATGTTTGCTTGGTATCCTGCTGACAAGCATATAAGTTCAACTGATGTGCGATATCTTCAAGAAGTTGCATCGTTAAAAAATGGGTGAAGCATTGGGAAGGAGTTTCCAAATCGACAAAACTTTGTAAAAGATTTCAATTTCCCGGAAATACCACTTCATTTTTATGAAATTGTAAATGCTTCTTCCTCCAAAGTATCTCTTTACAGTCTTTTGACGTAAGTTGAACTCATCTCCTGTAAATCCACCAGCATTGCGCTGAGGAATATCAGCCCCTTCTTCAAATTCTGGTAGCGGAGAACGAGGCCGTTTCTTGCGCCGATAAAATGTAGCCGGTGGCATAGATGTAGTCGATTCTTGCGGATTACACGATGTTGTTGCGACTAAAGCTGGTTTAAAGTCTGAATATGTAGCTGTTGATGTTGATGGCTTCGGAGTAGATGAAATTAGTTACAGTGAAATAGTCTTAGAAGGAGAACGTCCTATATCAGTGTTGGAAATTCCAAATATAAATAAATCTATCATCTCATCATTTATTTGATCTTGTAGCAAAGAGAAATTCGGATCACTAACACTATCATCATCATCAAAATCACCTTCCAATTCATCATTTTCAATATTAGTGTCAACTGATATAGAGTCTTGAAGATCTAATACATCATCCGACGTAAGTTTAGATAAGTCGTACATTTCTCTAGTGTTGCTGAAAGAATGAGCTCGCAATTTTCTTGTCTCCATTGATGCCGTCTAGTAATAAAGGACAAAGTATTCAATTTAGGCAAAATCGAGCAATAACCGAAATTTTGTAGATTTTACAGGCAAGATCTCCAAGTAGGACAGATTACTCCACGGCACAAACAAGCTGTAAACTGAAAATCATACTGGAATTAATGAAATAAACGAGCTGTGACAAATCTAAAAATGTCTCCGCTTTAAATCTGACAATGTCACAAAATGATTTACTATTGCAAATTGAGGACTAGCAGAATAAAACAATCACATATAGTTATTAAAGTAATCAAAGTAATTAATTTAATAAACGGAAACATAAAATGAAATAAAGATTTAGAAAACTATTAATAAATAAAATAAATAATCAAAGCAGATGTTAAAAATGTGTACCATTTGCTTGTAAACACATATGCACTCGCTTTATTTTATTGTTGAAAATGTTGATTAGCATTTGAGAAGTTATGGTTCAGCAAACATTTACGATTTTTCCTTTAACTCTTCAAACCTATGCAGTCTTCCTTAGAAAATTCTATCTTTTAAAAATCCAAAAATCTGCCTAAGGATTTCCCTTTCTGAACACTACCAGTTTCCCTAAAACGGTGCACTATTCGAGAAATATGTGTTGTCAAAACCGAGAATTCACATTGGTGGTCACGGAACTTGTGTGGAAATTCCCGAACGTACTGTGGAAATAAATAAATCTATTCTTCATTTTAAAATCGTCCATTACGAAAGTAAGCCTCAACAATAAAGGTGTTCTTCTGATCAGTGTACATTTTAACAAACTGCTGTTCAAACTACTGTTATTATGTTGTCTGACAGTTGACAGATATGGTTGACAGTGACAGTTCTCAAATAGTACGGTATACATATTTGAACAACAATCATTTTGGTACACCTTGTAGATCCGTGGTTGGTGTTAGGTGCGGTAAGTTATACAGGATTTAAAAAAAATGTTTTTGCTGAATTATATTTATATTCTTCTTGGTGGTGTTACTCCATATATTTATATATATAATCGATCTTTATTGGGCTATCGACTCCATATGGGGTCTTTCCGCCTCTACTCCATATATTTATTGAGTAGTTTATATGGGAGCTGAAGAATGCGTTATATATTGCGTATCTTAGGTGTTTTGGTACTATTGTTTTTATTTTATTTAGCATGTATATGTTTATCGCACACTTAGTGGTGAGTTTCTGTATGTGCTCATTCCATGTCAGTCTGTTATTGATTGTAAGTCCGAGGTATGTTGTGTTTGTAGTTTCTTTTACTGTAATGTTGTTGAGTACAATGTTGGGCTTCGTGGTTTTCCTCGTTTCAATTGAACATCAGATTGTAGGTTTTATTTTCGTTGATTGTTCGAGTGTTTCTGTTGCTCCAATCGCTTATTAATTGTAAGTCTTCGTTAACTGTCGTTTGTAGTTCTGCCATATCTTTATTTTTGTATAGTAGGCAGATGTAATCAGCGTACATGTCATGTGTCCTTTTATATTTATTCTAGTAGGTCGTTTGTGTGTATAATGTAGAGGATAGGTAGAATAATTCCTCGCTGGGGTGGTCCATACTCACTATACATTATGTCGCTTGTTATATCATCTACCAGGATCACTAGTTGTCTATGATCTAGATATGTTTCCATGAGAGAGATTAGAGTATCATTGACATTTATGCTTTACAGTTTTTTTTTCTAGGGTCTTCCTGTCCACTGTGTCGAATGCTTTCTTCATATCAATGAATGTCACAACGGCTTTCTGTTTGTGTTTTTAATCTGTTGGTTAGTTCTAGTAGGAAATCGGTGGTTGCAGCTGTTGTTCTGGATTTACTTTGATAGGCATATTGATTCTTGTAAAGTATTTTGTGTGTAATGAAGTGTTTCTCTAGTCTCGTTGTTATTGTTTGCTCGATTATTTGTGTTATTGAAGAGGTAAACGCTTTTGGTCTGTAATTTTCCGGTTTCTATTTCTCGCCTTTCTTGTAAATTGGTTTGATTATGGTTTTCTTAAGATATTCCGGGTAAGTATTTTTTTTTGTACATGTCATTTATGAGTTCTGTTATTATGGGTGTTATTGTTTCGCTGTTTTGTTTCAGTATTTCATTTGTTATTTTGTCAGAACCTGGCGCTTTGGCGTTCTTTAGTGTTACGCGTCAATAATTTCGATTTTCCTGTATCTTCCCGCTTTGCTCCAGTAACATTTATTTACTTAAGTCAGCACATTCCCGCATGAACTCGCATGGATCGAAGGGGCCTCTTTAGGAGACCGGGCGCTTAGGTAATTCATTAGTACGCATTGATCTAGCAAGATAAGTAGTAGTCATAAAAGTATATAGTGCCTGCCGCCCACATAATTAGATAATGTAAGTACACCTTCGTAGATTGCACGGTAGAATAAGGTAGAAAGACTAACCAGTAGAGAGACTTATTTGCCATCGTCGTATATGGGATCCTGCACTCTACAATTATGAATCGCATATATTTTGCCGGATGTGTCCAGGAGGAGGTTGGGGTCGTCGGTGTTATTGCCAGCTATTTACGGATAGTTAGATCCCCATCTCTTACTCCTGGCCGGGCATAGGTTCCGTCCTCATGGGGTGAGTTTGAGTAGTCCCTGGGGAGCATTCGTAATATGCAGTCTATATATGTGTATATGTATATGTATATGTATATGCGCATGTGTATATCCATCACTTCTTTGGAAGGGTGCTTACTGAGCTTTGGCTCAGGAATATCTTCTCTTCGTTACAGAATTGTGCCGCTCCCGCAAAGCCCTGACACGTCGAAACAAACCTGGGTGCCCTACCATTAATGAAATAATGATTAATGTATTATTATAATAAATGTGATTTAAGAGTTCGTCTTGTATTAATGACGTATTAAACTTGCTCTTAATTACGTCCCTTTTCACCACTCAAATTATCGGCCTGACATTAGATTCTTAATTATTAAGGATACTTAGTTTTCGTATCTTGCGTATGCTTCTTTTTCTTTGTATGTTCTTGTTTTCTGGATTTATGGGATTATCTTTTGTCGGGGTTACCTGTTGGTGTGTTGTGCTTATCTGCGAGGCCTTTCCAATTGTTGCAAAATACTGGTTGAAGGAGTACGCGATTTATTTTTTGTCATTCGTTATGGTCTGAGCCCAGACCATATACACAATTACTAGAATCATATATGTCAGATAGAGTTTATAGAATTAAGCAGGAAAATGCTTATTCTGAACTAAACTAAATAAAGGCAGTTTTGCCACAGGGCAGTTTGTTGGGGCCGGTCCTCTACTTGTTGTATACACCGGCGATATACCTACATTAGACCATAATACGATAGCAACTTTTGTCGAAAACTCTGCTATATTAGCTGTACGCAAAGATAACGAAGTAGCAGCATTAAATCTGCAAACCTCAATTAATAAAATTAACAACTAGTCTAAGCAATGGCGAATCAAATTTAATGAGACTAAATCGGCCCAAGTCTATTTTACAAATAAAAGAAATCAACGTATCCCTGTTAGTACGAATCCAGATACCCTACACTGATATAGCAAAATATTTGGGTATTACATTGGACGATAAGATACACTGGAGAGCTCGTGTCAAAAACAAAATACAAGAATTGGACATGAAATTTCGAAAAATGTACTGGTTGCTTGGTTGGAATTCCACCGCGTCAACCTTTAATAAAATACTACTGATTATAAAAACACAGAATAAGTACTTACATAACAAACTTGTAACATTGTAAATATAAAATTTAAGTTTATAGAACATTAAATGTAAAACGTAATTTATTTGCTTTTTAATTTCCAGGCACCTATGACTTTTTAAAAGGGTTAGTTTTATTATTTCCTTGATTTTTTAGTTTATGGATAATGGGTAATAAAAAGTAATAGCATAAATTGACGCCGTATTTTTTGCTCCACAAAAGAGTTCAAAACATTTTTCTCTAAAATAATTAGGGAAGACAGTATTTAAAGACTTGACTTTTACGGTATTTTATGAAAAATAAAAAGTAATAGCATAAATTGACGCAGTTTTTTTTTGCTCCACAAAAGAGTTCATTACATTTTTCGCTAAAATAATTAGGGAAGACAGTATTTAAAGACTTAAATATTACGTGTAAATCCCTATTGTTCGTTTCCCAACGCACCACCCTGTATACTCAGGTTATGCTCAGGATATCCTAACCTTTTATACAATTTCATTTAGTTATTTTCTTCAACATGAAAATAGCACTATAATATTCGCTAATTCACATTCTGATACTCTATAATTGTTACATTAAATTTTTATTTACTCCTTTGCCTTTTGATTGATCAGACATGCAATGGACAATAACAATGGACTTAGCTTTTGCATCGATCTCAGTTCTTTGAAGCCTGTGTTTTTGTATGTATTGCATCTAGAATTTTTATAGAATAATTAGATTGATTTCTGTGTAATAAATTTTAGGTACTACAGGTTTAGTCTACTGAATTTAGTACTAAATAATCTATACATTGGAAAACTCTGAAGTAATAATATAGTATCAGAAACTTATTATAATATATTTAGGAATTTCTCACTCGATGCTAATTAAGTATTCAAGACCGTGAATTCCTCCCTTCCACGGCGGCCCTTTTTCCCAGTTTTCCGATAAACTGTGTACTTAGAGCGTGGAAAGTTTTCGATAAAATTTCCCGACGATAAAAACGGAGACGGTCCCGAGCCGCGCACTTTTTTTAACTGGGCAATAAAATAATTTTTCAACGCCCCGCATTAAATATTGCATTAAAGTTTTCCCCGAGTTCGAGTTCAGACAATGATAATGGCATACAAATTGTACGGTTTATGTTTTTAAAAAGGGACTGCCTCCCGTTTTTTACTCCCTCCTTGTAAAAGTTCACCTCGTAAAGCTGCATTAGTGCTGCGATTCCCGTGAATTATGGACCGCCGAAATTTATTAGCCCCTGCCCGATAAGGCATTATTATTTTCTATTCATCGGTTTATTAATCGAATTTGCATGCATGTGAAATGGTCCGGTCTTAATCAAACTGAGTCATTTCATAATACAGAATGTTTCTAATACATATTAGCTCACATACCTTCTTCATACCATACGTTTTTCTTTTGGCTATTAATGCTGCAATGATATATCTCTTGCAGTTGCTGTTTGCTGTAAATCCCAACATCACAGGATGAATAATATTTGCTCAAACCACAATAATAATTGAATTACTACTGTACAACAATTGAGACATTCTCACATTAAGTTCAACAAAACACTCAAGTAATGAACATTTGTCCAAAGGACAACGTGTAAACTGTTGTTTTATCATTGCCCTCAGCTTGAAATACCATGAACATATTGTTTATATAACCCTTTAGAATTTATGACAACTTTTTTAAACCAAGTGCCAAACAATATGTTTCGCCGCACCAATTTTTGTAACCATGACTTCTCAACCCTTGTGTTGATGTATTTTTTACCCTTCCAGTATTCCAGTCCTCGTATAGTTTGAGAAAGGTGCACTTTCAAATGTTACTTATTGAAAATTTCATGTTGAAAACATAATAAAAAGTACTATCAAAATCAATAACAATAAACCTTGGGTTGCCATTAAAAGAAAAGGCTCTGACGTCATAACTTCACAATGGAGAGAGATGGAAAAATGAAAATGGTATCAAAATATCAGTTTGAAAATAAATAATCATTTTGAACATTTGAAGCATTTTTCAAAAATGTATACAGGGGGAAAATGAAGCCAGGTCTAAATACCTTATGCGCTCTCTGTATAGAGAAATTATTTTTCCACTTGCTTGATGTTAGCATATGGAATACCTATTGGCTAATGCAAAAAATAACGAAGAAATCCAGCAAATACTTGGAATATAGAGTAGATATTGTGAAAGCCCTAACTGCCGATGGGAATAATTAACGGAGATTTTTCTCAATCAGTCCTCATTTTCCGAAGAAGATAGCGAAAAAGGTCAGATGTCTTGCAAAAAAAAAGAACGCAAACCTGGTTTGTTTACAATATTTGTCGCGACAATAACTTGTCGGACTTTGCCCTGATACTTGTCTTGTGACATACTACACTTAATATTGTACACAGGTATATGTTTTATGTAAAATTTATATGCGTAATATTTTATATTTTCTTGTCAGTAATGATAAACTTAATGATTTTTTTTTTGTATATGTATAATGTGAAATTTATATTTTCGAGGTTATATAGAATAAATGATAATTTTATTTGAAAATATTTCCTTTATTTATTACAATTTTATAAGCGTCTCATATATGAGCCAAGCGGTCTGTAAAATAAAAAAAATCATCAGAGACCACTGTCTCACATATGAGACATATTCAAATTATTATTATTATTAATATCAAAAGGCCCTTTACCTTTCGGTGTGGGCTATACATGTTTCTACAGTTACATTACAGTTTTGATATGTATTTGCAAATTCTTTCCACTCTCTTCTGTTATTTGCCACGTCTCTTGCTTGTTTCACTGTCTTCCCTCTGCTGTTTATTATTTCTTCTATTTTGTTGTCCAATTCTTGTCTAAGTCTGCCTCTTCCTCTTTTCTTTCTGTTTTTGCTTCCCAGATTTGTTTTGTTTGATTCGTATTTTTCATCCTAATTAGATGTCCCCACCAGTTGAGCTGTTCTTTTCTATAAACTTTTCTATTGATTCTATATCCAATTCCTCTCTGATATCTTTATTTCGTATCCTGTCTTTTTTCGTTACTTGTTTTACCCTTCTCAGATATTTTATTTCTATTGCCTGTAATCTACTTTTATCTCTCTTTGTTAGCTTCCAGGTTTCGCTCCCATATGTCGAAATCATTCTGTATATAGTTTTGTATATATTCATTTTTATCTTTCTGTTCATCACTTTCTTGTTAGTAAGTATATTATTCAGGGTATAGTACGTTTTTATTGTGTTGTTTATTCTGTTGCTTAATTCTCCTTCCATTTTCCCGTCTTCTGTAAGTTCTACTTCAAGGTATTTGCATTGCTCCACTTGTTCAATCTGGTCCTGTCCTATCTGTATATTTATGTGTTCATTCCGTTTTCCTATTATCAGTACTTTTGTTTTGCTGTAGTTCATATTTATGTTTTATTTCTCCAGGTGTTTATTCCAAACGTTGCAGGTTCCTCTCACTTTCTGCTATCACTACCACATCATCGGCGTATGCTCCTTCTGATATTTTAACCATTTGCATGTTTTTGTATCCTACGTTTGCTTTTATTATTTCTGTTTTCATGCTCTTCATTATTTCATCCATATATAGGTTGAATAGTGTTGGGCTGAGAGGTCCTCCTTGTCTTAGTCCATTATTTGTTATTATAGTTCTTGAAATTTGCCACTTGTATAGATAGATAGACTTATTTGCAACACTAGATGATTTACATGATATTTGTTAAGTCAATAATACATATTATTACATTCCACAACATAGCACGTACATATCAAAATTATATATTAAACATATCTTTATATTCATTAAAAATTCAAAAACTCGTCCAGGGTATAAAATGTATTCTCAATTATAAATAATCTTAACTTACTCTTAAATACTATGGGGATTTACATTTTTTGAAAAAATCAGGTAAATGATTGTATATCTCTACACATGATTAATATGGAGAATTTTTATAAAATGATGTACGATGTAAGGGAACACGAAGCATATTGCAATGCCTTGTGGCATGAATATGATGCTCAGCATTCTTTTGAAAAGTTCCGATATGATTGTACACATACATGGCACACTTCATGAAGTAGATACAAATAAATGGCAATATGTTGTGCTTCCTGAAACTAGATCTACACGATTCCATCTTGCCTAAATTGAAAATTAACCGAATTATACGTTTTTGGGATACTTTAACCCGATATGAATCAAATTATTTCCCCCACATTTATACGACATATGACTGGAAGCTAATGCATGGTATACTTGCACAAGATATTTTCTTGATACTGTATTTTTCAGTTTCAATATGGCGTAATAGGTGCTATTTAGTTGTTTCACTAGATGTTCCACATGAATTGACCACTTGAGTCCCTGGTTCAAATAACATCCCAAGAATTTTGCAGATGCAGCGCTGGTAGGTATAAGTTGTTGCGAACACCTGTTCTTGAAAAACTGAAGATGGACTGTCCTGTCTCCATTTAAAATCAAATTATTTTGATTGCACCATTGTTTGACACTAACTGCTACTGATTGCAACCTGGCATCAAGCTCTTCTTTCGTTGGTGCATCGATCACTATGGAAATGTCATCGGCAAACATAACAGTATGCCCACACGTCATATGTATTGGCAAGTAATTAATATATAACGGGTTTTCCAATAAGAGGTGTTATTTTGATATTCAAAGAAAAATGCCATTTTTTATTATAAATCATCAGATGTTTATTTCATTACAAAGAGGAAGGTATGCCGTTAATAGTGGAAAATAACATCAAGCAAATGACCACCACGGCCACGCTTACAGGACAAAATCCTTTTCATGAAATTTTCCATAACTAAATCGCAAAGTGGCTGCTGTATGTCCTCGATAGCCTCACGAATTCCATCTTTGAGGTCTTGAATCGATACTGGGCTGTTGGCGTAGACCTTCTCCTTCACGTGGCCCCAAAGAAAGAAGTCGCAAGGTGTTAAATCACAAGATCTCGGTGGCCAATTGTGATCACCTCTTCGAGAGATAACACGGTCCGGAAACTTTTCCCTTAAAAGATCAATGGTTTCGTTGCTTGTGTGGCACGTAGCGCCGTCTTGTTGAAAGTGAACGTTGTCCAGATCAATACCATCCAATTCCGGCCATAAAAAATCGTTAATCATCTCTTGATAGCGCAATCCATTCACCGTAACTGTTGCGCCAGCCTCATTTTCGAAAAAGTAAGGTCCAATGACTCCGCCGGACCATAAACCGCACCAAACAGTCACACGTTGAGGATAGAGAGGCTTTTCAACAATAACTCTTGGGTTTTCTGAGCCCCAGATGCGACAATTTTGCTTGTTGACGAAGCCACCGAGGTGGAAATGGGCCTCATCACTGAAGATGATTTTTCGATGGAATTCCGGATCATTTTCATGCATTTCAACGACCCAATCAGCAAAGTCACGACGTTGTTGATGATCGGCCGGCTTGAGTTCTTGTGTTAACTGGACTTTATAAGCCTTAAGACCCAAATCTTTATGCAAAATACGGTGTAATGACGTTTGTGGAATACCTAATTCCAAAGAACGACGAGGAATGGACAAACCTGGGTTTTCTTCAACACTTTCGGCTACAGCAGCAATATTCTCGGCTATTCTTGAGCGACGTGCACGGGTTTTATTCTTCTCATCACTAACTTGTCCCAACAGCTCGAATTTTTCCACCAATTTCTGTATTGCGGTCCGACAAGGTGCTTCACGACGACCCAAAAATGTTCGAGTTTTACGAACCGTCTCTGCCAAATTTTCACCATTTTTATAGTGAATTTTAATAATTTCAATGCGTTGTTGAAGCGTGTATCGTACCATTTTTATTAATGGCGTAGTTTCTACTTGTCAAATGCCAAGAAATGACAGCTTCAAAAGTGACATCTACCGAAATAGCGGGCTATTCAAAATAACACCTCTTATTGGAAAACCCTTTAGTAAGAATATTAGTGGTCCTAGCACAGGTCCTTGCACTACTCCTAGAGACAAGTTACATATATTAGAGTCAGCGCTCTCTATGTTGACATACATTTTGCGACCAGTAAGGAATGATTTTACCAAATCCAATGCATGGCCCCTTATTCCAATGTTCCATAACTTGCTTTCCACAAATTTCGCGTTGACAACATCGAATGCGCTCGACAGATCAAAAAACATTCCGGCGACATAACTGTTTGTATCCATTAGTCTTTGAACGCACTCGATAAATTCAAAAGTTGCAGTTTCTGTGGACCGCTTGCCAGTAAAACCGTGCTGACAGGGACACAGTAATTTATACTTGGTAATAAAACCATATATTTGATTGTATATTATCTTCTCGTATATCTTAGAAATCACATTCAACACTGATACAGGTCTGTAGTTCTCAATCTGTTGTTCACTTCCCTTTTTATATACAGGAACTACCCTTGCGATCTTTAGTGAGGTAGGAAATTTCCCTTGGGCTAATGTATTGTTTATTAGGTGGGTTAGTGGTCCAACAATAACATCACTGATATATTTAATGATTCTCGTTGAAATACCGCCGGGGCCCACGGAGTTCTTATGTTTCAATTTTAATATTACAGTCTTTATATCTTCGTCTGTAGTCTCATATAGAGTTATTGTATGATCCTGTTGCAATCTCGCAGTACAGGAACTTGATATATTTGATCCAAAATTGTTTTGGACTTTCTTCTCAGCAATTGTGGAAAAGTAACTACTAAACTCGTCTGCAACATCCTTCGCATCTTGTATAATTTTATCATTACTTGTAATGGTAATGTGAGATTTTCTGTTTTTTCTATTAGTAACATCGTTAATCACCTCCCATACCTTTTTTGCTTTGTTACCCGAGGTTTCTATCACATTCTCATAATATGCTATTTTGGTCTTCGTAATTAATTCCTTATGTATTTTTCGTTGTTGTTTATACCTTTCATTTCTATCAGCGGTGTAATTTTCTTTTAGAGCTATAATTTTTTCTCTAAGGCAAATGCTAGATTGTCTTATGGATGCGTCAACCCATTTAGCATTTGATTTTCTAATAATCTAATAATTTGTCTGTTTTATATTTCTAATTGGACAGGCCATATTAAAATTGTGAAGAAGACATTGCATGAATTCGTCAAATGATTTATCTACATTATCGGTCAAGTCAACACCTACTAAGTCAATCTTTATCATAATTTTTAATGTTCCCAAATTGGTTTCATTTATTAGTCTACTTTGCGTTGATTTATATTCAGAACTCTTGACTCTTGTTTCATTTGCTACTTTAAAACATATTTCTTGAGCGTAGTGGTCGGATAAGTGAGAAGTAATTATTGAGCATGATGTTAATTCCTCCTTAATATTTGAGACAATATAATCTATGCCGCTTGTCGTAACTCTTCCATTTTTATTGTAAGTAACTCTTGTCGGTCCTGATATTTTGTTTAACAGATGAAAAGAGTCAAATAGATCCAACAACACATTTCTATTGATACCGCTTACAAGATTGTTATGTTGAAATCCCCGCATAGAACTGTAAACTCTGCAAATCGGTTAGCGAGGTTTAAAATGTGAGCTAGACCGCAATAAAAATCCCCACATCACCCGAAGGTGGTCTATAGATGACGATTATACAAACTTTCATAGTATGCAGCAAGACAGCAGACACTTCTAATTCCATTTCCACTGAAAGATTATTTATGCAAGACAATTGTTTGCATTGTACATCCTTCTTTACATATAAAGCAGTACCACCATGCAAGCGTATGGGCGTGCAGTAGTATGAACTGAGACAATAACCACAAGGGGTCATAAGCTCTATATTTACATCCTTACACCAGGTTTCTGTTAGACACAGTATTTGAGGATTATACTCTGTACAAAAAATGTCGATTTCATCTAACTTATTGCTCATATTTTGTATGTTCATGTGAATTAGTTTATGTCTTGTCCTAAAAAAGTAGAGGAATTACTGTCTATGTTATTATGGTTCCTGTTTATGTTATTATTGCATTACTGTTGTTGTTATATATATATATTCGGTATTACTTTCACTATCCTGTTTTCTATTCCTCTCTCTTTTAGTATTAACCACAGTTTCTTTCTTGGTGTCATGTCAAACGCTTTTTCGAGGTCTATGAATCCCAGATATGTATTTATATTATTTGCGATTTTTTTTTCAGTGATTTGTTTTATTGTGAAGATGTTGTCTTGCGTTGATCTCCCTTTTCTGAAATCACATTGCGGTTCTTCTAGGGTATGTTCTATTCTTGCTATTATTCTCTTGTTATTTGTCTTTTCTAATATTTTCATCCCTATACTTATTAGTGTTATGCCTCTATAGTTTGCGCATTTCGTCTTGTCACCTTTCTTGTATATCGGTACTATTAACGCTGTTTGTCAGTCTTTTGGTAAAATATTTGTCTTCTATATTTGGTTTAGTAGCTTCAGTAGTTTATCTTTTCCTATGGGTCCCATGTGTCTAATCATTTCTGCTGTAACCTGATTGTACGGACGTCGGTCACGCCCTTTGGTTTAGCGCGATTGCGACGTTACCGTGCGATTTGTATGGAATGGCGGGCGAGTCACATGTGCGCTGCGTTAGATTCCACCTACCTTGGTCGGCACCCCGGTTTGGTCTCCCGATTGCTGACGCGCTCCCTTTGCTAGTCGCCCTCTGGAACGAACACACTGAACGGCACACAACACTTAAAAGTTCTTTCTCTGGATCGCTACTTTTCGTCTTCTCTCCACGAGAGGAGACACGATTCTGTCTTTTCAATTTGCGGTCGGTGGAGTTTTTTTCGCTCTCGCGCCAGCGACTCGCCACAAAACCTCGCACGCAAAATTATCACCAAAAAAAAACCTTGTTCACGGCTGAACACTGATCTTGTCCTGGTGCTATTCCTATTTTCAGTTCTCTTATTATTTCTAGAAGCTCTTGTTCGTTGATACTCTCCGTTACTGTTTTTGTGATGTTCTTGTTGCTGTTTCTTGTCTTCTGTTCGTTGCCGCTATTTATAGTTAGTAATTCTTCGAAATACTCTTTCCATCTTTCTATTATTTCTTCGTTTTCCTTCAACATTTTGCCTTGTTTGTCTTGTATATATCTCGTTTCTTGTCTTTTTTCTTTCCTGCATCCTTTAATTGTTTTATAAATTAGCTTTTGATTTTCGTTTGCGTTTTTCTCCATTGTCTCCCCTAACTTTTCCCATTTCCTGGTCTTTGCTATTATAACCTCGTATTTTCCTATTTTCCTTCTTTCCTTGTACCTTACGTAGTTATTACTGTTTTTGACATTTAGGTATCTTTGCCATGCTTTTTTCTTGTCTTTTATTTTATCTCGTATGTCCTCTGACCACCACGCTGTCTGTTGTTTCTTGTTTGTACTTTTCTTCAATCCGCATGTCTCTTATGCTGCTTCAAGCATATTTCTTTTTATGTTACTCCACATTTCCTCTACTGCTTCGCTGTCGTTGGCCACTTCTAACTTGGCTTCTAATTTATCTTTGTATTGTATTGCTGTTTCCTCATCTCTTAGTTTGTATGCTCGTATCTTCTTGCAGTTTACTGCTATAGTTGGTCGCTGAATTCTTCGGTCACTGTCTTGATAGTTTTTTTTTAGTGTGGTCACCACTAGGAAGTGGTCACTTCCTATTTCGTAGCTTCTTTTTACTCTTGTGTCTATTATTTTGCTCTTTCTTCTTTGTTCTGTTAATACGTAATCTATTATAGATTTTTCGTTCCTGCTTATCACTTCCCTGGTGTATTTGTGTATCTCCCTGTGGTTGAATAGTGTGTTCGCTATTATTAGATTGTTCGTTCTACAGTAATCTAGCATTTTCTTCCCATTTTCGTTTATTGTGTCTTCCCCGCACCTTCCTCTCATTGTATCTTTATCTTTTACTTCCTTGCCAATTCTGCTGTTGAAGTCTCCTGCTACATATATTTCTCCAATGGCATTTTCGGTTGTTTCGTTGAGCAGATCCCAGAATTCTTCTTTGTTGCTAGCCGTGGCGTCTTGTATTTGTATTTGTATTTCGGGGGCGATAGGCCAGCTAGGCCATCCTGCACTGCGACCTGGGAGATCTTTTGTGCTCACCCTGCTCTACTCCGATCTTAGGAAGTCAACCTCACGAGTGCAGTCTATGAGCTTCCTAAGAGACTTTCTCTTAAGCTCTTGGGTTGCTAGCGTAGAAGCACCCAGGGTGGCAAGCCTTATGTGATCTAATTCTCACATTTACACATTATGTGCTCTGCCGTTTCAGGTTCCGTTCCACACAATCTACAGATGGCATCGTTAACCTTCTTTATGTTGCACAGGTGGTATTTCACCGGGCAGTGTCCGGTGAGTACTCCCGTTACGACTCTAATCTCTTTTTTGGAGAGATGTAGGATTTCTTTCGTCCTTTCCTTCGAATATTCGATGAGCTTTTTTGACTGTCTTTGTTCTGGCGTTTTCCGCCACAAGCCCAGTTTTTGCTCAATCTCCCAATTTCGCACCACCCACCTGTTAAGGGCCTTTGTAAGCCCACACAAGGGCTCCGGACCCGTAAAGGGGGCCTGCGCACCGTTCTTAGCCTGTGCATCGGCCACCTCATTACCCTCAATCCCCTGGTGTCCGGGCAACCAGGCCAGGGTTAACCTGTTTCCTGTCGCCAGTTGGCTTAGGGTTTGCTTGGTCAGCCAAGCCACTCTGAACTCAAGCGTGTACGCTTTTAGCTTCCATAGTGCTGCTTGGCTGTCCGTGAGAATGCAGATGCTCTTGCCTTTCAGCTTTCTGTTCAGGCATATTTGTGCGCACCTATCAATGGCTATGAGTTCGGCCTGTAGGATAGTGGGGCCCTTTCCCAGTGATACGGACTCTCTATGTTTAACGTTATATATTCCAATACCGGTACCCTCCGACGATTTAGAAGCGTCGGTGTACCAGATGGACGTTTGTTCCTCAAGTTGACCAATTCTTAGGACGCTGCTTTGGCGGTCAGTTACTACTACTTCGAAAGCTTTGCCCAGATCGTGGAGGGTTGGCATAGAGTCGCTGGGGTATGACCGATGATCACACCTCGCCTGCTCCAGTATAGCCATGTGCCCTATGTTAGGCTGCGAGTTGTGTATCTGGCTCCTGTGATACCCAGGCACGCGGGTCTTTGTAGCCTTTGTAGTGCGTCCTGTGTTCTCCTTTCGTTTGTCTTAGCCCACCAAATTAGCGAGCCGTACATGACAATGGGTCTTATAACCGCTTGGTACAGCCATAGCACCATTTTCGGTTTTAAACCCCAGTTCTTACCAAAGAGTTTACGGCATACCCAGAATACCCTCGTTGCCTTGGTAAGAGTTTTGCTTAGATGTTAGTTCCACGTGAGTTTTTTATCAAGGGTTACCCCTAGATACTTTTCCTCTTCCGAAAATACCAGTTTTACTCCGTTCAGAGCGGGAGCTATCAGTTTGAGCTTCCTTCTCTTTGTGAACGGAACCATTACTGTCTTGTTCGGGTTGACACTGAAGCCCTCCCTCGTGCACCAACAGTTAATGATGTTTATTGCTCTCTAGGCACGGTCCATAGTCGTACATTCAAACTTACCCCTTATTATTATGGCTATGTCATCCGCGTAGCCGACAGTGTTAAAGCCCTCGGCCGTCAGTCCTGAAAGGAGACCATCTACTACTAGGCCATCTACCACAGCAGGGGCGATAGTACCCCTCCTTGGGGGCAGCCCTTTGCCGATGTTACCGTTTGCGATGTTCCCCCCAGTCTGGCGGTAATTTCTCGGTCCTTCAACATTTCTTCTATCCACCTTATAGTGGGAACATCAATTCCCTTCTCTGTGACTGCCCTTCTTATGGACAGAGGCGTTGTGTTGTCGAACGTTCCCTCTATGTCCACAAATAACCCCTAGTGCAACCTCTTTGTTCTCCAGTGACGCCTCAATCAGAGTTGCCAGCTCATGAAGAGCCATCCCTGTCGATTTGCCTGGTTGATAAGCATTTTGGTGCTTATGAAGCGGGGCTCTTTTAAGCGCCCCGCTGCGTATGTGGTAGTCCACAATCTTTTCCATGGTTTTTAGAAAAAATGATGTGAGGCTGATAAGAGGGCGGTAAGACTTCGCTTCTTCAGGGGGTCTGCGCCCATTTTTGGGGATAAATTTCGCCCTCGCCTCTTTCCATCCTCTAGGTATATATGCTAGCCTAAAACTGGATCTGAAAATCTCAGCCCGGCTTGGAGCTAGGAGATCACTTCCCCTTTGCAGCATGGCTGGAAAGACGCCATCAGGGCCTGGCGATTTGAAGGGTTTAAAGCTTGAGACAGCCCATACCACCCTCTGGTCAGTAAATATCTTCCTTGCCATTTTTTACTGTCTCTGGTGGAGCGGGAGCTATCCCGTCTTCCTTCCACGACCGTTGTTGTTCTCGAGGACCCTGGAAAGTGTGTCTCTAGCAGAACATTTAAGCTTTCTTCAGGGTCCTTGGTACCGTTTGCGGTACCAAGGCCTAGTTTTTAGGATCACCTTGCCTAGTTTTTAGGAGGCCTATCTCATTTGAGTGGTCCTTTGCAAGCACCTTCTGGAGCCTTGCAGCAGGGGCCGTTCCTTCGATCCCCTCGCAGAAGTCCCGCCAGGTGGTTCTTTTGGACTTTCTCAGTGCCTTGTTGTATTCTGTTAGTGCCGTTTTGTAAGCGTTCCAGTTTCCGGTCCTTTTGGCACTATTAAAAGCTTTGCGGGCCACTCTGCGCAGCCGGCCCAGCTCTTTGTTCCACCAGGGCACGTCTCTGGCGAGCTTTCTCCTTTTCAGTGGACAACTGCGTTCGAAGACCTCGGTTATTATGCCTTTGATCTGGGACGCTGCCCCTTCAATTTCATCTACGGTGTTTATCTTGAGGTTCAGCCCTTCGGTCTCCGTCCTGAGATAATCCCTAAAGAGTTCCCAGTCCGTTTTCTTTGGGTTCCTACACTCTATTACACCTCCGTACACTTCACCTAAGTCAAAACCGATATTTTGGTGATCCGACATGGATGGCTCGCTGAGCACTTGTCATCTGCTTATTGTACCCGCGGTAAATGCGTCAGCTAGGGTCAAATCGAGGACCTCTTCCCTGATTGCGTTTATGAAAGTGGGCTTATTACCCTTATGTACAATATCTACCCTCTTACTATAAAGGTATTCAAGGATTTCCTTACCTCGCTTGTTGTCGTCCGTGCTGCCCCAAACTGTGTGGTGCGCATTGGCGTCGCAGCCGTGGCGTCTTCATTTGGTCCATATACTATAATTATTGTTCTGGTTTTGTTGTTTTCTTTTAGTTCTACGGTTAATATCCATGATTATATTGCTTGCCATGATACTATTTAGTGTTCTATGTCTCTGTGCATTATGCATCCTCCTCCTGCGGACGCCCTTTAATCCTTCTACCCCGCTATATATTATTTTGTGCTTGTTATTAGTTGTGTACATTCCATTCCCTTTACTTTTCGTCTCAGTTATTGCTAATATCTCTACTTCCATTCTTTCGAACTCTTTTTCCAACTCTTCCTCTTTACCGAATATACTCCTTATAGACATATTCAAAAACATCAAAAATTTCACTTTTTCGCAAAAATGTTGACTGATAACAAAAATATTATATATTTTATAAACAATTTCATTAAAAAACAAGTGTGGTCTATTTGGACGAAAAAAATTTCTTATGCGGTAGCCAACGTGTTATACATATTTACGTGAGTCTCTGAAGGTATAACTTTTATATTTAATGATTGATAATTCAAAACAATTACTAAACTCTATAACTTTCAGGGAATAGTACTTTACCTGACACAAACTTTTTCGTAATTAAAAACGTATTTGGAGATAAATAATAGAGACTACTTGATTAATGAAACTTGCCAGCAAACTTTCATTGAACTGTCAATTATTCAATTTGTGATGCAGTTATCTACAATTATAAATTATATATCCCCCAGTGGCACCGTGTTATGTATTTTGGGGCCAATATTATTTAGGGGTATTATAAAAAGAGCGAATAAACAAATATAATCTTAATTTTTCTATCTAATAAATTGCTCGGTACCTCGTTGGGGGGGGGGGCTCATTAATGCACTGGGCCCCGGGAATTAGTCCGGTTGGCCGACTTCAGGGACGAAAATTTGATAAGAACAATGTAAATTTCGATGCATTTTGGGGTAATTATGGGCTCAGGTGGCACGAGGAAAACTGACGAAGAGTGTCCTGTAATGACCTGAAATGTAATACCAAGCGAGTAGCGCATTAGATTTTTGAACGATGTGTATTGACAGCAAGGAAATTTGCCCTACAAGTATTGTTCGTGATAATATTACGATCGATTTTACATCATTCACGCCTTGTATCTTAATTAAGCGCTCTATTTATATTGTGTCGAGTAAACGCGGCGTGAAATGCAAAAAGCTCGAAAAGCTGGGGTAGATTAACTCCCATTACGATTGTTTCAATGCGCAGATGCATATAATTAAATTAGTTCACATTTGCGTGTTCTATGTTGATGTCCTATATAAAAATTCAATGGGTCTGGGACTGTGAAATGCGCATGTATTCAATTTTAATAAAACGGCAAAACACTAGTCTCTACGTAGTTTAAGTGGAAATGAAAATAATAAAATAGACAATATGTGCTTGAGACGGCGCTTTCCAATAAGACCGCCCCCCTTTGTGTACAGCAATACAGTTCTCCGCATAAAAACCGTGGGGGGTGTAAATACACTTTTATCTTTTACATATTGCATAAAAGGCGTGTAATAAAAAATCTGTCAAAGGATATACACATCCTTATGACTACAATGGGAACGCAATAAAGGGAATGAGGCGGAAGAGAGAGAAATCAAATATTTCTTCGTAATCACGCTCACACATTATTAGATTCTAAGGGGCTGCTCCTATTGTTGCACACTCCTGAACTATGGTCTCTGGTTTAAATAAATGACGTTTTAATTCAACGCAAAGCGCGTGTAATCGATTAAACAAGTCAACAAGTCCACTGAGCGATTACAATGCGCAATCGAACACCGAATTTACTGGATTGTTGAATATAATTACATATTAAAATAAATCTGCGAGTGCAAATTGGCCCTGTCACCTACCTACTCACAGGCAATATTTTCGGGTCATCGTACCATACATCATTGGATTAATTGGATATTTCACCACCCGAACGCGTAATTGCAAATGCGATATACAGGGCATTTACTAACCATGGGACAAAATTTCAACGGGTTATTCTTTGGCATAGTTTAAGAATATTTGGGCGTTGGATGATTTTCGGAACGTCGCACACAAGCATCTGAAATGCGGGCAAAAATTCTACCCTAAAGACAATTGAACAATTACAATAAAGAATAATACAAGAATGTTGAGCTATTACTACACAAACCTTCAAAAAGTTCGCGTAGAATTTGTAAGCAGGCTATATTTTTGTGTAGAAAATAATAGAAGCCATTTCCAACATTTACTTTAACATATTATTCGAATTTAATACATTGAACACTTTTTCATTTTATTTGCACTTAATTCCAAAACTAGTTCATCTAATCACATTGTATTAATAACGACTGTAAAGCATTTTTCAAGAACCACGAAATTTCCCACGATATATCACAAATAGGGGGGTGCCATTTAAATTTTTTAGATGGAGGTGGTTATGGCTTAAAGGGTGGCTAGGGGTACGACACTACCTACGCCATTTTGGTTCTCTTTTCGAACCACCCGAACGGTTTTGAGTAAATTAAAAAATAATTATGTGCTCTAAAAAAAAAGTCGGTAGCAACTTTTTAAATTTACACCTTGTATATACAGGGTGTCTCAAAATTGACGCCCGTGCTTTTGAAATTTGACTCAGGGGGCTAAAACTAATTGAAAATTAAGAGTGACAAATTTTCCGTTTGTCCCTCGTTATTGTCACAATTAACAAAATTAATAACATTTCAACTTATGACAGTAATTAACGTAATTTTGTTATACATATATGAATGAAATTTTAGTAGATATAATTGATAACTTCGCAGTTATTAAATTTTTCACAGAAATGACAAAAAATGTGCACGAATTATTGAAATATGGACAGAAATCAATGAAATGTTGTTACATATGACTGAAAATATGATAGTAATTAACGAACGAAATTTTCTTAAATTTGATAGAAATTTTAGAAGAAATAATTGATAATTTCACAGTTATTGAAATTTTCAGAGAAATGATAAAAATGTGCAGGAAATATTGAAATTTTTGCAGTAATCAATGATCTGTTCTGAAATGTGGCTGAAATTTTGACAATAATTAACAAAACATTGTTAAATATGATTGAAATTTTGATAAAAATAATTTAAAAAAATACAGTTACAGGAACTTACACGGAAATTACCAAAACATTACCGTAATTATTGAAATTTTACCAGTAATTAATATAAATTTTGTTGAATAAGATTGAAATTGAAGCAGTGCTAATTCAAAATTAACAGTAATTGAAATTTTGGCAGAAATTAATGATATTTTGTTAAATATAACTGAAAATATGACAGTAATTAACAAAATTTTGTTAAATATGATTGAAATTTTACTATAAATAATTGATAATTTCATAGTTATTAAAATTTTTATGTAAATAACAAAATATGTACACAAATTATTGATACGTTGACAGTAATTAATGAAATTTTCTTAAATATGACTAAAATTTCAGTAAAATAATTGAAAATTTAACAGTTATTGAAATTTTATGAGAATCGAATTAACATTATACAGTAATTCTCAAAAACGACTGAAGTTTTGGTAGAAATATTTGAAAATATGTCAGTAATTAAAATTTTCACAGAAACGAACATATTTTACAGTAATTACTGAAATATTGACGGTGATTAATGAAATTTTGTTGGATATGACTGAAGTTATTGATTATAATTAATAATTCATGAAATTTTGTTAAATATGAATGAAATTCTAGAAGAAAAAATAGAAAATTTGACAGTTATTGAATGTGTTAATGTTTATTCAAATTATTAACTTTACAAAATAAAATAATTTCCACATCTGTCAAACTAATTGTCAAATCTGACAGTTATGTCTTAGATTAGATAAAATGAATAACACGAAATCCTGCTTTGAGTAGTGGTCGTAAAACTGTATATAGTTATTGTTTACATTTTTAGCAATAACTCTATAATGAGGGACAAACAGAAAATTATCCACTCTTAATGTTCAATTTGTTTTAACCCCCTGTATTAAATCACAAAAGCACAGGCGTAAATTTTGAGACACCCTGTATATACGGGGTGTCAATTTAAAAAGTTGCCAATTATATATATTATTTATATATATATATATATATATATATATATATATATATATATATATATATATATATATATATATACCGGGCTTTTTTTTTCGTTTTTACACATATGATTGACAATGTATAATTGGTTGCATGCATCTACCCGTAAGGAATTTCCTATGTGTAATTCTAAAAAAAAAAACAACTCATTAACGGCGTCGGTGCAAGCAACCTGTCAGTTTTGGCATATGTTACACAGAGAGGTTATGTTTTTATTCAAGGCAATACACGACAGGGTTTTTGAAGACACGCAGAGTATTCGTAATGTATTGTGCATTTATGCCATTACATGCAGTATGTATACGGCCTTTCAATTCATCTACGTTATGTATTTGTACGTAATTAAAAAAAATCATTTTCAGGTAACCCCAAAGAAAATAATCATTTGTTGACAAATCAGCTGATATTGATACATTAGGAATACTCTCTTGTATTGTCTTGAATAAAAACCTAACCTCTCTGTGTAACATATGCCAAAATTGACAGGTTGCTTGCACCGACGCCGCTAATGAGTTGATTTTTTTTTTTTAGAATTTAACATAGGAAATTCCTTACGGGTAGATGCAGGCAACCAGTTATACATTGTCCATAATATGTGTAATAAGAAAAAAAAAGCCCGGTATATATATACAGGGTGAGTTTTTGCGGATGTTTAGTATATGGATCTCGGAAACTAGCGGAGATAGAGGGACGATTAAATAGGGAAAGAATTGCAGTTTTACCAGCTCAATTTCATGACCTTCTTTTTCATTGGAAAAATTGCATGGTTAACTAGATATCTCGAAATAATATATTTTCTGTTATTTTGTTCGGTGCCTATGGATCTGTTATTATCGACTTTAGAAAAAATGTGTAAAGGAAAAAGTTGTAGGAAATTATGTGATTAATAATACAGTCTCACCGATTAATTTATTTAAGCTATAATTTTTGAGTTATGACACAAAGTTGAGTTTTTTCTAGTGGAAACCATAGTTGGCCTTGACTTTATAAAAAATGCCCTTTTTCAACGATTCTAATGATAAACCATATTACACAGGTTTTTTTCTCATTTTTAAAATAAAATGTGTGTAATCTTTCTGTGAATTGTAGCCGTTTTCCATAATGCAATTCGTTTTCTCTAATTATGTGGGATACACTTTACCACTAAAATGTAAGTTCTTACATAAACTCTCATAGCCATGTGCTTATGCTGTCTTAATTCTATAAAACAGATATAGCTCTCATGTGTAAGTGAAACGTCGACATTAGTAATAAATAAGTGCAAATAATAACACAACTTTTGCTACCTTTAATATGACTTCAACCCGCTAATGTAAGTAGCCATATATACAGGGTCCTCAAATAGTGCGTCGGGCTTTTCTAGCGCCTTTCCCGTGAGAGATAGTAAAAAATGTTTCGTACAAAAAGTTATTGGTTTAAGAATCTTTATGTCGTAGAATTATTTTCAAATATACAGAGTGTCACAATTTTGCGGTATAACTAAAACAAACATTTTATTTAAACGGAATACCCTGCATTTATTTAAATTTTCTGATGACATTTTTCAACCTCATTGTTATCCATTTAGTTTTAAATTATGTGACAGTGTTGAAAATTTACAAAAAAAATTCTCAAAATATCATGCATAAACAAGCTCAACTTTAAAATATCGTAACGACCTCGTTTTTTGAAGGTAAGAATAAGTTTTAGGAATAATCTCAGTGTAGTTAATAAGCAACATTTAGGTTAACCTAACCTAACATAAAGGGCGATGACTTAAAATTCGGGTGGGGCGTCGACTAAACTTACGTCATTTTAGTTCCCCCTTGGAATCACCCAAAGTAGTTCTAAACATGAACATGTGTGTTCATGAAATGCCTATAATAACTTTTCAAATTGACACCCTGTATATCTAGATAGTAGTTACATAATGCAAGTGCAGAATAAGATATTTGAAGTTGGAGTCTGTTAAGCAGAGAATATAACATAATTATTTACAAAAAATATTTACCAAAAACAACTTTTTCCTATCCGAAATTTGCATTTTAAATATTTGCCAATACGATTACCACAGTTATTTCATTATTGCCAGCGTCGGAGGATTTGTTGCGACTCGTTTAGCATTCGAGAATCGGAGAATAGGATATGCTCTTCATTCTCGTCCACGTCCCACATCCCTGTTGCTCCTCGACTTGTGAATGGGCTTCTGCGTCGGGCAGATTTAAACGCCACGTTCTCACCGAGGACAATACGTGAACTTTATATCAAAACTATACGGATTTTTTTACTAGGATTAATGCTTTAAAATTACCACCACGTCGTCACGTATATTGCATCCTTGACTTTAATATTTAAACTTCTCTGCGAATTATTTTATTTAGGAATTTGAATTACTGCGATGCCCATTGCGTGATTAAATTATGCGTAATAATATTTCCATTTCATAAAACGCAAGTATAGCAGAAGATATTTAAGTATTGCTATACCGAGTGTTCATTTCAAAACTAGCAATCCCAATAACTTTTGAATTTAAGTTAACTTGATTAAAAAAATTTAAAAAAACACGTCGATGGATTTTTCGAGATTGAAATTTAATATCAACGTCAAATACATTTTTTGCACTACTCATCATTATGTCGTATATATAAATATATGACCTTGTTTTCTCCCCAAGAAAAGCTTCACAAATAACCTAAAGTCTTCCTAATTAATTTGATCATGTGACATGGATCAGGGAAAACATAAACTAATTCACATGTTTCGGGGTGTTCAAAATAAGTTTTCATATTGTCAATTTTGTCGAAATTGCAGCCTAACTGTTTTGCAAGAGCTGTGTTGGCATGAGTTCCATCATATGTTAAACTAATGATCCTTACACCACTTTTCTTTACCAAACTAATGCATGTTAATACTAAATTGCTCATTTGACTACCAGTAATCCAATCTGTTTAAAAATATCCGACTGGTATCTTCCAGCTTTGGTTCATGGCCACTACTAAAAACACTAGTGCATTTTTTGCATATGCTCTATCATCTCCTTTGAAACCAGTACACATATTAATTTATCCAACGTGATTTTGGCCTTCAAATTCAATTTGTTTTCTAATTGCCATCTCATCTATAATAAGGTATCCAAGAATTGGTGAAGATGATTGTTCACTTCGAACTTTCAGAGCGCTAAAGGCCTTTTCAGTAAATCCAGGTTTGCCTTCAATCACTTGATACCATTTCCTTAATGTTTTTGGATGTTATAAGCAAGTATCAAATGCCTTACGGACATACTGCTATGCTGCCGAGGAGTAGTAATGTAATGTTAATGCAAACGATCTTAGAGCCGGGTTATACTTTTTTGTCACAGGAAAATTTTTGCTTTTTTAAAATTGTCTAATCAAAATGTTCTTATTTGCACCAGATATACTATTTAGTAGTTCCAAATGATCATAATCGATCAAATTTCTCTTTTTAAGACTGGCAAAAGCGGCTTTAAGAGACGCAATTTTGCTTTTTTGACGTGACGTACGTTGTAGTTGTGACGTACCTGAAGGGCAATCAGCGCGTTAGGCCGTGGAGCGAGTGGAGGGTCCCTTCGAAGTAGTGACGAGGGCCAGGCTCTCGGTGTCAGAGAGTGGAGGGGTTAAAAAAAGGCTCCACGTAATTTTAACCTCGTTGCTACTTCGTCGCAAAGGATGGCTCCACCCTACCTGCGTGGGTGGACGGCAGACAGTCAGCGAAGTTCAGAAATCACGAACTGTCACAACGCTGACCATTTGGCGCCAACACCACCAGATTTAAATCTCGCAGTGAGAATAGAAAACTGAAACTGAAATAAATGCCCGATCGAGAAAACGTGGGGGGAACAAAAAATAACAGGTGTGAGTTTTGTAGTGTAAAATATCGGCGTTTATTCACACAAACGACGGACACCGTGTCTGCGCTCCTGAAATAAATACCTCCGCACGCAACCCGTTCACGCAGGGTTCACTCTATTCGGCCGAATATAGCAAGCTCCTGATCGCGCGATTCAAAGGGCCGACGGAGCGACCTTTCTCTTACACAAGCGCAAAGCACGTACGGCACGCAACACGTAAACGCAACTCTTACACAAAAGAATAAACGATATGTCAATAAGGAATTAAACGGAGGTCTGGCTCAATTGAGACCACAAAAAAAAATGTATCAATATCTATATATATATCTCTGGATATCTGGCCTGTGTTCCTGGTGGTCTTCGCTGGCGGCTGGCTACAGCTCCGGAATGGCGGCGGCGGTTTGCGTCGTGGACGCCTAGCGCTCGATTCCGGCCTCCAGCCAAGATGATCGCGGCCTCCAGCCAAGAATGGTTTGGCCGAGCTACTTAGCCCGTAACAAAATGCCTGCAAAGCACATGGCCTTAGTAACAATGGCCGGACACGTGGCTTCACGAAAAGGAAAAGAAATATCGGGCTTAACTACTTACTCAGGTGTTATGAGCGTTTGGAAGTCCCTTGCCCTGTACCTGGTGCCTCCATCCCCTCAAGGGTGGTTAACTGAGTCCCCGTTGGTTATCCCGTAAACCGGATGGTGGTACACCTTATCTCAACGGTTCTTCTGGCACGGCCGTACTGGACACGAGGTAGCTGAGTTCTGCCGATGGCGGCTGCTCGCCGGCGAATTTAAAAATCGCACACATGGGAAACGCGTCACCACAACAAAAAAGTGCGAGCACGGTTGTCTACAGTGCAGGTCTATGCGCCAATTAATTATTAAAATGCAGTTTCTGCCAAAGATATTTCTGGACCGTTACATAGTGATCTTATTTTATGGCAATATTTGTTTTTGTTTTCTGAAAATTACTTCTTTAAAGCGATTTTTGGCCGCTCCAATATTCCTCGTTTAGATGAAGGTGAAATTGAAGTAGACTTCGAAATCATTTTCTTTGGTGGGGAAAGAGAATTCATAGTTTCCGCAAATGTTTTGCGAGATTCTATTCTTGTAAACACCTCGTACTCTTCTAAATTTTCCGATGTAGAAGTTGAAGGTATAGAGGATTGTTCACTTGTTGTTTTTGTTACCCTTCCAACTGGTGGTTTCCTTTTTTTAAATTCTATGGGAAAAATTTGATATAAAGGAAAATAAATTCAATTATATACTTACCTTTTGGAGACATGTCGGTAAAGCTGGAAATATTGTAGCAACGGAGTGATTCTGCAAAAAAGTATTATTTTAAGCTGTTGTAGTTTCAAAACAATCTTCTGTAAAATGCATTGAACATACTACACTTGTAGCAGATGGTTTCCAATGTTTACAATAAATAGCTCCGATCCATTTTGCTCGTCTATTTGGTTCATTAAGAACCTAAAAATATGTTGTAAGTATGAAAACTGTAAAGATATTGTTACATTGTATGCAGGTACTGCAATGCATCTATGTTGGATACATATTCACTTTTCCTAACAAAGTGAACACTGGCATTATCGAACTTACACATGAAATGTGACGCGTTTTGTTGCTGTTTCTTCCGCTATTTGTTTTTTACTTTTATTACTAGAACGACTATTACAACCTAATGCACAGCAATTCACCATTGTGTTAAATCCACTTCAATCCACTTACAAAAATATATTCACAACATATCTAGACAGCAGTGACAATAGTTAACTTAACAAATTTACACCTTTAGTTTTTTGTCATAAAATAGAAGCTTGGCATTCAAGTAATAAATCTCAAATCACAATATGACTACTAAACTAGCACGATTCATATTCGTTTTTAAAATAATAATTATTCTTGTTTTATACATAAATATACAATATTTTAATAACACATGATCAAATGCAACTTCCAGTATATTCATCAGAACAAACATGGCGTCCTATTCGCATACGTGCAAACATACCGACATGTCTAAGGGAAGATTTTAACGCCCCCTCTCAAACGCAGTAGGCGGAGTGAAACGTCAGGGGTGAATTATGTGGGGCAGATATCTCCAGTGCAATATTGTGCGTGCGCAACTTAGATGTGTGAGTGATTCACACACGCGCTAAAAACGTAAAATCTGGTACTTGTGTGTTGCCTATACTTAAGAGTCAATTGAACTAAACAATTTCTTCATATCTGGAAAAGACCGAGTTGATTCTACATTTGATGAAAATATTTAGAGTAATTGTTTTCTTAACACAATAGGTGCATACATACATATAATAAATCCTTCGATTTCTTTTAGATTTTTCTAATTTCTTAATTTTTGTCTTCTTCTGGGAAACTATTTATTCATAAAAATGAATTCGTTCATAATTTAAATTTGTGAAAATCCGCTTGATCATAAATATATTATATACAGTGACCTCCAAAAAGTCGGTATCGTATTGGGCATTTTAATTATTATTGATTTACAAAAAAAATAAAAAATGTACGGCATTAATTTGTTCTTGTCTAAAAACCGTATTAGCATCTATCAGATGTACCGAGTAATTTTTACTTACCCAGAAAATCTCGTGTTTCAAAATGATGAAAATTGAAATAATGCTAATTTTCGGAAATCGCGCGAGTTATCATTGATATATTTTTACTGCAAGTTAGTTTTAGATTACTGACACATTTAAAGGACATGTTTTTTTTGTTATCTGTAACTTTTGCAAAAATTAGGTTTTCAATGTTTTTTCATATTTATCATCTCATCATTTAGGCCAGTATAAATGAACACATACAGGGTTTTTGTGGAACTAAAACATTAACAAGAGGAGATTCATATTTTTGGAAGCTATCTAAATAAATATTAATTATCATTGAAAAATATTTCTCCTATAAAGCACCTTGCATCAAAAACGTAGAAACTATGCAGTGACATAGCATTTTGATGAATAAAAATTCTTAAGAAATAATTAGTATTCCGAATTGGTTTTGCTACTGATACATGTTATAAGTTTTCATCAAACCCGAAAATAAAATTTGAGATTTAGTTTTCGCACCTAACTGAAATCTAAAAAACATGAAAAAAACATTAAAATTTTAATTGTTGCAAAAGTTGCAGAAGACAAAAAATACTTATGAACTGTAAATAATTCAGTAATCTAAAACTTACAAGCAATAATAGAACCTCATCGATATCATGCGTGATTTTAAAAAAATTGGCAGTATTTCTATTTTTATCATTTGATAAAACGAGATTTACTAGATAAATAATAATCACTCGGTATATCTGAGGGAGGCTAATAAGGTTTTTAAACAAGCACAAATTAATTAAAATAATTAAAGTTTTTAACAGCAAAAATAACATTGGTGAATTATTTTAGGATCAACTATTGCTGTTGAAATGAAACACAAATGAAGCAGCAAGTAGTTAAATGTATTAGATTTAAGTACATTACTTTCACATTGCTATTATTGTTAGATTTTACTGATCTCAACTGATTCAATACAACTATCACCATTAAATTATCTGTAGTAATAACCCAATAGTAAGGTACAGTTTATTTAAGTTCAATTAGAGTTTTCGAAAGCACATTGCTTTGCAACAACCCGACACCGAAAGCGGAGGGTTTTTAAGTGAAAACTATCCATGGGTAGTAATCAGTCTAATGTTATTTTGATTGGATATGGTCGCACACGTGACTACAGATTCACGAATTTGATTGGATTTATACTTCAGCAAACACCTCTTAGCAAACATCATAAACATTTGTTTATCTACAAGTGAAATAAAATGTTCTTGAATCCGCTAGTACATTAATATTTATTTATATAACAAGTGAGCTAAGGGGATGTTTTGAAAAAACATCCTTAGCTCATGTGTTTTATACAATATTTTATTCAATTTTGTCGAAATACGTTTAGTAGTTACAGATTCAATTTTTATAATATCAAGTCGGTGAAAAGTCAGACATTTATTGTTACATCAAAATTTAAAAAGGCCGACTGTAATGTTTATGCATCTGAAGGAGAATTTCGAAACATGCTCGCAACGGTACAATGAAATAATAGACAACAGAACTTTACTTAGTAGTAGGAAAGACGTAATTCTTTAAAATCCTGAAGAACTACTTATTTTTATTGTTAAATATGTAGATGAAGAGTTTTTCGAAATCCAATAGTTGCTATTCTAATTATGCTCACTGTATCGGAATTGTATACTTGCAGCAGTTAAACTTTAGAGAAGTTTTACGAAAATTTCACAACAAAAATATCAAAGAAGGTCCAAAAGCGAAGAAAAAATGCTAAAAATTCTACAACTTTGAAAAAAAATCTTGAAAATTCGACAGTATTAAAATAATTCTGTACAATTGTACACTATTAGTTCTTTTCTTGTTTTTTATTACAATGGCATACGAAGTTAACGTCAAGGAAATTCTGAAAGCATGCAAAAAATCTTGAAAATTCGACAGAATTAAAATAATTCCAGGCAATTGTATATTATTAGTTGTTTTCTTTTTTTTTATAATAATGGCATACGAAATTAACGTCATGGAAATTCTGAAAGCATGCATAACTTAAATCAAAAATATCTTTAGTTAATAAATCTCATTGTGGCCTGAAATTTCATAGAGGATATACAAAATTTTGTATGTAATTGAAATTTTAATTAAATTTTGTATAATCACAATGAAATTTTCTGCCACAGTGAGATTTATTAACTAAAAAAGCCTGAAATTTCATAGTGCATATACAAAATTTTGTATGTAATTGAATTTTTAATTAAATTTCGCATATGCACTATGCAATTTTCTGCCACAGTGAGATTTATTAACAAAATATATTTACGATTCAAGTTTGAAAGCTATCAGAATGTCCATGAAGTTAATTTCGTAATGGAATACGAAATACGAATACGGAATCCGAATAATAAATTTAAAAAAAACAATTAATACTGCACAATTGTCTAGATTCTTTTAAATTATAAACTTTATTAAATTAATAACTTTGAAATTTCTATCAAAACATCAAATTGATTGGTTAACTTTTAATGTATTTGCATTTTACTCAAAACCCGTTCTGTGTCAAATATCTGCTTTTGCATCTATATGCTTCATTTGGAAAAACATACAATTTGTATACTGCCCATGTGAGATTTTCCACATTTTTCACATGGTCAATCCTTGGCCAAAGTTGAATGTTTTAACCAAAGGCAAAACAAGACGTAATGGTGATCTGTTATATTGTGATATTGCCAACTATTTTTTTCAGATTTCATCCATGCCGTTCTAAATTTATGGAAGCACTTCATATACACAAATATTTTTGTAGAAAGACTTCGATTTTCTAACAAGCTATTTAACATCATTTTGGTAGAAAAGGATATATTCTTCTTCCTTAGCCAATTATATCTTGCGTTTTGTTAAGTAAGTGTTCGTTTCATTCTCATAATTTTCTGTTTCAATTTTTTGCATATCGGTGTTGATAAACTCTACATAGGTGTAGACATTTGTAATTTACACTACAAATTGCTAATTGCTTTACTATTGAGAATGACTGATCACTAAATACTGCTTTACTAACTTTTAGCAGGGGCACTACCACAGATTGTATCTATATATTTTCAAATACATTCGCTTTAAGGCCTTAACGCTTTAACGCTTTAACGCATTCGCTTTTAATAGTGTGTCCCTTGGCTAACCTGCAGTCATATAGATAACTAAAACCTATGAATATAATTGAACTGCTTCATGTATTATATGTAGCTATTGGCTACTATAGGAAAACTCTAAGAATTATCAGTTATTTCTCAGGTGAATTTAAATTTACTAAAGTCGTCACCTTCACTGTAGTTGATTACAAAAATTAATTAATGTTTTGTAGGAAAATATTATAAGGCTTAACTTTATTTTTCATGATATTAATCAAGGCCTCTTTTATTCGCTAGGGTTTTAATTTGAGATTAGAAACTCAGGCTGACTCGTTATGAAGATTAAAAAAAGTTTTGCGAGTTGGCGGTCGTTAAATTTAATACATTTTAAATTAAATTGGGAGCCCATCTGCACGCTCACCTTTGCACTTTCAGTGTCGATGTTATGTTTTTAAATTTAAATATGTATACCAGACAAAGATTCAACCACTAACATTTATTTTATATATATATATATATATATATATATATATATATATAGATATATATATATATATATATATATATATATATATATATAACATAACTTGCGGTCTGATTTTTCCTGACAAAATGGTTCATGAAGAAAAACGAGCAGCTTTTGCATCGAATACCAAATATTTTCAAATCAATTTTCCTGCAAAAGCTTTGAGTATATCTTATAGACAAATTTTGCAGTAAACATTAAACCAGGAATTATATTCGGCTTAACAATCAGAGATATGTTGTATTTATTTAATAGTACATATATGTCCCTGAAATTATTTTTGATAAATTCGGTAACTTCGTTCATGTTTATAAGTTCGGACAGTTGCAATGAAAATTTTAACATAAATCTAACAGATTTTGAAATTTTCACACTTATACCTAAAAAAATGGCATATTATGAGAGATTAGTATCTCTACTAATAGTAGGTTTGCGAAATTGGGATAGTTGCCCTAACACACTAATAGTTAATGATTCACTCAGCTAAATAATACTATTCAGTTCTGACCAAGCATTCAATAGATTTGTTGAATTACAGTTAACAAATTGAGAGATTAAGACAATTTCAGTCGAAATTTGAAAGTTTTGAGCATTTTCAATTAAAAATTACACGGATTTGATATGTATTGACATAATTTGAGTTAAAATTTTGCTGGATTTACAGAATTATAGATGATATTTTAGAGCAAAACCATTTCGCAGGTGGAGTTAGAAATTTGATAGAATCGATCAGTTGCATTTGAAAAATTGGTAAATTTGGACGGTAGATTTAATAGAAAACAAACCAATTAAAAGAGTTAAATTGAAAAATTTGGCAGATTTCGACTGTTAAAGTTGAAAATTTGACAAATTTCGATAGTTTAGTTTGAAAATTTACAACATTACGACGCTTGAAAGTTAAAATGTGACTGATTTTGAAGTTGAATTTTCACACTTATACCTAAAAAAATGGCATATTATGAGAGATTGGTATCTCTCTAGCTACTAATAGTAGGTTTGCGAAATTAGGATAGTTGCCCTAACAAACTAATAGTTTATGATACACCCAGCTGAAAATTACTGTTCAGTTCGGACGGAAATAAGGGAGTAACGACGCTTTTTCGAAAAACAAAAGAACGCCAATAACTATGAACTTAGGCTCCAATTCAAAAATTGGAGAGACTTAACTAAGAAAAGTTGTTTGTTTCAATGAGTTCTAACTGCCATTTTCGAGTGTAACAACTTAGTATTAACACCCTGTATACCTGACTATTTCGTAATAGCTGACTACCTCCGTTTCAGAGAGGTTTTATGATCAGCCAGAGTCGGTACTTAATCCCTCCGCAAGAAGCCCTGGCGCGCTGCCGCCCGGGAAAGTGTTAAAGACCAAAGGGCCTCTTTGAATGCCGAAAACGCACCTTGCATTATTTCCCGCATCAGACAGAATGATGCATCAATAATCGAACACCACACACAATAATACTAACAATAATAGTATGAAGTACCACGTATGCATAAACAACCCTCGAAGCACAGCCCAACTAAAGCAATTGGCCATTGGCCTAACTTTTCCTCCCAACCACCACACCTAGCATAAAACTGCGCACCTATAGTTAACCTACAGATAGGCCGTACTGAGAAGATCTCTGTCTTACGGATGAACAGAGATGTCTTACTCCCTCATTCTCGCATTGCATGAAAAGCATATGCCATCTATGTCTAAAGACTAGCGATAAATCCCGCATCAGCATGAATGATGCTAATATAACCGAATACCACATACAATAATACCAACAACAACAGTATGGAGTACCACCTACGTGTACGCAACCCTCGAAGGAGGCCCAAGTATACAAACACATGCGCATTCTTGACCTTTGCAGGTGCAAATGAAACCCGCGCATACAACTAACCAGTGTTGACCCATCGATCCTAATACTTTCCCAACGACAGCACTGTATATACCTGACTCTCTCGTAATAGCTGACTACCTCCGTTTCAGAGAGGGTTTATGATCAGCAAGAGTCGATACTTAACCCCTCCGCAAGAAGCCCTGACGCGCTGCCGCCCGGGAAAGTGTTAAAGACCAAAGGGCCTCTTTGAAAGCAGAAAACGCACCTTGCATTATTTCCCGCATCAGACAGAATGATGCATCAATAACCGAAACCACATACAGTAATACCAACAACAACAGTATGGAGTACCACCTACGTGTACGCAACCCTCGTAGGAGGCCCAAGTATACAAACACATGCGCATTCTTGACCTTTGCAGGTGCAAATGAAACCCGCGCATACAACTAACCAGTGTTGACCCATCGATCCTAATACTTTCCCAACGACAGCACTGTATATACCTGACTCTCTCGTAAAAGCTGACTACCTCCGTTTTAGAGAGGGTTTATGATCAGCCAGAGTCGATACTTAACCCCTCCGCAAGAAGCCCTGGCGCGCTGCCACCCGGGAAAGTGTTAAAGACCAAAGGGCCTCTTTGAAAGCAGAAAAACGCACCTCGCATTAGTACCCACATCAGTCAGAATGATGCATCAATAACCGAACACCACACACAATAATACCAACATCAACAGTATGGAGTGCTACATACGTCTACGCAATCCTCAAAGGACGGCCCAGGTACATGGACACATTCGCATTCTTGACCTTTTCAGGTGCAAATGAAACCCGCGCATACAACTAACCAGTGTTGACCCATCGATCGTAATACTTTCCCAATGACAGCACTGTATATACCTGACTCTCTCGTAATAGCTGACTACCTCCGTTTCAGAGAGGGTTTATGATCAGCCAGAGTCGATACTTAACCCCTCCGCAAGAAGCCCTGGCGCGCTGCCGCCCGGGAAAGTGTTAAAGACCAAAGGGCCTCTTTGAAAGCAGAAAAACGCACCTCGCATTAGTACCCCCATCAGTCAGAATGATGCATCAATAACCGAACACCACACACAATAATACCTACAACAACAGTATGGAGTACCACCTACGTGTACGCAACCCTCGAAGGAGGCCCAAGTATACAAACACATGCGCATTCTTGACCTTTGCAGGTGCAAATGAAACCCGCGCATACAACTAACCAGTGTTGACCCATCGATCCTAATACTTTCCCAACGACAGCACTGTATATACCTGACTCTCTCGTAATAGCTGACTACCTCCGTTTCAGAGAGGGTTTATGATCAGCCAGAGTCGATACTTAACCCCCTCCGCAAGAAGCCCTGGCGCGCTGCCGCCCGGGAAAGTGTTAAAGACCAAAGGGCCTCTTTGAAAGCAGAAAAACGCACCTCGCATTAGTACCCCCATCAGTCAGAATGATGCATCAATAACCGAACACCACACACAATAATACCTACAACAACAGTATGGAGTACCACCTACGTGTACGCAACCCTTGAAGGAGGCCCAAGTATACAAACACATGCGCATTCTTGACCTTTGCAGGTGCAAATGAAACCCGCGCATACAACTAACCAGTGTTGACCCATCGATCCTAATACTTTCCCAACGACAGCACTGTATATACCTGACTCTCTCGTAATAGCTGACTACCTCCGTTTCAGAGAGGGTTTATGATCAGCCAGAGTCGATACTTAACCCCTCCGCAAGAAGCCCTGGCGCGCTGCCGCCCGGGAAAGTGTTAAAGACCAAAGGGCCTCTTTGAAAGCAGAAAAACGCACCTCGCATTAGTACCCACATCAGTCAGAATGATGCATCAATAACCGAACACCACACACCATAGTACCAACAACAACAGTATGGAGTCCCACATACGTCTACGCAACCCTCAAAGGACGGCCCAGGTACATGGACACATTCGCATTCTTGACCTTGAGCAGAACACGCACCTCGCATTAGTTCTCGCATCAGACAGAATGATGCATCAATAATCGAACACCACACACAATAATACCAACAACAATAGTATGGAGTACCACCTACGTGTACGCAACCCTCGAAGGAGGCCCAAGTATACAAACACATGCGCATTCTTGACCTTTGCAGGTGCAAATGAAACCCGCGCATACAACTAACCAGTGTTGACCCATCGATCCTAATACTTTCCCAATGAATGCACTGTATATACCTGACTCTCTCGTAATAGCTGACTACCTCCGTTTTAGAGAGGGTTTATGATCAGCCAGAGTCGATACTTAACCCCTCCGCAAGAAGCCCTGGCGCGCTGCCGCCCGGGAAAGTGTTAAAGACCAAAGGGCCTCTTTGAAAGCAGAAAAACGCACCTCGCATTAGTACCCCCATCAGTCAGAATGATGCATCAATAACCGAACACCACACACAATAATACCTACAACAACAGTATGGAGTACCACCTACGTGTACGCAACCCTTGAAGGAGGCCCAAGTATACAAACACATGCGCATTCTTGACCTTTGCAGGTGCAAATGAAACCCGCGCATACAACTAACCAGTGTTGACCCATCGATCCTAATACTTTCCCAATGACAGCACTGTATATACCTGACTCTCTCGTAATAGCTGACTACCTCCGTTTCAGAGAGGGTTTATGATCAGCAAGAGTCGATACTTAACCCCTCCGCAAGAAGCCCTGACGCGCTGCCGCCCGGGAAAGTGTTAAAGACCAAAGGGCCTCTTTGAAAGCAGAAAACGCACACAATAATACCAACAACAACAGTATAGAGTGCCACATACGTCTACGCAACCCGCAAAGAATGGCCCAGGTACATGGACACATTCGCATTCTTCACCTTGAGCAGAACACACACCTCGCATTAGTTCCCGCATCAGACAGAATGATGCATCAATAATGGTACACCACACGCAATAATACCGACAACAACAGTATGGAGTACCACCTACGTCTACGCAACCCTCAAAGGACGGCCCAGGTACATGGACACATTCGCATTCTTGACCTTGAGCAGAACACGCACCTCGCATTAGTTCCCGCATCAGACAGAATGATGCATCAATAATGGTACACCACACACAATAATACCAACAACAACAGTATAGAGTGCCACATACGTCTACGCAACCCGCAAAGAACGGCCAGGTACATGGACACATTCGCATTCTTGACCTTGAGCAGAACACGCACCTCGCATTTGTTCCCGCATCAGACAGAATGATGCATCATTAACCGAACACTTCACACAATAATACCAACAACAACAGTATGGAGTACCACCTACGTCTACGCAACCCTCAAAGGACGGCCCAGGTACATGGACACATTCGCATTCTTGACCTTGAGCAGAACACGCACCTCGCATTAGTTCCCGCATCAGACAGAATGATGCATCAATAACCGAACACCACACGCAATAATACCGACAACAACAGTATGGAGTACCACCTACGTCTACGCAACCCTCAAAGGACGGCCAAGGTACATGGACACATTCGCATTCTTGACCTTGAGCAGAACACGCACCTCGCATAAGTTCCCGCATCAGACAGAATGATGCATCAGTAACCGAACTCCACACACAGTAATACCAACGACAACAGTATAGAGTACCACCTACGTCTACGCAACCCTCAAAGGACGGCCCAGGTACATGGACAAATTCGCATTCTTGACCTTGAGCAGAACACGCACCTCGCATTAGTTCCCGCATCAGACAGAATGATGCATCAGTAACCGAACTCCACACACAATAATACCAACAACAACAGTATGGAGTACCACCTACATCTACGCAACCCTCAAAGGATGGCCCAGGTACATGGACACATTCGCATTCTTGACCTTGAGCAGAACACCACCTCGCATTAGTTCCTGCACCAGACAGAATGATGCATCAATAATGGAACACCACACACAATAATACCAACATCAACAGTATGGAGTGCCACCTACGTCTACGCAACCCTCAAAGGACGGCCCAGGTACATGGACACATTCGCATTCTTGACTTTGAGCAGAACACGCACCTCGCATTAGTTCCCGCATCAGACAGAATGATGCATCATTAACCGAACACCACACACAATAATACCTACAACAACAGTATGGAGTACCACCTACATCTACGCAACCCTCAAAGGACGGCCCAGGTACATGGACACATTCGCATTCTTGACCTTGAGCAGAACACGCACCTCGCATTAGTTCCTGCACCAGACAGAATGATGCATCAATAATGGAACACCACACACAATAATACCAACATCAACAGTATGGAGTGCCACCTACGTCTACGCAACCCTCAAAGGACGGCCCAGGTACATGGACACATTCGCATTCTTGACCTTGAGCAGAACACGCACCTCTCATTAGTTCCCGCATCAGACAGAATGATGCACCAGTAACCGAACTCCACACACAATAATACCAACAACAACAGTATGGAGTACCACCTACGTCTACGCAACCCTCAAAGGACGGCCCTGGTACATGGACACATTCGCATTCTTGACCTTGAGCAGAACACGCACCTCGCATTAGTTCCCGCATCAGACAGAATGATGCATCAGTAACCGAACACCACACACAGTAATACCAACAACAACAGTATGGAGTACCACCTACGTCTACGCAACCCTCAAAGGACGGCCCAGGTACATGGACACATTCGAATTCTTGACCTTGAGCAGAACACGCACCTCGCATTAGTTCCCGCATCAGACAGAATGATGCATCAATAATCGAACACCACACACAATAATACCAACAACAACAGTATGGAGTACCATCTACGTGTACGCAACCCTCGAAGGAGGCCCAAGTATACAAACACATGCGCATTCTTGACCTTTGCAGGTGCAAATGAAACCCGCGCATACAACTAACCAGTGTTGACCCATCGATCCTAATACTTTCCCAACGACAGCACTGTATATACCTGACTCTCTCGTAATAGCTGACTACCTCCGTTTCAGAGAGGGTTTATGATCAGCCAGAGTCGATACTTAACCCCTCCGCAAGAAGCCTTGGAGCGCTGCCGCCCGGGAAAGTGTTAAAGACCAAAGGGCCTCTTTGAAAGCAGAAAAACGCACCTCGCATTTGTACCCACATCAGACAGAATGATGCATCAATAACCGAACACCACACACAATAATACCAACAACAACAGTATGGAGTACCATCTACGTGTACGCAACCCTCGAAGGAGGCCCAAGTATACAAACACATGCGCATTCTTGACCTTTGCAGGTGCAAATGAAACCCGCGCATACAACTAACCAGTGTTGACCCATCGATCCTAATACTTTCCCAACGACAGCACTGTATATACCTGACTCTCTCGTAATAGCTGACTACCTCCGTTTCAGAGAGGGTTTATGATCAGCCAGAGTCGATACTTAACCCCTCCGCAAGAAGCCCTGGCGCGCTGCCGCCCGGGAAAGTGTTAAAGACCAAAGGGCCTCTTTGAAAGCAGAAAAACGCACCTCGCATTAGTACCCACATCAGACAGAATGATGCATCAATAACCGAACACCACACACAATAAAACCAACAACAACAGTATGGAGTACCATCTACGTGTACGCAACCCTCGAAGGAGGCCCAAGTATACAAACACATGCGCATTCTTGACCTTTGCAGGTGCAAATGAAACCCGCGCATACAACTAACCAGTGTTGACCCATCGATCCTAATACTTTCCCAACGACAGCACTGTATATACCTGACTCTCTCGTAATAGCTGACTACCTCCGTTTCAGAGAGGGTTTATGATCAGCCAGAGTCGATACTTAACCCCTCCGCAAGAAGCCCTGGCGCGCTGCCGCCCGGGAAAGTGTTAAAGACCAAAGGGCCTCTTTGAAAGCAGAAAAACGCACCTCGCATTTGTACCCACATCAGACAGAATGATGCATCAATAACCGAACACCACACACAATAATACCAACAACAACAGTATGGAGTACCATCTACGTGTACGCAACCCTCGAAGGAGGCCCAAGTATACAAACACATGCGCATTCTTGACCTTTGCAGGAGCAAATGAAACCCACGCATACAACTAACCAGTGTTGACCCATCGATCCTAATACTTTCCCAACGACAGCACTGTATATACCTGACTCTCTCGTAATAGCTGACTACCTCCGTTTCAGAGAGGGTTTATGATCAGCCAGAGTCGATACTTAACCCCTCCGCAAGAAGCCCTGGCGCGCTGCCGCCCGGGAAAGTGTTAAAGACCAAAGGGCCTCTTTGAAAGCAGAAAAACGCACCTCGCATTAGTACCCACATCAGACAGAATGATGCATCAATAACCGAACACCACACACAATAAAACCAACAACAACAGTCTGGAGTACCATCTACGTGTACGCAACCCTCGAAGGAGGCCCAAGTATACAAACACATGCGCATTCTTGACCTTTGCAGGTGCAAATGAAACCCGCGCATACAACTAACCAGTGTTGACCCATCGATCCTAATACTTTCCCAACGACAGCACTGTATATACCTGACTCTCTCGTAATAGCTGACTACCTCCGTTTCAGAGAGGGTTTATGATCAGCCAGAGTCGATACTTAACCCCTCCGCAAGAAGCCTTGGAGCGCTGCCGCCCGGGAAAGTGTTAAAGACCAAAGGGCCTCTTTGAAAGCAGAAAAACGCACCTCGCATTTGTACCCACATCAGACAGAATGATGCATCAATAACCGAACACCACACACAATAATACCAACAACAACAGTATGGAGTACCATCTACGTGTACGCAACCCTCGAAGGAGGCCCAAGTATACAAACACATGCGCATTCTTGACCTTTGCAGGAGCAAATGAAACCCGCGCATACAACTAACCAGTGTTGACCCATCGATCCTAATACTTTCCCAACGACAGCACTGTATATACCTGACTCTCTCGTAATAGCTGACTACCTCCGTTTCAGAGAGGGTTTATGATCAGCCAGAGTCGATACTTAACCCCTCCGCAAGAAGCCTTGGAGCGCTGCCGCCCGGGAAAGTGTTAAAGGCCAAAGGGCCTCTTTGAAAGCAGAAAAACGCACCTCGCATTATTTCCCGCATCCGACAGAATGATGCATCAATAACCGATACCACAAACAATAATACCAACAACAACAGTATGGAGTACCACATACGTCTACGCAACCCTCAAAGGACGGCCCAGGTACATGGACACATTCGCATTCTTGACCTTGAGCAGAACACGCACCTTGCATTAGTTCCCGCATCAGACAGAATGATGCATCAGTAACCGAACTCCACACACAGTAATACCAACAACAACAGTATAGAGTACCACCTACGTCTACGCAACCCTCAAAGGACGGCCCAGGTACATGGACACATTCTCAATCTTGACCTTGAGCAGAACACGCACCTCGCATTAGTTCCCGCATCAGACAGAATGATGCATCAATAATCGAACACCACACACAATAATACTAACAACAACAGTATGGAGTGCCATCTACGTCTACGCAACCCTCAAAGGACGGCCCAGGTACATGGACACATTCGCATTCTTGACCTTGAGCAGAACACGCACCTCGCATTAGTTCCCGCATCAGACAGAATGATGCATCAGTAACCGAACTCCACACACAGTAATACCAACAACAACAGTATAGAGTACCACCTACGTCTACGCAACCCTCAAAGGACGGCCCAGGTACATGGACACATTCGCATTCTTGACCTTGAGCAGAACACGCACCTCGCATTAGTACCCGCATCAGACAGAATGATGCATCAATAATCGAATACCACACACAATAATACCAAAAACAACAGTATGGAGTGCCACCTACGTCTACGCAACCCTCAAAGGACGGCCCAGGTACATGGACACATTCTCAATCTTGACCTTGAGCAGAACACGCACCTCGCATTAGTTCCCGCATCAGACTGAATGATGCATCAATAATCGAACACCACACACAATAATACCAACAACAGTATAGAGTGCCACATACGTCTACGCAACCCTCAAAAGACGGCCCAGGTACATAAGCACATTCGCATTCTTGACCTTGAGCAGAACACGCACCTCGCATTAGTTCCCGCATTAGACAGAATGATGCATCAATAATCGAACACCACACACAATAATACCAACAACAACAGTATAGAGTGCCACATACGTCTACGCAACGCTCAAAGGACGGCCCAGGTACATGGGCACATTCGCATTCTTGACCTTGAGCAGAACACGCACATCGCATTAGTTCCTGCATCAGACAGAATGATGCATCAATAATCGAACACCACACACAATAATACTGACAACAACAGTATGGAGTGCCACATACGTCTACGCAACCCTCAAAGGACGGCCCAGGTACATGGACACATTCGCATTCTTGACCTTGAGCAGAACACGCACCTCGCATTAGTTCCCGCATCAGACAGAATGATGCATCAGTAACCGAACTCCACACACAGTAATACCAACAACAACAGTATAGAGTACCACCTACGTCTACGCAACCCTCAAAGGACGGCCCAGGTACATGGACACATTCGCATTCTTGACCTTGAGCAGAACACGCACCTCGCATTAGTACCCGCATCAGACAGAATGATGCATCAATAATCGAATACCACACACAATAATACCAAAAACAACAGTATGGAGTGCCACCTACGTCTACGCAACCCTCAAAGGACGGCCCAGGTACATGGACACATTCTCAATCTTGACCTTGAGCAGAACACGCACCTCGCATTAGTTCCCGCATCAGACAGAATGATGCATCAATAATCGAACACCACACACAATAATACCAACAACAGTATAGAGTGCCACATACGTCTACGCAACCCTCAAAAGACGGCCCAGGTACATAAGCACATTCGCATTCTTGACCTTGAGCAGAACACGCACCTCGCATTAGTTCCCGCATTAGACAGAATGATGCATCAATAATCGAACACCACACACAATAATACCAACAACAACAGTATAGAGTGCCACATACGTCTACGCAACGCTCAAAGGACGGCCCAGGTACATGGACACATTCTCAATCTTGACCTTGAGCAAAACACGCACCTCGCATTAGTTCCTGCACCAGACAGAATGATGCATCAATAATGGAACACCACACACAATAATACCAACATCAACAGTATGGAGTGCCACCTACGTCTACGCAACCCTCAAAGGACGGCCCAGGTACATGGACACATTCGCATTCTTGACCTTGAGCAGAACACGCACCTCGCATTAGTTCCCGCATCAGACAGAATGATGCATCAGTAACCGAACTCCACACACAATAATACCAACAACAACAGTATGGAGTACCACCTACGTCTACGCAACCCTCAAAGGACGGCCCTGGTACATGGACACATTCGCATTCTTGACCTTGAGCAGAACACGCACCTCGCATTAGTTCCCGCATCAGACAGAATGATGCATCAGTAACCGAACACCACACACAGTAATACCAACAACAACAGTATGGAGTACCACCTACGTCTACGCAACCCTCAAAGGACGGCCCAGGTACATGGACACATTCGAATTCTTGACCTTGAGCAGAACACGCACCTCGCATTAGTTCCCGCATCAGACAGAATGATGCATCAATAATCGAACACCACACACAATAATACCAACAACAACAGTATGGAGTACCATCTACGTCTACGCAACCCTCAAAGGACAGCCCAGGTACATGGACACATTCGCATTCTTGACCTTGAGCAGAACACGCACCTCGCATTAGTTCCCGCATCAGACAGAATGATGCATCAATAATCGAACACCACACACAATTATACCTACAACAACAGTATAGAGTGCCACATACGTCTACGCAACCCTCAAAGGACGGCCCAGGTACATGGACACATTCGCATTCTTGACCTTGAGCAGAACACGCACCTCACATTAGTTCCCGCATCAGGCTGAATGATGCATCAATAATCGAACACCACACACAATAATACCAACAACAACAGTATGGAGTGCCACATACGTCTACGCCACCCTCAAAGGACGGCCCAGGTACATGGACACATTCGCATTCTTGACCTTGAGCAGAACACGCACCTCGCATTAGTTCCCGCATCAGACAGAATGATGCATCAGTAACTGAACTCTACACACAGTAATACCAACAACAACAGTATGGAGTACGACCTACGTCTACGCAACCCTCAAAGGACGGCCCAGGTACATGGACACATTCGCATTCTTGACCTTGAGCAGAACACGCACCTCGCATTAGTACCCGCATCAGACAGAATGATGCATCAATAATCGAATACCACACACAATAATACCAACAACAACAGTATGGAGTGCCACCTACGTCTACGCAACCCTCAAAGGACGGCCCAGGTACATGGACACCATCGCATTCTTGACCTTGAGCAGAACACGTACCTCGCATTAGTTCCCGCATTAGACAGAATGATGCATTAATAACCGAACACTACACACAATAATACCAACAACAACAGTATGGAGTACCACCTACGTCTACGCAACCCTCAAAGGACGGCCCAGGTACACAGACACATTCGCATTCGTGACCTTGAGCAGAACACGCACCTCGCATTAGTTCCCGCATCAGACAGAATGATGCATCAATAATGGAACACCACACACAATAATACCAACAACAACAGTATAGAGTGCTACATACGTCTACGCAACCCTCAAAGGACGGCCCAGGTACATGGACACATTCGCATTCTTGACCTTGAGCAGAACACGCACCTCGCATTAGTTCCCGCATCAGACAGAATGATGCATCAGTAACCGAACTCCACACACAATAATACCAACAACAACAGTATGGAGTACCACCTACGTCTACGCAACCCTCAAAGGACGGCCCTGGTACATGGACACATTCGCATTCTTGACCTTGAGCAGAACACGCACCTCGCATTAGTTCCCGCATCAGACAGAATGATGCATCAGTAACCGAACACCACACACAGTAATACCAACAACAACAGTATGGAGTACCACCTACGTCTACGCAACCCTCAAAGGACGGCCCAGGTACATGGACACATTCGAATTCTTGACCTTGAGCAGAACACGCACCTCGCATTAGTTCCCGCATCAGACAGAATGATGCATCAATAATCGAACACCACACACAATAATACCAACAACAACAGTATGGAGTACCATCTACGTCTACGCAACCCTCAAAGGACGGCCCAGGTACATGGACACATTCGCATTCTTGACCTTGAGCAGAACACGCACCTCGCATTAGTTCCCGCATCAGACAGAATGATGCATCAGTAACCGAACACCACACACAGTAATACCAACAACAACAGTATGGAGTACCACCTACGTCTACGCAACCCTCAAAGGACGGCCCAGGTACATGGACACATTCGAATTCTTGACCTTGAGCAGAACACGCACCTCGCATTAGTTCCCGCATCAGACAGAATGATGCATCAATAATCGAACACCACACACAATAATACCAACAACAACAGTATGGAGTGCCACATACGTCTACGCCACCCTCAAAGGACGGCCCAGGTACATGGACACATTCGCATTCTTGACCTTGAGCAGAACACGCACCTCGCATTAGTTCCCGCATCAGACAGAATGATGCATCAGTAACTGAACTCTACACACAGTAATACCAACAACAACAGTATGGAGTACGACCTACGTCTACGCAACCCTCAAAGGACGGCCCAGGTACATGGACACATTCGCATTCTTGACCTTGAGCAGAACACGCACCTCGCATTAGTACCCGCATCAGACAGAATGATGCATCAATAATCGAATACCACACACAATAATACCAACAACAACAGTATGGAGTGCCACCTACGTCTACGCAACCCTCAAAGGACGGCCCAGGTACATGGACACCATCGCATTCTTGACCTTGAGCAGAACACGTACCTCGCATTAGTTCCCGCATTAGACAGAATGATGCATTAATAACCGAACACTACACACAATAATACCAACAACAACAGTATGGAGTACCACCTACGTCTACGCAACCCTCAAAGGACGGCCCAGGTACACAGACACATTCGCATTCGTGACCTTGAGCAGAACACGCACCTCGCATTAGTTCCCGCATCAGACAGAATGATGCATCAATAATGGAACACCACACACAATAATACCAACAACAACAGTATAGAGTGCTACATACGTCTACGCAACCCTCAAAGGACGGCCCAGGTACATGGACACATTCGCATTCTTGACCTTGAGCAGAACACGCACCTCGCATTAGTTCCCGCATCAGACAGAATGATGCATCAGTAACCGAACTCCACACACAATAATACCAACAACAACAGTATGGAGTACCACCTACGTCTACGCAACCCTCAAAGGACGGCCCTGGTACATGGACACATTCGCATTCTTGACCTTGAGCAGAACACGCACCTCGCATTAGTTCCCGCATCAGACAGAATGATGCATCAGTAACCGAACACCACACACAGTAATACCAACAACAACAGTATGGAGTACCACCTACGTCTACGCAACCCTCAAAGGACGGCCCAGGTACATGGACACATTCGAATTCTTGACCTTGAGCAGAACACGCACCTCGCATTAGTTCCCGCATCAGACAGAATGATGCATCAATAATCGAACACCACACACAATAATACCAACAACAACAGTATGGAGTACCATCTACGTCTACGCAACCCTCAAAGGACGGCCCAGGTACATGGACACATTCGCATTCTTGACCTTGAGCAGAACACGCACCTCGCATTAGTTCCCGCATCAGACAGAATGATGCATCAATAATCGAACACCACACACAATTATACCTACAACAACAGTATAGAGTGCCACATACGTCTACGCAACCCTCAAAGGACGGCCCAGGTACATGGACACATTCGCATTCTTGACCTTGAGCAGAACACGCACCTCGCATTAGTACCCGCATCAGAAAGAATGATGCATCAATAATCGAACACCACACACAATAATACCAACAACAACATTATGGAGTACCACCTACGTCTACGCAACCCTCAAAGGACGGCCCAGGTACATGGGCACATTCGCATTCTTGACCTTGAGCAGAACACGCACCTCGCATTAGTTCCCGCATCAGACTGAATGATGCATCAATAATCGAACACCACACACAATAATACTAACAACAACAGTATGGAGTGCCATCTACGTCTACGCAACCCTCAAAGGACGGCCCAGGTACATGGACACATTCGCATTCTTGACCTTGAGCAGAACACGCACCTCGCATTAGTTCCCGCATCAGACTGAATGATGCATCAATAATCGAACACCACACACAATAATACCAACAACAGTATAGAGTGAAACCTACGTCTACGCAACCCTCAAAAGACGGCCCAGGTACATAAGCACATTCGCATTCTTGACCTTGAGCAGAACACGCACCTCGCATTAGTTCCTGCATTAGACAGAATGATGCATCAATAATCGAACACCACACACAATAATACCAACAACAACAGTATAGAGTGCCACATACGTCTACGCAACCCTCAAAGGACGGCCCAGGTACATGGACACATTCGCATTCTTGACCTTGAGCAGAACACGCACCTTGCATTAGTTCCTGCATCAGACAGAATGATGCATCAATAATCGAACACCACACACAATAATACTAACAACAACAGTATGGAGTGCCACATACGTCTACGCAACCCTCAAAGGACGGCCCAGGTACATGGGCACATTCGCATTCTTGACCTCGAGCAGAACACGCACCTCGCATTAGTACCCGCATAAGACAGAATGATGCATCAATTACCGAAGACCTTGGATTTTTATTTCAATTAGGAGTCGCCATTTTTGGCCTGGTAATAAAACGTGAATCACCCGGTATATATCTGTAATATAAATAAAGCATTTTTAATTTTTAAATGTGATTTTAATTAAATATATTTGCATATATAGGCATATATTTGAAATGTTGGTGTATGTTTTTTAAATTATGCGTGCATATATATGCGCATATTTTCGTATTTTTTCGTGCATATTTGTCCGTGCTTTAATTATAACACACAAAAATCTGTGCAGCTAGGGTAAGATAACTTGAAAAAAAGTCGTGCAGCAAAAAGTTAATTTCCACACTGTATGTTACTGCTAACGATTTTTGATACCCAATACACCTGATTGATAATTAATGTACACTCTGTTTCATTTTAACTTTTCTTTGATTTCAGAGTATGTGGTGCGATAAGGAATCCGAGAACGGGTAAGTTCCCAAATAAATCCATCAAACCTCTAACGCCAAACGCCGCGCGTTTCATTAATAACTGCCTTGAAAATCCGAAATGGATGTCAATAAATTACAGGTCATAGAAATCGCTGCGAAATATGAAGGCGGACGTTAAAATTCATTTAAGTATTGAAATTGACGGCTTGTGGTATATGAATAACAGGCCTGTATATCGTGCTGCAATGTACGTGCACATGATGTGTACGCATACATGCACATGTAGATACGTATACATGCACATGTAGGTACGCATACATGCACATGTAGGTACGCATGTGTGAAATGCGCGAGCCGCACAATGGTCGCATCTGGCTCGTGTGTACGCGGATAAATCAGGTTGAAGAGCGCGTATGGCATTAAAAGTTTCATGGCGTGATAAAGTGATAAAAAGCGGGGGCGTACACATTGCTAATGCAATATCGGGCCGTCTGATTTATGATCCCATCCGACGATGCTCTGGATGCTTTCGACGTGGGGGCCACTTGTGACCCCCCGTTCCGCCGTCAATGGAGCGGCAGAACTTGGGGCGAAACATAAAAAATTGTATTTGGCGAATTTACTACCGGCCATTTGGTTATTGCTTTATTTCGTCCGATATTCCAGCTAGACATTGTTTTATGCGGCGGGACAGAGGACGGGGAAAGCACGGAGCCGAATTGAGCCATTCTGTTTCGAGTAGTTCCTTTTTTATGTTAACACATGTTACAGTCCGGGATATATGCTCTTATGTGGGGAATATATAAAAACGAACTCAGGTTATAACTCACATATTGAATTTTAACTATGTACGGTGTGTTGCTGGATTTTATGATGAAACTAAAAATCACAATTTTGTAAGGTTACAATAAAATATACCGAATAGAAACGCGAAAGGAAGGCAGTCAAGCCAGATAAAAAAAAGTTGTAATGTAGGAGGGGATATAATTTTTTTTTCAAGGCCGTTCGGGTAAGCTGTTGAAAATATACAACGACAATAATGGCCTAATGATTAATTTTATAACAACTTATAATGGAAATGGAACAACTTTATGTTACCCGTCATCCGTAAACACGTGTTTTAAAATAACAGTTATCATTCATCCTAAATAATATACAACTAGAGAAATTAAAAAAAAGTCTTAGTTAAATTGCTTTCACCATCCCTATATCGACATTCCGGAACAACAATGACGCTACTGAAAGATGAGTTTTCCAGGAGAGACAACAAACGATTGTAAATTACCGAGTTTTAAAAAGAGAATACATTTAACTGGTAGTAATTTTAATGTAAAATATATACATTAAAATGATTATCAAGAAAACGTTCATTTCTTTAATCCGTCATGTCCCACAACTATATGTTTCGAAATTAAACAAAAAACATGCTAGCATGCCCTCAGATAGTCTCCAGAAGTATGAAAAACCGTATTGGAATTATCAAAAATAAGGGGTTGCACTTTAGGGGATGTTACCATATGGTCACGGTGGGCACTTCAGGGAATTTAATAAAACTTATTTTTTTAAATAAAACGAAATTTATGAAATTATGACGATTGAAAAGTACATTTTCTATGATAAGTTATGTTACATAAAATTCAAGGGTTCAATGATTCGACACATAAATATATAATTTTAATTCTTTAGTAGAGATATAATATATATTTAATTTGTTACATCACCGCCACAAGAGTTGCATATGGGGTGCAAGTCGAAGGGACGCGCGTTGCTCGCGTCATAATCCCTCAGACTGTGGTGGTGGTGAAATGTGTATTTCCTTTGTGAGCTGTTAATTGGTGAGTTGCTACTCATTGTTGTTATGGTATTACCGGGTATGGATAGGTATTGTCTGGAACCCTTTGGCATGTGGGGGAGGTAACTCCCAGGTACATATGTGTGTAACATTGTGGACATGAGTAGGGATTGTTCGACTGGGCCCCTTTGTCTTAGACAGGAAGCACCCTGAACTATATTCCGTTTATCGATAAGCTTACGTTGATCAACAATTACTGTATCCTGATATACAAGATAATACCATATTGAGAGGCTCACAGAGTGTTGTTATTCAATGCTCAGATACGTTTTCTCTTGTTACAGAAGTAACGAGAACTGATCCAGGGCGATGCCGACAGCGGCAATTTTTATTTGAGATACTATATTTTATATTTTATAATGATTAAAATAAATTAAGTTTTTGGTATTAATTTAAATCATTAGCCCCACTCAACCTTCCTTGTGACAAACGTCAGAAGTGGGATCTGAATAAATAACTGTTTAAACAATTATAATATTGACAAATTAAATGATATCTCATGAAAATGCCTGGTTCAGTTCTGGGGTTGAAGGCTAGGTCACTTATAGGCCACGTTAGTGGATAGTTGGTTGCCTGCGTGTTCTAGGGGTGCGTGTTTTCCACCCTTGCGCATAAATGGATTAGTCCGAATTAGTAATTGACTGGTGTCGTTTGGTTAAGCGTTAGTTAAAGTTGATTATCCCGAGTTTTTATCATTATGCCCCGTGGACGTGGACGTGCTCGTTTTTCCACTGAAAGAGTTGTTACTTCGACTCCCGAAGATATTGAAGAAGACATTCCGGTTACTCCGACCATGAGTTCACAGCAATTCAACCAATTCTTACAAAGTTTTACGGACGCAATGGCGTCGACTCAACAGCGCACGGGAGATTTAGAAACTTCGTTTCTAAGTGTGCCGATTTTCAATCCGTCAAATGAAGACATGAATGTGGTAAGCTGGCTGAATAAAATTGAAGAATTGGCAGAATTAAATAGCTGGAACGATGCTACAATGATTCATGCAGCAACAACCCGTATTTCCGGTTATGCTGTTACGTGGTACAGAGGCCTGAAAGGGTTGCGTCGTACCTGGGACGAATAAAAGGAGCTATTTAAAACAGGTTTTCCGGAGCGTACCAATTACGCTACGCTGTTAAAAAAAATATTAAAACGCAGAAAGGAGCGTAATGAGGACATTCTCAAGTATTATTATGAGAAGTTGGCGCTAATAAATGCCGCCGAAATAGAAGGCGAAAGGGCGGTAGATCTATTATTGGACAATTTAGGCGACGACAGTATAATAAAAGCAGCGACAGTGAGGCAATTTAAATTCCCTCATGAATTGTTACACTATTTTAAATCATTAAAGAATGATAACGATGATAAAATGACGCAATAGAAGCATCAATATTCACGAAACATGAAGGAGGTTGCTGGTCGCAGACCACTAGAACATAGGCCATATAAAACACCATTCGAAAATAAAAATCGAATAATATGTTTCAAATGCAACGAGAAAGGGCACAAATCACCTGATTGTCCGAAAAGGAAGGCTGATGCTGGAGTTAAGGACAGGGTGCTAACCACCAGCGGAAAACAGGTGAATTCCAGTTTAAAATATTTTATTACCATAAAAATAAATGATATTAAACTGCGTGCGTTTGTTGACTTCGGCTCAACAATAATGGCAATCGATTGCGAGACAGCGCATCAATTAAATATTGTGATACATCCCGAAATTGTTAAAATAAATGTTTTCGGTGGGGGTTCAATAAATACAATCGGTCGCACAGATGATTTAGAGATTGTACTAGACGATATTCAATTAAATTTACCCTTTTGGGTCGTTTCAAAACAATATCAATTATTTCCAGTATTGATAGGGCAGCCATTTACGGATCACAAGGAAATATTAGTTATTAAGGATAGCGAGAAGTTAAAATTTTTAAAAGTGGATGCCACCGATAATGTCATTTCAAAAATATTATTACGATCGGTTGAAAATGTAATCTTTCCTCCCAACTACGTTGGATTGATTAAATGTAGTTCTGATGTGTGTGGAGATTTTTATGTAGAGGGAAGTGTAAGATTGAAAGAAGGAGAAGAGTCGGTAATTCCTAATTGTGTATTACAAATTAACCTTGATTCCTAGTGCACATTGCCCGTAAATAATTTTTTATATTCAGAATTAGTAATTAAATCAAATAGCATTGTTGCTCGAGCTCACTCTTGCGAACTGGAAAATGAGTCAGTGGCAAGCGTTGCAGGAGATGTTCAATTTTTCTCATTGGCAGATTTGAATATTAATTCAGAATTGTCAATGGAACAACAGGTAGAAGTTTTGAATTTTTGAATTTAATAAATAAGTTTCGTCACTGCTTTGCTGTTCGATTGACGGAAATAGGATGCACCGAGCAGGTAGATATGCCAATAAAATTAGTAAAGGATAAAGTAATATCTTTTCGACCATATAGATTGGCACAAGCGGAACGCGAATTGGTAAGAGGAATGACAGCTGAACTTTTACATGCTGAAATTATAAGTGAATCTGAATCACCTTTTTCATCACCTATAGTTTTGGTATCGAAGCCGAATGAACAAAAGAGACTCTGTATTGATTATAGAAAGTAAAATCAGATTACCTAAAAGGATCGATACCCTATGCCTCATATGGATGATCAAATTGATCAATTAAGGGGTAATACATATTTTTCATCACTTGATCTTTTCTCCGGTTATTACCAGATACCGATGGAGAGTGGTGCAAGAGAAAAGACAGCGTTCGTGACTCCGGATGGACATTATGAGTTTAATCGGACGCCATTTGGACTAACGAATGCTCCTGCAGTTTTTCCGAGGCTAATTAATAAAATTTTAAGTCCTTTAGGAAGCACTGTTGCCTCAGCATATCTGGATGACATAATAAGTCCATCAAAAACTTTTGAAGAGGGCTTAAACAAATTAGAAATTATATTTCAAACTTTATCAGCAAATAAGTTGACTTTAAATCCAGAAAAATGTTATTTTTTTCCAAACCTCGATATCGTATTTGGGATTTGAAATTAACAAAGATGGTATCAGGCCGGGAAGTAGAAAAATCAAAGCCGTTGAAAATTTTCCAACACCCACTTCAGCTCATAATATTCGTCAATTCCTTGGAGTGACAGGATTCTTCAGGCGATTTATTAAAAATTATGCTGAAATCGCAAAACCTTTGAATGAATTATTAAAAAAGGGAAATGAGTTTAATTGGGAACAAAGTCAACAATCATCTTTTTCACAATTAAAAACTAAATTATTTCCAGGCCTGTATTATCAATTTTTGACCCCAATGCAGATATTGAATTGCATACAGATGCCAGTCAACTTGGCATAGCTGGAATATTATTACAAAAAGATGAAAGTAAGTCTTTGAAAGCCATAAGTTATTATAGTCGACAGACGAACGCATGTGAGCAAAAATATCATTCCTACGAATTAGAAGTATTGGCTGTTGTAGAAAGCCTGAAAAGATATCGTGTGTATCTTTTAGGTAGAGATTTTTAAGTGGTAACTGACTGTAGCGCAGTTAAAACTTGTGCTACGAAAAAAGAATTAATTCCTAGAATTGCACGTTGGTGGTTACAACTACAAGAATATTCTTTCGAAATAGAACATAGATCTGGAATAAGAATGAATCATGTCGATGCTCTAAGTCGAAACCCAGATAAAGCACAAGAACCAGAAATATTGGATCCGTTTATATTCCGTATTGACATTGACGATTGGCTATTAGCGGGTCAATTAACCGATGTAAAAATTAAAGATATTCATCGAGTATTAGGATCGCCACCTACTGATAAATATGAAAAGAAAATACACAATGATTATAAGTTACGAAATAATCGCGTTTATAAAATTATCGATCGAAAGGAATTGTGGGTCATACCTCGTAGTATGAGACGAGAAATCGTGCGAATTGCCCATGATGCAGGTGGACATTTTGCATTGGAGAAAACAATTAAAAGACTACAAGAAAACTATTGGTTTCCAGAAATGCACAAATACTTTTTAAATTATATTTCATCGTGTATTCGATGTTTGTATAATAAGAGGCCGAAAGGGAAACGTGAAGGATTTTTACATCCCATAGAAAAAGTATGTGTGCCTTTCCATACTTTACACATAGACCATTTTGGTCCATTTTCAAGAAGTTCTGGAGGAAAGAAATATATTTTTCTCGTGATTGACGCGTTCACGAAATTTTTAAGTACTTGCGCAACGAAAGATACTTCGACAGCTCCGACAGTAAAATTATTAGTTTTTTTTGAAAAAAAAATTTTGGTGAGTTATAACTCGAGGGCGAGTATATTGTCAGGATTGGCCGAACTGTTACATAAAATTCAAGGGTTCAATGATTCGACACATAAATATAAAATTTTAATTCTTTAGTAGAGATATAATATATATTTAATTTGTTAAATCACCGCCACAAGGGTTGCATATGGGGTGCAAGTCGAAGGGACGCGCGTTGCTCGCGTCATAATCCCTCTGACTGTGGTGGTGGTGAAATGTGTATTTCCTTTGTGAGCTGTTAATTGGTGAGTTGCTACTCATTGTTGTTATGGTATTACCGGGTATGGATAGGTATTGTCTGGAACACTTTGGCATGTGGGGGAGGTAACTCCTAGGTACATATGTGTGTAACATAGTGGACTGAGTAGGGATTGTTCGACTGGGCCCCTTTGTCTTAGACAGGAAGCACCCTGAACTATATTCCGTTTATCGATAAGCTTACGTTGATCAACAATTACTGTATCCTGATATACAAGATAATACCATATTGAGAGGCTCACAGAGTGTTGTTATTCAATGCTCTGATACGTTTTCTCTTGTTACAGAAGTAACGAGAACTGTACCAGAGCGATGCCGACAGCGGCCATTTTTATTTGAGATACTATATTTTAAATTTTATAATGATTAAAATTAATTTAATTTTAGGTATTAATTTAAATCATTTGCCCCACTCAACCATCCTTGTGACAGTTATAATAGTTATAAAACATTTAATACGTAAACCAATATTGGACATAAACCAACGGAGGTGCAGTGTTCTCCTGCACATCTGCGTCTCGTCCTTGCAAGGGCAAACATAGTGTGGGTCTTAGTCAAATCGCAGAAGATTTGCGGCACTACCAGACTCTTTTCTCGGTTAAAAAGGCCCAGGTACCTTCGGTTTCTGTCCATAGTGCTTGCAATAGAACGTAGCTATTTTTCGGCAGAATTTTAACTGTGTCATCTGCTGGTATTCAACACGCTGGGAGTGGCCAAGCGTTTTGTACTGCTACGTCAATCAGCCAAGTGAATATACTACTCCACCATTTTTTCCCCTGTTAGCAATTCGGTACAGGCTAATATTTTGGTCCATCCGATCGACGCCAGACATGTATTTGTTATATTTTGAAATTGCAATTGGTCCGTCAACTACAATTTTTATTTTTACACTTTTGAATATCATTGGACTTTGTAAATCGGCTATAAACCTAAAGCAGTCGACGGAATGCTTACAACCGAATTGTCTACCAAATGTGTGAGGCGAATATCCGTATCCTTTATTTTAACACACTTGACATAACAACGCTCCATTTTGGACAATACTTTTTTTTAAATTTAGTTGGGCAGCTTTTTGTAATTCTATTTTCACGTTTTGTTCCAGTTCCATTGTATCCGCGACTTTTTAAATTAGTTTCAAGTGGAAAACTGGTTAACAAATTGTCAAAATAAAATGAAATTGGCAAAGCTTGCACATTCGCTTCATAGTCATCAATCTTATTCACAAGTAGCGCTGCGCATTTTCCAAACCGGTCTTTGTATACAGTTTGTGATCTGAGGTTCTTGCCTTGGTATATCTCAAAATTTACTAGAAAACCAGTTGTAGTGCCGAGAGACCAGACTTTATGAGCGAATCTCAAAGATTTACCTTTAAGAAACTGTTTACAACCATGGCGGCCGTAGTAAGCAATCATGCTCTCATAATGTGATAAATTTTGCTCCGGATGAAAATGCTTTAGGGTGTTCGATTTTAGATGGTCTGTTATTGGCCTTAGTTTCCACATTATATCAATTTTTGTCAGCATTCATATTATCACTAAAATGGAGGAATTGAAGGATTTGCTGAAAACGATTCCTACGCATTGAGTTTACCGTTATTTCATTAAGCAGGTCATCCACTACTCACCACATGGAACGTACCTGTGAATAGTAATTATATCCGCTCACAAGCATTACGCCAATAAACACCCGCATCTCATTGACTGTAATGTTGGGATTCGGTTTACCCTGTAACACAGCATATTTCCTCGATTCTTCGCAAATATCCTCAAGCATTTTGTTGTCGATGAACTTATCCAATTGTTTATGTGGATGTAACCCTGTGAAGTCTTTCAAATTACTAACAGAAAATAGAGGAAACATAGATGGACCACTTTCTCGGCCCCATTCAAGTTTGGTTTCTTTATTGTTACTGGGCATCGGACAAACAGATACAGTTGGCTGCACAACACACAGGAGTTTATGTTTTGGTGGCTTACTTTCTTGTACCGTCTCAGCAACCAAAGAAGCCCTGATTTCGGCTAATGTTCTGTAGTCGTCGCTGTCGTCATCACTGTTGCATTTCTCAATTTTTGGGCTTGCCATATCTTCAAATGTTTTGATTCGACGACCGCTTGCCATAACATTTTCACAACTGTTACATAAAATTCAAGGGTTCAATGATTCGACACATAAATATATTTTTTTTAATTCTTTAGTAGAGATATAATATATATTTCATTTGTTACATCACCGCCACAAGGGTTGCATATGGGGTGCAAGTCGAAGGGACGCGCGTTGCTCGCGTCATAATCCCTCAGACTGTGGTGGTGGTGAAATGTGTATTTTCTTTCTGAGCTGTTAATTGGTGAGTTGCTACTCATTGTTGTTATGGTATTACCGGGTATGGATAGGTATTGTCTGGAACACTTTGGCATGTGGGGGAGGTAACTCCCAGGTACATATGTGTGTAACATTGTGGACTGAGTAGGGATTGTTCGACTGGGCCCCTTTGTCTTAGACAGGAAGCACCCTGAACTATATTCCGTTTATCGATAAGCTTACGTTGATCAACATTTACTGTATCCTGATATACAAGATAATACCATATTGAGAGGCTCACAGAGTGTTGTTATTCAATGCTCAGATACGTTTTCTCTTGTTACAGAAGTAACGAGAACTGATCCAGGGCGAGGCCGACAGCGGCCATTTTAATTTTGAGAATATATTTTATATTTTATAATGATTAAAATAAATTAAGTTTTTAGTATTAATTTAAATCATTAGCCCCACTCAACCATCCTTGTGACACAGCCAGCTATAAATTGGCCAGAACATAAATTATCGAGTGTTCCCTCCTCTTCTTCTTCACTGTCATCAACGCCGCTGATATTTCCGTCCTGTTCTGGTACACTGCAGCAGGCTCATCGTCATCTGAACTTCTTCACAATCTGGATCCCAACCCAACAAAATAATCATGCTTCTCTTTCAACGAAATTGACCTAAGAACAAACGACAATGATAAAAAATAATACAGATGTCACAAGGATGGTTGAGTGGGGCTAATGATTTTAATTAATACTAAAAACTTAATTTATTTTTATCATTATAAAATATAAAGTATAGTATCTCAAATAAAAATGGCCGCTGTGGGCATCGCCCTGGTTCGGTTCTCGTTAGTTCTGTAACAAGAGAAAACGTATCTGAGCATTGAATAACAACACTCTGTGAGCCTCTCAATATGGTATTATCTTGTATATCAGGATACAGTAATTGTTGATCAACGTAAGCTTATCGATAAACGGAATATAGTTCAGGGTGCTTCCTGTCTAAGACAAAGGGGCCCAGTCGAACAATCCCTACTCATGTCCACAATGTTACACACATATGTACCTAGGAGTTACCTCCCCCACATGCCAAAGGGTTCCAGACAATACCTATCCATACCCGGTAATACCATAACAACAATGAGTAGCAACTCACCAATTAACAGCTCACAAGGTAAATACACATTTCACCACCACAGTCAGAGGGATTATGACGCGAGCAACGCGCGTCCCTTCGCCTTGCACCCCATATGCAACCCTTGTGGCGGTGATGTAACAAATTAAATATATATTATATCTCTACTTAAGAATTAAAAAATATATTTATGTGTCGAATCATTGAACCATTGAATTGTATGTAACACAGATACAAATCATGCGAAGAGCCCAGTGTAACCATATGGATAAGCCCGTCCACAATTTCAAATAGGCCCAATATTATAAATTTGAAACGAAAAAAAAAATGTTCAAGAAACTATATTCTCTTGTAATAATAATGCAACAATAAAAAAATAAGAAAAGATAGTGAAACATGTTACAGAAAATATTTACTTTGTCACGTAATAATGTTTTGCTTTTTCATCCATTTTCTTTTTCTCACTAAATTTCACTATATCACTACTACAGGGAATAAAGACGCATTACAATCAAAGTAACGCTAAGGTAATTGTGAAACTATAGACTTTACAAAACGTGAACCAACTTATAGGTTAGATTGTATTGTATCTCACCATTAACTTATGCGTAAACGAATAATTTGTTGTGACCAAATGGTAACGTTGGGACAAAACGGGTACTCAAAAAATAACGCTCGTTTTTGTCTCTCGTGAAAAATCATGTGCAATTGGCGAGTTTTGTTCCGGAACAGCTATATAATACAAAAATCTATTTACGTCATTCATCGATTGTTCGCTACAATTGTACATCAGACAAACTAATTGCAATTTTAATACATGTGTCACCTCATGAACTAAAATATTTTTATTATGAAACACAAAGCGTGATCTGCAATTTTTCTATTCATTTCTCGACCATAATTGACAAAAGCCGAAAGTGTTCTTGACGGAGAATGGATGTCTAATTGTGGCATTGTTGCCATCTCGTCAAAAATAAGAGCACTATGTCGTTGTAACATTTTCATTTTACAGCTAATTGTGGTCAAATGCCTGATAATTGAAGTACTAAGTAATAGCTGAAGTGCCAACGACCTTGTTAATGGTTATCGTGAGGGAAGCTTAATAATAGTGACCAGAAATTAATACGCTCTGGCGGAATTTTTTAAATAAAGCCAGAAATGTCACAAGGATGGTTGAGTGGGGCTAATGATTTAAATTAATACCAAACACTTAATTTATTTTAATCATTATAAAATATAAAATATATTCTCAAATGAAAATGGCCGCTGTCAGCATCCCTTGGTTCAGTTCTCGTTAGTACTGTAACAAGAGAAAACGTATCTGAGCATTGGATAACAACACTCTGTGAGCCTCTCAATATGGTATTATCTTGTATATCAGGATACAGTAATTGTTGATCAACGTAAGCTTATCGATAAACGGAATATAGTTCAGGGTGCTGCCTGTCTAAGACAAAGGGGCCCAGTCGAACAATCCCTACTCAGTCCACAATGTTACACACATATGTACCTGGGAGTTACCTCTCCCACATGCCAAAGTGTTCCAGACAATTCCTATCCATACCCGGTAATACCATAACAACAATGAGTAGCAACTCACCAATTAACAGCTCAGAAAGAAAATACACATTTCACCACCACCACAGTCTGAGGGATTATGACGCGATCAACGCGCGTCCCTTCGACTTGCACCCCATATGCAACCCTTGTGGCGGTGATGTAACAAATTAAATATATATTATATCTCTACTAAAGAATTAAAAAAATATATTTATGTTTCGAATAATTGAACCCTTGAATTGTATGTAACAGAAATAAAGCTTTTTCTCTCAGTGACCAGCGTCTCTTGTATTTTCTAAACCGTGACATTATAAATTTTTATTTAATTCTGTTTTGAAAAGTCAAATTTTACATCAATTTCTGTCGGTATGAAACGTTAAATGTTTCACAACCTTCACGCACACAATTATGTAATGTAGTTATGTACAGACATTACATAACTCCAGTTCCCACCAAGTTTCAAACTTTTTTAGGTTACAGTGTATCTATATCTAGATTTTGCAGGTAGTAAACTACCCATAGCAAGATTATCAACATCATAAGTTAGTTCTGAATTGCCATTTGAGGACAATTTTTGGCATTATTATTAAATTTAAGAATTATTTTAGTTTCTTGACAGATTAGTTTATGCGAGAGCAATCATATTTCCGTAAAAACAATAGGCATAAGGTAATCCGATTCTGTGATGTAGTAAGGGACGTTCTTATCCAAATAGTAGATTAAATAATTCTGTTGGAATTAAATAAAGTTTTGTACGTTAACATGTTATGAAATGTGCGATATTGTTGGACTCGTGTAATTTGCAAAACTCGCTTCGCTCGTTTTGGCATATATTTCACTCGTCAGACAATATCGCACTTTTCATAACTGGTTACGTAAATAACTATTGTGCGAGTTTTGAAACTGTCATATTTTCTAACAATGGAATCAGATTGTTACTAGTGAGCAGGCGTTTTAACCTAGATACCATTTTGGTTTTTTTAACAGACCACATATATTTTTTTCCGTGGACTTAATTCAATTTGACGATTCACACCATTTCGTTTCAAAGTACCAGGCTTCATTGAACGTCTAATTTTACCTGAATGGTAAAATATGGTAAATGGTATGGGAATACCTGAAAACGATAAAAAAACTTAGGTGTATACCCAATACATATTCAAATACATTATGCTACAAATTAACTACATCAAACAAGACAGTGCCCCTTTCCAGAAGACGAACATTGACATTGACAAGACGTTGTTACTATTTAAGTTAATTTGTATTCAATACAATACCTGGTGTTCGGTAATTATGCTGTTCTATTCAATGCTAGGAAATAACGAAGCATAACATATTTGAAACAAATAACCTAGCTTTGAGACACAACAGGGGTAAAGAAACAAAATACAATGGACTGCATAAAAAGTGAACATAACACAAAATTACTGACTTTAAATGTGAAATGTACCAGGAGATGGTTATTTATAAATATCTATAATACTATTGTGAATGACCATTGGTTCAAGTTTGTGTACTAATTTTAAAAGCTACGTTAATAACTGCTTCAGTGGTTCTAAATTTAGCTTAAAATGCCGCAATTCGTAATTAATATAAGAGTTTGGTACGTGAAAATACAAAGTTGTTCACGACGGCCAAATTTATTGCCAAATTGGTGTACTAATTTTAAGTACCTACGTTAATTACCTAAATTGCTAATTTAGTGGTTGAGAATGTAGTTATTCCCTTAGACTCCCGAATTTTTAAAAGTTGAATTAAGAGTTACAGGTCAACTTTTTCGCGAGTAAATGGTTTGAAAACTTCACTGAATTTTCGGATTAATTTTTTAAGGGTTTTTACTGGGTATTTTAAGGATAGTCATAAATGTGTGTCTTGGGAGTCAAATAATCATAGTCACAAATGTAACATTAAATTATTTATTTCAATGGCACTTCAGAAAACAATTCTGATACTATACAAAACAAAGGTATACATTTCTTACAGCAAACTCTTGATCGACTTGTACGATTTTCCTATCGGCAGCTAACAGGATTTTTGAGGTCATCAACAATAGGCCAGCGCTCAAACTCGTCGTAACGCTTATCTTTGCATGGCAAAGCTGCAGTCGTTTTTCTTTTCTTTCTTTCGTTTTCCACTGCAATCCGTTCTTCTTCATCTCCGGCATCTGCCTCGTCTTCAGTTAATCTTTTCTTGGACCCTGCAGTCAAGTATTCCACAAGCTTAAGTCAGAAATCGAGAAGTTTCATAGGTTTGGTATTATTATTTTTACAATCTCGCTTGTGTTCCATCCAAATGTTTACAATGGATAGATGAAAGAGATGCAGTATTACTTTGAAAGTCCATTTTCTCGTTCTAAAGAATGTTCGATATAATTCTATTATCAGATCGCAGATGTCCACTCCACCTATCCGTCGATTGTACATGTTTACTCTAGGGCACCTTACTTCTACCCGCTGTTTTTGTGTCTTATCCCATCTTTTTACAAGACACTCAGGCTCTTTACAAAAAGTTGTTGAAATCATCAGCAGTTTTGCTGTCCTTCCATTATATTAGGATTTTTTTTATCACTGCTCATAATTTCTTCAGACTCCCCTCCGTATCTTTTTTGAAATTTAATCAATTTATTCTGTTGCCCATAATAGTGCCAGTTCTATAAATTTTTAAATGTCTCAATACATTCATTAGACCTAAAGTTGAGAAATATGGGTCAAAAAATAAAAGAGTCTAAGGGATAAAAAAAGTTGTAATGTAGGAGGGGATAGAAATTTTTTTCAACGCCGTTTGTGTGAGCTGTTGAAATGAAACAGGGAATTATGTCGTTGTTTTGTTAAGAGATACTAAAAACCATACGTCACGACGTTCTGACGTTACAAATGACGGTTGGGACTTTCAACCATACAGTCTGTATCGCAAATATGCAACATTGAGACCATCAAATTTGGAGACGAAGTGCTTCTTTTTGGGCTACCCAAATGGCAAATGTACCTCTCATTATGTAGGCATTCATTCTGTTGGTGGCGTACCATGCAGAATCGCTGCTTACTTAGAATTTCATACACCACACCTGTACACTGGTCATGGTTTCCGACGCTCCTCTGCGACTTTGATTGCTGATAATGGAGGGTAATGAAGGACGACAAGGAATGTGGAAGTCAGCCGCTGTAGCTGAAAACTACATTAAAGATTCTATAAGAAAAAAGTTGACAGTTGCAAAGCAAATGTTCCAAGGATTTGTGGCTACACCACCAAAGCAGTGAAACCCAGGGATTGGTGTTAGTTCAAGTAATAATTATCTTGACGCATCAACTTCAATCTCCTATACATCCCCTTATAGCATGCAGGTTTCAAATAATACTAATTGTCCTTTAACATTAAATATAAATTGCAGCAATTGCAACAAATAAAGTTGAGATTTACGTTTATGTATTTATTTATTTCAAGCAAATGACCTCTCTTCAGGAATATATTTACGTTGCTATAGTAATTTGGTGGCCGCTCTTTACGGCTTGGGGGTGTGAATACTGTCTTTACATAGTAACAAATGTGTTTTTATATTCTCACAAACCTAATGTGCTGCCTTCTATTAGACACTTGCGCGCACTAGATAACAAATATTGTAGAGCTCTGCGCCTCTCTGTTAACAACATAACCTGTGCTACTCTCAATCTCGCCGTTATTTGAGTGTGACAGAAGGAGTTAGCTGACCAACTTTAGAAATATTTATTAGACGCTTCAAGGAATACAACTTCACTTAGAAGTAACAGAAATACAACTTCAAGAAGAGGCGCAATACACGGAGTGGACACACAATTCTCAGAGGAAACTATCAAAAATAACATTATTTCATATATATATAAACAATCTTTATTAGGCTATCGACCCCATAGGGTCTTTCCGCCTTGCGTAACATAATACATTACATTATACGTACGTTACACTATACATTACATTACATATTATATTATATAACATTACCTATATGTGATTCATGAGTTATTATTTTGATAGTGTGAAGAGAGTGTTATGAAGTGTAATATGATTCATGAAGCGTTTTTATCGGATGTAATTTTGTAGTGCGTTTGTTTTGTCTTTTAATACACAATTCGTCGAGTATTGTCCTATTGTCCTGTTTTTGTTGAAATTTATTTCGTAGTTTGTCTAGTCTTTGTTGGATGGGTATGATTTTGGTGATCTTGTATAAATTTATGTTTGATATGTTATGAAGATGATTATCCTTATGTCTTAATTTAGTGAGAAGTCTTAATGTCTTCCGTTCAGTTACGTCCGTAATTCGTTTGCAGGTGTTTATTACATTTTTTAGTATGATCTGGCCGTAGTCAATCAAGGGCCTGCAGATAGATTTGTAAATTTTTGTTGCTGTACTAATGGATATCCCTCTTCCTCCGTATATCAGGCATCTAAAATGTTTTGCTCGTTTTTGTATTTCCGTCTTTGTGTTCCGTAAGTGTTTGTCGAATTTGTGCTTATTGTCAATCGTCATTCCTAAGTATTTTATCGTCGTTGTGGGGTATACGTTTGTTCCGTTAACATGTATTGTCGGTGAGTTGTTATTGATTCTGTGGTTGGGAATAAGGAGTTGGCATTTTGCGGGGTTGGGTTCGAGTCTCCATTTGTTGAACCAGTCCTTTGTTTTGTCAGTCAGTATTTGAAGTGTGTCTATTGTGTCATCCAGTCGTTTTTTATGTGTTATTAATGCTGTGTCGTCGGCGTATTGTATGATATACTGTTCTAAGTCTGTCTGCCTGTTATCTGTTCGTAATATGTCATGGCAATATATGTTGTACAGGAGGGGCGAGAGAGGAGAACCCTGTGGCAAACCTTGTTCTGGCGAAAATGATCTTGAGTATGAATTGTTTGTTCTTATCCGTAGTGGTCTGTCTGTCAGGAAGCTGTGGATGAATAGGATGAGGGATCTAGGTATTTGTAGGGTATGCATTTTGTATAGTAGTCCTGTGTGCCATACAGTGTCAAAAGCCTTTTTTATGTCCAGGAATAGTGCTGCGGTATGTCTGTTTTGTAAGTACGTCGTCTGTATGTTGTTCGTCAGAATGTAAAGGGGGTGTATGGTCGACAGACCGGGTTTGAACCCGAATTGGTATTTGGGTATCTTTTCTTCTATGAGGTTCCATATCCTGTTCTGCATTATTTTCTCCAGGTTTTTCCCCAAAACTGGGAGTAGTGTAATAGGTCGATAGCTTTCTGGTTTTGATTTATCTAGTCCAGTCTTGGGGATTGTGATAATAATACCCTCTTTCCAGAATATTGGGTGTGTGCTGTTTTTTAGGCAGTGGTTGTACATTTTAACAATGTGATCGTGTGTTGTTGTCGGTAAGTGCCTTAGTAGGTCTTTTGTTAGAGCGTCATGTCCGGGGGCCGAATTTTTTCCCCTATGCAGTACTGTGTAATATTCGTCATCTGTTATGTCAGGGATTACGTCGTCTGTCTCTGTTCGTTTATAAGCCTCGAACCAGTCATTAATGTTCGTAAAGGTCCTGTCGTCGAAAACTGGGTTTTGTGAAGGGGTGAAAGCATTTTCAAAATGTTCCGCAAATGTGTTGGCTATGTCTATGTCTGTGTATTTTTCTGTCAGTCCGTCTATCAGCTTTTGAATGTTGTTTTTCTGCTTATATCTAGTTAGTTTTTTAATTTTTGTCCAGTAGGTTCTCCCTCTGTCTGCTTCAATTTCTTGGCATACTTCCAACCATTTCTCTGTCCTGTATTGTTGCGTTAGTTTTTGTATGTCCTTGTTTAGTTTATTGAATTTTGTCTTGAGTTCTCTGTCTTGTGTTACAATGTACTGTCTGTATATTTTTCTTTTATGTTTGATTAGCCCTACTATGAATTTTGGCAGTCTGTTTTTGTAAAATTTATGTGTTGTGATAGTGCTGTAATTATTTATTGTATTTGTTAATGTGTTTTGAAAGTCCGCGGTCTGTTCTAAGTCTATTTCGTCCGAGTTTAGGTTTGTTAAGTAGTTTGTCATGTCATCTCCTATGTTCTTGTAGTTGTTCTTTTCAATTCTGTGCATCCTTAATGGGGTTATGGGTATTGGCTGTATTTTTGTGTCAACTGTAAATATAATGCCCAGGTGGTCTGAACACAGGTCCGGGGTTAATGCCACGTCAGTAATGTTACTTGTCAAGTTGTCAGTGTGTAGGAATATGTCAGGAGTGCTGTCTTTGTTGTTAGGCATAATGAATGTCGGGTCTGTGTGCCGTCTAGTGAATTCGGAGTTTTGCAGGAATGTCTGCATCTGTCTACGTTTCTGTGTATTTAGATTAAAGTCACCAATTATGATTGCATATTTGAAAAGTGAAGCTTTAACAAATATGCTCTGTTCTAAGGGAGATGTCGGATGAATGTAGATTAGGAAGATGTGCAGTCTGTCGTTTTGAAAGGGAACTGTGAAATGGAGACAGTCATTCAGGGGAACGGTTAGGGTAGGAGGGTTAGCTTTGCCTAGGTGGCACTGGGGTTGTAGTTGTGCTAGTACACCGCCGCGCGCGTTTTGAGTGGTATGTCCATGTCGTTTTAATGTGTTCCAGTTCCTGTAGTCAGTGTTTATGTCTGTCTTTGTCTTGGTTTCTACTAGGAGGCATCCGTCAATGTCATTAGTTTCTATGTAATTGTACAGGAGTTGTTTTTTAGAGGAATATCCATTAATGTTATTGTAGAGAAGCTTGATCATCCCAGAGTGGCATTATTTCATTATTTCAGAACAACCAGTAATAGAGTGCAAACGAATACTGCGTAAAAAAGAACTTGAAGATGGAAGCCACACACTAATCCCTCGACAAACAATAGTGGTGACATTTTCCGGCACCAAGTTACCAACCCACTTATATATATACAGCTGCAGCTTTCCCATTGAAAACTATGTCCAGCCCATTATGCAATGTTTCCAATGTCTGCGTTTCAAGCACACCGCAAAACAGTGTAAAGGGAAGAAACGCTGCAGAAACTGCTCTAAAGAACACGATGACGAGCTATGCACAGAGAACAAACAATGCGCCCACTGCAAATCCACATTACATAACTCAATGTACAGAGAATGCCCAGAATATAAAAAACAGCAATCTATTAAAAGCATTATGTCAACCAAAAACATATCATACAAAGAAGTAGAAAAAATAGAAAAATTCCCATCATATTCAAACATTGTCAATTCAATTGCTTTCAACGTACTGGCAGATCCCACAAATTTCCCACCCCTCAAAACTAGAAATAATAATGGTACAGGAAAAACCCGAGACGAGACAGTAAACAATTGGGCGAACAACAACAGGTTGACAAACCCGGGCCCAGGAAAACAGAAACTCGCCGAAGTAACAAATAAAAAAAGGAAGCCGTACTCGCCCATAAGGAACATCCCAATTATATTTCCCACGCAACTACGCACAGCAACCGCAATCCCAAACCCCCACAGGAATGAATTCTTGGAGCACAAAGTAGATATTATCAATAACTTGGATGCGTTAATATATGGGATAATTAATGGCATCCTACCGAATCACACCATAAACTTCGACGAATTAAAACTGAAAGAATCAATCGAACATTGCATAAACGAGTGCCTCATCCCGAATAACAGCCGAAACAGGAGCAACGAAATGGAAATAGAGGCATCAGGCCCTGATGTTTGACGAACTCATGGCTAATAAACTGAAATTTTTACAGTGGAATATTAGAGCTATCAATGCAAATAAAATTATGCTGAAGAAGCTGCTGACAGACAATGACATAGACATTGCCATACTAACTTAAATTTGGCTAAAACCTAATGCAGCCTTCACATTACCCAACTACAACGTGCATTACCAATGCAGAAACGACGGAAAAGGAGGAGTGGCAATATTAGTCCACAAAAAAATAACGAACTGGACACCGCACCAACTACAAGTGAATTTCAATCACGACATCGAATGGTGCGCAATGGCATCAACCTACAATAATACCAGAACGACTATAGTCTCCATCTACAAACCACCAAATGTTCACACAAGCCAAGATGACTGGTCAGACCTACTACAACAACTAGAAGCACCAGCGATACTCGCGGGGGACTTCAACGCTCAACATTCTGCATGGGGGTCGGACTCCAACAACAGAGCAGGCGAAACGTTAATAGATGCCTTAGAAGACAGCTCCTTTTACTTTATCAATAACGGGTCACCCACAAGGTTCACTGCCCCTGGAATCAACAAATCAGTGGTAGATATAACATTCCTGTCTGAAGACATTAAAGAGTTCGAATGGGAAGTAAACGAAAACCCACAAGGATCTGACCACTTCCCAATACTGTTCACAATAAACCACAATGTAGAAATTAGCCAGCCAATAAATCCAGCAAGCAGGTGGAATGAGAAAAAGGCAGATTGGATTTTATACAAAAAACTAATCCAGGAGATAGTCCAAAACGGTTCACACAGTTTTCAGACAAACGAGGAACGGTTTCAATCTTCAACAAGTGCAATCAAACAAGGGGCCGACTCAGCCATGCCAATTAAAAAAAAGTTTACACCCTCGTTTCGGTCAAAAAAGCAAATGATTTGGTGGGACGAATCATGTGTAGAAAGTGCAAACCAGAGCTCAGCAGCCATGAAAAGGTATAAGTCCAACGCAACCCTAGAAAACTTCATAGAATGTAAGAGAATAAATGCCAGATGCCAAAGACTTTACAAACAGAAAAGCAGAGCAGCGTGGGAGAACTACTGTAATAGTATCAATAAAAACACGCCACCTAGCGATATTTGGAAGACCATAAAAGGAATCCCAAGGAAACAGCAACACAACAAACAGAATCCGCCAGCCCACATCTATGAAGAAGTACTACAGAAACTGGCCCCACCATCGGTGGAGCTCCCTATTGAAGAAAACAAGTCGAGCGAAAGCGAACACCACCACATGGAAACTATTTTCACATCCGGTGAATTAGAGAGCGCACTAAACAATACGCAAACAACGGCGCCAGGTCTGGATTCCATTACCTACTCGATGATAAAACAGGTCCCAGGCAACGCAAAAACGCTACTCCTGGAAATATACAACAAATGGTGGACGAACAATGACTATGTAAACTAATTCAAAGACATTGCGGTTATCATTATCCCCAAACCCAACGAACCAAAAAGCGACGCAGCGTCATACAGACCCATCTCCCTTCTACCGTGCATCACAAAAGTTTTCGAAAGGATGATCAAATACCGACTGGCAAGCTTCTGCGACTCAGCCAATGTACTACCAGAAAACCAGTACGGTTTCCGCAAAGACGTAAGAACTAGCGAAGCACTGACAAAACTAGTATTCACTGTATATGATGGATTTACTACGGGCAAGTACGTCCCAGCGACATTCTTGGATGTAGCGGGAACGTACGACTCTGTAAAAAGTGACCTTCTACTTCGTAGCTTATTAGAGGCGGACATTCCTGCAAAACCATCGCTAAGCATCATAAACTTATTTACTAATAGAAAAGTCTTTATCCGGGACAATAACAATAACCTTCATGGACCAAGAAGAGTACATCCTGTGGACTACCACGAGGGTCAGTGCTAAGCCCTATTTTATTTAATATCTACACTGCGGGACTGCACAAATTATACTCCATAAACACAACCTCTATCCAGTTCGCAGATGACTTCTGCATACTTTCGCAAGAAAAAACAATCCCGGAGTCAATTGACAAGGCGAAACGAATTATGTCACAAACCAACACTTGGTGCTCAAAAATGGGGTTTCACATCTCTGAACGCAAATCTAAAGCCATGATATTCTCAAGGCATCACAACGGCAATATCGACCACATTACAGCAGACAATATCACCTTTGAGATAGTCCAAAATACTAAATACCTGGGCATAATTTTGGACCAGAAATTACTATGGAAACATCACATATCCTACTAACAAACTAAAACGCAACGGGCCTATAATATTATTAAATATGTTACCAAGACATGGTGGGGCGCAGACCCCAAAATAGCACTCGCCTTTTACCGAGCGTTAGCCCGATCAGTGATAGACTATGGATCAATACTCTATGGAAGTGCAGCTCATTGCCACCTACTGAAAGTTGACCGAATTCAATATAAATTTGTTAAATTGTGCATAGAAGCCATGAAATCTTCCCCCAATAATGCAATTTTGGCTGAAGCCAATGAGCCGCCACTTCAACTGCGCCGAAAATTTCTAGGAGCAAAGCTAATTGCCAAACACGTAGCCAATAAGAGCCCACTAGTAAAACTCATTGATCAAGTCGCAGTGGACTCTCTCACCAAGCCATACTGGCGAGTCAAAAAAGACCCATTACTTGCTGCATGCTACACCGAAACATCAGAATACCACCAGCTACTAATAAAACAACCGTACGTGTGCACTTCGGGCGGCCCCTTTTAAACCAATACACACTATTGTACCTTAATTCGAAAACCACCCCATACATGATATTAAGCATTATCAATCAATAAGCAACACCTACCACAACAATCAACAAATTTTCACAGACGGTTCAAAGACCCCGACAAATGTGGGATGGGCCTTTTATGATTACTCAAACGACTCTATTGTGTCGGCTAAATTAAATAACCTATGTAGCATTTATACCGCGGAACTAGTAGCAATTTACAAAGCCCTGCAATATTGTAGCAACAACCCCACCAACAAAAACATCCTCATTTTCTCCGATTCACTGTCAGCTATTACGGCCCTTCAAAATTTTAATACAAACAAAAAATGTCGCCCCGTTATTTACGCCATCATCCAAGAGTTGCATATAATCAAACAACGCGTGGTTTTTGTTTGGATAAAAGCACATGTAGGTATAAAGGGCAATGAAACTGCAGACAAAGCTGCTAAAAACACCTATCAGCTGCACATATATGACAACTATGTGCCATATACAGACCTAACCATAAAGCTTAAACAAATGGGTTTTCCAATAAGAGGTGTTATTTTGATATTCACAGAAAAATGCCATTTTTTATTATAAATCATCAGATGTTTATTTCATTACAAAGAGGAAGGTATGCCGTTAATAGTGGAAAATAACATCAAGCAAATGACCACCACGGCCACGCTTACAGGACAAAATCCTTTTCATGAAATTTTCCATAACTAAATCGCAAAGTGGCTGCTGTATGTCCTCGATAGCCTCACGAATTCCATCTTTGAGGTCTTGAATCGATACTGGGCTGTTGGCGTAGACCTTCTCCTTCACGTGGCCCCAAAGAAAGAAGTCGCAAGGTGTTAAATCACAAGATCTCGGTGGCCAATTGTGATCACCTCTTCGAGAGATAACACGGTCCGGAAACTTTTCCCTTAAAAGATCAATGGTTTCGTTGCTTGTGTGGCACGTAGCGCCGTCTTGTTGAAAGTGAACGTTGTCCAGATCAATACCATCCAATTCCGGCCATAAAAAATCGTTAATCATCTCTTGATAGCGCAATCCATTCACCGTAACTGTTGCGCCAGCCTCATTTTCGAAAAAGTAAGGTCCAATGACTCCGCCGGACCATAAACCGCACCAAACAGTCACACGTTGAGGATAGAGAGGCTTTTCAACAATAACTCTTGGGTTTTCTGAGCCCCAGATGCGACAATTTTGCTTGTTGACGAAGCCACCGAGGTGGAAATGGGCCTCATCACTGAAGATGATTTTTCGATGGAATTCCGGATCATTTTCATGCATTTCAACGACCCAATCAGCAAAGTCACGACGTTGTTGATGATCGGCCGGCTTGAGTTCTTGTGTTAACTGGACTTTATAAGCCTTAAGACCCAAATCTTTATGCAAAATACGGTGTAATGACGTTTGTGGAATACCTAATTCCAAAGAACGACGAGGAATGGACAAACCTGGGTTTTCTTCAACACTTTCGGCTACAGCAGCAATATTCTCGGCTGTTCTTGAGCGACGTGCACGGGTTTTATTCTTCTCATCACTAACTTGTCCCAACAGCTCGAATTTTTCCACCAATTTCTGTATTGCGGTCCGACAAGGTGCTTCACGACGACCCAAAAATGTTCGAGTTTTACGAACCGTCTCTGCCAAATTTTCACCATTTTTATAGTGAATTTTAATAATTTCAATGCGTTGTTGAAGCGTGTATCGTACCATTTTTATTAATGGCGTAGTTTCTACTTGTCAAATGCCAAGAAATGACAGCTTCAAAAGTGACATCTACCGAAATAGCGGGCTATTCAAAATAACACCTCTTATTGGAAAACCCGTAAAACTAACCAGGAAATGGGAGGACCTCTACGATACATTCGCACGCGGCCTTCCTACTTCATACAACATCATCCATCCTCATCTTACCATGTTTACAATTATCATGTTTCTCGTTTTTTCTCATCCTCAATAACGCGACTTAAACTTAACCATGGCTGTTTCCCCAGCCATCTATCTAAAATAAGGATAGTCCCAAATCCCCAATGCGAATGCAATGAGGGTGAAGGGACACTAAACCACATAATTTTTTCATGTCAAAAATATTTCTTACCTCGAAAAACCCTGATGAACGACCTATTAAATTACAATATCTCACTCCCCGTAAACATTATTCATTTACTAGCTTTAAACAATAGAAAAAAATTCAAATCTTTCATTACCTTCCTTAGAAATTGCCAAATTAAAATATAAATATATAATTGTGCGTAGATGTGTGTAGATGTGCGGTGTCTGTTAACATCATTTCGATTCTAGGGGGATATCATTCATATTTTTCAATATTTTTACTTGTTGTGCAATTAGCTATATAATTTGCGACTTGTTGTTGTATTAGTGTTGTTGTATTACTCAAAAGTAATAATTTGTTTGTAGTTTTTTGACTGTTTCCGTGATTCCTCTGTGGTTTGTTTTACTGTCATGCTGATTTTCTATTGCTTTATTTATTAGATCGGTTTCATGTATTAATTCTCTACGTTCGGTGCAATATATTATATTTGGTCCTTTTTTGGTAAATAATTTATTTAAAATTTTACTAAAGGATTTGAGCAAGTTTTCCGTTTCAAAATAGAAAAAGTACATTTTATTTTCGGGTGTGAATTCCTTTAAAAATTTGATGATATTTTCCTCGTTGTTTCCTTTGGGAATTTGTATGTGATATATTTTTATTTTTCCTAGTGTATCCATTTTTATTGGCTTTGGTTGTGTATGAACTTCATAGATAAAGTATTGATTTTGTTTTGAGTCGATTATATCAGATGATATACCTGATGACTCTTGATTTTCACTTATTGAGTGTGCTGTCATGTTGTTTTCTAATTTTTGCATTAAGCCTGCTATTTCTTCTAGAGGTAGACCGGGGTCTGATGCATTTTCTAGACTTTCTATTATTTTGTCAAATTCGTTTTCATCGTAATTATTAATTAGTGATTTGGTTTCTATTGCAATTAGTTTAATTCTGGACAGGGCATTTGCGTTAGTGTTAATGCTACCTTTTTGGTATACCATTTCATAGTCATACTCTTCCAGTCTGATTTTCCATCTTTGCAGTTAAGAATTTGGTTCTTTTAATTTTAATAACCGAACTAAGGGTCGATGGTTTGAGTAAATTGTGAATTTACGTCCGTATAGATATGGTCTAAAATACTTTATTGCCCAAACTACGGCAAGTAGTTCTTTTTCATAAGTGCTATACTTTGGTTCTGAATCATTTAATGTTCCTGATGCATAACACACTGGTCTGTCAGATAATATAGGTCGTTGCGATAAAATCGCTCCGATTGCTATATATGATGCATCTGTCGTTACAATAAATGGTTTACTAAAATCTGGGTATTGCAACATTGAAGAATTTGTTAAAATTGCTTTACATCTTTTAAATGCTTCTATAAAGTCAGAGTTATGTTCTATTGTTTCACCTTTTTTTTAAGCATTGGGTCAATGGTTTAGTTACTTTAGCGTGGTCTTTGATGAATTTTCTATAATATCCAGTCAGTCCTACGAATCGTTTAAGTTCTTTGGTGATTTTTGGAGGAGAATACCTAATTACTGCATCTATTTTATTTGGGTTTGGTTTAATTCCGTCTGGTGTTATAATGTGACCTAAGAATTGAACTTCTTTCTGTTTCTGTAGAAATTCGGATTTATCCATTTGAATTTTTAAGTTAGCTATTCTCAGTCGTTCAAATACCAATTTTAATTTTTCTGTGTGTTCTTGTAGTGATGTTGAAAATACTACTATGTCATCGAGGTAGACAATACACGCCTCATTCTGTATTCCTCGCAGAATATTGTCCATGACTCGTTGGAAAGTCACTGGAGCATTCTTAAGGCCAAAGAGCATACGTTTGTACTCGTAATATTCTCGTGGTGCAGAAAAAGATGTTTTTGGGATGTCTCGGGGGTGCATTTCTATTTGATGGTATACTGAAGACAGGTCTAATGTTGAGAAATATTTGAATTTTCCTAATTTATCTAGAATGTCCGTTATGTGTGGTAATGGATATTTGCCCTCTACGCATTTGTCATTTAACTGTCTGTAGTCGACTACCATTCGGTATTTAGGTTGTAACGGTCCGGTATTGCCTCCGATGGAAACTATCTTTTAATTATTAATTTCGCACATGGACTTCCACCGTAGGCAACCGTACGCACACGTTTTTTAAACGTGACGTGTTTCCGTTATGCGTATGATTCCTAAATTGCCGGCTACCATGAGGGAGAAGCTGGTCACCTTCCCTAGAGTGCAGACGTGCCACCAGGTCACAGTTTTTCTTTGGTATATCACCAACCGGTTTCCGGCATTCAAAACGTGTCCTCATTTAACCACCCTAAGAGGGATTGACGGCACCAGGCACAAGGCAAGGGTACTGTACGACTCAACTCCACACGCTCACAACATCAGAGCGTTTTTTTAGGTAAGGGCTAAGTAACGCAGCCAGCCAGGTCTTGGCTAGGGGCAGCGACCATCCTGCCCGAGTTGCTCTGAGGTCTGGAATTCAGTGACGGCGTTCCCGACGATACCGGCAGCCGCACGTCCTAGAGCCGAGCCCACCTGACATCATTGAACTGGCTGTAGTCTCGTACCTTATGCCAGGGTTGGGAGCTCGCAGCCAAGCCCAATGGCTTGGAGGCGGGACTCCAAGACCCCACAAAAAAAAAAAAAGTGGGAAGAATAATTCCCACTGCCCATATTTGTACATATTTTCTTTTATAGTACATGGTGACATTTAAAAAAAAAGTAAGACATTAGGGATCCAAAACAAGCAGAAGCTGCAATGCAGTACCTATATAGTCTTCCTGATAATGAAATCGACTCTGAAAATGGACAAGACGATGAAGCAGAAGAAGAATTACAGAGTTTGGAGATGAATTCTTCTACAATTTCGAGTTCCAGTTCCAATACTCACATTACTTCTATTGATGCTCAAGAAAATCTTATTTCAGCAGTTTCTCCTCTATTGCATAATATTGACAATGATGATGATGACGCGTATGAAGAGGAATTTTCCGATAATGAAGAATGGAGTGAGAATACGGAGCAATTTGATAATGCAGTTGTAGATGTGCAAAAAAAGCACATTCTACTACCGATTTTGACAAAAATGCCAAAGAAATAGATTATTTTAATTCCATATTCGGAGAAGACATACTTCAAATAATAATTAGCGAGACCAACACTTATGCAGTGCAGAACATGACACAGAGAGGTAATAAATATTTTGAACCTGGCCCTTCAAATAATTGGGAGGATATCAGTATGGATGAACTACAAGCATTATTTGGCATGCTGATTATTATGAGAATTCACGTTTTACCACAGTTATCGTGTTATTGGTCTACTGATCCATATATGAATGTTTCGCACGTTTCCCAAGTTATGGCTTGCAAGCGCTATAAAAAAAAAATTGAAAATTTGCACCTCAATAACAACAGGCATGCAGTTCCAAGAGGGCAACAACGATATGATAAACTCCACAAAGTAAGACCTTTTATTGAGAAGCTAAATCAGTCTTTTCAATCCAACTATAATCACTCATCATATCTTTCTGTTGATGAATCAATGATTCATTTCAAAGGAGGGTCTTCAATTAAACAATATATGTCGCTAAAGCCAATAAAGAGAGGCTACAAAGTCTGGTGTTTGTCAGATTCTGCAACAGGGTATATATTCAAATATGATATTTATACTGGAAAATCAGAAAATTCGGTAACAGGCACAAATCTTGGCGAAAGGATTGTACTGGATCTTGCATCGACAATAAATCGTAAAACATGTGTAATAGCTTTCGACAATGTATTTACATCCGTGCCACTAATACGAAAGCTAAAAGAAATGGATGTGTATGCTGTAGGTACTGCAAGAGTTCATAGGAAAGGCGTACCAGAAATGTACAAAGATAAAACTAAACTAAAGCGTGGAGAATTTATGTTTAGAACAAAAGAATATATTACCGCAGTAAAATGTACAGGACAAACCTGTACATTTTTTATCAAATTTTCTTTCCCCAAAAGATACTACTACTATAGATCGCAAGAAAAGGGATGGATCAGAAGAAAAGATTTCTTGTCCAAGAGTTGTAGAAATGTACAATCAAATCATGGGCAGAGTTGACAGATACGATCAACTCCATGAGCGCTATTCGATTGGCAGAAAGTCAATCGAATGGTGTCATAGAATATTATACTATATACTTGATATGGCTATCGTGAATGCTTATATCTTGATGAAGATAAACAAATGTAGCAAGATCGAATAGTTAACATTTCGCGTAAATCTGGCACGACAGTTGATTTATGGATACTTATCAAGAAAACAAAGATTCAAATCTGTCCCATTTCTGTCCAATAAGCGTGAGGTTCCAAAGAAGTTAGACTGGTAAACGTGGCTAAGCATTAACCAAAACAACAGTTTAATTATCGAAGATGTAGAATGTGCAGCACAAAAAAAGACGAAAAAAGAGCTAAATACATCTGCACACAGTGTAATGTTCCATTATGTGTATATCCTTGTTTTGCCAAATTTCATGGCCAATAATAAATAGTTAAAAAAATGTTATTATTATTCCGCCTAGTAAAAATATATAATGTTGGCATGTGGGCGGTGGGCAGTATTCTTCCCACTACCCCTATATGTAAGGGGTTAGGCGCAAAAATAAAAATCAGTTCATAACAATAAACAAATAACCCATCTTACAATCTTCTTGGAGCAAAACCTTTTTTTTTTTCTTAAAAATTTAAGTCCTGCCCATGAAAGGGTTAACAACTAAAAATTCCAAAAACGTTTTTAAATTCGCAATATACCTGATTGTTTTTAAAAAAATTCACGGTCTGTCGAAAGATGTCTTGGACAATACAATCATTTTTTTAACTCATAACGTGCGTTATTTGCCCTGTCATAATAATAGACTTTGAACAAGTATCCGCCAAATCTATTTCCATGTTCAATGTAAAGGCTCACAATTTCAAAATGCTCTTATATACAACTACATACTTTCATAGTTTATATATCATATAAATACCTATACCCATGATCATTGATTTCCTATTAACCTGCAGTGAAATAACAAATGAGAAACGACGGCTTCCACCCTCTTACCGTTGAATAAATAAAATGAATAAATCAATAGCAAAGTGATTAATGGCATGTCAAATTTGTAATTAATTCAATCATCGTCAATTACGCTCCGAGTATTGAAACGAATTAAAATATTCGAGTAATGGAGGCTTGTGATCATCGCTTGGATACGAATTGGGGTATATATTCGATTGCAAGTTACCACACGTCAGCATTTAAATAAATAAATACATATTCACGCCACAGACGATTTATGCAATTACTGCCTAATAATGATTAAGCGTCCAGGGAGCTGACAATTAAACGACTTACCTAGTTTCCGGTCCGATTATTAATTTCCACATACATCAACACCGACCCCGCGCAATGCCGATCCCGCAAGGTATTTACAGCCTTAATTCAAACTGCCTGCCATTTCCGGAAGTGTTATTACTGTCCAATAATAGTTATGGGGCCGACCAATTGCCTGTTATGTCCGAGGCCCTTAACGCAGCACCATTTGTTATTATTAATGCCGTGATTCCAAGGGGACGCGGCCGGCCATTTGCATAAGCGGATTTTTCCATAAACGGCTTGCGGATGTAATTAGGTAGTATTTAAATATTTAGTGGCTGCCGAATTAATTAAATTTCCATTCGGAAACATTTCAATTAAATGGTACCATGAACATTAGTGCACAGTAATCTGGCTTACACATGGACGTTGACATGTTGATAAATAAATGCTGTGTTGTATAGAAGGATTTAATTTATCGAATGTAGTTTATATGGAGTTTCTGAGTCAGGTATTTTTTCAATCATCATTTGTCGTTGCAAATATGTTGTTATTAATTTTTGGGTATATTAATATTTCGTCTTTTAGCCATAATCAATTATGTATTAAATATGTTAAAGCACAGATTAACCTGCTGCCAACCGTTTTATATTCAATTTCAATAGACCACTAGTTAAGCACTCGTTTAATTTATTGGGTCACTATATGTAATTTGTTCAATTTCATGATAAAACGCGTTTAATAGTATATTACATAACGAGAGTTGTAAGAAGCATATTACGCACGATGATAAAATTTACGTATCGAGTCGCTCAGCCGCGAGGTACGTAATTTCTCGAGTGCGTAATTGCCTTACAACTCAAATAATGTACGCTTTTTTCTACTCCCAGTCGAAAAATTTTGCACAAATAAATTTTTCTTCTGTCAGATGCTCGTGGCAATATATGATATTGACCATCATATGTAGGGTCCAGATAAATAAGCACTAAAAATTTCAAAGTAAGGGCTTAGAAAAGCAGGCGAATTAAGAATAATAAGCAACAAACCACTGGACAAAAGCTTCAGTAAAGCAAAATAAACTAAAAAAGGCAATTATTTACAAATAAAAAATAAATAAAACAACAGTAATATATACAAATATACAAAATATGTATGTTAGTGTAAAACAAATACTCAATAATTTTTATGAAAACAATAAATTACAATCTGTTTTTCTAAATTTTCTATTAGAAAATGTTTCCTCTAATCCGATAAAATCAGAGCTTTCCGATTGTGTTTCACCATGTATCAGTTGTATTACACTTTACCTTAAATGATTACGTTAATTGACAGCATCACATCCGAATGTCAGATGCATTTGTGTCATGAATGCATTGGACATCATTATTTAATTTATTGTTTAACAAAGTTATGAGTTTCTTATGAAAACTGACATATCTTGAGCAAATAATGTTGTTAAAAGTAAGTAAACGAAATCAAAAGTAGTGTTACATTAGTTACAGATAGAATCTTGAAATGTTTACGAACACTAACAATATACTGGTCCATAAAGAACTTTTTTAAAGAAACAGTGATATATAAATTACTTACCCCTTATTTTTTATGATAAAAGCAATACAAATTTCAGAACACAAGTAAACCGATTAGATAAAATAGTACAATTTGATATACGACTGTTTACCCAGGCCAATTCTTAATGTGGTACGATTCGACTTTCGGCCTTCGATTGGCCTTTTGACATACGACCCATTCAAGTTTGTGTAGTTGACCGAATTGATCATGAATGTGCAATAAAGCAAAAAGACATTTTTTTTGAACATACAGTTGGACATTGCAGTTTCCACGACGAAATAATGAAAATGTAGTATTAATTAAAGACATATTTATGTAGTTTATTTTATCTAATAAAATAGAATAAGTAATTTGAATTACATGAATCCGACATGGCGCCGATGGGGCCACCATCCGGTACTCCATCTATAAAAAAAACGCGAATTAAATTCGGCAGTAGCATCTGTTGACCAAGCGGAATTATTCCGATGCTTTCGGGTTTTATCTTTAATCGCATATTATAATTAACTGCTTAGAATCCTCACAGTAATTTTATTTGATTTGTCCCATAAGTGCATCTGCACCTGTACGTTATACAGGGTGTCCAAGATAAGGATGAAAGCACTGGAATCTTGGGAACTGTAAAAGTTACAGTGGCGGTTAAATTACAAAAAAGTTTCGCAATTTAGTGGTCAGTAATATTCTGTTGAGAAAACCTGAAAATTCCGCTTACTTCCGAAGATATTCGACAGAATCAAAAATTTGGCGATATTGTTTTTATGTTTTGCTGAAGTTAGTAGAAAAGGTATAAAAAAACAAAAGGCACTTGCTCGTTGCCACTTTTTAAGCTCTATAAGACAGCGTTTATAAATTTTCAGTACATCGTTTTGTTTCGAAGAACTCCTCATGAACTTTATATTTTTATATGGCCCGTAAATAGTACACCCTGTATTAAATAGCATTTTCTATTTGGAATTAGGCGATTTATATCACATTATTATTTTTCATGATTTTATTCAGAAAAAGGTATGTTAATACATTTCAAACATGTTCTTTTTTTTCATTAAATTTGTTTATTCATTCGAGATATTATCTACATTTAATAATAATAAATAAATAGTAATTAAAATAATAATAATAAATCCTTTATTAGAAGAACAGATGATACGTGAGATCACATGATATTAATTTACAAGGAATAGTAGCAAGACTAATTAACATTGTATATTTTCCTGAAGGAAATCTTCAAGTAAATGAAATGATTTTGATTTTAAATATGAAATAATAGAATTTTTAAAATGGTTTAATATTTTCAGCCCTACCGATTACCGGTTAAAAGTTTACAGATTTGAGAAAATAGATAACAAAATGAAACAAACATATTTATGTGGTAAAGTCCGGGTTGTCCCTGATCCTGGCTTCATCTTCGTTACGGAGGGCATAAGTTCTCTCGCACTAATGTTTAGCCAGCCTTGTCTTCTTGTTGATTGTTGTTATGAACTTCTTCAGGCTTGATTTTTTTGTATCTTTCGCTAGATTGTTGTACAGTTTTATAGTCTCGCTTGTGAGTCTTATTTCTTTTTTTTTTTTGTTTGTTTGTCACTTCTTGTGTGTATGTATGTTCTGGTGTAGTGTCTGTGTATATGGTTTCCTGTTGTTAGTTGAATGATTGTTTATATTAAATTGTATCCGATTTTATGGAGGAGGATGAGGTTGTGTATTGTTATCGTTTCTTAACTGCTCTTTTCATTTGTAATTTATAAAACCTCGTCGGTTGGTGTTAGTCGTGGTAGATTATAGATGAGTTTTAATATATAGTTATGTTGTATTTGAATTGATTTGAGATTTTTTTGAGTAGTGTTGCACCTAATGTTTAAAAGGTATATGTTATAAACGTTGAAAACGTTGTGGAATATAGTTTTCCTAAGTGGTTCTGTCACATATTTTTATTTTATTTTATAGATCATGTGTATTGCCATGGCGCTTTTACTTTTCAAATTTTTGATGTGGTCGTTCCAGTTTATTGTTAATAGTCAGTCCTTGGTATTTGGTCTTAGTGGTTTGTTTTATTTCTTTATTTCTAACTGTTTTCTTTACATCACTTGTAAGGGGTTTAGATTGAATATAATAAATTCCGTTTTATTTTCATTTACTATTAACGAATTTTCGGCTAACTATATCGTAATTTTTTTCAGGTCTTCGTTTATTGTATTTTGTAGTTCCATCTTGTTGTTGTGGGCGTCCGCGTACATCATTACATCATTTTCAAGGTCCAGAAACAGTCCTGGACAAGGCTTTTTTTTTATCAAGACAATTGTAAATATTAGAAGTAATAAAATAAATTATGTCCTCTGTTGATGTTTCCTCCATAAATCCAAATTGATTTTTTAATAAGAGATTGTCCTTCTTTAAGTAAATAATTATTTTCATTTTTACGACTTTTTCGGCTGGGTTTGGGATTTTCTACAACGCTCTTACTGCCATTGTTATGTAAAGGTGTAACTATTGTAACTTTAAATTCGTGAAGACATGAGCCAGTTTCAATAATTTTGTTAATTAAAAATGCGAGTGCTTCAGCAATTTCTTGCTGTATTTCGTTTAAGGTTTCCGCTTTTATATTATCAATGCCTGGTGCCTTATTATTTTTTAAAGATTTTATAATATTAATGATTTCTGTATTATTTGTAGGTCCTAGAAAAATTGATCTAGTAGTGGGTGATCGGTTAGGTAGTGGTAAGTCCGGTTTTTATATTGGTTGAGACAATTTTATCTTGGTATATTACCAAAATAATTATTAAAATAATCTGCCTTTTCAAGATCATTCGTGCAAATAATATCATTATCTAGGTCACGTACTTCTTTCATAGAGTTTGATTTATTTGACATATTACTTACATTCTTGAAAGTTTTTCATAGCGTTTTAATGTCTTTACTGCCACGATCTATTTGATTGTTGTAGTAATTTTGTTTCCTAGTTTTGATTAAGGTGTTTAAGAGATTCCTGTAATTTAAATACTCCGATTCTAATGCTATGTTTAGGGGCCTACTCTTATGCCTTTTATAGAGTATGTACGGGTATCTTTTATTAATTGACTTGACTAGGTCATTTGAAATCGAGTTATTCCGTTTAATCTATTTTTTATTAAATTTGACTGTATAAGTGGACAGGGTAATTTTCTCACATAGTAATTTAACGAACATCGATGAGATTTCGTCTACGTTCTATCTGTCATAGAGTTGTTGGAAGTTGTGATTTTTAAGTTCAGTTCTTAATTTGGCCTCGTTAATAACCATAATATTTTTTAGTAGATTTTTACTATGTTGTTTTCTAGATTTTCATGTTTAAAGAAAATATTTATTACTTCCGCATAATGATCAGTTTCGTGTATCTTAACTGTGAAGGGCTCATATGTTTCGTTGATATTACCGATTGATTTCACAAATATATGATCCAGGCAAGTATTTGAGACTTCCCTTGTGATTGTGTTTATTGTACTTAAGTAACGATATTCACTTAAAATATTGACTTAAGACATAAATTCTTCGCTCTCTTTCAGAATGTCTATATTTATATCTCCCACAAAAATATGATGGTCTACTATTTCCTCACAACTATTTAGATATTCCGGTAGGTTTTTGAGAAAAAGTGATGCATTTGTTGAGGGTGGTCTGTACACTGATGATATTAATATTTATTTATTGTTAGTCTCTAACTTAGTTTGTATAATACGATATTCCCTAATGTTGACAATGGCATTTACAGAATTTATTAATTGCTTTACGTATACTACCACCCCATCATTTTGGTTTACGGTGCCTTGATTATAAAACTTGTTTTATGATACTATCATGTTTCTGATAGTACAATGCAGTCTACTTTTTTGTCTAATTCACTTAGGTAAATTTGTAATTTGTCTAAATTCTGTGCGATTGATCTTATATTTCGGCGCAATAGCACGAAATTTGAGTATTTCTTTGTTATGATTCGATTCAGGTCCGTCGTGTTGTGCACTACTGTTGTATTAACTGGAGATGAATTATAATCTCTAATATATTCGTCCATGTTTAGTTCCGCTCTGGATACTGTTTCACAAAATTATTTATTACATACTGAAATAGCACAAATTATTATAGAAACCCACTAATTAATCCTTAAAATGAAACAAACGGTAATTGCATCCGACGGAAACTGTCTTATAATTATTAATTTCGCGCACAGTGTTCTACGTGTGATATTTAAAAATCGTCACGAGACGCTACCATGATGGTAGAAGCTGGTTACCTTCCCTATAGTGCGGACGTGCCACGAGGTCACAGTTTTCTTTGGTATATCACCAACCGGTTTCCGGCATATAAAACGTGAACTCATTTAACCACTCTTAAAGGGATCGACGGCACCAAGCGCAAGGCAAGGGAGGGTACTGTACGACTCAACTCCATACGCTCACAACATCAGAGCGTTTTTTGGGTAAGGGCTAAGTAACACAGCCAGCCAGGTCTTGGCTAGGGGCAGCGACCATCCTGCCAGAGTTGCTCTGAGGTCTGGAATTTAGTGATCGGCGTTCCCGACGATTATCGGCGGCCGCACGTCCTGGAGCCGAGTCCAGAGCCGCCAGCGAAGTCGCTGACGAGGAACACAGGCCAGATCTTTATATATATTTTTTGTTCTCATTTGATACTTTAATTTCGTTTGATATATCGTTTTTTTCTTTTGTGTAAAATTTGCGTTGCGTGTTTCGTGCCGTACGTGTTTTGCGCTTTTGTAAGAAAAAGTCGCTCCGACGGCCCTTCGAATCGCGCGTTACGTATTCGCGGGATTCGGCCGAATCTGGTGGAGGCGGCGCGATAGAGTTGCGGACGGAGGTATTTCTTTCAGGAAGCGTAGGCACGGTGTCCTGTCTTTTGTGTGAATAAACGCAGATATTTTACACCACAAAATTCACACCTGTTATTTTTTGTTCCCCCCACATTTTCTCAATCGGGCATTCTTTTCAGTTTAACTTCCTATTCTCATTGCGAGATTTAAATCTGGTGGTGTGGGCGCCAGATGGTCAGCCGTTGCGACAGTTCGTAATTTCTGAACTTCGATGACTGTCTGCCGTCAACCCACGCAAATAGGGTGGAGCCCCCCTTTGTGACGAAGTAGTGGCGAGGTTAAAATTACGTGGAGCCTTTTTTTAACCCCCCCACTCTCCGACACCGAGAGCCTGGCCCTCTTCGCTGCTTCGAAGGGACCGTCCACTCATTCCGCGGCCTAACGCGCTGATAGCTCTTCAGGCACGTCACAAGTTTACACGAGTTTCTTTAATTTGTAAGCATCAGTTGTCGCTGCTTATTGTTACTAAACTCGATGAATACTGGGCGGGCCTTGCCTCCATGTATTTGTTTCTTTCCCATTCTGTATTAATTTTCTATTTCTGCTATTAACACATCAACATTTAACGTTTCTTTGAACATTTCGATAACCTAGCTATCTAGGTTTTCCATGCGATTTTTATCCACACCGAAAATTATTAAATTGTTCCGTTTTGTTTGTTGCTCCTGTTTATCGTATTTTATATTTATGTCCATTATTGTGTTCTTTTTCATTATTTTTACACTGTTTACCTCTGCGTTCAATGTGGCTGTTTCTCTATTTACCTCAAGCAAGACAGTTTTTACCGCTGCGGATATCGCATCGACCAAGGTCTGCTTCAAACTGTCTTTAAACTCAGGCCTTTTCATTAAGCCTATAAATACCTCTTCCATTTCTTGTAGTTGATTCTTTGTGAGCACCATTTTATCAGCTAATTAGCTCTGAAGCTACGTAATCACAATACAGATCCAGTAACTCACTCACTGCACTTGAATTGGTATGTAGTGGTAATCTCAACTCTTTACACGGGGAATAACGGGTTCAACGGAGCTTTTTAGGCAGAGCTACAAATTGTACGTTTACTCTGAATGCATGCTCTGAGAAGATATAGTTTATTAAAATATAGTTTAGTAATATAATTAATAATATAGCCACACAGTTGCAGACGAAATACAAAGACAACAATTTGCTCATAGTAAGCTCAAGTAGAAAGACTGTTCAAAATCATGATTTAATGCTCGAGATATCAACAGAACTGATTTCCGCTATCCGTAATTTGTCAAGAAATAAATATGACGACAATTATATGCTTAAAAAGTATTCCCAACATGCTGAAAGCAGTCGAACATAAAGCTTTGCATGTTATGCGTACATAATAGGATTCGCCCTATTTATAGTCCTCGCTCGCGAGCTCGCTCGGAACATAAACTTTAGGGCTCATTCATAAAGTTCTAAATTATGTACTTATTACATAAATAGTTATTATGGTTTACTTTACTACAATTTCAAAGTGAATCAGTTACCTTTTCATTTATTTGCATGGTAAAATAATTTTGTGCGGTGAGCTTTTCAACTAGTCGATAGATAGGGTTCATGGCCAGTTACTTTTCTGCATTTGAAACCAAACAAGGCCATTTATTTACCTTGCAAACGATATGACTATGATAACTACCGGCAGTGTTAAACAAGCCTTTGTTTATCACTGTTTATTTAGAGTGTAAATGCTGGTGAACACGTAGTAATATCAGCAAAGTCAATTGGTATCAATTATGCAATTCTACAGTTTGTGTTTGCCTTGCTTGGAACTCGCCGTTTGCGTGTAATTAAGCATCGCCAGGCCTCTCGATTATATATTAAATACATCTGTGCAGTTTACCGTGCCGCCATTTGAAGGAATTTTATGAACCCAACGGCATTAATGGCCGACAATTCCGCGCGGTAAATTTTAGAGAATGAAGCATTGTTATGAAACATATAATAGATTTAATGGGCAGTAGACGTTTACGCCGTAATTATACAATAAAAATAATTACCAATAAAGTGGATTCTAATGCGCGAGCTCTTCATTTGCGAGAGTTATCGTCTATCGGAGTCCAAGAATATAATTTTGCTTTATGGTGGAGTGGCCGGGCGCTGCTAAAATAAAACTGGACAAATACATTTTCATTACTGGCGCGGAGGATTAGGCGAAAACCGAGAGTAAAGCTGCATTTTACAGTTCATACTTGTACTTTATGTCGGAACGTAAATAATACAGCCCACCGTAATGCCGACCCGGTTTACTGAATCTACTCGCACGATCCGATTTATGCGTCCAAGTTCTTGGTTCCAATTAACTGTTGGACGTTAAACCCTTCCCCTCTGCCGTGCCTTCATACAGACCCAAAACGGCGCAAAAGAGAGAATCGATACTTTGTCATCGTTGTGGAGCGAGCGAGATATTAAACTTGCAGCGTTTGTGCCCGCTCTTAAATTGGTGGTATTATTGCATACATTTACAAGCATTTGTAAGTGGTGCAGGATGTCTGTCTCCTTCAGTACTAACGCTTTTTAATCATTTCCTGTTTTTTTACGAGTGCATTTGTTTCGAGAGAATAAATATTCTAAGCGCTAGTGGTGCAAATGAAAAACGAATGAAATCAATGTTTTAACCATACTTGAGATACATGGTATATTTCAATGGGGTAAGTGCTCGTAACAATGAACTTAGTTTCGATTAAAATGTACCCGCTTTAGCTGTAAGCCTCGGGGTATTGAGTACATCTGAAATTGCGAGACTGCTATTATGTTTAAATTAAATGTAGGTATTAATTAATGTTGTATGGCGGACGTTTTCCAATCTTTTCAAATATTTCGGTGAGTTATTAAATTATATGTACCATAATTATCTTGCCACAGTATTATAATCGGCTTCAATTGATTTAGGTTACCAAAATCAGTTATCATGGCAGATTTTGAAGCATACAATGTACAAATTAATTGAGACGCTATCTGGGTGTGATTTACATCATTTTGAATGTATTAAAGTGCAATTTACATAATGGAAACCGGGAAATATTGCTATTTACATTAATTTAAATTTAATCCTACCGGGAAATAAGGAAATTTAACTGTATAATTACAACAGAACCAGCATTGTTTATGTGCATTTTCTCAATCTAACTTGCATAAAGAGGGAAATATAAATAAAATTCACTTTCGGCAAAATTAAGACCGCCTAGGAGGGGACGTCAAAAAATTTTCCTGGAAAAATTTGTCAACAAATCCTGCATTTGACGGGCATAGTGAAGTATTGCATTGTCTCGAGGAGGATGAAGTTGAGACACCGGCTGCGTCTGTCTGCTCCTTTATTATTGCCGAAAGTAACATAAATTTGAGTAATCCTTCCCATCTATTTTAACGATGCATGCCCCCATTATGATAACATTATTTTAGTATGTGATTGCCCGTATATACGGACGACGATTAAAAAATATTAAACGGTTTAGTTTTGCGAAAAGTAACTCGGGCCATTAAAACCTGTTTATCTTCTCCACTAAAACTGAGTGAGATTAATCTTAAATCGGAGTTTATATTCGACTTATTTCGACCATAAATTAATAAATTCTTAACCAAAAATCCAACATAAATTCATATTAAAGAAAGAGATATGTGTTTTACAATAAAATATTAAAATATCAAGTGTTATGGGCTATCATTAGAGGGCCGATTATAGTCACTATTATTCTTAAAAATGCTTAGGTACAGTGGCGGATTTATACTTCTGCCACCTAGGGGCTACCGGCAACTCCCCCCACCCCCTTGCGGCATAACAAGTTAAAAAGTTATTCATTTAGACATAGGCCTAACAGCAATCAGCAAGACAACTTTTACCAATATAGAATTTCACTATATTAAGGACTACATCATTGACTACATTATAATTGTAGTTATATTTTAAAAAAATCTCTTTTTTTTTAATTGTTCTAATAGTAATACAAACTAATGTGAAATGTTTAACCCCTTGTTGCCGGGAGCATCAATTCAATCATAATTTTGAAAATACTTTAATTTTTTCGATTTATGGGTGTAATATATATATATAAACAATCTTTATTAGGCTATCGACCCCATAGGGTCTTTCCGCCTTGCCTAACATAATACATTACATTATACGTACGTTACATTATACATTACACTACATATGTGATTCATGAGTGATTATTTTGATAGTGTGAAAAGAGTGTTATGAAGTGTAATATGATTCATGAAGCGTTTTTGTCGGATGTAATTTTGTAGTGCGTTTGTTTTGTCTTTTAATACACAATTCGTCGAGTATTGTCCTATTGTCCTGTTTTTGTTGAAATTTATTTCGTAGTTTGTCTAGTCTTTGTTGGATGGGTATGATTTTGGTGATCTTGTATAAATTTATGTTTGATATGTTATGAAGATGATTGTCCTTATGTCTTAATTTAGTGATAAGTCTTAATGTCTTCCGTTCAGTTACGTCCGTAATTCGTTTGCAGGTGTTTCTTACATTTTTTAGTATGATCTGGCCGTAGTCAATCATGGGCCTGCAGATGGATTTGTAAATTTTTGTTGCTGTACTAATAGATATCCCTCTTCCTCCGTATGTTAGGCATCTAAAATGTTTTGCTCGTTTTTGTATTTCCGTCTTTGTGTTCCGTAAGTGTTTGTCGAATTTGTGCTTATTGTCAATCGTCATTCCTAAGTATTTTATCGTCGTTGTGGGGTATACGTTTGTTCCGTTAACATGTATTGTCGGTGAGTTGTTATTGATTCTGTGGTTGGGAATAAGGAGTTGGCATTTTGCGGGGTTGGGTTCGAGTCTCCATTTGTTGAACCAGTCCATTGTTTTGTCAGTCAGTATTTGAAGTGTGTCTATTGTGTCATCCAGTCGTTTTTTATGTGTTATTAATGCTGTGTCGTCGGCGTATTGTATGATGTACTGTTCTAAGTCTGTCTGCCTGTTGTCTGTTCCTAATATGTCATGGCAATATATGTTGTACAGGAGGGGCGAGAGAGGAGAACCCTGTGGCAAACCTTGTTCTGGCGAAAATGATCTTGAGTATGAATTGTTTGTTCTTATCCGTAGTTGTCTGTCTGTCAGGAAGCTGTGGATGAATAGGATGAGGGATCTAGGTATTTGTAGGGTATGCATTTTGTATAGTAGTCCTGTGTGCCATACAGTGTCAAAAGCCTTTTTTATGTCCAGGAATAGTGCTGCGGTATGTCTGTTTTGTAAGTACGTCGTCTGTATGTTGTTCGTCAGAATGTAAAGGGGGTGTATGGTCGACAGTCCGGGTTTGAACCCGAATTGGTATTTGGGTATCTTTTCTTCTATGAGGTTCCATATCCTGTTCTGCATTATTTTCTCCAGGTTTTTCCCCAAAACTGGGAGTAGTGTAATAGGTCGATAGCTTTCTGGTTTTGATTTATCTAGTCCAGTCTTGGGGATTGTGATAATAATACCCTCTTTCCAGATTATTGGGTGTGTGCTGTTTTTTAGGCAGTGGTTGTACATTTTAACAATGTGATCGTGTGTTGTTGTCGGTAAGTGCCTTAGTAGATCTTTTGTTAGTGCGTCATGTCCGGGGGCCGAATTTTTTCCCCTATGCAGTACTGTGTAATATTCGTCATCTGTTATGTCAGGGATTACGTCGTCTGTCTCTGTTCGTTTATAAGCCTCGAACCAGTCATTAATGTTCGTAAAGGTCCTGTCGTCGAAAACTGGGTTTTGTGAAGGGGTGAAAGCATTTTCAAAATGTTCCGCAAATGTGTTGGCTATGTCTATGTCTGTGTATTTTTCTGTCAGTCCGTCTGTCAGCTTTTGAATGTTGTTTTTCTGCTTATATCTAGTTAGTTTTTTTATTTTTGTCCAGTAGGTTCTCCCTCTGTCTGCTTCAATTTCCTGGCAAACCTCAAGCCATTTTTCTGTCCTGTATTGGTGTGTCAGTTTTTGTATGTCCTTGTTTAGTTTGTTTAATTTGGGTTTTAGGTCTCTGTCTCCTGTCGATGAGTACTGTCTATATATTTTCCGTTTTTGTTTTATTAAAGCCAGAATAAATCTTGGTAGTCTGTTTTTATAGAATTTGTAACTGGTTGTGGTAGAGTATTTCTTTATTATGTTTGTCATTGTATCTTGAAATTCTGAGATATGGTCTAAGTCTATTTCGTCCGAGTTTAAGTTGGTCAGGTAGTTGCTTATGTCTTGTGTAACGTATTTGTAATTGTCCTTTTTAATTATGCTGGAATGTGAGGGGGTTATGGTTGCCGTCAGTGTATGCGTGTCTATTGTGAACTTTATTCCTAGATGGTCTGAGCATAAATCTGGTATTAGTGTCACGTCAGTTAAATTGTTTGTTAGGTTTTCTGTGTGTAGTATGATGTCGGGGGTGCTGTCATTGTTATTTGGCATGATGAATGTTGGGTCTGTGCGTCGTCTAGTGAAGTCGGAGTTCTGTAGGAATGTTTGTAATTGTCTACTTTTCTGTCCGTTTAAATTGAAGTCGCCTATTATGATGGCATATTTATATAGTGATGCTTTAATAAATATATTTTGTTCTAGAGGGGATGTCGCGTGTATGTAAATCAGGAATATGTGGAGCTTGTCGTTTTGGAATGGGATTGTCCAGTGGAGGCAGTCATTTAGTGGGTTGGTTAGGCTAGGGGGGTTGGCTTTACCTACTTGGCAGTCTGGTCGGAATTGAGCCAGAGCACCTCCTCGGGCGTTCTGGATGGGTTGTCCGTGTCTTATCAATGTGGTCCAGTTTCTGTAATTCGTGTTAGTATCGTTCTTCGTCTTTGTTTCTACCAGCAGGCAGCCGTCTATGTCGTTTGATTCCATGTAATTGTATAGTAAGGTTTTTTTTGAGGAATATCCATTGATGTTATTGTATATAAGTTTGACCAATCTTGAGGGGACTACTTCTACCGACAGGGATTTACACTGACAGTAGCTGTGCCGACTCCCAGTCCATCTGCAGGTTCCGTAGGTGAGATTGCTTCAATGTCGTCTAGGTCGAACATGATGATGTAGAGTCTGTTTCCTGAAAATGATAAAGCAGTGTCTACTCTGTATGCGTCAATAAATCTTTCTTTTAGTTTTTTAATTAATGCTTGTCTGTCTGTATGTTTTGGTGAGTTTATTTTATATGTGTATGTGTTTATAATATGATCATGAATGGTGATGGAGGTGTGAATGCGTGATTTTGTAATTTGTTGGTCCATTTGTGCAGACTTCTTGTTGACTGCTTTAATTTTTATGTTCGGGATTCCTGCAATCGGTGCCTTCGGGCGTAGTTCGCATTTCGCGCTCCAAGCGCCATGTCCGGGTATGTGGCATCTCTTGCAGACCTCGGGCAGCTGTGATGTACAATTGTGGCTTAAGTGCGCGCCAGCGCACTTACCGCATTTCACCGGAGTGGGACAGTTTTCCGTTGTGTGGTCGTAAAGATTGCATTTTCCACACAATTGTGGGATAGGGGCAGGGGCAAGGCTTTCCATGACGGGGTAGTGACAGTGTTTGAAATAAATTCCCTTTAAAATGGCTTCGTAGGCTGTTTTGTCACTAGTTATGATGCGGATCATTTGTGTGGGCAAGTTGGTAGCTCTGGATACGATCCTTTTGTAATATCTGTGTGGTATGTTGTGTGTTGACAGATGTAAGCTTATCTCCGTTTTACTATTGTCCGTTTCTACTAAACGTTTCTACGTTTACTATTCTCCGTTTTACTATTGAGCAGCTTTTTCCACTTCTCCTTTTTTATTTTTATTTGTGTCTTGATTTCAGCGGTCCACCATGGCGTTTGCTTTTTGTTGTTGACTGTCCTATGTATACCATATACTCTTTTAGCTGCTCTTATTATACTCTCTCTGAATGCGCTCCATTTATCTTCTATGTTCATTTGCCTATCCATGTCTCTGATTCTGTCCATTTCTTTGTTAACTTCCGCTTCGTATTCTGCTGTTATTTCATATTTGTTTAATTAATAAAATCTTATACTTTCATGAACCCGTTTCCTTGCCTTCTCTGTGGAATTCTTGTGTTTCTCTATTTCCCAATTTTTTATTTGTGCAACCAGCAGGTAGTGGTCACTGCCGATTTCATACCCCCTTTTAACTCTTACATCAGTCACGCTTTTTCTGTTTTCTCTCTGTACCAAAATATAATCGATTATCGACTTTTCACCTCTGCTCCGTTCTTCTCTGGTGATCTTGTGGATTTCTTTATGTTCGTGGTATGTGTTTGTTATAATCAAGTCGTGTCCTATACAGAAGTCAAGTAATCTTCTCCCATATAGCTTCTTTTTTCACTCCGCTCCATATGAGTAGATGTTCATTTTCTAGTTCCATAATCCCTTTCTCTTTTTTCTTTGTCTCATTTATAATTAAAATATCCAGTTTGGCCTTTTCAAACTCTCTACATAACTCCATTTCTTTCCCATTTATGCTCCTTATATTCCATGTTCCCAGTGTAATCATGTTTCCTGTCTGTAGCATAGCTTCTCTCTCTATTTTCCTTTTATTACTTATTTCCATTGTTCTTTCTGTCATATTTCTAGCCTTGTTCGTCTTCTGTGTTTCCCCTTTTGCAGCATTGCTTCCTAGTTTTTTGTTGTTTTAGCTGCAGTCACTCCTCTTTCTTTCGCGTTCCATTTATAATCCTTCCCATTTATCATTATTTTTTGGTATCCAGTCCTCGCCGTATTTCCCTTTTCTCTCTCTTCTTTGGCAATATTTCTGATTTATCTCTGTATTTCTCTTTCCCTTGTAGTTAAATCATTATCAATGAATATATCTTTATTGCTGATTCCCTTTTTCTTGTTCATTATTTCAATTTTCTTCTCCCAGCTCTCTATCTCTACCACTATTATTTCATTTGCCTGCCTGTTGTTATTTATCTTGTACGCCGATTTCACTATGACTTCCGCTTTCATTTCCTGTGCTAGCCATTTTTCGACCTTTGTTTTGACATTTGTGTCCTTGACATGTAGTCCTTTTATTACTATATTGTTTTATCTTTTTTGTCTGTCTTCTCTCTCCATTTTCTCCTCCAATCTCTCCAATCTGTTCTTGATTTCGACCCTTTCTCTATCCCACTCTTCCTCTTTCTTTCTTATTTCGTTCCTCATTTCGTGCAACTCTTCTTTTATTTCCTCGTTGTTCTTCCTCATTTCGTTCATCATATTCTTCATCATTTCCTTAATTATTTGTTAATAATAATAATTTATTAATGCTAACACCATTTATAGGTTTACATAAGTCCATATAATTCATACAATATAATATAGATAAAAATACACAGTACATACACAAATACGATATAAAAGTGTTACAAAAATTTAAATATGACAAGTGTTGACAACAACAAATAGCGAAAGTGGAATTAACGATGATCAAGTAATTAAATAAATTAAATAAATGAGTCATACATCATCGTCATTGAGGAAATTTTTCCAACAGTAGTATGCTTTTTGTATTAACAGGGTTTTGAGGTGACTTTTGAAGCCGGTAAGCGAAAGACATTTAATTGCCGACGGGAGTTTATAAAAAAAAATAGTCCCCAGTATCTAGGGCCGATCTTGCTCTTAGTGAGTCTTAAGTGCCTTATGTGCAAGTCCTCACTTTGCCTTGTTCCGTGGATATGTACAGCGGACACCAGGTTATAGTCAGTAGTATGTTTTTTGTTACGTACCAGACATTCGAAAATGTATTATCCTGGTACTGTCATTATGTGCATGCTCTAGAAGTATTTCTTGCAGTCAGCTAGATAGGACAAACTGGCTAAATTCTCATCGCCCTACGTTGCAGACCAAAGATGCGGTACCTACCTGCCAAGTGGCCCCAAGCAAGAAGACCGTACAGAAGGAGGGAGTGGTATGCTCTTCGAAGGACATCGGGAAATATGACGTAGATAGATTGCGCAGCATAAAAATATTGCTGCCAAGTTTGCTGGCTAGTCTTTCTGTGTGTTCATTCCATTTGAGAGCAGAGTAAAAAGTTTGTGTGGTCAGTTAAATTGGGTAGGGCTTCGATTGGTCTCATGGAGAATGTCATGGTCACTGTTTTGTCAGTGTTTAGTTTAAGACAGTTGTTGTTGAACCATTCAACACATTACGGCTATTTCGCAAAGCTTGTTCATAGTCACAATCATTGTTAATTAAGGTAGTATCATCAACGTAAAGAACAGTTTTACCAATGTTTATCGCTAAGGACAGATCATTTATATAAATCAAAAACAATAGAGGACCAAAGATTGATCCCTGGGGGACACCGAGGGTGACGGGTAGTATGCTCGAAGTTGCACCATTTAAGAATACCGCCTGAAATCTATTAGACAGGTATGATTTTATTAAGGATCAACTGGATGCATTAAAGCCGTAGTACATTAGTTTTTCTAAGAGTCGTGAGTGGTTCACACAGTCAAACTCCTTAGAAAGATCGACGAAAGTGACTGTGGAATGGTTACGGTTTTCAAGAGAGTCCCGGATGATATCAATCATGTTCAAGATGGCATCGACGGTGGAGACACCCTTTCTAAAGCCAAACTGCTCCGCACGCAATAGACGACCTGATTCTAGATAGTCTATCATTTGGTTGTACATTATTTTCTCAACGATTTTAGAGAAGACTGATAGGATTGATATCGACCTGAAGTTGGACGGGTCATTGATGTCCCCCTTTTTGTGGAGGGGAAGTACCAAAGCAAATTTCATTAAATCTGGAAAGGTGCTAGTTACCTGGCATGTCTTTATGATACTAGTTAAAGGGGTGATTAATGGTTCACTGCAGGATTAAACTACATCAACAGACCAACCAAAGAAGTCCCTAGTTTTGCTATTCTTTAGATTACGGGTAATATCACGTACCACCACTGCGGATACAGAACTGAAATGAAAAGATGTTGAGCATGAGATGTATACCATGTTTTTCAATGGGATGGTTCCAGAGCATGGAATGTAGTCGACTATATATTTCATTGTGTTGAGGAAGCATTTATTGAAGTCGTTTGGCGGTATTACACATTTACAGTCACTAGGAGTTGGGTTATTAGTGTTGCTTTTTATGACCCGCCACATAGCCTTTCCCATGTTGTTGCTGTTTATTATAAAGTTGTTGTTAGCTCTTATTTTAGCACTTTTTATTGCACACATGTACTCTTGTTAGGCATTTGTGTAAAATTCCTTTAAATCCCTATTCTTTTTATAGACTTCAAAGGTCAAGTTAAGTCGCTGTCTTAAAGCATGAAGATCATCGGTGAACCAGTGTATATTATCCAGTTTAGAGTTGGTTCGTAACCGTTTTGGTTGGAAAACCGACATGATATTCTCGAAGAACAACTCCTGAAAGATTTCATACTTGGTATTTGCATCCATTGTGTGGTAGAGCGATTCAAAATTAGTAGCCGACGCCAATTGAAAAAGTTGAAATATACCTGTAGATGTTATTTGACGAATGAGTTTTTGCCACTCGTGTTTTTTAACTTCATTGTTTATTTTAAAATCCAGAGTGGTCCGAGATCCCGGAAGTAATGGGGTATACTTTTGAGTTTCTGATGTTGGTGAAAACATTGTCCAAGGTGTTTGATCCAAGAGTGGGAAAGTGTACAGTTTTTTCTAGGCCGTAGCATCTAAATATATCGCAAACCTGAGCCGCCTGAACGTCTCCTCCAACATTGAAGTGGACGTTGAAGTCGGCACCAAAAATGACCCTCGCACTATGAGTAGCGATACAATCCAACACCTACACAAGTTAATCGATGAAAATATTAAAATTTCCCGAAAGGGAACGATAAAATACAACAAAAATAGTGTTCAGTTCAATTGGACAAACCGCCGCAATTTCGCAGTGAATTTCCTCGGACAATTTTATCAGATCTTGCAGCGGTCTATATTTGATACCCCGTTTATTGGAGCTTTGATAAATGAGCTACTGTGCTCATATTTACAATACAGTACTGGGCGCATTCACTTGGTCGAAGCCAGCGTTCACATATACCTGCTATATGTATATTGTAGGATTCTAGGATACCAGAAAATTCGCAATACTTACTGCCTAGTCCCTGCGCATTCATAAATAGTATTTGGAATGATGCAGCACTTTGCTGCACTTTGCTGCACTTTGCTGATCCAACACATGCAGTGTTTGGAATGATGCAGTTTGGAATCTGCAGCACTATTCCTCTTCAGTTCTTCTAACAGATCCATATAGTTTTCAATAGATTGGACGTTTTGGTGTATGATGCTTGTTTTGTTATTTGTTTGGGATCGATTTGTTCCCTTCTTCTCTGAAAATTTACCATGCGTTGGTGGTCAATCATAATTGGTGGTAGAAGATGTCCCAGTGCTCTTTGGTTTGATATTTATTTTGCTTGAGAAATTGTATCGTCTCACCGTGATGCATTGCGGCCACGTGTCCTCATTCATAATGGTTCTAAAGTTGACGAAATAGGTGCAGAGCCTAAAAGCATTGAAGTTGCTAAACGTGTCTATCTTCGTTAATTCTTTTAAGGTCACATCTGGACTCTTTTTTGCTAGATATTCCCTTTTTGTTTCGGTAGATGATATTGATGTAACTGTCACTGTCACACGGACACTTCTTTAAAATCAATAGTTAGAAAGTTTATTTCGATTGCCCGTTCAAGGAAATGGAATTGGTCTCAAAAATCTTACCTAACAATCCAGGATGGTGCCATTTCTTAGTTATACATACATCCTATTATAAAGTTAAGGGCCTAAATCAATTTGTATTAGAAATCTTCTAAATTCAAGCAATATTCTTCCAAACATCACTCGTGCATTTTATGTTCCTGATTCGGTAATGTTAGACACATTCGTGGTATTATATTCTACGATTTATTATTCCACAAATTCCAAGATTTTGACCTAAAAGAACCGTTACAAAAATGGCTTCAATTTCTATTACAATTAAGCTAATAATGGAAACTTTATCTCGAAGTATACCTGAAAGGTACTTCTATGAGTGGTACATTTTGCAGCTAAATATTTTGACAATTAGTCATTCAAAAAGGTAAATAGACAAGTGCCCACCTAAATTCAGTGTATTGCAGTTTTTCTTAAGGAATGATATTCTTTTTATCTCATACAGCAATTGGTATGGCGATTTGCTATAGTGGGTACTTAGCTATTGATACTTTTGAATAACTAAATGTTAAAATTTTCATCCACAAAAACATGTCACTCATTGGGAGAGATGTTCTCTTATAATGCTTAGGCATGTAGAGAACTTCTATGTACACATGTGAATAACCTAGCAGATTTTAAGTAATGATCTGTTCAAATATAGGTCCTCGTGATACGACAAGTCCCCATGAACTGTATATCATATTAATCGATTACCTTACGTTGATTAGCTATTACTGTTTCTGAATCTATCAGATGGTACCATATTAAGATGCTTCATTGGGTATTATTTTTAATACTCATGTGATGTTCCTCTTGTTCCAGAATTCATAGCTTAACCGACCTGGGTAAGTAAATAAGACTTTTTTAAATTAACTTTTAGTTATTTTGTAATTTTTATTAGTTAGGAGTCTCAATTGGGTATATATAAAACAGTTTTACTGAAAAAGTTTCCAAAAATAATACACAACTTGAACAAAAAAATATTTTATAATGTATTTGTATAAAAATTCAACATTCTTGAAAAACAAACAAAGAAAATATTCTATCAGAAAAATTAAAACTAAAACTTTATAATTATATTACTAATAAGTCAAACTAAAGCTAAAACACATTTATTCCCAAAATTTTACTTCGCAAATTTAAAAATAACTACATCTACATTTTACAATTGTTGCTTACAGACTTTGCATATTTTATGTGTGCACTCTAAGTACACAGGATTTTTACACATAACACACAAGTATTTTGTTATTCTTTTAATACTTTTTGGGCACAAATAACATAATTTTCTTACAGCAAGTTGATCTTCATCAGTATTAGCTATATTTTGCATGCATTTGGTTTCTTCACATCCTAAAATACGTTTTATTATTAATTTTATTTCAAGTGGTACTTTGGAGTTTTCTAGTCTCCTTTCCCATGGTTTCCATACTTTTTGAGCACAAATAACATAATTTCTCACAGCAAGTCGATCTTCATCAGTATTAGCTATATTTGGCATGCATTTGGTTTCTTCACATCCTAAAACACGTGTTATTCCTAATTTTATTTTAAATGGTACTCTGGAGTTTTTTAGTCTCCTTTCCCATGAAGTTCTTCTTAGGCATTAGATGTGCTATTATCCAGCATCTAAAAAAAAAACAGCCATGGGCCATCTTCGTTTTCTTCGGCTAGTACTGAAGTTGGAACATTTTGTTTCAAGTGTATCTACACCTCCTTTTGTTAAGTTGTAGTACGCTATTATTTCTGACTTTCCTGAAACTTCATTTAAACCTGGGGCTTGGTGCATCGAAGAAGCCAGTATTACCGTCTTTCTCATTTTCGGAACATGGGAAACAAGTGTTATACATTTGGTAAAACCATACATCGTATTTCCAACTCCTTTGGCCCTTGACGGCAAAAAATCCTTTGGTATTTGCTTTATATATTTTTTTTTCATTGTGCCAACATAAGTTTTACACAATGCCAGCATTGTTTCTTTTAAATGTTCAATAAATTCAATGGATGTGAACTAGTTGTCGGCCGTTACATTTTTATTGCTTCCATAATAGGCTGGCATAAACGCATAAATCTTTCAGATTCTGATAAACCTTGACCATCTGAGTTCCGCCCTGTAAAAATATAACCATTTTAGAAATAATGATTTCGGGCATCTGTTAAAGTGCACATTACGCATTGAGAGTACGAAATATTCAAATTAAAGAAAAGTAACAATTATCCGTTTCTCACAAATAAATTTATTTTACTAAATGTACATTTCAACCACTACGTGGTAATAATAATCCCTACTACTCCTCCACCTATGGCGTAATTGGTTACTGTCATAATTTGACAGAGAATTCTGACCCAATTACATTTTATTTTACCATAGAATTACCATAGAATTTTACCCTGAACTTTTACTAGTTATGCGGGCGTTAAGAGGAGAAGGGCATTATTATTATTGCCCATCTGCGCCTGAATGCGACTTAGAGATGGTAGAGGCACATTTCCAACATTTGTTACAAGGAAATGGGAAAATTGCAGAAAAATCACCCCAGAAATGCAGACCCGGGAACCTGGGATCTTACGGTCTCGAAGCGAACGCCTTTGCGCTCAAGCCACCACAGCCTCTTGTAGACAGCCTAATATTCGCTAAACATTTGATACTGAGGAGGAACAAGACAAAACATATCATATAACATTTTTACAACACTACATGTTTAAATCCAAAGAAACACAAATTAAATACATACAATTTTATTAATATTAATACTATTAAATACAAACAATATAATATATTACATTCACTTTATAAATAGTAGATAATAACAAAAATATAATAATAGCATGAAAATGATTATGAATACATAATTATAATATTTACAATTCGTGAAGTTCTACACAACAGAAACTTTGAAATTCAATGCGTTTAATAATGGTGAATAAAAAAACAAAATACATTAAATTTTAATTACATTATTATAATTAAATTAAATTAACAATAATTAATTTTATAAAATGTACAAAGTATATGTTCCATTAATCTAATTAGTTCTTTGGGTCTGATATAATTTAATGCAAACATATTAATATGTTGATCGATGTGGCTTTTATTTGTTGAAAATTCATAATTACTAATGTATGAAATAAAGTTACGCACTTTTTAAAATTTTCAAAATTGTTTTTTATTGTTCACGACAATTGTTTCGCCACACTGTGGCTTCTTCAGGTGAAGAAATGGTGACGAAAATGCATATTAATATGTGTATTTAATCATAATTCAGTGCAATTTAGTGTACAGTGTAATATGAAAATGTTCCTTTATGTCTTATAAATTTTGCTTGCAGTTAACCTCTTATAACCTCTTTAATCTCACGTTCATCATTTCGATTTTCATATGTCAATGCATTCACTTCGCAGTCTTACTTGTCTTGTTGTTCACGAAGTGCTTCTGTATGGATGAAAACGTAATAGTAGGTGAATTATGTTTTCATTTTTGCCATTGAGTTTCATGCCCAGGACTCTAGAGTGTTAAGTAAATCTCATTTCGTCAAGAGCCTCGTGCAGCATTTTTTACCCGTCCGCAGTTTTAACATTGTTCCTCTAGTGTCAAGTGGAATGAAAATGGTCGATCAATATTTGAAGACTTGAAATGAAAACCGGGATAAATGCCAAAATCATAGTTTTGAGTTATCCGCTTTTTTAAATTTAATGCATTTTACATGACCACGTTAAACAAATAATAGATTATTTGGGTATATTGAAAGTGGTTTTCAATTATTTATTTTCGAACTGGGATAATAGAAAACATAAGAAGATGAAAGAAACCACAATTCAAAAATTCCTTTATAGAAAACTCGTCTACTATCTGCTGACTGCGGAGTGACCGTGAGCGAGTGATATTCGGCAGAGGGAATATTGAGGTTAGTAGTTAGTCTGTGGGAATTCTAACTCACCCCCAGCAGAAATTTCAATTTATTTTATTGATGCTTTAATTCGCGGTTTTAATCAATCCCCGCGGTGATTAGACTACCAATGTAAATCGCGGATCGCTAATTAACCTGTAATTGTAATGAAAGTACCTGTAATTGAAGTATTGCACCTGCAATTGTTGTAATTATTCCATTGTTATCCTGCAATTGTGATTAAATTAATCGCGATTTCTGCAATCAACCCATTGTTACTGCTCGCAGCGATTGATTAAAACCCCGAATCAAAGTGTCAATTAAATTAATCGAAATCTCTGCTGGGGGTGAGTTAGAATCCCCATAGACTAACTACTGAGGTTTATTTCCGAATTGCAGACAATTTTTTTCTCCCGACCGTTAAGTTTACATATTAATTTCGATTTTTAATTTTATAGTTGAAAAGCTCGTTGAAAATTCTCGTAGTGGTAGCTGTGGCAGGTGTCATCTTGGTAATTTTTTTAAGTCAAATAAATTCATATCTGTTGAATTCAAAAGCTGAGTATCAACCCACGACCATATACATTCAACGCTTCGCACCCATTATCTGAAGTAACATCGAACCTCCAAGATATCTGACGATTGTCTGTAAGTAAATATTGTGAATGAATCTAATGTTACTGTAGATATTACAAAATAATTATATAAACTACAAGCGGTTGACTTTATTCCCTAGGGAAACTGGATATTTTATTCCCTCCTGGATTAAAGTAGTGTAGTATGTGTTGATTGTCAGATATACCATATGTTCATATAAAAAGTCTATCAAGGACGGCCGTGGAAACTTAAACGCATGTCCGTGACTTTATTCATATTCATAAAATTCAAATAGAATGTGATTGAGCCTGTCAATGTCAAAAATATAGTAACTGCCGACTTATTTCGGAAACTTGTAACGGTTCGAACCCAGGTGTTGTACAAATTCTCATAATTTGTAATATTTATTATTCATTGCATTTATTTGACTGCAATTCATCCTTAAATGCAATTGTATGCATTTAATTTCTTTAACTGCATATTACATGAAATCTTATAATTCAAGAAATTGATTTGGCTCGTGATTTACAAATTCTCGTAATTTGTAATATTGGTTTGGCTCGTGATTTAGTGGTAGTACTCTACGTTATGTTTGATTTTTAAATCAAAATCGTGATAACTCAGTTTGGTTTGTTTTATGGGTAATGTGTCTGTTAGTAATTTTTGTTAGCAAGTAAAACACAGATACATGGATTTCATATGATTTATTCATTTGAAAAGGTTATGCAAGCGACAGGTAAATAAAAGACAATTTTGTTACTCTAATTGGACGTTATTTATTTAGTTATATTTATTTAAAGTTGGGAATAGATTTGTTTAATAATTATTGAAAATTTATTATATTCTTTGAATTTGAATGATTTATTTTATTTTGAAAACTGAGTAACTTATTAACACTGCGGTTGGAATTACAAAGTGTTACTTAGCGACTTCACGCACCACAATCTTCAAATTGTGCCGAGAAGGATATCTGATACATGTCATCACTGCATAGAAATTCATTAGCACGGTGCCTACCAATGTATTTCAATGCCACCTTGTGGATAGGAACGAATCACATAACTTCACATTAAAGTTCTTCAAGCGATTCAAGTGCTTCAAGCACCCAATGTCTCCTCATCCGGAGATATTGCTAGTATTCGCGTCTACCAACATTATCAGCCAAGTGATCGTAAAAACTTTAATAGGTATTGTTATTCAAAATTGATTATAGATTAGTATGATAAAGCTCTATTCTACTTCTACTTTTCTATCTACTTAAGCACATACAAACATTCGTTTCATTCATTCATAATTCTGAGATTTCTTGAATATCGGAGGGCTGAGCAAGTTTAATTATACGATTTAATTACAAATATCATTGAATTATTTATATCGAAATTATTAAGTTATGTTCCCCTGACGCAACTTTTAATTTAACTACCGATTGATTAATGAGGCCACACTGTTTATCAAATGTTTGCGACGAGGAAAGGAAGGCATATTACAACATTCTCCTGTCAGTACGAAAATATTGTCAGGACAAGGTATAAAATGCAGTTAGGTTCAACTCCGCATTTAGTGGCGTGAGGCTCCCTACATTTCATACCTTTATTAAACTTCGTTCATTACCAACGGCAAGGCGCGGTAATATCACTAGATAGGTTACATTATTAGTATGGAATTGACTTTGGAATTGTTAGTGTGAATTACATTTGATAAACTTGTGTTATATATTCACCTGAGGAGTTAATGTCCAAAGTATATGAGTCGTCGTCGGACAGCGTGACGTTCTGTCTCGATCGGTACATCTAACTGGTCTCGTTTAAGTTCCGCACTTCTATTTATACTGTTCCCCACTTTTTACTCTTCTTTCCCTGTCCTATGAAAATCTGCGTTCCGCTGCAAGGTGACGTAATCCCATACGTGTCACCGAATTACGCAATCGCCGTTTCGAGTTCCCGTCGTATTCCCACGACCTATTTCTGTGTCATCATTTTGATCGTGTGCTTATTTACATTTGCCTAAAATTAAGAAGTCAGCAAAATGACTGACCTCGCTGGGCCAACGCGTCGTCGGCCGCGGCCTGATATGATATTTACGCAGTTTTGTTCAGACTCGTAAAATTATGGACTTTAATATTATTAGGTTCTTACAAACTATCGACTTGTTCCGGAAAACTGGCAGCTAGATCGAAATATGGGAAGCTGATGTGCAAGAACGCGTGTTAAAATAATCAACAAAATCGTTGCGGCGACTTAGATACGAGGTTAGTTTACCACTAGGTACAGAAAATTGAAAATCTGAAACAAACATGGACATATGTTTGAATTTACACAGCCGCCCCTGATGGACCTTTTTTATGAACACACTATATAAGGTGTCGGTTTATTTCCGGTCGGGTGAAAAGGTTTGAAATTACTCACCATGTGATTATTTTCTATATAGCGCGTAGTGTTCCGGAATTCCTGTGTCCCTGTTATTATTCAAAATTGTGTTAAGACCTGTTTTAATAAATTATTTTGTGATTATTTGACTTGTGTTTTTAACATATTTAAACGTGCAGTATAATTTATTTTCTTTTTATAAATTTTTGCCCTGGCAAACTAATTTAAATGTGTTGTTTTTCTTTTTTAAAATTAAAGGCGGAAAGACCGCAGGTCGATAGCCTATAAAAGATTGTAACTACTACTATTCTTTTCTGAAGCTATCAAAATATAATGAATAATACTTTTATTTTTTATTGAGAATTAGAAAGCAGAAACTGGTATGCACGAAGACATAATCTAGAACAACATCTGAAAGTGTTCCATATGGTACATTCAATTTTCTTTTCTTAGATGTAAGTGTGAAAGTAAATATATTATTTCAGGTTGTTCAATTATCTCAATATATGTTTGCCATGATGATGAATATATAAAGGGTTTTCCAATAAGAGGTGTTATTTTGATATTCAAAGAAAAATGCCATTTTTTATTATAAATCATCAGATGTTTATTTCATTACAAAGAGGAAGGTATGCCGTTAATAGTGGAAAATAACATCAAGCAAATGACCACCACGGCCACGCTTACAGGACAAAATCCTTTTCATGAAATTTTCCATAACTAAATCGCAAAGTGGCTGCTGTATGTCCTCGATAGCCTCACGAATTCCATCTTTGAGGTCTTGAATCGATACTGGGCTGTTGGCGTAGACCTTCTCCTTCACGTGGCCCCAAAGAAAGAAGTCGCAAGGTGTTAAATCACAAGATCTCGGTGGCCAATTGTGATCACCTCTTCGAGAGATAACACGGTCCGGAAACTTTTCCCTTAAAAGATCAATGGTTTCGTTGCTTGTGTGGCACGTAGCGCCGTCTTGTTGAAAGTGAACGTTGTCCAGATCAATACCATCCAATTCCGGCCATAAAAAAATCGTTAATCATCTCTTGATAGCGCAATCCATTCACCGTAACTGTTGCGCCAGCCTCATTTTCGAAAAAGTAAGGTCCAATGACTCCGCCGGACCATAAACCGCACCAAACAGTCACACGTTGAGGATAGAGAGGCTTTTCAACAATAACTCTTGGGTTTTCTGAGCCCCAGATGCGACAATTTTGCATGTTGACGAAGCTACCGAGGTGGAAATGGGCCTCATCACTGAAGATGATTTTTCGATGGAATTCCGGATCATTTTCATGCATTTCAACGACCCAATCAGCAAAGTCACGACGTTGTTGATGATCAGCCGGCTTGAGTTCTTGTGTTAACTGGACTTTATAAGCCTTAAGACCCAAATCTTTATGCAAAATACGGTGTAATGACGTTTGTGGAATACCTAATTCCAAAGAACGACGAGGAATGGACAAACCTGGGTTTTCTTCAACACTTTCGGCTACAGCAGCAATATTCTCGGCTGTTCTTGAGCGACGTGCACGGGTTTTATTCTTCTCATCACTAACTTGTCCCAACAGCTCGAATTTTTCCACCAATTTCTGTATTGCGGTCCGACAAGGTGCTTCACGACGACCCAAAAATGTTCGAGTTTTACGAACCGTCTCTGCCAAATTTTCACCATTTTTATAGTGAATTTTAATAATTTCAATGCGTTGTTGAAGCGTGTATCGTACCATTTTTATTAATGGCGTAGTTTCTACTTGTCAATTGCCAAGAAATGACAGCTTCAAAAGTGACATCTACCGAAATAGCGGGCTATTCAAAATAACACCTCTTATTGGAAAACCCTTTATATCATCATCATTACAAACATCTATTGAGATAATTGATCAACCTGAAAAGAAATGCAATACGCTTAGAAAAACCAGCATACAATACCATACATTTAATTTTTATGCGAGGAATTAAAATCTAACAGAAACAAAATTTTCAATTCAGAAATCAACCTAATAACCAAAGGATTTATATATTCACTGAAAACGAAAAACAGAAAGGCATGCTGGGAATTTCTATCTATAGACACAGAAATAGCACCGACAGGCAATAAACATAGAATCATTCAGAGATAAGGCAACTTTTGCAAACATAAAAAAAATAGTTTATTGGTTAAAATTAGTTAAAATAAAGAAAAAAGTAATACAAATTATCAAATTGTCTATCAAACAATGATCTCATAATAATTAATTTAATAAAATCAAAAAGTGAACAAAATACATGTTTATATGGAAACCCAAGGGAACATGATTATGACTTTGAAATAACTAGAATACATACAAAAAGTAGAAGAGCTTATAGCCGATTAAAACTTTAAAAAATATAAAGAAGTACCCAACCACAAGAATCAGTAAATCACAAATCTTTGATGAATATAATGAGATACATTATACTTTGATACAAAATAGAGTAACCCTGTAGTATAAATCTTAAGGTATACAAATATTACATAAAATACCATACCTATCAATTTAATACAGGGCTGGATTTAAACTTGATCGGGCCCTAAGCAATTTGAGATATGGGGTTCAGATATTTCTGGTACGTAAATCCTCCACTGGTTTTGTAGTATCATGCAAGAATGCACCTACCTACTAAATATTCGGCTTCGGATACAAACTGCTTTCAATGATTTTTCAGTGCCATTCAAAATATGCAAAGATGATTTTTTTATAATTTGTGGAGAAAACAAAAGATCTCTTAATAAAACAGACATACTTCTTGTTGTGAGGTTAGTCTTGTGACGTTCCCGAAGGATCCATGATACATAAGGGCGTGGAGTGGCTGGATGTCCCTTTGAAATAACGAGGTAGGCTTCTAGTTCTCGATGTCCGAGAATATGGGGGGTTAGGGGCTCCACGCAATTTTACCTCGCTAGTATTTAGTTATTCCAGGGCTGACGTGGGGGTTAAAATTGAAGGTTTACCAAGGACCAAGGTCATTCTAAGAATATATGCAATAATACGTTTTACCAATTAGTCAATTGTACACACATTTGTCTGTACAAATGTACAAACTATAAAAATGGAGTAGGTCAATTTACGCGTATGATTTAAATATACGAGGGGGGTAATACATTTCATATATACTAAGTAATATTTCTAATCGGAGTTATTTCTGTTCATAGCCCATGTATTAAAATAAACACTATCTCAAAAGAGCAGCAGAATAACGGGCCGGCCGAATATGTTGGAGGTAAATTACCAATCAGACAACACTGGCTCAGATTACATTAAATTGTTATTATCGTTACGATCAACGTTGTTTAATCCGCAGTTAGGCCGGCTCAAATCGGCTTACACAGGAAGTATCATGGGGTGATTTTGATCCCATTTCCATTTTTTGATTGAAATTTGATCTTTATTCATTGTAGTACCTGAAATATGTTCTTTGGATCTTTACACTACCTATCCAAAATATAATAAATTGAAATAGATTATTTTGGATTTTATTCAAAAATAAAAGAATCTACATTTTTATATAAACGAATACAAAACGAAAAACATACATACATAATCCATCCCTCTTTTACCCATTGGGTGTCAAGGTCTTGTGCTGTTAACCTTTCGTACTGTCATTGACACACTTTCGCCATTCACTTTTGTCCGCACTTTTTATCTTTGTTTCCTTAAAATCAATACCACTGTTGTTTAAAACTACACACATTGTTTCATTCCATATTTTTGCAGGTCTGCCTCTAATTCTTTTTCCAACCGGTCTTGCTTCCCATATTCTTTTTGTAAGTCTTGTTTCCTTCATTCTATTAAGGTACTCCTACCATCCGAGTTAATTTCCCACTATTTTCTTCTTTATCGGTGCTTCCTGATATCTGTGTTTATAATTTTGTCCAGCATTGAAACACCCTCCGTCCTTCTCAGATACTTCATTTCGGCTGCTAGTAGTCTGTTCTCTTGTCTTTTATTTGTGACCCACGTTTCACTTCTATATGTGAGTGTTGGAGTGTATATTGCATCAAAAACCACTATTAATTCATTTTCCTGGATACTTCTTTGTTGTTTAGGAACTTTGTTCTTAGGCTGTGGAACACTTTCGTGGCTGCTGTTACTCTATTATTAATTTCACCTTCCAAACTACCGCTCTCTTCTATGATAGCTCCTAGGTACTTGTATTGCGATACTTGCTCAATTTCTTTGCCGTAGATTTTAATTTTTAAATGTCTTTCCCTCTCCTCATTTGCAATTCTCATCACTTTCGTTTTATTTTCATTAATTTTTAGGTTAAAGGGGGCTAGTTGTTTCTCCAGAATATTTATATTGTGTTGTAGATCCCTTTCATTCTCTGCAAATATCACCATGTCGTCTGCAAACGCGCATATGTTAACGCTTACTATCTGCATGATTTTGTATCTGACACAAGGTTTCTTCCTCTCAGGTACTGCTTTTTTGATAACTTCATCCAGTGCTGTTATGAAAAGCAGTGGGCTAAGTGCCCCCCCCCCACCCCGTCTAACTCCTTCGTTTGTGGTAAATATATATATATCCGATGTCATGTTTCTTGTTCTCACATAGTTCTGATTCTTATGGTAGATACCTCTTACAGCTTCTTTTAATTCTTCCCCTATTTCTAATTTTTACAAGGTCTTCCAAATCATTTTTCTATTTACTCTATTAAATGCGTTCTCCAAATCTATGTAACACATTAATACTTCCTTATTGCGTGTTCTGTATTTTTCTATAATTTGCCGTATGGTAAATATATGATCCTAAGTAGTCCTCCCTCTCCTAAATCCACTTTGGTTTTCCTCCAATTCCTTTTTCACTCTTTCTCTAAGTCTTCCTTCAAGTATAGTTTCGTATAGTTTTCCCGGTACCGATAATTAGGTTATACCCCTATAGTTGTCACAGTTCCTTCTATCTCCCACTTTGTATACTGGTATATTTATGCCATACTCCCAATCCTTGGGTATCTTTTTTCCCTTATACACGATCCTAACTATTTGATGCAATTTTTCGAACCCGATGTTGTCTAGATTTTTGATCATTTCTGCTGTAATTTGATCGTGTCCCGCAGCTTTTACTGTTTTTGTTCTCTATATAGCATCTCTTACTTTCTGTTCAGCAATATTTTCCCCATTTTCTAACTCACTGTCTTCGGTTTTATTGTTGCTGCATTTTGTCTGTGTCAGATTTTCCTGTTTTTCTCCTATATCCCTTTAGTTCTTGGAAATGTTCCTTCCATCTTTCCAAGACATCCTCTTTTTTTACTAAAATATCCTCTTCTTTATTTCTTAATAGCTGTAACGAGCTTGTCTTTTCCTTCCTGAAACTTTTTATGACCTTGTAGAACAGCTGTTGGCTGTCCCTTTAATTGTCTTTCATTTTCCTCCCGAAATCATCCCAGCTTTTCCTCTTCGCTCCGTCTACTGTCTACGAAAAACATACTGAAGCATATTATTTGGAAAAACTAATTATTCTCTACAATCAATACACAAGAAACTGAAGTATTGATCGCAAATCGGTTTTGCACAATTCTCGCAGTTATTCTGGTTATTCTGTCGTTTGTTCTGGCATAAAAATAACACCTTTTTTTAGTTGCGGTAGGTGTTGGGGCATAGGCTTCTGATATCTTTTCCAATCTTCGTTTCAGGGGACTTGATAATGATGGTATATTTTTCCTGACATTCATTTGCTCAGTTGCCAGATCTATAGCCAGTGGTCTAAAGAAAATACGAAGTTTCAGTTTATTCACCGACGGATTATAATAGTAATATGTAACGGAGGAATTGATAGCAGAAATATTTAGTTCTTCTTTGGCAAGTGTACGTAGCAGACATTTGATCAACACCTGTTTTTGTCGTGTTATGGAAAGTGATCACTTCCGGTTTCTTGTCGTCACCAGTAGCTTTATCTATACCTGGAGAAGAATGCAAACCAGAAGCGTTAATGTACTTTTTTGGTACACAAGACACCAGCAGCATGTCGTCACAAATTCCAAAAACGCTGCTTTTCGCTTCTCGACGTTTATTGGCTAAATATTCGGGCGGAATCTCTCTTTTTGATTTCCTAATAGTTCCCACCAGAGTTAGAGAATAGATTATGGACAGATATTGTGCCAAAAGAACACTGGTATACCAATTGTCACAGGTGATGTTCTTATTTGTGCCTCTAATTGGTTCACAAGTCTTTTTAATACATCGGCTGGGCTGTTACTTGTGGCAAATTCTCCTCTTGGCTGTTTGCTCACGTACAACTCCAAATTGTATGTGTAAAATGTACAGGCATCAACCATGCTGTTCATTTTGAGGATGTAATTAGCAGGCTTATTAAAGGGTTTGGCGAGTTACAAAAAATATCAGCATTTGTAAAAGGAGATTTCGTGGAAGATTTGCTGATAAATATTACAATTGTTCCCAAACTTAAATATGCACCGATTACAAGTGTGGATGTGGAAAGAAGCTTTTCACACTTGTACTCAGTGATAGAAGAATGGGATTTTCCGTTGAAAATTTAGAAAAATATTTAATTATTAGTTCATTTAAAAATGAGCAGTATTCATTATTTGTTATTAATTATTATTGTTATTAATATTAATCACCAAAACCTATGTTATTAAAATATTACTTTTATCTACCTATAGTGCGTTCTTGTTAATAAAACTATGTTTTGTTTTGTCTTTCTGTATTTTCATAAAACATAAAATATGCCTTTGTATGCTTTTTCTGTATTTTTGTGCTTATTTTAATCTTTTTGCTATTTTATATGCTTATTTTCTAAGATTTTTATGCAGTTTAAAGCGCTTATTTTGTAATTTTGTATGCTTATAAATCCGCGCTTTGGTTGATGCCTATAAAAAATGAGTGATAGGCACTTAACCTATAGTCAGATCTTTAGTTATATCTAAGTAGAAAAGTGATGCAACATGCAGCATTAATATTGTTCACAACTGAATATATCAATTATAAATTACTAAATTACTTCCAGATTACTTATCCCGTTTAAACATCGCGCAGTGACGGTGCTATCTCTTACATCCCATTAATTCGGTTTTTTGAACGTCGACACAATCGCCGCTAATTGATCAGACGAATAATTGCGGGCGTTTAAAAGGGCGCCCTTCCGACGCATTCTTCGAGGCCCATGCCATCATCGAGTCGGGACGCGGCTCCAGAATTATTGTGGATTCAATTACCGAAATTGATACGATCGGAAATGTTCCGGGTAAATATTATTCGGGGACAATTATAAGTTCAGAGTTTGCCGCGGCACTTAAGGGAGCACGAAGAAAAATACGGACGCTGTTTGCTCACCCCCTTAATAATCATATCACGGGGTGATAATTTAATTTACCGCCCCAACTTCCTCCAGTCCTCGGGATAATTGAGGGGATGAGTATCAATGCGTTTATTATTTTTTAAGTGGATAATATAAAATAAATACCAAAAGATTTCGTGGTTTCTAGAATGTTTTATCTTTCTTGATAGAAGCTGATACAATATTTTTATTACATGACACATATTTATGAGGACATGAAATTGTGTATTATTTTAATTTATAAGGGAATTTCGCGTTGATTTACGGTCCATAAGTTAAACAAATTACGGCACGACATTTTAAACAAATGTCTAATTCCGTTTTTGAGGCCGGCCGGGGTGAAATTTCATAGGTCATTTCACGACGCCCCATCCCTTCCGGGGGTATCCTTTTGAATAAAAACAGACGTCTGATATGCAGGATTAATATAGGGCATACGTCTTCATAATCGAGGTCCTAGAACATGTGTTACAGACTCTGCGAACGCGTGTTTTTCTCTGAATATATTATTCGCAACCAAGATTGATGGCGGAGCCTGCTCTGGACGAGTTCATAACACGCTTTCCTAGATTACACCATTTATATTCGTGCGCGTTTCATTCACTCCTCGCACTTATGAGAGCTTAAAAAATGCACGAGGAGGCCGTGAAAAAATACTTCACGGATGACAAGTTCCGGATAAGTTTTTCAATTGGCCGACGCGCGCCATTTATTTCCGTTCTTCGCGACGTGACACGTCCCTGTGAGATATGAAGTAATCAGGAACGAGATGCTCGAGTGTGGATGTACAATATGCATACGCTAACCAGAACTGTCATTTGGGCTGAGAAAGCAACAATACTCTCAAAAAGAAGTACTAAAACAGATTATTCGTAAAAAAATCTTATATGAATTGCGTTAATATACCAAACAATTCTGTTTTCCGAAGAGAACATTCCTCAGACTATTAATTAAAATCACTGACACGCTAAGAATCAAACCTATTTAGTAGATTATTCTGAATGGTTTCATTATTATATTATTCATATATTCAAACATAGAATATTATATTATTAATATATTACAACATAGAATATTATATTATTATATGTGATTCATAGTTTAACTTAAATTTTCTTAAATAAGTTTTGAACAATAAACAGGCCGACATGATTTTTGGTGTTTTGAGTTTGATAAGTGTCCTTAGCTAATACGGGTACGTTGATTCTGAATGTGAATTTGGTTTGAGCCCATCACGTCAAGATTTTTCACAAAATTAAAAAAACCTTGTGAGATATTTTGTACCAGAGCAAAGAAGTACATTTATGATATTTCCTAAATTGCATTAAAATTATTTCTTTAAAATACTTGATACATCGATAGCACATATTTTAGTATAATATTATGTTTATTTCATTTCAATGACAACACTGTTTCATTTTTGCATCTGTCAAGGTCAACTTGATGGCATCGGCAGTTGTTTACGAAATAGTTAGTTAGCGTCAGTTGTTTGTAGCATCGAGTTGTGTTTTGTTTTCTGAGCGTTTAGTGCGCCATTATGTCATCAAGAGAGTGCAGAAACAGTCCTGATATATTGTGTTACGTGTGTGGTGATTTAACGATAGCAAAACATCAACGACACATAACAGAATTTATCATGAAAGCTTCTCACGCATACTTCGGTGTAAAGATTGGTGATCAGGACAAACCTTGGGTTCCACCCAGAGTGTGCTTTCAGTGTGTCGAGCTACTGGGAAAATGAACAAAAGATACACGTAGCTCTTTACCCTTTGGCATTCCTATGGTATGGAGGGAACAAAAGAAACCATGAAGACGACTGTTACTTTTGCTCCTGCGATGTCAAGGGTTTCAATTCGAAAAATAAACAAACTATTCAATATCCACCTCATGGACCTGGAATTCCCATTCCTCCACCATTTCTTCACACCATCCAACAGCAATCATCAGATGAAAGTTCAAACGAAAAAAACAATGAAGACGAATTCAATCCTGATATAGACCAACCTCAACAGTTTATCCAAGCTGAACTAAATGACTCAGTAAGAGACTTCGGCCTATCGAAGGATGCTGCACAAATCTTAGGATCACGCCTGAAAGACAAAAATCTGTTGGCTCCAGGAACCACATTTTCGTGGTATAGGCATCGCGAAAAAAAGTTCGCGGAATATTTCTCTCAAGAGGGTTCACTGGTGTATTGTAATAATATTCCTGAAGTAGTCATGAAACTGGGAGATGACAATTACGATTCCACATCATGGAGGTTATTTCTTGATTCTTCTAAGAGAAGTCAGAAGGGTGTCTTGTTGCACAATGGTAATTCTTATGCCTCGGTACCTGTTGCTCACTCCGTGCATCTCAAAGAAACATGGGATTATTTTGAGATATTGCTAAATACAATAAAGTATAGCGAATATCGTTGGCCACTCTATGGAGACCTCAAAATAATATCCATGCTTTTGGGGCAGCAGTCTGGATTCACAAAGTATCCATGTATTTTGTGCGAGTGGGACAGTCAAACACGAAATTTACATTAGTTGACCACTCAGAGAAAGACCTGTACTGGGACAAAAAAATGTGCGGCGTGATGCATTAGTTGACCCAAAATTAGTTCTTTTGCCTCCCCTTCACATAAAGTTAGGATTGATGAAGCATTTTGTCGAAGCCTTAAATAAACAAGGTGACTGCTTTAAATACCTGTGCGACAAATTTCCTGCACTTTGTGAAGCTATACTTAAAGAAAGAATTCTTGTAGGCCCTGAAATTCGAACCTTAAAATCGGACAGATTGTTCCAGTATACAATGACCCAGGATGAATCTGAAGCATGGAGTCATTTCGTAGAAGTCATAGACGGTATCCTTGGAAACAACAAGTCTCCAAACTTTTAAAGAAATTGTAGCCAACATAATCGAAAATTATAAGAAACTGGAATGCAATATGAGCGTCAATCTTCATTTTCAGAATTCCCACGTTGACTCTTCCCGAAAATCTTAGAGCTATCAGCGAGGAACAGGGAGAAAGGTTCCATCAAGACATAAAGGAGATGGAGAGACGTTACCAAGGAAGATGTGATATTAGAATGATGGCTGATTACTGTTGGACCTTGAAGAGGGACCCGCTCACAAAAATCCACAAAAAGAAAACTACAAAACGCAGTTTTGAGGGAAAAAGAGAACGATTTTATTCAAATAAAACCAACGGTTGTCTAACGTAGATTATACTTCACTGTTACTTTAATGAAAAACTCAATTTTGCACTGTAATTTTCTATTAAATATAGTTTCAATAAATATTTTCTCAATATTTTAGGCAGATTCTATGCAAAATTTCAAACACACTTTTCCTGAAAACCTGATGCGCTGGAAAAAAAATAAGCACAGATTCGTGATCACCTCACCCTATTTACTATGGGTCACCTATTAAACTTGATACACTTTTTTATGATAAGATTAAGGACGTATAAATATTACCTAAACTATAAAATTTATTTATTTTTATATAATTTATCAAAGTTTTGTTCATTTTCCTCCAGAGTTTCAAAGGTTACAGTTACAGTTTTAATACTAAGAGAAGCTTTAGATGAACCAAACTTTTCACTTTGAAGCAATTAATGAACTCCTGAAGCGACTCCAAGAATTTTTCAAATATAAGAACATACACAAAATGGTACATACTTTAATGAGCAAGCGTCTGGCCATTTTGCTGTTGCATCAGATATTCTTTTAAATATTCTATAATTGTTGGATATGGTATAATGGTATAAATATGATTAACCATTATTCCTAATTTATCTTATGTTCTACAATCATCGGCCATAACAGCAAAATAATATGCATTAATAGTTTACATGGCACAAACATATTCATTTCACATCCTATGGAGATTCAACTAAGCTCTAGGTATATACACAGAATGTGCATTTTTAATGCAGAGTATATGAAATGGATATTCTATGCATATACTTTTGTCAGACAATACATAATAGGTACATAGAATATACAGAAGGTATATGAAATGTATATTTGGTATATACATGAACATTCTTGGAATATACGAGTTCAAATACATCGTATATATATATATATATATATATATATATATATATATATATATTAAATATGTATTATATGTAATGTATCTGAAATGCATATTTGCTCTACATATACATCCAATCTAAATAAAGAGTGTAGAGTGGACATTATGATTTTAGTGTTTACATTATATAATTTTACATATAAGTTTTCTTACTTTGGATTCTCATTGTGTTCGACAATATCAAGTCAAGGTAATGAAAAATTACGTCTAAAATCTAATAATGTAAACACGATTTCACACTATATTATTTCTAAAATAATCAACACTTACAGTACGTATTACAGGAAGTTTATTTTAATATATAAATTAACAAAAAAATTGGATTGATTAAATAATTAGATGTTCGATCTTAACTTGCTTCTAATTCGATAAATTATTCCATTCCTTCTTCATAATTTAATTGCCTGAAACAAAAAAGACTATTATTAGAGAAATATACACCAAACGGTTAATTAAAAGTTGAAACTGTTTCATTACTGAAATCACATTATATACTTCCTTGGATTAAAATAATAGTATGTTTCCAAAAGTTGTGGATCTATTATTTTTTACCTAGTCAAGTATCCAAGTCTTAAGTTTTTCATTTTGCAAAATGTCGTTTGATTAGTAGTAGGCTGCTCGTAAACTTTTTCCGGTCCATTAATAATATATATATATATATATATATATATATATATATATATATATATATATATATATATATATTATGTCACTCATCAACAGAGCTACATATACCATCATCAAATCGAAAATTTACACATTTAGATTTAAATTCAGAGGATTCAGAAGTTGGTGTGTTGCCATCGAAAATATCCACTTCATGGGTCCTATTTGAATTGTTACAATAATTCAAATGCAAAGATAGTGTGTATTCTAATGTAGAATCCATAAAAGACAGACTCTGTAACTTCTTTAGCCACTGTACGATATCTATTTATCTTTAATAATTTTTTTTGTGTAAATATTTTCTTTATGTGGCTGCATTGTAACCTAAAAATTATACATATGTTTTAAAAACGAGCATTGTAATGGCCACGAAAGGTACAAGAAGTAAAACAAACTAACAGTTATGTTAACGAAGATAACACCAATTAACACCATTATCTACACTAGTTGCATGTGAAACTTGTTAAACTACCTTTATCTTTATTATATAACTAAACTTAAGTACTTACCGCACCGTTGTTTCCCCACAAAAAGTAAATCGATTAGGTATTATTACTTACAACTATAAGACACATGAAACCAACAACAAATAACTGTAAAATACCGCCAAATGCACGTTATGAGGGTTATTAGGTAAACAAAGAGTGTGCGCATGTGAGTGCTTCAGCTTACTTTTCTTTGCCTTGCTTGCAGTACTTGGCCTTAGCGAGTGGGGAATGCGAGGAATTCTGTGGACCAATGAGAGTGCGCCCGTTGCCATTTCGTCGAGCGGCAACTATTTGAAATTTGGCGCAATTTTATGGTTCAAAATAATTTGCATATTATAAATAAATTAATGTAGAAAAATAATAATTTACAACTATGCATCGAACGAGCCACTAGACGATCAAACATAAAGCACCCTGTATGAAATTTACAAATAATGACTTTGGCATATCTGCTTTCATCATTCATATATAAATCACCAATCATTCTACATACCACATTATAATAAATCAAATTTAGAACCGATTTAGAAATAAACAAAGACCAAAGAAAAAAGGTGAAAAATATGGTATTACAATCAAAGCAGAAGAGCTGGAGAGAATTTGGAGAAAAACTGGAAAAAGATAGCAAAGGAAACCAGAAGTTATTCTACAAAACAATCAAAAGCCTACGAAAGGACAAGAACGTGGCAATGAAAACAATTAAAAACAAAGAAGGGAAGCTACTTACAGAAGAAAGACACATTATGGACAGATGGAAAGGATATTTTGAAAATTTACTCGACACAAGAAAGAAGTGGAAAGGACAAGCAGAAACTAGAGCAGTAGATGTGAACAGCAACAACGAAAATACAGAAGATGAGGGAATAACTATGAAAGAAGTAACAGAAGCCATCAAAAGATTAAAGAATGGTAAAGCTCCCGGGCAGGACAAAATAACGGCCGAGATGATGAAGAGCATGGGAGAAAGAGGAGAGCAGATGTTTCTAGAAATTTGCCAACAGATATGGAGAGTAGAAACAATACCGAAGGACTGGACGATGGGAATAATAGTACCAATATTTAAAAAGGGTGATAATACGGATTGCAAGAATTATCGGGGGATCACACTGCTATGTACAGCAACTAAAGTATACGAACAAATATTAGAGAAGAAATTAAGGTGCACTATAGAAACTACATTAACAGAGGTGCAGAGTGGGTTCAGAAGGGGCAGGAGTATACAAGACCACATATTTACGTTAAAACAAATCACAAGCACGGCACTAGCTAAAGGGAAAAAAGTATATTTGGCGTTCATGGATATAGAAAAGGCATTTGATAGTGTATCAAGAGTAAAGTTGTGGCAATGTTTGCGCGAAAGGAATGTAAACAACAAGCTAATGAGAGCGGTGAAAAGTACCTATAAGGAAACGGACAATTGTGTAGTCAGCAAAAACATGACATCAGATACATTCAGAACTAAAGAAGGAGTTAGGCAAGGAGGTGGGTTGAGCCCTCTCTTGTTTATTACGTACATGGACGAAATCATCAGGGAAGCGAAGCAGAGAACAAGAGCATTGCACGTAGGGTACCGAAATCTGGAGAGAGTGCAGTTGTCCGAATGTGCTTTCGCAGACGATGTGGCAATTATAACAGACAGTGAAAAACATTTACAGGAAAACTTGATAATATGGAATGAGGTGATGGCAAAAAACGGTATGAAAATGAATAAAAGCAAAACAAAAACAATGGCTGTAGCAAGAACGAAGGAAGTAATTCATATTGAAATAGAAGGAAGGGAGATCGAGCAAGTGGAAACATACCAATACCTAGGAGTCACCTTAAACGAGAATGGGACACAAGACATAGAAATTAATAAGAGAATTGAAAAAGGAAATAAGACATACTATGCAATGAGCAAGGGATTTATAAATAAGAAGGAAATTGAAAAGCAAACAAAAATAAAGGTGTTCAAGACAGTGTACAGGCTAATATTGACATTTGGCTGCGAGTCCTGGGTACTAGCAGAGAGAGACAAGAATAAAATACAGGCCATGGAGATGAAATTTTTAAGAAGAGTACAAGGAGTGACGAAAAGAGACAAGATGAAAAGTACCAAAATAAGAGAAGAACTTGGCATAGATTCGGTAGGCGAATTCATTGAACAGAGACAACTACAATGGTGGGGACATCTCCATAGGATGAGCAGGGAGGTGTAAGTAAAGAATATATGGGAAACGAAAACACAAGGAAAAATGAAGAGAGGAAGACCAAAAGAGACATGGGATAGTGCAATAGGGAAAATATCAAAGAAGAAAGGAAAATCGTGGAGTGAAGCTAGACAGATAGCAATGAATAGGAATGAATGGAAGGAGTTTACTATGAACTAGAATTATACACCCCTACACCCATTTGGGTATATCCGGGGGTTTAGATTATATATATATATATATATTATTAACAAATAATAATTATTAATTATATGCCATCATTTAAAAAAATTCCTTCACTGTGTTTTTATAAAACTAATGGGAGAGCTAATAATAACACGTATTTAATTTTACATGTTAAATTTCTATGTTCGCCCCTTATACCAGACACTGGGTATAATTAATTATTCTTTAAATTATATACTACATATTAATTTTCTTTAATTTATAATATTATATTTTCTTTGGGCCAAAATAGCCTAGTCCCGATGTGTCCCAATTAAGCGGAATCGACTGTATATATAATGCAAAAATTTGTACCAAATGTAATTATTGCGTTATTATTATTACCCTCTGAAAACTATTCATACTTTTACGGTAAAATAATTCACTGGCTCTAAATTTAGAGGCGTGCATGAATTGCTAATTATAACTAAACAGATTTTCGATATAATCCACTCTCCCTGTCATCCCACTTCTGATTTGACAGCAGCCAAAATTTGCATAATCTAAAAAATGGGCTAATGCAACTTCTATGTTCGCTAATCCATATGCAAATATCCATCTTGTCCAATTAGCGTAGCCGTGCACTCTCATACATAAAGACAAGGGTTTCGATTATAACTGCCGGTCAGGGCGAAGTCACTTCAACCCCAACCCCCAATCCGCTCTAACTACAATTCAACGGATGACTTTATTGTTGCTGTTTACAATGCGAATTTCATGCATTTGTGCTGAGGTATGCAATTAATTTAAATATAGGGTGCAAATAAATGGCAGATTAAATAGAGAAGAGGGAAATCATTCTTACGGAATTTGTTTTCAGTTAAGGGTGATTCACGAACGGTTCATTTTCATAATATTTATTTTCAAAAAGTTAAGGCAAATAATTTAACCTGCTTATTGTCTATAAACCTTTGTTTTGATCATTCAAATATGGATGGATACCAGGTTAATTGCTTTACTTGGATTTACTTGGATAATCACGGATTGGAGAATACATTCAGAAAGGTGAGAAAAAATAGACAGACAGGCAAAAATAGCAGATATACATGCAAAGAAAATTAAAATTGTGGTTTACTCATTTTTTTTCCTAGTTTTGAATATCAAAATATAGTAGCTACTTTCTATAAGTCATAAACATTTTAAGCATACATTATAATCATTGAAAATACACTTTGAGAATATAAGACAATAATGACAATAAAAAAGGACACACATTTATTAACAAAATAAACTGTTTACTTCAACTCTTAGTGTTTTAAAAAGGAACAATAATAGACTTTCTGTCTTAAGGATTTAAAAGAATACAGATTTTTTAAACAAAGAGTTAGAAATTTCTTAACTTACTTCTTAAAAAAAAACTTCACAGAATCATTTAAAACAAAATTATATAATACTCAAATTTACTTCTTATCACAAGCTTTTTAATACGTCAGACTCCAGATTAAATAAATATAGGTCTCTACTATTCACAATTGGATCATCAAGTTTTTTTTGAGTATGTCACAGTTGTTTATGTGATATATTTCTTCTTGTTCTAGAAATTTAAACTTATTAACTCCAAATACTCGTTATATATATATTTTTTATTGTGCATTAATCATCAAACACTGCTTTTACCAGTGCAACAAAAATTTTGATTTTTTTTTCGGTCACTTGCACTAGAACGAAATCGTTAACGAAAACTTTAACGTTTGAACCGTTAACGGTTGTTCTATGTAATGTCTGTAAGCTTAAAATCGATCGATATCACGATTTTATCACATGTACCGATAAATGCAAATCACCCTATCATACTAAGTGCATCAAAATATCAGATGAAGTGTTATCTTATCTAAAAATATCAGGAGAAATTAACAAATGGTGTTGTGAAAACTGCACACCTAATATAACCCCCCGAGTGAAATTACAAAATGAAACAAAACAAAGTGACAAAACACGAATAGCAGATGAGTTGCAAAAACTAGTTACGCTTCTACTATTAAAATTAGTAAGTAGCATTATTGCTACAATGCAGCTAGAATTTACTGCCCTACAGGAACAGAACGAATACCTACGAATTGAGGTGAATAGACTCGCAACCGCAATAAACCAGACGAACAAAAACAGAGAAGCGTCATGCAGTAGCAAATGGAAATAATTTCATGTGCTGCCGGAAAAAGAGACAAAGTTGGTAATATAGGCGCATCAGGTGTTGTTGCAGTAAGACTTTGCCATGATATACACAATAATCATTACAAGGTATACGCTGATAACCTGTTTACTGGTATTCCGTTGATTGAAAAACATAACTCAACATTCTGTATCTAGGAACAGCCAGAGCTAATAGACTGCAAGGAGCAAATGCCGTTATGATACCTGAGAAGGAATTAAAAGCAAAAGGTCGTGAAAGGTTTTTAGTTTGTACTGCCCAAAATGGAATAACTGTTGTAAGATGGCTCGATAATAATTTATTGCACATTATTGCATTTATTACAATGTCAAACTAAGCTGGTGCGGAGCCAATTGAAAAAACCCAAAGATATTCCAGACATGATAAAAAATATATTACTATTCCTATCCCTTTTGCTATTACTACAAATAACAAGCACATGGGAGGAGTTGATTTGAAGGATTCTGTGGTGGTAATCTACCGAAACTATGCAAAAAACAGACGATAGCATATGCGTATATTTTACCACTTTATGAATGTCACATCCATCAATTGCTGGATTATATGGCGGGCGAATGAACATTACAATATGGATTTATTGCTTTTCAAAAGCAGAATAGCAACAGCTCTAATATTTCAAAGAGAGATTATAACAAAGAAGAAATATGCACCTGGAAGGCCTCGTAGTGTAACACCTCCGAAGACTCACAAAAAACCAATAGTGTATGTACCCACCGAGAAGAGATAGGTTAAGGAAGGCCACTACCCCATGAAATCTGAAGATAAAAATGCATCTAGATATAAAAGCAATCAGTGCAAGAGTAAATCACTCTTCATTTGTGGTCGATGTAAGATTGCTTTATGTCCAGAATGCTTTCAATTCTTCCATGAATTCTAATAACTTGTTCCGTTATTGCATGTTGTTCTCATGTGAAGACATTTAAGTTATTTTGTAAAATTTGACATAAAAATAAAGAAATAAAATAAAAGTCTTTTTAGAACTAACGTGAATCAAAATCATTTGCATTGATATTGTTTTCCTGTCAACAACTATTTCATGCATGAGAGGGTTAATGAAATTATTATCTTGGAAATCTAACGAGTTTGCTTGTGTTCAGACAGTTTCAGCTAGGCCAGGTTACATCAAACAGGTTAACTCAATAAATTAATTAAAAAAAGAAGTGAAAGAGTTGGAAAAGGGAGAAAATGCAAACAATGGAGTCAAAAAACTGCTAGGCAAAAAAAGCAGAGGTTGCATACAAACAAGGACGGAAAAGCAAGGAAAAAATGGTAATGAAAAAGCAGATCGACACGACGAATGATCAAATCAGGAGAAATAGGAGCGACAGCGCGAATGTAAAATGGGACACGAGAAGAAATATAAGGAAGCCACAGATAGAAATAGAAATGAAGGAAGAGGACACAATAAACAGGAAAAATATCAAAAAAGATAAAGGCCGAATATGGAGAAGAACAGCATGGAATATAAGGAGTATATTCTGTCAAGAGGAAGAGTTGGAAAATGAGTTCGAAAGAATGGAAGTAGAGATATTAGCAATAACTGAGATGAAAAGAAAAGAGAATGTAATGTACACAACTAATAACAAGCACAAAATAATATATAACGGGGTAGACAAGGATAAAAAGGCGTCCGCAGGAGTAGGATGCATAATGCACAGATACATAGAACACCAAATAGAATCACGGCAAGCAATATCAACATGGATATTGACCGTAAAACTAAAAGAAAACAACAGAACCAGAAAAATAATTACAGTATATGAACCAAATGAAGACGCCTCGGCTAGCAACAAAGAATAATTCAGGGATCAGCTCAACGAAACAACCGAGAATGCCATTGGATAAATATATGTAGCAGGAGACTTCAACAGCAGAATTGGCAAGGAAGTAAAAGATAACTATACGATGAGATGAAGATCCGGGGAAGACACGATACACGAAAATGGGAAGAAAGTGCTAGATTACTGTAGAATGAACAATCTAATAATAGCGAACACACTATTCAACCACAGGGAGGTACACAAATACACCAGGGAAGTGATAAGCAGGAACGAAAAATGTATAATAGATTACGTATTAACAGAACAAAGAAGAAAGAGCAAAATAATAGACACAAGAGTAAATAGAAGCTACGAAATAGGTAGTGACCACTATCTAGTGGTGACCACACTCAAGGAAAACTATCAAGACAGTGTCCGAAAAATACAGCGATCTACTATAGCAGTAAACTACAAGAAGATACGAGCATACAAACTAAGAGATTAGGAAACGGCAATACAATATAAAGAGAAATTATAAGCCAAGTTAGAAGTGGCCAACGGCAGCGAAGCAGTAGAGGAAATGTGGAATAACATAAAATGAAATATGCTTGAGGCAGCACAAGACATGCAGGTTGAAGAAAACTACAAACAAGAAACAACAGACAGCGTCGTGGTCAGAGGACATACGAGATAAAATAAAAGAAAAGAAAAAAGTATAGCAAAGATACCTAAATGTCAAAAACAGTAATAACTATGAAAGGTACAAGAAAAAAAGGAAAATAGTAAAAGACGAGGTTAGAATAGCAAAGACCAGGGAATGGGAAAAGTTCGGGGAGACAATGGAGAAAAACGCAAAGGAAAATCAAAAGCTATTTTATAAAACAATAAAAGGGTGCATGAAAGAAAAAAGACAAGAAACAAGATACATACAAGACAAACAAGGCAAAATGTTGAAGGAAAACGAAGAAATAATAGAAAGATGGAAAGAGTATTTCGAAGAATTACTAACTATATATAGCGGCAACGAACATAAGACAAGCAACAGCGAAAAAACATCACAGAAACAGTAACGGAAAGTATCAACGAACAAGAGCTTCTAGAAATAATAAGGGCACTGAAAATAGGAAAAGCACCAGGACAAGATCAGGTTACAGCAGAAATGATTAAACACATGGGACCCATAGGAAAAGATAAACTACTGAAGCTACTGTACCAAATATGGAAGACAAATATGAAACCAAAAGACTGGCATACAGCGTTAATAGTACCGATATACTAGAAAGGTGACAAGACGAAATGCGCAAACTGTAGAGGTATAACACTAATAAGTATAGGGATGAAAATATTAGAAAAGACAATTAAACAGAGAATAATAGCAAGAATAGAACGGATCCAAGAAGAACCGCAATGTGGTTTCAGGAATAGGAGATCCACACAAAACAACATCTTCACAATAAAACAAATCACAGAAAAAAGAATCGCAAATAATAAAAATACATATCTGGGATTCATAGATCTCGAAAAAGCGTTTGACATGACACCAAGAAAGAAACTATGGTTAATACTAAATGAGATAGGAATAGAAAACAGGATAGTGAAAGTAATACAGAATATATATATAACAACAACAGTATTGCAATAATTTACAAGGGGAAAATTTCAAGAACTTTTAAAACAAATAACGGACTAAGACAAGCAGGAGCTCTCAGCCCAAAACTATTCAACCTATATATAGATGAAATAACGAAGAGCATGAAAACAGAAATAATAAAAGCAAACGTAAGATACAAAAACATGCATATGGTTAAAATATCAGAAGGAGCACACGCTGATGATGTGGTAGTGATAGCAGAAAGTGAGGGGAACCTGCAACATAACATGAACGTATGGAATAAACACCTAGAGAGATATAACATGATGATGACCTACAGCAAAACAAAAGTACTGATAATAGGAAAACGGAAAGAACACATAAATATACAGATAGGACAGGACCAGATTGAACAAGTGGAGCAATTCAAATACCTTGGAGTAGAACTTACAAAAGACGGGAAAATGGAACGAGAATAAGGCAACAGAATAAACAACACAATAAAAACGTACTATTCCCTGAATAATATACTTACTAAGAAGAAAGAGATAAGCAGAAAGAAAAAAATGAATATATACAAAACTATATACAGAACGATTTTGACATATAAGGAGTGAGACGTGGAAGCTATCAAAGAGAGATAAAAGTTGATTACAGGCAATAGAAATGAAATATCTGAGAAGAGTAAAACAAGTATCGAGAAAAGACAGGATACGAAATAAAGACATCAGAGAGGAATTGGAAATAGAATCAATAGAAAAGTGTATAGAAAAGAAGCAGCTCAACTGGTGGGGACATCTAATTAAGATGAAAAATACGAATCAAACAAAACAAATCTGGGAAGCAAAAACAGGAAATGAACGAGGAAGAGGCAGACCTAGACACGAATGGGACAACAAAATAGAAGAAATAATAAACAGCAGAGGGAAGACAGTGAAACAAGCAAGAGAAATGGCAAAGATCAGAAGAGAGTAGAAAGATTTTGCAAATACATAACAAAACTGTAATGTAACTGTAGTAACATGTATAGCCCACAAGGAAAGGTAAAGGGCCTTTTTGATAATAATAATAAAAATAATTAAAAATATTTAAAAGTCGCATTACTAAATTTATACAAGTGTGTATACGTTGAAGCTAAAAGTGTATAGGGAGATCTTTTTATATAACAACGGTTGATATCTACTCAGCTAGAATTGAAAGTGATAGAAAATTGAACATTTTTCACCAGAGGAGAACGGAATCAGCCATGTTTTTATGAATTGAATTCCATGAATTTATCAATCCCATAAAATTGTAATGGTCCATTAGCATGGGACACCCTGTATATGAATTAGAATGCATAATTAATTTAAACATTGAACACATAATGTTAATTTGAGAATTGTATTTAATATATTCATATTTCTAGCGTGTGTAAATAATCTACATATGTGTAATTACTAATAAGTGTCCAATTGTCTGTCTTTTTATATATTTATTTCTTATTGGTGCTCTATAATTAATAATTAATTTATCTTTAAGTATTCTCTTTGTCGACTATAAGTGGTCAATATCCTTAGTTGGTTAGGAAGAAATGTGTAGTGAAGCTTATAGAGCCACGGGAGATAATTAAGTTTCGCTGCGAACAAGCCTCCCTGCTATGCAGGATTATTATTTTATTTCCCGCCGACCGCTGAAATTTCAAGTATCAGTAGTTGTCATGTGCGCTGGCATAATTGGCTATTTGCTCCTTAATGGAAACGCTTAGTTAGTCGCTTCCGTTTCCTGCAATTTGGGTAGGGGCGCAGGGGGGAATGACAGGGGATCACAGAAGAGGGAAAGACAAGAAGGACCGGAGAGCGCTCCATCCCCGTTTCTTTCAAGCATCGATTGCGGCCCAGGACAACACTGAATGGAGCGACAAACTTGAATCGGAAATTCAACAGAAATCTCCTTACGTGTTCTTTGAAACAACAAAAGTGGACTTGACTTAGATGGAAATGGAACTTTTCAAGTGTGAATACATCAGCTTTGAGGGGCTGGGTGGAATTTAACTTTGAACATCTGAAAGTTCGTTCCTTTGCACCCTCTCTATATCTCTTTAACTAACCCCCCTCTGGAGATAATAATATAAAAATACTTGACAGTTCCACCGGGTAACGATGGAAATTGTCTTCATTACACTAACAAGTTTCTTCTCGGCGCAAGATGCTTTTTTATATGACGTACCTATATACCCTCATTTAAGAAGTCAAATTATATATATATATATATATATATATATATATATATATATATATATATATATATATATATATATATATATATATATATATAACAAAAAACTTTTAACCGGGGAAAGTTTTTCCGTAAAAATAGCATTATTACCAGGGAGACGGCTTGGGAGAGCTAACGAAAATAACCCTTGCCACTGTGAAAAATGCACATTAAACAAATTCTCGGGCAGATATTTCCCACAACTTCCTAATTAACGCAATAAATTTGATACTTTTTCCTCAACACTTCGTACCTTATTTTATTGGGTTTCAGTATACCTTCCACGCTTCCACAAACTTTCTTACTTTATATTGTATTGCACTCTAATTGCCTAAAGATCAGCGTTCAGATTTGGAAACCGGAGATGAAGTCGTAGAGCTAATAGAACAAGTGAATTCCATTATTTATACTATATCATTCATCCTAACTTCGTCCTATCGGCTTCGAGCCAAATTATTTTCAAGCGAGCTATACGTATTAGCAGGGTTTATTTTTATGTAGATAATTAAACTTCAACTCAAAATATTGTATTAATATAAAATAATAATTATGTATTAACAAACAAGATAAACGAACTACAAGAAAAACACCCGACCAAAACACTCCGCGAATCATAGTGTTCTTAATAACACCCTCACAAATCAACATTAATTCATTAGTTCATAAATGACCAAATCACCAAATCATATATGTACATACACAAAATACAACACAAAATAACAAAATGTTAAATAAATAAATATATTATTGAAGCAGGGCGGAAAGTCCCCTTCTGGGGTCGATAGCCTTAATAAAGATTATGTTTGTATTAAATAAATTTACTCTTGTTATATTATTATTTGGTACTTACCGGTAAAACATTATTTTTATTTTATTTTAATATTTATTTATTTTTTGTCGCCTGACTAGTTTCGGTTAGTATATAACCATCTTCAGAGTCATCTACCAAGAATACAATACATTAATTAGGTTACATATAAATATGGAGTTATGTTTCTTACAAATTGTTTAAATATAATTTATAATAGTATTTGTTATGTGTTCAATATTATAGTGTGTATAAATGATTTAGTGTTTATGTAATTTGTTAGTGAAGGGAAGAATCACAATGTATGAAAGTTATTTTTATGGGAGTATTAATTTTGGCGATAGAAAGTAAAATCACTTTTAAATTAAGAATTGTCAGTTATTTTATATGTATATATTTAGAAATATTTACTTACGTATTTAATTTTCATACATCTTGAATTCACTTTAATTGCAATTTGAAATTTTGATATATGTCTAATTTGAAGTTTTAATTGTTTTTTTTTTGTTTTACGTGTTAGATGGATAATTAAAAAAAATATAAAGATGATTAAATGTTAATTGTGGGTGGTCATTAATGCACTGTTTGTTGTGTTTCGTATTGATAGTTTTATCTATTTCAAAAGGTTCTAATAAAATTAGTTTTAAGCCTTTGTCCGTTGAAATCAAATGATAGAATTACGACATATTATAAATCATTTACATTTTAAGGAAACTAAGCAACAATATTAACCAAACACTTAAACATAATAACATTAAAACGTTTTTTTCAACCAAACACACAATCAGAACACAACTATTTAACGCTCGAGATACAACAAACTTTTTAGATAAAAATGGAACTTACACAATAACCTGCAACAATTGTGGTGCAAAATACATTGGAGAAGCCGGCAGACCTTTATAATTAATAATAAACGAACATTTAAGAGACATAGACATTTCAAATTTTGGACAACACCTTCATTTTCACAATCATACTTTCGATATAAACGAAAATACTAAACTCTAACACAATACAGATAAAGACTTAAAACAAATTTTATTTAAAGCTTTTGAAATAGATAAAACTATCAACATGCAGCGCCTTAATGAACAAACTCAATTAATATTTAAAACCCTTTATAAATTTTTCAATAACCCATGTAACACGTAAAACAACATAAACAATTAAATAAAACTTCTAATTAACAATATATCAAAATTTCAAATTACAATTTAAGTGAATTTAAGATGTATAAACATTAAATACGTTCGTAAATATCTCTAAATATATACATATAAAATAACGGAAACACTTATTTAAGAATTGATTTTACTTTTAATCGCCAAAATTAAAAACCCCCATAAAAATAACTTTTAGACATTGTAATTGTTCCCAACACTAATAAATTACATAAACACTAAATTATTTATAATCACTGGAATATTGAACACATAACAAATACTATTATAATTTATATTTAAACAATTTGTAAGAAACTTGACTCCAATTTTATATTTAACCTAATTTATTTATTGTATTCTTCCTAGATGAAGATGGTTATATACTAATCGAAACTAATAGGGCGAAAAGAAATAATGAAATATTAAAATTAATTAAAATATTTATCTCTATTTTTGTTTTTTTATTCTACATTTTTGTCTCCTAAAAAATGCCGCTAGCCATAACTCCTGTATATATTGGCCGATGTCAATAAAACAAAAACAAGATTAAATAGCTCCACATATTCTACAACAGGCCACAAGTTTATTTTTTTTGCAAAATCAACTTTCATTTCAGCGATAGTCACTTTTTTTTTCAAAAGGTTACATATATTTTCTTACTTTTTTTAAGGTAGAGAATATTCTTCTGAATACAAAGATGTATAACAAGTTGGCTTTGATGGAATATTCGTTACAGAGAAATAATGTTTGTTAACATAAAGTTTTTTTGTTGTTGTAAGTTTATCAAGTGTGCCATGAAAAGCAAAGTGAACACAAAAAAAAGTAAAAGTCATCTAAGTGTCTTAAATTCTATTTTTTTTGTCGGTTCAATTTTTGTGAAATAACTCAAGTGATGGCTAGCAATATTAACAATCGATTGAGTGCCATGTTACAAGTGTATTTTGAATGCAATAAAAATCGCGGTCAAGCAGTGCTCCTGTACACGGTCCCGTTTTCTGAACAGAAAAGTCCCAGAGCCTAGAAAATTTGGAAGAAATGAAAAAGATTTAAGTATGGTGTTTTTAAGAAACGAAAGAGAGAGGAACGAATATTTGACGGAAATGTGGAATTATTTCTACTTCTTATTGTGCAAGATGCTTAATGTGCTGTTCGGGAATTTGAAAATAACATTGGCACATCAAAACTAATGGTAAATGCAATTCTTAATAAACACAAATACAAACCACATAACGACTTTTACTGTTTTTTGTGTTCACTTTGCTTTCCATGGCACACCTGATAAACTGTGATGGCAAGATAATTATTTCCGTTCAAGTTATAATAGTAAAACACTGGATTTACTGTAGGCAATTGCATTCATTTCACTCTCTTAACAAGCAAATCTGTATTCCCTATTTTTATACAATATTATTGTTTTCGAAAGTGCGAATTTGTTTGATTTTTATACACTATTAAAAAAGCGAGGTTAACCTTCAGGCACCTAATAAATTCACCATTAGTTCCAGTCTTAAAGTTACAGTTATAATATATCATATTTATATATGCAGGGTTTCTGGAATGACGAGCCCCTGTATGGGGATCTTGTAAGCCGTTCGAGACAGAGGGTCAGTTAAATATAAATTCTGAGGTAGTAGAACTGACGACACAAACGGCCAGTAGTAAAACCCTAGACTTTCATGTGGAAAAGGAAACACCAATGAACAACCTAGAAGGAGTATGGAAGAGTACAACACATCGCAAGAGGAAATCGTCCACCGTCACTGGAAATAGAGCTACCAGCAGTGCTATCAGTAACCCTTTTCGAGCGGTCAACATATCAGCCTGGATATATATTGGACACTGCGATGCAAATGTAGACGTCAATACCATTAGGAAATACATGACAGATTTCCACGCTGACATAACAATTGAGGAACTTGAAGAACTAAATACTAAGGGTGGGAATAAAGCATTCAAACTGGGCGCAGATTTTAAACATCTGAATACGCTAATGAGCGATGATTCATGGCCAGAAGGTATAACAATTAGAAGATATACCTTCACAAAGAACCAAACTAAAAAATGTCTAGTCAGCAAAGACATTCAAACGAAGATATAACAGAAGAATTGTCTTCAGCGGATCTGCATATTCTGTTCCTCAATGTACGGTCTATCCGTAATAAATTACCTGAAATGGAAGCCTTCTTGATACATAAACCATACATCATACTAGGCCTGACTGGTTTTCACAAGAAGAATGCAGAACATCCAAGATCAATGATCTCTACCTAAGAGCATACTATGCTCAACATTCCAGCAACCATGGAGGCTCAATGATATACGCGGCAAACGAAATAGAAGCATTGAACTACAATATCCTTACGGACCTAAAGAGTATATATAATGTTTAAATGTACAATATAATGTATAATTTCGTGTTTGTTAAAAAAATGGATGCCTATTTTATTTGTGTCTACCGATCTCCATCAGGAAACTTCGTTGAATTTCTAAACATTGTAGTGAACTTTATAGAAAGGATTAGTCATCACCAATGCATTATTGTGTTGGGGCGAGATTTTAACATCCAGTTTAATACAAATGACCCCAAAACGATATCACTAATTGATGTGTTGGGATCCCTCGGACTCTACAAAACGGTTACATTTAACACCAGATATAATAAATCCATAGATAATATCTTCACTAACTACGATAGAGATCTAATATATGTGACAGACTTAGAAGCGGCCCTCTCAGATCATCGGGGGTTGTCAATTAGAATAAAGAGCATACGAACACCAAGCAAATCTACACATAAAAAAGTCCGACCGATGACCTTATTGGGTAAGCAAACCTTCTTCAACTTACTGAATAGCGTAAGCTGGGACTTTGTAAAGGAAGATATTGACCTCAACATCAAATAGGGTCAGATGAACAACCATTTAATCGAGACAATGCTACAGTCATTTCCCATGAAAGTCGTCAAAAGCCAAAACAAGCATAATAATATAAAGTGGTTCACTGATGTGCTCCACTCTATGAGATAAACTCTAAGACTTCTTGAAGAGGTCTGCTCTAGTCATCCTTCAGAGACATACAAAGCATTAAAAAACTTATTAGTTTTTTGTGTGAGAGTGTCAGAGGGACACTCTGCTATCACTTATAAAAAAAATACAAAGCAACCATTATCTTAATCAAACAAAGAGCAATTAAGAATTTCATTAACTCTTGTACTAATAAAACTAAGAGACACTGGTTGCTTATAAATAAAGAAAGAGGTCTATTACACAAAGACCCAAACACCAGTAGCATATCTAGTGACGACTTCAATTCATTTTTTATTAACATATCAGGACAATTAGGCAATGGCAATGCGGTAGCTGGAAATGGCCACCACATCCATGCGGCATCAAACATCATCTTTTATTTTTTTAAAGTAACTCCAGTGCAGATTAGAAATGCTGTAAATAAACTAAAAACTAAGAAATCTCTGGACATATATAGCATAAGTGTAGATATGATTAAAACCGTTAAGGATCTCCTCATAATCCCACCAACTTACCATATAAACAGCAGTATAAAAAGCGGACGCTTTCCAAACGTACTCAAATTTGGTAAAGTAATACCTATACACAAGAAAGGAGATCAAAACGACACTAATAACTACCGCTGCATATCACTGCTCCCGGCAGTGTCTAAAATAATGGAAACACTACTAAAGGACCAATTTGTTAATTACTTTGACAACAATAACATTTTCTCAAAACGCCAGTTAGGATTTTGACAGAGACGCTCAACAACCGAGGCACTGTTAGATTTCTGTGATATAATATATGACAGTTTCGCAAACAAAACCTGCTGTATGGCCTCTTTTCTGGACTTGAGCACGGCGTTTGACTCTGTTCCCCATGACATTTTGCTCGAAAAACTACAAATGTATAACTTTATTGAAACGAGCATAGATATCATGAGATCATATCTAAGCGGTCGCAAGCAGTCGGTATTTTTAAATGGATGCTGTCGGATGCGTTGTCGGTGCTACAGGGTGTTCCTAAGGGGTCGATATTAGGACCCATATTATTTTTAATATACATAAACGACCTCCCGCAGGTATTGTAGTATTATAAGGCGACAGTGATATTGTTCGCAGATGACACGACAGTGGTAAATATGTCGAACGACAGCGACAAACTCAAAGTGAAAAATGCACAGTCGCTGGAACTAGCACAAGCTTGGTGCAGCGAAAACAAGCTCAACTTAAATAACAACAAGACTTCACAAAGGATATTCTCTACCACAGGGTCAATCCTGAACATTGAATTCATCCGATTTTCGGGTATTTACTTAGACCCTGAATTGGGGTAGCATAAGCAAGGCGATGAACTAGCCAAATTACTAGCTAAAAATATATTTTGCCTACTAAACATTTCGCATCAATTACCTAAGCAAGAGTTGAAAAGTGCCTACTTTTCACTGGTTGAGTCCCACATAAGATATGGCATCCTTGTTTGGGGACACTCCGCTATCACTCATCGAATCTTTTCACTCCAGAGACGCGCAATAAGAATTGCAGCGGGAACGGGATACATACATGATTGCAAGAAGGACTTCATTGCGCTTGGCATATTGATGTTGCCTTCAATCTTCATCCTGGAATGTCTATGCCATATAAAGAAACACCTGGATAATTATTCTAGCCACGACCATATCTACGAAACAAGAGGAAGGGATGACCTATGTTTGAACAAATTAAGACTAAAAAGAATGCATACAGGTAGCAAGTACTGTGCAATAATTTTTTTTACAAACTGCCGAGGGGTATAAGAAATTATCCAACAGAAAAGTTCAAAATGTACATCAAACACTATATGGCTACCAACGCCTTTTACTCCCTTGGTGATTTCATGAACAGTGATATACATATTTAATATGTCTGAGTGCGTCTTATTTATATAGTTGTTTTTATGTGTTCACCCAATTTATAATGTGTCTTACTTTAAGTATTGTATTTGTATCTTATAAATCATATTTCTATTTTGACTCGTGTAAAACATTGTTATTAGCACCAAATAAATATTAAAATATTAAATTTAATATTAAATAGAGGCAAATATGCAGAGCCATAAGTGCTAAAGAAAAGTTTTTAAAAAATAATATGGTTTATAGCAAACTGCGTAAGAACTAATATTAGCGACATTAATTTTTCCTTGATATTTCTGTCCATACTGAGGATATCAAACTATTCTGTTTACACGTTTAATCATATTTTTTATTCATGAAACAGTTTTATTTTTACGTATGTGCTTTTGGAAGTTTTAACTTCATCTGATCATGGCTCATCCCAATCATGCGCACCTAAAGTCATACAAGCACTAAACTTATCCTTCTTCTTTAGGTGCCATCTCCGATACGAAGGTCGGCAATCATCAAGGCGATCTTCACTTTTGAGACCGCATTTCTAAATAATTGGTTGCTAGTACAGCCAAACCACTCTCTAAGGTTTTTCATCCATGAGTTTCGTCTCCTTCCTATGGACCTCTTTCCTCTAATTTTCCCCTGCATAATTACTTGTAGTATTTGATATTTTTCTCCTCTCATGATATGTCCTATATATTCCAGTTTTCTTTGCTTAGTTGTCAGAATTACTTCTTTTTCTTTATTCATACGTCTCATCACTTCTACATTCGTTATTTTCTCTACCCACGAGATCCTCAGTATTCTTCGATATATCCATAGCTCGAATGCCTCCAGTCTCTTTATGTCGATTGCTTTCAATGTCCAGGATTCCATTCCGTAGTATAGTATTGATAGTACGTAGCATCTCATCATTCGAATTTTTAGATCGAGGTTTAGATCTCGGCAACTGAAAAGGCTCTTCATTTTAGAAAAGGAGCTTCTTGCCTGTTCGATTCTGATTCGAATTTCTTGGGAGCTATCATTATTTTCATTAATGGTTGTGCCTAGGTATCAACCTAGGCCTTATCCTTCATACTGTTTCTATTCTACCTCAATTTGTCCTTTTAAATATTGAATCACCTTCATACTTTATTACTTGTAATGAATAAACCGTTTTCTGAGGGTAGATGGACTTGAACGCTCAACAAAAATACCATGACACCACAAAGCGTCATACAACCAGAAATATAAATTATTGTGTGAACGTTGTAAGCTGTTTCTCTCCCATTTCACCGGTTTAGTGATGCCATTCGATGAGCGTAAACATGGAAAAGATTAGATAAGGAAGCAGGGCACGTGAGCCCTGAGCGAGTGAGCTGCATCCGACCCGCCGTACACTGATTGCGGAACTAACAAAGGACCAGCAGTGTCCATCCCTCGCATGGACATCCACTCTACGTGCACAATACCTACAAATAAACAAACAAAAATATTGAAGTTTATTTCCATGCAGCTTTATTCATATAAAATATACTTGTGCAAGGCGTGTAATAGACGAAATTTAAGCGAAGGATATGTTTAAATTTCATATGTTAATTTACATTAACACTACTTTCTGTAGCAATGCAAAATTGTAGATCGTTTAGTAAAACGTTTTGTATAGAATACAATGGTGAAATATATATGCTGCATAGGTCGTATTACCAGTAGTAATACCACATATGTATTAAAAAATATCGGTTACAAATTTGCACGATTTTAACACTAAAATCATGTGGTTTCCTAATGCAACTCGATTGAATTGGAAAAAGAGTGCAAATTTGGGATCATTTTTAATGAATAAGTGCTATTCGATTAGATTATTTATTCAAACTATTTATGATAACATAAGGCAATGAATTAATTATTTTGATAGAAATTAAAGTTAAATGTACAGTTAATGCATTTATTAGGTTAGGTTGATAAAGAAATTACTTGGTAAAGTTTCATAAGTTCTATAGAATTGCTCTATAATTGTTTCGGCACTGCTGCCATTCTCAAGAAAGATAACACTGAATACAGATTCATATTGTGTAACTTAAATACTAAACGCGCTTAATTGATAATTAGTATTTAAGTACAAAAATAAATTAGTATTAAAAAAATTTGTATATATATATATATATATATATATATATCGTTCTCCCTTCTACCAATTATGGTGTAGGTTTTTTTTTGTATTTTGCTTTGTCTTGTTATTCCTGGCTTGGTTTCATGATGTATTTCTTCCATTCTATTCTGTTCTTCGCCATTTTTTTTTCCTCTGCTATTGTTTTCCTTTTCTTTTCAATAATTTCTTTCATTTCATTATCCCATGTTTTTATTGGTCTACCTCTACTTTTCTTCTTTTGTGTTTTCGCCTGCCACACCTGTTTCACTTGTCTTTCCTCCTTCATCCTCCGTAGGTGTCCCCACCACTCTAATTTCCTTCTCTGTATAAATTCTTTTACCGTTTCTATTTCCAGCTGGTCTCTGATTTCTGTGTTCGTTATCCGGTCTCTTCTTGTCACTTCGATTATTCTCCTAAGGTACTTCATTTCCATTGCCTGGACTTTGCTTTTTCTCTTTTCGTTAGAACCCAAGACTTAAAAATTGACAGTTTTGTTTTTCTTGTTAGTTCTCTTTTATATATGAACAGTTTTTAGTTGAAAATATAGCTTCGTTGTTTTTTTTATTCTGCTTTCAATTTGCTTCTCATTTCGATCTTCACTTTGTATTTCTACCCCTAGGTATTTGTATAGTTCTACTTGTTCTATTTCTGTCATGTCGATTTTAATATCAATCTGTTCTTGCTTTCCCAATATCATCACTTTTGTCTTGTTTTTGTTCATTTGCATTCCATTTGTTTTTAGAATTTCGTTCCATATATTTAGATTATTTTGTAGGTCTTCTCTAGTTCTTCCTATTATTATTATGTCATCCGCGAATGCTCCTTCTACCATTTCTACTCTTTTCAATTTGTTATGTCCGATCGTTACTGTATTTACCTTTTCTCTGCATGTTCTAATTATTTCGTCTATAAATAAAATGAAAAGTGTTGGACTCAGACCTCCACCTGGTCTTAATCCGTTGTTTGTTGTGTACTCGCTGGATTGTTGATTTCTTTCCACTATTATATTCCAGTTGTTCTGGTATATGCTTCTTATTACCCTTATCATCTTGTTATTCACATTTATTTTCTTAAAAATCGACCATACTTTTTCACGAGGCACTCTGTCGAACGCTTTCACTATTTCTATGAATCCTGTGTACATATGTTTATTTTCATAGTTTGCCTTTTCCTGTATTTGTTTTATCATAAATATGTGGTCCTGTATACTTCTGCCTTCCCTGAATCCACTCTGTGATTCCATTATTGTTCTTTCCGTGCTTTGTTTTAATTTTTAATTTATTAGTTGTTCATATGTTTTCATATTTGTAGTTATTATATTAATTCCCCTGTAATTGTTGCAGTCTTTTTTGTCGCCCTTCTTGTATATGGGTACTAGCATTGCTGTCTGCCGCTCCTTCGCACACTCTTCTTGCCATGCTTTGTTGTAGATTTTTAGTAGCATTGATTTCCCTTATGTGCCTAGTTTCTTGATCATTTTTGTTGTGATTCTATCCACTCCTGCTGATTTTCCATTTTTTTTGTTTTCTTATTAATTCTGACAAGTCTTCCATACTTATCTGTTGTTCTTCTTCATTTTCAGTATCTTGTTCTTGTTCGTTCGTATTTGTCACTTTTTCTTCCTCGTCCGTGTTGAGTAACTCCTGATAGTATTGTTTCCATCTATTCATCCTTTCTATGTCATCTGTTATTATTTCTCCTGTTTGTTTCATTATATGTCTCGTCTCGTTTATCCCTTTTGTCTTGTTCCTTTTGATTATGTTGTAGAACAGTTTTATGTTGTCTTTACTCCTTTTCTCCATTTTGTCTCGAAGTTCTCTCCAACTTTGTTTTTTTTGCTTCTATTACATATTGTTTAACCATTTTTCTGCTGTGCTTGTATTTTTCATAGCTTTCTGCAGTTTTCTTTCCTAGATATTCTTTCCATGCTGTCTCCTTGTTTTTTATCTCCTCTTTTATCTCATTCGTCCACCATCCCGTTGGTCTTTTCGTGTTTGTCATTTCGTATTTGTCATTCATGAAGTTCTTCCTTTTAGTCCTGTCCTTCGCTAGTTCTTTCACATCATTCCATCTTTTCCGTCTTTCTTCTATTATTGTGTTCATTCTGTCATCCCATGTCTTTCTCGGTCGGTTTCCTTTCCTTTTTTCTGTTTGGCTTTGCTTCCCACACTTATTTTTACTATTCTTTAGCTGTCAATTCTTTGCATATATCCTCACCATACGAGCTGTCGTTTTTCCATGTATTGTTGTATTGGCTCTATGTCTAATACTTCTCTTATTTTTGTGCTTCTTCTTTTATCTATTTTCGTTACTCCTTTGATTCTTCTTAGGACTTTCATTTCGCTTTCTTGTATTTTATTTTTTCTTATTCTGTCCAACTTCCACGTTTTGCATCCTCATGTTAGTATCAGTCGGTATATTGTTTTGTACACTTTTTTCTTTGTTTCTTCACTTATTTCCTTTTTGTTTATGATTGTGTATTTGATTGCCTCGTTTATTCCCATCTCTTCATTTCTACCTGAATTCGGTTCAGCTCCCATGTATTTGTATGTCTCTACTTGTTCAAGTCTTTTGTTGTCAATTTCTATTTATATCTGCTTCTGTTTCACTACTACCAATACATTTGTCTTGTTTATGTTCAGCTTCATTCCTTTTGCCTTTAATTCTGTGTTTGTAACCAAAAGTTTACTCCTTGTAGCTCTTTTGATGTTCTTGTTATTATTATTAAATCGTCTGAAAATCTTCCGATATTTCTATATTTTCCATGTTTTTTAGCTTTCTGTCCGTTTCTTTTCTCTGGTGTGCATTTCTTTATTATGTTGTTTCCACGCTTTTCCCGCTTTCCTTATTATTTCCTGTAGCCTATCTTGTCCTTTTGTGCCCATGTGTTTGATCATTTCACAGGTGATTCTGTCACTTCCTGCCACTTTTCCGTTTTTCAGTTCCTTTATTACTGTATTCACTTCTTCTTCTGTTATATCTTCTCCCTCTTCTTTATCTGCATCTGTTATATTTGTCTCTTTGTTTTCCTCCTCTTCATCTTCTGTGGCTCCCAATAGTTCTTCTAAGTATTCCTTCCATCTTTCTGCTAATTCTTTCTCTTCCCTTTGTACTCCTCCATTTTTTCTTTTTATGACCCTCTCAGTTGCTTCTTTATTTTGTCTGTTCCTTTTTATTGCACTGTAGAATAGTTTTTGGTTTTCCGTCACATTTCTTTCGAGTTTGTCTCCAAATTCTTCCCATTGCTACTGTTTGTTCTTGAGTATTATCTACATTACCGTGTTTCTTGCAATTTTATATTGTACGTATATCTCCCTTGTTTTGTTGTTGAGGTATTTTTTCCATGTTTCTTGGTTCTTACCTTCCTACTTTAGTTGACAGCCAAGCTGTCCGTTTATTGTTCGTTTATTTCTTGCTGATTCCGCATATTCTACTTGCCACTTTTATTATACTTTCTTTGAGATTTTTCCACATTTGATCTAAATTTTCTGTTTGCGTTGCTTTTTGTGTTATATTTTTTTATATCTCTCTCTCCTTTTCATCTTTGTATTCTGTTTACGTCTGTTCGTTGTTCAGCTTATAGTCTTTTTTGCGCATACTCTGGTTCTCTTTGTTTGCAGTTCTGGTTATGTTACCTTGATGTTGTGTTTTCTCTTATTTGTGTTACCACTAAATAGTGGTCGGTCCCTATTTCCGGCCTTCTTCTTTCTTATTTTTTCTTTCTTTTCTCTTGTATGTTATTTGTTTTCTATTTGTCAGAACAACTGAAATAAATAAGTCGATTTAGACATGTAAAAATCAAATATGGCGGCCATTTAAAATAAGAAAGTTGCTATCAATATCTCGGAAACCGCCATCTTAACTTTTGTTTTGACTTGATTCCTAAGTTTGTGCGACTGAACCAAGTAACTTTTATTTTAAACTTATTTCCGCATCTTTAATAATTATGGAAATATCGTAGTTTTTAGAAAATCTATTTTTTTAGTTTTTTTAGAATAATTTCTAAACTGCTCAGACTTTTGAAAAATTTTCAACATAATCTGAACCAGCACACAAAACTGCATGGCATTGCCCATTTAACCAGATCTCTAGCTTTCAAAATAAGGAAGATACCCATGCAATCCTACTCTATTTAGGACACCTTGTATATGTTTCTTTCTACTGCCTCTACTGCTTCTTCTAGTTGTGTCCAGAATTCTTCTTTCTTTGTAGAGGTGTCATCATTGTTTGGCCTATATACCGTTATAATTGTGTTCGTTTTCTTCGTTTTTGTTGGTTAGTTTCACTGTTAGTAAACTCTCGTTTATCTGTTCCTATTTTCCTATCTCATTTTCTCTCTTCCTGTGTATAAGGCATTCCACTCCTTTTGCCGCTCTCTTTTCTTCTTCCACTCTACTGTAAATTAGTGTGTGTGTTTTTTTTTCAGTTTTTTACATTCCATTTCCTTTCTTCTTTGTTTCCGTTATTGTAAGTATGTCTAGTTATGTTTCTTCAAATTCTTAATTTAGTTCTTCTTCTTTTCCTTTTATACTTTTTTTGTTCCATATTCCAATTCTCCGTGTTTTGTTTTTATTTACTCGGTCATTTTCCCAATTCCCATTTAGATTGGTTGTGTCCTTGTCCTTTTTTCTAGCTGTGTGTTTTCTTTTTTAGGCACCTTCTTCTCCATTCTCTGTTATTCTGTTTCTATTATTATTTGGTCCCTTTCCTTATTTCATTGACATGTTATTCCGTTTATGATTATTTTTCTGTATTTAGTTATGACCGATTTTCCTTTTTGTCTTTCCTCCCTTGCAATTATTCTTATTTTTGCTTGTAGCTCTCTTTCTTGGTTCATGATATCGTTTTCTATTTATATCGTTGTGTCTTTAAGTTTGTTCTTGTTCTTCATTACCTCCATTTTCTCGTCGAAAGTCTCTAATCAGCTACTATTATCGGTGTTTGCTCCCTGTTCTATGTATGTTTCCTTTACTCTTGCTTTCACTTTTAGCTCCTTTTCTAGTATTGTTTTTATCTGTTCTGCATACTGGTTGCGTTCACTACATTTATTCCATTAATAATTATGTTATTCTTTCTTTCCCGCTTTTCTATGTTTTGCATCTTTTATTTAATTTAGTTAACTTCCTATCGTAGCTTCTTGTTTTCCTCTTTTCATTCTTTTATCTCTGCTCTGGGTTGTTTTTGTTCTTCTCTCATTTTTATGAGAGAAGATATTTTAATTTTTTCAATTTTATATCTGTCATCATCGTTGACATCATCTCTTTTAATTCCTCCATTTATTTGGTGGTTCTGTTGCTTTCTTTTCCTTTCTCCTTTTCCTTATTATTCTTGTTTGTGTTTCCGTTCTCTGTTGGGTATCTTTCACTTCTTTCAATTTTTATTTCCTCTTCTGTTTCTCCGTTCTGTTGCATTAGTTTTGTTTTTGTTGCATGGATTTGACTGTCCTTCCTTCTTATCTCGTTCTAACCTCCTTTTCTTCTGTGTTATTTCTTGTTGTTCTTTAATAAGACATACTGAGAATTATTCTGAGACATTAACTGAGACATATACTTTATCTTTTCTGCTTGTTCACTCTTAATTAGCTGTTTCTACTCTTAGTACGTTCTAGTTTATAAACAGTCTAAATTTTGCACATGCGCAGAAAATACAAGTCACCGACTGGCGTATTTGTCCTGGACTCTGCAAGAACAAACCCATTAATAGCAACAATCTATGTGCCACAGTTGTGAATGATTCTCTTTAGAAAGTTCACTAGAGCAAGAGATATTTTTTTCTTACTATTATAAATATATTACATGGTCTTTAACTCTTGTTTTGTTTCATATATATATATATATATTGTAACGTTTTCGTAGCCCCACGTTCGGGTGCCAATTGTAACGTTTTCGCATTGCCCTACTTTCGGGACTACAAAATGTTACGTTTTTATTTATTTTCTCTTATCTCAGGTTCAATAGTAGGTTCAATCATAACTAAATAGAGTTTTTGTTCAAATACTTTAATGAATTGAAAATAACCAAATATTAAAACGTCTAATATAAACTGAACTAAACAAACAAATCAAAAACAATAGAAAACAAAATTATTAAATACATAATAAACTATGACCAACATTAACAAAATAAATCCTATATACACAAGCCAACTTATGTGATAATATGACTCTTGCACTTTACGCAAACTTTCTACTTGCAGTTATCTTCTTGTGGTTCCTTGATTACGTCGTCCTCTTGTCCCTGCTTTCCCGTCTGATCCGTTGTTGATTCCCACAAAAGTAACCAGAAACTTTTGTGTGCGAAGTTGAGCGGCTTGAAGTCCTGACTTTGAATATCTCCGTCACGGCTCCTATCTCGTTGAATTCCTCTCCTGGTTGACTGTCTTCTTCCAGCAATATGTCCAATCGTTGAAACCCCGTTAATATTTTGTAATGTATTCGTATTAGAATCGCAACATCTCCACCCGCGATCCTTACGCGTCTCTCCCCCTCGTCAAACTCTTTGTTGATTATTTTCGACTTTCCATTATTTTATTCCCCAAGCGTCTATGCACGAAGTCACCTGTTACCCGTGGTAACCAATCAACAACCTTCATCCGCGGATTGCTTTGTATATTTGTGCATACTTGTTCATATTCACATTTACAATATTTACAATAAATTTTGTTAGCTTGTGCCCTAAAGATTATAATTCTATCTAAAACTTATATAATAATAACAATAAATCTATTCTAATTAATCTAAATAAATACTACAAATACCATCACAATATATATATATATATATATATATATATATATATATATATATATATATATATATATATATATATATATATATATATATATTGTGATGTTATTTATTAAGTGTAATTTGATAAGCCATATAGGAATTTGTTTATATTAGTATTTAATGCAATAGAATTGAATTAGGTAGTTATAGAGTTGGATAGTTAATTAGATAGTGTTTTCATAGCTAATATTGTTATTAAGTAGGGCACAATTAATGATTAATTATTGTAGTGAGTTTCTGAGTATGCGTAATTGCAATGAAAATTTAAAATACGACGTACAAGGACGTACGACTTTTCATTGGAAGCGGAAAATTATCAGGAGCATCCATATCGCATTATGAGTTGACATTTAGATTTGCGAGTACATGCAAAATTAGATTTGCAATTAAACGTTGTTTTCTTGTCTTCATGGATACAAGCCAGACTTGTTAATCGACGCCATAAATTTTCATGTTATGAAGATCAACGAGTGCTAAAATCAACAAGCAATAATTGCCGGTACGAACCGAGGTTATAAAAGGGCCAGACACGAGAGACGTGGAAACTTGCGTTTGAGTGTCGCCAAGCCGGTAGTTATTTCCGTTATTATACGTCCTGAACCAAAAGTGTCGCAAGAGTGTTTACGTACACTTAACCTAACAAATTATTTAATTATTAACAGTTAGTAGTCGCATCCGACGGAAATTAGGGAACATTATAAATTACTGAACAGCTGATAGTGGATCAGTGAAGAGTTCTGCGAGAACATCACCGTCAAGGAGAACGTGCTGAGGACATATTTCTGGGAAAAGAAAACCGCAAGCATATCATGAATACAGGTAGAACGTGCCCAGGACATCACTAACGAGGGAATCTGCAGCACTGAGGGATTGAACAGGCAACAGCCAGGAGTTTGACTGTCATGACAAGTTTCCAGTAAACCGTAAATAGAAAGAATTGCAAGGTAGAATTGTACCAATTACATAACTCATTAAATAGAATAATTGTGCAAATTAGGATCAACAGGGAAATATTGTTAATTAATTAGGAATTATAAGTTGTCAATTAGTGATGATTTTAGTATGATTTTAGAATTTAGTTCATGTTTGTTTATATTTTACCATATTATTAGAACAAATTTTAAGGTAAATCAAACACTTGATTGAAGTTTCACTGTTTTGATAGAATTTACTCTACAATCGTTTCGGTCTCACGACCATTGTCAAGAGTAACAGAGATATAGAGATACAGAGATACAGAGAACAAATTTTGTTAAAATTTCAATTCACCTATTTCCTATCTAATTCATTGGAATCTACTCGAGACCCTGAGATAAGAGCGAACCTAACATAATATTTTAATCTACAAAACAGTAAGTGAGGTTAAATAAGTCATAACATTATGTCATATTTTGACACCCCAAACGTGGGATAATAATAAGCAATTCAATTATTAATAATAATTAATAACTAAAAAAATAAAAAATTAATAAAACATCTCAATGTGTTTTTTTTTTCAGCTTCCTTACCTCCTTTCCTATAAACCAAGCAATGCATGTATGGGTAGTAAAATATACAAATTATTCTAATCTCTAATTCGAAAACCAAAGTGATTCCTTGAAACGATATCGTTTGTGCATGGGTAATCACTGTGGTGAAGGGTGTAATGCATAATAAGATCACTTAAGGGATTAATTATTATACAAATTACATAGAACAAAAGACTGCAAGCAGGATTATAAGACATACTTTAAAATTAAAGACAGGTAGAAATACTATAGGATTTTATTGTGTATGAGTTCTAAAACCGTTATTCGAAATTTATTATCAGCGCACAAAAAAAATATAACCTACCAATTGAGTACCTCTCGAATCGGTGGTGGAAGAAGCTATTAATTTTGTTTATGGAAGTTCCCAGTGTTTTTCCGCCGGAAAGGAAAACTGGAAACTTTCCCAGGTTTCCGTGTAGATATATACTGCCATTATTAATCTCCTGCGATTCAACTTTAAAAAGTACTCCTATTTTAGTTAACGACTGAAAATTGGATTGATAGTAATTTCTCACCAGGCTCGGTGAGCTCGATAGCTACCGGCAACTTTCACAATACACGCCCAAATTTATCCGCCCTTCTAATGGGAAAGGTATATATTGCCATGTACTTTCGGGTTTAATTAGTTAATGAATAGGACTTATAGATTCGCATATATCTATACAAAGTTTCAATCTACATATGCATTAAGCAACAACCTATTATGTGTATCTAATAACTTGTATTGGTTAGTATGACATATTTTTTCAACTAAATATAACACTGAAATCGTAAAAATATACATTACAATGTCGTAGGTCCATGGATCATTAAATATGCGTTAAGGTAAAGTATGGAACAAAATTCATCATTAATTTTACGTTTTTAGCCAAATCGTTTGGACAGGTTAATTATAGCTTTAAATATGCTTTCTTGTAAATTTTGTTTCAGACTTTATTACCGGGATTGGCAGATGTAAATGTGTTATATTATTAAAAACAAATTACATACTTGTCAATCTAAAGAAATAAATTGAATTGCATTGAATTTTTTTTACGGATAAATGTTTATTTGAACATATGTCGATACAGTCTAAAAATTATATATATACAGGTATACATACAAATAAAAAGAAGTACATATGTCATCGGCTCCACTCTTCGCCTTGGATAGCTGTCCCGGATGGGCTGCTTGCAGACTAATGGCATTGGAGCTGGTCTTCGGACAGTATTAATGCTGTTGTCATATGTTTGAATATTTTTAGGGTGCTTGATTTGATTGAATCACTTAGTTTGTTGTATGTATTAATTGCGTTTCCAGTAAGGTCTAACTGGTATCTCTTAATATTGTTTCTGTGTGTTCGTATATGGTCTTTATTTCGTGTGTTGTACATGTGGTTGTCTTGATTTGTTGTGAGTATTACGTTGCTCCTGATCAGTCTGTTTTTGATTTTGTGAATTAGTATTAAGTTTTGCATCTTTATATTCTGTTTTATGCTCATTTCTTTTGCGTGTTTTAAGACTTATGCGGTTGGTGTTAGGTGTGGGAGTTTATATAGGAGTTTGAGGATTTTGTTTTGTTGTCTTTGTACTCTGTTTAGTTGTCCGTGCGTGGTATTACTCCATATGTTTATCAGGTAGTTTGTATTTGCGCTGAATAGCGGGTGGTATATTGTCTTATTTAGGTGTTCTGATATGTAGGTCTTGATCTTGTTGAGCATATATATGGTTGTTGCGTTTTTCGCCGTCAGCTTGTTGATGTGCTCGTTCCAGTTTAATTTGTTGTTAATTGTAAGGCCTAGGTAAGTGGTGTGTGTTGTCTCTGTTAGTTTGATCTTGTTTAGAGTTATGTTTATTTGGTTGTTTAGTATGTCAGGGCTAAATTGCATGTAATTCGTTTTAGTCTCATTTATAGTGAGTGTATTTTTAGTGCACCAGTCGCTTAGGATTTGTAGGTCTTCGTTTAGTACGTCCTGTAGTTTCACTATTTCCTTATGTGCATGTATTCGGCATATGTCATCCGCGTACATAGTTATATATTCTTTGATATTTTCATTTAGTAGGTCGTTTGTGTACAAGATGTATAATATTGGTGGAAGTGTGCCTCCTTGTGGTAGACCGTATTCACTGTAAAGTATGTCGCTTGTTGTGTTGTCGATTTTAGTTATTTGTGGTCTATTTTGTAGATAGGTTTCTATTAAGGATACTAGAACGTCATCTACTCCTATGTTTTTTAATTTGTTTATCAATGCTGTTCTGTCGATTGTGTCAAAAGCCTTTTTCATGTCGATGAAAGTCACTATGACATGCTTGTTTGTTTTTAGTTTATTCGTGAGCTCTAATAAGAAGTCCAGTATTGCTGCTGTTGTGCCCGTCTTTCTTTGGTAGGCGTATTGCTGCTTGTGTAGTATCTTGTTCATTCTAAGGTGTGACTCTAGCTTAGTCTTTATGACATTTTCGATTATTTTTGTTATTGCGGAGGTTAGGGCAATGGGTCTGTAGTTCTCTGGTTTTAGTCGATCACCCTTTTTGTGTATTGGTCTGATGATTGTTTACTTGAGGTAGTCAGGATAGGTAGTCTCTTCGAACATATTGGTGACCAACTTGCTCAGTATGGGTGTAATACACTCTTTGTTTTGCTTTAGGATGTTATTTGTTATAAGGTCAAAGCCAGGCGCTTTGTTGTTTTTTAGGTTGGATATTATTGTGTATATTTCTTTTTCGGTAATGTGTGTATTTTTTGTGTTTGTGTATGTGTTTGATTGTTTTGTTGGTATACATTGTATTATTTGGTGGCGGGGGGTTGTTCTTTGATGTAGGTTTACTAGTTGTTTCCCAATCGTGGCAAAGTAGTGATTGATCGTGTCTGCGATTTCCTTCTTGTCTGTGGTTGTTGAGTGGTCCTGTTTTTCGATTTGGCTTATTGCCGCATGTTGTGTTTTTGTATTATTGGTAAGCGCTTTTATGATTTTCCAGGTTTTCTCCGGGTTTGTTTTGAGTTCATTTAATTTATTTGAGTAGTATTCTTTTTTGGCTTTCTTCAGGAGTTTATTTACTATTTCCTTCTGGTTGCGATATCTGTTGTCTATACGGGCGTCGTTTAGGTTTTTTCTGTGTGCTTTGTGTAGTTTGTCTCTTATTTCGATATTTGTTATTATTTCCTTTGTTATATAGGGTTTACTTTCTTGTCTTTTGATTATTGTTTCCGTTTGGTTTTCAAGGATTATTGCCTGCATTGTTAGAGAAAGTTCTTCTAGATGTTTTATAGTGGTGGTGTTTAGTTGTTTTTCTAGTTTATCTTTTATTGCTTTGTGGTTTGTGTGCTTTTGTTTATATATATGATATTTTCTACTTGGAGTATATAAGTTAGAAGTTATTAGGATCGGGTAGTGATCGGATATGTTTGTGGGTAGTATTTTTATAGTGGTTTTGTCTGTATCTATATTCGTAAAAGCGTGGTCGATTATAGTGTTTTCGCCTTTAGGATTTGTGTGAGTGTAGTCCTTTTTCCTTGTTTAATTGAGCAGCTTGTATCCCTTCTCTGTTAGGGTGTTTCTGAAGTTTCTAGTTATGTCGCTTGTTTTTGCAATGTCTATGTTTAAATCTCCTAATATTATATGCCGTTTCCTTATATTTATTATATGTTTATTTAGCGTTTCGATCGTAGTTGTGTATGTTATGTGTGGGGGTTTATATATAGTCGTTATATATGTTTTCTGATCGGTGAGCTTTATCGTGATCATTTCTATTTCGTTTACTGTTCTTTTTTGTTTTACTACATATCCTATATCATCTCTGATGTAGATTGCTATGCCTCCTCCTTTTTTGTTTATTCTTGAGTGGAATTCTGATCTGTATTGGTCTAGGTGGTGTAAGTGTTCTGTGTCTCTGGTGAGCCATGTTTCTGTGAGGGCTATTATGTGTGGGTGTTTATACTGGTTTGTTATCAGTTCTATTTCCACGGTTTTGTTTTTTAGTGATCTTACATTATGCAAAAAGATTTTTAGTTTATTGTTTGTGTTTGTGTATCTTTGGTTTCTGTTTTTTTCTATTTTCTTGTCTTTTCTGGTTTTTAATTTCTTTCTTCTAAAAAAATTTTACGGTTATTGAAATTGTAGCGTTCATATCTTATGCCTATTGGCCAGAAATCATTTTTATATATATCTTCCTTTAGATTAAATGGTACACCAATCTTGAAGTATTTGGTGTTGTATTTGGTTGTATAAGCTGTAGCTTCTATTTCTTGTTCTGTTATGTGTGTTTTATTTATTATATATTGTGTTATTTCTTTTTCAGTGGTCTCATCTCTTATATTTGCGAGGCATAACCAGAGTTTCTTACTTGTTTCGTCTTTTCCTCGGAAGTTAATATTTGTGTTGCTTTCGGAGGAGCCTATGTTGTTTGTTTTTCGGTGTTTTTTCTCTTGGTATGCTATCTCCGTGTTTATCTGTTTTTTTTCCTCTCCATTTATCTTATTCTCCCGGGAGTTCATTGCGCTTGTTGGCTCGCTCTGGTCTTGCGCCCCTGACTCTTAATTTGTTTTATTTCTCAGTCTTTCACTGTATGTCTCTATCATGTTTCTCGTGCTGGGTTGGTTGCTTGTTTCGTTATCCGAAATGTTTATGCCGGTGTCTGCTATTTTTATATATTGCTCAGTTTGCTGTTTGTTGTTATTTTTTTTTGTTTTTGTTTATTTGGTTATTTTCTTCATTTATGAGTGTTGGTGGTTTTGTTCCTTTTGCTATGTTTTGTATTGTTTCTTTCAGTTTTCTATTTTCTGTAATCAGTGAATTCACTTTTTCTTGTAGGGGTGTTAATTCTTCTCTGATTGTGTTTCTTATTAATTGCTCTATATTTCTGAGGTTTGTTATTGTGGTTTTTGTATTTTCCTCTTGTTTTTGATCCTTGTTGTGGATTTCTGTTTTGTTTGTTAGTTCTGTCTTATTTGAGGTTATGTTTTCGGATTTACCTTCGCATTTCCAGTTGTTTATGGTTCCATCCTTCCGTAGGTTTGTGAGGGTTTCTGCAGTTACTCCTACACAGGTCGGATGGTAGATCTTCAAGCATTTTCCATCACTGCACTGTATTGCGTCTTTATTTCTGTTGATAACCATGCCGCATATACTGCACGGCGCCATGGCGTTCTCATGAAAAAATTGAATTACATAAATAAAGGTGCCTTATGTAAGGTACATTTTCATGTTAAAATTTAAGTAAAACGAAGGTCAATCAATACCAAAAGCCAATAGTACCAAAAGCAAAAAGTGGGCCTTGTCTTCGAAAAATATGTAAAAAAATGAGCAAACGCCTATGATTATCAATATTTATGTAATAATTGCATAGTTTACGACTTTGTGGACGCACAAAAATCTTAATATGCGCCTGGCTTGCTTGCGAGCGTAGACTATAAATGCGACGAATCCAAATATACGAGGTGTGGCAATTAAGTTCCGAGACTGATTTTTTTTAACGAACACCTGCGAAGCTAGAAGAATGGAACGGGGGTGGTTTAGATCTGTATATATCCCTTGACCTTGGGTACAAATTTCAAGCAGCTGCAACAAATAGTCTCGTTGTAATCGTCAAATAACGAAGGTGAAAAAACTGATCGCGCCGAAAAAATATTGGATACAAAAATTGAGCAAAGAGTGAATTTTAAGTTTTTGTTAAAACTCGGGAAGTCCGCGACAGAAAGCTATGTAACTTTGCAGAGGGTTTACAGGGATGATTGCCTTTCCCATGCCAGAGTTTTTGAGTGGTACAAACGTTTTCAGGAGGGGAGGGAAAATTTTGAAGATGACGAGCGCCCCGGGCAGCCTGTGACTTCAAAAAGTGACTTGAACAGATTGATCGATGTGGCTTTTATTTGTTGAAAATTCATAATTACTAATGTATCAAATAAAGTTACGCACTTTTTAAATTTTCAAAATTGTTTTTTATTGTTCACGACAATTGTTTCGCCACACTGTGGCTTCTCCAGGTGAAGAAATGATACATAAACTGTGTACAATTTGCTTAAGTAGTGTATTGATGGGGGTGGGGGGTAGCTATTAACAAGTTTTAAAAATATTGAGGAGCGGTGAATGATTGACGTCCGTTTGGTCGTTAAGTAGGAGGCCGCTTAATTTCCTTTTGTTGATTTCCAGGCTTTCCAGGTGGTTAAGTTTCCTTCCTTTTTCTTCTTGATGGAGTATTTGGAATTTGGGGTCGAACGAATGTCCTTCCTCTCGTAGGTGGTTCGCGTACGTGGAAGAATTTTTATTATTAGTGAAACATTTTTGATGTTCCTCGATCCTTTCTGAGAAGGCACGACCTGTTTGCCCTACGTAAATCATTGGGCAGTCCCCACACGTCAACATGTAAACCCCGCTGCGGTCAGTTTTGATAATTGGAATTTTGTTATTTTTTATTATCCTACCTAGGTTGTTGTTTGTTTTAAACGAGACTTTCACATTTTTCTTTTTCAGGATGTTTGCAATTTTTAAGGATGAGGATCCTGAATACGTGATGGAGGCATACTTCATATGATTATTATCTTTTCTTCGTGGGTATATTAAGTTTGTAGTTCGTTGTTTAATTTTAGCTTTTAATATGGTATCAATGAGGTTTTCGTGAAATCCATTTTTTCCGGCAATTTGTTTAATTATGTTCAGTTCTTGTGTATAATTGAGTTCCGTCATTGGGATGGTTAGTAATCTATGTATCATGAAATTATATGCTGACATTTTTTGTGATTTTGGGTGAAATGAGTCATTGTGTGTGTTGTCAGTGTGTGTTGGTTTCCTGTAGATTGCGAAGTCATGTGTGTTGTTAATTTTTGATATTGTTAAGTCAAGAAAATTAATCTTGTTATCTGTTTCTAACTCCATGGTGAACTGAATATTTTTATGTAAGTTGTTTAAAAGAATAAGGAATGATTCTAGTTGTCTGTTTGTTCCTGTAAACGCCACTATTACATCATCCACATAGCGATACCAGTATAGGCAGTTCTTAAAAGCCGTTGATTTAGAAATTTGTGTCTCGATGTTATTCATAAATATTTCTGCCATTAAGGGGCTTAACGGGTTCCCCATTGCTAATCCGTCCGGTTGGGAGTAGAATTGGTCGTTAAATTTTAGGTAATTTTGAGCGATATTAAGTTCCAGGAGATTTATAATTTCTGAGATTATAATAGTATTTGTCCCATTGTCTGTCATCATCTTATCTATTATTGTGACTGTTTCCGATGGCGGTACGTTTGTAAATAAATTCTTTACATTGAATGAAACGATGACGATGACGAAACGAATGACGATGAAACGATGACGAAAAAAAAAAAATAAAAAAAAAAACAAAAGTCCAATTATCAAAACTGACCGCAGCGGGGTTTACATGTTGACGTGTGGGGACTGCCCAATGATTTACGTAGGGCACACAGGTCGTGCCTTCTCAGAAAGGATCGAGGAACATCAAAAATGTTTCACTAATAATAAAAATTCTTCCACGTACGCGAACCACCTACGAGAGGAAGGACATTCGTTCGACCCCAAATTCCAAATACTCCATCAAGAAGAAAAAGGAAGGAAACTTAACCACCTGGAAAGCCTGGAAATCAACAAAAGGAAATTAAGCGGCCTCCTACTTAACGACCAAACGGACGTCAATCATTCACCGCTCCTCAATATTTTTAAAACTTGTTAATAGCTACCCCCCACCCCCATCAATACACTACTTAAGCAAATTGTACACAGTTTATGTATCATTTCTTCACCTGAAGAAGCCACAGTGTGGCGAAACAATTGTCGTGAACAATAAAAAACAATTTTGAAAATTTAAAAAGTGCGTAACTTTATTTGATACATTAGTAAGTGACTTGAACGTTCAAAAAGTGGCCCAGATGGTTCGAAAACACCGTCGATTAAGTATTAGGGCCATTGCTGAATATGTGGACATTAATAAAGAAACTGTAAAACAAATTTTGCATGAGGAACTAAACATGAGGCCCGAAATGTGGAAAAAGAACTCCAGGATCCTCCATCAAGACAACGCGCCGGCCCACAACGCGCACTCTGTCAAGGACTATTTGGTCAAAAACCAGGTCACAGTAATGGAGCACCCACTTTATTCGCCAGATTTATGTAGCATCCTGCGACTTCTACCTGTTCCCAAAAATCAAATCTTGCTTAAAATGAATCCGCCACGAGTCATTAGAGGACGTAAAACAAAAATCGGCGCAGGTACTCAAGAGCCTGTCGGAAGATGACCTCCAGCACTGCTTCGCACAGTGGAAGATTCGCATGGTGAGGTGTAGGGATGCGGAAGGGGAGTATATTGAAGGGGAAAAATTAAAAATTGTAAAAAAAATCGAAATACAGATGTAATAGCAACAGTCTCGGAACTTAATTGCCACACCTCGTATACGAATTACATATAAAGCTTTATGAGCGACTGCTTTTAGCATTTGAAAATACTTTTCAAATAAAAACAGCAACAATGTATATGAATTTTTGTCATAGTGTACACTTGCTGCCACACTAATGTAATCATTGTAAATTTAACATAAATTGGACGAATATACAATTGCGGATTCTTTTCAATTGTTCAACCCCCTTGCCACAAGAGTGAGAATTTAAAAAATATAGACTTTCCTTCACTGCAGCAAGAGGGTTACACAATTGAAGATTTTTTGGTTGCTGAAAGTTGTCCCGGCTTTTTAAAAGGTAAATAAAAATAACCTATATGCTATATAATAATGAATATACAATGTATAATAATATATAGTTATAATAATAATAATAATAATAAACAAACTTTATTTCAACAAACCTGCAAAATACATATATGGAAGAAAAATATAAATATATATAAAATAAACATTATTTAATCGCTTGGGTGTATTTCATACATTATTTTTAATGGTCGTCGTTTATTACCTAGTACTACCTATGTATTATTTTCACATACCATATTAACTTTAATTTATATTTAATATAATATTTTAGTATTCCTAACTTTTGTTTCTTCGCAGACATAGTAGAATATTTCGATAACATCTTCCCCTCCAGAAATCTTATAAACATCCTAAAATATGGCGTCTTGACGCACTTTCGATGTAGGAAATGTGCATCGTTTCCCACACATTGTAGAGATATTGTTTCGTACGTTCGCAAAGCTAACCTGTTGAGACACCGGTAATGGATTGTTAACCAGATAGCATCGCAGCCATTCCCATTTATCATCTAGATTAATAGTGGAAGAATCGCTTTCTACGAATAATTATATAATTATTTAAATTTATTTGTTGATATGAATATTTCTGATATATCGCAAAATATTGCAGGCTTGTTGAATTCAAATTTCTCTAGTCCTGAAATGGCAATAGTTGATTGTTATGTTCATGAATATTTTTATCTCTCTGATAAAAGTGAGTCCCTGGATTATAACAAGGTGGGCGCAAAATTAGTAAATAGAGAGAACCCCCATTAACCTCCTCTTGTATCGCAGATCATTCTACACTACTAGTCATAGTCTGTGTATTTTAATCTACGTGCATTTATGAGTATCTATAGATGATCTATGATCTATGAGGATCCATCAATTATATAGTATAATTGCACAAGGCAAGTGAAGGAATTATAACACCGTATTTGGCTCTATCATTCTCCATTTAAAATCTGTAAATATTCAGGATTATGGTCCGGATAAATAGGCACTGAAATTTTATAAATAACAGCTTAAAAAAGCAGGCGAATTAATAAAATAAGAAAGCAATGGAAAAACGGTTCAATAAAGCATAAAAGCAGAAAAAAAAATATTTTAAAATAAAAGTATAATAAGACAATAGTAATATAAATAAATCTATAAAATATGTATGTTATGGGGTCGATAGCCTAATAAAGATTGTTATATATATATATATATATATATATATATATATATATATATATATATGTATGTTAGTGTAAGAACAGCTCAAAAATATTTATGAAAACAATTAATTGCAATGTTTGTTTTAGATTTTTTTTTTCTGAGTACGGATAAAATATGTTTATTTGTTTCACACGCGTAAATGTCACTAAATGTCAATTTCAGAAATGAAAAAGTTCAAAGGGGGGTGTAACGTGACTTTTTTTCTCTCATACGATTTGTCCAAATTCGAACTTTGGAAAGTTCTGTAGCATTAATGGTGTATTCTACCTGAGATCCATGTAGCCACAAATAATTAGCATACAAATACGAAATATGTAAATTTCAGATTTTTTATCAGAAATGAAAAAGTTCAAAGGGGGGAGTAACGTGACTTTTTTTTCTCTCATACGATTTTTTCAAATTCGAACTTTGGGAAGTTCTGTAGCATTAATGGTGTATTCTACCTGAGATCCATGTAGCTACGAATAATTAGCATTCAAATACGAAATATGTAAATTTCTGAATTTTTTTTAAAAATGAAAAAGTTCAAAGTAACGTAACTTTTTTTTCTCTCATACGATTTTTCCAAATTCGAACTTTAGGAGGTTCTGTAGCATTAATGGTGTATTCTACCTAAGATTCATGTAGCCACGAATAATTAGCATACAAATACGAAATATGTAAATTTTTTTTTTTTTTTCAGAAATGAAAAAGTTCAAAGGGGGGTGTAACGTGACTTTTTTTCTCTCATACGATTTGTCCAAATTCGAACTTTGGAAAGTTCTGTAGCATTAATGGTGTATTCTACCTGAGATCCATGTAGCCACGAATAATTAACATACAAATACGAAATGTGTAAATTTCAAAAAAAAATTCAGAAATGAAAAACTTCAAAGGGGGGATTATTGTGACTTTTCATCTCTCATACGATTTTTCCAAATTCGAACTTTGGGAAGTTCTGTAGCATTAATGGTGTATTCTACCTGAGATCCATGTAGCCACGATTAATAAGCATACAAATACGAAATATGTAAATTTCAGAATTTTTATCAGAAATGAAAAAGTTCAAAGGGGGGAGTAACGTGACTTTTTTTTCTCTCATACGTTTTTTTCAAATTCGAACTTTGGGAAGTTCTGTAGCATTAATGATGTATTCTACCTGAGATCCATGTAGCCACGAATAATTAACATACAAATACGAAATGTGTAAATTTCAGAATTTTTTTCAGAAATGAAAAACTTCAAAGGGGGGATTATTGTTACTTTTCATCTCTCATACGATTTTTCCAAATTCGAACTTTGGGAAGTTCTGTAGCATTAATGGTGTATTCTACCTGAGTTCCATGTAGCCACGAATTATTAGCATACAAATACGAAATATGTAAATTTCAGAATTTTTATCAGAAATGAAAAAGTTCAAAGGGGGGAGTAACGTGACTTTTTTTTCTCTCATACTATTTTTACAAATTCGAACTTTGGGAAGTTCTGTAGCATTAATGGTGTATTCTACCTTAGTTCCATGTAGCCACGAATAATTAGCATACAAATACGAAATATGTAAATTACAGAATTTTTATCAGAAATAAAAAGGTTCAAAGGGGGGAGTAACGTGACTTTTTTTTCTCTCATACGTTTTATCCAAATTAGAACTTTCGGAAGTTCTGTAGCATTAAAGGTGTATTCTACCTGAGATCCATGTAGCCACGAATAATTAGCATACAAATACGAAATATGTAAATTTCAGAATTTTTATCAGAAATGAAAAAGTTCAAAGGGGGGAGTAACGTGACTTTTCATTCTCTCATACGAATTTTCCAAATTCGAACTTAGGGAAGTTCTGTAGCATTAATGGTGTATTCTACCTGAGATCCATGTAGCCACGAATAATTAGCATACAAATACGAAATATGTAAATTTCAGAAAATTTTTCAGAAATGAAAAACTTCAAAGGGGGGAGTAACGTGACTTTTCATTCTCTCATACGAATTTTCCAAATTCGAACTTTGGGAAGTTCTGAAGCATTAATGGTGTATTCTACCTGAGATCCATGTAGCCACGAATAATTAGCATACAAATACGAAATATGTAAATTTCTGAAATTTGTTCAGAAATGAAAAAGTTCAAAGGGGGGAGTAACGTGACTTTTTTTTCTCTCATACAATTTTTCCAAATTCGAACTTTGGGAAGTTCTGAAGCATTAATGGTGTATTCTACCTGAGATCCATGTAGCCACGAATAATTAGCATACAAATACGAAATATGTAAATTTCAGAATTTTTATCAGAAATGAAAAAGTTCAAAGGGGGGAGTAACGTGACTTTTTTTTCTCTCATACGAATTTTCCAAATTCGAACTTTGGGAAGTTCTGTAGCATTAATGGTGTATTCTACCTGAGATCCATGTAGCCACGAATAATTAGCATACAAATACGAAATATGTAAATTTCAGAAAAAATTTCAGGAATGAAAAACTTCAAAGGGGGGAGTAACGTGACTTTTTTTTGTCTCATACGATTTTTCAAAATTCGAACTTTGGGAAGTTCTGAAGCATTAATGGTGTATTCTACCTGAGATCCATGTAGCCACGAATAATTAGCATACAAATACGAAATATGTACATTTCTGAAATTTGTTCAGAAATGAAAAAGTTCAAAGGGGGGAGTAACGTGACTTTTTTTTCTCTCATACAATTTTTCCAAATTCGAACTTTGGGAAGTTCTGAAGCATTAATGGTGTATTCTACCTGAGATCCATGTAGCCACGAATAATTAGCATACAAATACGAAATATGTAAATTTCTGAAATTTGTTCAGAAATGAAAAAGTTCAAAGGGGGGAGTAACGTGACTTTTTTTTCTCTCATACAATTTTTCCAAATTCGAACTTTGGGAAGTTCTGAAGCATTAATGGTGTATTCTACCTGAGATCCATGTAGCCACGAATAATTAGCATACAAATACGAAATATGTAAATTTCTGAAATTTGTTCAGAAATGAAAAAGTTCAAAGGGGGGAGTAACGTGACTTTTTTTTCTCTCATACAATTTTTCCAAATTCGAACTTTGGGAAGTTCCGAAGCATTAATGGTGTATTCTACCTGAGATCCATGTAGCCACGAATAATTAGCATACAAATACGAAATATGTTAATTTCTGAAATTTGTTCAGAAATGAAAAAGTTCAAAGGGGGGAGAACGTGACTTTTTTTTCTCTCATACGATTTTTCCAAATTCGAACTTTGGAAAGTTCTGTAGCATTAATGGTGTATTCTACCTGAGATCCATGTAGCCACGAATAATTAACATACAAATACGAAATGTGTAAATTTCAAAAAAAAAATCAGAAATGAAAAACTTCAAAGGGGGGATTATTGTGACTTTTCATCTCTCATACGATTTTTCCAAATTCGAAATTTGGGAAGTTCTGTAGCATTAATGGTGTATTCTACCTGAGATCCATGTAGCCACGATTAATAAGCATACAAATACGAAATATGTAAATTTCAGAATTTTTATCAGAAATGAAAAAGTTCAAAGGGGGGAGTAACGTGACTTTTTTTTCTCTCATACAATTTTTCCAAATTCGAACTTTGGGAAGTTCTGAAGCATTAATGGTGTATTCTACCTGAGATCCATGTAGCCACGAATAATTAGCATACAAATACGAAATATGTAAATTTCTGAAATTTGTTCAGAAATGAAAAAGTTCAAAGGGGGGAGTAACGTGACTTTTTTTTCTCTCATACGTTTTTTTCAAATTCGAACTTTGGGAAGTTCTGTAGCATTAATGATGTATTCTACCTGAGATCCATGTAGCCACGAATAATTAACATACAAATACGAAATGTGTAAATTTCAGAAATTTTTTCAGAAATGAAAAACTTCAAAGGGGGGATTATTGTGACTTTTCATCTCTCATACGATTTTTCCAAATTCGAACTTTGGGAAGTTCCGAAGCATTAATGGTGTATTCTACCTGAGATCCATGTAGCCACGAATAATTAGCATACAAATACGAAATATGTTAATTTCTGAAATTTGTTCAGAAATGAAAAAGTTCAAAGGGGGGAGTAACGTGACTTTTTTTTCTCTCATACGATTTTTCCAAATTCGAACTTTGGGAAGTTCTGTAGCATTAATGGTGTATTCTACCTGATATCCATGTAGCCACGAATAATTAGTATACAAATACGAAATATGTAAATTTCAGAATGTTTTTCAGAAATGAAAAAGTTCAAAGGGGGGAGTAACGTGACTTTTTTTGTCTCATACTATTTTTACAAATTCGAACTTTGGGAAGTTCTGTAGCATTAATGGTGTATTCTACCTGAGTTCCATGTAGCCACGAATTATTAGCATACAAATACGAAATATGTAAATTTCAGAATTTTTATCAGAAATGAAAAAGTTCAAAGGGGGGAGTAACGTGACTTTTTATTCTCTCATACGATTTTTCCAAATTCGAACTTTGGGAAGTTCTGTAGCATTAATGGTGTATTCTACCTGAGTTCCATGTAGCCACGAATAATTAGCATACAAATACGAAATATGTAAATTTCAGAATTTTTATCAGAAATGAAAAAGTTCAAAGGGGGGAGTAACGTGACTTTTTATTCTCTCATACGATTTTTCCAAATTCGAACTTTGGGAAGTTCTGTAGCATTAATGGTGTATTCTACCTGAGATCCATGTAGCCACGAATAATTAGTATACAAATACGAAATATGTAAATTTCAGAATGTTTTTCAGAAATGAAAAAGTTCAAAGGGGGGAGTAACGTGACTTTTTTTTGTCTCATACTATTTTTACAAATTCGAACTTTGGGAAGTTCTGTAGCATTAATGGTGTATTCTACCTGAGTTCCATGTAGCCACGAATTATTAGCATACAAATACGAAATATGTAAATTTCAGAATTTTTATCAGAAATGAAAAAGTTCAAAGGGGGGAGTAACGTGACTTTTTATTCTTTCATACGATTTTTCCAAATTCGAACTTTGGGAAGTTCTGTAGCATTAATGGTGTATTCTACCTGAGTTCCATGTAGCCACGAATAATTAGCATACAAATACGAAATATGTAAATTTCAGAATTTTTATCAGAAATGAAAAAGTTCAAAGGGGGGAGTAACGTGACTTTTTTTTCTTTCATACTATTTTTACAAATTCGAACTTTGGGAAGTTCTGTAGCATTAATGGTGTATTCTACCTGAGTTCCATGTAGCCACGAATAATTAGCATACAAATACGAAATATGTAAATTTCAGAATTTTTATCAGAAATGAAAAAGTTCAAAGGGGGGAGTAACGTGACTTTTTATTCTCTCATACGATTTTTCCAAATTCGAACTTTGGGAACTTCTGTAGCATTAATGGTGTATTCTACCTGAGATCCATGTAGCCACGAATAATTAACATACAAATACGAAATATGTAAATTTCAGATTTTTTATCAGAAATGAAAAAGTTCAAAGGGGGGAGTAACGTGACTTTTTTTTCTCTCATACGATTTTTCCAAATTCGAACTTTGGGAAGTTCTGAAGCATTAATGGTGTATTCTACCTGAGATTCATGTAGCCACGAATAGTTAGCATACAAATACGAAATATGTAAATTTCAGAATTTTTTTCAGAAATGAAAAAGTTCAAAGGGGGGTGTAACGTGACTTTTTTTCTCTCATACGATTTGTCCAAATTCGAACTTTGGAAAGTTCTGTAGCATTAATGGTGTATTCTACCTGAGATCCATGTAGCCACGAATAATTAACATACAAATACGAAATGTGTAAATTTCAAAAAAAAATTCAGAAATGAAAAACTTCAAAGGGGGGATTATTGTGACTTTTCATCTCTCATACGATTTTTCCAAATTCGAACTTTGGGAAGTTCTGTAGCATTAATGGTGTATTCTACCTGAGATCCATGTAGCCACGATTAATAAGCATACAAATACGAAATATGTAAATTTCAGAATTTTTATCAGAAATGAAAAAGGTCAAAGGGGGGAGTAACGTGACTTTTTTTTCTCTCATACGTTTTTTTCAAATTCGAACTTTGGGAAGTTCTGTAGCATTAATGATGTATTCTACCTGAGATCCATGTAGCCACGAATAATTAACATACAAATACGAAATGTGTAAATTTCAGAAATTTTTTCAGAAATGAAAAACTTCAAAGGGGGGATTATTGTGACTTTTCATCTCTCATACGATTTTTCCAAATTCGAACTTTGGGAAGTTCCGAAGCATTAATGGTGTATTCTACCTGAGATCCATGTAGCCACGAATAATTAGCATACAAATACGAAATATGTTAATTTCTGAAATTTGTTCAGAAATGAAAAAGTTCAAAGGGGGGAGTAACGTGACTTTTTTTTCTCTCATACGATTTTTCCAAATTCGAACTTTGGGAAGTTCTGTAGCATTAATGGTGTATTCTACCTGAGATCCATGTAGCCACGAATAATTAGTATACAAATACGAAATATGTAAATTTCAGAATGTTTTTCAGAAATGAAAAACTTCAAAGGGGGGATTATTGTGACTTTTCATCTCTCATACGATTTTTCCAAATTCGAACTTTGGGAAGTTCTGTAGCATTAATGGTGTATTCTACCTGAGTTCCATGTAGCCACGAATTATTAGCATACAAATACGAAATATGTAAATTTCAGAATTTTTTTCAGTAATGAAAAAGTTCAAAGAGGGGAGTAACGTGACTTTTTTTTCTCTCATACGATTTTTCCAAATTCGAACTTTGTGAAGTTCTGTAGCATTAATGGTGTATTCTACCTGAGATTCATGTAGCCACGAATAATTAGCATACAAATACGAAATATGTAAATTTCAGAATTTTTTTCAGTAATGAAAAAGTTCAAAGAGGGGAGTAACGTGACTTTTTTTTCTGTCATACGATTTTTCCAAATTCGAACTTTGTGAAGTTCTGTAGCATTAATGGTGTATTCTACCTGAGATTCATGTAGCCACGAATAATTAGCATACAAATACGAAATATGTAAATTTCAGAATTTTTTTCAGTAATGAAAAAGTTCAAAGAGGGGATTATTGTGACTTTTCATCTCTCATACGATTTTTCCAAATTCGAACTTTGGGAAGTTCCGAAGCATTAATGGTGTATTCTACCTGAGATCCATGTAGCCACGAATAATTAGCATACAAATACGAAATATGTTAATTTCTGAAATTTGTTCAGAAATGAAAAAGTTCAAAGGGGGGAGTAACGTGACTTTTTTTTCTCTCATACGATTTTTCCAAATTCGAACTTTGGGAAGTTCTGTAGCATTAATGGTGTATTCTACCTGAGATCCATGTAGCCACGAATAATTAGTATACAAATACGAAATATGTAAATTTCAGAATGTTTTTCAGAAATGAAAAACTTCAAAGGGGGGATTATTGTGACTTTTCATCTCTCATACGATTTTTCCAAATTCGAACTTTGGGAAGTTCTGTAGCATTAATGGTGTATTCTACCTGAGTTCCATGTAGCCACGAATTATTAGCATACAAATACGAAATATGTAAATTTCAGAATTTTTATCAGAAATGAAAAAGTTCAAAGGGGGGAGTAACGTGACTTTTTTTTCTCTCATACGTTTTTTTCAAATTCGAACTTTGGGAAGTTCTGTAGCATTAATGATGTATTCTACCTGAGATCCATGTAGCCATGAATAATTAACATACAAATACGAAATGTGTAAATTTCAGAAATTTTTTCAGAAATGAAAAACTTCAAAGGGGGGATTATTGTGACTTTTCATCTCTCATACGATTTTTCCAAATTCGAACTTTGGGAAGTTCCGAAGCATTAATGGTGTATTCTACCTGAGATCCATGTAGCCACGAATAATTAGCATACAAATACGAAATATGTAAATTTCAGAATTTTTATCAGAAATGAAAAAGTTCAAAGGGGGGAGTAACGTGACTTTTTTTCTCTCATACGATTTGTCCAAATTCGAACTTTGGAAAGTTCTGTAGCATTAATGGTGTATTCTACCTGAGATCCATGTAGCCACGAATAATTAACATACAAATACGAAATGTGTAAATTTCAAAAAAAAATTCAGAAATGAAAAACTTCAAAGGGGGGATTATTGTGACTTTTCATCTCTCATACGATTTTTCCAAATTCGAACTTTGGGAAGTTCTGTAGCATTAATGGTGTATTCTACCTGAGATCCATGTAGCCACGATTAATAAGCATACAAATACGAAATATGTAAATTTCAGAATTTTTATCAGAAATGAAAAAGGTCAAAGGGGGGAGTAACGTGACTTTTTTTTCTCTCATACGTTTTTTTCAAATTCGAACTTTGGGAAGTTCTGTAGCATTAATGATGTATTCTACCTGAGATCCATGTAGCCACGAATAATTAACATACAAATACGAAATGTGTAAATTTCAGAAATTTTTTCAGAAATGAAAAACTTCAAAGGGGGGATTATTGTGACTTTTCATCTCTCATACGATTTTTCCAAATTCGAACTTTGGGAAGTTCCGAAGCATTAATGGTGTATTCTACCTGAGATCCATGTAGCCACGAATAATTAGCATACAAATACGAAATATGTTAATTTCTGAAATTTGTTCAGAAATGAAAAAGTTCAAAGGGGGGAGTAACGTGACTTTTTTTTCTCTCATACGATTTTTCCAAATTCGAACTTTGGGAAGTTCTGTAGCATTAATGGTGTATTCTACCTGAGATCCATGTAGCCACGAATAATTAGTATACAAATACGAAATATGTAAATTTCAGAATGTTTTTCAGAAATGAAAAACTTCAAAGGGGGGATTATTGTGACTTTTCATCTCTCATACGATTTTTCCAAATTCGAACTTTGGGAAGTTCTGCAGCATTAATGGTGTATTCTACCTGAGTTCCATGTAGCCACGAATTATTAGCATACAAATACGAAATATGTAAATTTCAGAATTTTTATCAGAAATGAAAAAGTTCAAAGGGGGGAGTAACGTGACTTTTTTTTCTCTCATACTATTTTTACAAATTCGAACTTTGGGAAGTTCTGTAGCATTAATGGTGTATTCTACCTTAGTTCCATGTAGCCACGAATAATTAGCATACAAATACGAAATATGTAAATTACAGAATTTTTATCAGAAATAAAAAGGTTCAAAGGGGGGAGTAACGTGACTTTTTTTTCTCTCATACGTTTTATCCAAATTAGAACTTTCGGAAGTTCTGTAGCATTAATGGTGTATTCTACCTGTGATCCATGTAGCCACGAATAATTAGCATACAAATACGAAATATGTAAATTTCAGAATTTTTATCAGAAATGAAAAAGTTCAAAGGGGGGAGTAACGTGACTTTTCATTCTCTCATACGAATTTTCCAAATTCGAACTTAGGGAAGTTCTGTAGCATTAATGGTGTATTCTACCTGAGATCCATGTAGCCACGAATAATTAGCATACAAATACGAAATATGTAAATTTCAGAAAATTTTTCAGAAATGAAAAACTTCAAAGGGGGGAGTAACGTGACTTTTCATTCTCTCATACGAATTTTCCAAATTCGAACTTTGGGAAGTTCTGCAGCATTAATGGTGTATTCTACCTGAGATCCATGTAGCCACGAATAATTAGCATACAAATACGAAATATGTAAATTTCTGAAATTTGTTCAGAAATGAAAAAGTTCAAAGGGGGGAGTAACGTGACTTTTTTTTCTCTCATACAATTTTTCCAAATTCGAACTTTGGGAAGTTCTGAAGCATTAATGGTGTATTCTACCTGAGATCCATGTAGCCACGAATAATTAGCATACAAATACGAAATATGTAAATTTCAGAATTTTTATCAGAAATGAAAAAGTTCAAAGGGGGGAGTAACGTGACTTTTTTTTCTCTCATACGAATTTTCCAAATTCGAACTTTGGGAAGTTCTGTAGCATTAATGGTGTATTCTACCTGAGATCCATGTAGCCACGAATAATTAGCATACAAATACGAAATATGTAAATTTCAGAAAAATTTTCAGAAATGAAAAACTTCAAAGGGGGGAGTAACGTGACTGTTTTTGTCTCATACGATTTTTCAAAATTCGAACTTTGGGAAGTTCTGAAGCATTAATGGTGTATTCTACCTGAGATCCATGTAGCCACGAATAATTAGCATACAAATACGAAATATGTAAATTTCTGAAATTTGTTCAGAAATGAAAAAGTTCAAAGGGGGGAGTAACGTGACTTTTTTTTCTCTCATACAATTTTTCCAAATTCGAACTTTGGGAAGTTCTGAAGCATTAATGGTGTATTCTACCTGAGATCCATGTAGCCACGAATAATTAGCATACAAATACGAAATATGTAAATTTCAGAATTTTTATCAGAAATGAAAAAGTTCAAAGGGGGGAGTAACGTGACTTTTTTTTCTCTCAAACTACTTTTCCAAATTCGAACTTTGGGAAGTTCTGTAGCATTAATGGTGTATTCTACCTTAGTTCCATGTAGCCACGAATAATTAGCATACAAATACGAAATATGTAAATTTCAGAATTTTTATCAGAAATGAAAAAGTTCAAAGGGGGGAGTAACGTGACTTTTTTTTCTCTCATACGTTTTATCCAAATTAGAACTTTCGGAAGTTCTGTAGCATTAATGGTGTATTCTACCTGAGATTCATGTAGCCACGAATAGTTAGCATACAAATACGAAATATGTAAATTTCAGAATTTTTTTCAGAAATGAAAAAGTTCAAAGGGGGGTGTAACGTGACTTTTTTTCTCTCATACGATTTGTCCAAATTCGAACTTTGGAAAGTTCTGTAGCATTAATGGTGTATTCTACCTGAGATCCATGTAGCCACGAATAATTAGCATACAAATACGAAATATGTAAATTTCAGAATTTTTATCAGAAATGAAAAAGTTCAAAGGGGGGAGTAACGTGACTTTTTTTTCTCTCATACGATTTTTTCAAATTCGAACTTTGGGAAGTTCTGTAGCATTAATGATGTATTCTACCTGAGATCCATGTAGCCACGAATAATTAACATACAAATACGAAATGTGTAAATTTCAAAAAAAAAATTCAGAAATGAAAAACTTCAAAGGGGGGATTATTGTGACTTTTCATCTCTCATACGATTTTTCCAAATTCGAACTTTGCCAAGTTCTGTAGCATTAATGGTGTATTCTACCTGAGATCCATGTAGCCACGATTAATAAGCATACAAATACGAAATATGTAAATTTCAGAATTTTTATCAGAAATGAAAAAGTTTAAAGGGGGGAGTAACGTGATTTTTTTTATCTCATACGTTTTTTTCAAATTCGAACTTTGGGAAGTTCTGTAGCATTAATGATGTATTCTACCTGAGATCCATGTAGCCACGAATAATTAACATACAAATACGAAATGTGTAAATTTCAGAAATTTTTTCAGAAATGAAAAACTTCAAAGGGGGGATTATTGTGACTTTTCATCTCTCATACGATTGTTCCAAATTCGAACTTTGGGAAGTTCTGTAGCATTAATGGTGTATGCTACCTGAGATCCATGTAGCCACGAATAATTAACATACAAATACGAAATGTGTAAATTTAAAAAAAAAAAACAGAAATGAAAAACTTCAAAGGGGGGATTATTGTGACTTTTCATCTCTCATACGATTTTTCCAAATTCGAAATTTGGGAAGTTCTGTAGCATTAATGGTGTATTCTACCTGAGATCCATGTAGCCACGATTAATAAGCATACAAATACGAAATATGTAAATTTCTGAAATTTGTTCAGAAATGAAAAAGTTCAAAGGGGGGAGTAACGTGACTTTTTTTTCTCTCATACGTTTTTTTCAAATTCGAACTTTGGGAAGTTCTGTAGCATTAATGATGTATTCTACCTGAGATCCATGTAGCCACGAATAATTAGCATACAAATACGAAATATGTTAATTTCTGAAATTTGTTCAGAAATGAAAAAGTTCAAAGGGGGGAGTAACGTGACTTTTTTTTCTCTCATACGATTTTTCCAAATTCGAACTTTGGGAAGTTCTGTAGCATTAATGGTGTATTCTACCTGAGATCCATGTAGCCACGAATAATTAGTATACAAATACGAAATATGTAAATTTCAGAATGTTTTTCAGAAATGAAAAAGTTCAAAGGGGGGAGTAACGTGACTTTTTTTTGTCTCATACTATTTTTACAAATTCGAACTTTGGGAAGTTCTGTAGCATTAATGGTGTATTCTACCTGAGTTCCATGTAGCCACGAATTATTAGCATACAAATACGAAATATGTAAATTTCAGAATTTTTATCAGAAATGAAAAAGTTCAAAGGGGGGAGTAACGTGACTTTTTATTCTCTCATACGATTTTTCCAAATTCGAACTTTGGGAAGTTCTGTAGCATTAATGGTGTATTCTACCTGAGTTCCATGTAGCCACGAATAATTAGCATACAAATACGAAATATGTAAATTTCAGAATTTTTATCAGAAATGAAAAAGTTCAAAGGGGGGAGTAACGTGACTTTTTATTCTCTCATACGATTTTTCCAAATTCGAACTTTGGGAAGTTCTGTAGCATTAATGGTGTATTCTACCTGAGATCCATGTAGCCACGAATAATTAGTATACAAATACGAAATATGTAAATTTCAGAATGTTTTTCAGAAATGAAAAAGTTCAAAGGGGGGAGTAACGTGACTTTTTTTTGTCTCATACTATTTTTACAAATTCGAACTTTGGGAAGTTCTGTAGCATTAATGGTGTATTCTACCTGAGTTCCATGTAGCCACGAATTATTAGCATACAAATACGAAATATGTAAATTTCAGAATTTTTATCAGAAATGAAAAAGTTCAAAGGGGGGAGTAACGTGACTTTTTATTCTTTCATACGATTTTTCCAAATTCGAACTTTGGGAAGTTCTGTAGCATTAATGGTGTATTCTACCTGAGTTCCATGTAGCCACGAATAATTAGCATACAAATACGAAATATGTAAATTTCAGAATTTTTATCAGAAATGAAAAAGTTCAAAGGGGGGAGTAACGTGACTTTTTTTTCTCTCATACTATTTTTACAAATTCGAACTTTGGGAAGTTCTGTAGCATTAATGGTGTATTCTACCTGAGTTCCATGTAGCCACGAATTATTAGCATACAAATACGAAATATGTAAATTTCAGAATTTTTATCAGAAATGAAAAAGTTCAAAGGGGGGAGTAACGTGACTTTTTTTTCTCTCATACGATTTTTCCAAATTCGAACTTTGGGAACTTCTGTAGCATTAATGGTGTATTCTACCTGAGATCCATGTAGCCACGAAGAATTAGCATACAAATACGAAATATGTAAATTTCAGATTTTTTATCAGAAATGAAAAAGTTCAAAGGGGGGAGTAACGTGACTTTTTTTTCTCTCATACGATTTTTCCAAATTCGAACTTTGGGAACTTCTGTAGCATTAATGGTGTATTCTACCTGAGATTCATGTAGCCACGAATAATTAGCATACAAATACGAAATATGTAAATTTTATATTTTTTTTCAGAAATGAAAAAGTTCAAAGGGGGGGTAACGTGACTTTTTTTCTCTCATACGATTTTTCCAAATTCTAACTTTGGGAAGTTCTGTAGCATTAATGGTGTATTCAACCTGAGATTCATGTAGCCACGAATAATTAGCATACAAATACGGAATATGTAAATTTCTGAAATTTTTTCAGAAATGGAAATGTTCAAAGGGGGGATTATTGTGACTTTTCATCTCTCATACGATTTTTCCAAATTCGAACTTTGGGAAGTTCTGTTGCATTAATGGTGTATTCTACCTGAGATCCATGTAGCCACGAATAATTAGCATACAAATACGAAATATGTAAATTTCTGAAATTTGTTCAGAAATGAAAAAGTTCAGAGGGGGGAGTAACGTTACTTTTTTTTCTCTCTTACGATTTTTCCAAATTCGAACTTTGGAAAGTTCTGTAGCATTTATGGTGTATTCTACCTCAGATCCATGTAGCCACGAATAATTAGCATACAAATACGAAATATGAAAATTTCAGAATTTTTTCAGAAATGAAAAAGTTCAAAGGGGGGGTAACGTGACTTTTTTTCTCTCATACGATTTTTCCAAATTCTAACTTTGGGAAGTTCTGTAGCATTAATGGTGTATTCAACCTGAGATTCATGTAGCCACGAATAATTAGCATACAAATACGGAATATGTAAATTTCTGAAATTTTTTCAGAAATGGAAATGTTCAAAGGGGGGATTATTGTGACTTTTCATCTCTCATACGATTTTTCCAAATTCGAACTTTGGGAAGTTCTGTAGCATTAATGGTGTATTCTACCTGAGATCCATGTAGCCACGAATAATTAGCATACAAATACGAAATATGTAAATTTCTGAAATTTGTTCAGAAATGAAAAAGTTCAGAGGGGGGAGTAACGTTACTTTTTTTTCTCTCTTACGATTTTTCCAAATTCGAACTTTGGAAAGTTCTGTAGCATTTATGGTGTATTCTACCTCAGATCCATGTAGCCACGAATAATTAGCATACAAATACGAAATATGAAAATTTCAGAATTTTTTCAGAAATGAAAAAGTTCAAAGGGGGGAGTAACGTGACTTTTTTTTCTCTCATACGATTTTTCCAAATTCGAACTTTGGGAAGTTCTGTAGCATTAATGGTGTATTCTACCTGAGATCCATGTAGCCACGAATAATTAGCATACAAATACGAAATATGTAAATTTCAGAATTTTTATCAGAAATGAAAAAATTGAAAGGGGGGAGTAACGTGACTTTTTTTTCTCTCATACTATTTTTACAAATTCGAACTTTAGGAAGTTCTGTAGCATTAATGGTGTATTCTACCTGAGTTCCATGTAGCCACGAATAATTAGCATACAAATACGAAATATGTAAATTTTATATTTTTTTTCAGAAATGAAAAAGTTCAAAGGGGGGGTAACATGACTTTTTTCCTCTCATACGATTTTTCCAAATTCGAACTTTGGGAAGTTCTGAAGCATTAATGGTGTATTCTACCTGAGATCCATGTAGCCACGAATAATTAGCAAACATATACGAAATATGTAAATTTCAGAATTTTTATCAGAAATGAAAAAATTGAAAGGGGGGAGTAACGTGACTTTTTTTTCTCTCATACGATTTTTTCAAATTCGAACTTTGGGAAGTTCTGTAGCATTAATGATGTATTCTACCTGAGATCCATGTAGCCACGAATAATTAACATACAAATACGAAATGTGTAAATTTCAAAAAAAAAATTCTGAAATGAAAAACTTCAAAGGGGGGATTATTGTGACTTTTCATCTCTCATACGATTTTTCCAAATTCGAACTTTGGGAAGTTCCGAAGCATTAATGGTGTATTCTACCTGAGATCCATGTAGCCACGAATAATTAACATACAAATACGAAATGTGTAAATTAAAAAAAAAAATTCAGAAATGAAAAACTTCAAAGGGGGGATTATTGTGACTTTTCATCTCTCATACGTTTTTTTCAAATTCGAACTTTGGGAAGTTCTGTAGCATTAATGATGTATTCTACCTGAGATCCATGTAGCCACGAATAATTAACATACAAATACGAAATGTGTAAATTTCAGAAATTTTTTCAGAAATGAAAAACTTCAAAGGGGGGATTATTGTGACTTTTCATCTCTCATACGATTTTTCCAAATTCGAACTTTGGGAAGTTCCGAAGCATTAATGGTGTATTCTACCTGAGATCCATGTAGCCACGAATAATTAACATACAAATACGAAATGTGTAAATTTCAAAAAAAAATTCAGAAATGAAAAACTTCAAAGGGGGGATTATTGTGACTTTTCATCTCTCATACGATTTTTCCAAATTCGAACTTTGGGAAGTTCTGTAGCATTAATGGTGTATTCTACCTGAGATCCATGTAGCCACGATTAATAAGCATACAAATACGAAATATGTAAATTTCAGAATTTTTATCAGAAATGAAAAAGTTCAAAGGGGGGAGTAACGTGACTTTTTTTTATCTCATACGTTTTTTTCAAATTCGAACTTTGGGAAGTTCTGTAGCATTAATGATGTATTCTACCTGAGATCCATGTAGCCACGAATAATTAACATACAAATACGAAATGTGTAAATTTCAGAAATTTTTTCAGAAATGAAAAACTTCAAAGGGGGGATTATTGTGACTTTTCATCTCTCATACGATTTTTCCAAATTCGAACTTTGGGAAGTTCTGTAGCATTAATGGTGTATGCTACCTGAGATCCATGTAGCCACGAATAATTAACATACAAATACGAAATGTGTAAATTTAAAAAAAAAAAACAGAAATGAAAAACTTCAAAGGGGGGATTATTGTGACTTTTCATCTCTCATACGATTTTTACAAATTCGAAATTTGGGAAGTTCTGTAGCATTAATGGTGTATTCTACCTGAGATCCATGTAGCCACGATTAATAAGCATACAAATACGAAATATGTAAATTTCTGAAATTTGTTCAGAAATGAAAAAGTTCAAAGGGGGGAGTAACGTGACTTTTTTTTCTCTCATACGTTTTTTTCAAATTCGAACTTTGGGAAGTTCTGTAGCATTAATGATGTATTCTACCTGAGATCCATGTAGCCACGAATAATTAGCATACAAATACGAAATATGTTAATTTCTGAAATTTGTTCAGAAATGAAAAAGTTCAAAGGGGGGAGTAACGTGACTTTTTTTTCTCTCATACGATTTTTCCAAATTCGAACTTTGGGAAGTTCTGTAGCATTAATGGTGTATTCTACCTGAGATCCATGTAGCCACGAATAATTAGTATACAAATACGAAATATGTAAATTTCAGAATGTTTTTCAGAAATGAAAAAGTTCAAAGGGGGGAGTAACGTGACTTTTTTTTGTCTCATACTATTTTTACAAATTCGAACTTTGGGAAGTTCTGTAGCATTAATGGTGTATTCTACCTGAGTTCCATGTAGCCACGAATTATTAGCATACAAATACGAAATATGTAAATTTCAGAATTTTTATCAGAAATGAAAAAGTTCAAAGGGGGGAGTAACGTGACTTTTTATTCTCTCATACGATTTTTCCAAATTCGAACTTTGGGAAGTTCTGTAGCATTAATGGTGTATTCTACCTGAGTTCCATGTAGCCACGAATAATTAGCATACAAATACGAAATATGTAAATTTCAGAATTTTTATCAGAAATGAAAAAGTTCAAAGGGGGGAGTAACGTGACTTTTTATTCTCTCATACGATTTTTCCAAATTCGAACTTTGGGAAGTTCTGTAGCATTAATGGTGTATTCTACCTGAGATCCATGTAGCCACGAATAATTAGTATACAAATACGAAATATGTAAATTTCAGAATGTTTTTCAGAAATGAAAAAGTTCAAAGGGGGGAGTAACGTGACTTTTTTTTGTCTCATACTATTTTTACAAATTCGAACTTTGGGAAGTTCTGTAGCATTAATGGTGTATTCTACCTGAGTTCCATGTAGCCACGAATTATTAGCATACAAATACGAAATATGTAAATTTCAGAATTTTTATCAGAAATGAAAAAGTTCAAAGGGGGGAGTAACGTGACTTTTTATTCTTTCATACGATTTTTCCAAATTCGAACTTTGGGAAGTTCTGTAGCATTAATGGTGTATTCTACCTGAGTTCCATGTAGCCACGAATAATTAGCATACAAATACGAAATATGTAAATTTCAGAATTTTTATCAGAAATGAAAAAGTTCAAAGGGGGGAGTAACGTGACTTTTTTTTCTCTCATACTATTTTTACAAATTCGAACTTTGGGAAGTTCTGTAGCATTAATGGTGTATTCTACCTGAGTTCCATGTAGCCACGAATTATTAGCATACAAATACGAAATATGTAAATTTCAGAATTTTTATCAGAAATGAAAAAGTTCAAAGGGGGGAGTAACGTGACTTTTTTTTCTCTCATACGATTTTTCCAAATTCGAACTTTGGGAACTTCTGTAGCATTAATGGTGTATTCTACCTGAGATCCATGTAGCCACGAAGAATTAGCATACAAATACGAAATATGTAAATTTCAGATTTTTTATCAGAAATGAAAAAGTTCAAAGGGGGGAGTAACGTGACTTTTTTTTCTCTCATACGATTTTTCCAAATTCGAACTTTGGGAACTTCTGTAGCATTAATGGTGTATTCTACCTGAGATTCATGTAGCCACGAATAATTAGCATACAAATACGAAATATGTAAATTTTATATTTTTTTTCAGAAATGAAAAAGTTCAAAGGGGGGGTAACGTGACTTTTTTTCTCTCATACGATTTTTCCAAATTCTAACTTTGGGAAGTTCTGTAGCATTAATGGTGTATTCAACCTGAGATTCATGTAGCCACGAATAATTAGCATACAAATACGGAATATGTAAATTTCTGAAATTTTTTCAGAAATGGAAATGTTCAAAGGGGGGATTATTGTGACTTTTCATCTCTCATACGATTTTTCCAAATTCGAACTTTGGGAAGTTCTGTTGCATTAATGGTGTATTCTACCTGAGATCCATGTAGCCACGAATAATTAGCATACAAATACGAAATATGTAAATTTCTGAAATTTGTTCAGAAATGAAAAAGTTCAGAGGGGGGAGTAACGTTACTTTTTTTTCTCTCTTACGATTTTTCCAAATTCGAACTTTGGAAAGTTCTGTAGCATTTATGGTGTATTCTACCTCAGATCCATGTAGCCACGAATAATTAGCATACAAATACGATATTTGTATTAGCATACAAATACGAAATATGTAAATTTCAGAATTTTTATCAGAAATGAAAAAGTTCAAAGGGGGGAGTAACGTGACTTTTTTTTCTCTCATACTATTTTTACAAATTCGAACTTTGGGAAGTTCTGTAGCATTAATGGTGTATTCTACCTGAGTTCCATGTAGCCACGAATTATTAGCATACAAATACGAAATATGTAAATTTCAGAATTTTTATCAGAAATGAAAAAGTTCAAAGGGGGGAGTAACGTGACTTTTTTTTCTCTCATACGATTTTTCCAAATTCGAACTTTGGGAACTTCTGTAGCATTAATGGTGTATTCTACCTGAGATCCATGTAGCCACGAAGAATTAGCATACAAATACGAAATATGTAAATTTCAGATTTTTTATCAGAAATGAAAAAGTTCAAAGGGGGGAGTAACGTGACTTTTTTTTCTCTCATACGATTTTTCCAAATTCGAACTTTGGGAACTTCTGTAGCATTAATGGTGTATTCTACCTGAGATTCATGTAGCCACGAATAATTAGCATACAAATACGAAATATGTAAATTTTATATTTTTTTTCAGAAATGAAAAAGTTCAAAGGGGGGGTAACGTGACTTTTTTTCTCTCATACGATTTTTCCAAATTCTAACTTTGGGAAGTTCTGTAGCATTAATGGTGTATTCAACCTGAGATTCATGTAGCCACGAATAATTAGCATACAAATACGGAATATGTAAATTTCTGAAATTTTTTCAGAAATGGAAATGTTCAAAGGGGGGATTATTGTGACTTTTCATCTCTCATACGATTTTTCCAAATTCGAACTTTGGGAAGTTCTGTTGCATTAATGGTGTATTCTACCTGAGATCCATGTAGCCACGAATAATTAGCATACAAATACGAAATATGTAAATCTCTGAAATTTGTTCAGAAATGAAAAAGTTCAGAGGGGGGAGTAACGTTACTTTTTTTTCTCTCTTACGATTTTTCCAAATTCGAACTTTGGAAAGTTCTGTAGCATTTATGGTGTATTCTACCTCAGATCCATGTAGCCACGAATAATTAGCATACAAATACGAAATATGAAAATTTCAGAATTTTTTCAGAAATGAAAAAGTTCAAAGGGGGGAGTAACGTGACTTTTTTTTCTCTCATACGATTTTTCCAAATTCGAACTTTGGGAAGTTCTGTAGCATTAATGGTGTATTCTACCTGAGATCCATGTAGCCACGAATAATTAGCATACAAATACGAAATATGTAAATTTCAGAATTTTTATCAGAAATGAAAAAGTTCAAAGGGGGGGTAACGTGACTTTTTTTCTCTCATACGATTTTTCCAAATTCTAACTTTGGGAAGTTCTGTAGCATTAATGGTGTATTCAACCTGAGATTCATGTAGCCACGAATAATTAGCATACAAATACGGAATATGTAAATTTCTGAAATTTTTTCAGAAATGGAAATGTTCAAAGGGGGGATTATTGTGACTTTTCATCTCTCATACGATTTTTCCAAATTCGAACTTTGGGAAGTTCTGTAGCATTAATGGTGTATTCTACCTGAGATCCATGTAGCCACGAATAATTAGCATACAAATACGAAATATGTAAATTTCTGAAATTTGTTCAGAAATGAAAAAGTTCAGAGGGGGGAGTAACGTTACTTTTTTTTCTCTCTTACGATTTTTCCAAATTCGAACTTTGGAAAGTTCTGTAGCATTTATGGTGTATTCTACCTCAGATCCATGTAGCCACGAATAATTAGCATACAAATACGAAATATGAAAATTTCAGAATTTTTTCAGAAATGAAAAAGTTCAAAGGGGGGAGTAACGTGACTTTTTTTTCTCTCATACGATTTTTCCAAATTCGAACTTTGGGAAGTTCTGTAGCATTAATGGTGTATTCTACCTGAGATCCATGTAGCCACGAATAATTAGCATACAAATACGAAATATGTAAATTTCAGAATTTTTATCAGAAATGAAAAAATTGAAAGGGGGGAGTAACGTGACTTTTTTTTCTCTCATACTATTTTTACAAATTCGAACTTTAGGAAGTTCTGTAGCATTAATGGTGTATTCTACCTGAGTTCCATGTAGCCACGAATAATTAGCATACAAATACGAAATATGTAAATTTTATATTTTTTTTCAGAAATGAAAAAGTTCAAAGGGGGGGTAACGTGACTTTTTTCCTCTCATACGATTTTTCCAAATTCGAACTTTGGGAAGTTCTGAAGCATTAATGGTGTATTCTACCTGAGATCCATGTAGCCACGAATAATTAGCAAACATATACGAAAAATGTAAATTTCAGAATTTTTATCAGAAATGAAAAAATTGAAAGGGGGGAGTAACGTGACTTTTTTTTCTCTCATACGATTTTTTCAAATTCGAACTTTGGGAAGTTCTGTAGCATTAATGATGTATTCTACCTGAGATCCATGTAGCCACGAATAATTAACATACAAATACGAAATGTGTAAATTTCAAAAAAAAAATCTGAAATGAAAAACTTCAAAGGGGGGATTATTGTGACTTTTCATCTCTCATACGATTTTTCCAAATTCGAACTTTGGGAAGTTCCGAAGCATTAATGGTGTATTCTACCTGAGATCCATGTAGCCACGAATAATTAACATACAAATACGAAATGTGTAAATTTAAAAAAAAAATCAGAAATGAAAAACTTCAAAGGGGGGATTATTGTGACTTTTCATCTCTCATACGTTTTTTTCAAATTCGAACTTTGGGAAGTTCTGTAGCATTAATGATGTATTCTACCTGAGATCCATGTAGCCACGAATAATTAACATACAAATACGAAATGTGTAAATTTCAGAAATTTTTTCAGAAATGAAAAACTTCAAAGGGGGGATTATTGTGACTTTTCATCTCTCATACGATTTTTCCAAATTCGAACTTTGGGAAGTTCCGAAGCATTAATGGTGTATTCTACCTGAGATCCATGTAGCCACGAATAATTAACATACAAATACGAAATGTGTAAATTTCAAAAAAAAATTCAGAAATGAAAAACTTCAAAGGGGGGATTATTGTGACTTTTCATCTCTCATACGATTTTTCCAAATTCGAACTTTGGGAAGTTCTGTAGCATTAATGGTGTATTCTACCTGAGATCCATGTAGCCACGATTAATAAGCATACAAATACGAAATATGTAAATTTCAGAATTTTTATCAGAAATGAAAAAGTTCAAAGGGGGGAGTAACGTGACTTTTTTTATCTCATACGTTTTTTTCAAATTCGAACTTTGGGAAGTTCTGTAGCATTAATGATGTATTCTACCTGAGATCCATGTAGCCACGAATAATTAACATACAAATACGAAATGTGTAAATTTCAGAAATTTTTTCAGAAATGAAAAACTTCAAAGGGGGGATTATTGTGACTTTTCATCTCTCATACGATTTTTCCAAATTCGAACTTTGGGAAGTTCTGTAGCATTAATGGTGTATGCTACCTGAGATCCATGTAGCCACGAATAATTAACATACAAATACGAAATGTGTAAATTTAAAAAAAAAAAACAGAAATGAAAAACTTCAAAGGGGGGATTATTGTGACTTTTCATCTCTCATACGATTTTTCCAAATTCGAAATTTGGGAAGTTCTGTAGCATTAATGGTGTATTCTACCTGAGATCCATGTAGCCACGATTAATAAGCATACAAATACGAAATATGTAAATTTCTGAAATTTGTTCAGAAATGAAAAAGTTCAAAGGGGGGAGTAACGTGACTTTTTTTTCTCTCATACGTTTTTTTCAAATTCGAACTTTGGGAAGTTCTGTAGCATTAATGATGTATTCTACCTGAGATCCATGTAGCCACGAATAATTAGCATACAAATACGAAATATGTTAATTTCTGAAATTTGTTCAGAAATGAAAAAGTTCAAAGGGGGGAGTAACGTGACTTTTTTTTCTCTCATACGATTTTTCCAAATTCGAACTTTGGGAAGTTCTGTAGCATTAATGGTGTATTCTACCTGAGATCCATGTAGCCACGAATAATTAGCATACAAATACGAAATATGTAAATTTTATATTTTTTTTCAGAAATGAAAAAGTTCAAAGGGGGGGTAACGTGACTTTTTTCCTCTCATACGATTTTTCCAAATTCGAACTTTGGGAAGTTCTGAAGCATTAATGGTGTATTCTACCTGAGATCCATGTAGCCACGAATAATTAGCAAACATATACGAAATATGTAAATTTCAGAATTTTTATCAGAAATGAAAAAATTTAAAGGGGGGAGTAACGTGACTTTTTTTTCTCTCATACGATTTTTTCAAATTCGAACTTTGGGAAGTTCTGTAGCATTAATGATGTATTCTACCTGAGATCCATGTAGCCACGAATAATTAACATACAAATACGAAATGTGTAAATTTAAAAAAAAAAATTCTGAAATGAAAAACTTCAAAGGGGGGATTATTGTGACTTTTCATCTCTCATACGATTTTTCCAAATTCGAACTTTGGGAAGTTCCGAAGCATTAATGGTGTATTCTACCTGAGATCCATGTAGCCACGAATAATTAACATACAAATACGAAATGTGTAAATTTCAAAAAAAAATTCAGAAATGAAAAACTTCAAAGGGGGGATTATTGTGACTTTTCATCTCTCATACGATTTTTCCAAATTCGAAATTTGGGAAGTTCTGTAGCATTAATGGTGTATTCTACCTGAGATCCATGTAGCCACGATTAATAAGCATACAAATACGAAATATGTAAATTTCAGAATTTTTATCAGAAATGAAAAAGTTCAAAGGGGGGAGTAACGTGACTTTTTTTTCTCTCATACGTTTTTTTCAAATTCGAACTTTGGGAAGTTCTGTAGCATTAATGATGTATTCTACCTGAGATCCATGTAGCCACGAATAATTAACATACAAATACGAAATGTGTAAATTTCAGAAATTTTTTCAGAAATGAAAAACTTCAAAGGGGGGATTATTGTGACTTTTCATCTCTCATACGATTTTTCCAAATTCGAACTTTGGGAAGTTCTGTAGCATTAATGGTGTATGCTACCTGAGATCCATGTAGCCACGAATAATTAACATACAAATACGAAATGTGTAAATTTAAAAAAAAAAAACAGAAATGAAAAACTTCAAAGGGGGGATTATTGTGACTTTTCATCTCTCATACGATTTTTCCAAATTCGAAATTTGGGAAGTTCTGTAGCATTAATGGTGTATTCTACCTGAGATCCATGTAGCCACGATTAATAAGCATACAAATACGAAATATGTAAATTTCTGAAATTTGTTCAGAAATGAAAAAGTTCAAAGGGGGGAGTAACGTGACTTTTTTTTCTCTCATACGATTTTTCCAAATTCGAACTTTGGGAAGTTCTGTAGCATTAATGGTGTATGCTACCTGAGATCCATGTAGCCACGAATAATTAACATACAAATACGAAATGTGTAAATTTAAAAAAAAAAATCAGAAATGAAAAACTTCAAAGGGGGGATTATTGTGACTTTTCATCTCTCATACGATTTTTCCAAATTCGAAATTTGGGAAGTTCTGTAGCATTAATGGTGTATTCTACCTGAGATCCATGTAGCCACGATTAATAAGCATACAAATACGAAATATGTAAATTTCAGAATTTTTATCAGAAATGAAAAAGTTCAAAGGGGGGAGTAACGTGACTTTTTTTTCTCTCATACGTTTTTTTCAAATTCGAACTTTGGGAAGTTCTGTAGCATTAATGATGTATTCTACCTGAGATCCATGTAGCCACGAATAATTAACATACAAATACGAAATGTGTAAATTTCAGAAATTTTTTCAGAAATGAAAAACTTCAAAGGGGGGATTATTGTGACTTTTCATCTCTCATACGATTTTTCCATATTCGAACTTTGGGAAGTTCCGAAGCATTAATGGTGTATTCTACCTGAGATCCATGTAGCCACGAATAATTAGCATACAAATACGAAATATGTTAATTTCTGAAATTTGTTCAGAAATGAAAAAGTTCAAAGGGGGGAGTAACGTGACTTTTTTTTCTCTCATACGATTTTTCCAAATTCGAACTTTGGGAAGTTCTGTAGCATTAATGGTGTATTCTACCTGAGATCCATGTAGCCACGAATAATTAGTATACAAATACGAAATATGTAAATTTCAGAATGTTTTTCAGAAATGAAAAAGTTCAAAGGGGGGAGTAACGTGACTTTTTTTTGTCTCATACTATTTTTACAAATTCGAACTTTGGGAAGTTCTGTAGCATTAATGGTGTATTCTACCTGAGTTCCATGTAGCCACGAATTATTAGCATACAAATACGAAATATGTAAATTTCAGAATTTTTATCACAAATGAAAAAGTTCAAAGGGGGGAGTAACGTGACTTTTTATTCTCTCATACGATTTTTCCAAATTCGAACTTTGGGAAGTTCTGTAGCATTAATGGTGTATTCTACCTGAGTTCCATGTAGCCACGAATAATTAGCATACAAATACGAAATATGTAAATTTCAGAATTTTTATCAGAAATGAAAAAGTTCAAAGGGGGGAGTAACGTGACTTTTTATTCTCTCATACGATTTTTCCAAATTCGAACTTTGGGAAGTTCTGTAGCATTAATGGTGTATTCTACCTGAGATCCATGTAGCCACGAATAATTAGTATACAAATACGAAATATGTAAATTTCAGAATGTTTTTCAGAAATGAAAAAGTTCAAAGGGGGGAGTAACGTGACTTTTTTTTGTCTCATACTATTTTTACAAATTCGAACTTTGGGAAGTTCTGTAGCATTAATGGTGTATTCTACCTGAGTTCCATGTAGCCACGAATAATTAGCATACAAATACGAAATATGTAAATTTCAGAATTTTTATCAGAAATGAAAAAGTTCAAAGGGGGGAGTAACGTGACTTTTTTTTCTCTCATACGTTTTATCCAAATTAGAACTTTCGGAAGTTCTGTAGCATTAATGGTGTATTCTACCTGAGATTCATGTAGCCACGAATAGTTAGCATACAAATACGAAATATGTAAATTTCAGAATTTTTTTCAGAAATGAAAAAGTTCAAAGGGGGGTGTAACGTGACTTTTTTTCTCTCATACGATTTGTCCAAATTCGAACTTTGGAAAGTTCTGTAGCATTAATGGTGTATTCTACCTGAGATCCATGTAGCCACGAATAATTAGCATACAAATACGAAATATGTAAATTTCAGAATTTTTATCAGAAATGAAAAAGTTCAAAGGGGGGAGTAACGTGACTTTTTTTTCTCTCATACGATTTTTTCAAATTCGAACTTTGGGAAGTTCTGTAGCATTAATGATGTATTCTACCTGAGATCCATGTAGCCCCGATTAATTGACATACAAATACGAAATGTGTAAATTTCAAAAAAAAATTCAGAAATGAAAAACTTCAAAGGGGGGATTATTGTGACTTTTCATCTCTCATACGATTTTTCCAAATTCGAACTTTGGGAAGTTCTGTAGCATTAATGGTGTATTCTACCTGAGATCCATGTAGCCACGATTAATAAGCATACAAATACGAAATATGTAAATTTCAGAATTTTTATCAGAAATGAAAAAGTTCAAAGGGGGGAGTAACGTGACTTTTTTTTTCTCTCATACGTTTTTTTCAAATTCGAACTTTGGGAAGTTCTGTAGCATTAATGATGTATTCTACCTGAGATCCATGTAGCCACGAATAATTAACATACAAATACGAAATGTGTAAATTTCAGAAATTTTTTCAGAAATGAAAAACTTCAAAGGGGGGATTATTGTGACTTTTCATCTCTCATACGATTTTTCCAAATTCGAACTTTGGGAAGTTCCGAAGCATTAATGGTGTATTCTACCTGAGATCCATGTAGCCACGAATAATTAACATACAAATACGAAATGTGTAAATTTAAAAAAAAAAAATCAGAAATGAAAAACTTCAAAGGGGGGATTATTGTGACTTTTCATCTCTCATACGATTTTTCCAAATTCGAACTTTGGGAAGTTCTGTAGCATTAATGGTGTATTCTACCTGAGATCCATGTAGCCACGATTAATAAGCATACAAATACGAAATATGTAAATTTCAGAATTTTTATCAGAAATGAAAAAGTTCAAAGGGGGGAGTAACGTGACTTTTTTTTCTCTCATACGTTTTTTTCAAATTCGAACTTTGGGAAGTTCTGTAGCATTAATGATGTATTCTACCTGAGATCCATGTAGCCACGAATAATTAACATACAAATACGAAATGTGTAAATTTCAGAAATTTTTTCAGAAATGAAAAACTTCAAAGGGGGGATTATTGTGACTTTTCATCTCTCATACGATTTTTCCAAATTCGAACTTTGGGAAGTTCCGAAGCATTAATGGTGTATTCTACCTGAGATCCATGTAGCCACGAATAATTAGCATACAAATACGAAATATGTTAATTTCTGAAATTTGTTCAGAAATGAAAAAGTTCAAAGGGGGGAGTAACGTGACTTTTTTTTCTCTCATACGATTTTTCCAAATTCGAACTTTGGGAAGTTCTGTAGCATTAATGGTGTATGCTACCTGAGATCCATGTAGCCACGAATAATTAACATACAAATACGAAATGTGTAAATTTAAAAAAAAAAAACCGAAATGAAAAACTTCAAAGGGGGGATTATTGTGACTTTTCATCTCTCATACGATTTTTCCAAATTCGAAATTTGGGAAGTTCTGTAGCATTAATGGTGTATTCTACCTGAGATCCATGTAGCCACGATTAATAAGCATACAAATACGAAATATGTAAATTTCTGAAATTTGTTCAGAAATGAAAAAGTTCAAAGGGGGGAGTAACGTGACTTTTTTTTCTCTCATACGTTTTTTTCAAATTCGAACTTTGGGAAGTTCTGTAGCATTAATGATGTATTCTACCTGAGATCCATGTAGCCACGAATAATTAGCATACAAATACGAAATATGTTAATTTCTGAAATTTGTTCAGAAATGAAAAAGTTCAAAGGGGGGAGTAACGTGACTTTTTTTTCTCTCATACGATTTTTCCAAATTCGAACTTTGGGAAGTTCTGTAGCATTAATGGTGTATTCTACCTGAGATCCATGTAGCCACGAATAATTAGTATACAAATACGAAATATGTAAATTTCAGAATGTTTTTCAGAAATGAAAAAGTTCAAAGGGGGGAGTAACGTGACTTTTTTTTGTCTCATACTATTTTTACAAATTCGAACTTTGGGAAGTTCTGTAGCATTAATGGTGTATTCTACCTGAGTTCCATGTAGCCACGAATTATTAGCATACAAATACGAAATATGTAAATTTCAGAATTTTTATCAGAAATGAAAAAGTTCAAAGGGGGGAGTAACGTGACTTTTCATCTCTCAAACTATTTTTACAAATTCGAACTTTGGGAAGTTCTGTAGCATTAATGGTGTATTCTACCTGAGTTCCATGTAGCCACGAATTATTAGCATACAAATACGAAATATGTAAATTTCAGAATTTTTATCAGAAATGAAAAAGTTCAAAGGGGGGAGTAACGTGACTTTTTATTCTTTCATACGATTTTTCCAAATTCGAACTTTGGGAAGTTCTGTAGCATTAATGGTGTATTCTACCTGAGTTCCATGTAGCCACGAATAATTAGCATACAAATACGAAATATGTAAATTTCAGAATTTTTATCAGAAATGAAAAAGTTCAAAGGGGGGAGTAACGTGACTTTTTTTTCTCTCATACTATTTTTACAAATTCGAACTTTGGGAAGTTCTGTAGCATTAATGGTGTATTCTACCTGAGTTCCATGTAGCCACGAATTATTAGCATACAAATACGAAATATGTAAATTTCAGAATTTTTATCAGAAATTAAAAAATTGAAAGGGGGGAGTAACGTGACTTTTTTTTCTCTCATACTATTTTTACAAATTCGAACTTTAGGAAGTTCTGTAGCATTAATGGTGTATTCTACCTGAGTTCCATGTAGCCACGAATAATTAGCATACAAATACGAAATATGTAAATTTTATATTTTTTTTCAGAAATGAAAAAGTTCAAAGGGGGGGTAACGTGACTTTTTTTCTCTCATACGATTTTTCCAAATTCGAACTTTGGGAAGTTCTGAAGCATTAATGGTGTATTCTACCTGAGATCCATGTAGCCACGAATAATTAGCAAACATATACGAAATATGTAAATTTCAGAATTTTTATCAGAAATGAAAAAATTGAAAGGGGGGAGTAACGTGACTTTTTTTTCTCTCATACGATTTTTTCAAATTCGAACTTTGGGAAGTTCTGTAGCATTAATGATGTATTCTACCTGAGATCCATGTAGCCACGAATAATTAACATACAAATACGAAATGTGTAAATTTCAAAAAAAAAAATCAGAAATGAAAAACTTCAAAGGGGGGATTATTGTGACTTTTCATCTCTCATACGATTTTTCCAAATTCGAACTTTGGGAAGTTCCGAAGCATTAATGGTGTATTCTACCTGAGATCCATGTAGCCACGAATAATTAACATACAAATACGAAATGTGTAAATTTAAAAAAAAAAATCAGAAATGAAAAACTTCAAAGGGGGGATTATTGTGACTTTTCATCTCTCATACGATTTTTCCAAATTCGAACCTTGGGAAGTTCTGTAGCATTAATGGTGTATTCTACCTGAGATCCATGTAGCCACGATTAATAAGCATACAAATACGAAATATGTAAATTTCAGAATTTTTATCAGAAATGAAAAAGTTCAAAGGGGGGAGTAACGTGACTTTTTTTTCTCTCATACGTTTTTTTCAAATTCGAACTTTGGGAAGTTCTGTAGCATTAATGATGTATTCTACCTGAGATCCATGTAGCCACGAATAATGAACATACAAATACGAAATGTGTAAATTTCAGAAATTTTTTCAGAAATGAAAAACTTCAAAGGGGGGATTATTGTGACTTTTCATCTCTCATACGATTTTTCCAAATTCGAACTTTGGGAAGTTCCGAAGCATTAATGGTGTATTCTACCTGAGATCCATGTAGCCACGAATAATTAGCATACAAATACGAAATATGTTAATTTCTGAAATTTGTTCAGAAATGAAAAAGTTCAAAGGGGGGAGTAACGTGACTTTTTTTTCTCTCATACGATTTTTCCAAATTCGAACTTTGGGAAGTTCTGTAGCATTAATGGTGTATGCTACCTGAGATCCATGTAGCCACGAATAATTAACATACAAATACGAAATGTGTAAATTTAAAAAAAAAAATCAGAAATGAAAAACTTCAAAGGGGGGATTATTGTGACTTTTCATCTCTCATACGATTTTTCCAAATTCGAAATTTGGGAAGTTCTGTAGCATTAATGGTGTATTCTACCTGAGATCCATGTAGCCACGATTAATAAGCATACAAATACGAAATATGTAAATTTCAGAATTTTTATCAGAAATGAAAAAGTTCAAAGGGTAACGTGACTTTTTTTTCTCTCATACGTTTTTTTCAAATTCGAACTTTGGGAAGTTCTGTAGCATTAATGATGTATTCTACCTGAGATCCATGTAGCCACGAATAATTAACATACAAATACGAAATGTGTAAATTTCAGAAATTTTTTCAGAAATGAAAAACTTCAAAGGGGGGATTATTGTGACTTTTCATCTCTCATACGATTTTTCCAAATTCGAACTTTGGGAAGTTCCGAAGCATTAATGGTGTATTCTACCTGAGATCCATGTAGCCACGAATAATTAGCATACAAATACGAAATATGTTAATTTCTGAAATTTGTTCAGAAATGAAAAAGTTCAAAGGGGGGAGTAACGTGACTTTTTTTTCTCTCATACGATTTTTCCAAATTCGAACTTTGGGAAGTTCTGTAGCATTAATGGTGTATTCTACCTGAGATCCATGTAGCCACGAATAATTAGTATACAAATACGAAATATGTAAATTTCAGAATGTTTTTCAGAAATGAAAAAGTTCAAAGGGGGGAGTAACGTGACTTTTTTTTGTCTCATACTATTTTTACAAATTCGAACTTTGGGAAGTTCTGTAGCATTAATGGTGTATTCTACCTGAGTTCCATGTAGCCACGAATTATTAGCATACAAATACGAAATATGTAAATTTCAGAATTTTTATCAGAAATGAAAAAGTTCAAAGGGGGGAGTAACGTGACTTTTTATTCTCTCATACGATTTTTCCAAATTCGAACTTTGGGAAGTTCTGTAGCATTAATGGTGTATTCTACCTGAGTTCCATGTAGCCACGAATAATTAGCATACAAATACGAAATATGTAAATTTCAGAATTTTTATCAGAAATGAAAAAGTTCAAAGGGGGGAGTAACGTGACTTTTTATTCTCTCATACGATTTTTCCAAATTCGAACTTTGGGAAGTTCTGTAGCATTAATGGTGTATTCTACCTGAGATCCATGTAGCCACGAATAATTAGTATACAAATACGAAATATGTAAATTTCAGAATGTTTTTCAGAAATGAAAAAGTTCAAAGGGGGGAGTAACGTGACTTTTTTTTGTCTCATACTATTTTTACAAATTCGAACTTTGGGAAGTTCTGTAGCATTAATGGTGTATTCTACCTGAGTTCCATGTAGCCACGAATAATTAGCATACAAATACGAAATATGTAAATTTTATATTTTTTTTCAGAAATGAAAAAGTTCAAAGGGGGGGTAACGTGACTTTTTTTCTCTCATACGATTTTTCCAAATTCGAACTTTGGGAAGTTCTGAAGCATTAATGGTGTATTCTACCTGAGATCCATGTAGCCACGAATAATTAGCAAACATATACGAAATATGTAAATTTCAGAATTTTTATCAGAAATGAAAAAATTGAAAGGGGGGAGTAACGTGACTTTTTTTTCTCTCATACGATTTTTTCAAATTCGAACTTTGGGAAGTTCTGTAGCATTAATGATGTATTCTACCTGAGATCCATGTAGCCACGAATAATTAACATACAAATACGAAATGTGTAAATTTCAAAAAAAAAATTCAGAAATGAAAAACTTTTTTTTTTTTTTTTTTTTTTTTTTTTTATGATTGGCTTTTTCGGGCTACTCAACCCATCCGCCACAAGCTTCAAAAACTTCAAAGGGGGGATTATTGTGACTTTTCATCTCTCATACGATTTTTCCAAATTCGAACTTTGGGAAGTTCCGAAGCATTAATGGTGTATTCTACCTGAGATCCATGTAGCCACGAATAATTAACATACAAATACGAAATGTGTAAATTTCAAAAAAAAAATCAGAAATGAAAAACTTCAAAGGGGGGATTATTGTGACTTTTCATCTCTCATACGATTTTTCCAAATTCGAACCTTGGGAAGTTCTGTAGCATTAATGGTGTATTCTACCTGAGATCCATGTAGCCACGATTAATAAGTATACAAATACGAAATATGTAAATTTCAGAATTTTTATCAGAAATGAAAAAGTTCAAAGGGGGGAGTAACGTGACTTTTTTTTCTCTCATACGTTTTTTTCAAATTCGAACTTTGGGAAGTTCTGTAGCATTAATGATGTATTCTACCTGAGATCCATGTAGCCACGAATAATTAACATACAAATACGAAATGTGTAAATTTCAGAAATTTTTTCAGAAATGAAAAACTTCAAAGGGGGGATTATTGTGACTTTTCATCTCTCATACGATTTTTCCAAATTCGAACTTTGGGAAGTTCCGAAGCATTAATGGTGTATTCTACCTGAGATCCATGTAGCCACGAATAATTAGCATACAAATACGAAATATGTTAATTTCTGAAATTTGTTCAGAAATGAAAAAGTTCAAAGGGGGGAGTAACGTGACTTTTTTTTCTCTCATACGATTTTTCCAAATTCGAACTTTGGGAAGTTCTGTAGCATTAATGGTGTATGCTACCTGAGATCCATGTAGCCACGAATAATTAACATACAAATACGAAATGTGTAAATTTAAAAAAAAATATCAGAAATGAAAAACTTCAAAGGGGGGATTATTGTGACTTTTCATCTCTCATACGATTTTTCCAAATTCGAAATTTGGGAAGTTCTGTAGCATTAATGGTGTATTCTACCTGAGATCCATGTAGCCACGATTAATAAGCATACAAATACGAAATATGTAAATTTCAGAATTTTTATCAGAAATGAAAAACTTCAAAGGGGGGAGTAACGTGACTTTTTTTTCTCTCATACGATTTTTCCAAATTCGAACTTTGGGAAGTTCTGTAGCATTAATGATGTATTCTACCTGAGATCCATGTAGCCACGAATAATTAACATACAAATACGAAATGTGTAAATTTCAGAAATTTTTTCAGAAATGAAAAACTTCAAAGGGGGGATTATTGTGACTTTTCATCTCTCATACGATTTTTCCAAATTCGAACTTTGGGAAGTTCCGAAGCATTAATGGTGTATTCTACCTGAGATCCATGTAGCCACGAATAATTAGCATACAAATACGAAATATGTTAATTTCTGAAATTTGTTCAGAAATGAAAAAGTTCAAAGGGGGGAGTAACGTGACTTTTTTTTCTCTCATACGATTTTTCCAAATTCGAACTTTGGGAAGTTCTGTAGCATTAATGATGTATTCTACCTGAGATCCATGTAGCCACGAATAATTAACATACAAATACGAAATGTGTAAATTTCAGAAATTTTTTCAGAAATGAAAAACTTCAAAGGGGGGATTATTGTGACTTTTCATCTCTCATACGATTTTTCCAAATTCGAACTTTGGGAAGTTCCGAAGCATTAATGGTGTATTCTACCTGAGACCCATGTAGCCACGAAGAATTAGCATACAAATACGAAATATGTTAATTTCTGAAATTTGTTCAGAAATGAAAAAGTTCAAAGGGGGGAGTAACGTGACTTTTTTTTCTCTCATACGATTTTTCCAAATTCGAACTTTGGGAAGTTCTGTAGCATTAATGGTGTATTCTACCTGAGATCCATGTAGCCACGAATAATTAGTATACAAATACGAAATATGTAAATTTCAGAATGTTTTTCAGAAATGAAAAAGTTCAAAGGGGGGAGTAACGTGACTTTTTTTTGTCTCATACTATTTTTACAAATTCGAACTTTGGGAAGTTCTGTAGCATTAATGGTGTATTCTACCTGAGTTCCATGTAGCCACGAATTATTAGCATACAAATACGAAATATGTAAATTTCAGAATTTTTATCAGAAATGAAAAGTTCAAAGGGGGGAGTAACGTGACTTTTTATTCTCTCATACGATTTTTCCAAATTCGAACTTTGGGAAGTTCTGTAGCATTAATGGTGTATTCTACCTGAGTTCCATGTAGCCACGAATAATTAGCATACAAATACGAAATATGTAAATTTCAGAATTTTTATCAGAAATGAAAAAGTTCAAAGGGGGGAGTAACGTGACTTTTTATTCTCTCATACGATTTTTCCAAATTCGAACTTTGGGAAGTTCTGTAGCATTAATGGTGTATTCTACCTGAGATCCATGTAGCCACGAATAATTAGCATACAAATACGAAATATGTAAATTTCAGAATTTTTATCAGAAATGAAAAAATTGAAAGGGGGGAGTAACGTGACTTTTTTTTCTCTCATACTATTTTTACAAATTCGAACTTTAGGAAGTTCTGTAGCATTAATGGTGTATTCTACCTGAGTTCCATGTAGCCACGAATAATTAGCATACAAATACGAAATATGTAAATTTTATATTTTTTTTCAGAAATGAAAAAGTTCAAAGGGGGGGTAACGTGACTTTTTTTCTCTCATACGATTTTTCCAAATTCGAACTTTGGGAAGTTCTGAAGCATTAATGGTGTATTCTACCTGAGATCCATGTAGCCACGAATAATTAGCAAACATATACGAAATATGTAAATTTCAGAATTTTTATCAGAAATGAAAAAATTGAAAGGGGGGAGTAACGTGACTTTTTTTTCTCTCATACGATTTTTTCAAATTCGAACTTTGGGAAGTTCTGTAGCATTAATGATGTATTCTACCTGAGATCCATGTAGCCACGAATAATTAACATACAAATACGAAATGTGTAAATTTCAAAAAAAAAATTCAGAAATGAAAAACTTCAAAGGGGGGATTATTGTGACTTTTCATCTCTCATACGATTTTTCCAAATTCGAACTTTGGGAAGTTCCGAAGCATTAATGGTGTATTCTACCTGAGATCCATGTAGCCACGAATAATTAACATACAAATACGAAATGTGTAAATTTAAAAAAAAAAATCAGAAATGAAAAACTTCAAAGGGGGGATTATTGTGACTTTTCATCTCTCATACGATTTTTCCAAATTCGAACCTTGGGAAGTTCTGTAGCATTAATGGTGTATTCTACCTGAGATCCATGTAGCCACGATTAATAAGCATACAAATACGAAATATGTAAATTTCAGAATTTTTATCAGAAATGAAAAAGTTCAAAGGGGGGAGTAACGTGACTTTTTTTTCTCTCATACGTTTTTTTCAAATTCGAACTTTGGGAAGTTCTGTAGCATTAATGATGTATTCTACCTGAGATCCATGTAGCCATGAATAATTAACATACAAATACGAAATGTGTAAATTTCAGAAATTTTTTCAGAAATGAAAAACTTCAAAGGGGGGATTATTGTGACTTTTCATCTCTCATACGATTTTTCCAAATTCGAACTTTGGGAAGTTCCGAAGCATTAATGGTGTATTCTACCTGAGATCCATGTAGCCACGAATAATTAGCATACAAATACGAAATATGTAAATTTCAGAATTTTTATCAGAAATGAAAAAGTTCAAAGGGGGGAGTAACGTGACTTTTTATTCTCTCATACGATTTTTCCAAATTCGAACTTTGGGAAGTTCTGTAGCATTAATGGTGTATTCTACCTGAGATCCATGTAGCCACGAATAATTAGTATACAAATACGAAATATGTAAATTTCAGAATGTTTTTCAGAAATGAAAAAGTTCAAAGGGGGGAGTAACGTGACTTTTTTTTGTCTCATACTATTTTTACAAATTCGAACTTTGGGAAGTTCTGTAGCATTAATGGTGTATTCTACCTGAGTTCCATGTAGCCACGAATAATTAGCATACAAATACGAAATATGTAAATTTTATATTTTTTTTCAGAAATGAAAAAGTTCAAAGGGGGGGTAACGTGACTTTTTTTCTCTCATACGATTTTTCCAAATTCGAACTTTGGGAAGTTCTGAAGCATTAATGGTGTATTCTACCTGAGATCCATGTAGCCACGAATAATTAGCAAACATATACGAAATATGTAAATTTCAGAATTTTTATCAGAAATGAAAAAATTGAAAGGGGGGAGTAACGTGACTTTTTTTTGTCTCATACTATTTTTACAAATTCGAACTTTGGGAAGTTCTGTAGCATTAATGGTGTATTCTACCTGAGTTCCATGTAGCCACGAATAATTAGCATACAAATACGAAATATGTAAATTTTATATTTTTTTTCAGAAATGAAAAAGTTCAAAGGGGGGGTAACGTGACTTTTTTTCTCTCATACGATTTTTCCAAATTCGAACTTTGGGAAGTTCTGTAGCATTAATGGTGTATGCTACCTGAGATCCATGTAGCCACGAATAATTAACATACAAATACGAAATGTGTAAATTTAAAAAAAAATATCAGAAATGAAAAACTTCAAAGGGGGGATTATTGTGACTTTTCATCTCTCATACGATTTTTCCAAATTCGAAATTTGGGAAGTTCTGTAGCATTAATGGTGTATTCTACCTGAGATCCATGTAGCCACGATTAATAAGCATACAAATACGAAATATGTAAATTTCAGAATTTTTATCAGAAATGAAAAAGTTCAAAGGGGGGAGTAACGTGACTTTTTTTTCTCTCATACGTTTTTTTTCAAATTCGAACTTTGGGAAGTTCTGTAGCATTAATGATGTATTCTACCTGAGATCCATGTAGCCACGAATAATTAACATACAAATACGAAATGTGTAAATTTCAGAAATTTTTTCAGAAATGAAAAACTTCAAAGGGGGGATTATTGTGACTTTTCATCTCTCATACGATTTTTCCAAATTCGAACTTTGGGAAGTTCCGAAGCATTAATGGTGTATTCTACCTGAGACCCATGTAGCCACGAAGAATTAGCATACAAATACGAAATATGTTAATTTCTGAAATTTGTTCAGAAATGAAAAAGTTCAAAGGGGGGAGTAACGTGACTTTTTTTTCTCTCATACGATTTTTCCAAATTCGAACTTTGGGAAGTTCTGTAGCATTAATGGTGTATTCTACCTGAGATCCATGTAGCCACGAATAATTAGTATACAAATACGAAATATGTAAATTTCAGAATGTTTTTCAGAAATGAAAAAGTTCAAAGGGGGGAGTAACGTGACTTTTTTTTGTCTCATACTATTTTTACAAATTCGAACTTTGGGAAGTTCTGTAGCATTAATGGTGTATTCTACCTGAGTTCCATGTAGCCACGAATTATTAGCATACAAATACGAAATATGTAAATTTCAGAATTTTTATCAGAAATGAAAAAGTTCAAAGGGGGGAGTAACGTGACTTTTTATTCTCTCATACGATTTTTCCAAATTCGAACTTTGGGAAGTTCTGTAGCATTAATGGTGTATTCTACCTGAGTTCCATGTAGCCACGAATAATTAGCATTTCAGTGCCGCTGAAACGGTAAAAAAGACACAATTTCCCCAATTGGTATTCCGGCATGCTGAAAAAGAGTATTATCAACAAGAAAATTGCTCACAAAAATTATAAAGACTACCCAAGCCGTGAAAATCATCAAGTATATTCTAACCTAAGAAAAGAAGCTAAATATCTCTCTACAAAATGTTTTGACGATTTTGTACAACAAGCTGAATCAAATGTAATCAACAATCCCAAAAGTTTCTGGAAATACACCAAATTGCTAAGACAAGAGGATGGTATACCTAGTAGGATGACCTACCGTGAAAGTTCCTTGGACGACCCGGATTCAATTGTTAACGGTTTTGCTGATCACTTCCAGAGCACCTACTCCGTACACCAAGGAATCAAGTATCAAAACGATATAGCTAATACCAGTGTTTCAATGTCGGAAATTAGCCTAAGTGTAGTGGAAATTGTGCGGAAAATAGATATGCTGGACAGTAAAAAGGGTCCTGGCCCCGACCGTATCCCACCAATTCTTCTTAAGCGTTGTAATTTTACTATTTGTTGTCCCCTGCATCTCATATTCACGGAATCATTAGACTCGGGCGTGTTTCCTGCTAGATGGAGACATAGCTTCATTACTCCTGTACACAAATCTGGGGTAAGAAATGACATTGTAAACTACAGGCCAATTTCAATCTTGAGTTCAATACCGAAGTTATTTGAAAGCTTAATAACCGACCGGTTAGCATCTGTATTTGACCCTTTCATCTCACCAAGTCAGCATGGGTTCCATTCCGGTAGGTCTACTCTCGCGAACTTAACTCTGTACAGTGAGTACATATCGAACGCGCTTGATGAGGGTACGCAGGTTGATGCTGTGTATACAGACTTCGCTAAGGCATTTGACAGAATAAATCAAGATATATTGTTACTTAAATTACATAACTGGGGTATACTTGGTAAATTGCAAGATTGGATAGGGAGTTACATCAAACATAGATCCCAACAAGTTAAAATAAAAAATTTTATTTCCCGGAATATTGAGGTGTCGTCTGGGGTCCCTCAAGGTTCCCATCTAGGCCCACTACTATTTAAATTGTTTATTAACGACATAACAAAGTGCTTTAGAAACTCAGAGTGTCTCCTTTTCGCTGACGACACAAAAATATTTAAATTAATTACTCATCAATCCGACACTAGTGACCTACAATCAGATTTAAATGCTCTATGGAATTGGTGTAACCTTAATGGAATGGAACTTAATGTAAATAAATGTAAGATCTTGCGTTTCTATAAGACTAGCACGCCAATCATTTTCGCGTATAAACTGGGCAATGTTCCTCTCCTGGAAGTAGCTCAAATAAATGACCTAGGTGTTGTATTTGACAGAAAATTGACATTCAACAATCATATAGATGAAATTACCTCTAAGGCCCGCAAAATGCTGGGCTTCGTAAAGCGGAACACATCTTACTTTACTAATATTACAGCAATTAAGGTTTTATATTCGTCTCTTGTTCGATCTCAGATAGAGTATTGTTCTACTGTGTGGTCTCCATGTTACGCCCTGTATATAGGTAAACTTGAAACAGTTCAGCATTTATTCCTTCGATACGTTGCACACAAAATTAACTTGAATGTCAATGGTACCTATGGCGTAATTGAATCAATATTAGGAATCTCGACCCTAGAAACCAGGAGGAAGGCAGCTGATCTAACGTTTTTATATAAAATTATGAACAACATTATTGATTGTCCTGAATTACTTGGATATATTCAGCTCCATATTCCGTTGCGCGTCACTCGTCAACATGATTTGTTCTTCGTGCCTTTCTCCAGAACAAATCGCCGCTGCAATGCACCTATGCTGCGGATTCAACGTTTAGCAAATCAGTACTGCAGTGACATTTGTCTATTTAGCACTAGCATTCAGAGGTTCAAGAAATTTAGTAATTTGAGATTGGGCTGTTAGCGGTCGAATTTGTTGTATATATGTTAACCTCGTTTTACTTTAATTTAATGTTATTAGTAGAATTATTACATGTTGTAATATGTATTAAATTTTGTAATATATTTATGAAGCAATGTATTAGTGGGCATTGTCCCGTTTATTCAATAAATACAAATACGAAATATGTAAATTTCAGAATTTTTATCAGAAATGAAAAAGTTCAAAGGGGGGAGTAACGTGACTTTTTATTCTCTCATACGATTTTTCCAAATTCGAACTTTGGGAAGTTCTGTAGCATTAATGGTGTATTCTACCTGAGATCCATGTAGCCACGAATAATTAGTATACAAATACGAAATATGTAAATTTCAGAATGTTTTTCAGAAATGAAAAAGTTCAAAGGGGGGAGTAACGTGACTTTTTTTTGTCTCATACTATTTTTACAAATTCGAACTTTGGGAAGTTCTGTAGCATTAATGGTGTATTCTACCTGAGTTCCATGTAGCCACGAATTATTAGCATACAAATACGAAATATGTAAATTTCAGAATTTTTATCAGAAATGAAAAAGTTCAAAGGGGGGAGTAACGTGACTTTTTATTCTTTCATACGATTTTTCCAAATTCGAACTTTGGGAAGTTCTGTAGCATTAATGGTGTATTCTACCTGAGTTCCATGTAGCCACGAATTATTAGCATACAAATACGAAATATGTAAATTTCAGAATTTTTATCAGAAATGAAAAAGTTCAAAGGGGGGAGTAACGTGACTTTTTTTTCTCTCATACGATTTTTCCAAATTCGAACTTTGGGAACTTCTGTAGCATTAATGGTGTATTCTACCTGAGATCCATGTAGCCACGAATAATTAGCATACAAATACGAAATATGTAAATTTCAGATTTTTTATCAGAAATGAAAAAGTTCAAAGGGGGGAGTAACGTGACTTTTTTTTCTCTCATACGATTTTTCCAAATTCGAACTTTGGGAAGTTCTGAAGCATTAATGGTGTATTCTACCTGAGATTCATGTAGCCACGAATAATTAGCATACAAATACGAAATATGTAAATTTCAGAATTTTTTTTAGAAATGAAAAACTTCAAAGGGGGGAGTAACGTGACTTTTTTTTCTCTCATACGATTTTTTCAAATTCGAACTTTGGGAAGTTCTGTAGCATTAATGGTGTATTCAACCTGAGATTCATGTAGCCACGAATAATTAGCATACAAATACGAAATATATAATTTTTTTTTTTTTTTTCAGAAATGAAAAAGTTCAAAGGGGGGGTAACGTGACTTTTTTTCTCTCATACGATTTTTCCAAATTCTAACTTTGGGAAGTTCTGTAGCATTAATGGTGTATTCAACCTGAGATTCATGTAGCCACGAATAATTAGCATACAAATACGGAATATGTAAATTTCTGAAATTTTTTCAGAAATGGAAATGTTCAAAGGGGGGATTATTGTGACTTTTCATCTCTCATACGATTTTTCCAAATTCGAACTTTGGGAAGTTCTGTAGCATTAATGGTGTATTCTACCTGAGATCCATGTAGCCACGAATAATTAGCATACAAATACGAAATATGTAAATTTCTGAAATTTGTTCAGAAATGAAAAAGTTCAGAGGGGGGAGTAACGTTACTTTTTTTTCTCTCTTACGATTTTTCCAAATTCGAACTTTGGAAAGTTCTGTAGCATTTATGGTGTATTCTACCTCAGATCCATGTAGCCACGAATAATTAGCATACAAATACGAAATATGAAAATTTCAGAATATTTTCAGAAATGAAAAAGTTCAAAGGGGGGAGTAACGTGACTTTTTTTTCTCTCATACGATTTTTCCAAATTCGAACTTTGGGAAGTTCTGTAGCATTAATGGTGTATTCTACCTGAGATCCATGTAGCCACGAATAATTAGCATACAAATACGAAATATGTAAATTTCAGAATTTTTATCAGAAATGAAAAAATTGAAAGGGGGGAGTAACGTGATTTTTTTTTCTCTCATACTATTTTTAAAAATTCGAACTTTAGGAAGTTCTGTAGCATTAATGGTGTATTCTACCTGAGTTCCATGTAGCCACGAATAATTAGCATACAAATACGAAATATGTAAATTTTATATTTTTTTTCAGAAATGAAAAAGTTCAAAGGGGGGGTAACGTGACTTTTTTTCTCTCATACGATTTTTCCAAATTCGAACTTTGGGAAGTTCTGAAGCATTAATGGTGTATTCTACCTGAGATCCATGTAGCCACGAATAATTAGCATACATATACGAAATATGTCAATTTCAGAATTTTTATCAGAAATGAAAAAATTGAAAGGGGGGAGTAACGTGACTTTTTTTTCTCTCATACGAATTTTCCAAATTCGAACTTTGGGAAGTTCTGTAGCATTAATGGTGTATTCTACCTGAGATCCATGTAGCCACGAATAATTAGCATACATATACGAAATATGTAAATTTCAGAATTTTTATCAGAAATGAAAAAGTTGAAAGGGGGGAGTAACGTGACTTTTTTTTCTCTCATACTATTTTTACAAATTCGAACTTTGGGAAGTTTTGTAGCATTAATGGTGTATTCTACCTGAGATCCATGTAGCCACGTATAATTAGCATACAAATACGAAATATGTAAATTTCAGAAAAATTTTCAGAAATGAAAAACTTCAAAGGGGGGAGTAACGTGACTTTTTTTTGTCTCATACGATTTTTCAAAATTCGAACTTTGGGAAGTTCTGAAGCATTAATGGTGTATTCTACCTGAGATCCATGTAGCCACGAATAATTAGCATACAAATACGAAATATGTAAATTTCTGAAATTTGTTCAGAAATGAAAAAGTTCAAAGGGGGGAGTAACGTGACTTTTTTTTCTCTCATACAATTTTTCCAAATTCGAACTTTGGGAAGTTCTGAAGCATTAATGGTGTATTCTACCTGAGATCCATGTAGCCACGAATAATTAGCATACAAATACGAAATATGTAAATTTCAGAATTTTTATCAGAAATGAAAAAGTTCAAAGGGGGGAGTAACGTGACTTTTTTTTCTCTCAAACTACTTTTACAAATTCGAACTTTGGGAAGTTCTGTAGCATTAATGGTGTATTCTACCTTAGTTCCATGTAGCCACGAATAATTAGCATACAAATACGAAATATGTAAATTTCAGAATTTTTATCAGAAATGAAAAAGTTCAAAGGGGGGAGTAACGTGACTTTTTTTTCTCTCATACGTTTTATCCAAATTAGAACTTTCGGAAGTTCTGTAGCATTAATGGTGTATTCTACCTGAGATCCATGTAGCCACGAATAATTAGCATACAAATACGAAATATGTAAATTTCAGAATTTTTATCAGAAATGAAAAAGTTCAAAGGGGGGAGTAACGTGACTTTTTTTTCTCTCATACGAATTTTCCAAATTCGAACTTTGGGAAGTTCTGTAGCATTAATGGTGTAATCTACCTGAGATCCATGTAGCCACGAATAATTAGCATACAAATACGAAATATGTAAATTTCAGAATTTTTTTCCGAAATGAAAAAGTTCAAAGGGGGGAGTAACGTGACATTTTTTTTGCTCTCATACGATTTTTCCAAATTCGAACTTTGGGAAGTTCTGTAGCATTAATGGTGTATTCTACCTGAGATCTATGTAGCCACGAATAATTAGCATACAAATACGAAATATGTAAATTTCAGAAAATCTTTCAGAAATGAAAAACTTCAAAGGGGGGAGTAACGTGACTTTTTTTTCTCTCATACGATTTTTCCAAATTCGAACTTTGGGAAGTTCTGTAGCATTAATGGTGTATTCTACCTGAGATCCATGTAGCCACGAATAATTAGCATACAAATACGAAATATGTAAATTTCAGAATTTTTATCAGAAATGAAAAAGTACAAAGGGGGGAGTAACGTGACTTTTTTTTCTCTCATACTATTTTTACAAATTCGAACTTTGGGAAGTTTTGTAGCATTAATGGTGTATTCTACCTGAGATCCATGTAGCCACGAATAATTAGCATACAAATACGAAATATGTAAATTTCAGAATTTTTATCAGAAATGAAAAAGTTCAAAGGGGGGAGTAACGTGACTTTTTTTTCTCTCATACTATTTTTACAAATTCGAACTTTGGGAAGTTTTGTAGCATTAATGGTGTATTCTACCAGAGATCCATGTAGCCACGAATAATTAGCATACAAATACGGAATATGTAAATTTCTGAAATTTTTTCAGAAATGGAAATGTTCAAAGGGGGGATTATTGTGACTTTTCATCTCTCATACGATTTTTCCAAATTCGAACTTTGGGAAGTTCTGTAGCATTAATGGTGTATTCTACCTGAGATCCATGTAGCCACGAATAATTAGCATACAAATACGAAATATGTAAATTTGAGAATTTTTTTCAGAAATTAAAATGTTCAAAGGGGGGAGTAACGTGACTTTTTTTTTCTCTCATACGATTTTTTCAAATTCGAACTTTGGGAAGTTCTGTAGCATTAATGGTGTATTCAACCTGAGATTCATGTAGCCACGAATAATTAGCATACAAATACGAAATATGTAATTTTTTTTTTTTTTTTCAGAAATGAAAAAGTTCAAAGGGGGGGTAACGTGACTTTTTTTCTCTCATACGATTTTTCCAAATTCTAACTTTGGGAAGTTCTGTAGCATTAATGGTGTATTCAACCTGAGATTCATGTAGCCACGAATAATTAGCATACAAATACGGAATATGTAAATTTCTGAAATTTTTTCAGAAATGGAAATGTTCAAAGGGGGGATTATTGTGACTTTTCATCTCTCATACGATTTTTCCAAATTCGAACTTTGGGAAGTTCTGTAGCATTAATGGTGTATTCTACCTGAGATCCATGTAGCCACGAATAATTAGCATACAAATACGAAATATGTAAATTTCTGAAATTTGTTCAGAAATGAAAAAGTTCAGAGGGGGGAGTAACGTTACTTTTTTTTCTCTCTTACGATTTTTCCAAATTCGAACTTTGGAAAGTTCTGTAGCATTTATGGTGTATTCTACCTCAGATCCATGTAGCCACGAATAATTAGCATACAAATACGAAATATGAAAATTTCAGAATATTTTCAGAAATGAAAAAGTTCAAAGGGGGGAGTAACGTGACTTTTTTTTCTCTCATACGATTTTTCCAAATTCGAACTTTGGGAAGTTCTGTAGCATTAATGGTGTATTCTACCTGAGATCCATGTAGCCACGAATAATTAGCATACAAATACGAAATATGTAAATTTCAGAATTTTTATCAGAAATGAAAAAATTGAAAGGGGGGAGTAACGTGATTTTTTTTTCTCTCATACTATTTTTAAAAATTCGAACTTTAGGAAGTTCTGTAGCATTAATGGTGTATTCTACCTGAGTTCCATGTAGCCACGAATAATTAGCATACAAATACGAAATATGTAAATTTTATATTTTTTTTCAGAAATGAAAAAGTTCAAAGGGGGGGTAACGTGACTTTTTTTCTCTCATACGATTTTTCCAAATTCGAACTTTGGGAAGTTCTGAAGCATTAATGGTGTATTCTACCTGAGATCCATGTAGCCACGAATAATTAGCATACATATACGAAATATGTCAATTTCAGAATTTTTATCAGAAATGAAAAAATTGAAAGGGGGGAGTAACGTGACTTTTTTTTCTCTCATACGAATTTTCCAAATTCGAACTTTGGGAAGTTCTGTAGCATTAATGGTGTATTCTACCTGAGATCCATGTAGCCACGAATAATTAGCATACATATACGAAATATGTAAATTTCAGAATTTTTATCAGAAATGAAAAAGTTGAAAGGGGGGAGTAACGTGACTTTTTTTTCTCTCATACTATTTTTACAAATTCGAACTTTGGGAAGTTTTGTAGCATTAATGGTGTATTCTACCTGAGATCCATGTAGCCACGTATAATTAGCATACAAATACGAAATATGTAAATTTCAGAAAAATTTTCAGAAATGAAAAACTTCAAAGGGGGGAGTAACGTGACTTTTTTTTGTCTCATACGATTTTTGAAAATTCGAACTTTGGGAAGTTCTGAAGCATTAATGGTGTATTCTACCTGAGATCCATGTAGCCACGAATAATTAGCATACAAATACGAAATATGTAAATTTCTGAAATTTGTTCAGAAATGAAAAAGTTCAAAGGGGGGAGTAACGTGACTTTTTTTTCTCTCATACAATTTTTCCAAATTCGAACTTTGGGAAGTTCTGAAGCATTAATGGTGTATTCTACCTGAGATCCATGTAGCCACGAATAATTAGCATACAAATACGAAATATGTAAATTTCAGAATTTTTATCAGAAATGAAAAAGTTCAAAGGGGGGAGTAACGTGACTTTTTTTTCTCTCAAACTACTTTTACAAATTCGAACTTTGGGAAGTTCTGTAGCATTAATGGTGTATTCTACCTTAGTTCCATGTAGCCACGAATAATTAGCATACAAATACGAAATATGTAAATTTCAGAATTTTTATCAGAAATGAAAAAGTTCAAAGGGGGGAGTAACGTGACTTTTTTTTCTCTCATACGTTTTATCCAAATTAGAACTTTCGGAAGTTCTGTAGCATTAATGGTGTATTCTACCTGAGATCCATGTAGCCACGAATAATTAGCATACAAATACGAAATATGTAAATTTCAGAATTTTTATCAGAAATGAAAAAGTTCAAAGGGGGGAGTAACGTGACTTTTTTTTCTCTCATACGAATTTTCCAAATTCGAACTTTGGGAAGTTCTGTAGCATTAATGGTGTAATCTACCTGAGATCCATGTAGCCACGAATAATTAGCATACAAATACGAAATATGTAAATTTCAGAATTTTTTTCCGAAATGAAAAAGTTCAAAGGGGGGAGTAACGTGACATTTTTTTTGCTCTCATACGATTTTTCCAAATTCGAACTTTGGGAAGTTCTGTAGCATTAATGGTGTATTCTACCTGAGATCTATGTAGCCACGAATAATTAGCATACAAATACGAAATATGTAAATTTCAGAAAATCTTTCAGAAATGAAAAACTTCAAAGGGGGGAGTAACGTGACTTTTTTTTCTCTCATACGATTTTTCCAAATTCGAACTTTGGGAAGTTCTGTAGCATTAATGGTGTATTCTACCTGAGATCCATGTAGCCACGAATAATTAGCATACAAATACGAAATATGTAAATTTCAGAATTTTTATCAGAAATGAAAAAGTACAAAGGGGGGAGTAACGTGACTTTTTTTTCTCTCATACTATTTTTACAAATTCGAACTTTGGGAAGTTTTGTAGCATTAATGGTGTATTCTACCTGAGATCCATGTAGCCACGAATAATTAGCATACAAATACGAAATATGTAAATTTCAGAATTTTTATCAGAAATGAAAAAGTTCAAAGGGGGGAGTAACGTGACTTTTTTTTCTCTCATACTATTTTTACAAATTCGAACTTTGGGAAGTTTTGTAGCATTAATGGTGTATTCTACCAGAGATCCATGTAGCCACGAATAATTAGCATACAAATACGGAATATGTAAATTTCTGAAATTTTTTCAGAAATGAAAAAGTTCAAAGGGGGGAGTAACGTGACTTTTTTTTCTCTCATACGATTTTTCCAAATTCGAACTTTGGGAAGTTCTGTAGCATTAATGGTGTATTCTACCTGAGATCCATCTTCTTCTTTCAAGTGCCGTGTCCGGTCTCCCTGACGTTGGCGATCACTTTGGCGAATGCGTGCCGGTCCTCCGCCAGCCTAAATAGTTGTTCCGCGCTTTGGATCCCAGTCCATTCACGGATGTTCCTTAGCCAGGACATTTGTTTTCTGCCGATACCACGTCGGCCCTCAATTTTCCCCTTCAATATGAGATGGAGTAGGTTATACTTCTGCCCCCTCAAGACATGTCCAAGGTAGCTGGTTTTTCTGCATTTGATGTTAGAGAGTAGCTCACGATGCACATTTGCTCTTCGTAGCACTTCATTGTTTGTCACTTTGTGTACCCATGAAATTCGGAGCATCCTTCTATGCAGCCACATCTCAAATGCTTCTAAGCGGTTCATAGTGCCTATCTTGAGAGTCCACGCCTCCACGCCATACAGCAGAATAGACTATTCTGAGATCCATGTAGCCACGAATAATTAGCATACAAATACGAAATATGTAAATTTCAGAATTTTTATCAGAAATGAAAAAATTGAAAGGGGGGAGTAACGTGACTTTTTTTTCTCTCATACTATTTTTAAAAATTCGAACTTTAGGAAGTTCTGTAGCATTAATGGTGTATTCTACCTGAGTTCCATGTAGCCACGAATAATTAGCATACAAATACGAAATATGTAAATTTTATATTTTTTTTCAGAAATGAAAAAGTTCAAAGGGGGGGTAACGTGACTTTTTTTTTGCTCTCATACGATTTTTCCAAATTCGAACTTTGGGAAGTTCTGTAGCATTAATGGTGTATTCTACCTGAGATCCATGTAGCCACGAATAATTAGCATACAAATACGAAATATGTAAATTTCAGAATTTTTTTCCGAAATGAAAAAGTTCAAAGGGGGGAGTAACGTGACATTTTTTTTGCTCTCATACGATTTTTCCAAATTCGAACTTTGGGAAGTTCTGTAGCATTAATGGTGTATTCTACCTGAGATCCATGTAGCCACGAATAATTAGCATACATATACGAAATATGTAAATTTCAGAATTTTTATCAGAAATGAAAAAGTTGAAAGGGGGGAGTAACGTGACTTTTTTTTCTCTCATACTATTTTTACAAATTCGAACTTTGGGAAGTTTTGTAGCATTAATGGTGTATTCTACCTGAGATCCATGTAGCCACGTATAATTAGCATACAAATACGAAATATGTAAATTTCAGAAAAATTTTCAGAAATGAAAAACTTCAAAGGGGGGAGTAACGTGACTTTTTTTTGTCTCATACGATTTTTCAAAATTCGAACTTTGGGAAGTTCTGAAGCATTAATGGTGTATTCTACCTGAGATCCATGTAGCCACGAATAATTAGCATACAAATACGAAATATGTAAATTTCTGAAATTTGTTCAGAAATGAAAAAGTTCAAAGGGGGGAGTAACGTGACTTTTTTTTCTCTCATACAATTTTTCCAAATTCGAACTTTGGGAAGTTCTGAAGCATTAATGGTGTATTCTACCTGAGATCCATGTAGCCACGAATAATTAGCATACAAATACGAAATATGTAAATTTCAGAATTTTTATCAGAAATGAAAAAGTTCAAAGGGGGGAGTAACGTGACTTTTTTTTCTCTCAAACTACTTTTACAAATTCGAACTTTGGGAAGTTCTGTAGCATTAATGGTGTATTCTACCTTAGTTCCATGTAGCCACGAATAATTAGCATACAAATACGAAATATGTAAATTTCAGAATTTTTATCAGAAATGAAAAAGTTCAAAGGGGGGAGTAACGTGACTTTTTTTTCTCTCATACGTTTTATCCAAATTAGAACTTTCGGAAGTTCTGTAGCATTAATGGTGTATTCTACCTGAGATCCATGTAGCCACGAATAATTAGCATACAAATACGAAATATGTAAATTTCAGAATTTTTATCAGAAATGAAAAAGTTCAAAGGGGGGAGTAACGTGACTTTTTTTTCTCTCATACGAATTTTCCAAATTCGAACTTTGGGAAGTTCTGTAGCATTAATGGTGTAATCTACCTGAGATCCATGTAGCCACGAATAATTAGCATACAAATACGAAATATGTAAATTTCAGAATTTTTTTCCGAAATGAAAAAGTTCAAAGGGGGGAGTAACGTGACATTTTTTTTGCTCTCATACGATTTTTCCAAATTTGAACTTTGGGAAGTTCTGTAGCATTAATGGTGTATTCTACCTGAGATCTATGTAGCCACGAATAATTAGCATACAAATACGAAATATGTAAATTTCAGAAAATCTTTCAGAAATGAAAAACTTCAAAGGGGGGAGTAACGTGACTTTTTTTTCTCTCATACGATTTTTCCAAATTCGAACTTTGGGAAGTTCTGTAGCATTAATGGTGTATTCTACCTGAGATCCATGTAGCCACGAATAATTAGCATACAAATACGAAATATGTAAATTTCAGAATTTTTATCAGAAATGAAAAAGTTCAAAGGGGGGAGTAACGTGACTTTTTTTTCTCTCATACTATTTTTACAAATTCGAACTTTGGGAAGTTTTGTAGCATTAATGGTGTATTCTACCTGAGATCCATGTAGCCACGAATAATTAGCATACAAATACGAAATATGTAAATTTCAGAATTTTTATCAGAAATGAAAAAGTTCAAAGGGGGGAGTAACGTGACTTTTTTTTCTCTCATACTATTTTTACAAATTCGAACTTTGGGAAGTTTTGTAGCATTAATGGTGTATTCTACCAGAGATCCATGTAGCCACGAATAATTAGCATACAAATACGGAATATGTAAATTTCTGAAATTTTTTCAGAAATGGAAATGTTCAAAGGGGGGATTATTGTGACTTTTCATCTCTCATACGATTTTTCCAAATTCGAACTTTGGGAAGTTCTGTAGCATTAATGGTGTATTCTACCTGAGATCCATGTAGCCACGAATAATTAGCATACAAATACGAAATATGTAAATTTGAGAATTTTTTTCAGAAATTAAAATGTTCAAAGGGGGGAGTAACGTGACTTTTTTTTCTCTCATACGAATTTTCCAAATTCGAACTTTGGGAAGTTCTGTAGCATTAATGGTGTATTCTACCTGAGATCCATGTAGCCACGAATAATTAGCATACAAATACGAAACATGAAAATTTCAGAATTTTTTTCAGAAATTAAAATGTTCAAAGGGGGGAGTAACGTGACTTTTTTTTCTCTCATACGAATTTTCCAAATTCGAACTTTGGGAAGTTCTGTAGCATTAATGGTGTATTCTACCTGAGATCCATGTAGCCACGAATAATTAGCATACAAATACGAAATATGTAAATTTCAGAATTTTTTTCAGAAATGAAAAAGTTCAAAGGGGGGAGTAACGTGACTTTTTTCTCTCAACCAGTCCTGTACTATTGATGTTTTTAAGTTGCACAATGATGTTCCTTATCTCAGTGTCATCTACTCCGTGTACTTCTATGGCGTTATACTGGTTGTAGGCCTTAGTGCATTCTGTTGGGATATTTTTACCAAATTTTTGTGCTACGCAAGCTTTTCTAATAGTGGCAAAATATTTTGCAAATTCATTTGCTAGTACCTTTTCATCCGTTATAATAACTTCCTCCATTTTTAGTGATATTTGCTCCAGCATTTTGGTTTTTCCTAGTTCTTTGTTAACAAGGTGCCATATATTCTTGTTTCTGTTGCAATTCTTATTTATAAATTGAGCAAAATGTTTTTCTTTAGCTTGCTTAATCATCTGCCTGTGCTTCCTCGTCATATCTGTATACTCTTGCTGTATTGACGGGTGCTCTAGTAGTTTGGTTATGTTACAGTATGTTCGTAGGTTTTTGTTGGTTTTAATGATTGCTGGAGTTACCCACTGATTCCCAGATATTTTTGGTGTACATTTTATTTCTGTTTTTTGACATGTTGTATCTTGTGCTTCACACATAGTACTCATGAAGATCGAGAGTGCTTAATTTATATCTGTAGACGTGTTCATTTTATCCCAAGTTTTGAGTAGTAGAAAATGCTTTAGGTTTATCAAGTTTGCCTCATTTGTTTTTCTTATTATTTTCCTCTCTAATTTTTTGTCAGTGTTAGCTGGAGGTATGTTACACTTAACAATTTGTCCTAGATGGTCAAATATGTCAGAGTTGTGCAGTTTCAGTGTGCATGATAGATTGGTGACGACATAATCAATCGACGATTTTAGTTATACCATTTTTATTTGTATGTATCCTTGTGAAGCCTGTAACTTCAATATGTAGATTGTGTGACTGGAAGACATCTAATAGTAGGTTACATTGGAGATTGCTGCGATCAGCGTTTATGTTCATATCACCACTTTTGATGAAATGGTCATACCTAGCAGTGAGTTTGTTTAGTACAATTGACAGTTTATTCATAAATAAACGTCACCACTCGGTGATCTATATATAGTAGTTAAGTAAACTGATTTATTTCCATGTGCCATGTAGGAAACTCCCCATACCTCGAAATTTAACTCGTTTTCATATTGTTTCAATAGTTGCTCTTCCTCGAATCTGATGGGTTCTTTAGCATATATCATTACACCTCGATGAATTCGGATTGTTCTTGTAAATGATGTTACAATTCTGTAATTTATAAGTTGCATTAGTTGAAGGGATTCCTTCTTTGCCCAGTGTTCGGTTATGCATATATAATCTTGTCTTGGCTTGTCGATTACACTTATGACATTTAACTCATTTAGTTTGTTGGATAGGAACTGTGCATTTAGATGCATTACTGCGTTGAGTGAAGGAGTGAAGGAGCTCCTTCACTCAACGATTACTGTAAGTGTATGCTTCGCTTCTGTATCACTTTCGTGAAACTTTGGTTGCCTTGCTGATGCTTCTGCAGTTCTATGTCTCTCTATAAAAGAAGCAGAATTTTTGCTGCTATTGTATTTGTTGTATATTCCGAAATCAAATCGCTTATATCCTAACCCTGAGGGACAAAATTCTGGTTTATAGAGCTTGTCTTTTAGGTCGAAGTCGGTGCCAATCATGAAGTATTTATTCTGGTTTGGGTTTGTTGGTAATTCCTTAATAATTATATTAGCAGTTGGAAGGCTTCTTTATTTTTTAAGTAGTTTTTAATGTTAATATCCGTTACGCCACGATTGATTCTTAATATATACAACCAGGCTTTTTTCTTCGTTCCAGTAAATCCTAACTGTTTTTCTTCTGGGGCACCTCCTATAGTAATGTTGACTTTATTCTTGTAGGGGGGTTTTTTGTTCCGTTTCCTCTCGACTGTTTTATATTCTTCAATGGCACTAGTTGAGGTTGATTGTGCATATATGTTTCTATTACCAACTGTCGGTGGTGTGGCTCCGTTGAGCGGATCGGTTTGAGATATGCAGGGTGTGTTGGGTTGCATTACTGTTGGTTTCGCGTTAATTGTATTTTTCGGTTTTCGATCATTTTGGTTTTGAGTAGTAGACGGCAGGGAAGTTTTTGCCAGACTTGCGTATGTTCTGTCGCCACACTCGATGTTATTAGAGTGAGTCACGTTATTTGGATTATTCCATTTGCTCTGTATGTTGACGTTTCTCTGTTTTTGTTCGTCTGGTTTTCTATACTTTCCCTTATCATTTTTATATTATTTTGATTCATTTAGTTATCAATTATTATTATTTGGTTTAATATGGGATTGATGAGGCTGATACATGATGAAACTTCATGTTAATATTCCGCGCGTTTTTTTAATCTCTGAACATAGGCATGTTCAGTTTTAAAACGACAGTACCAAATGCATCCCTAAAATGCATCGGTTATGCAACCAAATTTACCAGCGCGTAGATAGATCATATCTAATCAACACTATTTTAAGAAAATTTATTCAACGCAAGAAACAAGAAAGTACTCAAATATTTCAATTCAAATGGTGCCGAGCTGGCAACAGTATACGGATTTTGAGAAATTTCTTTTGAGTGCATTATCCTGACAGACGAATCCAATCAATCTAAACTATGTCTTATATAAACGCAAAATTTAATAGTAGTTATATGATACGTCGCTATTGGTCATCATAAAAGAACTAGGAGATGCCATATTTCAACTGAAGAAATGAAATGAAATGTAACGTGTGTTTGTAAATGATTGTAGAAAAGGCGGCAAAATTTAAATGAATTTTAGGATTTTAATTGCCGTTAAGTTTTTCCATGTCGGTGCTTAGTGTATTTCACCGCAATTTGTCAAAGTTTAATGTCATTTTCGCCAGTAGCGTGCAATCATTGTAAAGTTAATCTAGGTAAGTTATTTCAAGTTAGTTATTTATGAAGGGGAACGGGTCAACAGGGTTTTTTCGTCCAGTGTGGGTCAGTTAAGTTGTTATGTATTGACAATTTTCTCTTTTGTATCTATTTAATTGTCGTTGTTTCGTGGATATTTCTTTAGGTATATCATAACAACTTAACTGACCCACACTGGACGAAAAAAACCCCGTTGACCCGTTTCCCTTCTTGGTTACAAAGTAACGTCCGTTGCTTCTTGATTCAATTAGTTACTTATGTTAAAATAAGAAATGTTAATTTTCAGAAACAAACAACATTATGTTACACCAATGAACCCTTAGTGATATTTTTGTTGTGTTACCAACGTGTATGTTTGGTTGCCTAAAATACAATCTACACTCATTTACAAACACACTGTATAATGTTATGCCAATGACGAACCAGTATCTTCCATTTGGCAAATGAGTTACTATTTTGGGATTAACGGTTGATGATTGTTGATTGAACGGGATTGATAGGGCTGGTATCGCAGGATAATGCACTGAAATTAATCTCGCACAATCCGTATACCTGTAAGTTCGGTATCATTCCCCTATTGAAACACTTTCTTGCGTTGAATACATATTCTGTCAAGTTTTGACAATTGAAATGACCAAGTTCTTGTAACGCGGCCTGTAATTTTGGTTGCATTCCATTGAATTTTAGCAATGAATTTGATACTGTCGTTTTAAAACAGAACATAGCCTATGTTCAGTTATAAAAAAAAAACGCGCGTTATAAATAAAACACAATTGGTGTGAGTTTCATAAAATATTAAATGTTGTACGGCGAAACAATTGTTGCAATACAAGATTTAATATTTTGTGAAATTGACACCAATTGTTTTTCATTTATATATTATTTGGTATGTTGGTTTCAACTTTGCCGTCGTTTGATTTAAATATTAAAGTGCAATTGTGATTGAAATTATTATATTGTGTTTTTGAAAATTGTGACGCTGACAGATGATATATTTTATACTGTCATGTGATTGCCTTAAATCTGTCTGAATCTGTCTGAATAAAATATTGTACATTATATGTAAGGTAAAGGTCTTTACTGGCTCAACAAGGTGACAGACTTGCCTGCGGCTCGTCAGTTATTCTTTTGTATTGCCAGTAAAAACCCTCTTACTAGACTTATAATGTAAAATACTTAATCATTGTGATTGTTTCTACCTTAACTATATAGTAGTCTGTGAATATATATTCAAATAATAAAGTAGTTATGAATAATTATGTAAAATTCTATTATATTCGGAGAAAATTCTCTCGACATCCACCGATGTTATAGGCGCTTAGGTACTTAAATGCAGATATTAGGAATCTTCATTATATTCAGATTTCAGATATTTTCAAAATTGCCTCGTGGTATATATGCTCTCTTCTGCAGTTTTGTAAAACTCTCACTTTTTTCTGAATATGTCCTAAAATTTGTAACTTATTCTTCGCCCAATTTTTCCTGATTTTTCTTGAAGGGATATTTTACAATCATATCTACGATAGAAATAATGATGACAATCATGACAATCTATTAAGGATAATCCTTACATTTCCAGTTTTTTTATGAATCACTAATGAAAGCATTTTTAGGTTTTAGAATAGGTAAATGTTGATATTTTTAAATACACTTTGAAATTTATCTATGGCTTCAGCAGATAATGTAGAAAATTCCTAATTAATATATTCTCTCCCTTTATCTCCCTAAAATGACTTGCATAGTACCTATATTCAGCTTCCGCTCTAGCTTTTACGTCACCTCGAAGAAAAAAACAAATTGCTGCTAAAATATACTCTTTGAAAATATATCTTTTAAATTATTAGATTTGGCCGTTATTTTTTGAAAGTCCATATTTATTACTTTCAGAATATTTTTTAATTACTTTCAAAACTTTATTTATATTTTATTTTCCACTACAATGTTTCGCCGCACTGTGACTTCTTCAGGTGAAGAATCTTAATATTGATTAAACTACGTGTATATATATATTTTTTTTCGAATTTATTTATTATAATAAATCTTAACAATATTAGATTTACATTGTCTATGTGTACATACTTTTTTGTGCATGCAACATGAAGGAAGCGCCTCTTCTTCGTCATGGATGTCGCTCTGTCGAGGGTATTTCCAGGCTGGTGGTATGGGTGCTTCGCTGTCGGGGTGGATGTCGGGCATCTTGTGTTTAGTGGATCTCTGCCTTTCTTATTGTTCCTTTGAAGGTGTCTACATTTTGTGTTTTTGTGATGTTGCTCAGTTTTTTATATTGTATTATTGATGTGGTTGTCAATTCCAAGGATCGATTTTTGTTTTAGTGTTTGTGTGTTAGTATTTCATTTCTTGCTCTTGTGAGGTGTTCGTGCGTTTCACTATTTTTCATTAAGTTGATTGTGCTTGTTATTAAGTTGTTGCGTATTTTGTGTATAAGTATGATGTTTTCGGTTTTTATTTGTTGTTTTATGTTCAGTATTTTTGTTTTTTCAAAGACTTCTCTTGTCGGGGTTCTGTAGGGTAGGTTGTATATTATTTTTAATACTTTGTTTTGTTGTTTTTGGAGTTTTTCTAGATTTCTTTCTGTTGTGTTGGACGATATGCTCGATAGGTATGTAATGTTTGTGTTGAATAGATTATAGTAAATTGCGTTTCTTAGTTGTGTGGGTACCATTCTACTGATTCTACGTATCATGTATGTGGCTTTAGGGTTTTTCTTTAGTATCGTGTTTATGTGTCCGTCCCATTTCATGTTGTTGGTTATTGTAAGGTCCAGATATTTGGTTTGTGTGGTGGTTTTTATGGGTTTGCCATTGATGGTTATCTGTATTTGTCCGTTTTCTTTGTTGGATGCAAATATCATATATTCCGTCTTTTCTTCGTTCATGGTTAGGTCGTTCTCCGCGCACCAGTAATTGATTTTTCTTAGGTCTTCATTGAGGTCTATTTATAGTTCGTCTATATTTCTATTAGAGTGTACCATGTTTATGTCGTCTGCGTATATGAACAGTGTTCCTTTGAGTGTTAGCTTGTTTCTGTTTATTGTATCGAACGCCTTTTTCATGTCGATATATGTCGTAATAACGTTTCTGTTTTTCTCTAGCTGTTTGTTTATCTCTATCATGAAGTCTGTTGTTGCAGTTATTGTGCCTTTCTTCTTTTGGTATGCATGCTGGTTCTTCTTTATTGTGTTATTTTTTTCGAGGTGTTGTTCTATTCTTGCTTTCACTGGTGTGTCTAGTATTTTTTTTAATGCCGAGGTTAGTGCTATGGGTCTGTAGTTGCAAGCTCTGTCCATCTCTCCTTTCTTGTGTATTGGTTTGATTATTGTCCTTTTCAAGTACTCTGGGTATTTTCCATCTGCCAGTACTCTATTTATCAATCTTGTTAGTATTGGTGTTAGTGTGATGTGACTCTGTTTTAGGATGTTATTAGTTATTCTGTCGAAACCCGGGGCTTTGTTATTTTTGAGGTTTTTTGTAATTTGTCTTACCTCTTCTTCTGTGGCTTGTTGTATTTCGATGTTTTGCTTCGTTCCGTCTCTTTCGCTGTTATTTGTTGTGTTTGTTTGCCGTTGCCTATTTTGTGTGTGTGTAGCTAGTTTCATTCCTATTTCTGCAAAATATTTATTTATTATGTTTGCTATTTCTTTTCTTTCTGTGGTGGTTTTGTTGTTTTCGTCCTACATTTGTGTTAGATTTGTTTTTTCGTTGTTGTTTCTGTTTGTTATAGAATAAATTGTCTTCCAAGTTTATTCCGGGTAGTATGTTATCTGTTGTAGTTTGTCTTTGTCGAAATTTCTTTTCGTTTTCTTTATTAGTTTGAAGGTAGCCGTTTTTAGGTTATAGTATTCTGTTTTCAATATGTTATTGTTTGGTTTGGCTCTGTATTTGTGGTGTGCTCTGTTTCTGTTTGTTATGTTTCTTATTATTTCGGCCGTTAACCAGTTATTCGTCGCTCTTCTTTTGATAGTTGTTATTTCTTGGTTTTTTTCTATTATTTTGCTGATGCTTCTTGACAGTTCCTCCAAGGTGTTTATATTAGTGTGTTCCATTTCTTCGATGTCTATGGCTATTTTCCGTAGGTTGGTCTTTGTCTTTTTGCATGTTGTGTATTGTGCTTTGTTGCATTATATTTTTATAGTTGTTTCTATTGGGTACTGGTCTGATATGCTGGTTGGCAGGATCTTTACCGTTATTTTCCCAGAGTTTATATTGCTTATTGTATGGTCTATTATTGTGTTCTCTCCACTTATGTTTATGTGTGTGTAATGTTTGTTTCCTGTTTTGTTGTGTATTTTATAGCCTTCTCCCTGTAGTGATGTTTTGTATTTTCTAGGGTTATTGTTGATTTTTGCTATGTTGATGTTTATGTCTCTCCCAGGATTACGTGTTTCTTCCTGATATTTGTTATGTGCTGTCTCATGGTCTGTTCGAGTATTTCTTGTTTAATGTGTGGGGGTTTGTATATATTTGTGATGTCTATTTCCTACTTAGTTAGTTTTATCGTGATCATTTCTATTTCGTTGATTGTTTTATTCAGTGTTACTCGGAAATGGAGGTCGTCTCTTACGTATGTTGCGATTCCTCCTCCTTTCTTTTCTTCTCTAGAGTTGAATGTTGCTTTGTAGTTTTCTATGTTGTGTAGTTGTTCCAGGTTTGGTTTAAGCCAGGTTTCATTTAGGGTTATTATAAGCGGGTTATTGTATACAGTTGTTATATTCACGGTTACTTTTGATTTATTTGACTGTTGGAATTTCTGTCTAAGATTATAACGCCAACCAACATTTTATTGAATTATTTAAGGATTATTTTGAATTTTATAAATGTTCAAGTCCGCAACTCAACTGTTTCAGAGATATGGTCGATTTGCAAAGGGTACTTGTGATACACCATTGTAAAGATAACTAATCAAGTTTTGAAGTTTTTATATCAAAATTTAGGCGTATAAAATAACTTGTTGTATGTTCTAATAGAAATGTGGTTATTTAAAAATGTTACTTGAAAAATTGATCTAAAATCGAGATATCGAAATGAAACTTTCAGATTTACCAATGGAACCCAAAATAAACTAAAATACAATCTTCGTAATAGATGAACCTATGCCGGTGTAACCTGGCATAGGTTCATATTACGTAGAACTTAATTTTGGGCATATATTACTCCGGTTTAAAATTATAATTGACGAATGTTTAAATTTCTCAAAGATTTATAAAACAGAGTGTTATCACTGCCCATATAATATCATTAACGATTAAATGTAAGTGCAGGATATTAAACAACATTGACCTGGTAGGTACTTAGGACACAACATACGTATTGAGGGTAAGCAGCTTTTAGCTGCTTACCTGTTCTATATAGAATAACTTGAAAGGTAAATGTTAGATTTTGGTACATAATGTAATCTGGTATAACATAATATAATCAAAATCTAACTGCAAGTCTGTAGTTGCTGTTAGGTGCAGGTAATAATTCGGCCGATTGGTACCTTATACAATGCCAATTCATCAGAAAATCATAAAGTTGTAGATCAATTACTGTGCGTTTACACCAATGTTAGTAACATGTGTTGCTAACAGATGGACATTTCGCAGCCAATAAGAAAGGCAAAACTGGTAAACTCGCCTTTCTTATTAGCGGCGAAATGTCGATTTATTAGCAACACATTTTACTAATATTGGTGCCAACGTGCCATTAGAGAATGAAAGACTGAAAAAAATGAAAATTTTGAAACTAAGTACTAACTTACTTTATCCACAACCGTTTGCCTTTCGGTGTAAGGTAAATATCGATAAGGGGTTTAAGGAATTGATTTCCTGGTAGGTATATCGTCTTCCAAATTATTCAATCTTCAGTAAATATTTTCACTTCTTGTCAATTCACTTCCCTCAATGTGAACAGTATTTTATTAAATAGGAAATTCAAATGATTTTATTTATTTCATTTTAATTGATATTTTTATTACTTCTGTTAGCTACTGAGGGGAATTTTTGATTATATATTCTACGGTAAATATAATTGGAAAAAGTAACATTCTCCCGTCTGAATGAGAATTAAACCGGAAAGATTACCTTATCAACATCCACGACATCGCTCAGAGCGTATGCCAGAAATTAATAAAGCTCTCTAAGACCTGCGTCTACTGTATCGACATCGCTTTTGGTATGGTGCCTACAATATATTGAGATAGAACATGATTTTGGTAACGCAAATTATAAATCATTTACGGGGTATTTGTTTTTGGTAACCATGGGAGGAATGCGCTGATTATTTCTACTCAATTTCGAAATAATTAATATTATTTTGAAAACAGTAACTTTTAAATCAATCGCATAGTACGCTTTATAATGATATTCGCGTATACTATTGATGAAGAGAATAACGGCATGTCGCCTCGCGAATCGGATAGTACGCTTTATACTGATATTCGCGTATACTATTAATGAAGAGAATAACGGCATGTCGCCTCGCGAATCTGGAACCAACTAATGTTTACGAATGCAAAACGATTCTATTTATACTAAAATTTCGCCCACTCTTCTATTCTGCGGAATTCCCCTTAGCATTAATTCTCATTCGCGTGATCTCACATGTGAACTATTTAAAGGTTACTCAAATAAAAATACCAAACTGTTATTATATCTATTGACTAATCTATTGATTAGTCATCCGCCTGGTCGCTCGGGCCTCATCTGTGATTGTTAATATAATTGCGTCACCAAGCATCGACCGCATCTTATTTTAATGATTATAAAAGTTCTCGTAATTTCTTTTGTAATTCATTCAAAATTAATTAATTTTTAATCAGATTACTTATTATTTCTCCTAATGATCACCCCTTCCTATTCAAACACTATACTTGGCTTTTACGTGTGTTTTCAATGTTTACACCTGAGTATGAAATTGTTTTAAAATGACTACTAAATATCTCAATTAATATCAGTCATTTTTCGTGGTTTTATGTTTAATTAACTTATACAAAATATGCATATAACACCGTTGCAAATATGTTATTCAAATAACATATTGAATACTAAAATGAAATGTTTAATATAATTTAATAAACAACATGCTTCATCTCTTAAAAAGAGGACTTTTTATATGGACTTATAGTAAGATACAACTTTTATGTTCCACCTATATTCACTATATTGAGCTGAAACATATAAGTAGTACAGGTGAGTTATTGTAATTGTGCAAAAAAAATAATATGCATATGTTTCACAATTAATTACTAATAAATTGTTATTGCCAGTGTAAGAATTGTAATGAGTAGTACTTATTTAGAGAAGAATTTGTACCTACCTAACGGTTCTGTTTACTTCCTGGGACCGGCTCTCTCTAAATTTAAGAGAAGCTCAATTTGTCGTGTTGTTCATCCAGCACCAACACTTAAAAAACACCAATAAAGTGATTACCGGTCGGACCTCTCCCTTTTCAGTTATTGAACGCCCCTGAAGCCATCCCTTTGTTATTTCAAATATATGAAAGCGATTTAAAGAGAAGTGCAGCAAAAAAAGGGGCCGAGGAACTCAATTTATCTTTGATAAAACAAAACCGGAAAACGGTCTAGTTTTAAAATGTTCTTTTGTTCCCGCACTCCCCAACACAGCCAGCCTCTAACACATGCACACACGTAGGCAGACAGACATACAGCCATAGAGATTCGGGCGGTGTGTTTTCTATTCTATTATTTTATTTTTTCGGGACGTGGAGCGGTGATGTTTTCATCCGAAGCCGGGACCCCGATCCGATAAAGGCAAGCTGTTACCCTCTTATATCGAAGGTGTTTTTCTACATTTATCTTCATACAGTCGAGAGGGCGGCGGAGGCGACACAGGCGGCGGTTTTGTTTCGCCTGCGGAGAGGTATGAATGGGATGTATCGCCGCTATATTTGTTTGGGGGCCGCATGAGATGAGATGCGATAAGGAGAGCCGGAATTAATTTAAGTTCGGCATGAGTAGGGGTGGCGAGGCGACATCTTAATTTATGAAGTGCCGACTAAACGATAATAAATTTTAATTTGCCCCAACCTATGTGGAAAATTCAACGCTGATATTAATGAAATAATTCAATCATATCTTATAACCAGTAATTTAATATTTCCGTTGGTCAAGATTCATATTCAATCATCAATAGTTAGTATCTTGTAGTATTTTTCTATCAAATGTCTAATATTGTTAAATATATGCAAAAGTATTGCGATTATTTATACAAAGTATTGTAATAAAATATAAATATTATAATACATATAATATAAAATAAATAAATATTGTAATACATGCAATCTAATATACGCGTCTCTTGTAATTATCAAAATGTCATAGCAGTCTTGATTTGTGAACAAAACTAAATTTACTGTTTATCTTTTTGTTCATATTAATATGAAGAATGTTAATTGCTGCCCACATCAAATTTATATATTAATTTTTCAAATATATATATATATATATATATAACGTATATATATACGTTTTTATTGCCCTACGTTCGGGACTACAAATGTTACGTTTTTGTTTACTCTGCCTATTTTATTAGTGTTGAATATTTAAGCATTTACTCGTTATGTAACTTTTTGTTCTTTCTCTTATATCAGGTTCAATAGTAGGTTCAATCATAACTAAATAGAGTTTTGTTCAAATACTTGAATGAATTGAAAATAACCAAAATATTAAAACGTCTAATATAAACTGAACTAAACAAACAAATCAAAAACAATAGAAAACAAAACTATTAAATAAATAATAAACTATGGCCAACATTAACAAATAAATCCTATATACACAAGCCAACTTATGTGATAATATGACTCTTGCACTTTACGCAAACTTTCTACTTGCAGTTTTCTTCTTGTGGTTCCTTGATTAATTCGTCCTCTTGTCCCTGCGTTCTCCTTTTGATCCTTTGTCGATTCCCACAAAAGTAAACAGCTACTTTTGTGTGTAAAGTTGAGCGGCTTGAAGTCCTGATTTTGAATATCTCCGTCACGGCTCCTATCTCGTTGAATTCCTCTCCTGGTTGACTGTCTTCTTCCAGTCCTATGTCCAATCGTTGAAACCCCGTTAATATTTTGTAATGTATTCGTATTAGTATCGCAACATCTCCACCCGCGATCCACACGCGTCTCTCCCACTCGTCAATCTCTTTGTTGATTATTTTCGACTTTCCATTATTCAATTCCCCAAGCGTCTATGCACGAAATCACCTGTCACCCGTGGTAACCGATCAACAACCTCCATCCGTGGATTGCTTTGTATATTTGTGCATACTTGTTCATATTCACATTTACAATATTTACAATAATTTTTGTTAGCTTGTGCCCTAAATATTATAATTCTATCTAAAACTTATATGATAATAACAATAAATCTATTCTAATTAATCTAAATAAATAATACAAATACCATCACAATATATATATATATATATATATATATATATATATATATATATACGTTTTTATATATATATATATATATATATATATATATATATATATAGTGATACATTTAGATATAATAATAATAATATTACGCTATCTAGCGTGCGTGACGAACACAGAGGATCCGCACACGGAAAAGTAAAAAGAGTGTAAAACACAAGAAATTCAAACGAAAATTTGCAAAGCGACAGGCATAGTGATTAGAAGAAGTGTGAGAATTAAAAAATATCAAAGTTCAAAGTGGAAACTACGTAGATGTGCTAGTAGAACAAGAAAAAGGAAAAGAGGCGAGATCGGTCAGCTGGTAAGTGGCCGACATTTTTAATGTGCGAAGTAATAGAAAGTGCGCGCAATTCAAATAGTGAAAATATCAAATAGCTGAGAGAGAATATACAGGAAAAGTGAGGGACAACTGCAATACATAAATAATAAAGGACACAGGGGAGAAAGAGACAAGAGCAAACAGTGTGACAAGTATAAAGGACTATAGAAAAAAGAAACGCACTGAAGAAGAACCAGGAGACTTCGACAAGTAGTAAAAGGAACAGATAGAGTTACAAAAAGTAGTGAAAGTTAAAAAATCAATAACAAACCATACTAAGCAAGTGAAGACAAATATAAATTCCAAAACAAAGAAGGAAGAAATAATAGAAATGGAGGAGATATTGAGTAAACTAGATGTATTAAAAATTGTCCTGAAAAAATAATCCAACAGAAAGTTGCAAGAAGAATTCGCGAAACAAAACCTAAAATTCCAGGAAACAAAATTAGAATGGGAAAAGATGGCAAATGTATGGAAGACGGAAAGGAGAGAATTTGAGATTAGAATAAAAATACTGGAAGATAAACTAGAATACCAGAACAAACCAACACGAAGAAACAACATAGTTATCACAGGAGCAAACATACAAGGAAACCAAATTGAACAGCTAGTAGAACAATTAATATACAACAAACTAAATTTTAGGGTAACCATAAAGAGCGGTCACCATATCAGGAATAAGGAAAATAAGAGCAAGTTAAAGATAGAGATGAACACATGGGCAGTGTAAAGAGAAGTAATGAAGAAATAAGGTGTGATGAAAGGAACGGGCATATACAAAGAAAGCGGTCTAAGATACAAAGAGAGAAGGGTATAGAACCAACTAAGAGATATAGCGAGAGAGGAGAGAGCAAAAGGAAAGAAAGCAACAGTGGGGTATAACAAAATAATAATAGAAGGAGAGAAATGTAACGCAGGGAAACAGGAAATAGCAAAAAACTGAATAAGATGATTGAGGACAGACCTAAGAGTACAACAACACAAGCAACGAAAAGGGTAATGAATATGGAAAAAGAGGGAGAAATAAAGAAAAGACAAAACAAATATGAAAGACTTGGAACATGGAATATCAAAGGAATAAAAGGGAAAGAAGTGGAAATAGCTAGTGAATTTGAGAGGGCAAAATTAGGGATACTAATAATAACAGAAACAAAGAAAAAAGAGAAAGGAGAAGAAGAATTAGACAAGGAGCATCGGTTAATATATAGTGGAGTGCAAGAAAATGAGAGAGCAAGAGCAGGGATAGGATGCATAATACATAAAGACATCAAAAACACAGTGAAGAAGTGGGAAGCAGTAACAGAGAGAATATTAACAGTGGAATTAATAAAAGGAAGTGAAGTAATAACAATAATAGCAGTATATGGACCAGATTCTGGGAAAAGCTAGATAGAGTAGTGGAAACAGCAAAAGGATCAATATATATATATATATATATATATATATATATATATATATATATATATATATATATATATACCAGGAGATCTAAATGCAAGAGTTGGGAAGAAATATCAAGTGCACACGACAGCAATTGGAAAACATGGAGCAGACAAAAGAAACAACAACGGGAAACGACTATTAAAATTCTGCACACTACATGACTTAATAATAGCAAATACATTGTACGAACACTGGGACATGCATAAGTACACAAGAGTGCAAGTTAGCAGAGATGAACGATCCATTATAGACTATGTAATAGTAGAAAGGAAAAATCGAACAAAAATTAAAGACGTGGTAGTCAAGAGAGGACACGAAATATATAGTGACCACAACCTAGTAGTGGCCGACATAAGAGTACAAGAAGAGACAGCAATAGTAGAAAAGGAAGGAAGAACAAAAGAGAACACTGAAACAATAAGAACATACAAGCTAAAAGACAAGAAAGTAGCGGAGAAGTATGAAGAGAACATATCGGGAAAAATGGAAGCAGTAAAGGGGGAGGTAGAAGACTGGAGTGTAGAAAAGCTATGGGAAGTATTTAGAAATTCGATAACCGAAGCAGCAAGAGAAGCATGCGGAGTAGCCAGACAAAACAAACACATAAAACATACAGTGTGGTGGACAGAGGAGGTTAAGCAAGAAGTAAAAATTAAAAAGAAAATTTGGCAGACATACCTACAAAAGAAAACAACAAATAATTGTGATTTATACAAGGAACAGCGAAACAAGGTAAAGAATATGGTAACAGAAGCAAAACGAAAAGCTTGGGCGGAATTCGGAGACAAAATGGAAAAAGATGGCAATCAGAAACTGTTATTTAGAATAATAAACTTAAGAGGGAGCAAAAAGACAGACAGAGTGATAATGAGAGGAGAAAAAGGAGAACTACTAACAACAGAGAAAGAGGTAATGGATCGGTGGAAGAACCATTTCGAAAAGCTACTAGTAGGCAAAGAACCGGAAAAGCACACCACAGAGGAACCACAAACCAGAAACAAGAAAGAAGGAAAGAGGGAAGAAGAATCTATTACAACGGAAGAATTAGAAGAAGCGATAAATAGAATGAAAAATAGAAAGGCACCAGGAGAAGACCATATAGCAGCAGAAATGATAAAAGCAATGAGGAAAAGAGGAACAGAGCTATTACTAAAAATATGTGATAAAGTATGGACAGAAGAACAAATTCCGAAACAGTGGGAATAGACCTATTTCCACCAATACTACCAATTCACTTAGTACCAATACTGAAAAGGGGAGATAGATTGGACCGCAACAACACAGGGGTATAACTCTATTATACACATACATGAAGCTAATGGAGCAAATACTGGAGAAAAGACTGAGGAAGCAAGTAGAGCACACACTAGAGGAGGAGCAGAGCGGGTTTAGGAAAGTAAGATGCCCACAGGACCATATATTTGCGGCTAAAAAATTAATAAACAAAACGCTATCGAGACAAGAATCCGCATACATAGCTTTCATTGATATGGAGAAGGCGTTTGATATGGTACTAAGAGGGAAGATATGGGAGAGTCTAAATAAACGCAAGAAGGACGAGAAGCTAATTAGAGTATTAAAAAGTATATACAAAGAAACAAGAAGCAGTGTGATAAGCAAAAACCAGAAATCAGAAATATTTAACACCACGGAAGGAGTAAGACAAGGAGGCAGTCTGAGCCCGCTGCTGTTTATTGTTTTCATGGATGAGTTAATCAAAATGGCCGAGATAAAGACAATACCACTATATATAGGGTACAGGAAGTTAGAGATGAAAAAAATAACGGAGTGTGCATTTATGAACGACATAGGGATATTAGCAAAAAACAAGGAAGATCTAGAACACAACCTGAAAGTATGGAACGAGATACTAGAAAAGAACGGGATGAAAATAAACAAGAACAAAACAAAAGTCATGGTAGCATCCGCAAAGAAGGAAGTGATTTATATAGAGATAGCAGGGGAAAATATAGAGCAAGTAGATAGCTATCAATACTTAGGAACCACAATATACGAAGCTGGCAATCAAGAAACGGAAATCAACAAGAGACTGGATAAAGACAACAGGGTAAACTGCGCATTGGGGAGGATATTAATAAACAACAAGGAGATACATAAGTAGAATGTAACGAAGATGAAACTGTACAGAGCAGTGTATAGAGACCGTTACTCACGTACGGCTGTGAAACATGGGTGTTAACAAAGAAGGACAAAAGGAAGATAAAGCAGCTAAAATAAAAGTGTTAAGACGAATTAAAGGGATAACGCTAAGAGACAGAATAAGAAGTGAAAAGACAAGAAAAGAACTGGGAATCAAGGCAATAGACGAATTTATAGAAAGAAGGCAACTTGATGGTGGGGACATCTACAGAGAATGAAGGAATCTGCGTCAACAAAAAGGATATATGAAGCAAAGGCGATAGGAAAAAGGAAGAGAAGCAGACCAAAGGAGACATGGGACAAAGTGATAAGGAAAATACTTGAGAAGAGAGGAAAAACGTTCAGAGAAGCCAAAGAACCGGCACTAGATAGGAAAATGTGGAAGGAATTTATTAGGGGCCAATAAGGCCAAACACCCTACACTCCATAGGGGTAGAAGGGCATTTGATTATATACATATATTAATAATATTTATTTATTGTGTTTAGAGCTATACAGCATACACAAGTCAAAGAAGGTATACCCCACGCAATGATAGTTTGTTTTTATGACATTGACTTGCAATAAAAATTATAAGGGTGGGATTGTTAAACCCCTTCAAGTTAGGTATCATAAAAGTCCACATATCCATTTCAGGCTTTGGCTTGAATGTTGATGCACCAAAGAGTTCCCAGTGACAAAGGGCCGGCCGATACCTGGACTTTTATGATACCTAACTTAAAGTGGTTTAACAATCTTTCCCTTATAATTTTGACTGCATCTCAATGTCATAAAAACAAACTATTGTTGCGCGAAGCATACATAGTTTGTAAAGTATGTTACTGAAGAAAATTATCACAGTTTTGATATCTGAGATACTAATATAGTAACATACGAGACTGTTTTAACATAAAAACAGTAGATAAACACACATACAGTACATTACAGAAATATAAAAAACAGAAAATAATATAATATATAGATTGAGCAGTCTATCGGACAACACTTAGTATAGTTACCACAGTTGAGGAGCAGACTTCCAAAATGAGTCCATTTTGCATTATTTTTAGGAAATAAGGAAACGTACTGTGAAGAAAATGATAAATTTTGGTAAAATGGCAGATATCAATAAATTGTAAAAAAATATGTCCTCCGGTATTACTTGTCCTGAAATATATTTTTTACTTAATGATTTCAGAATTAATGAAAAGATAGACCGCAAAGGCTTTTTGATTGTCTGATATGGACAAAACTCTTTTTGTCTGAAAAGCCCTGGGAACTAATTATGTTTGATTGTAAAAGACAACAGAAATTTCAGAAAGTAAATAGTTTTTATAAAATAAACATTAAAAAACAAAATTGCATGTAATTTAATTCAAAATTTAGAACTTATAATTTCATCCCACCGTCATCTTCTTGATATTGAAACAACTCATGTTAAACCAAATCATCATCATCTTTACCATTCTCGGCTTCTTAATCAGAAAGGTCGTCAATATTTTCAGGAAGGATTGGAGCCAGAAATGTCAATTCTGGATCGTTCCTCAAATTTTCAGTTGCCAATTCAATTAGTACCTTAGTTAGGCTGTTAATTTATTTCTTCTTTATTTCCCGAAACAGTGTTTTTTTCTGGTAGAACGATAGATTTTATTTTCTTTGCATTCTACAACAAAGTTTCATATTTCTTTGATTCATCGTCATTTCTATAATATTGCTCAGTTTTCATTGTTACAATCCCATTTTTCATTCTTTTAATAAGAATTATCTTGGCTTCGCTGATTCCAACTATTTCAACAATTTCCAAAGATGTCAAAGCTTCTTTAAAATTTAAAATAGTTTTCCACTCCACTCCTAATTTACGTACTTCTAATATTTAAGCATAAAGTTCCCAGTAATTTTCTGGTAATTTTATCATACTTTGTGCAAAAACTTATCAGTTTTTCTGCCCTGCCCAATACGCGGAAATTTGATTCCAGTATTGCCGTAAAACATCATTGGAATAGGTCTTGGATCCCGACAAAACTTAAGTTACATATTTTGCAAAAATTGAATTATCACAAAAACCTAAGTCCTAGAAAATTTTTGTTGACGTTTCTGAAATCAGAAAAAAAATTCTATCAGAATCGGCTACTTACTATTTTACGTCTAGGGGACAAAAATAGTGTTGACCAGTGTAATAAGCAACTTTCCAATTTAAAATTTTGTGTGGTGAAAGTTTCATTTTCTTCTAATGTTATACTGTTTGGCTTTAGTAACAGCAGCTCGCTGGAACTAACTGAGCAATTACTTTACGGCATTCGTTACGACTTACATACATTGTCTGCACGTTGTACAAAAATGACCTCTATCAATAGAGGTGGTAGGCAAATCTATTTTCCTGAATTGTGTTCCATTGTAATAAAGAAATAGTTAACTTTAACAGATTATATTAACTTCCGTTTCATCATTTAAAAATTATCGGATTACCGTTAACTGAACTTAAGTATCGCGCTAACAGATTATAATAATGGATGTTAACTTTTTGGTTAATGGCGCCCATCACAAGTAAGTAAGTAAGTAAGTAAGTAAGTAAGTAAGTAAGTAAGTAAGTTAGTAAGTAAGTAAATAAGTACGTAAGTAAGTAAGTAAGTAAGTAAGTAAGTAAGTAAGTAAGTAAGTAAGTAAGTATATAAGTAAGTAAGTAAGTAAGTAAGTAAGTAAGTAAGTAAGTAAGTAAGTAAGTAAGTAAGTAAGTAAGTAAGTAAGTAAGTAAGTAAGTAAGTTAGTAAGTAAGTAAGTAAGTAAGTAATTTATTCATGTTATAACAGTGTGTTTTACATTCGTCAGTATACAAATAAATATAATATACAAGCAGATTTACAAAAACTAAAAACAAAAATGTATTCACATTGGTAATAAGTTTGAAAAATACATCTTGGAACTGCGAGGCTTCATATTATTTGAGAGCATTGCAGGCATATGAGTTTGAATAAATGTTTTCATGTAATTAAATAGATGGAAAAAGTCTTGTGCATAATCCACACCGGATTTCTTGTTTGTCAATTATTTAATACTTGAATCGGACCTTGTCATGCATTTAATCTACTGAAACTCAAACAATAATAACCTAAATAATTTTAATTGCTTTAGTTCCGACTTCAAATTTCAATACCTTATTTATATAATTGTTAATTCTCCGTGTTCATTCGCTTCATAGCCATTTTCCCGGAATTGCATCGTTCCGCCGTTAAAGTTGACAAACTACAATGCGCACTCGTTCTTCTTGCGAGGCGCTTCGCAGCTAATAGAAAACTTTCTTGCTGGCATGAATGCGCCACAAATGTTAGATAAGGTCGCATTTACGATCCACAGATGATGTTTAAATTCTAAATGTTGCCAAATTTTGTGTGGAAATAATTACCAAGATATTAAATTAACCCATTATTGTAAATACAGGGTGGGCGTTTTTTTTTTTCATTGTAAGCATTGCATCTCGGAAATCATAAAACGTAGAGATTCGGTAAAATAAGGAAAGGGTTGTCATTTTTAAGGCTTATGCAAGATAAGCTTTTGTTTTTTGAAAAAAAAACCATAACTTTTGAGTTATAATACTAACTTTTTTTTAATGGCAATAACAGTTGGCTTTGAAATTTTTGAAAATACATTTTTTTTCTCTATATAACGATATAAGGTTTGCTATACTTACTTTCATAAATACATGAGATGCAGGAATAATTTATGTTGTATAATTTGAGGAGTTGATCTGGGCCTCGTCTCGCATAGCGTGGTGCGTGAGATTAAGTACAGGAGACGTAGACAGTTCAAAGAGTAACGATAGAAAACCGATTCAGCTTAATTCATGTACGAACTTCGCCCACTCTTTTCGGTTTTTCGCCATTTTCTTCCCTTAATTCCAGGTCAGTCCTCGGTCTTTTAAAATTTCCCTCACTACGTCATCCCACGATTTTTTTGGTCTGCCTCTTTGCCTTTTATGGGGTGTTATTGCCTGCCATACCCTTTTTGTCTGTCTGGTTTCTTCCATCCTTACAATGTGTCCAAACCATTTTAGTTGTTGCCGCTTGATTTTTGTTATTATCGGTTCCACTTCTAATTCCTCTCTTACCACTTCGTTTCTGATTCTGTCTCTTCTTGTGATTCCTTTGACGCTTCTTAGGTACTTCATTTCTACGGCCTGTATTCTGCTTTCTATCCATTTAGTTATTATCCTGCTTTCATACCCGTACATTAATATTGGTTTGAATACTGTGTTGTAGGCTGCTAGTTTTGTTTTCTTTGTAATTTTATTGTTTCTTGGGAATGTGTTATTTACTGCGTAGTACAGTTTTGTTGCGCTCTCTAATCTGTCAATTATTTCTGCATTGTTTTCTCCATTTTTGTGAATTTTGACTCCTAGGTATTTAAAGGTTTCCACTTGTTCAACGTTCCTACCTCTTAGTTTTGCGGGTGCGCTCAGATCCTCTTTCCCTAGTGCCATGATTTTTGTTTTAGTTATATTTATTCTTAGATTCTTTTCATGTAATGCTTTTTCCCATAATTCTAAGTTGAATTGTAGCTCTTGTTTGCTTTTAGCATATATAATTAGGTCATCCGCGAAGGCGCATACTGCTATCTTCACCATTTCCATATTTCTATATCCCACTTTTAGCTTTTTTGTTGTTTCCTTTGTTTCTTTCAGTATATCATCTAGGACGATATTGAAGAGGGTTGGACTTAATACACCTCCTTGTCTCAGACCTTCCATCGTTTCAAATTCCTCTGATTGCATGTTTCCAGTTCTGACTATGTTCCTTGTCGTTTTGTAGATGCTCCTAATGCTTTCTATTAATTTTCTGTTTACTCTTCTTTTTTCAAGACTATTCCACACTGCATTTCAGGGTATGCTGTCGAATGCTTTTTCGAGGTCTATAAAGGCTACAAATATGTTGTTGTTTTGCTCTTTTCAATTATTTGTTTCATTGTGAATATGTGGTCTTGTACTCCCCGTCCTTTCCTAAATTCACTTTGGGGTTCTTCTAATTGTTCTTCGATTACCGACTTTAGTCTCTTTTCCAGAATTCTTTCATACACTTTCGCCATTATGCTTAATAGTGTTATTCCCCTGTAGTTACTCCAATCTCGATTGTTTCCCTTCTTATGTATGGCTAGTATTATACCTAGCTCCCACTCCCTGGGGATCTTCTGTTCTATCCAAGCTTTATTGAATAGGGCTGTTAACACTACCATACCATTGCGTCCTAGGTTTATGATCATTTCTGCTGTTATTTCATCACAACCTGCTGCTTTCCCTCGTTTTAGCATTTTTACGGCCTCTGCTACTTCTTCTGTTGTTACTTCTTCTTGTTCCCCAAGTTCGCTATTCACCTCTGTATTATATTCTGTGTGTGCTATTGTCCCATTTATATTATTGCTTTGTTCCGTATTTAGTATCTCCTCGAAATATTCCTTCCAGCGTGCCATGATGTCTTGTTCTTCTCCTAATATTCTTCCATCCTTGCACTTTATGCACCAGTTTTTAATTTGCTTCTCTTTTCTCAGTGTTTTGAGTGCTTTGTAAAATAATTTCTGGTTTCCGTGTCTGTCCTGTTTCATTTTATTTCCAAACTCTTCCCACGATTTTTGGTTTGCTTTTTCCACCATTTCTTTAGTTTTTATTCTTTGTTCTTTATATCTGCTATAATCTTCGATATTTCTGTTTCCCAAGTACTTTTTCCATTGTAGTTTTTTCAGTTTTATTTCCGCTTTGATTTCTTCGCTCCACCATCTCGTTTGTTTTCTTGTTTTGTTTGTTTTTATGCTTCCGCAAGCTTCTCTTGCCACTTTTATGATAATTTCCTTGGTACTTTTCCACAGGTGATCTAGGGTCACATTATTTAGCTTTTCTTTGATTTTATTCATTTCCAGCTCTATTCTTTCTTTATATATTTTAGCGGTTTCTTCTTCTCTTAACTTGTACGTTTTAATTTTTTCCTTTGAGTTGTTATTTTTCCATGTTCGATTTATTTTGTGGTCCCCCTTTTCTTCTTTTATTCCTATCTTCGACAGCACTAGGTAGTGATCCGAAAAGATTTCTGGTCCCCTCTCACCCTGGTATCTTTTACTTCATTTCTGAAGTTTCTGTTTATTATCACATAGTCTATTATTGACTTTTCTCCTCTGCTTTTGACTTCCCTCGTATACTTATGTATATCTTTGTGTGCATAGAATGTGTTTGTTATCACTAAGTTATTCATAATGCAGAAGTCGATCATCCTTGTTCCATTATTGTTTCTAATATTTTCTCCATGTTCACCAATTGTCTCCCCTGTTTCGCCATCCTTTTTCCCTACTCGTCCATTTAAGTCTCCCAGTATTATCAGTCAGCCTTTGGTTTCTTCTGTTACTTATGTTAACTTGTCCGAGAAAGCGTCCTTTCCCTTCACTGTATCGTCTTCGTTTGGTCCATATACCACTAGTATTGTTGTTTCTGTCGGCTTATCAATTTCCATCTCTATCTTAAGTGTTCTTTCTGTGATGCCTATCCAGTTTCTCAATTTTTTCCTGTATTGCTTTCTTATGATACAGCCTACCCCTTCCTTGGCTCTGTTGTGCTGCTCTACTCCGCTGTATATCAAGACATGCCCTCCGTTTAGTTCGACTTCTCCTTTTCCTTTTTTCTTCGTTTCTGTTATCCCTAGAATGTCTATTCCAGTATTTTCAAATTCGTCCGTGAGTTCATTTTCTTTTCCATTTAGACTCCTAATATTCCACGTTCCCATTTTCCATATTTTTTCCTTTGTTTTTGTTATGTCGTGCACCTTGTGTTGTATGTTATTTTGGTTATTCACATTGTTATCCGTTTGCCGATTATTAGTTGTGTTCGGTTTTGCTATCCGTGTTGCCGTTATTCCCTTATATATGTAATTTTCCATGATCCGTTTTCCTAGCTTTCCAGTCCTTGTTTGTGTGCAGCTCTTGTTTCTTTTTGTTGCTAGTTTTTTTGAGCCTTTCTTTGTATTTCGTCCCACGTTCAAATCTTTCCGTTTACCGTCAGTTTCCTATATTCCACTTTTGTCTGATTCCCCTTTTCTCTTTCTTCCTTAGCTATTCCTCTTATCTCTCTTTGTACCTCGCGCTCCTTCTTTGTTAAATCCGAGTCGATAAAGATTTGGTCCTTTTTGGTTCTTAGTTTGTTTTTATTTTTTAAGATTTCCATCTTGTCTGAGAAAGTCTCAGTCTCGATTACACACCTTTCTTCGCCTATCTTCTTAGCACTTCTAAGTTTAGCCTTTATCTGTAATTCTTCTTCGATGAATTTCTCCACCACCTCTTTGATAACAATTTCCTCATTCGAGTTGATTTTAAATCCACTTATTACTAGATTTTTCTTTTTGTTTTCCTTTTCCATACTTTCCATTCTCTCACTTAGATTTGTGATTTCCTTTTTCATAATCATGTTTTCTTGCTTTACCTCTTCCAGTTGTTTTTGGTTTTCTCTAAGTTCTTTACCTATTTTCTTAATTTCCTTAATCATTTCATCATTTTTATTCATCATTTCAACATTTTTATTCATTAGATCCTTCATCATACTTATAATTTCTTCTTCTACCCCACCCTTGCTCTCTTTATTGCTTTTCGTAGGGGATCTCTTTGTTAATTTGCTCCTCCGAAATTGCATATCTAAGTCCTCCCTTTTTCTTTTATATTCCTCTTCCGTATCTGTACCACCGAAGAGCGACATTTTTACGTACTTTAACTTTTTCGGGTTTTCTATCGTTACTCTTTGAACTGTCTACGTCTCCTGTACTTAATCTCACGCACCACGCTATGCGAGACGAGGCCCAGATCAACTCCTCAAATTATACAACATAAATTATTCCTGCATCTCATGTATTTATGAAAGTAAGTATAGCAAACCTTATATCGTTATATAGAGAAAAAAAATGTATTTTCAAAAATTTCAAAGCCAACTGTTATTGCCATTAAAAAAAAGTTAGTATTATAACTCAAAAGTTATGGTTTTTTTTTCAAAAAACAAAAGCTTATCTTGCATAAGCCTTAAAAATGACAACCCTTTCCTTATTTTACCGAATCTCTACGTTTTATGATTTCCGAGATGCAATGCTTACAATGAAAAAAAAAACGCCCACCCACCAGTACAGTAGGATAATTCATCCAAAAAATTTATCGATGTCCCTCCATTTTTATATTCGTTTGTTTTAGATAAATATTCTAATCGCTCTTTTTGCAATCTCGGCGATTCCATGATGTCAATTCGTTTGTCTAAAATTTTATACTTAAAACCCTGACTATGTAGGTATTTATACTAAGTAATTTCCTTATATGGAAAATTATTTCCAAGAGTTTAAAAAATAAATTGGACCGTGGGAACGTTACCTGATTAATAAGAATTGTAAATTATATTTTTGATCCTCTTGGCGATGGCGTCGTCTATTTCGGTAAATGTGGAACTTATTCTTCTTTTCCTTTCTAGCGGTCCTTTCGTAATTATTCTCCAAACCGTTGAATATGATATTCCTGTCAGAATGAAAATTCTTTGCAGTGGAGATGCATGATTCTCGCTTATAAGGGTGTTATAAATATTTACGACTATCCTTTTAGTATAAGTAGAAAGAAAAGCAAGCTTTATTTATCCCTGATTTTCATTTTCGATAGTTGATGTGTCCATTTGATGATGGTTGTTTTGAAATTTATCAAAATCAATTTGAGAACAGCTTCTCTCTGTAGACTGTCGAAGGGATTCTTCAACAAAACTTTCGGAAAGGCTTATTTCCTCACATAATTGAAATATATCGCCGAACTGAGTGTCATTATAAATTGATGAAATAATTGTTGCAGTTTCACTTAATGACGTTTCCATCTTAATAAACTCTACCTTTTCACAAGTTTATAAATGATAATATGCACACGTATGTAAAATGAGTACTGTTGCAATGTAAATGTTAACACCGACTGAAAGACAGGTGTAGACTATTTTAAAAAAGACTATTTTAAACAGCCTTAACTGATTGTCTACCTGGACTGCATATTTGCCCTGCAATTAAGGTACAATGAAACTTAATTGCATGGGCGAATGTATAATCATTTTAAAACCGTTTCCTGGCTGACGGCTTTTAATTATCTACTGGCGTCGTAATTATATCGAATTGTAAAATTGTAAAAAGAAGTACGTCCGCCGATTCATAAAAAACGATGTAGATAGTTGTAAGATTATTGAATTAAATTTAATTAATAACTGATTTTTATATTATGATCATAGTGATATAATTGTGTATATATCGAAGAGAAAACAATTAAGTAGCATCTTCGTGGAAAGTAAATTATTTGGTTACGTTCCTGGACGCCCGCCTCTTCGCAGCACGCCATACAATGGAGAACCCTTGACCGTAATAAACCCTCATTGCAGGTACATTTTTAATTTCAAGTGAAAACACTATAAGTAAGGTTGTTATGTATATTGAATGGTAAGTGAGCAAGACGTATAAATAAGCTGAGAACAATTATTCGCCTATTTTATACAGGCTTGATTGAAACGAAACTAAACCGATCGAAACGCACTGTCCCATGATATAATTCTTATTTGACTGATCATATTATAATTCTGAAAATGATATTCCAATTGTTAGTATTTAAATGCGCGGCATTAAGAGGCCAAAGAAATTAATTAATATTGATGCATTACGCCTGCAACAAGCAAATGTGTCGACATATTGGCATTATATTGACGTTCTAAACCCTCCTATTTGTTGACTTCATTAACCTGAAAACACTCCGAGTTGATGTATTGCCGTGTGTTTGCATAATGTCCGCAGCGTCTGGATTATTAATGATTATAATATCATTGATCGATGTTTAGCGGACTGGTGTCGATTTAATTAGCTCACTTCATGCAGCTTAATTGCGATGATTGATTGACCTTAATGTATTTTATGAAATTCCCCGTCGCAATGCCTTCATGAAAAATTCGAATGCCGTGCTCATTACTCGTTGAATTCTGTAACATGAAATTTTTCACGCTTCCACTTAAGGGTTAATTAAATTTTATCGATATCCATCCGTCTGGAAAATTATTCATACCGGCAATTTGTTTTTTACGTCAAAAGTGTGAACTAAAATAATTATCGTCTAACTGATTATCACATAAATATCCACAGATAAATTTATATCAAAATATACCAGAAAGAAATAAACATATATTTGATCCCACTAAATATCAATGTGAATGTGACAAATAGATAAATCTTTTGATGCTGGTTTTTGAAGCGAACGGTGATCGCTTTTCATGGTTGTACATCACGTATCAAAAGTACCTCTTCCATGCTACAACGTGGTACTATCAGCTTGATTTCAATACAAATGTACTACAATACTGGTATACAAGGTTTTGGACTGGAGCAACCAAATAGTGTTTTTAAGGTAATATGATGACCTGAATTAGAATCTGAAACTGTTTTTTTTTCGATCAGGTCAGGTTTTCGAGATATGAAATATCATTATTTTCGTATATTTTTAATAAAAATCATTAATTTATTCAAAAATAAAAGAAATTTCAAAAGTAAATGGCAGTGTTTGAACATCGCTTGTATTTATCTGGGTCAGTTTCACGTATTAGAGTCCAGCAATGATCTCCCAGCATACTTTTGTCCCAAAATCCTTGATAACTTTTTTCAATTTTCATTAAATCTTGATGAGCACGTTCTCCTTGATCATCCTTCACCGAACCTAGATTTTGTGGGAAAAAGCTCATGTGAATGCCAAAAATGCATCTTGAGGGACATCCGTGCACCTAATTCACAATAATTTTTCAATAATTCAGTAATAATTTGTCTGTAGTTATCACTTTTCTTGTTTTCAAGGAAATCATCTACAATGCTTTTGAAAGATTTCCAGGCTGCAGATTCTTTATCTGATAAATATTGTGAGAAATAATCACGATTCAATAACTTCCTGATCTGAGGAACAATAAATATGCGTTCTTTAATTTTAGCAGCACCATCTTTATTCATAGTCTTGACAACGTTTTTGAAAAGACCTGATTTTATATGCAGTGGTGGAAGTAGAATGTCATTTGGATCAATTAATGGATTATTTAAAATGTTTTGTTTTCCAGGAGAATACTCTGTACTTTGTTGCCAATCTGTTCTGTTGTTATGATGATTGTAGCTCGAATATCCCATAAACAAAAGAAACAACAAAATTTTGTGAAACCTCCTTGCATGCCAGTTAACAAACCAATGACCAGAACAAATTTAATTTAATCAAAACTTGGAATTTACGATATACATAGAGCATTCAATCATATACCTTTAAATCATCACATATCTTCCATTTTTGATCTTCGTATTTGAGTAAAGTTAAAATTTGAGTCATTGATTCGTAATTTTCTTTAGTAATAACAGCATGAGCAATTGGTACGGATGTTTTGTTATTCCCATTGTGTAAAGAAAGAGCCTTTAAACTGTACTTAGAGCCGTCAATGAATAAACTCCATTCATTTTTTTCATCTGGTTGCTTTATTTTTTTTAAATAAACCTTTAATGTCGTTGCAGTAGAGAATTGTGTTTTTTTCTCAAAATATGCAGCCAATTCCAAGCTTCTTTCTCAATAAACTGTAACTTTTGTCCCAACTGCAAGCTGTTTTTATTGTTGCATACGTGAAGCGAATAATTCTGCGTCTTGTTTTGATAAATGTAAATTACGAACTAGATCATTAAGTTCAGCTTAAGTCACTAAATGGCATTCATTACACTCGTACAAACTACCACTGCTGGGAATAATGTCATTGAAAGATGATTCCGTATCACTGCTTGTAGTGATCGGAAGTAGTACACGAAAAGTGATCCGAAGTACCTGAAAAGCTGGACAAAAATAAAAAAATCGAAGGCACACACGTAGGGAATTTTCAACCGATCTGTCCTAATGATTAGTACTAAGTATAAAAATGCGTGAAATGCGTTTAAAATTTACTAATAAAATAAGCGAGACCATTGAAATTGTAAAAAAAAAGAACTCTTTCCTGGTTTTTGCCATACATTCAGATTCCTCGGCCGGGAAAACCTATGACTTCTGATTTTTGCGAGAATGACGTTATTTTGACAATGACAGTCGACTATTTTGAGTCGGCCATTCTGTTGTCGAGAATTTCGACGTTGATTTTGAATTACTTGATCCCGAGAACCCATGACTATTGAGTTTAGGAAGAGTAACGTCATTTTTGATTAAGTCGATGGCCATTTTGAGTCGGCCATTTTGTTTTTAAGAATCTCGACTTAGAATTTATATTCCTTGACCCCGAAAACCCATGACTACAGATTTTCGCGAGAGTGGCATCATTTTTGACAATGTTGGTAGGCCATTTTGAGTCGGCCATTTTGATTTCGAAAATTTCGATCCAGAATTCAAATTCCTTGACCCCGAAAACCAATGACTACTGTTTTTCGCGAGAGTGACATCATTTTTGACAATGTCGTTCGGCCATTTTGAGTCGGCCATTTTGATTTCGAGAATTTCGACGTTGAATGCGAATTCCTTGACTCATATATATGTATATATATATGTATATATATATATATAAAATATATAATACATATATATATATATATATATATATATATATATATATATATATATATATATATATATATATATATAAGAAATGAGGAAAGGAGAAAATATATACTGATTTTCAAGAATATTTGTCCAAAATTCGAATTTCGGCCAGAATTTTAGGTGCGTGGGACCACTGTGTAATGTGGCTACTTCATGTGAAAAATCTTATTATACAGTTATTTTTTATGTTTTTCTTGTATACATTTAATTACCTACATGAGATATGCGTGTTCCCGATAAACTAAATATTTGAAAAAAATCGCACAAATATGGTTCGTCGTGACCTCACAAAATAAAATATGTACGTTTCTATCACTTCCACTTCTACCGAAAGTGGCTATCAACTTTGTTTTTTTAATAGAACACTCTCTATATTTTTACATGTTCAAAATGCTTATTCAATTCTGAAAATAATTTATGAAGACTATGGCGCACTTATATTTAGTAGTTTTTGATGAAAAGAATTATTTCCGAAATTTTTGTTTCAAATAGACGTTTTAAAATAAATTAATAATTTATCTTATCATTGAAAAACACTTTTTTTTAATATTGTAGCAGAAGCATGGCTCTATCATTACAATAATTCGAATGTGTTGATATTTTACTAGTACTATTTTAAGAGTTAAATTATTTATAGGTACACCTAGTAGGTATTATAGGTTGATATTTTTATCTTCTGCTCGCATTTTACATTCTTCGCATAATTCGTGTACTTTTTTTACCTTTTTAAGAAAGTGTCCAAACTTTTGCCTTGAACTTAAAACTGCTTAACTTTTCAACATTCTCCTATTTTCAATTTTTTTCTCCAGAAATCTAAAATTGAATGACAGAAAAACAACTTCCTTTTTAGTTTTTGGAAATAATATAAAAATAACTAATCCTAGTTTGCTATTTTAATGTATTCAATTTTTATAAAACAAATAGAAATATTTTGCTAATATTTATAAATATAACTTAAAAATTTGCCTATTCATGGTAACTGTGTCAACTCTATGTATACATCTTCTGCTCGCTTTTTATATTCTTCGCATTATTCGTCTACTTTCTTTACCTTTTCAAAGATGTGAGTAGTTATACGAGGACAGTTCCAACCCAGGTTAGGTTAGTTTTCGATTAATTTAATCCGTGGCTTGATTCGCGGATTAATCAATTACCGCGGGCGGTAACAATGGGTTGATGGTGTAAGTACCGCTGATAATTGTCGCGATTATCCCATTAAAACGCGAATCCGCCACGTTAATGATGTAATTACTCGCAAATTCCACCATCAACCCATTGTTACCGCCCGCGGTAATTGATTAATCTGCGAATCAAACCTCGGATTAAATTAATCGAAAACTAACCTAACCTGGGTTGGAACTGTCCTAGTATAACTACTGATGTGTTTAAACTTTTTACCTTTAATTTAAAACTGCTTAACTTTTTAACATTCTCCTCTTTTCAATTTTTTTCTCCAGAAATCTAAAATTGAATTACAGAAGAACAACTTCATTTTCAGTTTTTGGAAATAATATAAAAATAAGTAATCCTAGTCTGCTATTTTAATGTATTCAATATTTATATAAACAAATAGAAATATTTTTCTAATATTTATAAATATAACTTAAAAATTTGCCTACTCATGGTAACTGTTTCAACTCTATGTATGAATCTTCAGCTCGCTTTTTATATTCTTCGCATTATTCGTTAACTTTTTTTACCTTTTTAAAGATGTGTTCAAACTTTTTACGTTTAACTTAAAACTGCTTTAACTGTTCAACATTCTCCTCTTTTCAATTTTTTTCTCCAGAAATCTAAAATTGAATTACAGAGGAACAACTTCCTTTTTAGGTTTTGGGAATAATATAAATGAAAGTAATCCTAGTTTGCTATTTTAATGTATTCAATATTTTTATAAACAAATAGAAATATTTTTCTAATATTTATAAATATAACTTAAAAATTTGCCTCCTCATGGTAACTGTTTCAACTCTATGTATGAATCTTCAACTCACTTTTTATATTCTTCGCATTATTCGTCTACTTTCTTTACCTTTTGAAAGATGTGTTCAAACTTTTTACCTTTAACTTAAAACTGCTTTAACTATTCAGCATTCTCCTATTTTTCATTTTGTTTTCTCCGTAAATCTAAGATTGAATGAAAGACGAACAACTTCATTTTGGAACCTAAGTAATCTGTAAGTTAATGGAGCAATTTCAATTTGGTTTTTATTATAGACATTTATTTTCTTCTCATAATTCGTCAACTTTTCTTGACGTTTACCTTCTTGGAATCAAAATGCTCAAATCTTTTCAAATTCCCCTCGCATTTTACCTTTTTATCACAGCTACGCAAACCTTTTACCTTGTACTGCTCCAATTTTTAACATTCTCCCCGCTCTTTTCCTCTCTTCTTTAAGTTAACATACTTCTCGCCTTTTATCTCCTTCTCATAACTGCTTAAATCAACGTGCTACAACGTTCTTCTTTTTTTTCTTATAAATTTTCTTCCAAAATCTGTTTGAATGTGAGTCTTCAATTATTCATGTTTGTATGACGAATTACCATAAAATAAATGAGAAACGTATGGTGATGAAGATGGATATGGGTCGGTTAGATGACGAAGATTAAAATAAATATTAGCTAAGTTCTTCCTATGAACAGCATTCAGAAACAGTAAATAGGTTTTGAGATCACCAGAGCAAAGGAAAAGGGAGGATCAAAGAACAAACGTAGGAGCCGACAGTAGACAGAAAGATAAAAATATAGATACAAGAGAAAAGGACGAGCTTAAGGAAATGATAAAGAATATGATGAGCGAAATGAGGAAGAACAACGAGGAAATAAAAGAAGAGTTGCACGAAATGAGGAACGAAATAAGAAAGAAAGAGGAAGAGTGGAATAGAGAAAAAGTCGAAATCAAGAACAGATTGGAGAGATTGGAAGAGAAAATGGAGAGAAGATATAAAAGAAAAAAACAATACTGTAATAACAGGACTGCATATCAAGGACACAAATGTCAAAACAGCGGTCGAGAAATGGCTGGCACAGGAAATAAAAGTGGAGGCCATAGCGAAATCGGCGTACAAGATAAATATCAATAGGCAGGCAATGGAAGTAAAACTGGTAGAGATAGAGACCTGGGAGAAGAGAATTGAAATAATGATCAAGAAAAAGGGAATCACCAATAAAGCTATATACATTTTTGAATAATTTAACTACAAGGGAAAGAGAAATACAGAGAGAAATTAGAAATATTGCCAAAGAAAAGAGCAATAAAGGAAATACGTTGAGGATTGGATACAAAAAAATAATGATAAATGGGAAGAAATATAAATGGAACGCGACTGAAAGAGAAGTAACTGCAACTAAAACAACAAAAAACTAGGATGCAATGCTGCAAAAGGGGAAATAGAGAAGACGAACAAGGCTAGAAATATGATAGGAAAAACAATAGAAACAAGTAAGAAAATGAAAATAGACTACCTAGAAAAGATACTACCTAAGAGTTTTTATTTCATTTATCAGAGATTCAAATAATATCTTTCAAAACGTCTATTTTAAGCAAAAAATTCGGAAACTATTTTATTACTCAAGAACTACTAAGTGAGTGATGTCGGGCGAACGCTCGCGGTCGCCCAGGTATCGCGATAAAATTAAATAATAAAAATGGCAAGTTCTCAGCCGGAAACTGTCTTAAACGAGAAAAGCCAGCAGAGTTGTCAAAATGAACAACTGCAACTGCTGTATTATACAGAGTGGCAAAAAGCCATCAGTGAAAAAACACAAATGAGCAATATGATAGCCGACCTACAATTACACATAACTAAGCTTGAAAATAGACTCAAGCAACTAGAAGAAAAGGATTCAATCCCTAAACTCAATAAAACTCCGCCCAGAGTAGAGTACTGGACCGATGAAGAAGAACTTGTGAAGGAGACAGAATGGATACGAGTAAAGAATAGAAACAAGAAAAGAAAAATGAATACCTCGCTAAGTCCACCGACGCCTCGGAGCAATCAGAAGAGCTCCAGCCAAGGTCCACTAAAAACTAAAAAAATCCAGCCTCCACCACCAATAATTGTGGAAGGAGTCACAAACTACGAAGACTTCCTTACAGTCGCCATTGAACACATACCAGAGGAGAACTTTAAAACAAAAGTAATGAGTGGACAAAATATTAAAATTAACGTAGTTGATGGTGAAACATACCGACATATGGTCCACGTGTTGAAGAATAAAAAATTAACGTATCATTCATACGAAGATAAGCAGAATAGACCAATCAGAGTTTATGCTAAAAATCTGCATCATACATGTACCCGTGACAAAATAATTCAAGATCTTAAAAATAGAGGATACCAAGCTCTGGATGCCATAAATAAACTAAAATGGAGGACTAAGGAACCCCTCGACATGTTTATACTTACTTTCGACCCAAGCGAAGACATAAATAAAGTGCACAGTATCACACACATATTAAGATGTATAGTGGAAATAGAACCCTTGAGAGTGTCAAAGCTAGTACCTCAATGTAAAAGGTGCCAAGCATATGGGCACACCCAAAAATACTGCAATAAGGAGCTAGATGCGTTAGGTGCGTAGGAAAACACCTCACCAAAGACTGTGATAAACCTATGAATAGTTAACCAAAATGTGTACATTGTGGGAAAGAACATCCAGCTAGTTACAGAGGCTGCAAAGTTGCTATAGAACTACAAAATATAAAGAACAAAGCTATGAGCAAAAGCAAACCAAAACTGCCAGAGAGACAACAGGAAACAGGCAATAATAAGCAGCCAAAGGAACCCAATAATGACGGATACATCAAGGAAAAAACGAACGACAAGAACCAACTATATTCACAATCGGTTGCAAACAACTTCATTAATGAACAACAGACTAATCATCAGAACGGCACCATTGAACATACGTTGCAACTCATCTTAGCCAAACTTGATAAACAAAAAACCTTCATCTCCACACTAGATGAACGACTGAAAATATTAGAATATAGCACAAAAGGAGCTATACCTAAAACCAAGCATAATGAATAGTACTCTTAAGATACTTGCATGGAATTCCAACGGCCTCCTCAATCATCAACAAGAGTTGCATGTAGTCCTAGAGACAGAAAGCATTGATGTGTGCCTCATTTCTGAGACACATTTCACTAGTCAATCATTTATTAAATTTCGAGGATATAAAACTTACCATACTACTCATCCACACATCGACGCGAAAGGTGGAAGTGCGATAATAATCAAGGAAAACATTCAACATTGGGAAGAACCCAAATATGCAACAGACAAAATGCAACTCACAGCTGTAAGCATAAAAACGAAAAGAACCTCCTTAACCATGTCAGGGATTTACTGTCCACCAAGACACTCGATAAAAAAAGAAGAATATCTCGAAATGTTTAAATGCTTAGGTAATAGATATATAATAGGCGGTGACTTCACCGCAAAAAACACCCACTGGGGATCCAGACTAACCAGTACAAAAGGCAGAGAACTTCTCAGTGCAATAAGTGAACATGGTTGTGAAGCTGTATCCACAGGCAAACCAACATATTGGCCAACAGACCCTAACAAGATACCTGACCTGATCGACTTCTTTGTCATCAAGAATATATCGGCAAGTTATCTCCAAATAGACGAATGTCAAGACTTATGTTCTGATCACTCGGCTATATTCTTAACTCTGAGTGAAACCATTATTCAAAAAGAAAACTATCCAACGCTGGTGAATAGGTTTACCGATTGGGAAAGTTTTAAAAAATCCCTCGACGAAACAATACAATTAGACGTCTTACTTAAACAAGAAGAGCAATTGGATTCAGAAGTGGAGAAGTTTATTAATGATATTCAATGAGTATCCTGGGAAAATACTCCTGTAATTAAAAAGCGGCTGAAGGGTAATAACTATCCAAAAGAGATAAAAAACTTGTTAACGGAAAAAAGAAAAGCAAGAAGTAAATGGTTCCTAACCAGAGCCCCGCAAGACAAGACTAAATTAAATAACCTTGCGCAACTACTGAAAAGAAAGATAAAAGAACTGAAGGAGGAATCAATTAGTAGCTACCTGAGAGAAATGACTAACAACAGGGATCCCTTTGGAAGGCAACTAAAAGAATAAAAAAAAAAACATCACCCAGATACCACCAATCAAGAACGAGGATTGAAGCTGGGCCAGAAGTAACGGACAAAAAGCACAACGATTTGCCGAACATCTTGAAACCATCTTTACACCGCATAATGTACAAGAAGAGGAAATATTCACCGATGACATTATACAAGTAAACAAAATTATTACACCTGTATCCCCTAAAGAGGTTACGAACGAAATCAATAACAACATTAATCCGAGGAAAGCCCCAGGTTTTGAACTTATAACAGGAGAAATATTGAAGCAGCTTCCAAAAAAAGCCACAGTCAAACTTACAAACCTTATAAATGCTGCATTTAGACTCAAATATGTACCTACGCTGTGGAAAGTGGCGGAGATAGTTATGATACCAAAACCAGGAAAACCTCCACATGAAGCCACTTCATATAGACCAATCTCACTACTACCCGTTATATCTAAACTCTTTGAGAGACTACTTCTCAAGAGATTACAGCCTATTAACGAAAGAAGAAACCTAATCCCAAATCACGAGTTTGGATTCAGACATAAACACTCTACAGTGGACCAAGTCCACAGAATAACTAGTGTTATTGAAAAGGCATTAGAAGAGAAAAGAGTTTGTTCAGCAATATTTTTGGATGTGGCACAAGCATTTGATAAGGTTTGGCACGAAGGGCTGCACCACAGACTAAAGCGGACTCTTCCCAAACAATACACAGAAATTTTGATGTCATATTTATCAGAAAGATACTTTAGGGTCAAGCAGGAAGATAGCTACTCTGTTCTTAAAGAAATTAAAGCCGGAGTGCCGCAGGGTAGTGTCCTGGGCCCGGTGCTCTATCTACTCTTTACATGTGACCTCCCAGAACTGGAAAATAACACAACTGCTACTTTCGCTGACGATACTGCCATTCTAGCTGTCAGCAAAACCAATAAAGGAACAGCAAACAATCTCCAAATAGCAACCAACAAAATTCTAAGTTGAACAAAAAAATGGAGAATAAAGCTTACTGAGTCCAAGTCAGTCCACATAAACTTCACCAACAAACGGATAGAACACTCCCCAGTAACTATGAATGGTCAGATAAAACCATACGCCAACACAGCCAAATACCTCGGCTTCACACTGGACACAAAGCTCCGTTGGAAAACGCATGTGAAAAAGAAAAGAGAGCAGTTAGGTATTAGATATCGAAAGATGTATTGGCTATTCGGAAGAAACTCTGCTTTTTCAATACACAATAAGCTACTACTTTACAAGCAGATATTAAAGCCAGTGTGGACATATGGAATACAGCTCTGGAGCTGCACCAAAAAGAGTAATATAAAAATATTACAAACATTCCAAAACAAAGTATTAAGAAACATCGTAGATGCGCCCTGGTACATTAGGAACGACAACCTCCACAACGACCTTGGAGTGGAATCTGCGGAGAGTGAAATACGGAAATGTGCGAGGGGGCATGAGGAAAGACTTCACGAGCATGTGAGTACCGAGGCTATCCTGCTTCTTGACAACGCTGATATTGTAAGAAGGCTCAAGAGGAAGAAATCGTTCGAGTTGGTGTAATGCGCTAGGCGCCAGTGATAGTTCAAAAAGCAGAGCAGTGCGTGTCATAGTGTACATGAATGCGGTACACCAAATGTTTAATGTTTAATGTTAAATGAGAGAACAATTTTAGGAAACCAGTGGGTGACTCCTAGGAAAATCAAACAAACTTTTAGTACAGTAGGAATAGATTTAAGTTACTTATTAGTCTAAGACTAGATTGTAACATTATTAAAATATTTAAAAAAAAAAGAACTACTAAAGATAAGCACTGCATAAGCTTAACAATATTTCCCGTTCAGAATTGAACTGGAATTTAAAATTTTATTTAAAATAACATAGTTGATGGCCTCTTGCGATAGAAGCGGTAGTCGTAGAATCACGACGAACCATGTTTGTGTGAATGTTTTCATATTTGTATTTCATCAGGGACTCCATAAACATTTAACGCACGACTTTCGTGAGACACCTTGTATATATGAGAAATATTTGCCTTTCTGATCAGCTGATGGTTTACAAAATTGTATGTGTCTGTAAAAAATGACAAATAAGGTATGTGATTGTGAATGAAAGTCGTATGGCGAAAACCATTTTTATTTCTTAGGTAATAATAAAAACAGTAAATTAAGTATTATGCCTATTTACTCTACTCTATTATCTTTTTCATTTAATTTTTTACGTATTTATGGAGTAAATTACATCTGGTTCTCTGTAATAAATTAGAGCACTTAAATCTGTCGGCGCGGCAATTCCATGGCGTTTTTATACAACTTGGCAAATAACTATCATCTTGTCCTTATAACCCCGGACTTTTTCCTGGAATTAAAATTATGTGTGAAACTGGCCCACAGCCAGCCCGCCGTTCCGTGAATATTATTGGCGCGGCAGTCGGGGGTGAATTTCCAGAGCTGTGCACCCCCTGAAAACATTGCTCGGAATGAGAAAGACAAAAATTTGCGTTTTCCGGGAGCATCGGCGGCTTATTAATTACCAGGAACTCGCCTTGAGTGGCACTAGTGTGCGTAGTTTGTAATTTAATTAATACGTCTTTCAAAGCCTCTTCGAACTGCCTTATGAATATTAATAGATAAGTTAAATTAAATAAATTTGAAACATATTTAATGAATATTTATAGAAAATCGGGCACGGGCTTTACGTACAAAGTATTAATTTCTCAAGTTTGCAGGTTGTTCTAGCACAAGTTTCATTCTGTGAGGAGAACTTACTTTACTAATTATGCATTAAATTAATCCCCAATGTACGTGGACGCCTTGTTATCGTGAATTGTATTTGAATGAAAACAAAAACACATTGTTCACAAGCAGTATGTATTTGGTTACTGACAAAGAAATTACGAAAATGCTCTATATTTATCGTGGAAAAAGTAAACATGTACAAGCAATTTTACTTCCTCCATATGCAACATATGGAAAAGTATAAATTTTAACAATTATAAAATAAATCATTCTTTATTTGAATGAATAATAATAAATACGTATACTTATTTAAAATTTCCAAATTTATAATTACAGAGTTAATCAACAACATTTTTAATATGTTCCAAGAAAAATAAACATAACAACCTAAAATGGTGCAATATCATATATTATAAATATCGATTACACTGAATATCGACGCTTCCGTATGCATATTCGAATTTTTGTTACATCTGTAATGCCCCAGTTACAAAATTTACGTACATTAATATCCATATCGTCCACCTTTTTTATAATTAAATACATAAAGCGTATTCCGATACATCTATAGAATATATTGAGGGTCCGCCGACCATCGGACCTACATATCTCAATAGTCCACATAGATTGCAAGATTGCAAGCAAATCCTCAGGACCCTTGAATCCTTGTTGAAATAGGAGAGGCTCAATTCAACTACCTCAAGGATAACTGTATTGGTGGCCGAGCGAAGGGCGAAATGATAGTGGATAGTCTTATATTTCACTTTCTGATATCCAAAGAATATTATACATCAGCACAGTTTTATTGGGAAATACTGCAAATTGAGTTCAACTGTAAAATACTGATCTGAATGCGGTTATTGTGTATCATAGTTGAATTGATTAATTAAAGACAATGACACTATTTTACTTTGTCTGTAGGAGTTGGTTACAATCGGTATTCAATTTCTTTTATTGTACATTGAAAACAATTTATATTAATTATCAAACTCCTTTAGTTTTATTATAGGCCATTGTTGAGTTTGATGGGAGGTTACACATTATGAACAGTGAGACTTATGTTGTAGGCAGCAGTATAGATTTTCATTTGGTTGTATTATTTTCTGTATATTAGGAAACAGATGAATCTGTCAACTCAGCTGAAACTTGTTTTTAGCCTTAATAAGAGAGATCAATAAGGGTTCAGTGTCTCGCAAGAACCCCGCTGGAAAAGTAAATGCAACATTCTATAATAATAATAATAATTCCTACTACCCCTCTACCTCTCAATCAGCAACTCACTGTAAGAGCAACAATTTTTGATTCATATTTTCCATAACTGCTACTTATGACATTTAACACATCTAAAGTTACCTGGTTATAGTTTTGTTGCTTCTTGTTTGTGTTCTACCTTATGATTAAATTCAATTTAATCTAATAGAAAATATATAGTACGTTTAGCCTTACTTCCTATACCGGGTGATTCAAGTTTTATTACCATGGGTTTTTTAGGTATTTGAAGTTGCCCAAAAACTATGCAAATTTGGATTTATATACGTCTGATTCTAATCTACGGAAAGGTAGTTTGACTTTTTCGATATAATTATATACACGGTTATAAAATTTAAAAAACTCTTTTCGGGCAAAACGCTTTTCTCTATCGTTATTTTTGCCTTCAACTGTTTTATTTTATTCATAGAACACATTTATGAAATCAAAAATTAACAAAAATTATTAGATTTCAAACAAAAGCATTTTTTACATTACTGACCAACTTTCCTCGGTATGATTTATGATTTTGTAAGTCAACCGCCGAGGGGCGGTTGGAACGTTTTATGACTTTTTATGATTCCGCCAGTCGCCCGTGGGTTGAACGGGCCTTGCAGGATGGATTGGGTACGACCCTATCACAAAACCCATAAAATCCGTTATAAGGACTATTACTGGTAACGCCCGTCATATTTTACTATTTAGTAATAAATCGTGGCTGTAAACTGTTGCAATATCAAAACTCATTTAATTCAATCATTGGTGCAATTTTTTTGACTTGGATAAAACTGGAATGTTTGGAATAGCATTAAGGTATGTTCTGACAAAAATTATATAAATAAAATTACGAATTCTTTGTGAAATAACGTATAAACTACCGGATGGTTAAATTTTTTTTTAATCGTCAGATTGGGCTTCATCAATATCTAAACATGTGTACTTATTTTGGATTTTTTATTTCAATTAGAAGTCGCCATTTTTGGCCTGGTAATAAAACTTGAATCACCCGGTATGCAATAGCATCGGAAAACTCTAGATATTAGCAATACTCGTTAAAAGCATTATTCGATTACAGTCTATATGCTACCATTGAACAGCTCATTAGATGAGCACTCAAAATATGTTGCTATATGCAGGGTGTTCTATTTGAGTTTTAGGCATTTGAAAATTGTATCGTTGTTTCAGAACACCCTATGTATTCTACGTGATTAAATTTTTTTTGTATGTTTTCGTACATTGTTTGGTCTTTTTTCCATGTGCATGATTTTTGGTTAAATTTGAATAAAATGTGAATATCTTGACAGCCTTGCATCTGATCTCAAAAAATATAAATGATTTGTGAAAAACACGTAAAGCAGATTCTAAAAATAAAAGAATATATAGAGTGATCCATTTAAAAATGAGACCAAATGTTGTGTTCCGGACTTATGGCACTCTGTATACTCGAATATAAGTTTAAAAAGTAGCACATCAAGCGTATAATTACTTCCGATTATTTTTTTTCCTCAATTTTAGGTCTCATCAGTTCAGTGAGTCCGAATGTAATTTCCAATTGTGCACAGCTCTGAATATACAGGGTGTCCAAGATAAGAATCAACAGCATGAGGATCTAGCAAGCCGTAAAAGTTACAGAGGCGGTTAAATTACAAAAAGGTTGCGCAATTTAGTGGTCAGTAATATTTTTTTGAGAAAACCAAAAATTCCGAGATTCTTATGCTGTGGATCCTTATCTTGGACACCCTGTGTAAACCTGTGATAGAATATTAACAGACAGAACTATATGATACCATCTGGTATTCAAAATCAAATTGAGAACAACATCTCCCCAAGAGTGCTATTATTGCTCCCTTAACAAGGTCCTTCTCCAACCAAGTTGGTGCAATAATAGCACTCTTGGGGAGATGTTGTTCCCAAGTTTATTTTCACCACGAGATGGTATTATATGCTTCTCTCGTCTGTTAATATATAATATCTATTGCAGAAATTCATGAAGATCAAGATCAAAAAGTATTGAAATTTGCACGTACAGTCATGCTTACATAAATCTAGTACAATAAATTAGGTTAAAATAGCAATTTTATACAGCAATGACTTTTTTTTTGTACTAGATTTATGTGAGCATGACTGTACAAACTAGAAAACACGTGCCTCAACTTTAAAGTACGCGTTCATTATTCTACTTTTGTTTCATTGTTTAATGGCAGCAAGCTTACTTTGTATTAAATGCTTGTTGCAGTCTGTTAAAATTTATCTTGTAATTTAATTTGAATAATTTTTTTCGGACAAATCGAAAAAAATATTACAAAAGGTATAACATAGTTTAAGGATTTATCCATGTTTTATTTTCAAATATAGATCAAGTGGTTTTCAAAATATCTTGTTTTTAAATGTTTGATCGGTCGCTATTTTGTTATTTGATAAAATCAAAAATAATTGTAAATACAAATGTTTTAGAGAACACAAAGTTTTTGCATTTTTTAAATATTGCTTAAAATAAGAGAGTAATGACGAATTTTCGAATAACAAAAACGCTTATAACTATGAACTTGGGCTGCAATTCAAACATTGGAACCAAGAAAAGTTGAAAAGTAACTGCCATTTTCTGGTCTTACAACATAGTATTAACACCCTGTGTCAAATGACTATGACTATGACAAACGAAAAGTTTTCTACTTTAGCAATAATAAATATTGACAAACAAATCGCAAAAAATATTTCTCTAAAAGAAGTTGTCGATGTATTTGACAAGAAATATTTGAGAAGATTGCCGTTAGTTTAAAAATAAAGTTTCAACCAAACCCAATATATAAGTATTGACATTCGTTTTTAAGTGGTTATAGTATACTAGTAATATTATTTAAATGTTTATTTTTTTGTAGTTTTCATATTATGTTTAGTCAGATGACTAAAGATGACTCACTGGTCAGATGATAAGTTTTAATTTTCATGGGTGGGATCTGCTACCGAGTCATCGTCATATTCTTCTATTGTATGATCTGCTTCAGAGTCATCACCGTCTTTTATTGCAGGATTGCCATTTTTTGCTACTAAGTCTGAATATTCTACTTCTAAATACAATGGATTGCTCGTTGAAATACTATCTTGAACTAAATTATCCACTTTGTCATCCAATAAAACAATCGGAGTAGGTCTAATATCATGAATTGAATACTACTTGCACTTTCCGACTAAATTCATCTCCTTGCGATTTTTGTTCTTAGGGTTCATTTGTTTCGGTAATATAGTTAAATTTGGTGTGGTTTCCTAAAATTGAATTCAGACAATAGAATCTCAAAAGTCAAAATATAAGAATATAACCTACCTTGTCTTAGTATGGTTTTTGATAAAACAGCTATTATTTTAACGGTACGATCGCTAATATTATACATATTGTATTGAGTAATACAGCAAATTACAAAAAAAATCATTCATTTAACTTAAGCCATATTTGATTGTTAAGCTTTCATAGGCGATGGGAATGACTAATACCACCTTATGTTATCAATTTTATGGGCAGTGTGTTTTTATATTCCCACACACCAAATGTGCTGCCTTCTATTAGACACTTGCGCGCACTAAATAACAAAAATTTTAGAGCTCTGCTCTGGTCTGTTAACAACATAACCTCTGCTAATCTCAATCTGACCGTTATTTAAGTGTGATAGAAGGAGTTAGCTGACCAATTTTTGTAATATTTATTAGACGCTACATGAATATGTAAGTACTAATGATTTTTCTTACGAATTTGAATTTGTTAGTGTATGATGCACTATTTAATTTGCCACAAAATCCAAATTATTTTACGATGTGTGTACAGAACATGGTTTTGATTGTAGGAATTATAATTCAAACTGCCCATATTTGATCTTGAAAGTGGGAAGTTAATTCCCATTGCCCATATTTATATATATTTTCTTTTATAGTACACGGTAATATTGAAAAAAAAGTGGGACATAACGGATCCTAAACAAGCAGAAGCTGCAATGCAGTACCTATATAGTCTTCCTGATAATGAAATCGACTCTGAAAATGATCAAGGCGACGAAGTAGATGAAGAATTGCAGAGTTTGGAGATGAATTCTTCTACAATTTCGAATTCCAGTTCCAATACTCACATTACTCCTATTGATGCTCAAGAAAATCTTATTGCAGCAGTTTCCTCTATTGCATATTGTTGACAATGGTATGTCTAACAGAAACTTTCCTATATAACGACATGTGCATTCCAGACTATTATTCATTCAACTCAAAGGCAATTAAACCAGAGAGGGGAAGACCGATAGGAGGAGTGACAATTCTAGCCGGACCACATATGCAACCAAATATACTCATGTATGACGACAACTGCATAGCAATTAACACAATCTTCGAACGAGTATATTGCCTATACTTCAATCCCACGACTGAGATTCAAGACATCACAGAAAATATGACAGAACTCCTCCAGGACACATCAGGAAACGTCATTGTTACAGGAGACTTCAACTGTAGAATTGACTCTAACAACGTCAAAGGAAAGGAGCTTGTGGAAGCTATGGCACAACTAGGGCTGGTACTATGCGCGGACAATAGTATAGGGTACACTTACTATACGCATAACGGGAAAAGTACTATTGATTTAACCTTTGTGACCGCGAACATGATTAGGACGAAAATAAATACCACTATCCTCCACCACCCCATTAGGAAGCATCAAAGGGTGCTCACATACTTAAGAAAGAAAAATACGAGGATTCCTGAATGCCCTCGATTACCTAGAGCCAAAAGAAGAATCAACCTGAATAAATTCATCAAGCACCCAAACACAGCGGCTCTCACAGGCTGCAACTTAAGTGAAGTCGACATTCTGACTCAAGTTATCTTAGATACGGTTGACGAACAGAGGATGACTATAACTGTGAAACCATGGTTTGATGCCCAATGTAAGCAAGCAAAATTCAATTGCATAGAACTTCTAAACAGCAAAAAATATCCCGAATATAATGCAGCTAGGAAGATATATAAGTCAATGACCAGAGCTAAGAGAAGAGATCCCGACGAAGCAGCACTCATACAGAGAGCTTTTGATGGAGAACTGCAACCATGGAGTTTCTGTAACAGGCACAGAGTAATCATTAATCCTATCATGCGCAAGAATGGGAAGAACACTTCCATAAGATTTTCGACTACCCGTATAGCAAGCTACCAGACCCACAACCTAACAGGGACTACAACTCATGGTGTAACAGGAGGATTACAAAGGAGGAAATAACACTGTGTACAAATAAACTAAAGAAAAAAGAAAGCTGCGGGCTTAGACAATATCACAAATGAGCAAATTATGGAACTGCTTCCTCTACTGGAGGATTGGTGGGAGAACATGTTCAATATGATGCTGAACTCAGGGGAAATACCGGACGCTTGGAAAACATCAAAAGTAAAGACTCTATTTAAAGGTAAAGGCAATCCGAAGGACCCCGACACGTATCGCGGACTAGCTCTGGGGGCTACCCAATTCAAGTTATTGACAAAAATATTAAACAACCGAGTCTATACTCATGTGGAACCAATTCTACCACCTGAACAATTTGGTTTCCGCAAGAATAGGAGCTGTGAGAATGCCATAGACAAACTAACCTCAAAGATATTGTCAGCCCCAGCGGCCCCTAAAGGCGCACTATATGCGGCCTTTATAGATTTCAGAAAAGCCTTCGACCTGGTTGACAGGACAATATTATGCGAAAAGCTCATCAAAATGGGAATTACGTGGAAGATATTCAATCTAATAAGGGCTATGCTAAACACGAACTATATAAAAGTGGATAATGGGAAAGAAATGACGAACAAGATTGAACAAAACAGAGGGGTACTGCAAGGAGATACACTCAGCCCAACTCTATTCCTAGCTTACGTACAGGACCTGCCCAACTATGTGAAATCCACCCACACGGACTGTGCCATATATGCAGATGACTTGGTGATGTATGCAGAAGACCTCCAGCAACTGCAAGGCAGCTTAAATCGACGTGAAGAATGGTGCACCGAAAACAGAATAAGCGTCAGCGTGGAGAAAAGCAAGCTGATGAAATTTAGAAGAGGTGGCCGTCTCAAAGGTAGCGATGTAGCGTACTTGGGAGAACACCAGCTTGAGTTCGTCAACGAGTACGAATATTTGGGTGTTACCTTACAAGTCTCACTCACGCTAACTAAACACTTGAGCACAAAAAGAGTAAACATAGCTCGGACAATTGGTACCATGAAACATATGCAGAGATTGAGCACTAAGACGGCGATCAAACTGTTCAACATCAAAATTTGGCCGGCGGCCACGTACGGGCTGAAGAATCTGTGCCCACTGCTGAAGACGAATCATTTGCTGCAGCTAGACAAAATAAGGGCCAGGTATCTGAAAAAAGTACTGGGACTTGCGAAGAATACATCAAATACCTTCATCTTTCACTTGGTGAATGTTAGCACGATGGGCGAGGAGATTATTAGGAACTTCCCAGGAATAACAAAGAAAGTAAAAGACGAATATGCCGAGATCCTAGAGGCTAAAAACATGGACTTTGCAATCAAGAATTTTACAGAAGGACTAGCGTTTAATTCGGAGATATGGAGAGGGGCCAACCAACAACAAAGACACACAATAACCAGATACCAGATGGGTTTCACCACCTAATCTGCAACAAACGCCACTTCCATGATATCGTCGAAGACTGCTGCTGCCAATTATGTGAGAAAACTACAGGACGGGATCACGGGACGCTTGCCCAGTTTATAGAATGTCTTGCCGCTGGCTCCCACACTAACCTATAAACTTTGTCAGTTTGCTTTGCTTTTATTCTATTTTACTTTATTGTATTGCATATATATATATATATATATATATATATATATATATATATATATATATATATATATATTGTTTAGTATCTGTTTCTGTTCGAAGCGAAATAAAGATTATTATTATATTGTTGACAATGATGATGATGACGCGTATGAAGAGGAATTTCTCGATAATAAAGAATAGAGTGAGAGTATGGAGCAATTTGATAATGCAGTCGTAGATGTGCAAAAAGAAGCTCATTCTACTACATATTTTGACAAAATTATTAAAGAAATAGATTATTTTAATTCCATATTCGGAGAAGATATACTTTAAATAATAATTAGCGAGACCAACACTTGTGCAGTGCAGAACATGACAAGGAGAAGTAAAAAAAATTTGGAACCTGGTCCTTCAAATAATTGGGAGGATATCAGTATGGATGAACTACAAGCATTATTTGGCATGCTGATTATTATGGGAATTAACGTTTTACCACAGTTATCGTGTAATTGGTCTACTGATCCATATATTAATGTTTCGCACGTTTCCCAAGTTATGACTTCCAAGCGCTATAAAAAAATTATTGAAAATTTGCACCTCAATAACAACAGGCATGCAGTTCAAAGAGGGCAACAAGGATATGATAAACACCACAAAGTTAGACCTTTGATTGAGAAGCTAAATCAGTCTTTTCAATCCAACTATAGTTGGATCATCATATATTTCTGTTTATGAATCAATGATTCCATTCAAAGGAAGGTCTTCAATTAAACAATATATGCCGATAAAGGCAATAAAGAGAGGCTACAAAGTCTGTTGTTTGGCAGATTCTGCAACGGGGTATATATTCAAATATGATATTTATACTGGAGAATCAGAAGATTTTGTAACAGGCACAAATCTTGGTGAAAGGATTGTACTGGATGTTGTATCGACAATAAATTGTAAAAAAATGTGTAATAGCTTTCGACATTTTTTTTACATCCGTGCCACTAATGCGAGAGCTAAAAGAAATGGATGTGTATACTGTAGATACTGTAAGAGTTTATAGGAAAGGTTTACCAGAAATGTACAAAGATAAAATTAAACTGAAGCGTGGAGAGTTTATGTTTAGAACCAAAAAATATATTTCCGCAGTAAAATGGATAGATGACAAACCTGTACATTTTTTATCAAATTGTCTTTCCCCAAATGATACTACTACTATAGATCGCAAGAAAAAAGATGGATCAAAGGAAAATATTACTTGTTCAAGAGTTGTAGAAATGTACAATCACATCATGGGCGGAGTTGACAGATTCGATCAACCCCATGAGTGTTATTCGATTGGCAGAAGGTCAATCAAATAGTGACATAGAATATTTTACTATTTACTTGATATGGCTGTCGTGAATGGTTATATCTTGGTGAAGATGAACAAACGTAGCACGATCGATCAGTTAACATTTCGCGTAAATCTGGCACGACAGTTGATTTCTAGATACTCATCAAGAAAACGAAGATTCAAATCTGTCCCATTTCTGTCCAATAAACGTGAGGTTCCAAAAGAAGTAAGACTGGTAAATGTGCGCAAGCATTTACAAAAACAACAGTTGAATTATCGAGGATGTAGATTGTGCAGCACAAAAAAAGACGAAAAAATAACTAAATACATCTGCACACAGTGTAATGTTCTATTATGTGTACATCCTTGTTTTGTCAAATTTTATGGCTAATAACAAATAGTTAAAAAATGTTGTTATTATTCCGCCTAGTAAAAAATAAAATGTTGTCATGTGGGCGGTGGGAATTATTCTTCCCTTTACCCCTATATATAAGGGGTAAGGCGCAAAAATAAAAATCAGTTCATAACAATAAACAAATAACATTTTGTACAAATCTGATTAATAAAATTATTTTTCGTAGGGTTGGATAACAAACAATTCAAGAAGTTGATGCAACACGTTGCACATGAACGTTGTAATATAAAAACACGAGAAGCTGACTGGGTAAACATTTATGACAGCCGATCGGGCTCCCCAAGTATCGATTCCTGTGCCCCCCGGCCACCCTCAACAGCCCCGGTCTATTATGAACAAGTAATTACTTTAATTGCATCCCCACGGTTGCCGTGTTGAGAAGCGCCCGTCGATTGAAATGCCCTCCGCCGGGAAGTATCTAAATTATTAACCAGAGAACTGGTTAAGTTCGAACACCTGCTACTGCATGCATACTACAAGAGGTTCGATGATTTCTAATAAAGAGCGTCCTCCCTGGCACCACTTCCGTGCACGTGATGGAGTTTTCAAAGGCCGCCCATCAATTATTTACCTCACGGAGAGTCACTCGGCCCCGGCGGCTCCACCTTTTTTATATACGTTTCAGTTGTTTCTGTAATTACACGACTTAATAGCAAATAGGGGATTATCATGAATGATTATTAATTGAAGCCTATTAATGACATCCAGTAAATAACTGGTGATTGACGATAGGACATTTTTCCAAATTCACCTATCTCATTATTTCTGATTGATAACCCAGTTGTTATATAAATAACTATTATTAAGATGTCAGTTACTACGGTGAATGTTTTTAATAATTATATTTCAATGATTACTGTCAAATTGTCAATTCATTTATTTTAAGAACATTTACTTATGTCCTAGTAACCTTTCAATTATTTTTGTCAATGTTCCATTATTATAACGTATTTCAGTAATAATTTTCATTTATTATGTTAAATTTTCAATTTGTTATAATTGAGTTTCAATTAATTTTATCAAATTTTGAATTATTACTGCCAGATTTTTGCATACCACTGAGTTGCCTATAGGTAACTTATAAATTACCAAATTGATCAAATATGGACCACGGCAATTAGATAAAGCAGCGGAATGACGCTAGAATCGGAATGATATACATTATGTCCCCGGATTGAGTTCACAAGAGAGTTTTTTTTTTTTATTTATTGATTTATGAAAAAATATTATAGGAATTGAAATTCCTGCTTGGTCTGAAACTACCAGTTCAGTTATTGAAACATTGATTTATTTATACAAGGTGTTGGCAAAATAATTAAAAAAAAAAAAAAAAAATGACACTTAAGAAAAATAACATCATTTAAACAATCCCACACCATTGACCAACTCCTGAAAACTTTTTTACATTTCTTCAATAGTTATCGATGCAAATGCCCCTCGTAGGCGATTTTTTTAAATTTTCAGTATTATTTTCTACATTTGGGGATTTTTTTGATTTTACATAATGTTGTTAGATGTAATTTTGAATTCTTTTTGCAAATAGTAAATAAATAAGTATCAAAATAAGACATAATTTTCTTTATTTTGCCAATACCCCGGACAAATAAATCAAAGTTTTAATAACTGTACTGGTAGTTTCAGAACAAGCATGAATTATAATCCCTATAACATTATTACTTAAAAGTAAAAATGAAGAAAAAAAACCTTTGTAAATTCAATCCGGAGACATACTGAATAATTTGCACTCTGGCAAATAAACAAAATATTTTACTGTTTATATAAGACTCTGAAAAAGTCATGAATTTTTCGCTAATGACATAGATTCATTGAATCATTATACTATGGGTAAATTGGGCATTTGCCTTCAACGTCAGATGAGTCCAGAGGGGCCCCAAATCGGAAATTAAATTTCTGTTCCATATTTGGGGACATTATAATAATTTTTATGTTTATTATTTAAGGCACTTGAACATTTATTTGGGCCCCCAAATTCAAAATTGCCCTCGACCCCATAAATCCAAAACGCGTCACAGTGAAAGAACGACGTTCTATTGAAAACAAAAAGAAAATAAGTCGAACCAGCTCTCGAGCCATATATTAAAAGCCATGTTGATTGAATTTTAAATACTGGAGTATTTTTTCTACTCCCATATTTATAAGTTGTCAATTACAAACAGACTTCATGGCTATTAATTTAATGATTACATAACAGTGTTACGATAAAAACTTAATATATATATATAGACAGGGTGAGTTTTTTCGGATGTTTAGTATAGGGATCTCGGAAACTAGCGGAGATAGAGGAACGATAAAATGGGGAAAGAATTACAGTTTTACGAGTTAAATTTCATGAGCCTTTTGTTTTTTGAATAATGGCTAACTAGATATCTCGAAAAAATATTTTTTTGTTATTTGGTTCGGTGTCTATGGATCTGTTATTATTGACATTAGAAAAAATGTGTAAAAGAAAAAGTTGTACCTAATTATGTGCTTAATAATACTATCTAACCGATTATTTTATTAAAGCTATAATTTTTGAGTTATGAGACAAAGTTAAGTTTATTCTAATGGAAACCATAGTTGGCCATGACTTTATAAAACAGGCGCTTTTTCAACTATTCTAATGATATACTACTTGATATAGTTATTTTTATAAATAATTATATTATGGTCATTTTTTTAGTCTTGCAAAATCATTTTTTTTATTACAAAGGAATTTTAATTGTGAGAAGGTAATACCAATTCAAAGTAGGTTATACAAAATTATTGCAGTATAATTCAGTGCCGTAGAAGTAGATACAAGTTTACCAAACACCAGCACTACTTATCCAAGCCAGTTTAAACTTAGTTAACAAATTTGAAAAGACTGGAGAAATAACTAATCAGAAGAATGAAAGCACATTAAATGTTTAAACTGTGTCCCACCAACTTTACTACAATTTTCAACCCGACGCCGTTCCACATTTCTACAAATTTTTGTACAAAATTCCGCGTTAAATGTCAAAGAAGGTTCACCATCAAACTCACACAATGCTTCGATACCTTTCCATATGTACTGCCCTCCCAATCCCATATCTAATAACTCTAACTGGTACCGCATAGTAATGTACTGCCCCATCTTGTTGGAAAACTATATCGGGGAATAATTTTATAAAATTTCAGGTAAAATTTTATGCTGATGCTTGATATTTGTATGGCGCTTTTAGAATTGGTACAACTATTTCACAATAGGGTCTTCCTGAAAGAAAAAAAAACCTTTTTGTGTCTTAACGTAAAGTTTATAACCTGTAATTAAACATCCCACAGAGAAAACGTTTGGTTTTCATTGTAACTTATCCACAAACAACATACAATATCGTGAAACTTACACATTTTGTCACGTGACTGACGAAACGCTGTTATTGGCCGAGCGGCACTGCCGAGCGGCAACATGCGTAACGTCATTACGCATGTTGGCGATCGGGAGTCGGTGCATAAGGGATAGGAATCGTGGATTAATTCGACTTAGAATCCAGTCTGACATAAAATAAGTTCTGATGGGTTAGTAAAGGGACAGCCAGATAATCTGCTAGAAATTCACGTGTAAATGGTTCCCGACTTTTTCTCAAAAAGTGAATTTTTCAACGTAACCGAAACGCGTGGAGTCGCATATAATTTTCCATATCTTCTTCCAGCTGTAAGAACAAATAAAACACTGTACAAACTTTGCAATATATACTCCATCTCATACGAATTCGTATTACTGATTTCAAAATTTGTAATTAATAATCATCTAAACAAATATCTAAAATCAACAGTTTGCTAGAAATATTGTTTAAACATGGTTTTTTGTTTTAACTAATCGTTTGTGTAAAAACATATTGTACGAAATCTCACAGTACTTTAAAAAAGTAATAATAATACGGAAGGTATTGTTTTAGAATGGAACCCACAAAACTATTTTGAGGTTATGTTATTACTAATGTATATATATAATCGGAAATCCCCTTGAATACCCATTCCTAATGATGATAGTTAATTATATACGAGGGCTGTTTGACGGAAGAGTGACTTTTTAATGAAAACGTTATTTTTCTGTTGAATTTTTTATTTATTTTTCAACATAACACCCTTTTAACTGTACACACTTAGTCCAGCGAGTTTACAGTTTTTTTAAACCTTCCAAAAAGTAATCTTTCGAAAAGTTTTCATAATATGCATTTGTCTCGGTTATCGCCTCTTCATTTGCCTAAAATCTTTGTCCACCCAGCCATTTTTTTAAATTTGGAAATAAGAAGAAATCACTGGGAGCCAGATCTGGCGAGTATGGTGGATAAAGCAGTAATTTGTAATGCAATTCAGCCAATTTAGTGTAGCAATTGCAGACGAATATGAGGGCGCAGTATCGTGATGGAACAACACTTTTTTTCTTCGTCAAATGCGGTCGTTGTTTTTCAAGTTCGGCATCAAAACGTGTCTGCATAATCAGCATAATACTGGCCAGTTATAGTTTTTCCTTTTTGTAAACAATTAATAAAGATTACACCTTTAGAATCCCAAAAAAACTGTGTCGCCATGACCTTATTGGCCGAAAAAAGTGTTTTTGCCTTTTTGGGAGCATGTTCGCATGGAGAAATCCATTATTTAGACTGTATTCTTGTTTCTGGAGTATAATGATGTATCAAAGTTTCATCTACTGTGACATATCGACGAAAAAAATCCTTTGAATTACGTTGAAGATGGCCAAACATTCTTCTAAATTCTTAATGCGAGCGCGCATTTGATCACCATTAGGCAAACGCGGCAACCATTTCGCGGATAGCTTTTTCTTATTGAAATATTCATGCAAAATATTGTATACTCGTTCGGTTGAGATGTCTACTTCATCAGCTATCTCACGAGCATTTATTCGACGAATGCCAATTTCAAGGCCATAGAGTTTATTAACCATTTCTGGAGTAGTTACAGTAAATGATGGTTTCGGACGATCTGCACCAACCGTGCTCATATGGCCACTTTTAAAGGCAGAAACCACTTAAAAATCATTCCATGGGACGGAGCAGATTCTGGATAATATTTACGTAACTTTTCCTCTGTTTCTTTAGTTGTTTTGTCACGTAGAAAATAATGTTTAATCAACACTCGAAATTATTTTTTCTCCATATTTTCACAACAATGAAAATAGTTTTCTTCAAATAAGTATAAAACATAATCTATCTGTGAGATTGGTGCCAAATTTTTACAGTAGACCTCCGAAAGACCTCAGGAGCTAGCAACATAATCATTATAGCGAAAGTGTTACCAACCTTTGAAAAGTCACTCTTCCGTCAAATAGCCCTCGTATATATTTATCGAATTTCGTCGATAATTTATTGAAAATTATGTACTTACATTAAATTATTCTTTACAAAAATTATGGGACGTCACAGTGACACTCGCGAATCACTTCGAACTTGTTGTAACCTCTTTTTCCATATATCCCCTGTTGGGACGTTTATAAACAACTTATTTGGTTCGAATTTACTGCTGCTATCACATCCAGGCACAATGCAATACTTATTCATCCCTTTTTTTGTAAAACCGACGTTTTCTTACTTTCGCTCCATTGTAAGCAATGCTACAGCTGAGCGCCAACGTGCGTTGTGACGTCACAGCAACATGGCGGGCTTTCGGGACCTTTTCAAACGCCGTTAATTTTAAAATCGTGTTTGCTAATTACAACGATTTGTCTCAGCACAAAAATTAGTGCCAATGATGTTTTTAATGTGTCTAGAGTTCAGTTTCAAGGTTTTTGAAGAGTCGCGTAAGACCCAATTGGAACGCGTTTCTGTAAAGTAATTCTTGCCATATTTATATTTACATCAAATTAGTTTAAACCGTTGACATTTGGATGACATTGCCATACTTTTGACTTTTAAATAATTTTAAATATACACATTGCCAAACTTTTTTCTTACGTTTTTGTAAAGAATAATAACTGCCATCTGATGGCTAAAAACGCCGATTTGGGTGGTTTAATTTGAAACACGTTGTATATGAGAAAGTACCTTTGGTTTCTTAAATAGTTTTAAACGCCTTAAGCATAAAATATATCGTTAACGAGCGGCACTGGATAAGTTTTATGTTTCCGAAAATGCCAATTTATATTTTTCCACCATATCCACGACTGCATTATGCTTTCTATTTTTATTTTATTCTCAATTTCGTATTTTTTATGGTACTTGCTAAGATTTTGAATTCGGATTGCAATAGTTCTATATCAGTATTATAGTGTTAGGCAAAGCTAACAATATTCTGATAATTTAGAACTTAATCTTTAAAATTATAGAAGAATTAAGAAGAAGTTAAAAAAAGTCATACCCATGAATAAATCTTTGTGAGATGAAAGTCGATTATTTAGCTCACTCAAAATTATATAAATCACAGGAATGTACAACTTAATTTTGTATAATTCTTTTGAATTTGGTCTGATGTTTTCCAAATTTAAATTCTGAGTAATAACATTCAAAAGTATAAAAAACACATATGCCAAAATTAAAAAAAAAAAATATTTACTTCCAAAATTAATATTCAAACTTCATGATGTTCACTTTAAGGTTATAATTACGTTTTTGCCGCACTTTTCTCGCGCGGTAAAGTGACACTTTGCTGTACTAATTTAAGCTGCAACATAAGTCAGACTTATTACACTCTTTCTCCTAATTCTGTTCGATTTAATTGGCACCAGTGTCGCAAACCAGCATTTGCGGCTGCTTGTGCTTCATAATCAATGCTTTCTTCATTTTTCAAAGTAATTCAAATATGAATTTAAAAAAATCATTCATCACACGCGTAATTTTCGAAAATTTACTAATACGCACTAATACGATTTTCAACAGTTGGAAAAACGAGATTTTTTATTTATGTAAAAATCACTCAGTATATCTGATATAGGGGCCAATAAAGTTGTTAGAAAAATATAAATTAATGCTATAAAAATTGTTTTGAAAGATAGAAAATAAAAAAAATCCCATATTGTGGGATTTACTATAAATAAACATTTACGCCTAACCTGCAAAACAGAGCGTCTTGATTGACCATTCTTTTATTACTCACTCAGATCAGATCTGTTCAGAGATCTAACGAGGTGAGCCATTCGATTAAGGAACACGACAGTGATGGAAATCATGATTTACATCAAAGTCAAAACTACAGGATAATTTCAGTCAGGCTTTAAACTTTGTAGGAGTCGCGCCGACGAGAGCTGAGAGCGACTTTACGCTAACGCATTGTCCCACAAATGCTTCTTCGTCTTCATCATAACATGCACTTTTTGTACTAATGAAACAAGTTACTACAAGTTACTAGCGTTAGAACTTTTACAATTCGGGCTTCGCGAATAAATCGGTTAATTGTCGAACTTTGTAAGACGATGATAAATAATAGTGATACCATTTGCCTCAAAAAACTCACTTACACGCAGACATATATCACAGAACTTTTACACGGGCGGAAATCATAATCTACGGGATAATCCATTTTAATTCCCATGATACCGTTATTACAATGGCTTCGGAAAGTTAGGAAGAGACACGTATATTACCGTTAAAATATGGGGAATCCCCGCGGGAATCAATTTAAGTTACCCTGTATACTTTTGTCGCAACGGACTTTCACCCTACGCAATTGGCTACAAAATATACTGCGACGACTCGCCTGCTACAGTTAACAGTAAGCCATTGGCGTAGCCGCAATTTTTAGCAGCAGCCACATGAACATATTATACTGCCTCAATTGCCTGCTGTATCAGTTAACTTTTGTTTTACTTAAGGGTGTTTTCGCATTTCGGCGTTCGTTAATTTTGAAGGACAAGGCATAGCAATGTATATCACTACATCGTTGCCAACGCGCTTCTTTACTATGCATGCCCACTGAATGATGACGGCTCTCGCTTTCTCAAGAATGATTATTATTATCATGAGTTTTTATGAATTATTTCAATTTATGGTACGTTCCTACTGAAGCCTATATTATTTTTATCTTTCGTGGGAAAACATCAGTCCTTTTAATAACCTTGTCATCAAGTGTATTTTCTTTTGTTTACTTACAGGTACCAAGCCGTAATAAGGTCTTTCAGCGCCCTAGTAAAATTATTAAAAGCACGACTAGCAATTATCGTTTTATTGTATTGCCATAGTTAAATATAAATGTTAATGCTGTATTTAAATGTATACAGGGTGTTCAAGATAAAGATCAACAGCATAATAAATTAAATGAAATAAATTTAATAAAATAAATCGCCTGAAATAAGGTTTTCAATAGAAACACAAGAAACAAAATAATTTAAAAATCTACATACAATTATTTCAAAAAACAAAACAATATTTTTTTTTTTTTTCGAATTTATTTATTATAATAAATCTTAACAATATTAGATTTACATTGTCTATGTGTACATACTTTTTTGTGCATGCAACATGAAGGAAGCGCCTCTTCTTCGTCATGGATGTCGCTCTGTCGAGGGTATTTCCAGGCTGGTGGTATGGGTGCTTCGCTGTCGGGGTGGATGTCGGGCATCTTGTGTTTAGTGGATCTCTGCCTTTCTTATTGTTCGTTTGAAGGTGTCTACATTTTGTGTTTTTGTGATGTTGCTCAGTTTTTTATATTGTATTATTGATGTGGTTGTCAATTCCAAGGATCGATTTTTGTTTTTGTGTTTGTGTGTTAGCATTTCATTTCTTGCTCTTGTGAGGTGTTCGTGCTTTTCACTATTTTTCATTAAGTTGATTGTGCTTGTTATTAAGTTGTTGTGTATTTTGTGTATAAGTATGATGTTTTCGGTTTTTATTTGTTGTTTTATGTTCAGTATTTTTATTTTTTCAAAGACTTCTCTTGTCGGGGTACTGTAGGATAGGTTGTATATTATTTTTAATACTTTTTTTTTTGTTTTTGGAGTTTTTCTAGATTTCTTTCTGTTGTGTTGGACCATATGCTCGATAAGTATGTAATGTTTGTGTTGAATAGATTATAGTAAATGGCGTTTCTTAGTTGTGTGGGTACCATTCTACTGATTCTACGTATTATGTATGTGGCTTTAGCGTTTTTCTTTAGTATCGTGTTTATGTGTCCGTCCCATTTCATGTTGTTGGTTATTGTAAGGCCCAGATATTTGGATTGTGTGGTGGTTTTTATGGGTTTGCCATTGATGGTTATCTGTATTTGTCAGTTTTCTTAGTTGGGTCCAAATATCATATATGCCGTCTTATCTTCGTTCATGGTTAGGTCGTTCTCCGCGCACCAGTAATTCATTTTTCTCAGGTCTTCATTGAGCTCTACTTGTAGTTCGTCTATATTTCTATTAGAGTGTACCATGCTTATGTCGTCTGCGTATATGAACAGTGTTCCTTTGAGTGTTAGTGTTGCAATTGTTACCCTAGTTCTTTTTCCAATCGTAGCCTTAACTTGACGTCATATTTAATACATAAATTTTCGCCATTTTACCTATTAATAATAATAATCACTTACATAATATACTGTATTTTCATTGGTCAGGATGCGCAGGCTTTATATTGAACTCGATCCGAAGATGGCATTGGCTCCAAATGATTTCCCCACATATAAAGAGTATTCTTTTAGTATTGTATATTAACTATAATTGGAAGGACTTACCGGGGGAGCAACTCCCCTTCCCCCGCCAGTTCTCTCGCCAACTGGATCGCTAGCACTCACGGCTTCAACCATTATTCTCTACGACTATTGTATTTCACCTTCATGTGCAAAGCAGTGACATACACCTCTTACTAGGACGAACCTCTCTTGTTGCAATTACTGGGATAAAGCTCTCTTATTGCAATTACTAGGACAGACCTCTCTTAATGCAATTACTAGGATAAAGCTCTCTTATTGCAATTACTAGGACAAACCTCTCTTAATGCAATTACTAAGATAAAGCTCTCTTATTGCAATTACTAGGACAAACCTCTCTTAATGCAATTACTAGGATAAAGCTCTCTTATTGCAATTACTAGGACAAACCTCTCTTAATGCAATTACTAGGATAAAGCTCTCTTATTGCAATTACTAGGACAAACCTCTCTTAATGCAATTACTAGGATAAAGCTCTCTTATTGCAATTACTAGGACAAACCTCTCTTAATGCAATTACTAGGATAAAGCTCTCTTATTGCAATTACTAGGATAAAGCTCTCTTATTGCAATTACTAGGACAAACCTCTCTTAATGCAATTACTAGGATAAAGCTCTCTTATTGCAATTACTAGGACAAACCTCTCTTAATGCAATTACTAGGATAAAGCTCTCTTATTGCAATTACTAGGACAAACCTCTCTTAATGCAATTACTAGGATAAAGCTCTCTTATTGCAATTACTAGGACAAACCTCTCTTAATGCAATTACTAGGATAAAGCTCTCTTATTGCAATTACTAGGACAAACCTCTCTTAATGCAATTACTAGGATAAAGCTCTCTTATTGCAATTACTAGGACAAACCTCTCTTAATGCATTTACTAGGATAAAGCTCTCTTATTGCAATTACTAGGACAAACCTCTCTTAATGCAATTACTAGGATAAAGCTCTCTTATTGCAATTACTAGGATAAAGCTCTCTTATTGCAATAACTAGGACAAACCTCTCTTAATGCAATTACTAGGATAAAGCTCTCTTATTGCAATTACTAGGACAAACCTCTCTTAATGCAATTACTAGGATAAAGCTCTCTTATTGCAATTACTAGGACAAACCTCTCTTAATGCAATTACTAGGATAAAGCTCTCTTATTGCAATTACTAGGACAAACCTCTCTTAATGCAATTACTAGGATAAAGCTCTCTTATTGCAATTACTAGGACAAACCTCTCTTAATGCAATTACTAGGATAAAGCTCTCTTATTGCAATTACTAGGACGAATCTCTCTATTGCAATTACTAGGACGAATCTCTCTATTGCAATTACAAGGACGAATCTCTCTATTGCAATTACTAGGACGAATCTCTCTATTGCAATTACTAGGACAAACCTCTCTTAATGCAATTAGGACTAACCTCTCTCATTGCAATTACTAGAACGCACCTCCAGGACGCACCTCTATCTAATATACATATTGTAGTTTATGTACTGACCTTTAATCAATTCCAACACCTAATCCATAACCGTCCACATTGCAACACACACCAAAACACCAGATCACACATGATTTCCCCACAATCGGCACCCAACTTGCATCCACACTCCATAAAAGCACGTAACTTAATGTGTCCTTCGCTACTCGTTCTTAAGCTGAGCGCGTCGCGCCCCGGCTTATATAAACAAACAAAGCCACAGATGCCGCCTCTAATATTAATAATCAATTATTATCCAATGATACAATTTGATACCTAACACAATGTCGTTTGTATACATTATGTATAGGATTGGTGGCAGGTTGCCTCCTTGTGGTAGGCCGAATTGTGCTATGTTATTGTCGCTGAAGGTCTGGTCGACTTGTGTGCTCTGTGGTCTGTCTTCTAAGTATGTTTTTGTTATTTTTATAAGTTTATCTGGTAGGTTGTATCTTTTCATTTTTCCTGTTAGCTTGTTTCCGTTTTTTGTATCGAACGCCTTTTTCATGTCGATATATGTCGTAATAACGTTTCTGTTTTTCTCTAGCTGTTTGTTTATCTCTAACATGAATTCTGTTGTTGCAGTTATTGTGCCTTTCTTCTTTTGGTATGCATTCTGGTTCTTGTTTATAGTGTTATTTTTTTCGAGGTGTTGTTCTATTCTTGCTTTCACTGGTGTGTCTAGGATTTTTGTTAATGCCGAGTTAGTGCTATGGGTCTGTAGTTGCAAGCTCTGTCCTTCTCTCCTTTCTTGTGTATTGGTTTGATTATTGTCCTTTCCGAGTACTCTGGGTATTTTCCATCTGCCAGTACTCTGTTTATCAGTCTTGTTAGTATTGGTGTTAGTGTGATGTGACTCTGTTTTAGGATGTTATTAGTTATTCTGTCGAAACCCGGCGCTTTGATGTTTTTGAGGTTTTTTGTAATTAGTCTTACCTCTTCTTCTGTGGCTTGTTGTATTTCGATGTTTTGCTTCGTTCTGTCTCTTTCGCTGTTATTTGTTGTGTTTGTTTGCCGTTGCCTATTTTGTGTGTGTGTAACTAGTTTCATTCCTATTTCTGCAAAATATTTATTTATTATGTTTGCTATTTATTTTCTTTCTGTGTTGTTTTCGTCCTGCATTTGTGTTATATTTGTTTTTTCGTTGTTGTTTCTGTTTGTTATAGAATTAATTGTCTTCCAAGTTTTTTCCGGGTGGTATGTTATCTCTTGTAGTTTGTCTTTGTAGAAATTTCTTTTCGTTTTCTTTATTAGTTTGAAGGTAGCCGTTTTTTGGTTATAGTATTCTGTTTTCAATATGTTATTGTTTGGTTTGGCTCTGTATTTGTGGTGTGCTCTGTTTCTGTTTGTTATGTTTCTTATTATTTCGGCCGTTAGCCAGTTATTCGTCGCTCTTCTTTTGATAGTTGTTATTTCTTGGTTTTTCTCTATTATTTTGCTGATGCTTCTTGATAGTTCCTCAAAGGTGTTTATATTAGTGTATTATATTAATAAATATAAATTATTATACAATAATATCAAAAACACAAACAGAAAACAAGAGAAATACGACATATTATAGATCATTTACATTTCAATTAATCAAACACTCAAATATTATAACATTAAAATGTCTTTCAAGCAAACACACAATCTAAACACAAAAATTAACGCTAATGATAAATCCAACTTTTTAGATAAAAATGGAATTTATGCAATAACCTGCCACGATTGTGGTGCAAAATACATTAAAGAAACCGCCTTACCTTTAAAATTAAGAAGGAAGGAACATTTAAGAAACATAAACATTTCAAATTTTGGACGACACTGGCATTTGCACAATCATACTTTCGACATAAACAAAAATACTAAACTCTTACACAATACAGATAAAGGCTTCAAACAAATTTTATTAGAAGCTTTTGAAATAGATAAAACTATCAACACAGAACTCAACATACAGTGCCATAATGATCAAACTCAATTAACATTTAAACCTCTTTATATATTTTTTAAATAGTCTATTTAACATGTAAAACAACAAAAACAATTAAATAAAACTTCAAATTAGACATATCGTCGGCTTAGGGTTACAAGGTTGTATGTAACATTTTTTAAATTTTTAGTTCTATAGCTTTGCAGGGCTATATATTTTAAAAGCGGGACCTTTCAACTTGTTGGAAGATTAAAATTGGATCATTATGAACCTGTGATAAAAACATATCTATTATCAGTGCAAAATTTAACATTTTTTGATATAGCAAACATATTTATAATCCTTATTCCCAAATTTACAAATTTGCACATACAACCTTGTAACATTAAGCCGACGATATATCAAAATTTAAAATTACAATAATAGTGAATTCAAGATGTATAAACATTAAATACGTAAGTAAATAATTCTAGCTATATAGATATAAAATAACTGAAACACTTATTTAAGAACTGATTTTACTTTCTATCGCCAAAATTAATACCCCCATAAAAATATCTTTCACACATTTGAATTCTTCCCCACACTAACAAATTGCATAAACAGTAAATCATTTATACACACTATTACATTGAACACATAACAAATACCATTATAATTTATATTTAAATATTTTGTAACAAACCTGACTCCAATTTTATATTTACCCAAATTCATGTACTGTATTCTTCGTAGATGCCTCTGAAGCTGGTCATATACAGGGTGGGAACCTTATCTGGAATAAATTCGGTATATATGAAATGCGAATTTGCAGGAAAAAAATCCTCGGACACGTCGATTTTTGTTCTTTATTGCGCACTTTTTACCGTCTTTAAAACAAGTGTGACGTCACTAGCCTTTCACGTATGACGTCATAGGCATTTTTTTAAATGCAAACATTTTTTTTATTTCACTAAATTTGTAGGCCTTTTCATTCTTTTTACGATCACGTAAACATATTTTGTTTTTATGAATTTCAAAAATATTTTTTTATTAATATATTTATTTAATGTAAGAAATGTTCAAAATGACTACCGTTTCTCTCTTTGCAAATACCCAATCGGTGATAAAACCCATCCCTTACATTTTGAAAAATTTCCGGTGAAATGTTTCTCATTTCATGCCTGATACGTTCCTTCAGATCTTCAATATTCCGGTTTTGTAACATTTTTGTAACAAAAGAGAAACGGTACTCATTTTGAACATTTCTTAAATTAAATAATTTTATTTTTTTTTTATTTTGTAAAAAAAAAATACATTGTCGTAAAGAGAATGCGAAGGGCTACAAATTTAGTGAAATAAAAAAATGTTTACGTTTAAAACAAATTGCCTATGACGTCACACGTGAAAGACTAGTGACGTCATACTTATTTTGAAGACGCTAAAATGTGCGCAAGAAAGAACAAAAATTGATCTGTCCAAGGATTCCTTATTTAGAACACAACTTATTATATTTTTCTATGGTATAAGAATTGCTCTGCTCATTTAGTTGCGATGAAGAAAACAATTATTACTTAATTTTAACCCAGAATTGGTACCAAAATAGTAACAGTAAACTATTTAGCAAGAATAGTTGTTAAACATGCAAAATTATAGTTATTGAGAACCACACTTATTATTTTTTCACTATACTATGAGAAATGTTTTGTTCATTTAATTATTCTTAAAAAGTCTATATTAAAGATTAAAAATCTTAAAAGTAGATGATAAATTTTGTATTCGTCGATCATTTCACCGCCTAATACATCAAAATGTTCTAAATGCAGTTTTTTCTGAATAGAAATATTAGAAACCATACTGCGATATAAATCGTTGAATTCGTAATAGGAAATTCCATTTAATACAGGAAGTACTTTATTTACGGGTCATATAAAATTATAAAGTTGATGATGGTTTCTTCGAAACGAAACGTTGTACTGGAAATTTATAAACACTGCTTTGTAGAGCTAAAAAGACGGCAATGAGAAAGTGCCTTTTATTTTCTATAACTTTTCAAATAACTGCAGAAAAAATAAAAGCAAAATAGCAAGATATCGGATTTTGTTGAATATTTCCGGAAGTGAGCGTAAATTTCAGGATTTCTGAACAGAATATTACTGACCTCTAAATTGCGCTACTTTTATCTAATTTAAGCGCCTTTGTAACTTTTATTGTTTCCGAGATCTATATGCTGTTGATCCTTATCTCCTTATCTTGGACACCCTGTATAGAAAACGTGAAAAGAAATATAACAACTTTACAAAATTTATATACAGGGGTTCTGAAACTGCCGCTAAAGCTTCACGTAACGTTTTCTAACATGAAAGGTGAACACAAAACTGCAAAAAAATGCCTTCGCAACATCTTTTAGAAGCTTTTAAAATAATTACAATTTCTATGTACTATATTGAGTATTATTGTCCTGTTCAAAGGTTAAAGATAGAATTATCCTAGCTCCGTCAATATATCAATAATATTGGTATTGACGAGTAAAGAAACGCAAGAAATTGCAGAAACCGAATACACAAAAGAAGGAAATATATCGAGAAGCAAAGAAGGTAAGAATTAACATAAGTGTACACGAAAATATAAATACAAATAAAAAGTGGAAAGTTTGGAGGTTAAGCAAATCTAAACACGAATATATTGTCTCCGAGGTGATGAGCCGGACGGTAAATTCTCACGGTGAGATATACAACCCAATAAACACAACGCAGTAGATAAAAAAAGGAAACAACAACAAAGCGAATGTACGCTTCAAGTAAAGCTGAAGAAGCAAATAAAAGGAAAAGAAACGAAAATAGCACGACTGAGACGAATAGGATAACGAAAAAAAAAACATGAAGGAAACCGTAGGAGTAAGTACGCACAACCTAGAAACAGAGGAAATGGATGAATTAAAGGAAATGATGAAGGACTTGATGAAAGATGTAAAACTAATAACAGAAGAGCAACAATTTTACAGAGAAGAATTAAAAGAAATAAAAACAAAAAACAAAAATCTGAAAAGTGAAGTAGTAGAACTTAAAAACAAGTTGCAGGAAATAGAAAAGAGGGAAAAGAGGAACAATATAAACATAAAAAGAATACGTGCAGAAGAAGAATGCAAAGTAGACCAAGTGCAAAAGTTCCTAAAAGAAAAACTAAGAGTGGAACCAAAAATTAAAGAGGCATACGAAGTAACCAGGGCACAAAATCCGATACTAGTTGTTAAACTAGAAAGCTTCGATGTGAAAATGGAAATAATAAAGAATAAGAACAAACTACGAGATACACAAATTTACATCGAAAATTATTTCACGATGGAAGAAAAAGAGACTCAAACAAAACTAAGGGCAATCGCAAAGGCAGAGAAAAAGAAGGGAAAAACCGTAATAGTAAAGTATAGGAAAATAATTATCAATGGACAAATGTATACATGGAGTGAGGAAAACAAGGAAGTAGAAGAAGAATAGGAGGAATTAAACCTACATGTAAATTTAGGTGAATGGAAATTCAAGAATCGAACAAGTAACACCATTTAAGTATTTAGGAGTAGAAATACAAAGTAAAGGAAGCATGCAAAAAGAGATCGACACGAAAATAGCAAAAACAACGAAACTGTACCACGAAATGATAAAGTCGTTTATCAAAAAAAGGAAATAACGAGAAATACAAAAATCAAGTTGTACAAAACTGTATACAGACACATCATGATATATGGGTGCGAATCCTGGACTTTAACAAAAGCAAATAAAATAGGGTCCTAGCAACCGAAATGAAATACCTTAGAAAAACAATGGGAGTAACGAAACTAGATAAAATTAGAAACAAACAAAATAAGAGAACTACACATTGAAGACGTAACCAGCTACATCGAAAGAAGACAGCTCAGTTGGTGGGGACACTTACAAAGGATGAAGAACACAAAACAAGTCAAACAAATATGGGAAGCAAGAATACAGAAGAAAAAGACATGAGGAAGGCCAAAAAAGACATGGGACAACGTAGTAACAGAGATAATTGAAAAAAAAGGAAAGAATCTGAACGAAGCAAGTAGACTGGCAAGGAACAAAAAAGAATGGAGAAAATTTGTACACGGAATAGAAGAGTAGCAAAAGCAGTAACCCCCTACACTGTAGAATACGGTAGAAGGGTAAACGGTAAACGGTAATATATATATATATATATATATATATATATATATATATATATATATATATATATATATATATATATATTGTATATATATATATATATATATATATATATATATATATATATATATATATATATATATATATATATATACAATTACTATTTTTTCCACTTTCCACTTCCACTTTTCCATTTCCACTTTTTTTAAATGATAAGTATGTATGCAAAAATAATTATGTGTATGACTGTAAAGAGAATTAGGAGGTCTACAAAAGTTTTGAAATAAAAATATCGAATTTCATTTAAAAAAATGTGTATAACTTCATACGTCAAAAATTACTAACGTCATAAATGCGTCTCACAATGCGGAATAAATAACGAAACTCTTGATTTCCAACATTTTGTCGCTCCTGAATGGACACTGTCTCTGGGGATTCTGGGATTCTGCATTCCTTTCCCATAGTCTTTGAGTGATTTCTTGTAATTTCATACGTAATTAAAACATTTTACTTTTGTTTTTAAATTTGTTAACATTTTTATGTATTTATTTATTTTTTGTTTACTGGTGCCTCTGGTGTTTTACGGAATAAATTCCGCCTCTGGATTTTTCCTGCCTGGGTTATAGGCTAAGGCCCATTTAGCCCCATCTCTTATTAAAAAATATTTAAAGACGAAGTCGAACCACCATAAGTGCGTATTACATTTTGTTTTAAATACGCTAGTTTCTAGAAAAAATACCTAAATTGCAAATCTTAAAACGTTCATAATTTTTTTTATTGTTTTTTGCTGTAAAAGCCCGCGTTTAATTCGCTCTAAAGAGCCTAAAATTTGCATGCTTGGTAAGTGTTTGACCTAAAAAAAGTTATCGAAAAGTAATGGAAATGCTCATATATTTATTTATATATAAGAATATTTGTATTATAATATTACGATTAGGAGTTGTATCGGTTTTATTTTATGTTGTGTTGTGTTATTTATAATTTCTAATTAAACATAAATTAAATTTAAAATCTTAAAACATTCATAATGTTTTTCATCGTTTTTTGTGGGAAAAGTCCGCGTTTAATTCGTTCTAAAAAGCCAAAACTTTTCATGCTTGGGAAATGTTTGAACCAAAAAAAATTATCGAAAAGTAATGGAAATGATCATATATTTATGTATATACTATAATATTTATATCATATTAGGATTATGAGTTGTATTGGTTTTATTTTATTTTGTGTTGTGTTATGTTATAATTTCTAATTAAACATAAATCATAATATATAAATATACCGGGTGGTCCGTTCAAATGAAAACATCTAATATCTCGAAATATAAGGATCGTCAAAACACGTTCCCAATAAAAGTTAATATAATTTAGGGGGGTGGGGGCATTAAATTGTAGTAAAATTAGACCAGCCCCGTCATCGTTTTTGAGCGTTCGGGGGGTAAGTTTAAAATCTTAAGTGGAAACCCATATTTTTTATTACAGATTTGGATTCTATGTTGAAAACTATGTAGGTTTCAATGGAAACTTTTTTTTTTCGTTGTAGATAACGCTGTAATGGGCACTATAAAACCAAATTTCTTACACCTTTTGGGTTTTATAAATTAAATCAAATGTAATCGGCACTAAAATCATCGTTTATGTTGTGTACATACAGTGTGAGCAACAATGCTTGAGGTTTGATAGGTAGGCAACCAAATACGCATGTTGGTATAATTGAAAATGTAAAAAGAATATCCCCTGGATTGTTTTTCTAGTGGCGTAGCAAAGAACAAACAAAACAACAACAAAATGAATTAAATATTTAATCATAATTACATATTTTAAAACGTTACAATAAAAGTTTACAACAAATGTTGAAATTGGCGGCCGTCGTTATCAAGGCAGATGTTAATTCTACGTTTTTTATTTTCAAAAAAATATTGGAGCTGCTCTGGAGTTATGTTTCTTATCTCTTCTTCAATTGCTTCTTGGAGTTGGTTTAGGTTGTGCATCCTATTTTTAAAATCATTATTTTTCAAATGTCCGAAAAGATAAAAATCACACGGAGTGAGGTCTGATGAACGTGGTGGTCATATTCCTGAGCTTATCAATCGATCATCGTAAAATTCCCTTAAATAATTAATTGTCGCAAAGGCAGTATGAGCAGTGGCTCCGTCTTGCTGAAAATAACCCATTTTTTGTTCATCATCATGAACCTGATTAAGAAATGCACCCAGGATGATTGTTCGGTAACGCTCCGCATTGATTGTCTCATTGAAAAATATTGGGCCAATTATCCGACGTCTCGAAATTGCTACCCAAACACCAATTTTAAGTGGTTGTAAATCTGTTTGGATGAACGTATGAGGATTTTCTGTAGCCCATGTACGATAATTTTGGCTGTTCACATATCCTGATAAGTAAAACCACGCCTCATCAGTGTAAAAGGCCCTGTCCAGCATATCGTTATCATTTAAATGCTGATTAAACCAATTGCAATAATCAATTCTTTTTTGAAAATCAAGTGGGTGTAGTTGTTGAACTACCGATACCTTATACGGGTGCAAATGGAGAATTTTCTTCGCGACTTTTCGGCAACTCCCATACGATACTCCTGTAAGCGGATTTAAACATTAATATTTGTATGCCATAAAGACCGCATGAATGATAAAAAATAACTTTTTTGCGCCCTAAAATTAAGAACCAACCTGTTTGTGCTGAAAGTTTTCTTATAGATTTTGTTGGACTTTGTTCAAGCCGTTGTTGGACATCGGTAACAATCTCTTCTGTTAAGGTAGACGGTCTTCCAGTTGACTTGCCCTTACAAATACAATTATTTCCTTCAGAGCGCTGAATAATACGGGTTTTATGCTGGATACATATTTTGTAAGTAATGTTGACATTGGGGAAGGCTTCGTTAAATTGATTCATACACGATTGTAATGAATATGACCATGTGCCGTCTTTAGTTAGTGTTCCACTTCGATAATGAGCCTACAGGATGAAGGCATCATGTTGTGGTGTAAAAACCATTGCAAGAGGAAAGCGATTTCACTTAAACTCTGTAAATTTAGAATAAAACTTAACTTTTATAATTTTATAACCTTAAAACCTGCAAATCACTTACCAGAAATCAAAGATTTACTCAGAGTAGTCCTGATATGAACTGATGTTTATGAAGCAGAAGACAAAATAACTATATGCGAACAATTGGCACAATGGTAATAAATAATAATACGACGCGGGCGGCACTGGGCTGAGGCTGTCAAATCTTTTGACTTTACAGTAAATTTAATTAATAATAAACTTGGAGCGAATAAATTCCCCCGTTTTTTGGGCGGGAAATTTAACTTGACTTCAGACATTGTTGCTCGCTCTGTATGTCAATGTTTTTAACACCCGAAGGTGAGAGATAATGGGACTTACTACAAACAAGCACTCAGATAGTAAATAAAACTTGTTTTCATTGTTGCATCATTTTGTAATAAAATTTTGGATTTTCTTTGAAAAACGAAGATAACTATTTTTGCCGTTCGCAGCGTCACTTACATTTATAAAAATAATATGTTTCGATGAAAACCTTCGTAGTTTTTATCGGAGAATTCGAAAATGCAATAAAAATTAGGGGTTCCAATCTAAGAGTTAAAAGTTAGCCGTCTCCTTAATAGGGGTGGTGGGGGTGGTCTAATTTTAGCCCCAGTAAGAAGGGGGCTTCTTAATTATATTAACATTCATTTGAAACATTTTTGAGTACGATGCTTATATTTCGAGATATTTTGATGTTTTTATTTAAATGGATTACGCGGTATACTTACTTTGTAATTTTAATTATATATTTAAAAATGTTATTTGACTTTCCGATAACATATAAGTTTGAAGTTTATATTACAGTTGTTTTAATATTATTTGGGTTGTTTTTTTTTGTTGTTATTATTTTATACTTATGTTTTGATTGAAATCAGAACGGTTCTTACATTAAAAATAATCTCGTACAAAATATTAAATGTCTTCTTTTGTATTTTGTAAAATGTTTTTGTAGTTCATTATTTTAATGCGCATTGGAGCAATATTGTAATTACATACTGAAGTATTAAGTTTAATAACATCTTGAGTTGTTAATTTTTAATATTGGAGATTTTTTTCCTTTGCTACATTATTTCATTGGAGCGTTGAGTATTCTGTAGTATATAATTGGTACCATTCTTTATAAGCTATAAAATCGAGCATCCCACAATTATTAATTAATGAATTAAATTATTTAATGATTGCTGCGTGTCGCGGGTATTACATGACATTTTTAGATGGTAACTGCATCGTCAATATCCGTAAATTACCCATGGGCTGAATAATGTATTACGGCATGACCTAGATAGGATTCTTCGAGAAATAATAAAATATTCCTCGGTACACCCTATTTAGATATCGATTATTGATTGCGTTAAATTTTTTATGCCGCCTTACATGCAAGCAACGTTTAATTCAATCAATATTATATGTGACACGTAATTGGTTTCCGGGCGCATTACGTGTGGTATATGTGAATGACCTGGGTGCCCTTTTGGTGACGTTAAAAACATGTAAATTCTTCCATAAAATACGAGTACTGGCCGTTGTTTGTAATGTAATTATGGTGGACGTTTGAAGCCATTAATACATATACAGGGTGGATGCGCACATTGATTCACGCAAATGAGGCAGACTTCAATCAGCAAGTCACTGTGAAGTTATTCAGAGTGGAAAAACAATCTGCATGGCCAATGGAGAAGCAAACTATCGGTTCTCTGGCAACTAATTGGCATGTCTATGCAAATGAAGGGGGTCGACCTGTATTAATGGGGTGTAAAGTGGGGACAGGGGAGCAATTATGCAGCTCTCTCCACTCTCGAATTTGATGTCGCACTCTGCGTGTGTATGAGCCTGATTTTATTATTTGATGTGACTTAATTGGTTCGCAGATCTTATACCGGACCAATAAATTATGCCATTTCCAAAATCAATCAACGCACAACCTTTTAGAACGCCCACGTTAATTGCACGATCGGTAATTACACAATTTGCTTCCGATAAATCGATGGGGAGCTAATGTTCACCACTCGTTTTTCCTTTTATTTTTTTAATTAAAGTCCTCCGCGGAATGGTGCACGGAATAAATATAGCTCGGCAGCCATAAAACAAGCCGGTTTAATTAACGGGAAAAGTTTGGGAATCGCTGCTCTAAATACTAGTTCAGAAACGTCTCGCAGCGGCCCGATTTAGAAGTGGAGCCCGTTCCTAATAACGGTGACTCTAAAGTTTGTCCAAAGTTTAATTGAAATATTAACCCCAAACGTCTTATGTATTGTTCGGCGAGAGGGCGCATTGAATATTCAAATATTGGCTAAGTCTCTAAGTAAACAATAATGATCGGTAACATAAAGCTCGTCCTGCATCGTAATTTCGGTTAGGTATGCCGGACACCTGAGTTCGACACTCACCCCTTATTTTATAGTATTTAAGAGTTCAGGTGTAGTAACGACTTGTAAGGAACTTACATAGCCGAATACATTGCAGTAACGTAGCCAAATAAGTGCCAGTATGTATGCATAGCCAATAAAACAGATGCGCGGAAGTATACCGATGACTATTAACGGTACCTATCATTACGAACACAAATATCAGGTGTAGGATACTGTTTTAGGCTTGATGAAAGAAACAAAAATACTTATCCAAGAAAGTACTACGTTCACCGGAACAAAGGAGGGCAGAAGAAGAGAACACGTGGAAACAACACAATATCAATAAAGAAATGGAGGATAAAACTCGAGGTAGCCTACTTAACGATAAAAGCATGGATGATCTTCTAAAGGACATAATGAGAAATATATTATCGGAAATGGCGAAGAACACAAATGAACTAAAAGAAGAAATAAGAGACTTAAGACAGGAAATGAGAAGTAAAGATGAACTTTGGGCCCAAGATAAACAGGAGCTAGTTAGCAGAATTGAACAACTGGAAGAACGATCAGAAAGAGAGGAAAAACTAAAGCGAAAAATAAAATTGTAGTCACGGGAATAACTGTAAACGAGAGACAGATACAGAAAGAGGTTCAGACTTTCTTGGCGGAAAAGCTGATGGTGAAAACAAATATTGTAAAAGCATACATAATGGACAAAGAAAAACGAATTCTAATCGTGGAAGTAGAGTAATGGGAAATGAAGAAACAAATTATGAAGGGAATAAAACACAACGATATACATAGACGATTTAACCAGGGAGGAAAGACTAGTGCAAAAAGAAATTAGAAGCATAGGTAGAGAAGAGAAGGCCAAAGGGAAGAATGTAAGAATTAGATACAGGAAAATTGAAATAGATGGACAGGGATGTGGTTGGGATAAATCAATAAAGGGCATGAAACCAACAGGTGACCTTTCAAACACTAACAGAGAAAATGGGGAAGGGCAGCGGAATAAAGACAAAAGCAATGGATAAGGAGAATCACATGGAAAAATACAAGGAGAAAGACAATACCGGAAAACTGAGATGCGAAATAAAAACAGTAAATATTAAGTAAAAACGAGACACAGAAAAATGGAAAATAGGAACTTGGAATGTGAGAGGTATCAATGGGAAAGAAAAGGAAATCGTAAGAGAGATGGCAGACAGAAATATAAAAATAATGGCTATCACGGACCCCAAGATAAAAGCCAATGGTTGTATAGATTGGGACGAAAAATATATATTTTTGTACCGGGGGGTTACAGAAAATACCCGAGCAAAGGCAGTGTTTGGTTGTATCCTGGCAAAAGATTACAAAAATCAGTTAAGAGAAGCCAAATTTATTTCAGAAAGAATACTAGTAGTAGAAATGGAACAGAGTAGGTATGAGAAATACCGAATAATTGTAGCGTATGGTCCTAACGAAGACCAAAAGGTTGAAGCAAAAGAGGAGTTCTGAGAACAAATGCAAAATACATATGAAGAATCAGATATAGTCAGTTTCATTGTAGGGGATTTAAATGGACGGGTCGGCAACATGGCAGAGCAATACGATGAAGTTATCGGAAAGTTTGAGGAAAAGGAATTAAGTAGGAGTGGCTAGAAAATAATTGAGTTCTGTATGAATAACAACCTGGTTGTAGCAAATACATTCTATCAACACAAAAGCATCCACAAGTATACAAGAGTAATGCCTACCAGAAAAGAAAAGTCTACAATCGACTATCTCATCACGGAGAGAACAAACAAAAGCAAAATTGCAGATGTTAGAGTCCAAAGAAGTGCAGAAATACAAAGCGATCACAATTAATTGGTAATATACATAACACAGAAGCAAGAGCACCAGAAATATATCCAAAGGCACGAGGAACCAAACCAGAGCAAGAGAAAATAAAAGTCTACAAATTGCAAGAGGGGGGCTGTCGAGACAAATACAGAGAAAATTTAGCAAGGGAATTCAATATGGATATAAAGGAGTCATACAATATCGAACAAGAGTGGATAAGGTTAAAAAACGTCATGATGGTAGCAGCAAAGGATGCATGCCGAACTACAAAATTGGGATATTAGAAAAAACACACAGTTTAGTGGACGGGAAGAGTGAAAGAGGAAATAAAAACAAAGAAGAATATGTGGAAAAAATATTTGCAAACAGAAGCACAGAAGAGCAGATTTCAAAGGAAAAAGGCGGAGGAAACGGTAACTGAAGTAAAGAAAATCAGTTGGGAGGATTTTGGAAGAAAAATAGAAGAAAGCAAAGGTGCGAATCAAACGCTGTTTATCAGAATAATAAAAAGTTTTAGAAAAGAAAAATCTTCCACGCTACAACAACTCCTGATCAAAGAAGGAGGAGTGTTAATGAACGACGGAGATTTGTCAACAGATGGAGGGAACATTTCCAAGAATTACTAGTGGAAGGAGTTGAGGAAACATGTAAATACGAAAACCCTATGGGACTCAAAACTATATACAAGGAAACCGAAGATACAATAACAGAACAAGAAGTGAGAGCGGCCATCAAACGAATAAAACTAGGAAAAGCCACAGGAGAGGACCAGATATTGAGTGAGAGGACCAGATATCGGGTGATTAAATACCTTGAAGAACTTGGATTTAGAAAACTTCACAGCATATTCAACCTGGCATATCAACTCAAGATGTTTCTAAAAGACTAGGAGTATGGAATTATAGTCCCCCTATTCAAATATGGAGATAAGAGGAATTGTAGTAATTACAGAGGAATAATTCTACTTTCCATACCTGGAAAAACATACGAATCAATTCAAGAAGCGAGACTGAGAGAACAAATAGACAACCATCTGAAAGAAAATTAGAGTGGATTCAGGAGAGGGCCACATATTCACTATAAGACAGATATCTGAGAAATGCAAAGCGTACAACAAGGAAGTATGTATATATGTGCTTTATCGACTTAGAAAGGCATTTAATAGAATAAGTATAAACGAGATATGGAAGATTTTCGTAGGAGTATATATGCTAACAATCTGAACTATGTTAGAACAAGAAATATGAAATCGGAAACATTTAGAACGAAGGAAGGTGTACGACAAAGAGGGACTCTCAGTTCATTACTGTTTATAGCAGCCCTAGACGAAGTCTAAAACAAAGTCTATGCAAAATGAAGAAGCTGAAAGTAGGATTCAGAAATATGGAAAGATTGGACATTGCATTGTGTGCATTCGCCGATGACCTGGTGGTATTGGCAGAGAGTGAAGCAGATCTGAAACACAACATAATTACATTAGAACAAAAATTGAAACCCTTTAATCTAAGAATAAATAAATCTAAAACAAAAGTAATGAGAATGGCCAAAGAAGAGAAAAAAATAACGATGAGAATTGCAGGCAGCTTTAATGAACAAGTATATCAATGTTAATACCTGGGTGCAATTATAGAATAAAACGGTAATACTGATTGTGAAATAAATTACAGTGTACATGCAGCCTCGAAAACATATCACTGCCTGAGAAGTAAATTTCTAAATAAAATGGAAATATCTAAGAAAGCAAAGATCGCGGTGTTCAACGCGGTGTATACTCCAATATTCACATATGGCAGTGAGACATGGGTCAGTAGTAAAAGACAAGACAGCCGAATACAAGGAGCAGAAATGAAATATCTTAGAAGAGTGGAATGCATCACAAAGAAAGACAGAATTAAGATTGAAGATATAAGGAAGAGCTTAAATGTAACGCCCACAAAACAGAAAATTATCGCAAGTAAACACCAATGGTTAGGACTTCTGAACCGGATGAAGGAAACTAGGCAGACAAGATAAATTTGGGAAGCAAGACCTTATGTGAAAAGAAGAAGAGGTAGGCCGGCCAACACGTGGAATGGTGTTATGAGTGAAACTTTAAAAACCAGTGGGCTATCATGGGAACAAGCTAAGTCCAATAGTGAGGACAGAAGCAAGTGGCGCAGGTTTATTGCAAAAGCCACAAAAACCTAAATTAAAGAACTATACCTCGACACCCTCAGGTTACAAAAGGACCGGATAATGTATGTACGATGTAATTAAAAATGTAACATACGATGAGAGGAAGATACGGGGAAAACAAAATAAACGAAAATGGGAAGAAAATGCTAGATTATTGTAGAATGAACAATCTAATAATAGCGAACACACTATTCAACAACCACAAAGAGATACACAAATACACCAGGGAAGTGATAAGCAGGAACGAAAAATCTATAATAGATTACGTATTAATAGAACATAGAAGAAAGAGCAAATTAATAGACACAAAAGTAAACAGAAGCTACGAAATAGGAAGTGACCACTACCTAGTGGTGACCACACTCAAGGAAAACTATCAAGACAGTGACCGAAAAATACAGCGACCAACTATAGTAGTAAATATAAGAAGATACAAGCATATAAACTAAGAGATGAAGAAATAGCAATACAATACAAAGAGAAATTATAAACCAAGTTAGAAGTGGCCAACGACAGCGTAGCAGTAGAGGAATGTGGAATAACATTAAAAAAATATGCTTGAGGCAGCACAAAATATATGCGGGTTGAAGAAATGTACAAACAAGAAACAACAGACAGCGTGGTGGTCAGAGGACATACGAAATATAATAAAAGAAAAGAAGGAAGCAAGGAAATATATCTAAATGTCAAAAACATTAATAACTACGAAAGGTACGAGGAAAAAAGGAAAATAGTAAAAGACGAGGTTAGAATAGCAAAGACCAGGGAATGGGAAAAGTTCGGAGAGACAATGGAGAAATACGTAAAGGAAAATCAAAAGCTATTCTAAAAAATAATAAAAAGATGCAAGAGAGAAAAAATACATGAAACGAGATACATACAATACAAACAAGGCAATATGTTGAAGAAAAACGAAGAAATAATAGAAAGATGGAAAGGGTATTTAGAACAATTACTAACTATAAATAGAGGCAACGAACAGAAGGTAAGAAACAGCGAAAAGAACATCACAGAAATAGTAGTGGAGAGTATCAACGAACAAGAGTTTCTAGAAATAATAAGGGAACTGAATATAGGAAAAGCACCAGAACAAGACCAGGTTACTGCAGAAATGATTAAGCACATGGGACCCGTAGGAAAAGATAAACTACTGAAGCTACTGAACCAAATATGGAAGACAAATGGGATACCAAAAGACTGGCAAACAGCGTTAATAGTACCGATATACAAGAAAGGTGACAAGACGAAATGCACAAACTATAGAGGCATAACACTAATAAGTTTAGGGATGAAAATATTAGAAAAGACAATTAACAAGAGAATAATAGCAAGAATAGAACAGACCTTAGAAGAACCGTAATGTGGCTTCAGGAAAAGGAGCTCCACACAAGACAACATCTTCACAATAAAACAAATCACTGAAAAAATAATAGCAAATAATAGAAATACATACCTGGGATTTATAAACCTCGAAAAAGCGTTTGACATGACCCCAAAAAAGAAACTATGGTTAATACTAAAAGAGAGAGAGGAATAGAAAACAAGATAGTTAAAGTAATACAGAATATATATAACAACAAGACTAATGCAATAATAGACAAGGGGCAATATTTCAAGAACTTTTTAAACGAACAATGGACTAAGGCATGGAGGAGCTCTCGGCCCAACACTATTCAACCTATATATGGATGAAATAATGAAGAGCATGAGAACAGAAATAATAAAAGCAAACGTAGAATGCAAAAACATTCAAATGGATAAAATATCAGAAGGAGCATACGCCGATGATGTGGTAGTGATAGCGGAAAGTGAGAGGAACCTACAAAATAACCTGAACGTATGGAATAAACACTTAGAGAAATATAACAAGAAGATGAACTACAGCAAAACAAAAGTACTGATAATAGGAAAACGGAAAGAACACATAAATATACAGATAGGACAGGATCAGATTGAACAAGTGGAGCAATTCAAATACCTTGGAGTAGAACTTTCAGAAGACGGGAAAATGGAAGGAGAATTAGGCAACAGAATAAACAGCACAATAAAAACATACTATGCCCTAAATAATATACTTACTAACAAGAAAGAGATAAGCATAAAGACAAAAATTAATATATACAAAACTATATACAGAACGATTTTGACATATGGGAGCGAGACGTTGAAGCTAACAAAGAGAGATAAAAGTAGATTACAGGCAATAGAAATGAAATATCTGAGAAGAGTAAAACAAGTAACGAAAAAAGACAGGATACGAAATAAAGACATCAGAGAAGAGTTGGAAATAGAATCAATAGAAAAGGTTTTACAAAATAAGCAGCTCAACTGATGGGGACATCTAATTAGGATGAAAAATACGAATCAAACAAAACAAATCTCGGAAGCAAGAACAGGAAAGGAACGAGGAAGAGGTAGACCAAGACAAGAATGGGACAACAAAATAGAAGAAATAATAAACAGCAGAGGGAAGACAGTGCATCAAGCAAGAGAAATGGCAAAGAACAGAAGAGAGTGGAAAGAATTTGCAAATACATAACAAAACAATGAAATATAACTGTTATTTAAGAAATGTAACATATATAGCCCACACCGAAAGGTAAAGGGACTATTAATAATATATATATATATATATATATATATATATATATATATATATATATATATATATATATATATATATATAAAATTGTAACAACATATAAATGCTAATTTACAAATGATATTATTGGATGGAAAGTACAACCCCCACGATAATTTTCTAAAGTCGGTACCTTCGCTTACTTTATAATAACTAGGGTTTATAGGTCTTCAAAAACTGGTTCTGAATATCCGTTTTTTAAAGGACATTGGAATTGGAAATTTCTCGGAATGGCATTTTTTCATTTTATATATTTTTTTAAATGTAGCGTTTTAAATTAAATTAAATGTATTAAATGTAACAAATGTTATAATCATTTTTTTACACATGCAGGGTGTTTGAAAGTCATTGATAATAATATTTTGTCCCAAATACGGACTTATCCTATCGTGTTACATTAAGGTTAGGATCCAGAAATTAAGAGAATATGAAATAGTTGATGATGTTATTGATTAAAACTGCAAAATTATCATTTAGAAAAGATTTTTTTTAAATTGTTTTGTGCCACCTTATTATCGAAATAGCTAAATTTGACTAAAGTTAATAAGTTACAAAGTTGTATGCTGAAGTATCAAATACATTCAGTGTCACTTAGTTTTTTCTGCTCTTTCCGAATATCTAAACAAAATTTTAAAATATTGATATTCAGGGTGTTGTTTCGAGTCGAATCCTACTTATTATTTTTTTTAAGGCCAGACCTAGAATCAGATTTTAATTTATTATGTTAATCGACACCACAGTGGACAAAGAATACAGTCTGTTTGATTTATTGTGACACAGCAAATATCTCGGTTATAAGTATAGATGGAAAAAAGTTAATGAAACAAGTTTTAGTACTTTTGGTCGTCTATTTAATCCTAATGTCAGAAGAACAATGTAAAATCAAATATTCAGGTGAAAGCTACAAGCTTAATTTTCTTTAAGGAACACCCTGTATATTTTGGTTATTTTTAATAGGCAATAAAATTAGCTTTATATTGATATCACATAAGGACCCCTTAATTATACAAATAACGCGACAATTTCCAATAAATGAAATTTATCAGTTGCCATGAATTACAATTGCAAACTGACGTAAAACAATTTCCTATCGCTTTAATGTCAAAGTGGTTTAGTAACTTCCCGTCCTGCATATTGTTGATTCACGTCTTTCGAGATGGGTGATAATTATTATACTATTGATGAAAAAAAATATATATACTGAAAGTCTTTATTAAATGCAACCTTAATTCAAGAGAGACTAGTATCACTTATGGAAACATGTATACAGAAAAAAGACAACCACATTATCACACTTTTGCAAGACTTGTACAAGGTTTACTGAGGAATGGCTGTTTTAATGATAAATTACGAATGGCAAGAAATGAACGTGAAGAAAGTAATGAAGTTTTGATATTGGCCTATTTTAGAGCACATCCACGAAATTCAATACGTGAAGCAATGACTGCCTTAGGAGTAAGTCTGTATAAAATATTTTCTATTCTAAGAAAACATAAAAGACCATATAAAATTAAATTAGTACAAGGTTTAAGAGATGGTAATTCTGACAGGAAGATAATATTTTGTTATTGGCTTAACTATAATCAACATTTAATTAATTTAATTCTTTGAAGCGATGAATATCGAGAATAAGCGATGAATAATTTTAACGACAATGGAATCTCCAACCGAAAAAACGACCATTACTGAGATAATGAGAATCCACGTTAAATTCGGGAATGCAGATTCCAACACAGATTTGCAGTTACGTTTGGCGTGTTAGGTGATACTATAATTGTTCCCGTTTTTATCAAGGAACGTTAAATGCGGATCGATATGCCAACTTTCTTATGACCGAATTCGAAGATTATTTTAATGATATCCCCCTAGAAATACGTCGTGATATGTGGTTCCAGCAAGATGGAGCTCCCCATTACGCAAGAATTGTCACAAATATTTTGGAAACAAAGTTTGGTGTGAAATTGATTCAAAATGGTGGCCCCAGAAACGAGGCAGCAAGATTGCCAGATCTGTCTATTTTAGATCTTTTTATTAAGGGATGTTACTCGTCGAGAATATCAAAGAAATTTGAAGAATGTATTGCAAGCAACGGAGGTCCCTGATGTATAAACTAAATAAGAAAAATCGCTGAGAGAACGAATTTAATTAGAAATATCACCGGAAAAACAAGAGGAATATCAAAAACATTATATGTATTATATCAAAAACTTTATTGAATAGACACTTTAAATTGTAATTCATAAAAACTGATACATTTCATTTATTGGCATGTGCTGCGGTATTTGTATCATAACGGGATACTTATGTAGTATTCCATTAAATTATTATTTGAATTTCAATTGTTCTCCTGATAGTAGGATTAAATAGACGACAAAAAGAACTAAAACTTTTTTCTTCAACTTTTATTTCTATCTATACTAATAACCGAAATATTTGCTGTGTCATAATAAATCAAACAGACTGTATACGTACCAAATATTTCAAAAAATTATAGGGTGGTTCGTAAGTTATGATGAATTGAAAAGATGGGAAATTTTAATTAATCACCCTGTATATTGGTTAGAAAGCATGATACGCCCCCAAAATATAGTTTATATAGAATGACCTTGGTGTACCGCATCTATCATTACTGTATGCGCATTTCCCAATGAATCACCCTGTATTAATAATTTTAATATTATATTTTTTCCAGCAAAGAGTACGAAGTTTTTACTTACATTTAACTTTTTTCTTACAAAATATGTTTCATGTACCAATTCTGAATTACAAAATATTCATATAAATAACCAAATCAGAGAATTAGTCTGTCTTATGGATTATGTAACTGTTTCAAGTTCAGCCCAAAATTATTTTCTGTCTTGAGATATCATGCGGACAAAATACATGGCACCTACACCCATACATCAGCATTTGTTTAACTTATTTCGTATTTCGACTTGATAGAAAATTATAGAAGTTCTCTATATCTAGATAATGATACCGCACCCTTATGTTTGGACTACACGTTTTGAATTATGCTGAATGTACAGGGTGATAGGGAGTAAAATAGAAGTAATAGAGAGACGGGTGTTATAGTTAAATACATACATTTCGCATGTACATCCTCTCTCTATTTTGAGTAGTGGGGGTAACTTTGGAATGTTAAATTGGATGATGTACTTTTATTTATAACATTTGAATCTACCTAAAAGATACGTATATGTAAAAAAAAATTTAAACAAATTTGTTTTAGTAGAAAAAATTGTATCGCCTTCCATATCCCAAACAAATGCGAAACTTTTAAAATCATGAAGGGAAAAACTTAAAATAATATTAAGTATCACCTATTGAACTCTTGCCGCATGTTTGGTAAACACTCTGTATATAGATATAAAGCCCGGATATTAATGTAGCCACCACACGGCCCTATTCGCCATTAATTCTAGAATATGCTTATATATTACTGTAATATTCTAATTTAAAGGTAACATTATTTGTAAGCTTGGTCTTAGGGACATAATATACTATACCTAGTAGGTCCTGCATAAAATAAACTAAACATATGGAGGGTAGTTAGAGATACTGTGCGGATTAATTATGAATATAGTTCAAGAGCACAAGGCGCCATAAGCCCCCTAAGGCTTATATTATATTGCCGAATTTTTCATGTTCACATGTAATTATAGCTAATGTAAATTATCAAAATTATTTAAAGTAATTATTTTCAATAAATACATACATGAATTTACAATTTATTTTATAACCCATTAATGGTGTAAGCAAAACATAATTCTCTTATGCTCATCCCATCGGTACAGAATTAATTCTATATATTGTTATAAAATAAATTTAAAAAAATTACACGGACTTGTGCGATTATAGCAATTGTTTCTTAATATACTATAAAACATCCTCTGCATTAGCGTACGAAAAATATTCAATCGTATTGTAAGTCAAATGGAAGTGTGGAGAACGTTATACAATTATGGTATGTTCTACCTTACATTAACATGATTAATTGGAGTTATTATCCTGTTTGCTATTACTGCAGAAAGGATAATAACTCCAATTAATCATGTTAATGTAAGGTAGTATTATCCAAAGTATAATCCTCGTCCAATATGAAGATATCACACATTCGATCTGTTCAATACTGTGCAGCGCGCGTTAACTTTTGTTGTTAGTTGTTCGCACGTGAACATCTTTGTGGACAAATACTTTTCATCAAAAACTAGAAATTATACAATTATTAATAATATTTGAATTATAGGAGTACAGTTACAATATTTGTTGAAATTAAAATGATTTCTTTTATTTCTGTCTTTATCTTCAACGCGTGGGTAAGGGAGAATTGAGCAACTCTCCCGGAAGCCTACAAGATTTTCCTTTTATCAGGGAAATTAAGGAAATTAGGAACTTGCCATGTACTTGGGGAAAACATCGGATAAATTCAAAGGTGCAGGATTGGTTGGAAGGAAAATATATTTTTGTACAAAGTTTCATTTTATATAACGGCGCCGTTCATTTTACGATGAAAAATAATCTTTTTCCCGCACCATAGCGGAATGGTAACAGCAGATCGCTCCCAGATAACATGATACAAAACATATATACTCTAATTTTTCTAAACTGGCGTTCACGTCATCAAACAACTGTGTGATGAGGTTTTTCGTACCAACGTGATTGTTTTCGAGAAAATTCATAACAATAGTTTAAGAATCGAAATTAATCTAAGGATAATTTGTTAGATAACACAGATCACCGGTGGTTATAAATAGGTAATCGGTGTATTAACCGCGGACACAATTTTCGCCTGCCAATCATGTAATAAATCATATTATGTTGGCGGCCGTGATATTTTTTCGGCAACGATGCCAAATCTTTTTCACTGACACATGCTCATACATGGGTGTATAACCAAACTTCTTTGACGTTTAACTTGTTACATTTCATTGATTATTACAATGCATACTTTGCCATTGTAGATGTTAAACCATAACCACAAGATTGATATCTGTACGATATTGTATTGTAACTAGTATTGTAACACTAGACAAATAACCTATGTCACAAAAGGAAACAACTATCCCAAGGAAATCAGGAAAATGGTCAGTGAGAAGAGGAAAGCAAGACAAAAATGGCAACAAACAAGAAGTCCTACAGATAAAACCGAGCTAAATAATAAAACCCAGAAACTTAAAAGAGAAATCAAAAAAATTAAAGAAGATACCATAAGCAGGTACTTGAGGGACCATTCCGCAGATGCAGAAAAGGACTACTCATTGTGGAAAGCCACTAAAAAGATCAAAAGACCCATTACAACGATTCCACCAATCAGAAAGGAAGATGGGACATGGGCTCGTGACAATAAACAAAAAACTGATGTTTTCGCCGAACACCTAGCAAACACCTTCAAACTAAACCAAACACATCCAGGTATAGTACTTGAAGAAATACAAAATCAATACATAGAAAACATTCCAATAATCACTACAAAAGAAGTGGCCCAGGAAATTAAAACAAACCTAAACCCAAGAAAAGCTCCTGGCATAGATCGTATTACAGGTGAGATTCTAAAGGAGCTCCCAAAGAAAGGATACGTAATGCTAACATACTTGTTCAATGCAGCAATACGACTGAAGTACATCCCAAATGTATGGAAAATTGCGGAAGTCATAATGCTACCAAAGCCTGGTAAGCCCCCCAACGATGTTAAGTCATATAGACCGATTTCTCTACTCCCAATTTTCTCTAAGATTTTTGAAAAGCTGCTCCTGAAAAGAATGAAGCCAATAATAGAGAAGAATAACCTAATTCCAGACCACCAATTTGGTTTTCGCCAAAAGCACTCAACCATCGACCAGGTGCATAGAATCACTAACATCATAGAAAATGCTCTGGAAGAAAAGTCCGTCTGTGCAGCTGTGTTCTTAGACGTTGCACAGGCCTTTGACAAGGTATGGCACGAAGGACTGATACACAAACTGGGGAATATGCTACCTAAATAATATGCTGAAATACTGTCATCATACTTAACAGGCAGATTATTTCGCATAAAACAAGAAGATGAACACTCTGAATTGCAAGAAATAGGTGCAGGGGTGCCACAGGCACCTCTACAGACGCATACTCAAGATAGCATGGATACAAAGAGTGACCAACGTCGAAGTACTCAATCGCATGAAGAAGCAAAAAGAACTACTGCTCACAATTATGGAAAGGAAAACTCAATATCTAGGCCACATCATGAGAGGGAGGCGGTACGAACTTCTTCAACTTATTATTGAAGGCAAAATCCACGGGAAACGATCAGTCGGAAGGCGGCAGAACTCGTGGCTGAAAGATTTACGTCGATGGTTCGGTTGCACATCAATTGAAATCTTCCGTGCAGCAGTGTCTAAAACAATGATGGCTATTTGGATCACCAACCTTCGAAGGGAGATGGTGTGAGAAGAAGAAGTGCCACAGGGAAGCGTCCTTGGACCAATTCTGTACCTCCTATACACTTCGGACATACCTGAGACAGAAGGAGTTACCACAGCAACATTTGCTGATGATACAGCCCTACTTTCAGTCGGAACAAATGTGGAGAGCGCCTCCACAAAGCTCCAGAATACATGCAACGAAATACACAAATGGACAACAAAATGGAACATCAAACTAAATGAGAGTAAATCAATACACGTAAACTTTAATAACCAGAAATTAACAAATAACTTGAGAATCAGCATAAACGGTGTGATGGTGCCACATGAAAACAAAGCAAAGTATTTGGGTATGAACCTGGATGCCAAACTGAAGTGGGTTGAACACGTTAAAAAAAAACGCATGGAACTTGACATCATATACAAACAATATTACTGGCTTATTGGAAGAAATTCTAAAGTACAGTTACATAACAAATTACTTATCTACAACCAAGTCTTAAAACCGATATGGCTTTATGGAATCCAGCTTTGGGGATGCACCAAGGACTCCAACATAAATCAAATACAGACCTTTCAAAACAAAGTGTTTCGGAATATGGTAGATGCGCCATGGTACGTTCGCAACAAGGATCTACATCGGGACTTAGCTGTCCCAATGGTTAAAGAAGAAATCAAGAGGTATGCTGGCAACCATGAAGCCAGACTGCACCGCCATGTTAATGCAGAAGCACTCCAACTATTAGTCAATCAACACCACGTCCGAAGACTGAAAAGAACGAAGCCATTCGATCTTGTTTAGTGTGTAGTGTATTGTGAGCAGAGCAGAGCATTGTGCGCGACTTCAACACTACACAATCCAAACAAACTAAAGGGCAGCGAAGGATGAACTTTAGATAAGAAATAAGTTTAGGTTAAGATGTATCCGAGGTAAATTAATGGTTGATCATATGTGATCAGTTTTAATAATTATGTAACATAATAATAATAAATGTTATTAAAAAAAAAAAAAAAAAAAAAAATCTGTACGATAAACGACAGAGAAGTCGACGATTTTGTTACGAACCGCTCACTGTCGCACAAGATTGCACGGGCGCAACAGCTGATTGCAGCCATTTTTTAAATACCCAGGACAGCTGGCAACCTTGTAAAATTGTGTCATCATTATTATGATTTTAATTTTGATGACGTGAACTCCAGTTTAGAAAAAATAGAGTATATACAGTATGTACCACAGTCGACAGACATAGACTAAGAGTGTGTTCCTTAGGCAATTTTTAATCGAAAATACTTTATACACATACATGTATATTGAAAACTCGATACTAAGAAATTATAAGCAATTAACTTTTCAGAAAATTAATCTTCATAGACTAATATTCTGATTGAATGTAGCAATTGTTACTTCTTTGATGTAAAGAAGGCTTCATTCGTATGCAGAATTTGTCCTAGATGTTCATGTACAAACTACTAACGACAAAAGTTAGAATTCGCTGCACAGTATTGAATAGATCGGATGTGTGATATGATTAGAATAGAAATATTAATATAATTCTCGTAGTAATAGGAAAAAAAATGTTTTCCATAGCAAAGTCTGTTTTTGCTACTCTCTATTATACAAATAATCCTGCATCGTGTTTATTTGTCAAAGTAAGTAATTATCATAATGTTAATTTTCGAAGATGGCATTTATCTATCAAAAATTTATATATTAATATCACTTAAATGTTTTTTTATTCTATTTTTTATAGCTCTTTCTGTTTCCCCTATATATTTAGCAATTTCAACATTAAATAATTACACAAATAACATAAAAAACTTAATAACTATGAATTCCACTTTTCCTAAACTTTACGGACAACCAATAAACTCACCAACTCATAATTTATCAAAATTACTAAGTATTGCCCCTCCGACCTAGCCACCTCTACTTTGAAATTTCAAATTGCAAGCCCCATTTTGCGATTCCATGCTGTAAAGATTTAAAAAACGTAATGCAGAGACGTGATAACAACAGATTTTTATCCTTTATAACTTAGCAAAATGAGGTAACGTAAGGTTTGTGCCATCTATAAATATCCGAGATCTTAGCAGGAGAAATATTAAACCTCCCCAAGATCCGTGAATCTGATCCACACAGGTATTTACACGAACGTATTTTTGGTCGCCTGAAAAACTCACATGATACTTGTGTACTTACATAAACTTGTATATCCAAGCAAAATTGTAATCTGGCCCTTACATTTGCGAGACAAAAAGGTTTTCATGCCTTTCATGTTCCTTGCGGATTTGCAGCAGATCCCGCACGATCGCGCCATTAAAAATGCGCCCCCCACCCCCCACGAGTTAAGACACGACTTCACTTTCATGAAACCGACCCTTATCAACTTTTTTCCTGTCGGCATTTTATTATGTACGACCCTGATGTTTTCAATCACGAAAGTGAATCACGGACCTATTCTTGCGCTGACATGAGATCGATGGCGCGAGTGTTGTTTAATAATTGGGTAAGATTAGTGTTTCCCTTTGATTCTGATCATATTCGGAAGATTATAGTATTAATTGGTATATTGCGCAATAAATATTGTATGGAGGGTGTCTCGGGAGAAAGGCAATACCCTAAATATTAACGAAAATATTTTTATTGTCATGAAATCCTTGAAGCACGTCAAGTTTTAATCCAAGCAAGGCATGCATATTATCTTCAATTGTTTATCCCCCTAGCCGCAGGGGAAGATATCCCTATCATACATGTTGTCAACATGTGAGAACACATCTTTAAACACCAATATATAATACAAAACTTTATGATAATACTAAACTAATGTCTTGTTGGGGGGCTCCTGTTGTGCGAAACTATCTAAATTATTATCTCGCTCAAATCGTATCCCACATTTACTTCGAGCGTGCAGAGTCAGTTGTTGACTTACTATTTTCTGTACCATTTCAAAGTGTTTTTGTTCAAATTCGGTAAGTTAAGAATAATAATATGTAATTGTGATATCATTAGACATTGTTCATCTATTTGAACTGGCAAAACTAACGTTAATTGTTTTATTTTGTGGTTAAATTACTATGTCCTCGTATGAGTACAAAACGGTATAGCTTAACTTTATTTGTCCCCATTTGAGGACGATGTGCAGTATTTTTTTTTTAAATTTTATATACACGTGAAAATGAATCAGTGGAAGAAGCCTCTAACAGAGAAGAAATTAGAATACATCATAGAGAGTGGAATAATTTTCGAGATAGTCTCGAAAGTGTCAAAGATAAAGTTAGAAAAGAAAATTATAAAACACATAATATGACATTCGCTCATCCAAGTACTTCTATGAAAGAAAATAGTAGAGTAAATGGCATGACTTCCGCTGGACCGCTTGATTCCGCTTGATTATCTTTGAAGTACTTACTTCAAAGATAATCAAAGCAGAAAAGAACTGTGGACAAGTTCTTGCCGTTCCTTCTCCAAAAATATATTATAGGCGTAAACCCCTTAGCATACAAGAAATGCAAGAGTTGGCAAATGATTCTGAAGACGCATTTTTTTAACTTTCCGATGAAGATGCAAAAGATGAAGTCGATGATCCTGAATATACGCCAGCAACATATAGTGACGAAAAAAGCGCAGGACAAAGAAGCAAATCTTCAAATTTCGATAATGAGGATATCACAGAACAAGAGAAAGTAGAAAACATACCAGAACCTGAGTCACAGGAAGGTCACAAAATTAAGACAAATGGAGAAAAAAAACAGAGAAAAGTAGCATCAGACAAACAATTAATTTCAGGAACTACAAAAAGGAACGCAAGAAAGAACAAAAATTTGACCGAAGAAATTAAACAAAATAAAAATAAAAATACACCAGTAAAGAAACAAAAACGAGAAAGTTCTGCAAGAAAATGAATCTTAGGTTGCGAAAATTAATACGTATCAAACATTACAAAGTGCGGTAAAGAACATCCAAAAAGAAAAGACATCCAAAGAAGAATATCCCAATAATTACTTCGCTTTCTTTTTTAATGATGATTTTCTATATGACAACGTCTATGAAATAAAATTTATATGCTCACCAAAATGGAAAAAAAAAATTCAACTTAACCGTTCCTGAATTTAAAGATTTTCGTGGTATTGCCATAATGATAGCTGACATAAGATATCCAAGAATTAGGACCTATTGGAGTGCGGATAGTGGTCTTAGAATGAACTTCTAAAGTTCTAAGGTGGTTCTAAATTATCTCTGCGAAAACGCCATGGCGCCGTGCAGTATATGCGGCATGGTTATCAACAGAAATAAAGACGCAATACAGTGCAGTGATGGAAAATGCTTGAAGATCTACCATCCGACCTGTGTAGGAGTAACTGCAGAAACCTTCACAAACCTACGGAAGGATGGAACCATAAACAACTGGAAATGCGAAGGTATATCCGAAAACATAACCTCAAATAAGACAGAACTAACAAACAAAACAGAAATCCACAACAAGGATCAAATACAAGAGGAAAATACAAAAACCACAATAACAAACCTCAGAGATATAGAGCAATTAATAAGAAACACAATCAGAGAAGAATTAACACCCCTACAAGAAAAAGTGAATGCACTGATTACAGAAAATAGAAAACTGAAAGAAACAATACAAAACATAGCAAAAGAAACAAAACCACCAACACTCATAAATGAAGAAAATAACCAAATAAACAAAAACAAAAAAAATAACAACAAACAGCAAACTGAGCAATATATAAAAATAGCAGACACAGGCACAAACATTTCGGATAACGATACAAGCAACCAACCCAGCACGAGAAACATGATAGAGACATACAGTGAAAGACTGAGAAATAAAACAAATCAAGAGTCAAGCGCGCAAGACCAGAGCGAGCCAACAAGCGCAATGAACTCCTGGGATAAGAAGATAAATGGAGAGGAAAAAAAACAGAAAAACACGGAGATAGCATACCAAGAGAAAAAACACCGAAAAACAAACAACATAGGCTCCTCCGAAAGCAACACAAATATTAACTTCCGAGGAAAAGACGAAACAAGTAAGAAACTCTGGTTATGCCTCACAAGAATAAGAGATGAGACCACTGAAAAAGAAATAGCACAATATATAATAAATAAAACACACATAACAGAACAAGAAATAGAAACTACAGCTTATACAACCAAATACAACACCAAATACTTCAAGATTGGAGTACCTTTTAATCTAAAGGAAGATATATATAAAAATGATTTCTGGCCAATAGGCATAAGATATGAACGCTACAATTTCAATAACCGTAAAATATTTTTAGAAGAAAGAAATTAAAAACCAGAAAAGACAAGAAAATAGAAAAAAACAGAAACCAAAGATACACAAACACAAACAATACACTAAAAATCTTTTTGCACAATGTAAGATCACTAAAAAACAAAACCGAAGAAATAGAACTGATAACAAACCAGTATAAACACCCACACATAATAGCCCTCACAGAAACATGGCTCACCAGAGACATAGAACACTTACACCAGCTAGACCAATACAGATCAGAATTCCACTCAAGAATAAACAAAAATGGAGGAGGCATAGCAATCTACATCAGAGATGATATAGGATATGTAGTAAAACAAAAAAGAACAGTAAACGAAATAGAAATGATCACGATAAAGCTCACCGATCAGAAAACATATATAATGACTATATATAAACCCCCACACATAACATACACAACTACGATCGAAACGCTAAAAAAACATATAATAAATATAAGGAAACGGCATATAATAATAGGAGATTTAAACATAGACATTGCAAAAACAAGCGACATAACTAGAAACTACAGAAACACCCTAACAGAGAAGGGATACAAGCTGCTCAATAAAACAAGGAAAAAGGACTACACTCACACAAATCCTAAAGGCGAAAACACTATAATCGACCACGCTTTTACGAATATAGATACAGACAAAACCACTATAAAAATACTACCCACAAACATATCCGATCACTACCCGATCCTAATAACTTCTAACTTATATACTCCAAGTAGAAAATATCATATATATAAACAAAAGCACACAAACCACAAAGCAATAAAAGATAAACTAGAAAAACAACTAAACACTACCACTATAAAACATCTAGAAGAACTTTCTCTAGCAATGCAGGCAATAATCCTTGAAAACCAAACGGAAACAATAATCAAAAGACAAGAGAGTAAACCCTATATAACAAAGGAAATAATAACAAATATCGAAATAAGAGACAAACTACACAAAGCACACAGAAAAAACCTAAACGACGCCCGTATAGAAAACAGATATCGCAACCAGAAGGAAATAGTAAATAAACTCCTGAAGAAAGCCAAAAAAGAATACTACTCAAATAAATTAAAAGAACTCAAAACAAACCCGGAGAAAACATGGAAAATCATAAAAGCGCTTACCAATAATACAAAAACACAACATGCGGCAATAAGCCAAATCGAAAAACAGGACCACTCAACAACCACAGACAAGAAGGAAATCGCAGACACGATCAATCACTACTTTGCCACGATTGGGAAACAACTAGTAAACCTACATCAAAGAACAACCCCCCGCCACCAAATAATACAATGTATACCAACAAAACAATCAAACACAAACACAACCACAAAAAATACACACATTACCGAAAAAGAAATATACACAATAATATCCAACCTAAAAAACAACAAAGCGCCTGGCTTTGACCTTATAACAAATAACATCCTAAAGCAAAACAAAGAGTGTATTACACCCATACTGAGCAAGTTGGTCACCAATATGTTCGAAGAGACTACCTATCCTGACTACCTCAAGCAAACAATCATCAGACCAATACACAAAAAAGGTGATCGACTAAAACCAGAGAACTACAGACCCATTGCCCTAACCTCCGCAATAACAAAAATAATCGAAAATGTCATAAAGACTAAGCTAGAGTCACACCTTAGAATGAACAAGATACTACACAAGCAGCAATACGCCTACCAGAGAAAGACGGGCACAACAGCAGCAATACTGGACTTCTTATTAGAGCTCACGAATAAACCAAAAACAAACAAGCATGTCATAGTGACTTTCATCGACATGAAAAAGGCTTTTGACACAATCGACAGAACAGCATTGATAAACAAATTAAAAAACATAGGAGTAGATGACGTTCTAGTATCCTTAATAGAAACCTATCTACAAAATAGACCACAAATAACTAAAATCGACAACACAACAAGCGACATACTTTACAGTGAATACGGTCTACCACAAGGAGGCACACTTCCACTAATATTATACATCTTGTACACAAACGACCTACTAAATGAAAATATCAAAGGATATATAACTATGTACGCGGATGACATATGCCTTATACATGCACATAAGGAAATAGCGAAACTACAGGACGTACTAAACGAAGACCTACAAATCCTAAGCGACTGGTGCACTAAAAATACACTCACTATAAATGAGACTAAAACGAATTACATGCAATTTAGCCCTGACAAACTAAACAACCAAATAAACATAACTCTAAACAAGATCAAACTAACAGAGACAACACACACCACTTACCTAGGCCTTACAATTAACAACAAATTAAACTGGAACGAGCACATCAACAAGCTGACAGCGAAAAACGCAACAACCATATATATGCTCAACAAGATCAAGACCTACCTACCAGAACACCTAAATAAGACAATATACCACTCGCTATTCAGCGCAAATACAAACTACCTGATAAACATATGGAGTAATACCACGCAGGGACAACTAAACAGAGTACAAAGACAACAAAACAAAATCCTCAAACTCCTATATAAACTCCCACACCTAACACCTACCGCACAAGTCTTAAAACACGCAAAAGAAATGAGCATAAAACAGAATATAAAGATGCAAAACTCAATACTAATTCGCAAAATCAAAAACAGACTGATCAGGAGCAACATAATACTCACAACAAATCAAGACAACCACATGTACAACACACGAAATAAAGACCATATACGAACACACAGAAACAATATTAAGAGATACCAGTTAGACCTTACTGGAAACGCAATTAATACATACAACAAACTAAGTGAATCAATCAAATCAAGCACCCTAAAAATATTCAAACAAATGACAACAGCATTAATACTGTCCGAAGACCAGCTCCAATGCCATTAGTCTGGAAGCAGCCCATCCGGGACAACTATCCAAGGCGAAGAGTGGAGCCGAGGACATATGTTCTTCTTTATTTTTATAATATATCGACATATGTTCAAATAAACATTTATCCGTAAAAAAAAAAAAAAAAACTTTGTTGCAAATGCAATGGCGGTAAACCGTTATGAATCAATCAGGTGCTGTTTGAATTTTACAAACTCGGAGAATATTCCCGAGAATAGAGCTGATAAATTTATAAGCATGCGACCCGTTTTGAACCACCTACATAAAAAATTTCATGAAGCAATGGGACCAGAAGAGTTAGTCGATAGATGAAATGATGGTTCCTTGCAAGGGTCGTTCTTCTGTAAAACAACATATCGAGAAAAACCAAAAAAAATGGGGTTACAAAATTTCTGTATGTGCAGGAACATGAGGCTATGTATACTGTTTTGAACCATATCAGGGACCTTCTAGTAATAGAGACGACGTAACCGATTACGTTCAGGAGGTGACGTTGTAATGCGATTATGGAACAACCAGTGGCGGTTCCTCCATAGGTTTGCAGGTTTGCGCAACAGCCAAAAATGACGACAAGAAAACGTTAAATAATATTTAATGAGTAAAGATTAATAATGTATTATGTACTAAAATACGGAGCATTATCTGTTCAATTCTGCTGCCGTAGGCCATTCATTAGCATTGCGGTTTGTCAAACCGTTCCATGGCTCTATTACGCTGCGAGTCGCGGCGATCGTCGCCGCGCATTCGTTTCCCTCTCCGCCACATATTCACTATATGGTTTGCAAATCGTATACAACTCGCGCACAAGCCAGCAATGAGCGGACGACTGTTGAGTTGCCGTGACACTTAATACGCATTTGAACTGCATTTTCATCCTCGTTAATATGAATTCTGTTCAAAGTTTGTTAGCGGAGCCATTCTGCAATCGATCTTCGATCGAAAAAACTGAGATAAAGAGACTTGGGAGACCTACTCCGAATTTTAAATAAAAACAAAGCGTTAAATGCATAGCACAAAATTTTAATAGGATGTTTAATCCCTACATTTATTCCAAGCACAGTTGGATATGTGGCTGTGAGATAAAAAATGCGCTGATTTGTTTGCCATGTTTACTATTTGGAGGAGAAGATTCATGGACGAAAGTAGGAAAGGTGGATTTGAACCATTTAGCAGAATTAAGTACCATGCTAGCTCTGCAAGGCACATGCGAAGTACTTTGAAATTTTCCCTATTTGGAAGCGTCAATATTGCTCAATTGGACAGTGCGTATCGACAAAATATTCGCTTACAAAATGACAAAGTGAAAAATAATCGGTACATTTTAAATATTATTATTAATTGTGTTCGGTTTTGTGGGACCTTTGAGCTCGCTATGAGAGGCCATGACGAATCCACGTCTTCCTCAAATCCGGGAATTTTTCGTAGATTAATTAAATTTAGTGCGGAGTTGGACATTGCCCTTAAGGAACATTTGGAAAAAGCAACGGTTTTTAACGGAACGTCAAAAACTATCCAAAATGAAATTTTACAAACAATGTTTAGTGTGTGCCAAGAAGAAATTTCCAAAGAAATAAACGAAGCCGACTTTTTGTCAGTAATAACTGACGAAACCAGTGACGTATCAAATATATATATCAAATGGCAATTGTTTTTAGATACAAAGTGAGAGGTAAGCCTGTTGAAAGATTTAGGGACTTTTTAACCCCCTTAGATCACGATGCGAAAACCTTGTCTTCGGCTATACTTGTAGAACTTGAAAAGCACGTCAAAGATGACACGAGGAAACTTATTGCTCAAACATATGATGGTGCAGCAGTCATGAGCGGTTCGTCTAATGGAGTGCAAGCAATTGTTAAACAAACTTATGAACACGCAGCATACATACACTGTTATGCACATCAATTGAATTTGGTCATGTTAAATGCTGCTTCTGCAAACTCGAAAGTTCGTATATTTTTCGCAAATTTACAAGGAATTTATAAAAAAAAATCAAATAGTCCTCAGCGGACTGCAATACTGGATGAAACTGTTAAGAAACGCTTACCTCGTTCGGCTGCAACATGGTGGAATTTTAATTCCTGAATTGTCTGCACTGTATTTGAAAATAGGGAGGATATTCTTGAAACAATGAGAAAAATTTTAAACACCGCCAAAAACACTAGTACAATTAACCAAGCACTGGGTTATATCTCAATTCTTGATAGCAAGAGCTTCATTTCTTGGCTACATTTATTTTACAAGATAATGCCCCACGTAGACATATTATTTGCTAAATTTCATACAAGAGAAATTGATCCTGTTATTGCCAAAAACTTCATCATAGCATTTGAAACTCAGATAACATTAATTAGAAATAGTTTCGTCGAACTTCCAGACAGGTCAACTCCAAAACGGCGTCATACCGACAGTGACGAATACGCTCAAGGAGTAAAAGAAGTCTGTGACATTATTATTAGTCAAACCAAAGACCGATTCAACTTCAGTGGCCACTTAATCGCTTCTACTCTGTTTTTTTCTGACAAATATGATCAGTATGAAACCTGTTTTCCCGAAACAAAAATTGAAGAAGCAAACAAGGTTTATCAATTTTTTAATAAACAAAAACTTCGAACAGAATTGACCGTGATCTACGAAACAAAAGAATTCAGATCAGTGTCGGGTATACTTCCATTTTATGAGTCGATTTCTGAGAACAGTGTGCTAAGTGAGACTTTTAGTGAAACTTTAAAGCTATTGAAAATTCTAATTACAATTCCCATGGCTTCAACTGAAGCAGAACGATGCTTTTCTACTCTCAAAAGGATCAAAACTTTCTTAAGAAACGCAATGAGCCAAGAAAGACTTTCTGCGTTGGCGATGCTTTCTCAAGAAAGAGACTTAATCGAGAGCATACCTGATTTTAATCAAAAGGTGATGAACAAATTCGCTACCACTAAAGAACGTCGAATGGATTTTCTCTTCAAATAAGGCATAATATTGAAGACTCAGACTGAAAGTTAGTTGTTTTATGTTTGATATATGTAGTCTTGTGTAAAAATAAATGTTTTTTTTATGAAACGAGCATATCTAGTAATTATAAGTAACCTGCAATCTATTCTAATAAATAATACCTATAAAAGTTGCAACCTTCACATTTCTACAGCACGAGCCGCAACTGGGTACGACGTGAAACAACAAAACTATACATTTTTTGAGGATAACTTCTTCTCGAGCGTACCATTTGTTTTTGCTGCCAAAAAAGAAAATATATGTTACCTTAGGACCATTGGAGTGCAAAGACTTCAAGGAGTCAATTATTTTCAAAAGAGTGAAAAAGAGTTGAAGGTTGATGGCCGTGGTAGCACATTTATTGTTACATCTGGTGAAGTGTCTGTAGTACGTTTGCTTGATAACTTCTTGGTACATACTATCTTTAAATATGTAGGACTAGAACCCTTTGAAGAAGTCACCAACAGTGTTTAGGTTTAGCGACTAAACAACGTTTTGTCGCCAACAAAAAGAAACAATAAATATAAAAAGGCCGCACACCATATCTATATTGTGATGATATTTGTTCGGTAATTTTATGTTTATTTAGGATTGTATTGATAGTTGAATTTAATTTAATAGAGTATTAATAGGTATAGGTAGATAGTTAATGTAGTAAGGTAGTCAATTAGATAGTGTATTTCTTAGCTAATATTATAAATCAGTTGGGCACAATTAATAATTAATAATGAAATCAGTTAATTAATATTCATATTTGCAATGAAAACCTCAAATAAGACATACCTACAAGGACGTACAACATTTCATTAGAAGCATTATCAGGATAATGAATATCGCATTAAATTTAGGGATTGAACATTTAGATTTGCGAGAATATAAAAAACTAAATTCAGCAATTATACATTATTGAATCTTCACCATGGAAACGTTTGGGATTTGTTGCAAGATGCCGTAAATTTTCAAGTTCTGAAGAACGACAAATGCGGAATCATCAAAGAATAAGTGACTGTCTGACCAGAAGTTATAAAAGGATTGATTGCACGGGACGTGTAAAGTTCCGTTACATTTCATGCGTCGAGGTGCGGTACAAACAGAAGAAAGTTTAGAAACAAGTGTCGTTAAACTGATAATTATTTTCGTTTTGAAGCGTCCCAAAACAAATTGCTACGAGCTAAAAATTTACAAAGAGATATCTTTCGCATCCAAGTAAATCTCCGCACCTAAAAAAACCTAAAACCTAAAAAAAAAATTGGTTTTGCTTGAAGAAGATTGTAATGGGTTATTTGTTTACTGTTATGAACTGATTGTTATTTTTGCGATTTACCCCTACATATAAGGGTAGTGGGAAGAATACTTCCCACCGGCCACATGACAACATTATATTTTTTTACTAGGCGGAATAATAACAACATTTTTTTAACTATTTATTATTGGCAATAAAATTTGGTAAAACAAGGATGAACACATAATGGAACATTACACTGTGTGCAGATGTATTTAGTTCTATTTTCTCGTTCTTTGTGATTGATTATAATAAAGAATATTTTACTAAATTTGTATTTATTATCTTTGTTTCAATAAAAAACAATAATATAAAAAAGCATGCATGTAAGGGTTATCCCATTTTTTTTGTAATTTGAGTAGGGGTCGAGTGATGACTCACTTGAAAGCCTACCTAATTTTCAAAACACAGCATAATAATTTTTAAAATCTGCCGATTAATTTTACGAAATTATTTTTAATCTTAATCAATTAAGATGAGCAAAGTACAAAATAGGCATGTCATTTCAGCAACACAAATGTATTCAGCAACATACGTACCAAGTATGAAACTATCAATTTGACAGTACGAAGATTACAATGTAGCAAAATATTAACATCGTTAATGTGCAAATTACTTCTTAACGCGTATATACACTTTAAAAGTGAACATAGTAATTAAACTCAATTTGTTTTTATCTGCGATCCTCAAAGTTCTAAGTAAAAACAAATTGAAACATTGAACGTCTCTCCAACATAACATCTAAATTGAGCTGATTGATAAAGGCTTCAAGTTTGTAATTTATACAAGAAAGGGGAACTTCATTAATGAATAAAACTAATGAGTTGTTTGTATTATATCATCCAACATTGCAGCTAAATGCGATAAATAATTTCCTCCTAACGACGAGGCGATGCAAACCTTATTCGGGCCACCCCGAAATTTCTGATTCATTAGATAACACGACCCACGGAGTAATTTAATTAGAAAACTGCATAGAACGGAAATGTTTTTCAATTTGCAGCCCCCCTTTACAGCGCACTTTTAATCAAAACTCCCCGACTCTGGGGAAGTCATAAAGTGCTATATCATGCGGGCGGGCGTCGCCGTCGACCATGCCTGGGTTGGGGGGGAAGGGTGCATTGGATATCACAAGATGTTTACTATTTACCACAGATTATTATTGAACAGTTCACTAGATATATATATTAAATAAACTATATTAGAAATTATTATGAATTTACATAGCCATATATGTCATGTACGATATTACCACAACAAAAATAACAAATTTATATAATTAACAAATTATGTACAAATTACACAAGGGTGAATAATAATATGTTTTTCCAGCCATGTAATTTCCTGGTGGTTAGTTTTGTATATACTAGGAGAAGGTCTTGCTTTATAAGAAACGACGGATATAAAATCAATGCGAAATTGTACTAGTCCCAGCGAATGAATCGTACAGATCCGGCTCCACCGACCGACCGCTGATACCAATACTAGATAAGTAAAAACACCCGAAAGGGACAACGATTGTTCTTACACGACGACGCAAAAACCGACGGTTACAAATGTTTCGTTAATCACATAATTGCCCCAGTGTTTACATTAATCAATGCCGATGGAATTCAGGGAACAATAAATCCTCAGGACTGTATAAAAACAGAATGCTTCGGATTGATTGCATATTGGGTTTGTTTTCGTCCCTTTAAAAGAATTTATGAAGACGACGAATGGATCGAAATCCCATTTGTTTCAATTGTAATTGCAGCAAATTATGTACCTGACAACTTGGCATTCTGGTTAATATATGTTCATTTACTCCATGTATTATAATAATAATATTTATTCACTCAGCTGTAGTACATACAGATGCGATAAGTCAAAAGAGCTATATGTATATATATAATATAATAAAACAATACAAAACATGCAAATGTCAATATATAACACATTCAATTTAAAATTGTGCATTAAAATTAATCACAAGTCATCAGCGATGAACTCACTCACATAATAATACTCCATATCAATAAGAAATCGTTTTAGCAGAGTTTTAAATTTACGGACATTTGCTATATGTTTGATAGAAGTTGGTAATCTATTATATTGATTTAGGCAATTGTAGAAAAAAGATTTTTCAAAAAATGCAGTCTTGTGGATACTGCTTCGCAACATTGTGCAGTGCCTTGTATGATATTGATGCACATCTTAGTTCGGAGTGAATCTGCAAATATTATTTCTTGTGTATATTATACATTCATTTATATATATACATATATATATATAGCCGGTATTTATAAATATATATATATATATAAATACCGGCTAAAGTAAGTATTATATATCTAGGAGTGGATCCAGGAATCGACTGAACAGCACAACTGCCATGTGTATTCTAACTTTATTAAACTTAGATCCGTGGTCGTTGCGGTAGGCTAGACAACCTTCTTTACCTCTAAGGCACAATACGTTACATACATTACATCATTACAGCTATATTACATACATCTATTACATCTCCCTTATTACGTTACATAGTCATACAGTCTTTTTGGTTTTCTGGTTACTCTTTTACAGTTTACTCTTTTTACAATGTTGTCATCTGCAAATTTATCATTTACAGTCCAGACAATCATCTGTGATGTTGTCATTTACAATATTATCATCTGTAATGTTGTCATTTACAATATTATCATCTGCAATGTTATCATTTACAATATTATTATTATATACAAAATTTGAACGTTGTATCACTTCGTTTGAATCTTTGAAGTTTTTAATGTAAACACTATTTCTTATTATACATCTTCCATCCTCTTTTTCTATTTCGTGAGTTCTTTCTCTTATTTTATTCTTAATTTTTCCTAGTTTCCTAGTGCTTTTAGGCTTTTCTTGGAACCAAACTTGCATTCCATTTCTAAGTTCGACGTTTGAACGTACACCTCATTTGTCATAATAAATTTTTGATTTGATTTGTCTTGTGTCAATTTTGTTCTTTAGTTTTGTCTTATTTATAATTTGAGAATTTAGTTTGTTTTCATTAATGGGTAAGTTGTCTCTTAAGTATCGTGACATTAATATCTGAGATGGTGTGTAGGTATCATAGACAGGGGTGTTACGGTAACTTAATAAAGCTAAGTATATGTCTTCTTTATTTTCTAATGTCTTTTTAATTAATTTCTTAATGGTTTGAATTGATCTTTCTGTAAAACTGTTGGATTGTTGGTGATGTGGGGATGAGTTAGTTATATGAAAATTCCATTCTTTGGAAAATGTTTCATATTCTTCACTGATGAATTGTCTTTCATCTGATACAACAATTTTGGGTATTCCATGTCCAGCAAATATGGATATTAATTTGTTCATTACATTTTTGGAAGTTAGATTTTTGTTCAACGTCATGATTTCGGGATATTTTGAGTAGTAATCCACTGCAATAAGGAATGTTTCACCTTAAATTTCAAATAAGTCAATTCCTATTTTTTGCCATGGTTTTTTAATTATTTGATGATTTATCATAGGCTCTCTTCTATTCGAGTTTGCATATTTATTACATACGTAACATCTATTAATTACATTTTCTATATGTGTTGTCATATTAGGTCAATATACTGCAAATTTTGCTCTCGATATGCATTTATTTATACCTAAATGACCTGTGTGTATATCTTCAAGGACTTTGTTTCTCCATGATTTTGGTATAATGACTCTTTGATTCATATATATTAAGTTATTGCTTTCCATTGTTATTTCTGACTTTAATTTGTAAAATAGTTTCAAATTTACTGTCATTTTATTTATGCTCTTTGGCCATCCATCCTTAATAAAGGTTTTTATCATTTTAAATTCTTCATCATCTTCAGTTGCTTTTATAAATTGTTTTAACCTGTCCTCTTTAATTGTTATTTTTCTTCGATTAGGCATACTTGAGCGTTTAATTCTAAATTATCTTCGAATACTTTATTTACTGTTGCTCGTGATAATGTATCAGCTATTATTAGATATTTGCCTGGTTTGTAAACTACATTTATTTTATATTTTTGTAATGTCAAAAGCATCCTTTGTAATCTAGCTGCGCATGAGTTTAATGATTTTTTGAATATGGAAATTAATGGTTTGTGATCGGTTTCAACTGTAAACTCTTTTCCATAAACATATTGATAGAACTTTTGAACGCCAAAACATATTGCTAATAGTTCCTTCTCTATTTGAGCATATCTTTGCTGAGTTTCTGTCATAGTTCTTGAAGCATATGCACATGGTTTTTCATTTTACAAAGGTGCTGTTCTTAAGCCTGAGCTAGATGCATCAACTGATATTGTTATTTGCTCTCTTGGATTAAAATACTTCAAAATAGGTTCTTGTGAAATTATCTTTTTTAATTCGTTAAATGCTTTTTCTTGAGGGTGTTCCCATGAAAATATATTGTTATCTTTAATTAAATCTCTTAATGGTTGAGTAATTTCTGATAAGTTTGGAATAAATTTTCCTACATGAGTTATGAAACCTAGGAATCTTTGGACATCTTTTTTATTAATTAGTTTGGGCATTCCTATGATGGCTTCAATTTTATCTTCATTAATTGATATACCTTTATTTGAAAACTTATGTCGTAGATACTTAACTTCATCTAGACCAAAATTACATTTGTTTCTATTAAATTTTACATTTTTTTCTCTAGCTATCTTAAATACTTCTTCCAATATTTTGTCATGTTCTTCTTTAGTCTCAGCATGAATTAAAATATGATCGACATAGATTACTACACCTTTTATATGAAATTTTTTTTTTTAAGTTTCTTGGAATACTTCACTGGCGGTTTTAATACCAAATGGTAGTCTATTGAATTTGCATCTACCATGAGGGGTGGCAAAAGTGCATAACTTACTAGATTTTTCATCTAATGGAATGATCCAAAATCCACTAGCTGCATCAAATATTGTGAATATTTTTGAACCATTCAAATTTCTTGTTATTTCGTCTTTGTTTGGTATTTTGTATTTTCTATCTATAATAACTTCATTTAAATCTCTTGGATCTAAGCAGATTCGTAGATAACCATCTTCTTTTCTAACTAGTACATATGAATTTATCCATTCTGGGCTGCCTTGAACTTTTTCTATTATTTTTAATTTTTCTAAATTTTCTAAACATTTTCTAAATTGATCTTGTATAGCAAAAGGTACATTTCTTATTGGATTTACTACTGGTTTTGCATGTTTTTGTATTTCAATGTGATAAGGCTTACTTGTTGTACCTATACCTTCAAATACATCTTTATATCTATTGGTTAATTCTTCATAATTTTTAATTTGATTTTTATTTACTGTATTAATGAATTTAATATCCTCATCATTTTTAATGTTTACTATTCCTAAATTACATGTTTCTAAACTTAAGATTGGCCCATTATTACTTTTGTCTACAATAAATTCAGTTTTCTTGAAACAATTTCCGTTATAGTATAAATCTAGATAACATTTTCCCAATATAGGAATTTTATCTCCAGTAAATGTGACTAAGTTTTCCTTAATGTTCTTAATACTTTTTAAATTAAATTTACACGCTTTTAATTCAAAGTAGGAAATTATATTGACACTTGCTCCCGTATCTATTTTAAATTTAGCCTTTATATCTGCATCTTCACCTATACTCAACTCTATAATGCAATGATTAAAATTATTGAGGTTTTTGTTTCCATGATTAATTGTGTCTATACTCAAGTGATCATTACAATTATCCGATTGATTCACTTGGTTTACAGATTTATTCCTACATTTATTTGCAAAGTGATTGTCCTTTTTACATTTTAAACATTTTTTACCGTATGCTGGACATTTATTTATCGGATGTGATTTACCACATCTTGAACAGTCTTTAATTTCTCTTTGTACCTGATTGTAATTTCTATTTTCGTTCGATCTTGAAGAATCTTCTCGGATATTTTGTGTTGTTTTCTTCTGATTTCTTACATGATCCACTTCTTTGTAATTTCTTGTCTTGTCTCCACTCGTTCATTGTTTCATATCCTGAAGCTGCTGTCTGGATGTTTCGGTTAACACACATGTCTCGATTGCGTTTTCCAGGGTGTACTCTTGATGTTGTAGAAGTTGCTCTCGAACCTTCTCATCTTTTATCCCAATGATTAGCATCGTTTTTATTAATTCCGTTTTAAAATTTTCAGGGAATTCGCACTGTTTTGCTTGGTTTTTTAATGACGTGACATACTGTTCTGTGCTTTCCTCATTTTGGCGGGACGTGAAAAATGTATATCTCTCGTAGGTTAGGTTCTTTTTTGGAATGAAATAGTCATTAAATTTCTTCTTTAGTACAGTAATTTTGTCCTTATCATCGTCACTAAATGTGAAGCTATTGTAGATATGTAATGGCTTCTTCGCCCATTAAATGCAGTAAATGTGCACATTTCGTTTTTTCTGGTTTTGAGTCTAATTCTACAGCGGCGGAGTATATTTCATACCTCTGCTTCCATTGTCTCCAATTCTCACTGAGATTGCCGTTTAATTTAATTGGTTGGATTCCTCTGCTTTCCATTTTCACGTCTTCTTTTTATTTCTCCTTTAATGTCCGTTAAGCTGCCCCATGTTGTATATCTAGGAGTGGATCCAGGAATCGACTGAACAACACAACTGTCATGTGTATTCTAACTTTATTAAACTTCCATCCGTGGTCGTTGCGGTAAGTTAGACAACCTTCTTTACCTCTAAGGCACATACATTACATACTGTACATCATTACATCTATATTACATACATCTATTACAGTAAGTACATTCCTCGTCCTAAAGACGGATCTGCACAACATTCTGAAACTCATGCCAAACATAAGTCAGATAATTCGTTTCTGGAGGATAACAACTCTATTGCAGTCATGAGAGTTTCCTCACAAATTTACATTGTACGCAACAACAGAATAACACAGACCGTTATAAATGTTTAACAATGTATCAACATTTAAGGTTTCTTTGAGCTTCCGTAATGCATAGTAAGCGCTATTCATCTTCTTGCACACAAGTTCAATGTGCATTTCCCAAGACAATCCGCTGTCAATCACCACACCCTGAAATCTTCATGTTGTCTCCAATCTAACAACACTATCCTCTACTTTAACTTGAAAATCATCCTGGATGTATTTCCTATTACGAAAGTTCAAATTAACAGTCTTGTCCGTATTCAATGTAAGACTATTTGTCTTGCACCACTGCACAAAACTTTTTATGACACCATCACACTGAGTTTGTAGCTCACTGTAGTCAACCGACGTAACAACCACGGAGGTGTCATCTGCAAACATCACCAGGTGATCGGGCTTGATGTATGCAGGAAGGTCATTGATGAAAAGCAGAAACAGAAGAGGTCCCAGGATCGAACCCTGCGGTACGTCAAGGTTTACATCTTCACTCTTGGATTGTTGGTCATTGACGTGGACAACAAATTTCCTATTTGACAGATATGATTGCATCCTTTGGTATGGATGGCCCCTAATTCCCAGGGTATGGAGTTTGTCCAGAATAAATTTATGGTTTACGGTGTCCAACGCCCGACTAAGATCAAAAAACACTCCAACTGTGTACTTCCCCTGATCAACCGCCTTGTACACAAAATCAAAATACGAAACACAGGCTGATTCTGTGGAGTGTCCCTCACGAAAACGTGCTGATGTTCAGTAATTATTTTATATTTATTAAGACAGTTTGTAATAGATGTATGTAATATAGATGTAATGATGTAATGTATGTAATGTATGTGCCTTAGAGGTAAAGAAGGTTATATAACCTACCGCAACGACCACGCATAGAAGTTTAATAAAGACGGAATACACATGGCAGTTGTGTTGTTCTGTCGATTCCTAGATCCAGTCCCAGATATATAGCATGGCGCAGCTTAACGGACATTAAAAGGAGAAATAAAAAGAAGACGTGAAAATGGAAAACAGAGGAATCCAACAAATTAAATTAAACGGCAATCTCAGTGAGAATTGGAGACAATGGAAGCAGAGGTATGAAATATACTCCGCCGCTGTGGAATTAGACTCAAAACCAGAAAAAACGCAATGTGCACATTTACTGCATTTAATGGGCGAAGAAGCCATTGCAATCTACAATAGCTTCACATTTAGTGACGATGATAAGGACAAAAGTACTGTACTAAAGAAGAAATTTAATGACTATTTAATTCCAAAAAAGAACCTAACCTACGAGAGATATACATTTTTCACGTCCCGCCAAAATGAGGAAAGCACAGAACAGTATGTTACGTCATTAAAAAACCAAGCAAAACAGTGCGAATTCCCTGAAAATTTTAAAACGGAATTAATAAAAACGATGCTAATCATTGGAATAAAAGATAAGATGGTTCGAGAGCAACTTCTACAACATCAAGAGTACCCCTGGAAAAAGCAATCGAGACATGTGTGTTAACAGAAACATCCAGACAGCAACTTCAGGATATGAAACAATGAACGAGTGGAGACAAGACAAGAAATTACAAAGAAGTGGATCAAGTAAGAAATCAGAAGACAACAACACAAAAATTCCGAGAAAATTCTTCAAGATCGAACGAAAATAGAAATTACAATCAGGTACAAAGAGAAATTAAAGACTGTTCAAGATGTAGTAAATCACATCCGATAAATAAATATCCAGCATACGGTAAAAAATGTTTAAAATGTAAAAAGGACAATCACTTTGCAAATAAATGTAGGAATAAATCTGTAAACCAAGTGAATCAATCGGATAATTGTAATGATCACTTGAGTATAGACACAATTAATAATGGAAACAAAAACCTCAATAATTGTAATCATTGCATTATAGAGTTGAGTATAGGTGAAGATGCAGATGTAAAAGCTAAATTTAAAATAGATACGGGAGCAAGTGTCAATATAATTTCCTACTTTGAATTAAAAGCGTGTAAATTTAATTTAAAAAATATTGAGAACATTAAGGAAAACTTAGTCACATTTACTGGAGATAAAATTCCTATATTGGGAAAATGTTAACTAGATTTATACTATAATGGAAATTGTTTCAAGAAAACTGAATTCTTTGTAGACAAAAGTAATAATGGGTCAATCTTAGATTTAAAAATATGTATTCATTTAGGAATAGTAAACATATAAAATGATGAGGATATTAAATTCATTAATACAGTAAATAAACACCTAATTAAAAATAATGAAGAATTAACCAATTGATATAAAGATGTATATGAAGGTATAGGTAAAAGAAGTAAGCCATATCACATTGAAATACAAAAACATGCAAAACCAGTAGTAAATCCAATAAGAAATGTACCTTTTGCTTTACAAGATCAATTTAAAAAATGTTTAGAAAATTTAGAAAAATTAAAAATAATAGAAAAAGTTCAAGGCAGCTCAGAATGGATAAATTCATATGTACTAGTTAGAAAGAAGATGGTTCTCTACAAGAAATTAAAATGAAGTTATAATGGATAGAAAATACAAAATACCAAACATGGACGAAATAACAAGAAATTTGAATGGTTCAAAAATATTCACAATATTAGATACAGCTAGTGGATTTTGGAACATTGCATTAGATGAAAAATCTAGTAAGTTATGCACTTTTGCAACCCCTCATGGTAGATACAAATTCAATAGACTACCAATTGGTATTAAAACTTCTAATGAAGTATTCCAAGAAACTTTTCAAGAAATTTTTCATATAAAAGGTGTAGTAATCTATATCGATAATATTTTAATTCACGCCGAGACTAAAGAAGAACATGACAAAATATTGGAAGAAGTATTTAAGATACATAAAATGTAGTGTTTTCCTAATTTATATTGTCTTGACCTCATATGTAATTCATGTCCAATAAAAAAAGTTTGAAGTTTGAAGTTTGAAGTTATCACAAAATTATCAACAAAGCGAGCGTGCGCACGTGATATTTGGTAAACAAAGCTTGATTATTTCGGGGATTACCCTATTTTTACGTGCACAGAACACATCTGGGGCAAGTGTGCAATCAATTCAGTCCAATTTATCTCAATCTTCAGTGCGTTTTGCTTGTGCCTTGTATGTATTACTTGTTCGTAAGTTTTCTTGTATTAAATGCCGAAAGTAAAACCTTCCGTCGATGAATGGATACGTGGACATTCTGAATTAATATATGAGAACGGGAAATTAATTTGCAGGGCTTGTATCAAACCGGTAAGTTTTATTTTGTGTTGCTATTGGCCTAGGTACAAGCATGAATTATGTTGTAGATTAACTGCGAGAAAAAAATTAACATGACACAACATATCAAAACAACACTTCACCTGGAAAATTTAAAAAAACACAAATCTGCAAGCAGTACCCTGAGTACCTAGCAAACTATTCCCTAGTCTTTTGCGAGTTCTTCTACACAGAATAAAAAGGAATTTTACTTTGATTTATGCCATACGATGATATCTTCTAACATTCCGTTAAAAAAACTTGATAATAGTATGTTTAAATCTTTTTTACAAAAATACACCGGTAGACATATTCCTGCCGAATCAAACATTCGCAAAAACTATGTTGCGCAAGTATATAAACACACTTTTGAGGAAATAAAAAAGATAATTGGCATCAAATATATATGGTTCTGTGTAGATGAAACTATTGATTCATGTGGTCGGTACATCGCCCATTTAATGATTGGAATATTAAACGAAGACTCCACTAATGCATTTTTAATTAGTTCCTAGAAGGTAGAAAATATAAATGGCAATACCGTTGCCAAATTCGTTCACGATGGGTTAACACTTTTTTTTTTGCCAAACCCCGTACCAAATTATAAATTATTATTGAAGCTTTCTGATGCCGTTGCATATATATTGAAGGCATATTCTAATTTAAAAGTATTTAATGAGCAATTAATGTCCTGTTTTGCACATTGTTTTAATCAAGTTGCTGAAACGATTAGACTGCGATTTCCTCTGGTCAATGATTTGATAAGAACCGGGAAGAAAATTTTCCTAAAAGCTCCACTGAGGGTTGAAATGTTTAGGGAAAGAATGCCAAATGTACCTCTTCCTCCGGTACCGGTTATAACCAGATGGGGTACGTGGCTAGATGCTGCCTGTTATTATGCCGACCATTTCGATTCATTTAAGGAGGTTGTGTTAGAGTTTCCCGAAAATGTGTCGGAGACAATTAAAGAATGCCACAAAGTTCTTAAAGATAGGAGGGTTGTACAAAATTTGGCATTCCTAAAAACCAACTACAGTTTCGTAAACAAAGCGATTGATAAGCTCCAAGCAAAGGGCACAACTTTGGTAGATGCGGTTCAAATAGATGAAGATATTAGGAACGACGTCTCAAACGTACGGGGATCTATAGGAGAGATTACTAAAAATAAATGTGATGCAGTTTTGTCAAAAAATTAAGGGTTTGGGGAGTTATAAAAAATATCAACAGTTTTAAATGGAGATTTCGTGGAAGATTTGCTGATAAATATTACAATTGTTCCCAAATTTAAATATGCACCGATTACAAGTGTGGATGTGGAGAGAAGCTTTTCACACTTAAAAAATGTGCTCAGTGATAGGAGAATGGGATTTTCCGTTGAAAATTTAGAAAAACATTTAATAATTAGTTCATTTAAAAATGAGCAGTAATCATTATTTGTTATTAATTATTATTGTTATTATTATTGATCACCAAAACCTATGTTATTCAAATATTACTTTTATCTACCTATGGTGCGTTCTTGTTAATAAAATTATGTATTGTTTTGTTTTTTTGTATTTTCATAAAAAATAAAATATGCCTTTTCATGCATTTTCTGCGTTTTTATGCTTATTCTGATCTTTAAGCTATTTTATATGCTTATTTTCTAAGATTTTGTATGCATTTTTAAGCGCTTATTTTGTAATTTTTAATGCTTATAAATCCGCGCTTTATTAATATCTGTTTTTACATAATAATTTTGGGAATAATGTAGGTACAAATTAAACCCAACAATTCAGTACAGCGCTAAAACAATGATATAATGTATGTCCTCCCTATTAAATCTCGCATAATGGTTTCATGTTGCACGTATATCTATGGTTTACGAGGCTGTAATTGATAATTACATCGGCGTCCTATTACCGCAATATGCCGGGGGCCCCGGGTAAAAAGCTCGTGTTGCTATTTAATTTGCAGTTGGAATCTATTCTGGCCTCGATTAGGAATTATTATCGGGGCCATTGATTCGTGAAATTTGGCGATAAATCAGGGGAATCCCCAGCTGGTTCGGTCCCGCAGAGATGCAAATAAAGTATCCCATCTTAGGTTAGTGCGGTGGTAAACACTGAACAAACAGAGATTATAGTGGCTGGTTCAACGGATGCGTCTCCTAGCAACCTGAATTCACTGCAAACCGGAGAACCACCTGCATGTTCGCCTGCAGGATCCTTTTGGGATATCGGTGTAATAATAGATAATTACTTTTAAATATCTACCATGCCGTTATATGATATTTTATTTAACTTTCGTTTAGAGAGTTTTTGCGATGGAGGGCACTTATTCCATGAACATCACGTTTGCATGTAAAAAAAGTGTAGGGCACTAGATAATGGGTAAGAATTGGATAAGAACGTTAATTACTTCAGCAATAAAATTAAATTAATTACAAAGCGTCCCTATGGTCCCCCTATATTTCGTGTGCACGGTCATTTATAAGTCATACAGGTCCGGTGCTAAGAACGCGATACTCGAACCCGCCGCAATCCACCCCCACCATATATCAAGGGGCTGAAATCAATACGCATTAGAAATAACCTTTAATCGATAATTTTCCAGCATGGAGGCAAGTGACAGGCAGGTGGTCGAAGCATGAAATATTTAACACAGGTAAAGCGGTTACCACGACGACGCGCTACGACACTGCGAATTATTAAAATCTAGAGTGCTTTGTGACAGCCGTCAGGCGATTGTTCCCGTATCATTAGCACGCTGATGGCAACAGGTCCGGCCTCAGCCCCGTTCGATGCTCCCGTGACGCCTAAATATTCATTAATTATTTTTCATTTTGGCGGCAATTAAAATAGTCTTATTGACTTCGTTAATAATTTGATTATTCCTATTATAATTAGCGTATTTTTTTAATTTTGTGAATATCTGTTACGAGTTTTCAAAAGCGAATAACAAAAATGATAAATTTATCGCTGAGACTTCAATTTTGTCACGTATTTTTATGAACTTTTTGATTTGCTATACTGGGTATCACTCATAGAGACCTTCGTACTTCGAATGTAGACTATTGCAGCAATTCTAAAAAAAAAACTTGAAGAGGAATATAGTGATTCGCGTTGGCAGAGGTGTTAGTAAGAAACTCTACAATATTTTATTTTAAATTTGCCCATCTCTACATTGAAGTTTTGACAGAAATCACTAGAAATTAACAATAATCATTGAAACTTCGACAGTGATTACTACATTTTTTTAAAATTTGACAGAAATCACTAGAAGTTTACAATAATCATTGAAACTTTGACATTAACCATTGCATATTTTTGAGAATTTGATAGAAATCACTGGAAATGAACAATAATCATTGAAATTTTGACAGGGATCACTGCAATTTTTTGAAAGTTTACAGAAATCACTAGAAATTAACAATAAGCATTGAAACTTTGTCAGTGATCATTGCTATTTTTTGATAATTTGGCAGAAATCACTAGAAATTAACAATAATCATTGGAACTTTGAATCATTGTAATTTTTATCAGATTGTTTAAAATTGTTGCAGAAATAATTAAAAAGTCAGCAGTAATGGTTGTCATGCTGGAAAAATCTTCGAAATATTAACAGAAATAAATGAAAATTTGACAGTAATGATTCAAAATTCGGTTGCTTGCACGAATTAATGCAATTCTTCAATCTTCACCATAATTTTGTTAGAAATCATTGCAATTTTCGACAAAATTATTGAAATTTCACAGGTATTTTTAAAAATTTGTCAATCTCTGCATTAAAATTTTGACAGAAATCTCAAGAAATTAACAATAATCATTGAAACTTCGACAGTGATTATTGCAATTTTTTTGAACGTTTGACAGAAATCACTAGAAGTTAACAATAATCATTGAAACTTTGACATTGATTATTGCAAATTTTTGAATTTTTGATAGAAATCACTGGAAATGCACAATACTCATTGAAACTTAGACAGTGATCATTGCAATTTTTATTTAAATTTGACAGAAATCACTATAAATTAACAATAATCATTGGAACTTTGAAACATTGTATTTGTTATCAGATTGAATAAAATTGTTGCTGAAATAAATAAAAAGTCAGCAGTAATGGTTGTCATGCTGGAAAAATCTTCGAAATATTAACAGAAATAAATGAAAATTTGACAGTAATGATTCAAAATTCGGTTGCTTGCACGAATTAAAGCAATTCTTCAATAATCACCATAATTTTGTTAGAAATCATTGCAATTTTCGACAAAATTATTGAAATTTTACAGGAATTTTTAAAAATTTGTCAATCTCTACAATAAAGTTTTGACAGAAATCTCAAGAAATAAACAATAATCATTGAAACTTCGACAGTGATTTTTGCAATTTTTTTGAACGTTTGACAGAAATCACTAGAAGTTAACAATAATCATTGAAACATTGGGCGTGATACGAAAGTTATCACCGTATCTGGTATGGTATCCATGTGTATCCCGGTTCTTATGAAATTTCACCCCATTTCTAAATGCAAATAACGCACATTTATAAATATAAAGCCCAGTTATATTCAGGATGCTGTTCTTTTTAAATATTGGGCAGCATGAATCTCTTCTTCTAAATTATCTATCTCTAAATTAAACGATTTTTTTGTAGGACAAACAGTCTAGTCAAGTTGCTATTGGTCGTCTTTCCCCATTCTTGAATGTTGTAGGTCAAATGCAGAAATATAGTATATATTTATTAGTGTGCTTGTACTGAAATAACGTCTTAATTTCAGGAGAACAAAATAAGCCCTAGACAACGTTGTAGATATATAGTGCACTTGTTGGTTACACGATAATCTTTCATCTAGAAATCTGCCCAGAAACATTGTGCTCTCTGAGACGCTTGCCAGTAGATGGTTGGGTTCTTTTTTGTTATAGAATCTTATTTTCTCTGTTTTATTCGCATTCAACACAACATTATTTTGCTTGGACCAGTGTGTTTTTCATCGTTAGCAACCATAATTTTCCTGACAAGTTCATGTTCACTTTCCGCTTCAACAATAATACTTGTGTCATCCGCAAAGGTAACAACATGCCCACAATAACAATAACAAACAACAACATGCCCTTTACGTGAAACGTCATTTCGTTTATAAACAACAAGAAGAGGATTGGACCCAACGCAGATCCCTGTAAGTGTCCGATATATTGTCATTTACGCAGACATACATTTTTCTTTCAGTTAGAAAGGACACTATAAGGTTTACAGCACTTCTACGCACGCCAATTGCAATAGTTATTTACAAACCAAGTGCGGGAATACAATTTTCCCGCATGAACGCAATTTTGAAGCATGAGCGACCGAAGGGAGCGAATGCTTCATCTGCGTGAATGCGGGAAAATGATTCCCGCAAGTGGTTTGTACATTTTTTTTTGAAACGAACAGAACGATCAGCATAAACTCAAATAATTTTCATTCCGTTTCAAAATATGAAATAAAGCAAGCCATGGCTGTATAGCAAAACAATGATTGTTACTTTGACAGTTGATTTTTTAAAGCCTGTCGTTTAAAGTCTCAGTTTCTAATAAAATGTCTTCCGATTCGGATATAAGTAGTTGTACACCTCCGGAAATCCGCAATGCCGCTAATACGGCAATTAAAAATTTATTGCCGGATAAATCCAAACGAAGGTACGAGTTGGTATACTCGAAATTTATGGATTGGTGCAGGTTAAACAAAATACGGACTTATTCAGAAAATTGTTTGCTGGCATATTTTCAAACCTTTTCAAGCAAAAAGTCGCTATGGTCCACTCACTCTATGCTAAAGTCCTGTCTACTAATACACAATAACGTAGATATTTCCAAATTTACGAAATTTTACGCATTTCTCAAAAAAGAAACGTATAACCTGAAACCGAAAAAATCCAAGGTATTAGAAAGTCATGAAATTGACAAATTTATTCATGAAGCCCCTGATAACTCATTTCTGTTAATGAAGGTACGTACACAATATGTTTCATTAATCGATATTATTCTATTATTCTATAATATGTTTTACAGGCAGTAGTAATATTGGGCATTTCTGGCGCTTGTCGCCGCGATGAATTATGTAAAATGTTAATTGATCATATCGAGTTTAAACATGAAATGGTACTTGTTAATGTACCAGAGACCAAAACTAATATTTCTCGACGTTTTGTGGTGATCAATCCAGAATGGATAAATTTATTGTTAAAATACAAAAATTTAAGAGTAGGGACAAATAAACGTTTCTTTTTGACCTACAGAAATGGGAAATGTATTAATTCACCTATTGGTCTTAATACAATTGGCAAAATACCTTGCTCTGTGGCACAGTACCTTCAGCTAGAGGCTCCACAGGCCTACACTGGTCATTGCTTTCGAAGAAGTTCAGCTACTTTACTTGCAAACAACGGTGGCGATTTACTGACTCTTAAAAAATTTGGCGGTTGGAGATCTTCAAGCGTGGCCGAAGGTTACGTCGATGACTCTGTGCAGAGTAAAATTAACGTAGCTGAAAGATTGATGCAACCAGCTCCGGGACCTTCATCTCAAGTTGAAAACTATACAATCTCTGAAACTCTTAATGTGTCGCACACTATATCTAAACCCGATGCGGTGGAAAGTTCGGGAATTTGCATTTCAAATTGTACTAATTGTACGATAAATGTGTACAATAATAACCCTGCTTAAGTCGATGTAGATCGTTCACAATAAATAATTATGTATTGATTTATTTATGACAGTGTTTTTTTGCCGTTTTCCCGGTCTACTAGACCGGGAAATACGGATTTCCGGTTGTCAATAGAGTGCGTCAAATGTCACTTTCGAGGCGGTGAGTTCAAAAAAGTTTTTTCGTGCATAAACTGAAAACTGACCGTGTCAAATACCGCTGAAAAGTAATAAAATAACCCGGCTACAAATTTACCGTTGTCCATGTTTATAGCAACCTTCTCAGCCAGGTTGATAGTTGCTGTCTCGGTCGATTTATTTCGCCTGAACCCATGTTGGTTTTCACTGACGAATTTGTATTTGTTTAAAAATGTCCACAATTTCTCAGCGATAAGTTTTCAATAACATTTGAGAAGGTGTTGAGAACTAACATTAGTCTGTAGTTAGCGAAGTCTTCTTTTGAGGCCTTCTTGAGAACTGGACGAACCTTGGCTACTTTTAGTGAATTAGGAAAGACTTTAGTTTCAAATGAAAGGTTTATCAGATGTGCCAGAGGGTCTGAAATTTTGTGTGGTACTTCTTTTAATATTTTACAATACAATACTACTTCACAATAGTTATTTTTTATTGATCTTATTGTGTTAACAACATCTTGAGGTGATACAGGTGCTAAATATAGTGTACTGGGCATAATGGTAGTTGTTATACATAGTTCTGACCTGCGAACACCGAATTGAATTGTCAACTTTTCTTCTGAAATAGTTGAGAAGTGGTTCCCGAAGATTTTTGCAACTTCCTTCACATTCTTTACGGGATCTCCCTTTATATATTTTTTATTACAATAGGCTTATATGTTGTTGGACGTACTATTTCTCACCTACTAGTTGCCATATTTTCTTTGGCTTGTTTGGTGCAACACTTATTTAGTTACCATAGACGTTGCGTTTTGTTTCTTGAATCAACTTTTTATGCTGTGTTTTTTCGTGCTTATATTTCTGTTTCATCTGTGAAGTGTTGATTCTCTTCAATAGATTCTATGTGTTCTTCAGATTTGTACTCGATGTTAGCATTTGCTGAGTTGTCCAGTTTTCTTAGATGCTTCTTTTTTTGAACTTTTGTATGGACATGCATTATTAAAATGATAGATAAAATGCCATGAAACTCAGAGAATGCGGCGTAGACATCTTTGTGTCAAATAAAAGCCAACTTGGTTTTTATAAGGAGCAACGAAGCACATTAATATTCCTTTCATTTTATTATCGCCTTCATTGTAATACTCTGCGTTACTCCTTTTCAAGTAAGATAATCTGTCTTCAATTTCCGTTGTCATTTTTTGAGTATGGTGATCTGAAATATTAAAATTTTTATTAAAGGAATTATAGTCACAATTTGCCACAATATAGTCAAGTTGAGTCGATGTAACCCCATTGATAGTTTCCTGTATTCTCGAAGGCTCCTGCAGCATATTTACTAAGCCATTTGACTCAACGAAATCTCTCGGCATTTTAGATTCATTGGCCTCTATTAAGTAATTGATATTAAGGTCTTCACATAATATTATATTGTCATATACCGCGCGTTTTTTTTATCGCTGAACATAGGGTATGTTCAGTTTTAAAACGACGGAATCAATCCTATGCTAATATTCAATTATTTGCAACAAAATTTACTAGCGTGTGTAACTCGATTATTTAAAAAAAAATGACAAATTCATAACGTATATTTACGTAACGTATAAAACGTCAAAACTGTTGACGGAAAATGTATTCAACGCAAGAAAGTATTTAAATATTCTTCATCAGTATCTTCTTCAGCATAACATAACACGTCTAATTTAATTTCTTCTGGTACAGATGCACTGCCCAGATTGTATATTTTCTTGCGTTGAATATATTTTATGTCTACAGTTTTGGCGTTTTATTGAAGGGGTTACGGATTTGTCATTTTTTTTTGTAATAATTGAGTTACCCACGCTAGAAAATTTGGTTGCATATACATTAATTTTAGCGTAGGATTGATCCTGTTGTTTTAAAACTGAACATACCCTATGTTCAGAGATTGAAAAAACGCGCGGTATTTCGTGCTTTTCCTTTATGAGGCCATATGCTGTTTTAAAAAAGAGATTATACTGCCATATAGTGGTCGATAAATTACAACATTGTTCATTTTTATGTCCGCTAAAATTATGGTACAGCATGCACATTCCAAAGGTGACTATCTATTTCACCTGTACTTAACTCACTTGTTACATTGTGTATATCAGTTAATATACATAGGCATTTAACATGTAAAAGTACATTTATTAAATTTTCTGCTTCCCCAATTAGTTTACTGAAAAAGTAGGGTAAACGGCACAGTTATTGGTCACCCACCTGTTATTGGCCACAAGTAAATGAATTGAAAATAAAAAAAAGCTGTGTTGCGCCGAATTCACTTTAAAAAAATAGGTGTTCTAATCTGGCAACCCTGTTCTACCAGTGCGTGTGTGTGATAGTACAGTCAGCTGCCATCGTGAGGATTATATAGAATTGGCGGGATAACTGTGTATTGTGATGTGGAAAAACCAAGTTAACTTTAAGAATTTCTTAAGGGGGCCGCAGGAAATATTTTAATGTGTCTATTTCTCCGGTACTAATTTAAGTATCGGTTTGGTGTTATATGATTATTTATAGTTGAATGAAACTATTTCAACAGTAATTTTTACTTGATCTATTTAATTTAAGGCAGGCCATAACTGTCTGGTATTATTTGCGGGAAAAATAGTTATTGGCCATCCCGGCCAAAACGACTGTAAATTGATAAATATGTTTCTTGTTAATTTTTGTAATCAATTTAATTTAATAATAGTTTTTTTTTAATGAAATAATTGTATTATATGCAATCTTACATTAGTTGGCCGGGGGCTAATAACTATGTACGCATGGCAGCCAATATTTCAAATTTATCATTATAATATTACAGAATGCCTGATACTAGCGAAGGTGCTCTTTACCGAAAGCGGTATAGTGAAGATAATATAGCAAATGCGATTGACGCTGTTGGTATGGGTCACAGAAAAGCTGCAATATAATATGGTGTTCCAAGAGCTACTATACAGTTTCGTATGAGCAATAAATTTAACGACAACACATCATTTGTTAAATAATTTGGGCCTACCCCAATTGTAACAGTTGCTGAAGAAGAATTATTAAAAGAGTGAATTATAAGTAGCAGTCAAAATGGTCTCCCCAGAAAGAAAGAAGCTATTCAGGAATCGGTCCGACACTTTTTACAGGCGGTTCCAAGGAATACTCTATTTAAGGATAATACACCTGATGATGGATGGTATAAAGCATTTCTACAGAGTTATCCTGTAATTTGTGCAAGAACACCAGAACCAATAACGGCGGCAAATGCCAATGTTTCAGAAAATGATATAAGAAAGTGGTTCCAAAAAATAAAAGAATATTTGGATAAATAGAGGCTATACTAAACGATGCATCAAGGGTATTTAATGCTGATGAGACCTATTTTTTTTGTTCCCGAAAAACCAAACTGTTTTAGCTGTTAAAAATATGTATAAAATTGAATATGATTCAAAATTAAATTCAACTGTGATGTTCACATTTTCAGCCACAGGCAATATTATTCACCAATGATTATTTTTTCCAAGCAAAAGATTACTCCAAGAAGTGGACCAATCAGATCCTGACACGTGGGTCGTTGGTTGTAGTGATAATGGGTGGATAAAAGCAAATTAATTTCATGATTACATCAAGAATATCATGCAAGCTCATTTAAAAGACACTGGCATTAGGTTTCCTATAATACTCTCTGTTGATGGAAATCGAACCCATTTAAGTATTGATGTTAGCGAACTCTGTTCCGAACTAGATTATATACTGATCGCGTTATATCCTAATTCCACAAGAATTCTACAACCATCAGATGTTTCTGCATTTAAACCTTTGAAGAAAGGACGCAAATCTGCTGTATTGGAATTTAGAAGAAATTATCCCACATAGGTACTTACAAAAGAAAAAATTGCACCTGTAATTAAGATAGCAATTGAGAAACTTAAACCTGCCACAATAATTAATGGATTCAAAGCTTGTGCCCTTTATCCATGGGATACTAATGCGATCGAATTTAGTAAGTGCATAGGCAAAATAAATAAAAAGCACATGGATAAACTAGAAACTGCGATAGACAACAATAATTAAACTGGAGCTTTTATTACATTGAATCAGTTTAAAACTATTTTAGGAGAAGAAACATGACTAAAATTTTAAACTTTAACGAGAAGGAGCAAAATGATAAAGAATATTTTGTTATGCTGAATCAAATATATAAAATTATCAAACAAAGTAATAATAATAATTATGATTATCAAATAAATCTTCAAGATTACTTTGACATTGAAAATATACCTATTGCTTATGCTAATAAGGAAGACAAAGTTCTACAGAATTTAAAAATCACAAGTTGTCATGATGGTGAAATAAGAGAATTATTGAATAGTGAATCATGGAATAGTACCAGTATTCCTATTCAGATCTTCGATGGAGAAGATATTAATGTTGTTTCCGAACACTGAGCCAAACATAAATAAACCTAAGCTGAATAAAAGTGTTGAAGATTTTATTCCCTGTGCAAAAACACTTGAGCGAAAGGGAAAGAAAAACACAGAAAAATCTTCCTTCGTTATAACTTCTTCAACATGGAACAAAGAAAACAATGAAAAACTTGAAGCAAGAAAGCAATTACAAAGAGAAAAAGATATTAGAAAACCTGCTAAATTTCAGCCAGCATTAAGAAAAGTTTAATTACATATATAAAATGCGGTAATGTTTCTACTCTGAAATATATTTTGTTACAAGAAGAAGACAATGACTGATTTAAAATACATTTAAAAAAGGCCGGATTGATACTGCTAAGAATAATATATTGTTTTATTAGGAGAAAAAGTAACACTGTGTGCTGTAAGTTTGAGGGCAAATACAGATGAAGCATAGTACATACATATGGTGGAGGGAAATCTAGTAATGTAACTGGAGGGTACATCGAGGAATCTTTAACAAATAAGAAATATATTGCAATGAGAATCCTAATAACTTCATAGAAACTGTAAATGAACTTGAGACTCATCGTGAAAATCACATATAAAACCATGGTTATCAGAATTTTTTACGTTTTCTCCACTGCCAGATAAAGAAAACACTTTTTCTCCAAGGAGAAAATGTGACTCTTTAAATTTGCGTATGAAAGGACACAAAGTATCACGTTTGTGACGTTTGAAGAAAACAAATTATGTAAAATATAATAAAATAATTAAAATCAACAGCTCCTGTGGTAGATCTGAAATGGATTCTTATGAAAATAAATTTGAAAACGCAAAAATGTACACAAGCCTATGGTTATAGTGCGTAAAAAACATTTCTTTTGATAAATTTGGCATTAAATGTGTTACATGTCAACGCGCTTACCATTTTACATGTGCATTTAAAATTGATTCATTAAATAAACATATCAACGAACCTTTATTAAATTATGACACTGTAGACAAAAAAGTTTTTTCTAATTGTCATTATTTTAAATAAAGTTATTTTTATGGAATAATATATTATACATTAATATTTAAAAAAAATAAGTACTATTATGGTACCTATCACAAAAAAATCTAAAACTTTTTTTTCCGAATTTCATTTAGAGAAAGTAGTTAGAAGTATAATTTTCGGCTTTTAAATATATACCAATCACTGTGGCCAACTACTGTACATGATGTGGTCAATAACAAGAAAAACTGGCCAATTATTGTAGTTTAATCCACATTTATATTAAAACGAAAAATGAAAAAAAATGTGTTCATAGAAAAGAGATATAAATAGATGTATTCGAAATAATATTATTGAAGCTTTCTTGTATTTCGTGAATTGTACATACTGAAAAAGGCTTAAGTGGCCAATAACTGAACGGTTTACCCTACAAGATTAAGAAATGTTTAGAAACCAGAAATCTTCCTAATTACATTTACATCCACTATCGATGTTTTACTGAAGAAGAGAAAATGTGAAACTGAAATGGTAGTAAATACATGAAAAAATATCTATAGCCTTGACAGTGACAAGTGATCAACAGAAACTTGTAATTTCACTGTCAATTTTGAAGTTTTATTAATCAATGCGTGTTGGAAATGGCTTATCATTACACAATTATCGAGAAAGATCAGTTTTTAAATCTTTATGTCTTTACACACTTCTCGAGTAAGATTAATTTTTAAATCTTTATTGTGACGGTAATAGTCTTTTATTTAATTTTGTTATGAAAACACAAACCTTACATTAATTTCTGACATTATGCAACGTCAAATTTTTCATTACTATCGAAATACGAAATAAGGTTATAAGGTAAGATTTGAATATAGTATTTTAAAATTTATAAACATTAAACACAAAATTATTACAAACACAATTTGTTAAGTTGATTCCCGATTCTGCAGAAATGTATTCTTGCATTTAATGCCTAATATTAATTTCGTGTCTCAAAATATGCCAACATTACCTTTTTATTGATGGTTTTTACTGTTTTTGTTTTTTTTAATCGCACCATGCTTCAATATTTTGTAAGCTACTTCGTAGCTATTTCTAGATTTTTCAGGTATTAAACAACCTAAGGCAGAATTCTTGGAGTTTTCAACTTCTGAATTTAGTTCCGAATCGCTATTTGAGGACATGTTCTTAGTTTTAGGTTGTTGACAAATTTGTTTATGCCAGTGCAATCATGTTTCCGTAGAAACAATAGGTATAAGGTGACCTGATTTTCTGATGTAGTAAGGAACGTTTTTAGCCAAATAGTAAATTGAATAATTCTGGCGGAATTAAATAAAGTGTTGTACGTAAGACCTTATGAAATATGCTATATTTATTAACGAGTGTAATATTTGCCAAAACGAGCGAAGCGAGTTTTGCAAATTAAACGAGTACCGACCAGTATATCGCACTTTTCATAACTGGTTACGTAAATAACTAAATTACTCAGGAGCAAAGTGCCTTTTTCCAACCTTAGATTTTGATACTCTCTGCTTAGCGTCGGGCATCAACTATCCGCGGGAGGATATTATGTACTTTGCTCCTTTGTAGTACAAATAACTATATTTCACCTTTCACATGAACAACTACTTATGACGTTTGCTAAGTAGTGGATAACTTCAGTTTAAAACGTCAAACTGTAATATACACTTTTTATGTTGCCGTGAATCTGAATTGATTAATCGTCCTAAGTTCTATTCCTAGTGCCAATAGTCCCTGTAATCGTCCTATTTTGTGGCAAGCCACTTTACACTTGTGGCTTGCCACAAAATAATTACTATTAAGGGGAGTTTACACCAATATTAGTAACATGTGTTACTAACAATTCGACACTTCGCAGCCACTAAAGAAGGCCGGATTGGTGATCTCGCCTTTTTTTTTGGCTGCGAAATATTCATCTATTACTAACATCGGCGTAAACGTGCCTTTACTATTGTTATTATTAACATAATTATACTGCGTGAAATTACAGTTTGGCCTAAAATATTTGAGTTGGTGTATTCAATTTCAATGTAATCTAATAACTAAAATATTATTTCTACCATCGTGAAAATTAAGTAGCGGCATTTCATAAACGCCTTTTGTTTTAATTAGAAGTCGAGGCATCTGTCCAGGATGTCAACCTTGCGAGATATGCAGGGTTAACATGCCCCAAATGAAAATAACTTAAATGTTTGGGTAATTAAAAGGGGAGCTTAATCTAAAATGTGTAAGGAGAGCTGGAGAGTGAAAACGTTTTACCAGAGTGTACTACGTATTTCTCTCTAATTACAAAATAATTATGATTTTTTTTTAGCTGTATTAGGAATCCAATCAAATTCGTGTACCTGTAGTCACGTATGTGAGAATATCAAATCAAAGAAACATTACACAGATTTTTGTTTACTGAATTCGAAATACAATCAAATTTGTGTATTTGTACTCACGTGTGAGACATAATCGAATCAAAATAACATCATAATGATAACTCCCTTTGGATAGTTTCCACATCCCTAGACGTTGGTGGTTTGCAAAAAGTTTCACAATGACAATTTAATTCATACACTAAAAATCCCATAAGAAGCGGTGTTTTTGTTATTATGAAAGCGAAATAAGTTTGCCCAAACTTTTCCAGCAACAAAACGGAACCTAACATTTGAAAGAATCTGATTCTAGTAAGTCTGCATCGTCGATCTTTAGCAACCCTAGCGTGACAACCAATATTGAAAACTATGTTTTCTCAAACTTGCGTTATCAGAAACGTATCTAATCTGTGAAAATTCCGCAATTTGGAGCGTCTTCGATTGGAGGAATTGAAAAAGCCATCAACAATAATGTTCCTCGCAAATACTACTGTGAATTTAACTACGTCAATTTAGCGATAATTTACGCTGTTTTGTGTGGAAAAAAATGAACTCGTTAAAGAAACATCCCCTGAAGAGTTAGTTTCTATATATAATGATCTTTATTAAGGCTATCGACCCCAGAAGAGGTCTTTCCACCCTGCTTCAATAATACATATATTTATTTTACATTTTGTTGTTTTGTGTTGTATTTTATGTATTTAGTGTATTTAGTGTATTTTGTGTTAGTGTCTATTTTATGTGACTGGGCATTTAACACGAAGAAGGACACTATCAATATAATTATAATCTTCTCATAAAGAGAGTGCAGTCAGGACGATTTGGAACACTTCAGCAAAAATGTTACAAGAGCAGTACCTTAAAGATTATAAACGGGTTTTTAATCCGTTCAGGGACGTTAAATTCAATAAACTAATTTACACCTTATTTGTTAATTTAGTGATTTACGTATTCATTAAATTGTCATACCGAATTACACTCAAGCTTTTATTTTTGGGTCAAAGTAAACTTCACATATATAATTTGAGTTCTGTTGTCTTTAGGCAATTTAACTGAAAATACTGTGGGAAAAAATTACTTGTGCTACAGACTCGTCATTTTTTTCAAAGGCTGTTTCTTTTCGATATATTGCCAGGCAATAAAATAATCATTGATATCGACAAAAAAAGCTCTCGTGAATTATATGTGATAATATTTGAATGACATTATTAAAATGTCATGTTGACATTGTCAGATGAGGCAGAAAAAAAAATTCTAGCCAAACAGCCCTCGGCCATTGATAAATAACTTACAATTTGATCACAACTTCCTAAAGCACATTGCTTTAAGGCTACAGCCCTCTGCCTTCGGCGTCGCTCTGTTTCCAAGCATTGTGCATTTGGAAACTGTGATAACACTGTTTCGTAGTTATCAATGGTCTAGGGTTATTACTACTGATAATTGTCAATATTAGTAAATAGTAAATTGTTAACATAAACCATATTATGATCTTTAGTTTTCCCTCTATGGTAAGATAATGTGTCTAGGTTAACGACAAGAAAGGAACTGATATTTTCATATCTCAGTATTAATTTACATCGAAAGAATATTCAAAAATAATGTGTCGATGTGAATAATGGATGCTTTTTTAGGATTTATTGTCACTCGTGTCTATACCAATTCTCATTAACTTTTAGTGCCCTCTGCACTCATTCCGATACCCTCAAAAATTGGCTCAGGCGAGAACTCTCATGTTAATCGCCTCACATCGTCTCCCATATAGAGAGTTACGGACACTTGTTCGGAAGCCAATTGTTCGAAACCAGTTGTTTGAACGGACAATTGTTCCGAAGCCAATTATTCGAAACCAGTTGTTTGAACGGACAATTGTTCGGAAGCCAATTGTTCGAAACCAGTTGTTGGAAAGGACAATTGTTCGAAAAGCCAGTTGTTCGAAAACTAATTGTTCGAAAAGCCAGTTGTTCGAAAAGCCAGTTGTTCGAAATTCAATTGTTCGAAAAGAAAACAAAATTATCAAACAAATATTTTAGAGCTTGTTAGCGCTCCCCAGCAGACACCGCGTGGAGGTCAGCTCTTTCGTCTCCCTAAAAATTGCGTACCATATTTTGGTACTTGTCAAATATAAAGATAAAGTAAAATATATACAAGTGCATGCCTATTTACAAAATTTACAAAATCAGCAAATGGTTTTAGGTCCGTTTGCACTCTTAAAATGAAATGTTATGAGCTATTCCCCGTAGGTATTCTTTCAGATCCTGATTGTCGTCAAATGCATCCACTGCTCTTTAAATTCGAGATGACTAATCCCGATATTTTTTCTTCTGGGGTGGTGGTACATCACCAGCCACAATTTGCTCAATTTTAAATTAATTTAGGGTTTATTCCCTTTTGACAGCATTCACAAATTTTCATATGGTCGGGTGACTGCATGATCCTTGGAATTCAAACCTCTGTGCCATCGTTCTACCCAATTGTTTGTTTTAGAGATATTTTGTCGAACTGCAATAAAACAATTCCACATTTCAACAGAAAAACGTGGGCCACGTCTTCTTTGATTTCTTATGTGTCGTCCAATCCAAGTGTCTTCAAAGAAATCTACTACGACCTCAGCTGCAGGAAAAAATTCGGTGTCGATGAGTTCTTAAAATCCACGAATCAGATGAGTGGTAAATGCTTATCTTCAATGCAAATTCTGCATCCTCGTCGAATAGTTGTTGTAGATTATTCTGTTGAATGCAGCGGTAAATACACTGATTTAAGTGGAAGAAGCAACCACGAATTGAAGTGTTTGGAAATTACTACGTTGCGGCATTTACCATTGCATTGAATTACCATTCAAAGTCTATTAAAACTGACTGAGGGGATAACTGCGCACTGAAAGTTTTCAATTCCCTTAGAAGTCTCTTGTGCATAATTTCCGTCTTGTTTTGGAGAAGAGCAAAAACCAGAGGTATAATTTGGTTATCCCTCTATCCATGAATAGTGTAAAATTGTTGAAATCGAGAGGGTGCTGTTTTTAAAGTTCCATCCTTAAACTAATAGCAGGAATGAGCAAGCACTTTCACATTTCTTCGTGTAGCAAAGATAACTAGTCGGTCGTCTACGTTTCCAGAATTGTATAGGAGGAAGTCATCTCCTTCAACTGTTTTCTGGTGTTCTTCATTATTTATTTTTTTCCATTCTGGAGTTAGGTAGTGGCGGGGCAACATCTGCTCTTACCCTGATTCTTCTTATTGTCCTCTTTAAATTGCCAATAGCTGGAATTCTTCCCGATGCAGCTGTGCTAATTTCTTTAGCGAATTCAGAAACAATCACAAGCGGAGCGTCATTAGATTTTGTCGCAGTCTTTTATTTTATTAATTTTGTCGATAACTCCGACATCTGTAGCACTGGCACTGTGGCTGTGTTCACTTTTTTCTTTTTCCACTCTATTATAGATAGTTAGTACACGAGCAATACATTTCAATTTTAAAAATCTTCGCACATCTAGTAGATCTTCTCGTGCACTGCCTTATCCTTGACGAACAGGAAACCTCGGATTTTGAGTTTCGGATAATCTCTTTCGCTAATGACACATTGTAAAGCCATCACTGGAGTTCTTTACTCTGACAAGTTTGACTAAATACTGATGAAAAGAGGTAGGTACCTACTGGAGTATTTATTTGTATGCTTCATCAGGCAGGTAATATGTAAGCAATTAGGATACAACCTTTTTCGTGGGACATATGTACATAAAAAAAATGATAACAAAATATTCGCATAATTAAAATTCAATTGCATGAAATTCCTGCATGTTTCTTAATGTTGTCTGCACAAATGCGTTGGGCAGACGACATTAAGAAATATGCAGGAAATTAATAGACTGAAATAGCAAGGTAGTAGAGAGGAATGCATGGAAGCATGGAAGTGCATGGAAGCAACTTGGGGAGACCTAGGTTCAAAGATGGACGACAGAAGGCTGAAAATAAGAAAAAGAAGAAAATTTAATTTGTACCACTATTGTTTGTTACTGATATGGTACATGCAATAGTGCATTAATTATAAGACCCTAGCGCTTATTTTATCAAAAGGTACTTATTTTGTTCCTCTTAATAGCGCAGTGCTAATGATTATATTGGCCTGGGTCAGTTGCAAATATAAATACGTATGCATTTGTTTCTATTATTTTCTATTATATTTTGACATTTGACTACAACAAAAAAAAACTGGTAAACCTGAGTAAAGCAAGCAAGCTGTAGAAGTTGTTTCGAGTATTTGGTTCGAATAATTATTATTTCAACAACTGGCTTTTCAAACAATTTGTTTTCGAACAACTGGCTTTTTGAACAATTAGTTTTTGAACAAGTGGCTTTTCGAACAATTGGTTTTTGTACAATTGACCGGACAATTCTCTTTCCGGGTCACCCAGAAGTTCATTAATTCCTTGACAACATAGCAGAGCTGTTAGTGCTCCCCTCAAGGCACTACCAACACTTATACAGTAACAGTGTGTAAGGAGATTATAATTACTCTGCTTCGGAGTATATTATCCATCCGCTGAGACTCCCACGGCTCTATTTCTTGTCTTATGGAAGCAGAATTTATTAGTTCAAAAATGGTTTGATCAAAAACATCTTATTTGTCTAAGCTAGCCCCTACAGCAATTCCTGAGCTCTCTAGCTTCCTTTACTCGCTGAAAAAAACTCATGTATAGCTAGTTTACATTATTGTCCTACTTGATAGCTGAATTAGTATATGTGTATTTAAATAGAAATGCCTCAATGTCTGATGTACAACCTATCAATTAGTTTCTCAAGAGTTGTCTAGACAAGTGAAGGTATGTTGCTAAGTCTAGATAATTTCACCTGAGCACACGTAAGTGGTCTATGATTTGGTATAAATAGGATACTTATCGGTCTCTACCCAGTTGGTGGACTCTCACTCTGAACACGGTACCGACAGGTATCTTCACAACCCCCATTCCCTACTAAAATAGAGCCGGGAATATACTATCGGCACCTTACGATGACTGTACAATGACTGATGATAAGTGTGTGTATATTGTTCATGCAAGTTTTGTTATTTTTGCGGATAGATCTCACTTTTCTTTGGCCCCCGATGGTCGCCCTTCATGTACTCACCGCTGTTATTTATTTCGTTTGCCTTTCCTGTTTCAGTGTAACTACCTATGGGTATTATTAAGGATCAAAATTTGATTCACCTCTCTCCTGTCCGTGCTTTCTGAAGTCACATGTAGTGAACTGTTTAAGTCGTTGGCAGTATTTAATCAAGTATCCTCTGCACTCCTTACAGTTAAATTATATCATGTTAGAGTTTATCTGTAGACATTCCATTCCCCAGTCCGTTCAGCTGTGTTGAATAATTTCCTGGATCGAATTCACAAAGCTTCAAGTTGCTACTTCTATCATGGAATAGCAGCCATTAATGGCATCCTAACCCTTTTATTCATTAGCTCCAGTTCTAATATTATTTTAGTCCTGGTTAAAAGAGACCTAGTTGCATTTTATTGGGTTTCTGTAAATTCCATCACACGTATGGTTACATGAAACCTGATGAATGTGTAGTTCAACAAAGTGGGTTTCATAGATACGTGCCAGCTATTGACTGAGAGTACATATAAAGCGAGTTTTATTATCTTCACTTATATAAATAGTTTCCGATCAGATAGCAGTGTTGAATGTTTTCTAGGCAAGTCACTTATTTCTCCTTTTGCCTTCCTTTAATGCTTTCCTATTATACCCTCATACCCTTCCGTTTTATTACCCGCCCTACTGTTAAAATCTCCTGCTACTATTGTCTGTCCTCTAGTTCCTCTACGGTTTCCTGTAATTCTTCCCAAAATTTGTTCTTAGAATGTTTGCTGTCGACTTCATTCGGACCGTACACTATTACTATCCCCGTTCTCCCGTTCTGTTTATTTTCCAGTTCTATCACCATGATTCTCTCTGTTATGTATTTCCATTCTTTAACATATTTTGCTTTTTCTTCCGTCAGTAATATTCCCACTCCTGCACTTGCGTTTTCGGTTTCACTCACTCCGCTGAAGTATAGTAGATATCCTCCCTCTAATACTATCGTACCTTGTCCTTTCTTTTTTGTTGCAGTTATCGCGAGTATATGTAGGTTTGCTTTCTCCATTTCCATTGTGAGTTCCTCTTCTTTCCCTCTTATTCCTCTGTGACGTACCTGAAGGGCAGTCGGCGCGTTAGGCCGTGGAGCGAGTGGAGGGTCCCTTCGAAGTAGTGACGAGGGCCAGGCTCTCGGTGTCAGAGAGTGGGGGGGTTAAAAAAAGGCTCCACGTAATTTTACCTCGTTGCTACTTCGTCGCAAGGGTGGCTCCACCCTACCTGCGTGGGTGGACGGCAGACAGTCAGCGAAGTTCAGAAATCACGAACTGTCACAACGCTGACCGTTTGGCGGCAACACCACCAGATTTAAATCTCGTAGTGAGTATAGAAAACTGTAACTGAAATGAATCGAATAGAAAACTGTAACTGAAATAAATGAATAGAAAACTGTAACTGAAATAAATGAGTAAACGTGGGGGGAACAAAAAATAACAGGTGTGAGTTTGTAGTGTAATATCGGCGTTTATTCACACACACAAGCGACGGACACCGTGTCAGCGCTCCTGAAAACAAATACCTCCGAACGCCACCCTTTCGCGCAGGGTTTACTCTATTCGGCCGAATAAAATAAGCTCCTCATCGCGCGATTGAAAGGGCCGAGGGAGCAACATTTCTCGTACACAGCGCAAAACACGTACGACACGAAACACGTCAACGCATCTTATACACCAAGAATAAACAGCAAAAAATGGCTCAATCGAGCACACAAAAAAGGAATTATATATATTGGGATCTGGTTTATCTGGCCTGTGTTCCGGATGGTCTCGCCGTTGGCTGGGTTCAGCCCCGGGATGTCGGCGGTTTCCGTCGAGGACGCCTGGGCTTGGTCCGCGGCCTCCAGCCAAGAGTGGTTTTGGCCGAGCTGCTCAGCCCGTAGCCAAACGCTCAGGTGTTATGAGCGTGTTCTCTGCCCCGTACTCGGTGCCTCAATCCCCCTCAAGGGTGGTTAGCTGAGAACCGTTGATTATTCCCGTAAACCGGATGGTGATATACCTTATCTGCAACGGTTCTTCTGGCACGATCTATACTGGGCACGAGTCAATTGAGTTCTGCCTCATGGCGGCGCTCCGCCGGCGAATTTAAAAATCGCTCACAGGGGAAACGCGTCACCACAACAAAAAAAATGCGACCACGGTTGCCTATCGTGCAGGTCTATACGCCAATTAATTATTAAAATGCCGTTTCGGCCAACGCTATCTCTGGACCGTTACACCTCTCATATTCCATGTACCAAATTTATATCTATTTTTTTTCTCGAAATTATCTTTTTTTGTTCCTTGTCTGTGTCCTGTTTCTAGGCTGTTGTCGTCTTCGTAATGGCCTTCGTCTTCTTTATTAGTTTTTTGTCCTATTCTGAATCTTGGTGACCTCTAATCCCTCTTTGCAATGGTTCAATTTATATGTTTTATCGTTTATATTCAGTTTTTGATATCCAATATTTACTCTATTTCATTTCGTTCTCTCGTGTCTTGCAATGCTTCTAATCTCGCTCTGTATTTCTCTTTATGTAGCTGTCAGGCTGTCTGTTATATTTAGGTTTTGCTCAGCTTATTGCTCTTTGCTTTCATGATCTCCTCTTTATTTTCCCATGTTTCGATCTCCACTAGCACCATATCTGCTGCCGTGCCGTTGTATATCACCTGGGCCTTCTTTATTTTGGGCACTACCTGTAGCATTTTGCTTATAAAATGTTCTACTTCTGCTTTTTCTTCATTTTCTTTCCCTTTTAGTTCCATTATCACTATGTTATTTTTCTTTTTCTCTTTTTCCATTCTCTCCATTCTTCCCTCCATCTTCTCCGTTCTTTATTTCATTTGCGCCCGCTCTATGCCCACTCATTCTCTTTTTTTCTGTATTTCCCTTCTTACTTCCTTTATCTCTTCTTTTAGTTCTTTTGTGTTCGTTTTCATTTCTTGCAACATCTCTTTCATTATGTCTTTTATCTCTTCCAGTTTCCCCTCTTTTTCTTTTTCACTGCTTGCTTCTCTTCTTACACCTCTAGCACCTGTGGTTATTCTCCTTTCCTTTTGTATCTTTCTTTGCTCTGGCGATCGTAGAAGTTTCTTGCTTTTTGTAAATATTCCTTCCTCTTCCTCTTGTCTCTATTTGTGTATGTGCTCTATGTCTCTTTTCATCTCGTTGTTCATTTATTCTGTCTTGCAAGTGGCACTTATCTATTTTCCTCCGCTGTCTGTCTCCCTGTCTCCCTTGCCGCCGTTCTTCCCTGCTGTTACTTCAATTTCGAACGCTCCGGCAACGTCGCAATTCCCTCGCTTGTTCTCTTGCACACGATATTTATCTTACAGAAGCTTAATGTTGATCTATAACCTGGACCGTTACACATCGTGTAAGTCTTATTTTATTCAAAATAAAATCCTCACTCAACCATGCATATATATTTGCAAGTGCTTACTGTTCGTAAATGTTAACTAGGAAGAATATGATAGAAACAATGTAAATCGTGATAATACAACTAAAAACTGTGAACTACCTCGAGTTACAAGACATAACTCGAGTAGGTATGAGAGTACTCCATCCTACGCAAGTGTTAAATTGTATAAAAAAACTTCCAAGAGATGTTCAGATACCGCCGCTAAAGAGGTACAAAGCAGCAGTAAAACGAATTTTGACAACACAAGCATATTATTCAATCAAATAATATCTCCTTGACCTAATTATTATTCTCTGTTAACTATTTATGTAACTTGGTCCGATTTTATGTGTATTATGCGTGTATGTGTATGTATATATCTATATATTTTTTTAAATTATTTTGACAATGCAATGTTTTTGTATGCTAAGCCTGTATGTTTGACTCTGTAATGTTCATTCTGAATTTGTATACAATAAATGATATTTTTATTATTATTATTATTATACAGCAATGCCTTAACTGACAATTCAAGAGGCTGTTGTATAATGAATTATGAAATTTAGTTGTCTATACCTGTACCTGTATCTCGTTAATATCTGTAGTTAGTATCTGGATATAATTATTTCATCAAAATGTCTGCGCTCTATTAGTTCCAATAAATTTTGCATAATATGAAATTGGAGCTATCCTCTCATTATTTTACATTTTTTTGCTACAGCATGAAATTTGAGTCTCGATAATCATTAGGGAAAATTCGGCTCTCGCACGTCGGTGATTGCGAACGCAGAGCCGCAATTATTGGTAATCCGGCGATGAGCATCACATCAGGCGAGCAATTTGTGAATGCTGATTATACAAGTAACAAACCAACCGGAATACTGGGGGATGACAGGCTTAAGCTTCATGAGGAGACAAACCTAACTGTGTAATCTAATTTCGGATTAATTCAAAGCCGATTGAGTTCACATTCACATTATCACGGGGGCAATTGGAAAGTTCGCGTCGACTCTAAATGCCGATAACCGCATTGATCGGGAACAGACGAGACATGGTGGTCCGGGTTCGAATCCCAGGTACGATACGCGAGGGTTATTATCTGCACAAAAGCGATATTTACATATTTTGTCTTCAGACATGTCCATCCGTGATTGCGTTATTATACAGGGTGTTTTATAACAGGTGTGCAAACACGAAATAAAGTATGCAGGATTATATTCTACGTCGTAATGGGACAGTAAACATTTTACAAATTTCTCTCGTTTTTGAGGTAACCGAGTTCAAACATAAGGTAAAAATAAATACTTTAATTATTTACACATTTTTATTTATCCATTTTATGTATTTATCTTGCAAGATTTGGCTCCTTAAGCCTTCATCAGAGGTTTATATCTACAAAAAAAAACATATGTGTATATAGAGGGGGTCCTAAATTGATTTGGATTGCATGGGTATCTTTTTTTATTATGAAGATTATTTGAAAATTTTGAGATCTGGCAATGTCGTGCAGTTTTGTATGTTGGTTCAGATTATGTTGAAAAATGGTCAATAGTCCGAGTAGTTTAGAAATTATTCTAAAAAAACTAAAAATTGTGATTTTCTAATAGCTCCGATATTTCCGTAACTATTAAAGGTTCTGAAATAAGTTTATAATAAAAGTTACATGGTTCGATGGCATAAACTTAAGAATCATATTAAAACAAAAGTCAAGATGGCAGTTTCCGAGATATTAGTAGCAACTTTCTTATTTTTAATGGCCGCCATATTTGATTTTTACACGTCTAAATCGCCTTTTTTATTCTCTTTTAAACAATTTATAACATCCTATGTCAAAATAAAAAATATGGTAAAAATCAATTGTTCCAATTTTTATTCTATAAATTATTTTTAAAACATACATAAAAATAAAACATCGTAATACAACTAAGTAGTAAACTAACAAAAAAATATTAAAAAATTCTCAAAATGCAGACTGTTATTACCTAAATGGCCAAAAAAGGAGCTGAACACAATTGACAGCGTTAAGAACAATCCTAGTTCGTTATCGTAATATGTTGCGATTAACGCCTTTTATAGCCTCTGTGATTGCTTTATGAAGTGCATCTACATTATTATAATTAAAGTTACTTCCTTAAATTTTGTTTTTTAAAGTACCCTACAAATAAAAGTCAAGAGGCGTCAAGTATGCATATCATGCTGGCCACTGAACAGATGTATTAGTCGCTATTTGCTGTGATATATATCATAGCATTTAGTGAAGGGGGGAGGGGGCATTTTATATATATATATATATATATATATATATATATATATATATATATATATATATATATATATATATATATATAAAATCTAAACCCCCGGATATACCTAAATGGGTGTAGGGGTGTATAATTCTAGTTCATAGTAAACTCCTTCCATTCATTCCTATTCATTGCTATCTGTCTAGCTTCACTCCACCATTTTCCTTTCTTCTTTAATATTTTCCCTATTGCACTATCCCATGTCTCTTTTGGTCTTCCTCTCCTCATTTTTCCTTGTGTTTTCATTTCCCATATTTTCTTTACTGGCACCTTCCTGCTCATCCTATGGAGATGTCCCCACCATTGCAGTTGTCTCTGTTCAATGAATTTGCCTACCGAATCTATGCCAAGTTCTTCTCTTATTTTGGTACTTTTCATCTTGTCTCTTTTCGTCACTCCTTGTACTTTTCTTAAAAATTTCATCTCCATGGCCTGTATTGTATTCTTGTCTCTCTGGCTAGTACCCAGGACTCGCAGCCAAATGTCAATATTGGTCTGTACACCTTTATTTTTGTTTGCTTTTCAATTTCCTTCTTATTTATAAATCCCTTGCTCATTGCATAGTATGTCTTATTTGCTTTTTCAATTCTCTTATTAATTTCTATGTCTTGTGTCCCATTTTCGTTTAAGGTGACTCCTAGGTATTTTTACGTTTCCACTTGCTCGATCTCCCTTCCTTCTATTTCAATATGAATTACTTCCTTTGTTCTTGCTACAGCCATTGTTTTTGTTTTGCTTTTATTCATTTCCATACCGTATTTTGCTATTACCTCATTCCATATTATCAAGTTTTCTTGTAAATGTTTTTCACTGTCTGTTATAATTGCCACATAATCTGCGAAAGCACATTCTGACAACTGCACTCTCTCCAGATTTCGGTACCCTACGTGCAATGCTCTTGTTCTCTGCTTGGCTTCCCTGATGATTTCGTCCATGTACGTAATAAACAAGAGAGGGCTCAACCCACCTCCTTGCCAAACTCCTTCTTTAGTTCTGAATATATCTGATGTCATGTTTTTGCTGACTACACAATTGTCCGTTTCCTTATAAATACTTTTCACCGCTCTCATTAGCTTGTTATTTACATTCCTTTCGCGCAAACATTGCCACAACTTTACTCTTCATACACTATCAAATACCTTTTCCATATCCATAAACGCCAAATATACCTTTTTCCCTTTAGCTGGTGCCGTGCGTGTGATTTGTTTTAACGTAAATATGTGGTCTTGTATACTCCTGCCCCTTCTGAACCCACTCTGCACCTCTGTTAATGTAGTTTCTATAGTGCACCTTAATTTCTTCTCTAATATTTGTTCGTATACTTTAGTTGCTGTATATAGCAGTGTGATCCCCCGATAATTCTTTCAATCCGTATTATCACCCTTTTTAAATATTGGTACTATTGTTCCCATCGTCCAGTCCTTATTGTATTGTTTCTTCTCTCCATATCGGTTGGCAAATTTCTAGAAACATCTGCTCTCCTCATTCTCCCATGCTCTTCATCATCTCGGCCGTTATTTTGTCCTGCCCGGGAGACTTACCATTCTTTAATCTTTTGATGGCTTCTGTTACTTCTTTCATAGTTATTTCCCCATCTTCTGTATTTTCGTTGTTGCTGTTCACATCTACTGCTCTAGTTTCTGCTTGTCCTTTCCCCTTCTTTCCTGTGTCGAGTAAATTTTCAAAATATTCTTTCCATCAGTTCATAATGTGTCTTTCTTCTGTAAGTAGCTTCCCTGCTTTGTTTTTAATTGTTTTCATTGCCACGTTCTTGTCCTTTCGTAGGCTTTTGATTGTTTTGTAGAATATCTTCTGGTTTCCTTTGCTATCTTCTTCTAGTTTTTCTCCAAATTCTCTCCGGCTCTTCTGTTTTGATTGTAATGCCATATTTTTCAACTTTTTTATTTGGTCTTTGTATATTTCTAAATCGGTTTCGGTTTTACTATTGAGCAGCTTTTTCCACTTCTCCTTTTTTATTTTTATTTGTGTCTTGATTTCAGCGGTCCACCATGGCGTTTGCTTTTTGTTGTTGAATGTCCTATGTATACCACATACTCTTTTAGCTGCTCTTATTATACTCTCTCGGAATGCGCTCCTTTTATCTTCTATGTTCATTTGCCTATCCATGTCTCTGATTCTGTCAATTTATTTGTTAACTTCCGCTTCGTATTCTGCTATTATTTCATCTTTGTTTAATTGGTAAGATCTTATACTTTCATGAACCCTTTTCCTTGCCTTCTCCGTGCAATTCTTGTTTTTCTCTATTTCCCAATTTTTTATTTGGGCAACCAGCAGGTAGTGGTCACTGTCGATTTCATACACCCTTTTATATCTTACATCAGTCACGCTTTTTCTGTTTTATCTCTGTACCAAAATATAATCGATTATCGACTTTTCACCTCTGCTCCGTTCTTCTCTGGTGATCTTGTGTATTTCTTTATGTTCGTGGTATGTGTTTGTTATAATCAGGTCGTGTCCTATACAGAAGTCAAGTAGTCTTCTCCCATTATTGTTCCATATTTTCTCTCCATGCTTTCCTACTACTGATGTGAATACGTTATCTCTTCTCCCCACTCTGCCATTAAAGTCCCCCGCTATGTATGTATTTCCTCTGGCATTTCCTCTGGGGGGGCATTTTACTGGTACTATATTTAAATATTTTGTGGCAAAGGTAAATCATTCAATAAATCTTATAAGGTTGTTTGAAGAATTTCCAAATGACGTTGTGCATTTTCAAATATTATAGCAATATGTAAATCATTTCCCAATATGCCACAAAATACATTAAAGCCCGAAAGGCCGAACGAATCACTGACATGACTGACCCAATGACAAATAAAAAGCATACGGACAGCCAAAACATAGCTCGTATTTTCGCGGAAAGTTTGGACAACCAATTTAGCTTCGGACAGAACACTAATTACAACGACACGAAACTCGACGAGATCAATCACTGGTACGAACATTTTTTCCCAACAACCCAACCTACCCCCACTAACGACCTCCTGACAGAGGATGATTACCATAACATTCTGCACTCTGGTAAAAACACGGCTCCCGGGCATGACAACATATCTCGATCAATCCTTAAATGCGTGTCAGACGATATCCACTCATACATCATTAAACTACTTAACCACTGTCTCAAGGAACAGAAAATCCCGCAAATTTTTAAACAGGGCATTATCGTGTGCATACCAAAAAAGGGCGTCAATAACACTATCCCTTCAAACTTCCGTCCCATCACGCTCCTCCCTGTAATCGGAAAAATACTCGAAATTCATCTAAAAAATAAGTTACTTCACTCCCTCGCAAACAAAATTCCTCTATATCAATTTGGCTTCACCCCTCACAAATCTACTATCCATCCTCTTTCCATCCTAACATCCAATCTCCAATGTGCCCACCTTCAAGGCAAAAAATCGGCCGTCCTCCTATTGGATATGAATAAGGCCTTTGATTCAGTTTGGATCAAGGGCCTTATGTTCAAACTAAATATTCTCGAGACTCCCCCGTACCTTATTTCTTTGATTAATTCCCTCCTCAAAAGTAGATCAGCGCAAATCCGCATTGACAACATCTTCTCCCACCCTATATATACCGAACAGGGAGTCCCCCAAGGTTCTCCTCTTTCTCCCCTCCTCTACAATATCTACGTCCACGACATCTACCACCCCGACCCTAACTACCTTAACAAAGACACCTATGTCCTACAGTATGCAGATGATACTGCCTTAGTCTCTCATGCTCGCAATCTAAAAACTGCTATTCATCATCTTCAACTCATCACAACACGCACAGAAATCTGGCTAAATAACTGGCGTCTCCACGCCAATCCACAAAAATCCCAACTCCCCATCCTAAACCACAAAATCACGCCAAACTCTCCCCATATTACCCTGCACCATGACATTATAACCCCGAAACCGAGCCTGAACTATTTAGGAGTCGTAGTCGACAACAAGTTGAATTTCCAGAAGCACTGTGTAACGATGAAGCGCAAAGCTAAAACTCGAGCAAAATATTTTAGATCGCTCACATACAAAAACGAAGGTATCACTATAAAAACAGCTGCATTCATATATAAAACATTATGCCGTCCATTGCTCGACTACGGCTCAATCCTTTTCTCCGTCTCCAAACCATCAACACTGAACCATCTTTATGTTGCTGAAAGAGCCTCCCTCCGCACAATCACAAAAATCCGCAATCCCAGAAATCCCCTTCACAATATTAATAACGAAGCTCTGTACCGCCGCACTCAAATCCTTCCCCTCTCACTTAGACACGAAGAGCTTCTTAACAAATTCACCCACAAACCAACTAACCTTCCCTCTATCACTCCCTTCATACATATCCGAGACATCAACCAACCTCCTAAATTCAAACACCCCTCTCAAACACTATACGAAAAACTGACAAACCACCAAGACAATGACTAACTCACGAACGAACAGACAATCATTTATATTAATAAAAGATCACGGGCTGAAAGACGAAAGTCGATAGCCCATTTCATATAGCATATCATAAACTTCATTAATACCATACCCTTGATGTAACAAAAAAAATGTAAAAAGCTATATTGAATAAATGTTCTTACTACTACTACATTAAAGCCGAACCGCACTTGGTTTTGCCGTGGAATGACTATGTGTAGATTGTCCTGAGCTCAATAGTGTTCATTATACTGATTAAATAATCCACATTAGAAAAATACAGTATCTATCCATTTCAGGACAAACATTGCCTTATAGATGAGAATATGATAAATGTGGCCACTTGCAGTAGAAAATGTGACAACTTTTGATAGTTTTAGTTCAAAATATAACAAATTTTAACAGTTACATTTGAAAATATAATGGACATAGACAGTTCCAGTTGGAAATATGAGAAATATTGTCTTATAGATGGAAATGTGACAAATGTGGCCACTGGCAGTTAAAAATGTGATAACTTTTGATAGTTTTAGAGGAAAATATATCAAATATTGTCTTATAGATTGAAATATTACAAATGTGGCCACTGGCAGTTAAAAATGAGGCTACTTTTGATAGTTTTAGATGAAAATATATCAAATTTTGACAGCTGAAGGTGAAAATGTAACAATATAGACAGTTAGAGTTAAAAATATAAGAAATATTGGTTTATAGATGGAAGTATGACAAATGTGGTTACTTTCAGTTGAAAATGTAACAACTTTTGATAGATTTAGTTCAAAATATGACAAATTTTGAAAGTTACAGTTGACAATATAACAAATATATACAGTTAAAAATGAAAATATGAGAAATATAGATAGTTACAGTTAAAAATATGACAAATATTGTTTTATAAATGAAAATATGACAAATGTGGTCACTTAGTAAGTAAGTAAGTAAGTTTATTCATGTTTCACCTTTCAGTTTACATAAGTCAAGAAAAATATAAAAGTAATAAATGCAGTACATTACAACAATGAGATACATAAAGATGTCCAGCATACGTGACAGTTGGGGTGACAACAGCAGAAAGATAAAGATCGTTGGTCAGCGCGAAGCGGTAATTAAGAGATACTCCTCCCAGGAGAAGAACGCGTCATTTGTCAGATATTGCTTAATACGGACCTTGAACTTGGCAACTCCCTTATCTCCGGTGGTAGCACATTGTAGAACTTGGGAGCCCAGTATCTTGTGCCATTTAGCGACCTGCACAATCGCATGTTATTTATGCGAATATTGGAGATTTGGCGAGTCTGATGCCTGTGCACAGCGTCATTTGTGTTGAAGATGTTTGGGTTTTTGCCGACAAACATCAAGCACTCATAGATGAATAAGGAAGGAAGCGTCATGATCCCCAGTCGTTTGAATAGAGGTCTGCAGTCCTCTCTGTAATTTGCACACGCCCGAATCCTTATTGCTCTTCTCTGCAGTTTGAATATTCTATGTTTGCCCGCTGAATGCCCCCAAGCAAGCAGGCAGTAAGTCAATAACGACTGACAGGTCGCATAATAGCAGGTTTGTAGCATTGCTCTGGAAACCGAATTTGCAAGATTTCTGAGAAGGAAAATATTACTACAATGCCTATTTGCCAGATTAACGCTATGTATATCCCATGTCAGTTTCGAGTCAAGGTGCACTCCCAGGAACCCTGTTGATTGAGGCACATGAAAGTCATGTTTCCTGAATGTGAAGATCATGTGGACAGTTTTATTTTCATTTAAGTGTAGCTTGTTGCTGTTAAACCACTCACAACGTTTAGCTTTACCTATATGATTTTCATTAAGTGCCAGCACGACGTCCAAGTTGGAGGTTTTTATAGAGGTATCGTCGGCATACAATTCAGTTGAGCAGCCCTCAATGTGAGATATGAGGTCGTTTATATAAATGACAAACAGCAATGGGCCTATAATTAAACCTTGACGTACACCATGGTCGATGGATGCAGCTTCCAATATTTCGTTTTTTACACGAACTACCTGCCCTCTGCCATCAAGGTATGATGCGATGTGAATTTTATTTTACATTTCACCAGAATGAGTGCCCCTCCGTGTCTTTGATTTTCTCTTGAGAAGTGAGATCCCGTGTCCATATTGTTACACACATAGGATTCACTTTCATTTGGCTGCAGCCAGTGCTCTGTGATGCAGGCTATGTCAATCTTGTGAGACTCAAACAAGCCGTCGAGCTCATTGTATTTGTTGCGTACCGACTGCATGTTTGCGACAAGATATTTTATAGTTTTACAATTTTCACCGTCTAAGTGTCTTGCTGTTTCCCCTTGGTCCGGTGAAAAAACCTGGAAATGTATGTGCCATATGGCCATTTTGTTGCATCCATCGCCGGTTCGAAATTACAGCGATCCAGAGTTACTTTGAATGAAGAATAGTATTCAGGATACTTCGAAAGGGTGCTTTCGACTATTACTTCAGGAAAGTCCGGTTTTAAATTTTCTTTTATATCCTCTGCCGTTGTATTTGGGTTTAATCTTGAGACATACAAGAAACATTTCGTGGGAACTGCGTTCAATCCAGTCTTGTTTGAGTTCGTACCCACGATTCCCTGGTTTTTCTTTTTTGTGTGTCGTGTAACCGTTTTCCAGCCAGTATTTGTAGCTGTTGCAACTGCAACCTTCTTTGCAGCTCTGAAATATGAAGAGGTGTCCTTATCTGTTTGATTGATTGGTTGCAGATCTCTTGAAGTGAGCTCGGTGCATCCAGCGTTGCCTGCAGTGGCAGGTGGGCCATCAACTTCATCTGGCGCCTCGCGTTTATTGGTTTTCATTGGATTAATGATTTTTTGTTTGCCTACGTTATTTTTTGGTTTTTGGTTTTTCAATGTTACCGATTTTGTGGCGTCATGGCGGGACAATTCTTTACTAACCTCCAATTGTTGTTTCTGGAGATTGGAGTTTTCCGCTTCGAGGGAACAACTTTCTCCAATAGTAGTTTGTTAGATAGTTTAAGTTCACTTACCAGGTCTTTAAGAAATCCATATGCTTCCATAGAGAAGTCAGTAGCTTCCATCTTGTCCTCCTTGCACAAACCTATCCCAATCCCACAGCAGTTTTTCACTCTGAGGGAGCAGCTTTTGTGGTACATAACGTTGCACAGGGAACATTGCATCCCTGTCTTTGCTACGGAGCCACACACACAATTTTTGATGCTATCGGGGCCCATTCTCACAAATTTGCTATCCAGTGAGACGGGTTGCACATTGCACATTGAATGACTTGAAATGACTTGCAGTTGATAACATGACAACTTTTGATAGTTTTAGGTGAAAATATATCAAATATTGCCTTATAGATGAAAATATGACAAATGTGGCCAATGGCAGTTAAAAATGTGGCAACCTTTGATAGTTTCAGTTGAATATATATCAAATTTTGACAGCTACAGTTGAAAATGTAACAAATATAGACAGCTATAATTAAAAATATAAAAAATATTATCTTCAAGATGGAAATACGACAAATGGTGGCAACTGGCTGTTGAAAATGTGGCAACCTTTATAGTTTTAGTTGAAAATATATCAAATTTTGTTAGCTACAGTTGAAAATGTAACAAATATAGACAGCTATAATTAAAAATATAAGAAATATTATCTTCAAGATGGAAATACGACAAATGGTGGCAACTGGCAGTTGAAAATGTGGCAACCTTTATAGTTTTAGTTGAAAATATATCAAATTTTAACAGCTACAGTTGAAAATGTAACAAATATAGACAGCTATAGTTAAAAATATAAGAAATATGATCTTCTAGATGGAAATGGGACATATGTGGCCACTTTCTGTTGATAATATGACAGCCTTTGATAGTTTTAGTAGAAAATGTAACAAATTTTGTAAGTTACAGTTGACAATGTAACAAATATATATAGTTACAGTTGAAAATTTGAGAAATATAGACAGTTACAGTTAAATATATGACACATATTGTCGTATAGATGGAAATATTACAAATGTGGCAATAATATTACATATTATCAACAGCAAGTGGCGATAATATGACAAGTTTTGATAGTTTTACTTGCAAATATAACAATTTTTAACAGTTACAGTTAAAAACAGATCATGTTTATAGTCGAAGCTTTGTTTAGACATAATTAACCAATTGCGGTTAAAAACATTAACATATTTGACAGTTTCTATGAACAGCGTGACATGTTTTCACTTGTTCGCACCTAGATCTGAAAAACTACAGATTAGTAGCCTAAAACGACAGATTAATTGAAGTAGATTAGAGACAGTAGCCGTTAAAACTCTTACAGTTTTTATAGTTACAGATTACTCAGTTGGAGCTTTGAGTTTGACAGATTGCGAAAACTATTCAAATTTTGACGCTGCCAATTTGTACAGTTACAATTGAACATTTGACAGAATTGAATAACTAAAACTGCATAATTTCATACTTTGTCATAGTTGCAATTGAAAATACGACAGATTTTGATTGTAACAATTTAAAATATGGAAGATTTGAACAGTTATAATTGAACAAGTTAGAGATGTCTACTGTTGCAATAGAACATCAAACAGATTTTGATTGTTGCTATTTAAAATTAACAAATTTGGATGTATACAATTAAAAATTTGATAGATTTAGACTAATTTACTAGAAAATTTAACCAACATTTACCATGAAATTGAATATTTTACAGATTTTTACTATTCAATGAAAAATCTTATAGTTTTGGACAGTTGCAGTTAAAAATTCAACAGATTCTGCGTGTTGAGTCTGAAGTTTGTCTGATTTTCCCATTATCATACTTGGATGTAAAATAAATGACAGATAAGCACTAGATGTTGAAAATTTGACATTATTCGGATTACTGAACCGTTATTTGTTAACAAATGCCGTCTACTTAACTCAACTGTCATTTGTCTGGACTTGTTCCGATTACTCCACTTGACATGAAAATTACGCCTTGTCATATTGAAATTGAAACAGATGAATCGATTATCATTTGTTTTAACACATATAACTTGTGTTAAGGGCACTTAATGGCCACTTCATGGCACTTGTGTCCACCAGCGTTGACTGAAATGTCTTAGTATCCATCAGTAAAATTGTATTTATAAAATAACCATTTTCCGTAATTGTGTTGTTAACCTTTTGCAAAATGTTAATCTAATGTAATCATTTGCTTGTAAAGTATGAGAAATATGCGAATTATAAGTGTCACAAGGATGGTTGAGTGGGGCTAATGATTTAAATTAATACCAAAAACTTAATTTATTTTAATCATAATAAAATATAAAATATATTCTCAAATGAAAATGGCCGCTGTCAGCATCCCCTGGTTCAGTTCTCGTTAGTACTGTAACAAGAGAAAACGTATCTGAGCATTGAATAACAACACTCTGTGAGCCTCTCAATATGGTATTATCTTGTATATCAGGATACAGTAATTGTTGATCAACGTAAGCTTATCGATAAACGGAATATAGTTCAGGGTGCTTCCTGTCTAAGACAAAGGGGCCCAGTCGAACAATCCCTACTTATGTCCACAATGTTACACACATATGTACCTGGGAGTTACCTCCCCCACATGCCAAAGTGTTCCAGACAATACCTATCCATACCCGGTAATACCATAACAACAATGAGTAGCAACTCACCAATTAACAGCTCACAAGGTAAATACACATTTCACCACCACAGTCAGAGGGATTATGACGCGAGCAACGCGCGTCCCTTCGACTTGCACCCCATATGCAACCCTTGTGGCGGTGATGTAACAAATTAAATATATATTATATCTCTACTAAAGAATTAAAAAAAATATATTTATGTGTCGAATCATTTAACCCTTGAATTGAATGTAACATAAGGGTAAAACTTATGCATTTTAAAATTGTTGTTGCTCTAGATATAGATATGTTAACATGGTTTTCTAATCGCCGAGTTGAAATGTTCGGATTAGCAAACTATCACATCAAAGTGTCGTTTTTTTTTCAAATGGAACACCCTGTATATAGCATCATATTCTGAGTGCTCATCTAATGAGCTATTCAATTTTCGTTAAAATTGATTACAATGTAAATTACTTGGCAACGTTGCATCTGATCCCTAAAAATAAAAATTATTTGTGAAGCCCACATAAAGCAAATTCTAAACATGATAGAATATACAGGGTGTTCGATTTCAAAATGAGACCAAATATTATGTCCCGGATTTATGGTACACTCTGTATACTTTCAAATAATTTCAAAAAGTAGCACATGAAGTGTCCAATAAGTTCTAATCAGATTTTTTACATAATACAAATAAAAGATTTACAACTACTATTAGACAGCTACGAAATTGACAAAGTAATAAACAAAGAAAGCAACATAACATGTCCAAATGATCAAACCAAGCTAACTTTCAAACCTCTCTATAAATTTATAAATAATCCATATAAAATTATTTAAAATACAAGCAGTACTAGTTTTTTTTTATATACCAGGGTGTACAACAATAAGAAAATTATTATTATAAGAATTGTTCAAAGTGGTCGGTTTGGCAACGAATGCATGTTTGGCAACGAAGTATTAAGGAACTGTAAAAGTCCTGAAACACCTGTCTGGATGTCTTGAACAGCATTAAAATTCATCTCTGTCCATTGTTCTAGTGAACTCATTTCGACAGCATACGCTAACTTTTTCAAATGCCTTCATAGTTAAAAATCCAATGGATTTAAATCGGGAGACCTTGGGGGCCATTTGATTGAATCATGTTGACCAATCCACCTACCATTAAAATTTCGCTTCAGAAATCAGTGAAACAGCCCTAATACTTGTAATACTTGTATTCGTTGCCAAGGCGACCATTTTGAACTATTCATTTGTCATGACTTTGTTTTTGTTCGCTATTTTCATTCCAACGCTTACGTTATTTTGATAAATTAATTCCTTTTTTATCTAATTTTCAAACTCGTTAACTCAGAAACGACAGCAAATATGTAGAAGCTTAAATGTCTTATTTCAACTTAGAATGTGATCATGCAAACATCATTTAATTACACCTATAAAACACGGTGTATTTCGGCAGAGAATGCATCTCCATATTTCATTGAATTAAATGTAGGAAAAGATAATTATTTTATTAGGTAATCCTTGGTTGCCGATGCTCATATCAGTGATTATTTCGCCTTTTTCCTTTGTCCGAACAGGTTATAAATTATTCGATTCTTACATTTCAGGTTGACTAGTAAGATAATACTAGTAAGTAAGATTATAAGGACACTTTTTTCAAACTCAAAATGTGATATTTACGGTAGCTTTAAAATGACTAGATATTATTTGCCAACAGTCAATAGCCATTGGGAAAACCTCCCGCTACTCTGACGAATTACGAAAATAACAGCTATTTAAAAATTTATGTTCCAATAATCATACATTCAATTATAGGTGAGCAATATAATTTCTTCGTCTCATTACATCAATGAGATAAATGCATTTTTGTTTTGTTTTTAAATCATCATGGACGCTAATTACTTCCTGAACTAACATTAGCTCTCAAAATTAGCGTAAATATATCTCGCCAGTCTCCATAGCGTACGAGGAAGTGGGAAGGCAGCAAAAAAATAACCCGACAGTTAAAACCAATTAGTAAGTTTGACGCAGAAACTAGCGGCGAGGGTGTAATTAAGGAAAGATTAAGTTATTCATCATGTTTTACCAAGAACCCACTACGGAATCAATCTACTAAATTAATTAGTATTTGGAAAACCTAGGCCAACTATATTAACTCAGCGTAAATACGCTCCTCTGGTACGTTTCGGGAATAAATTGTAACTTTTAGTAATTCTTTTATTCCCAGATAATAATCTGGTGGTCAACTAATTTGTTTGCATCAATTGCAACTCTTGGTAAAATGAACAAAACATTTGTGAAAGGGTTAGATGCTGAACAATATTTCATATTTCTGTATTGGCACTTCTACGTTAATACTATTTTTGTGTTCGTTTTATAAAACTTCAACTTCAACTACAATGTGCTTAGATAGTATTATTATTAACACATAAAGAGTGATGACCTAAAAACTAATTTTATAAATTATAATCTTACACTAATTTCTCTCTGAAATTAACCCGAGATTAGTCCAGTTGTCAGAAATAGTCTAACATATCTTGGATTTTGATTATACAGGGTGTCCAAGATACAGATCAACACTATGGAGTTATAAAAAACTTACAAGATCGGACTCAGGACTCCACCTTGTCTCAAGCCGTTGTTAATTTCAAACGTTTCTGACTGTAAGTTGTATTTTCTCGCGTAGTTCTGGTTTCTGTAATATAGACTTTTTATTGCTTTTATTAGTGTTTTGCTTATATTTCTACGTCTGAGGCTGTTCCATACTACATTTGTGGGACTCAGTCAAACGCCTTTTCCAAGTCAATGAACGTCATATACAGATATGTTTTCCTGTTCCTTTGTTTTTCTAGAATTTGCTTTATACTAAAAATATGGTCCTGGATACTGTGTCCTTTCCTGAAACCACTCTGTTGTTCATTCAGATGTACTTCTATGATGTTCCTTAGGCGTTTATCCAATATGCGTTCATATACTTTAGCTACCACGCTTAAGAGTGTAATTCCTCGGTAGTTGGTGCATTCCCTACTATCTCTCTTATTAAAAACTGGAAGTATAATGCCTGTTCTGCAATCTTCTGGGACTTTTCCTATTTGCCATGCTTTGTTGAAGATCCTTGTTATGGTGTCTATGCCTTTTTCTCCCAGGTTTTTTAGTATCTCAGCATTTATTCTATCGTGGCCTGCTGCTTTAATCCGTTTCAGTTGTCTAACTGCTTCTGTAACTTATTGTATTTGTATAGCGTGTTCTATATCAACATCTTGGCTGGGTATGTGCTCCTCCTGAGTCTCTTAATTACTAGTTACAGCGTTAACTTCTTGCTGCTCCGTTGTTAGTAACTCTTGGAAATATTCCCTCCACTGTGATATGATCTCCTTACTTTCCCTCATGTTTCTGGCGTCTTTTGATTTTACTTGCTTTATTTGATGTTGTTTCATTTCTTTTATATTCTTCGGCGTTTTGTAAAACAGCTTCTGGTTTGTGAGGCTGTCTTCCTCGATTTTCCTGCCGAATTCCTCTTAGGTTTGTTGTTTGGCTTGTTTTACGAGCTCTTTTACCGTTATTCTTTGTTGCTTGTATTCTGCGTCGCACTCATTTGTTTTCTTATTCAGGTAAGCCTTCCATTTATCTTTTTTTATTTTCACTTGCTCCTTAATATCCTGGTTCCACCATCTCGTTTGTTTCTTATTTTTAATGTTCATTATTGTGCCACACTATTCTTTAGCTGTTTCTATAATGATTTCCTTAAACTTTTGCCACATATTTTGTAGATTGCTGTCATCTTCTTCTGTCAGGTTTGCTTGTAGCTTCCTTTCGGTGTCTTCTCTGAATTTTCTTGCTGTTACCATATCCTGCAATTTATAGGTCTTGATTGATTCTATGGGCCTCGGATTCTTACATTGTTTGTTGTGGTCTTGTGCACTTTCCATTTCGAATTTCACTTTTGCGAGTAATAGATAATGGTCACTATAGATTTCAGGGCCTCTTCTCACTTTTACGTCTATCACCTCTTTTCTAAATTTTCTGTTGATTAGTACATAATCTATAATCGATCATTCTTTCCTGCTCTTTAATTATCTTGTAAACTTGTGGGTCTCTCTGTGGGCGTAGAATGTGTTAGTTACTATTAGGTTATTTTCTTCAAAGAAATTTATTATTCTGTCTCCGTTGTTGTTTCGGTGGCACTCTCCCTCTGTTCCTATTACGTCGACTGCGTGATTTCTCCTTTTACGTACTCTACCATTTAGATCGCCAATGACCACTAATCTATCACTTACATTTTCTGTTATTTCCGTTAGATTCTCCCTGAATTCGTATTTCTTCTTAGCTGTGGCGTCCTCGTTCGGTCCATAAGCTATTATTATGGTTACTTTTGTGTTTTTTCCATCTCTAGGCAAACTTTCAGAACTTTCTTCGATACAAAGTCCCACTTAATGATGTTTTCGGCTAGCCCTTCATTTATTATGCAAGCTACCCCTTCTGTTGCTCTTTCGTCTAACATTGCCCCACTGTATATTATAATGTGACCTTTGTTAATCTCGATCATCCATTGCCTTTTTTTCTTTGTTTCAGTGATGCCTAAAATGTCTATATTCAGTTTCTCTACTTCTTCTATCAGTTCATGTTCTTTACCGTTTAGACTTCTTATATTCCACCTCCCAATTATGTATGTTTTATTTTTGTTTCGTACTTCATCTTTGTTCTTCCTTTTTATGCTTGGTGAATATTTGTCCTTGCTCATGTTATTTTTCCTGCATGTGTCTTTTTTAGTTGCATCCAGTTCCATATCCTTTTCCTTTGCTTTACGTGTTACCTGGTGTACATCCTTTTTATTTGTTTTTAGTTTTTTGAATTATTGTCCCACAGTGTTCTCTTTTTTCGTCCCATCTCAGGACCTTATTGTGTAAGATTAGTTTTTTGTAGCCTACTATAGCTTGGTTTCCCTTATTTCTTTCCTCTTTAGCTATTTTACTGATTTCCTTCTGCACTTCTATTTCTTTCTTGGTCATATCTGGGTCGATATAAATTCTTTCCTTCATTACTTTCAGTTTGCTCTTGTTTTTTAGTATATTTATTTTGTCCGAGACACTCGGTGTTTCCATTATGTACTTGTGTTTCTCTATTTAAAATGTAATACAAATTATTATCTCGCAAAATATAAATAAATTAATTTGTTGCTACGCCATCAATAGACTTTAATACATTACAATAAAATAATATTAGCTTTTCTATGCTGATACAAACTTATAATATGATTTTACTAACTAATTAGTTCACTTGAGGGTGTCAAAAACTAGGTAGTTTACCCTATAAATATTAACATATAAATGATTATCGATAGTTAATTAAAACTGCACTTAGAATACATTACAGTATTCCATACAAGAATATAAAAATTAAAATTATGCCGAACATATTTCCTTGGATATACACGGTCGTTTTGGATATGGTAAGCGTTCTGAGTGCCATGCATTAATTTGCCACATTCCATTTATTATTTATATATTTTCTGTGTCGGAGTTATCATCTGCTTCAAAAAAGGTGTGCGTTTGATGGAAGTGACATAAAACATATGCTTCCCATATGTCATGCAAATAAACCGTGTAAATGTCAAGCGGTTCAGTCATGGTAAATTTAGAATTTGAGCGCTAATTCATCTCTTCTTTCGTCCGTGTATCGCTTTATTAATTTCCCTTATGTATTACAGGGGGGCTCTATTATTTGAAAACGGGCTTGGCGAATTACACTCTACAATATTGATGACTCACGGCAGAAAATCAATCCGAATGTAATTTTACGCCGTTGAATTATTGAATCGAATCAATATCACCAGCAGACGATATATCATTCTTACATATTTAATTGTACACGAAAATAATTGCAGCAAATTAATGTAGCGCAATTACGAATTTTTATTGGGAGCATCGGTATTTTGACGATATTAAGCTGCCCCAATCAGTCAAAGTAGAGTGCACAGCAACGAAACCCTCCAGGAAATCTTATTTAATTTTTAACAAACGGCCCCAAATAAAGCGTGTCCAATCCGTTTCATTTGCAGTGAAATAAGGGCGATGTCATTTGTAATTCTCGCGGGGCGAGCAGCTTAGATGAAATTGAATTTTATAGTGATTTTTTCTGCGCTGATACGTTCCATTCATGTTGCATGATACAGTAGGAGATGGAATCTCATCGCGAGGGCGCAATTGAGAATGGTGGGTTTGTTAGGTATGCAAGATTCATGTTTTGGCATTTGCCCGAATTAAACTATCAATAATTCAAGGTCTCCCCAGGAACGGTGAACGTAAACTTGCTTGCCGTTTTATGATAGCTCTCTCCTCAAGTCAGATGCGGCCTTAATATAAAAAAGGCAGCTCAGATATATAGCATCGCTCCACGAACGCCCCTTTCGCGTGAAGACGAATTAATCTAATTGACTGCATTCGAGATATGTTTCCTACCATTTTTGTATATAGCTTCAATTTACTCTGTTAAACATATATTCGTTTATAAATAATTAAGAAAGTAAATTTCAAAATATAGAGTAATTTATATAACATCCGCAGACATGCAATATCAACATCACAGTATAATTAGACTCAAAGTAGCAATTAAAAACTGTTTAATATATTTAATCAGAGACTTTATTTACAGCCCCGAGGAAGTATGGATTACACGAATCAATAAATATATAATTATGGCTTTTTTCAGTGATTATCTTTGAGATAACTATTCATGGTTATTAAACCGAATGCATATTGGTGCCGTTCTCGAATTGAGGGCCTCAGTGCAAAAAGTGGACAAGTCCAGTTATGCAAATTTTTGAGGAGAGAGGAAAAACATTTTACTGGCGTATATATGTTTAGAAAAAATATTGTTTCTGCTTCCATTATGTTCATTTGTTGTCCTAAGGTTTTATAGTCGTGTTATATATTTGTTTTATAATATATTGTAATAACAAAAATATGGATTATATTTTGGACATGCCCTCTTTTGTATTGAGAAAAAATTAAGTAATGTTGATAATAAAACACCCATTATTTTGAATATGTTTATTTCTAATAGACTCATATACAATACAATTTCCAGTACACTCATAAGTATTTTTTCTTCAACTAAACTAAATTTAACATATGAATACGGAAGCTACAAATCAGATTCATACTCAGAACATGACGTGTTCTTATTTTCGTCTTCAACATTTTTATGGTAATCAGCGATATTGTCGTAATACCATATATCAACAGCTGGTACAGAATTTTTTGCAAGGCTCATTACGTGTTTTTACTTTTTTTCTTTAAGTAGCCGAGGACCATTGTACAGAACCTGCTCAGCACTTGGCAAAGAAATAGGTACAGCTATCTTTGTTTGCAATGAAAATTTTTGAAATATTGTCATAGAAACTGTTTCGCTGCATATCATTCTGATGGTATTTAAAAAATCTGTACTTGGTTATTGTAAATTTATTTTGTTTGGTACTTGGACTTTTCAAAAATAAAAAAGAGTAATGTTCTTAAAGATTTAGAAACATATTTTGATCAACTTTAATAACTTCTTTTTTTTCCGGAATTGCGAATTATTTCGATATACTCCTCAGGCAAATACATTTTATCGTGTGTCCTCTTCAAACATTCAATCGCTCCAAAACTGCGATCGCATGGTAAGTAGCTATGACCAGGTTCAGGAAAACGGTGGAAGATGGAACAAAATTTTTGTGTTAACACAAGACTATAAAGAAACTCAACCATAACATAGTTTCTGTTCTGGGATGCACAGTTATCGGAATACATATAAATATCTGTTGCTTCTGGCTTGATTATTTTGCAAAAAAAATACCTAAGAATGCTTACAACAACATTTTGACCCTTTGCACCTTGTGTTTTATCAAAAACGAAAAAATACCTTTTGCCTGTAATGTGCTATAACTGTATTTTATAAAACACTTCACCACTAGTGCATACTGGTAAGGAAAATTCTGTTGGAAATCAAACGTAATCACTTCAACATGATTTTGAGGCTTAGCCAACAGAGTTTTCTCTTTAAGATCCTCATAAAATGTATCCGCGTTGGACGCACGTTAGATGGACATGTCTACTAAATAACCCGTACTTTGAGAAAAATGGACTTGTCCAGTTATTGCATTGGATCTCTCAATTATTATTGTGAAATAATAATAATAAAACGGCATCGCTTTTGAGATTCTAGTATTCATTATTTCTTTATTTTATTATTATTGTAGAACACTATCCGAGGGCTTAGGAGTAATTATTGATCCGCGCTGTATATGAGTAGAAATTTATTTTTATTTTTAATTTTGTCACTAATGCATATTTCTAAACTTTATTTATTTATCTATTTATCTATTTATTCTTTGCCTATCTACCTTTTGATGTAGGCACACATTATTAATTTTTATAATATTCTCTCCACTTCCTCTTATCTTTTGTTAATTCCTTTTTATCCTCCTCTGTGTTCCCTTTTCTTGTGGTCTCTTGTTTTATTGCGCTATTTCCCACTTTTTTCTGTCTTCCTGTTTGTTGATTTTCTATTGCTCTTGTGTCATATATTTTCTTAGTGTTTCTTTTTTCTTTCATTCGTCTCACGTGTCCAGTATGTACATTTTACTCATGTGTTTCACCTCATTTGGCCTTGTGATATTTTTTCCTGTATTGGTTTTATTTTAAAGTTTTTCCTGTGCCTCTCATTCCTTACCCTGTCTCTTTTCGTGTTTTCTATTTTTCTTCGGAATCTCATTTCCATGGATTTATCATTGTTATTTGTTTTCTTGTTTCATCATCATCCATGTTTCGCTGCTGTAAGTTATTTATTTATTTAATCAGCCACCGCTTTACCTTTCAGTGTAAGGTTTTCTTTTACATTATAGTATTTATATTTATATTTATTTTGTTCGATGGTATTCCTTCCACTTCTTCGTATCTTTTGTCCGTTCCTTTAGCTCTTACCAGGAACTCCCTTTTCTCCTCGCCTGCCCTCTTATTGGGTTATTCCACTTATTTCTTGCTCTTTCTCTCTTGATAATTCTGTCCTCGTTCATTCTGCAGATATGTCCAAACCATCTCATCTGTCCTTTTTTTATTTTATCATTGATTGGTCTTATCTATAGGTTATTTCTGTATGTCTCGTTTCTTATTCTGTTCCTTCTGGTCTTATTTTCAACTTTTCTGAGAAATCTCATTTCCATCGCGTTGATCCTACTTTTTGGCTTTCCTGTCATAGTTCACGATTCGCTGCTTTACGTTAGTGTTTGTCTTATAACTTGTTCGACGATTTCTATTTTTGTGTTGCTTGCTATTTCTTTTCTGTTTAAAAATGTATTTTTCAGCCTATTAAAAATCTTTCCTTACTATATCGTCTATTTCTTCTTCTATTTTTCCGTTACTCTCTATTATAGTCGTTAGATATCTGTAGTATTCAACTTGTTCTAACTTCTTTCCTTGTAACTTTATTTCGTGTTTTTCCTTCTCCTTAATTATTACCATGGTCTTCGTTTTGTCAAGGTTTATCCTCATGTTAATTTCCGTTAGTTCTTTGTGCAATATTTCCATGTTGTGTTGAAGGTCCTCCTCTGTTTCTGCAATTATAGCAATGTCGTCAGCGAATAATAACTCTGCTAGCCGTATTCTTTCCATTTTCCAGAATCCGATGTGTAGCGGCCTCATATTTTTTTTTTTGCTTTTTTCATTGCCGTGTCCAGTACTACTGTAAATAGCAATGGGCTCAGCACGCATCCCTGTTTTAGTCCTTGTTTTGTTGCCAATGTTCTTGATTCTTCATTGTTTGTTCTTACTTTGTTTTTGTTTTCACTATATATGTTTTTTTATTACATTTATCATTGCATCTTCCGCTCCTCTCTCTTCTAGTTCTTTCCAAATGTCCTCTCTGTTAATCCTGTCGAATGCCTATGCCTTTTCCAGGTCCACAAAGCATATATGGATTTTTCTGTTCATTTTTATTAGTTTCTTCGCTTATTTGTCTTACTATGAAGATCTGGTCTTGAGTGCCTCTCCTTCGTCTGAACCCCTTCCCCCCAGATTATCTTCTATTGTTTCTTCTAGTTTGTTACTTAGCCTTATTTCTAAGATTCTTGTCAGGATCTTGCTCGGTATGCTTGTTAATGTAATTCCTCTGAAATTTGTGCAGTTTCTTTTGTCTCCTTTTTTATAAATAGGGAGTATTATTCCTCTGTTCCATTCTCTTGGTGTTTTTTTCGTTCTCTATTATTTCATTCAGTAGTTCTGTTAATTGTGTTATTCCTTCCTCTCCCCTGTATTTCAACATTTCTGCTGTTGCTTCGTCTACTCCTCGCGCCTTTCCGTTTTTTAGTTTTCTTATCGCTTCTTTTACTTCCTTTTCTTTTATCTTCTCCATCTTCACCTTATTCAACTTATCTTGTTTCTCTTCCTTACCTTCTTGTGGTTCGTTCTCTTCTATTTCCTTTTCTATGGTAAGCTCTTCTAAATATTGTCGCCATCTTTCCATGATTTTATCTTCGTTTGTAATTATTCTTCCGTCTTTGTCTTTTATATTCATCATTTTGTGCTCTTTTCCTTGTTTTAGTTGTTTTAATGTTCCATAAAATAGTTTTTGATTTTCTTTTTAGTTCTCATTTATTGTTTTTCCAAATTGTGTCCATGATTTTTGGTTTGCTTGTTTCACTTGTTATTTTACTTCGTTTCTGTTTTCTTTGTATTCTTCATAGTCCTCTCTTCTATTGGTCTGCAAGTATTTCGTGCATTTATCCTTTTTGTCTTTAATTTTGTTCTTTAGTTCCTCTGTCCACCATTCTGTTTTATTCACCTTTTTGTTTCCTATTTTTGTTGTTCCACCACATTCCCTTGCAGCATCAAGTATAATATTTTAAAATGCCCCCCATTCCCTTTCTTACTCTTTTTCATTGAACTTTCTTTGTAATGTATACCGATATTTTTCTTGTGTTTGTGTTTCTTTTAGTTTGTAAGATCTTATCTTCTCTTTCACTTTTTTTCTTCTTTTATCTGGTTTTAGTTTATGTTTCCATTGGATGTCCATTCTTAGCAAGTGGTGGTCACTTCCGATTTCTGCTTGTCTTGATACCTTTATATCCTTTATTTTGCTTCAGTTAATTTTGTTTATTAGGACGTAGTAAATTATGGATTTCTCATTTCAAGATAGATGAGTTCTCATGAATTTATTTATATCTTTGTGTTTGAATTTTGTGTTTGCTATTATTATGTTGTTTTCTACGCATAATTCAAATATTCTTTCACCATTATTGTTTCTAGCATATTCTCCTTCTTTTCCCAGGATTTCATTTAGTCCTACGTTCTGATTTCCAACTCTTCCATTTAGCTCTCCCATTATTATTATGTTTTCAGTTCGATCGTCTATTTCTATTTGTAGATTCTCGTAGAACTTATCTTTTTCCTCTTTCATTGCGCCTTCGTTTGCTCCATATGCTATAATTAATGTCCATGTCTTATCTTCCGTCAAGTTCATTTCTATAGTCATCATCCTCTCGTTTATATGTCTTTCCTTTACCATGTCTTTTATTCTTTCCGGTGCTATTATTGTTCCTACGCCTCCGCTTGCTCTTTCATTTTCTTCTACTGCTGTCCATATGAGCCAGTACCCTCTTTGGATTCTCTAGATTCCTTTACCTTTCTTTTTCTGTTTCTGTAATTCCCAGCATTTCTATTTTCTGTTTTTCCATTTCATCTACTAATTCTTCTTCTTTACCTTAATGCTACGTATATTCCATGTGCTCATTCTTATTTTAATATGTTTTTCTTTATCTATGTTGTAAGTTAGCGTTGATTTAATTACTTTTTTGACTATTTCTATTTTTCTGTCTCTTGATACCTCCTTCTTGCTAAAAGATATGTTTATTATCATGTTATATAGGTTTGCTGTTTTTCCTATTTTATTTTCTATTTCATTATCTAATTTACAATTGCTATCTATGATTGTTCCTAAATATCTGTATTGTTCTGTGTTCGTTTTTTTTCGTTGTATTTTTATTTCGTGTTTATTTTTCTCTGTGGCATTTATCATGGTTTTTGTCTTTTCGTAGTTTATTTTCATGCTAACTTTTTTTAAATCTCTTTCTCTATTATTTCAATGTTGTGATGCAGTTCTTTCTCTGTTTCTGCAATTATTGCTATGTCATTCGCATAGTAGTTCTGCTATTTTTGTTACCTCCATTTTTCAGTATCCAATTTTTAGCATTTTAATTTTTTGCTTTTCTTCATCGCCTTATCCAATTGTGAAAAGCAAAGCGCTTAGCACGTATCCTTGTTTTGCTCCTTTCTTCGTTTCGAATTCTATTGATTCCTCATTGTTTCTTCTCACAATATTCCTGTTTTCTATGTAAATGTATTTTATTACATTTATTAGTTCCTCCTCTATTCCTCTTACCGCTGGTTTGTTCCATATGTATATTTATTTTGAATGTTTCAAATTTTCCTTCTATGTCAAGCTTCATTTTACTCTCTCTGATTTTTTTTGTAGTATCTCTCTGTATTTTTCTTGTGTTTGTGATTCTCTTAATCTGTAGGCTTTTATCTTTTCTTTAACTTGTATACTCTTCTTGTCTGTTTTTTTTGTAGTTTCTTCTAACTCATGTCCATGTTTAGTAGGTGGTGGTCATTTCCTATTTCAGCTTGCTAGTAACTCTTACATTCATTATTTTGTTTCAGCTGTTTCTATTAATTAGTTGGTAGTCTGCTATCGATCTTTCGTTTCTACTTGGCTGTTCCCTTGTGTATGTTTTTGTGTTTGAATATTGTATTTGTTATCGCAAGGTTGTTTTCTATGCATAATTGTATTATTCTTTCACCATTGTTGTTTTTAATTTCTTCTTCTTCTTTATATATTATTATTATGTATTTCGCTATTATCCTATTGTAGGATATTGCATCCTACTCTTTCGTAATTTCTCCCATTATCATTATGTGTTTTCCTTTTCCTTCATTTACTTTTCTTTGCATGTTTTCAAAGGATGTGTCTTTCTCTTCTTTCTTTGCGTCTTCGTTCGGTCCGTATGCTATTATTTGTGTCCATATTTCATCCTTGGCTAGTTTGATTTCTATGGTCGTTATTCTTTCGTTTATATATTTTTCTCTTATTTGATTTTTTATCTTTTCCTGTGTGTTACAATTTCTACTCCTCCTTTTGCTCTTTCCTATTATCCTATCTATATTAACCAGTATTCTCCATGTATATTTTCTATTCCGTGTCTTTTCTTTTTTTGTTTCGGTAATTCCTAGTATTTCTATTTTTTGTTTTCTCATCTTCTCCATCAGTTCTGCTTCTCTCCCCATGTAACCTCTGATGTTCCATGTCCCTATTGTTTTTTTCTTTATTTTTTTCTATTTTTGGTCTTTTTTCCCTTCCTCCTTTCTTTTTATTTTTATTTTGTTATTGCTATTTTGTTCTGGTTTTGTGTATTATCCTATCTATATTAACCAGTAGCCTCCATGTATATTTTCTATTCCGTGTAATTTCTTTTTGTTTGGTAGTACCTACCTAGTATTTCTATTTTATGTTTTCTCATCTCCTCCATCAGTTCTGCTTCTCTCCTCATGTATCCTCGAATGTTCCATGTCCCTATTGTTATTTCTTCTTTTCTTTTTTCTGTTTTTTGTCTTTTTCCCTTCCTCCTTTCTTTTTATTTTTATTTTGTTATTGCTATTTTGTTCTGGTTTTGTGTTCTTTTCTATATTATATAATTTACTGTTGTTCTCCATGTGCATGTCCTGTTTTCTGTAGCATATTGTTACTTCATTTCCTTTGTCTTTTTCTTGCTTCTATATGTTTCTTTATACTTCAAAATAAGAAATACGTGTATGAAGTTATAATATGATAACACATACAACTCAGTGTCTTCAGTTCAATTATTATTTTGTGTATTTAAGATATTGATATTTTCTGTGTCAGGCGATGATAAGGGTCTATATAGATTTCCCTTCCATATTAAAATTATCGATTACATTTGTGATCCAATTTAGTATAACATTTGTATGTAATTTGTTCAATAATATGAATCGTTTATCGTTTATCGTTTCTCGCTTTAATATTTTTTCAATCAATTGTCAGATTGCACATTTCGCGCCAACTGTACTTTACTACTATTTTTACTATTTTCTTACTACTTTTTACTATTTTTTGTACTATTATTTTCAAATCAGTTTTATTTTTTAGATATTGCTATTTGGTCCTGTAGCTTCGGTCAGTACCTCAGGTACTGACAAGCATATTTCATTATTTAGTTTATTAACTGATTTTTTAGTCGGTGATGTTTTTACGATCTATAAATTCTAATTTTAATGAATATTTATTATCAAAATTTTATTTTATTTTATTATTTATTTATTTTATTTCGCCTGACTAGTTTCGGTTTTTTAAACAATGATCATCAGAGGCATAATATGTATTTTAATATTTATATATCCTGATCTTATTTATATGATAAATATTTGTTATTGATTTGAATTTTGATATTTTAAAAAACCGAAACTAGTCACGCGAAATAAAGTAAATATAAAATAAAATATAATAAAAATAATTATTTACCAGTAAGTACTTTTATAAATATAATAATATATCAACCTTAAATACATAACTGGTATTTTATTGATAAATACTTAAACTAAATTATCAAAATTTAATATAACTAATTGATATAGCATTTAAAGAAAAATAACAAATTTTCTTTTTTCACAGCGACAATCAAACTTGTCGTTGTGAAAAAGGATAATTTGTTATTTTTCTTTAAGTATTAATATTTTACAAGCTCCAACCGATTATTTTTGATATAGCATTGTTTTCCATATATTATTTTATATATTATTTATTTTACTAAATTTTGTTACACTTAAACATAGAAACTAGTAACCATTTTATAAGTCGAAGAGCATATTGTAGTTATTATTGATATGGTTCTAAACCCAGTTGAATAATTTGTATATTTGCAAAATTATATGATATACCGTTTGATTATCTCTGGTGTAATACGTCCACATGTTGACAAAAATAGGACCGTGAGAACGTGACCAAGCAGAGCGAACCAGACATTTCCCCGATGGGTAATCCTCCTCTGCACCATAGCTTTCATGTACGTTTTGTTAAGCGGGAATCCAGCTTTGTACGCTGCACGTTTGACACGTGAAATATCGTTTTAACACTCTAACATGTTGTCCCACTTTACACGGAAAATATTAACAATTATTCGGACACGATCACAACATTTGATTACATTAACAATGTTATGTAGCAATAAATTGAATACATGAATAATATAATGTTCATTGTATTATAATAAAAATTTACTTTATGTAAAATAATTATTTGCATATTTTTTTTGTTTTAATACAGCGTGTTTCACTTGAACTGGTAACACTTCAGTAAGATTTTTATTTTTCGGTGTTTTTTTTTTCAATATGTGAAGCTTAAAAAATCCCTTATATATTTTATCAATTTTTCGCGATTATTTTTTATCACTGTAGGATAAGTACAAAGTTTTACTAGCTTCACATATTGAACAAAGTTTGTCAATATGTGAAGCTAATTAGAAGATAGCTAGACGCTATAATCCAGAAAACAAAAGTTTTCTAAATCTACCGAAAAATAAAAAAGTTACTAAGGTGTTATTATTTTCAGTGAAACACTATGTGCAGGATGACTAACAAGTGATGAGGCACCTCTCTGGAGCCTTCGTTATTGTTTTTAGAAAAAAAGTTTTCGACAAATGTCTGATATTTGATCCAGATATTTCCAGGTATTTGTCACAATTTGACAGTATCATTTTTTTTGTGATGCACTACTTTTTAAAAATTGTCATCGATAATTGTTTCAAATGATAACCGAAATGTGATATACTCGTATACCTATCCGAGGCACAGATTGGCTTTTACGAAGCGGGGTTGCTTTTACTCATACATATCCTTTTTCAACAGGCTTCCACGGAAGATAAAATCAATTAAAAACAATATCACTTTAAAACCAGTTTCTACTGGAACCATACTTCTTGAAGAAATTCTATTCAGACTAAATCCACAAACGCGATTTGGAAAGCACGAGTAACAACAATACTGCACCTCTTGTGTGTGTAATAATGTATTTAACTGTATTACTGTATTTAACTCTATTATGATTTTGACACCCATTTAAATTAATTGTACTTTATAAAAGCTGAAATAAAGATGATTATTATTATTATGATATAAAAGCTGAAACAAAGATGATTATTATTATTATGATTAACAATCATTTTCAGTTATTTACCCTCAGACAACAATTTTTCTTACAATTCGACAAGGGTATGAACGAGTCTTAAGTCGTACACATCGTATCATTAAAACACTAATTATTAGCAATTGTTATTGTGCATACATTTTAATTGTGTATTTGTGAAAATAAATTATATACTTCATCTAATGTTTAAATAAGTTATAATTCACTGACTTGAACATTTGAAGTCACAAAACATCACTGACACATGTAAACAGTATTTTAATTGCGAAAATAATAAAAAAGGAAAAAAAGTGCATTTTTTAGGATGCATGTTTGATTGTCCGAGTTTGATTGCCAAGTCGTAGGCTTGGAAATCAAAGAGACGAGGTCTAAAATTGCACATGTTTTGATAGGTGCATAACATAGTTCTTCGCCAACCTGTAAAATCATTACTTATCCTTCCTTACTTATAAACATAATCTTCAATGTGATAAGTGATGATTGTCACAATGTAAGCAAAAATTTTAGAAATGTGCAACATCATAAACGATATTTCTCCTGAATTACGTTTGCTGTTTTTTTAATACAACATACAGTACTTAACAGTAACAAACAGTATTTTTGGGTAGTAGTACTTGCGGGTTAAAAGATTGACATTGACAATAGGGGACAAAAAGTATCACTTTTCAAAAATTTCTAGATAAGGTAAATGAAAAAACTTATTAGAACACGCTTATTAGTTCCAGAACCAAAGATTTTGATGCCGGTTGATAAAATAATGTTTCCGGGAAATTATTTCTGTTATATTAAGTCAAACACGTATCTCAGTATATATATATATATATATATATATATATCGTTCTCCCTTCTGCCAATTATGGTGTAGGGTTAAATTTGACATGACATTATACTGACATTATATGTCAGTATAATGATAAATAAAATTTTAATAAACAAGAGTCATATTTTATTTAAAACATACAGGGTGTCCAAGATAAGGGTGTCCTAAAATTGCACACTTTAGTGGTCAATAATATTCTGTCGAGAAAACCAGAAATTTCCGGTTATGTAAATATTCGACCAAATCCGATATCTTGCGATTTGGTTTTTATTTTTTTCTGAAATTATTTGAAAAGATATAAAAAAACAAAACGAACTTTCTTATTGCCACATTTTTTGCGCTTCTAGATAGCGTATATAAATTTTCAGTTCAACGTTTCGTTTCGAAGAAACCATCATAAACTTTATGTTTTTATATAGCCCGTGAAAAAAGTACACCGTGTATTAGATAGCATTTCCTATCACGAATTGAACTATCACAGTATCGTTTCCTAATATATGTATCTATGTACGATATCTATGTATGAAAATGTATTTTCATAATACAATAAGTTTGTCTATCAGAGTGTGAAAAATAGTAAACCATGATAATTCGAAAGCATCAGTTGGTAAGCAACGATTTTCAATTTGCTTTCTTATCACTGATTTTTTGTGGCAAAGTTTATTGTGTATAATAATTTAGCATAAAATTGCTTCAAAAAAGTACTCTCTGACAGTATTTTGAAAACTATGGTGGTACAGCAACTTGCAAACTTTGCTTGAAAAAAATAAAACTTATTTATTTTAATTATTAAAAATTATTTAAAAATTATTATTATGGCATTTGCAATTATATCAATTGCTTTAACAGTTCAATAATATTTTAAAAATATCTCAACTCTATTCTCTGTTCTTACAAAAACTTTCAACTGTGCTGCCAAAATCCAAATAATATTACTGTCGAACGTAACTACATCCTTTTAACATAATTTCAATTTGTTGTGCTAAAATTTCAATGATGTTATCTAATATTTATTGAGTACTACCATATTAAAATTATTACTATTACATGTATTTAATTTGAATGATAGTATATTGTAAGATATACTAGTATCAGAAACACAATTATAATTAGTATTATTATTATTATTATTAATATTATTATGTGCCATTGATACTATCAATCTGTCAAAAGTTTCATCAATCATTCTATTAGAACAACACAAAAATCCATAAGTATTATCAATCTGTCAATAGTGTCAATTATTTGTCAAAATTTCAAATATTTCAATAATTAATATCAAACTTTTAATTACTTCTGACATATTTTCAACTTGTTGTACTAGTATATCAATGATTTTATGAAAAAAATAATGAGTGCTGTGATATTAAAACCATTGCTATCACATTGGCAATTAATCTGTCAAAAATTACAATTATCAATCAAAACTTCAAATGTTTTCTTCAAATCTCACTTTTCTTACAAAAGCTTTCAACTTTGCTGCTAAAATTTCAATTAACACTATCAAATGTAAACAACTTCTAACATATGTTCAATTTCTTGTGCAAAAATTACAATGATTTTATCAAAAATTTAATGAGTGTGTCGGATTAAAATTATTACTATCACATTTGATAATGCATGTATCAATAATACACATGTGAAAATATATGTATGTATCAATTATACTGAGTGTCTGGGATAAGGGGTGAACATAGGAATTTAACATGGTAAAAATAAAGTAATAAATATTTTTAAATATTTAAAAATAAATTTTATTTACTTAATATATTCAATATTTTGCTCTATATAAGCTATTTAAATAAATAAATAATAAAACTAAATAGTTGTAATTATTATCTCTCCTATTAAATTTAGAGAAAAATCGTAAAGGAATATTTTTTTAAATGATGACAAACAATTATAAATTAATGCTTGTCATTTGGCATAAATCATAATAATAACACGCAATTAGTAGAATAAAGATATTTTTTTTTATTATTAAAACATTTTACAGTGGCGTCAGTTTACGTAGAGTTCGTGACTTATTTTCGGTTAAATTTAACAATCGACCAATTCCGTCTGTATCTGCAATTAGCAAGTTTGTGAAAGAAAACGTTTGAAAATACAGTACAGTAAGTGTAGCGACAGATGATTCAAAAGGTATTTTAATAGTCCAATTTCAACAATAGTTATTTAAGCATTAAGAGAGGTAAGTATCTTTTACCAGTCGAGGTCGAGTTTGCGCCCGAGAGACATCGAGGGCTAGCAATAAAGACCGAGACTGGTCAAAACTTACCTCTCAAATTGCTTATAACTGTTTTTCCACTCCTGAAGTTGGTTTAATTGTTTGTGTTTGATTAATTTATTTTCGCAACATGAACAAAATGACAGTACGGCTTTGGTTGCTAAGACTATTTTTCAAACAAATTGTGAATGTCAGAAATTGCATTCGTTCAGTTGTAAAATGAATTTCAATGAAAATAAACAAGAAATGGCAATTGAAGAAGCTGCAGATGCTGCGTGTTCCTTCCTACTGCCGGATAAGTCGAAGGGGTGTTATCAAAAGTGTTTTAAAGACTGGTGCCAGAGAAAGAACGCTATTGAAATTATTTTACTTACTTCCCTGAGGGAAGTAAGTGATTACTTACTTCCCGTTGCTCATAGTAACCAAAGCTTTATCGGTAAGTGGTACTTACTTCTACTAAATCAATGTTATAACAGTGTACTTTCCATGCAGGGAGTGGAAAAATATTATTTCATATCCATTAACATTACATGCAAACGGAACAGAAGAAGCAACGATGAATTGGATGAAAGAGTTTTGGGTTTGATAAATGCTGAAGCAACAACTAGAGTTGTTAGAGCAAGTACTTAAAAAGTTCTCCGTTCTGGTTTGAACAATAACTCAATCTGTTATAAAATGCCTACCTTGGATTAGTAACGCAGGCATTATAAAATGATTTGATAATGAATAACCTCTCTTCATTGGAATAACTTATATCAGTGTTCATATAAATTGATATCTGACTAGCAAAATTGTTTTCATTATAACATGACATTTGTCAAACTCATGGCAATATGGTACATATTATTATATAATAGGGGACAATAAATTACGACATTACATCGTAACTTTTAAAATTTTGCTTTTATAAGTCTGAAAAAAAATATTTTCATATGCGCAGTAATTTATATTGCTATCTCCGTTTCAGATTTTTTCTTTCTCATACACATTAACAGAGTTACCGAATATATCCGCTACTTAACTCCACACTGTATTTATTATAGTATTAGTTATAATTAGCAAAAAAGTTTAATAGGCTAGTGTACATACAAGTGTCATACAAATAAATACTCATGTTATAGATTATATATAAAATTATGTGATTGTTAAATTTGTTATTAAATAAATAAATTTACGATACATAGAGGTAAGAATTAATAAGTATTAAATATGCATGCAGGCATCTAAAAATAAACAGTAGGTACACACTGTAGTTTATTTAGGTATATACAACGTTGCCTCACAGAGAAGGGTTGTATATTCTGCCTCACTATTTTCTATCCAGGAGTTCTGTGCCTAAATAACGCCCCCAGTTTTACGACACTATACCGGACAATTATAGCTTTTGAACATTTCGCGAACATGAGCTGTGATACTAATATATATTCTCCCGTTGCGAAAACAAGAACCAGCAAGCATTTCCTGCACAATTGTCTGCAGAACTTATGAGTTAACACAGAGGAATGCGCGTTAACTCCGGCAGTATGTCAGTATGTCAACCGCAGAAGTCGTTTGCGGGACTTCCTAGTCTAGATCAAAGGTTCACAAATAAATTATCATTTTCACAAAATGCACACAAAAATATGTGATATATTGATGCACAGTAATATATGCACACAAATAATACTACAACAATGTCATCTTATTATATAGGTAGGATATTTATTTTCATTTTAAACAAATTTCTAATTCCAGTTTAGTAATGAAGGAATTTAATGTAATAACTATACCTCTCTCATATGACACAATAGCATTTTTTTATTTTGTTATAATTCACCAGGACCTGCTTTGTTTTTAAATTTTTGTAACCAAGACCGATCCAGACATCGAATATGTTGAAAATATAAACCATTAGAAATGCATGCGGCAAGTACTATGTGACAAATAATGTATTCTTCACTGTGGAAAACCCGGCTCTTCATCATCTTGGGAGGTACGTCATGTAATGCTGTAAAAGCTCTGTCATCTAGTCATGACATATAAATAAAGGTCATAATAATACATGTTCATATTACATAAAATGAAATAAAAACAACAAAAAAAAAATATTTAGAGGAATAATATATAATAATAATTAAGGGGGAAAATAATCTCCCACACAAGTTTATAAAAAAAATTAACTATGAGGTTCCATGAATTTAAAGTCAGTTTGGTTAAATTGAACAATGTGTTTATCAAATCTGCCTGATTGACAGTAGTGTGGTCTAATAGACAAAATTGTCGATAATCTTAGTCTAAATTATGGCAAAACTCGCAGTCCAGTTTATTTAAAAATAAAACACTGCTGAAATTTAATCGAACAATGTCACAGCCTCAGGCAGGGACATTTTAAGGATAACATTTAGTTTAAATGAGCGGTATTATCAGCAATCAACTATTTGTTAGTACATTGATTTGTCTTCCGAGAGTAATATTTATTATCATTCGATTCTGGAATGTGCTCTACTTTATGTTTGAATTTTGAATTTTGGGAATTTTGAGAAGATTCTAATATTTCACTTTTGATTGTTACCTCGTCCGTAATAGTATTTAAATGATTTAAGTTTGTATTGGGCCCAAATATACGCCCAGTATAATACGCATTTACGCAATAAAGTGACTCATATTTTAAAAATCATGAATACAACAAAATTATTAAATTAATTCATTTGCAAATAATCCCAGGGTGAAATGTGATAAATAGCCATCGCAAGTCGCGCTAAAGCGTCGCCAAATATCTCAAGAACCGAGGCCTGCTTATGCACGGTTCTGGAAGATTCCATGTCGTGGTGTCACATAAACAATTTGGGTATCAGCACCCCTTAGAAACGAGCAAGCGCCAGGCACGTAAAAATCACCTCGAATGGCAACGCTTTAAGTTAAGTGTAAAACTCTGCGCTAAAAACGCATTAATACTACACGCACACTCAAGATTAATAATCACCATGATAACTAAGGGATGGGGGCGAATATTTAGCAGTAGATATGTGAGGGGAGTGGAGATTTGAAGCTGAAAAAAAAACCTATTTAAGCACAAGCCAAACACGAGCGAGATGAGTAAGAAAGTTGCGTCGGCCTCGGGCAACGCACACGACATTCGCGGTTTTGAGTATATAAATTCACGTCGGTTTATATTTAAATTAACGATTGCATATAACGTTGTAAAAAAAACGCGAAGTAGAATAAAAATTTGAATAAATCGAAAAACGTACAATTCTAGGTACAGAGTAATTTTTTTTTATTATTAACGATAATACAAAGTTGTTAAACCAGTCTCATTATAAATTCACGAACGTGCTTATTCCTTTCAATCAACCCTAAGTTACCTAGAAATACCAAATACCGATTACCTATTCCTATCAGTAAACAAAGGCGGATTAAACGCTATTCGGGTTTACGAATCACTGGAGGAAGCAATAACAGGTGTAATGGACGCCCACCCGCGCACTTCGTTCACACACCTGTTATTGTGAAATCAAATTCCCGCACTAGATTCAAATTGACGGAAAATAGTGTATTTAACCTACCACAACTTACCTAGAAAAGCCAATCACCGATTACCTATTCCTATCAGTAAACAAAGGCGGCTCGAACGCTATTCGTGTTTACGAATCACTAGAGGAAGCAATAAAAGGTATAATTGACGCCCACCCGCGCACTTCGTTCACACACCTGTTATTGTGGAATCACCTCCTCCAATAGAATCAAATCGTTGTCAGCATCATAACATTTAAACATATAAACTCATTATACATCGCGCCCGCGATCGCAAATTAACGTGGCTGTACTCACCATAACTATAACAACTAATCAAGACATTCAGTGTTCCCCTCCGACATACATCATCATATTCAAAACAAAATAGTTCATAAAAATGATGGCTTCTTCATTTTAAATCATAAATGAACACATAACGTGCATATTGTTAGGCAGAGTGATTTACAATTGTATAAATTAATAAGTTGGATAAAAAATCTTAATAAGTTAAAAACATAATGTATACAAATAATGGTTTATTGTTTTCAAATCATAAAACAAGCACATAACGTACCTATTATTGGGCAGAGTAGTTTAGAATCGTACAAATAAAATAGGCTGGGTTAAATCTCAATAATTTGAAAACATAATGATAATTTGTGGTTAAATATCGTAAAAAAGAAATAAGTGGAATTATTAAAACCCCGTATAAACAGAGAGAATGATAAACGAGAGAAAGAAGCTTGGTATAATCAGAAGGGAAGTTATTAATAACCTCCAATGTTCCTAATAATAATATATTATAACATTACATAAACATTTCCGATTGAGGTAGCAGAACTGTTATTTGACACAACTTGTAACATGTCTGACGGTGATGACTACTTGTGACATTGGTGCTTGCTGTGGTCGTGGTCAAAATTACTAATTTACCTCAATCAACGTAAACAATGGGGCTCCAATAATTACATTATTGTGTGGACACCCACACAACCATGAAATTCGGGAAGATCGCGAGATACCTTTAGTAATCATTCATGAATTATTGGGGATATTTCAACATCTTTAAATAGTTCTATTTTTGATCATATCACTTTCCCGTAGTTAAATGGAGTGAAGGGGCATGGTAATAAATGGTCTAAGAAACTAGAGAAGCACGTGCATGTATAACAAACACTTGTAAATAAACTTCGTAGTCATAACAATTTTCAAACTATCAATTGAATAAATAAGAGAATTTACAAATTCATTAAAAGGTCAACGAAATCTAGAAAATAAATCAATTCATGTCATAATCGTCAACCTGTGTTTTATTTCCCTGTACGTTATAATTATATAAATTAATTTACATCATCGTCAACCTGTGCCTTATTTCCCTGTGTCTTACAATTTCAGCGTGTCTATTATTAAATAAACAAAACAAATCCTTAATTTGGTGCTTTCTTGTATTAATCCATTATTAGTGTGCGTTAATTAACACATTACCAATAGCAAAGTACCTTGAGAGTAATCACGGTAGTTAAATTAAACGTCACGACGTGTAAGTACTAAATACGATCACAAATCACGAGCCAAAAATAATTAAAACATTATATAATAAATCATGAGCCAAAATAATCAAGAAATTATATAATAATTTCACGATAAAAACGACGAATAATAAAATAAATATAATAAAATAATATCGGAGCGTTACAAGTTTTGTAAACCTAATTATGGTTGTGTATCGTATTGTTTAAAACTTACTGGTAATTTATCACAATTATTGGTGGTCTACTGATTATTTAGTTATAGTATTTTGTTGATTTTGTATTGAGTCCGATTCTAATTTAAAGTATTAAAGTACACATTCTTTTAAAATTTCATGATGTTGGTTAAATTATTGATTAAAGTGATTTAATTGTTGGTTTAAATATAATAAATTTTCGTAATTTATATTAATAATAATTTTGTTTATTAAATGATTTAGTTCAGACTGAAATTTGTGCAGTTGATTTTGAAAATATATTTCATTTTGGTCAATTTCCGCTTTTAGATTATTTATTTCGTCGTACATGACTACGATTTTATATTCGAAATCAATTACTTTATTCGCATTATCAACACTATTCGATGAATTATGATATTCATAAAAAAATTCAGTTTGAGTAAACGGGCGAACATTTGCAATTCTTGAATGCTTAATAGAGGTATTTAGATTATTGCTTGTTGTGGCAAGATTATAATTTTCATTGCTATGATTTCTATTTAAATTAGGTTTTGGAGACAAGCAGTTTGTTGAGTTATGATTTGAGTAGTTATTAGGATTATATCTGAATGGGGATGGTCGATATTAAGATGATTTAGAATTATTAATGTCAAACTGTCGAGGATTTCAATCAATCGATTTCAACCGTTGAGGACATAAAAGAACATCTAAAGATCGATTTCCCTGAGGTAATAGTTGATACTGTCCCTTCAAAATATCCTCAATACTACTCTTCGCTTAAAGTGACACTTGATCGCTGTAACTTTGATCAAGCTATGGATGCAACAAAATGGCCATACGGCACATATATTTCAAGGTTTTTTCACCGGAAGAAAGGGACAGAACAAGACACATAACCAGTGAAATTATATCGGTTTCAAAACCGGGATACATAAAGCAAGCTAAGAAACAAAACCAAGGTGTCTCAGAACCGCGAATAAGAACTAGGCCAAACGAGGAGACGCCAGACTTAGTTACGGTTCTACACCAAAATATACAGTCAATAAAGAACAAAATAAATCCACTGGAGGTTCTATTATATGAATTAGATGTAAACATTTTACTAGTCACCGAACATTGGGTTACCCATAGTGAAGTTTTTCCCCATTTGAGAAACTATCAACATATCTCAAGTTTTAAGCGAGTCAATCATGGTCATGGAGGCGCAGCGATTCTGGTCAAAAGTAACATTAATGCTAGGAGCAGACCCGATATAACCAGATATTTAAGTGAAATGAATGTGGAAATTGCCGGTGCTGAGTTCTTTCTTAAACCGGGCTGTAAGGTTGTTACCTTGTGTGTCTACCGTGTACCGGACGGCGTCTTTACAGACTTTCTGGATATGTTTGAGAACATTCTGCATAAAATATTAATAGTTGAAAAATGTGATGTAATTGTTGGTGGGGACTTTAATATAGATTTGTGCAAAATAAATAATCATAAAACATCAATGTTTACAGATCTAATGAAGAGCTATAATCTAGAATTTAGCAACAAATCTCACACTCGTATAACAAGTACAAGCCAAATATGTATAGACAATATCATAACCAACATCAACTACATAAATGCCAATGTAGTCGATACACACCTATCAGATCATAAAGGACAGATAATCAAGTTTGGATGCAGCTTTGAAAAAAACCATTTAACAATAAGAACAAGATTAATAAATACTAATACTTTGTCAAGACTAAATATCTTATTAAGCTAAATAAATTGGAATGATTTAGAAGTGTATTATCCAAACAGTGAAGCATATTTTAATGAGTTTTATGCCGTATTCACAAAAACATTTAATAAATGCGTTCCAATTAAAATAAAATCGATAAACAATCACAAGAATAATCGGCCTTGGTTCACAGATACTTTAAAGAACTTAAAAAGTGATATGGAATTCTTCTATCAACTATACCGGCAGACCAGAAGTGAAGAGGTCAATAGAATATACAAATCAACAAAACAGAAATACAAAATCTTACTGCAAACCGAAATAAAAAACCATAATTCAAATCGCATTGAAAATACTAATAATAAAACAAAAGAGCTGTGGAGTATAGTGAAGGAAAAAACACAAAATAACAACGAAAATAATGAATCCACAAATTACATAATTCATGCAAATAACACAAAAATAGACAATCCACAACCTATAGTTAATATGATGAATAACTATTTCTGTACAGCCGGCAACATAGGTGGAACATCAAACTCCCAAGAATGCAATTTGGAAAACAATACAATAGGGTCAATCTTTCTCGAAGCTGCATCTGAATTAGAAATTAAACGCATAATATTAAACATGAAGTCAACCACCACTAAGGACATTTAAGATTTAACTATAGCATTAATCAAACACACAGCTACTTATATTATCCACCCATTAACACATGCCGTTGACATGTCTCTGATTGAGGGTATATTCCCATCAAATTTAAAAACCGGCAGAATAATACCCGTATTTAAGAAGGGTGATCGGCATGAAATGGGTAATTACAGACAAATTTCAATATAGCCCGTGTTCTCGAAAATATTCGAGAGTCATTTATAAAGCGCTTACCAATAATACAAAAACACAACATGCGGCAATAAGCCAAATCGAAAAACAGGACCACTCAACAACCACAGACAAGAAGGAAATCGCAGACACGATCAATCACTACTTTGCCACGATTGGGAAACAACTAGCAAACCTACATCAAAGAACAACCCCCCGCCACCAAATAATACAATGTATACCAACAAAACCATCAAACACAAACACAACCACAAAAAATACACACATTACCGAAAAAGAAATATACACAATAATATCCAACCTAAAAAACAACAAAGCGCCTGGCTTTGACCTTATAACAAATAAAATCCTAAAGCAAAACAAAGAGTGTATTACACCCATACTGAGCAAGTTGGTCACCAATATGTTCGAAGAGACTACCTATCCTGACTACCTCAAGCAAACAATCATCAGACCAATACACAAAAAAGGTGATCGACTAAAACCAGAGAACTACAGACCCATTGCCCTAACCTCCGCAATAACAAAAATAATCGAAAATGTCATAAAGACTAAGCTAGAGTCACACCTTAGAATGAACAAGATACTACACAAGCAGCAATACGCCTACCAGAGAAAGACGGGCACAACAGCAGCAATACTGGACTTCTTATTAGAGCTCACGAATAAACTAAAAACAAACAAGCATGTCATAGTGACTTTCATCGACATGAAAAAGGCTTTTGACACAATCGACAGAACAGCATTGATAAATAAATTAAAAAACATAGGAGTAGATGACGTTCTTGTATCCTTAATAGAAACCTATCTACAAAATAGACCACAAATAACTAAAATCGACAACACAACAAGCGACATACTTTACAGTGAATACGGTCTACCACAAGGAGGCACACTTCCACCAATATTATACATCTTGTACACAAACGACCTACTAAATGAAAATATCAAAGGATATATAACTATGTACGCGGATGACATATGCCTTATACATGCACATAAGGAAATAGCGAAACTACAGGACGTACTAAACAAAGACCTACAAATCCTAAGCGACTGGTGCACAAAAAATACACTCACTATAAATGAAACTAAAACGAATTACATGCAATTTAGCCCTGACAAACTAAACAACCAAATAAACATAACTCTAAACAAGATCAAACTAACAGAGACAACACACACCACTTACCTAGGCCTTACAATTAACAACAAATTAAACTGGAACGAGCACATCAACAAGCTGACAGCGAAAAACGCAACAACCATATATATGCTCAACAAGATCAAGACCTACCTACCAGAACACCTAAATAAGACAATATACCACTCGCTATTCAGCGCAAACACAAACTACCTGATAAACATATGGAGTAATACCACGCAGGGACAACTAAACAGAGTACAAAGACAACAAAACAAAATCCTCAAACTCCTATATAAACTCCCACACCTAACACCTACCGCACAAGTCTTAAAACACGCAAAAGAAATGAGCATAAAACAGAATATAAAGATGCTAAACTTAATACTAATTCACAAAATCAAAAACAGACTGATCAGGAGCAACATAATACTCACAACAAATCAAGACAACCACATGTACAACACACGAAATAAAGACCATATACGAACACACAGAAACAATATTAAGAGATACCAGTTAGACCTTACTGGAAACGCAATTAATACATACAACAAACTAAGTGAATCAATCAAATCAAGCACCCTAAAAATATTCAAACAAAAGACAACAGCATTAATACTGTCCCTAGACCAGCTCCAATGCCATTAGTCTGGAAGCAGCCCATCCGGGACAGCTATCCAAGGCGAAGAGTGGAGCCGAGGACATATGTTCTTCTTTATTTTTGTAATATATCGACATATGTTCAAATAAACATTTATCCGTAAAAAAAAATAGAGTAACAAACTATATCGGGCATCATAACATCTTGTCCAAAGAACAGTTTGGTTTTAGAAAGGGCGTCACGACTGCTCATGCAATATATAATTTTTTAAATTATGTCCTCGATAATTTTGGCAAAAACAAGATTGTATATTCAATCTTTTTGGACTTGTCAAAGGCATTTGACTGTGTACCACACAAACTAATGCTCAGTAAATTAAGTAGCTACGGTATTAGGGGAAACTGTCATCGGCTCTTAACATCTTACATGTCTGAGAGAAAGCATATAACAACTATGCTCATTAAACTTAAGTGCTATACATCTAACGCTGCCCACCCAACAGTTGGTATTCCGCAAGGAAGCGTACTGGGCCCGTTACTGTTCTTGCTGTTCATCAACGATATGTCATTAACCATAAACGCACATATAACAATGTTTGCTGATGATACTACCCTTAGCCTAGAAGGTCAATGCTTAAATCACCTTAATGCGGTAACAAGTAGTACACTGAGCGAGGTGTGTGCATGGTTGGATATGAATAACCTCGTAGCAAATGCATCTAAGACCCACATCATCAACTTTCAAGCTCCAAATGGATCAACAGATGTGAACATTAATGGTGAGAAAATATCTGAAGCAGACGAGGTGAAGTTTCTCGGAATCAAAATCCAAAGTGACTTAAAATGGGACAAACATATACAGGAGCTATGTGTCAAAATAGAAAAATACGCATTTCTTATATATGCTTCAAGAGATGATATACACCAAGAAGCTGCGCGAACAGTCTATATTTCATATTGTCAGTCCCAACTGTCATATGGTATCATATTTTGGGGTAACAACACAGAAATTAACATGCATAAAGTATCTGTTGTGCAGAAGCGATTGATAAGGGCCATATGCAACAAATAAAACCACACTAGCTGTCGGGAATTGTTCATGTAACTAAAAGTTATGTCTGCGGTAAGTCTCTACTTATACGAGACATTAAAATTTGTCAACAACAATATTAACATGTTCAACATACATCAAACAAAACATAACTGTGACATACGAAGTAAGTTGCTAAAATTGCCCAAACATTCTCACGCTTATTATCATAATTCTTGTATCGTACAATGAATATATCTATATAACAAACTACCGAATACAATTAAAGACTTAGCCACAAATCTGTTCTTAAAAACTACAAAGCAACTTATGATACAACATTGTTTTTATACAATCAGTGAATATACAAACTTCTTGGATAAACTGTAAATAAACCCCAAACAACTAATGATTATAAAGCCTTTGCTGGTGATAGTTCCTTTTGTACCTTGTATTTGTTGAAATATATTGCTGTCGTCTTCTGCGTGAACTTTGTTTTTATTGACATTGATTTTATTTATACACCAAATTTTATAAATCATATACTTAGTGCATGGGTCTCGTAACCCAGGTAATACTCTAATATTGTTCAGTTATTGCTTGTGTTAATTGGTATTTATTATTGTGCACTCAGTTGTCTTTTGTATTGATTGTAACTGTATTTTATTTATACACCAAAATTTTAACATGTTAATATACATAGTGACTAAGTTTTTGCATGCATATACTTTGTAATATTGTGAGTCTTACAATGTACTGTATTATTATTTTATTATTCTGACCCACCCATGAATGTAATATTTATTTTGGAAATAAAATGTACTCTACTCTAAGAAAATAGTTGCGGGAAAGATTGGACATGTTATAATTTTTATCAAAATTTGAATTATTATTTGGATTTTTATAATTTGGTGAATTTATGTTATTATTTATATTTAAATTATTATTATAATTTATATCTTGAGTTATTATTAGTATAGTTTTTTATATTTTGAGACGGGGAGTTTATTGGGTTATGATTAGAGAAATTAGTAAATTAGATCGAAATTTAGTTTGTTGATTGCTATATAATTTAAAAAAAATATCGTTAAACTGACGAAGATTAGATATTGTGAAGGAATTGTTGGACAATTAAAGATATTGATTAAAAATTTTATTATTACTTGAAAAATAATAGGATTTTTTATGATTATCATTATTCGAGAGTTTAGAATTTTGATCGTTATTTTGATGTACTCGCGAATGAATTTGATTATTATAGTTCCTTTTCCGACAGTCATTAATATGTTGGTCAGGTTTCTTGCAATAAGTGCGGGAAATATTATTGGAATTTTTAGGGATATGTGAATTTTGGTCTTCTTGAGATAATTTTGCGTTAAAACAACAATTATCAGTAGAATGGGAATTCACCTTACATGTGTCACAAGAAAATTTATTACGGTTTTTTATTCTCATAGTTTCCATATCACCTTCAACTTCGCGTGCAATTTTGATAGCTTTGTCCAGTAGTATCTGGACTTTTAGATCTTACTAATAACTGATATTCTTGATGTAATTCGTCTATAAAATTTGTCTTAGTTTACAATTTTGATCGTTATTTTGATGTACTTGCGATTAAATTTGATTACCTTTTCCGAGACATTAATATGATCGCCAGGTTTCTTGCAATAATTGTAGGAAATATTATTGGAATATTTAGGGATATGTGATATCGGTCTTCTTGAGATAATTTTTTAAAACGACAATTATCAGTAGAATGGGAATTAACCTTACATATGTCACAAGAAAATTTATTACGGTTTTTTATTCTCATAGTTTCCATATCACCTTAAACTTCGTGTGCAATTTTGATAGTTTTGTCCAGTAGTATCTGGACTTTTAGATCTTACTAATGACTGATATTCTTGATGTAATCCGTTTATAAAATTTGTCAGAGATTGTTGGTTTATAAAATCTCTAAGATCTGCAGCAAATTGAACATTTAAAAATTCGAAATGTAATTTAGAAATTCGTGATTCATAGCTAATTAAAGATTCAGATGACTCTTGAGACACATTTTGTAATTCATTTAAAATAATTGAAAATGATCGGTTGCGAGCGTAAGTTGATAACAGGAATTGTTTAGGATCGGCCCAGAATTTAAACTTGTTATTTTTTAATCGATCGGCAGTTTCACATTGAATACGGCTGATTATTAAATAAAGGAGTAAACGAGCTTCTTCATCAGAAGAACAAATATCGATTGCTGTATCACATGAATTTAAAAAATTCGAAATGGAATTTGAGGGGTTACTTGTGTTGAACGATATATTAGTTAAAATTGCTGTCGATTTGGAATTTATTGTTTACGGTAGTTTATCGGTAGTTTATCGGTAGTTGATATGGATGTTGATACGGGTGATGCCATTTTGATAAAGATAGCAAAAATATATATATAAAAAGACGAAAATATGTGATATATATTAAAATGAAAAGCTTCAATAGAGCTTAAGTTATTGAAATTGCTAAAGTAAATTTATGGAATCAATGTTATTCTACTTGTGAAAGAAACTACTTCTATATACATCACTAATATTTGTTAATAAAACTATCAAGATCAAAATTACACAAAAAAAGCAAGAACGGGCATCTTCGTAGAGTACATTACAATGCAGTGACATATAATATATCAGAACTATGGTAAAGCCATGGTGGAAACTTACACACGCTAATCGTTCAGAGAGAACTACATTTAACATATTGCTGTATTAGTTGTATTAGTTGTCTGGCAACCGATTGACCTAAACACTCGCTTTATTACATTCTTTCATAACAGCTCCGATTAAGTGAAATAGCTACTTTCCTGCATTAAAATGAACTATAAATGGCTAGCGTTATCATATTTAAGTCGATGCTTGCAACATATATAATTACTATAGTGAAGCAGTAGGTATTAACATTGATTATAATAGCCTTATTATAGGGTATTAGGCTATTATAATCAATGGTATTACTAAAGGGTGGCGGGCTGAGTTAATATCCCCGAGTGAGGTGGAAAACATAAAACTGAAAATTTCAGGATTTTTTTTTTAGTTTGCGGAACTTATAGTTTTAAAGGAGAGTATGTCTGGAATAACTTGTAACAAGTATCCATAAGTTTCGCATTTGTTCTTCAAACTAATTCCCAGTTTTATAACAAAGAAAGACACAATGTACGTATAAATTTCGCATCTTGCAACGTCCATGCCTGACGATGATAATAAGGGTTTTAGTTGTAATTATAACGAGATTTAATACAAATATAAAAATAATTAAATCCGCTCAGTGGAGACTCTTTAATTAAGCAATAAGAGGGATAATTTATATCCCCCTTGCCGGCTCTGCAGTCGTCTTGATGGGGGCCATAAACGACGCGGGCATAATTTAGGGCTGCCCCGGCGGCGGCTGTGGGGGTGGCAAGAAGTGGCCACGATAACCGCATTCTGTCATCGGAGCCGACCATGAGGGGCTTTATTAGCCGCTCCCGTCAAGTCCCACTCTCAGAAAATAATTTGTTGTTAGCATCTCCTAAAGTAAAAAATGCCATGCAGAAATCCTGAAACCCATATAATCCGAGTACCTATCGTACAGCGAATAAAATATCATCTCGTTCGATTACAAGTCTAGATTTCTAATAAGTAGCATTATTCTGACCAATTACAAGAATCGGTTTTATGGAAACTCTGAATAGTAAAAGTTTAATCTTTGTTTCATTACGTCGATAAAATCTACAGTAAAATAAAATTAAGGTTGTTATATTATTATTTGGTACTTGGTGATAAATTTTTTTTTTTAATTTTATTATTGAAAAAGACGTTATAATGTTTAAGTATTTGGTTAACATTGTTGGTTATGTTTCCTTAAAATGTGACTGATTTATAATCAGTTTTATTTCTATCGTTTTCTGTTTTTTTTTTTGATATTATTGAATTATTATTTATATTGTTTAGTTTTTTGAAATAAATGTATGTTGATATTTTTAATTATTATGTTTATTGTGTTTATATTGAAAACGTTATTTTAAACGATTTGTTTTATTAAACTTACTTTATTTAATTTATTATGTTCATTAAGAGGTTTTTTTAACATTCTATGTGTATGGCAGCGTATTTGTGTGTATTGTGGTGAAAAGAGTTTACAGGGATAATGATGACTGTTTGTGTAGGTTTTCTGTAAATATTGAATTCGATTTTGTTATTTGTTTTATATAAGGTTATATCTATGAAATTAATACTGTTATTTTGTTCTATTTCTAAAGTAAAATTGATTTTTTTACGTAACGTGTTTATTATTTGTCCATATTATTAAAAGGTCATCTGCATAGCGTTTCCAAAGAGTTATGTATTCATTGAAAGAGTTTGTGTTATTAATAATTAGGTTTCCTAACTTGTGAAGAAAGATATTTGCTAGTATGCCTCTAAGTGGTGAGCTCATAGGTAGTCCATCGTTCATTTTATAATACTTGTTATTGAAAGAAAAATAATTTGTAGTATTGTTAATTTAATTAAATTGAAGATCTCTACTTTCTGTTTGATTTAGAATGTTTTTTATTTTATATTGTGTAAGTGCAAGTAAGTGTTTCATTAATTGGTATATTTGTGTATAAATTTGTGATGTCGTATGAGGCTAAGATATATTTTGTTAGTAATTTTGTGTTGTTTATGTGTTGAATAAGTTCGTTTCTGTTATTTATTGTGTGTTTTGGTTTGTGTTCTTAATTATATTATTTAAAATTTTAATTTATGTTGTGACGTACCTAAAGGGCAATAAGCGCGTTAGGCCTTGGAGCGAGTAGAGGGTCCCTTCGAAGCAGTGACGAGGGCCAGGCTCTCGGGGTCAGAGAGTGGGGGGGTTAAAAAGGCTCCACGTAATTTTAACCTCGTCGCTACTTCGTCGCAAAGGGTGGCTCCACCCTACCTGCGTAGGTGGACGGCAGACAGTCAGCGAAGTTCAGAAATCACGAACTGTCACAACGCTGACCATTTGGCGCCAACACCACCAGATTTAAATGTCGCAGTGAGAATAAAAACTGAAACTGAAATAAATGCCCGATCGAGAAAACGTGGGGGGAACAAAAAATAACAGGTGTGAATTTTGTAGTGTAAAATATCGGCGTTTATTCACACAAACGACGGACACCGTGTCTACGCTCCTGAAATAAATACCTCCGTACGCAACCCTTTCACGCAGGGTTCACCCTATTCGGCCGAATATTGCGAGCTCCTGATCGCGCGATTCAAAGGGCCGACGGAGCGACATTTCTCTTACACAAGCGCAAAACGCGTACGGCACGAAACACGTAACGCAAATTTTACACAACAGAAATAAACGATATGTCAATATGGAATTAAATTCAATTGAGACCAACAATCAAACATAAAGGTCTGGCTCAATTGAGAACACGAAAAAATAGGTATCAATATCTATATCTGTATCTGGCCTGTGTTCCTAGTATGTCTTCGCTGGCGGCTGGGTTCAGCTCCTGGATGGCGGCGGTTTGCGTCGTGGACGCCGATCACTCGATTCCGGCCTCGGAGCAGGATGATCGCTGCCTCCAGCCAATAACTGGTTGGCTGAGCTACTTAGCCCTTACCCCGTAAAAAAAACGCCTGCAAAGCACATGGCCTTAGTAACAATGGCCGGACACGTGGCTTCACGAAAAGGAAAAAAATATCGGGCTTAATTACTTACTCAGATGTTATGAGCGTTTGGATAGTTCCTTGCCCTGTACCTAGTGCCTCAATCCCCTCAAGGGTGGTTAACTGAGTCCCCGTTGATTATCCCGGAAACCGGATGGTGGTACACCTATTACAACGGTTCTTCTGGCACTTCCGTACTGTACGCAAGGTAGCTGAATTCTGCCTCTAGGGCGGCGTCTCGCCGGCGAATTTAAAAATCGCACACATGGGAAACGCGTCACCACAACAAAAAAAGGTGCGAGTACGGTCGTCTACAGTGCAGGTCTATGCGCCAATTAATTATTAAAATGCAGTTTCTGCCAAAGACGTTTCCGGACCGTTACAATGTGTTGGAGAGTTGATAGAGGATATGATAGGAAGTGGTCTAATTGGGTTGTCTTTTTTATGTAATTTAGGTTGACCGTAAAATTTAGGTGTAATAATAATAATGTAATTTAGGTTCATATTTATGTTGTACGATTGTATGTTTTATTTAAATTATTTGTATATTTTTCTAAAGTAGTTTTTGTGTTTTTATAATAGTTTTTGTTTTGATTGTAAAATAGATGATTAGGTTTTTGATTAGGAGTGTGAAACTGTTGTTATTTATAAATTTTTATTTATATAGGTTGTTTTATTTAAAATTACTAGACCTGCATTTTTGTCTGCAGTCAGAATTGTTAAGTTGTTGTTAATAATATTCTTTTTTATATTATTAAGAATTTCTTTTTCTTTTTCATTAGTTTTTGTGTATGTATTAGTGTTTTTTTTGTTCTTCTATTTTGATTATTTTTATACATTCTCCTTTTATTTGTTGTTCTTGTTGGTGATATTTTAGTGCTGTATATAATTCTATTGAAAGAAGAGGAATACTGATATTTTTTGGGGTAAATGCATATCTGTGTGATTTCTTCAATCGTTTTAATTCTTCTTTGTTAAAGGCTGCATTCGAAAGATTCTTTATTTTTCATTGTATTAGTGTATAATTGTTTGTATTATTAATAATAAGTATTATGATTTATTAGTTTTTTATTGTAAAAATCTTCTTTATTTTCTTTCTTCTTTCTTAATTCTATAATCTTGTTATTATTTATTAATTATTTTTTCTTTGTAGTTGTACAAGTTGTAGTTTTATAATATCCATGATTGATTGTAGATTTATGATGTCTGTTCTTCTATTCAAGATATCGATTATTAATTCAATTTTTATTTTTATTTTTTCTATTTATTGAAATTTGGTGAAGCAGTTCCTCTCTCTTATCAAGCGTAAAAAAAAACTTTTCTTACAAAATATGTTTCTTTTTAAAATACCTATCCAACGATATCACATACGACCTAGGTTCTAATTTAAAATTCTGAAGTTGAGTGCAGTTACGCCTACTTCCGGTTACTTCCGGAAATCGAAACATCCTCCATTAAATTCTTCAGGTAGGCTTTTGTTATGATATTTTTTTTTTCGAACTTCTACGACGTCACATTACCGAGAAAAAGGCCTGGGACGGGTGGTCTGAATCACCCTGTATATCTTTTTCTTTCAATGTTTTGAATAGTTGGGAAGATGAACAAAAAATGTCATAGTACAATTTACGACTGTAATATTGTAACATGTCACAAAATGTACGACTGTGACTGTACTCTTGGTCTTGAAACTCGAACAGGTCTGTTGCTACTATTTGCCAAGGTAATTTTGGAATTTGCTTAATCACTATTGGTTCTTGATAGCACAGATGACTTATACAGATAGCTCATGCAATGTAATTATTAGAAGTTCTGAGGGCTGCCTACGATACGGTTAATTTTTATGAGAATTGGTCTATCAGCGCGTGTAGGCGTAGACACTTCGCGCTGTCGTGTGGCCTCGGTACTAGTCGTGTATAGGCGATTTCTCCCACCATGAAATTCACAAGGGACGATTTTGAACGTGGGTCGTCGATCAGCAGATTTGCTAAATTGCATTTATTGGATAAAATCTGTTTGTAACTCGAACGATAAATTAAATATACAAGAAAGTGAAAACAGTACAATATTTAATTATATTTTATTAATTTTTTTTAATGGAGCCTTTCTAGACACTGTTCGAGTATAATAATCACTTTGGTTGTTTTATTTCATACAGGGAGATTTTATTTTCTTCTTCTTTTCTTCAGTAAATAAACGCAAACTATAATATTTATTTAAAATTCAAGTGTAAATACATTTATTCAAAGCTGATAATACATTAATAATAAATGTAACAATTTTTAACAAAATACTGTATATGAAATTCTAAACTCTAAATTAAGAACATGATTTATAAGAAAATAATCCATATACCGCGTGTTCTTTTTCAAACGCGAACATAGGGATTTAACATTATTTTTAGAATTTTCGGCAATTCCTGCTCGCCGGATTAACCTACAGAAAATGTTTTGGTATCAATAGAATGAAGAATTGATTACGTATATAATGATATTAACTATTCAATATTTTTTTATTGAAACATGAATTCTGCATTGAGCTGTCTGTCCGTGCTTCTTTGAAGATTGTTAAAAAAATCATGGCAATTTATATTTAAAAACAGATTTTTTTTAAATGATTATGTTTCGTTCAAATAATTCACTATTTAATATCATTAGATCCGTAATCATTTTGTCGTTCCATTGATACCAAAATATTTTTTATAGGTTGAACCGGGGAGCAAGAATTGCCAAAAATGTTAAAAACAATGTTCAATTCTTATGCTCGCGTTTGAAAACGGACACACGGTATATAACAGAAATGTAAATAGTAAAAAAAATTACAAATAATATTATAATATTAATTAAAAAAATTGTAATATTTTCAATTTTGGAACATTTGATGATACCCCCACCTTGCTCCATTTAGACTCCTTATATAATTTGACATTGAGCAGATGGTCTAAAAAGTATTCGCCGTGTTCTTTATCGGAACAAAATATATTAATTTTGCATTTTTCTAAAATTCGTGTTTTCATGGTTGATTTTATATTAGAAATGGACTATGATTATGAATCTATTATTTTCTAATTTTCTATTATTATTTTAAGATATTTTTAACATAATTGACAATCATTTTAGTCGGTGTTCTCAGCCCGTTAGAAAATTGTTGCTTATTCGCATACATTTTTTGCAAAATAAAAAGTTCATCATTTTCTTCTAAGGTTGACTCTTTATTTATAATTTGGTTTTCGCATTTACTGCACTGATATTTTTTTATTAGTTTGTGGCATATATAACCTGCAAGGTAAACTACTGCACAGTCCTCTAACTGCTGCAATTCGTTTTGACCATCACCATCTTCACTACTTGAATTTTGACAAAGAATTTCATCAAATTGGATAGGAGATGAACCGCCAGTAATTGATGGAGAACTCGGTAATTCTGGGTTATTATTTTCTATTGGAAAATCTAAATATAGGTCCTCATCTTCTTCACAATTTGCATTTTCAGATGGCTTCATCAAATCATTGATAACTTTGAGTCGAAATGATGTTCTAAATGTACGTGCAGTGGGGTTACGGTTGCACCCACCTCTTGAACGAACAATAGAAAAAAAAATTTCAAGGACGTCTTGGTTGAGTCTTGATGTTAGTATAAACGAACTTGTATTTGAAACATCTTCCAAAAGCTGTTCAAGAGCACTTATTGTTTGCAATATACCATCGAAGCATGGCGGCCTGCTTATTCTCCCTTTCTTATCAATCTTTACAATATTTTGAAAGACATTTTTGGCTTGATTAACAATATTTAATGCAGTTTCATTATGTCTGCCGAAAGAGCATTTATAGGGGTTCCTATGGTTTTTATATCTGCTATTTAGTATATCAAACAATTTATCGGTCAACTCGATAAATTCGGCTGTATGTGCAGCACTACTGCTTTTTAAATTTCCTAACTGTATGTTAGTTTTTATAGCAGATGCTACAGTATGACTTAAAACCTGTACTGCAGTTTTTACACTCATACGTTGAAACGTATTCGGGTTAAGATGGACATCAGTTAATCTCGGCATTAATCTAGCTGTCTTGAGGCTCTTATCAAGTTCGTACGTTGTTAATACGTCTTGAAAATGAATTTCCTTGTCACTGTCATTATATTTAAAATGTCCGTTCAAAAGATTGTTTCGTATGCTTTTAAATAGATGAGGTGCATCATAAAAAACAAACACTCTTTCCTTCCCTACAGTAAAATATGGATTTGTTATTGTTACACCTAACGATTTTATGGCAGACACATTCGAGGTCCCTTGATCACATACCATCGCTTTGACAATGATTCCACACCTTTCGAGCTTCTTTATTGTCTTTTTGATTATAGAAATCAAATTAAGCTTTGGTATTCCGGTTTCACTTAGAAAATAAGCCACTTGTAATTTCCACTTTGAAAAGAGACCTCGAATCATTAAAACTGTCGCTTTTTTTGCAGGTTTATCTTTTCTTCCTAGGTATCCTAGATCCTGTACCCCTTCAATTACATCAAGGGCTTTAGAATACTCATAGCACTGCTTAATTGCAACTTCGTCGAAACATAACACTGCAATTTTTTCAGCCTTTTTTCATTCCTGCAGCCTTCATTTTAATATGATTAAAAAGTTCCCTATTGAATCCAGGTACATAGGCAGAGTTTCCGATCCATTTTTTGACGGTACTCAGTCCTGGTAGCACAATTTTTTGCCTCCGCATACTTTTATATGCAGCAGGCGATGTGTAGAATAGAGATATTGCCAAATCTTTTTCCTGCTTAGTCCAACGAGTTTTTCTTCTATGTGTCTGCATTTGGCCCAGTATTCTCGCTTGTAGTGAAGGATAATTCGTTGATGTTTGTACGATTTTGTACTTTGTTTTAGATGCTCGCAACTGTGCTTTTAATCTACTAATCTGTGCGGTTTTTATTTTCAATAAGTTTGACTGCTTTTGTAGTTGCTCAGCCATCTTTTTTATTTTATTAGCACTTATACTCTCCGGATCTGTATCTGATTTTCTTTTTGTTCCTCTTGGAGATGGGAAATTAATAATGGCACTCATTTGCTCTTCATCGAATAGATGCAGCGATGATGTTGATGGACTATCTAGGTTTATCCTTCGCACCTTTGATGAATGCTCTGAATGTGAACATAACTTTCTTTTTGGTGTTGTTAAATACTTAAAGACACTAGTTTCCTCTGCATCGATTAAATGCTTCGATGATGTGGATGGGGTTTCTAGGTCGTTATTCTGCAATTTTGCACAATAACTACTAGTATCATATTTTATTTTGGGCGTTAGCACTCTTAATGGTGGCGAAGATGATGCATACATCAGAGGAACTGCATCCTTTGACAACCGTCCTGACTTCAGGATGCTTTCTGGTTTGAAATGGAATTGGCAAACAAACTTATTTCTTAGTGTAGTAGGAGATGAAATAACAAGGTCTGAATTGCCTGGAATTAAGAAAGAAGAAAAATTAATAAGGATGTCATAGAAACGTGTACGTATTTTCCCTTAGCCATGTTTATGTGATTTTTTCTTCAAATTTTTATTCCATCAGGAACCCGATAAAATTATAACCAACGTATTGCGTTTTTTTTTAAATTATTGATACTTGAATACTTAATAAAATATTTGTTTTTATGATTTGTTCTATATTGTTTCATCAAATTATTAAATATTTAAATGAAGTAAATAACAATTTGTTAGTGTTTTCTTTGAAATATTTGTTTTTTAATTAACGTTTTCTCTAATTCATAAATAATTAAAGTGGTGCAAGTTCATTTGGGGGTAATAATTCTTTTTAATTTTAACCAGTACCTATACACATTGCAGCATAATAAATTTACATTATTTAACAAACCAAAATAATTAAAGTTTGTCTTCTATTGTATACCAATAATTTTTAATACATAAACGCAAATGTATATTTGCGTAATATACATAATTATGTATATTTAATCTTAAAATCGCAAAATCGAAAAATCTTTAAATTGCCAAAAGTGAACTTGCACGTGTTTAAGTGAAGTAAGTGAATTTAAACTGTTTATAAGTCTTTTTATAATGGAACAATTATTGTTTACTTACCGCAGTTGTTTACCCATTGTTGGCATCTTTCAGGATTGGTTGTTGGGAAACGAAATAACTTTAAATTAATAACACTTCTACGTGTCCTATCACAGTTTATAAAAACGCACTTGTTTCCACCTTTTAATGTTGACATAATTCACTTGCACTGGAATTCACTAAAGATGACTGTGTTACCAGATGCACGATAATTATCGTTTTGTACGATAATTTGTTAATCGATACGATATACGATAATGAGAGTACGATAATGACAAAATGTACGATAACTTATAGCTCTACTGTGGTCTCGATTCGTGTACAATATACACACGCCGGGGATTCACAAGACCAGTCGCCATAATGTGAGCGGTTCACGTTGAACGAAGGGGATTCCCCTGTAAATATAGTTTGTGTTTCATGTTTCATTTCAATTTCGTTTGGCCATTGACTTTAATGCGCATTGTTATATGTGCTGTAACACATTAATTAAAGGATAATAAAATGTCGGATAGCGACAGTGTCAATCACATAAACAATCACAATCACTGTCAATCACATAAATGACATGTCAATCACATAAAATTTTGCGACCTGCACAAACTAGGTGGTTATCACTGTTATCCGTTGTTAGGCGAATTTTGAATCAATGACAGCCCTTGAAATTATATTTTTCAGCAAATTATGTGGAACATCATCTATTTCCGAGAAATTTACAATGTTCTCCATAATGCAGAAATAAGATTTTTAGATTTGGTCTTATCAAAATTTGTAGAATTAAATAAATATATTCAAAGCGTGAAACTAGTTATATTAAATTTGCACAACAGAATGGTGATTACTTTGAAAGAACTATTACTTGCTTACATGAACCCAAACTACATAAGGCATGCAGATTTAAATAAAATTGATCCTGAGAATATTTCACAATTTGTATAACACCACCAAATGTAATTTGGGATTGGTGTTTACCAAAACATAAATTGTTTGGAGAACATGGATATTAAAAAAGATTTTTATGAAAGATGGAGACGTTTTTTAATTACATCCTGTGTTGAAATTAAATAAAGGTACAATCATAACGATCCAATCTTGAGTAAAGTAGACATTTTAAGTAAATCAATTATTGCATGACTTTTCATGACTTTTTTAGACTATAGAGAGCAATTTGATTTTATTTTGAATCTCATTCATGTAAATTTGAAGAAGCAATCTACAAATACTTCGCAAATTTGGAAATCCTCAAAGTCCTTACTTTCATGTTCGTATAAACACGGGAATTCATGAACTTGATCAAATAACAATTAATTAAAATCATTGCCATTGATAAAGCATTGTCGAAAGTTGGACGTCGCGATGTCCAGCGTTCGCAACGAACGCAACCGCAACAAAATCCCTCATTAAACGACACGCTCCACGCAGCGTTTACCTTACAACTGACGACAGCGCCAAGCCTTGCATCGAAATCGTTTCTACATTAAATGAATTTCGTTTCCATTTCAAGCGTATCGCGACAACACATTCGCGCATAAGCATTAGCCATCTGTATAAGTCATCTGTGTTGATAGTTTGCTCTCTGTTGTTTTTGGCAAATGTTGCAGCTTTCTACTAAGTTAACTATATCTTTGTACTGGTTTTTCCAATACAGTAACTGACGGGCACGTTTCAAGCAACTTTGAATTCCTAAATGTCCTGCATGTATTTGTGTCAGCATTTTTGGTATCTGTGATTTTGGAACTATTATTTTGTCACTTTTAAATATAAGTCCTTCATAGTATGAGAGTTCATCGCGAAAATTAAAGTAATGTTTTTCTGATTCTTGTAGTTTGTTGCATGAGTTGGGGAAGCCATCATAGATGTAGTTTATCAATATTTGCAGTTCATTATCTTCTTTGGTAGCATCTATTAATATCTGTCCAGCTTCCTTTGACATTGCTTATATTATCTGAATCTCCATTTCTTCTTCTTTCGGGTTTTCTATGTTTGATCACAATCTCTACTTAATGTATCTGCGATGGGAATTTCTGTACCTTTTATGTATTTAATTTTTGGCGAGTACTGCATTACATCAAACAGTATTCTTTGAAGTCTCGGTGGTGCACATTGGATTGTTTTTTTTTTAATATTGATTCCAATGTCTTGTGATCTGTTTCTATGTATACCTGTTTACCATAGACATATTCATAAAGCTTCTGGCACGCAAATTTTATTGCTGTCGCTTCTTTTTCGATTTGTGGGTAGTTCTGCTAGCTCGGTGATAATGCTTTTGTTGCATAGGCCACTGGTTGATTTTCTTGTAGTAATACTGCGCCTGAGCTTTTGGGCTCGCGTCTACCGACAGTGTAACGTTTTTGTTTACTTCATAGAACTTGAGTACTGGTGGTGTTGAGAGTGTCTGTTTAATATTTTCAAAAGCTCTGGTTTTCTCAACATTCCAGAACCACTCTGTTTCTTTTTTCAACAGAATTCTTAATGGTTCTGTAAGCTCGGACATGTTTGGTATGAATTTATTTAAATAGGTAACCATGCCTAATAGTCTCTGTAGCTCCTTTTTGTTGGACGGTTGTCTTTGTCTGGACCTTTTTCTGACAGAATGTGACCTAAGAATTTAACTTTCCTTGTTTGGAATACACATTTTTCTTTATTTAACCTTAGTCCTACTCCATGTAGTTTTGTTACGACTTTTACTCGACTTTAGACTCAAGTCTTTTAGCACATAATTCATTAGTTCTTGGAAAACTTCTGGGGCTGAAACCCCATGGAGTTGAAAATGTTAAATATTTTTGTGTTCGTTCACTCACTTTAATGTGCCAAAATCGTCTTCTGCAATCGATTAGTGTGAAGAAAGTTGATTTATTTATTCTTGCTGATATTTCTTCAATGGTTTTTAACGGATAATGTCTTCCTAGTATGTTTTTATTTACGTCTGTTGGATCTTTGCATACTCGAAGTTTTTTATTTTTTCTGACTATTACCATTGGGCTCACTACCGGAGTTGGCTCCTTCATTGCTTTTATGACTTTAAGTTTAACCATCGAGTCCAATTCTTTTTTGACTGCATCTCTGATTGAATGTGGTATTCTTCTTGGTCTATTAGGTCATATTCGTAATTTTTCAGGCACCCTGAACCTTTGATCACATCAGTTTTCTCTAGCTGCGACATTTCCTTCATTTTTTTTATTATTCGAAATTTCTCACATGCTATTCTTCCTTATATAGTTGGGACTTTTTTCGCTACTACTTTGAACAATATTTTTACTGTTTGCTTTTTTATAGTGCAGTCTAAGATAGTTTCTCCTAAGACTTGTATTTTATCTTCTGTAAAGCTGATTAACCTTTTAGTGGTTGATTTTTGTATCTTTGCTTTTAATTGATCTGCTATGTGCTTAGGTAATACTTTGCACTGTGCTCCTGTATCTAGTTTAGTTAATCCTGAATACTTTATTTTTGACTTTGACTTTTTCGTTCCAATCATTTCCCTCGGTATCCCTATGTACTAGCTGTACAAGAAACTCTCCCTTACCAGAGTAACTCGATTCCTCTGCTATATCATTGACTTGTTTCTGGTTCTTTGACCACCATTTATTTTCAAAATACCCCGTTTTTCTACATTTCTTACATTTTTGTTTATATGCCGGACATTCTTGTTTTTGTATGCTTGGTTCCGCACCTTTTACAGTCGAATTCTTGATCGTTTTTCATTTTACTTTGTTTTTTTACTTTTTACCACATTAATTCTATCTACTTCTACCTTCTGAATTTCTTTAATTTGTTCTGTTACTTGCTCACTTGCTTTACAAATGGCTTTTGATTTTTCTAACGTTAAGTCGTCTTCAGTGAGTAGTTTTTCTCAAGTTTGTACACGATTGTGACTGTCACATGTAAACATTTTTTATTCTATCGGAAAGATGTAATATTATACTAGCCCCTTGGCCGTATATTTTTAAATGTTGTTCATTTAAATTAGTTGTTTTCTCTTGATAGAAAATAAAATCGTATGCTTGCCCACTCTTACCGCAAAGAACATAGACTTTTACCCCCCATGGGCAGGATTTACCTTTTATGTATTGCTTTATACTTAATTTTCCAGTTAACGGAATAATTTGCTCGTCTATACATATATTCTCCTCCAATTCCAATTCTAGACATCTCTTTCTTGTCAACTCTAAAATTGATGGGACTTTTTAAAGCCTGTCGGTGGAATTTTCTGGTTTATCCAGGTTATTTACTAATTATAAGCAACTTCATAACTTGAAAAAACTATCCCTAGACATGTTTTGCAAGAAGCAGCCAATCCCAAGAATCCGTTCCCAATATATCCTTATCCTCTGAATTTCTTCAGACATCCAATAACTATATGTAAGGCATTTTTTTAATTTCAGATGCAGATGTATTTCTGAATGTGTATCGTTGTTGAACAGTATATAGATTGGTAAAATATGTCATTTTATCGAACTCATTATTGGGTATGTATTTCAGAAAGTACTCTAGAGGATATACATGTTTTGTAATATCGCGTTTACTTGGAACTGGGCGTTCGAATTCTATTATGTTAGGTGGTGTAAATGGACTTTTCTTCCAATTTACATGGCTTATTTTAAGTTCTGGGAGGGGTTGGTGTAAGTTTTCTTCATCCTTTTATTAATTCCTTCCATTTCTGCTCTGTTAATCACATCAGGACCTGGTCTTATATTATTCAGCTCTAAATCAAATTCTTCATCTTCTTCATCTTCATCTCCAATGAATTCATCTTCAGTTTCCGATAGGTCGCCTTTATTTACCAGATCTATCAGTTCCTGGATATATGTAGAATTTTCTAGATTCTATGTTGTTTTTAACTTATCCATATTTACGTTAGCTGTAAAGATAATACTAACATTACACTAAAAACAAAAAAAGTACATTCAATTACTTATAAATGGTTAATATTTCAGACCACATGTACATGACGATGGACAAAGCTACGCAGCAAGTGGGACAATTTGTACATACTTATGTTCATAGCTTTAGCAAGTCATATACGAAAAACTAATGATATTTAGGTATGTATTATTTATTTATTACATTTTTCAATGTTTTGCAATTGCTTCCAAACTGTTCAATTAATTTACATATTGAAATAAACATAAGACTTACTAGACCGGACTATAAGAGGTTAGACACATCGTACAATATAAACAATAATTTCATATATATTTACTAGATGGCAACACTAGGTAATTTTTCTTATGAATCTAATGTGTACATAAGCAAGTACTAATGGTAGTAAGTATCAATAATAATACTAAATTCAAAATAAAAATATATTTCGCAAATGTACATTTACAGGGTGGCCCAATTTGGATGTTTCTATATGGGATCTCGGTAACTAGAAGTGATTAAGATTAAGACCAAAGCCAACTACGACTTCTATTTAAAAAAACACAACTTTGTATTGTATCTTGGTTATTAACGAAGATATCAAAATTCTGAAAAACTCATTCAATTCACCGTATAAAGTGCCTGTAGAACATGCAACTCGCATCTTAATAAAATGACAAATAAATGAAATATTGATAAAAATCGAAAATGGAAAATAATGAGTTTTTGGTCATAACTTGAAAACAAAAGGCGGTAGAATATTTTTGTTTTCACCATTGAGTTGGTCTTGTAAAAAGAGATCGAGGATACGCCATCCGATTTTCTTTATCTCTTCTAGTTACCGAGATCCCCTATAGAAACATCCAAATTGGGCCAACCTGTACATGTACGCCGGGTCTGAAGTACCATGATCAGTTAAACAAAATTATTATCGATGTCCACTATAATAGGTGGAGGTGCAAGTATTTTTTTTAGGTTTTTCGACATTAGCCCTGTTAGTGCTTTGATTTGGTGGTGTCACTGAAATATTAATTTTTCTATTTTTAGTATTTTTGCATGAATCCACCCTGTCTCTCGAGCTTATTCTTCTTCATCGGTGTGGTATTCTTCTGTCAGTTCTCTCTGCCGCCGCCGCTGCTGCTGCTGCTGCTGTAGTTGCTGGTTTTGTATTTTTAACAATTGTATTTTTCTTGAACAGCATCGATTTGTTGCTTCTAGTACTCCATTATTTTGGAGTTTTCTTCTCTTTCGTGTTGCTAGGTATTATATAGTGCTTCCTTATTCTGCGTATTTGGAATAAATTTCTTGTATATGCGTTATAATTTGTTTATCCCGCTTTATTTAATACGATTATTATCATGATTGCGAGACACATTAGTGTATATCTTCCACATTCACTATTATTGTTTTTAATGTTGCAATTGAACCACTATGATTGCAGCGCCCGTAAAATAATTGGGACGCGTCGCCCCATTAAATTTCACAGAACTAAGTAGTATTTGAAATATTTCGAACCTTCTTATTTCTGCATTGCGTAATTTAGCCTATACTGTTTCTTAAGGGATCGAATCGAAGATTAGCTGTATATAGTATTGCTGAAAATAGAGTGTTTACATGAGATCCGGCGAGAGTATACTTAGTTCGAGAAGACATTTGGTTACTGCATGGATATAAATTCAGGGTAATGGCCGGCATCAAGGGGCGCGGGATTAGTAAGTTCTGAAGTAACCACGTAACCACTTAATCTGTGAGGGTCAGGTCATAAACCGGCGGAGTTGTTCGGCTTTACGGCTGCCCGGAGCCCGGACCCCAGGACCCGTGGCTCCGGGTTGTTCCGGGGAGGCCAAACAATGCGCCGTCTTATGTACCGGCGCCGATCGGAAACTTGTATCAAGTATCTCTTAATCACCTTATGTCGTCGTAGATGCTGCCTGTGGCTCTGGAGGGATTTTTTCTGCCGTAATTTGGCCCTCATCATCGATCGATCGGACGCTCTCAGGACTGATTACGATGAAATTAATCTATTGCCATGGCGACTTGGTTTTCAAGTTTATTTGTTATGAAGTAACTCCAAGATGTCAAATTTTAGTTGAGGTTTCACTTTGGTGTTTTTTCGAAGTCCGCGTTTTGTGAAATTTTAGTGTGTGTGCTCTACATGTGTAGGAATGGTTAAAGCTCGGATATCTATAGTGTATACGGACTCCTTATGTATATGATGTCTAACAATTGTTTCATCATGTGGGAAGACGGTATAGGAGATATTTATTCTGAAGGTTACCAGGAAGCTTTCATCGAGGAGCCATGCATGTTTTTATTGGCGCCGCCGCCGCCGCAGGGAGACATCAGGTACATTTAATTCCAATTTATATTTGTAAGGGATATTTATAATTCAAGAGTCATATCGTATCCAGTATAGCCCGTGCATACATACCGGGGGTGATCTATCTGCCGTGGTACATGGGGAAATAACATGGAAAAAGGGTTTTTGTTACTGTACTGCTCCCCTATTCAGAGTATAATAAAATTAACAGCACCGTTAAATAACTCATTTTATCGCGCTTTTTATGGTATATACCAATCCTCGGCAAACATTGTCTTGACATTTGTATAACACTTTTAAAATAATTTAAATCATCAAATTAATAGTATTACTTTTGATATTTTTTATGTTTCATGGTAGTATTCATTTCATTTCATTTCATCATTTATTTGTATTATGACTCTAAATAGAGTATTACATTGTCAATGTAGGATAACAAACAGAAATTCAGGTACTACAGTACTTATACAGATACATTAGTCATTTTGTAAGTATATATCTCAATTAAAATTATGTTCAAAACTCTTGGATATTATACAGTGGTTTGCTTAAAAAATATTCTTTCGTTGCACTCTTGAATCTATGTTCCGACTTTATTTCATTATAGTATATAATTAATTTGTTGTACACAACTATCCCCACATAGTTAGTCGAATTCTTATAGAGTGTAATTTTATGTGTAGGCAGCGACAAATTGGAGGAGTGACGTGTTTGTATCGCTGTACTTATACAGACATTTGTTTAAAATTTATATACATTTTTGAACATGTGTATTGCCAAGTTATGAAGGTAAAGAGAGTATGCTGTCATAATATGTAGATCCTTAAAGAGAGGTTTGCAGTGTTCTGTCCATTTTTTGTTTGAAATGAGTCTTACAATCTTCTTTTGTACAATTAGTAACTCATTGAGGCTGGTTGTGGCTCCCCATACAAATATTCCGTCTTCCTGATGGCTTCTTACGTGTGCATTGTAATATTTTATGAGACTGCTTTTGTTTACGCATTTTTTAAGCTCAAGAAGTGCATAATGAGATATGTTTAGTTTTTTTTGTGATGTAGATGATGTGATCAGCCCATTTTAAGTTATTGTCTAGTTGTACTCCTAGAAATTTTATGTGTGTTATGATTAGTACTGATACACGGTTGCATTTTACTAACATGCTTTGTCCATTTAGTTTATTGTTTCTTATGAGAATTGTATTACAGTAGTTTTTTTTTATTTAACGCTAGATTATTTTCTCTGTACTACTGTTCCATTAGTTGCATCATTTGATTGCATAGGGTCACTGGTTCATGGAGAGTGTTTGCTGTTATGATTATATTCGGGTCATCTGCATATTGGTAAAGTTTTGTGTCCGTACTTTCTTTCTGTATTTCTCCTAGATCGTTGCAGAAGATTATAAATAATAGAGAAGAGAGGATTCCTCCTTGTGGAACTCCCATATTTGTCATTTTGTCGGCACTAATTTCTGTGTATTGTTGTCGATCTAATAGATATGACAGTATCCATTCTTTGACTGGGCCTTGTAGTCCACGAAAATTCCTGCTACGTATTTTCCATGATCTTACGCCTCTGTCACATATGAGCCGTTCATTTTGAAAGTGACTTAAGTCCATTTATCTTTAATTTGAAATACTTAAGGTTTTGCGTTTTTACAAAATTAAAAATATACGTAAGATATATGGTTGACTTGCAATGTTAAATCGCATATAAGGGATTTAATTTTATACATCCTATTAAAAAGTCGCTATTATTAAGTGTATAATATGACCTTGCTTACCTTAAAAGGACTTAGGTCACTTTCAAAATAAATATATGTTTTGTTACAAAAAGTGAAAGAGTTTAAGTCCGTTACATATAGCTTAAAAAATAGAAAAATAAACATTTAAATTATATTTTTAGATAATAGAAATAAATTTAGTAACAAGTTATTCGTTAACATTCTCAGTATGCGGGAGTGATTTGAAGTAGTTATGGTGTTCCGGAGGTATATACCGCAATAAGTCCATCATGTGTCGGTATTTTAGTGATGTGATGCTTCTTATACTTTTATATAGCGATGGCAATACAATATTCCCAAATTTTTTAGGTCTACCCCGACGTGGCAATAAATCAAGAATTTTAAATTCTGCGTTCTCATCCATGGTTGTTTTGTATAAAATTTTATATGGTTCATTTCTTAAAAATCGCATCCAGCATATTTGATTATTTTAGTCCAGTTTATTTTTTCTCCGTTGGTATTTTTGGATCTTTTGTAAACTGCTTCTTCCAAGAATCTTGTTGATATAAAATCCTTGTGTTTCATTTCATTTAGTATGAAAGTATTACCTTTTCTACATTTTTAAATTATATTATAATAATCTTGTGGCACATACAATAAATGATTTCTTTTTAACGACATTTCTATAACGCCAAAATCTCTGTCATTAGGTAAAAATGAATGCCCTGATATTAAAAATTTGTGGTCTATGATTTCCACATCATTTTCCATCGATAGAATTTTTAACCACATTAAAGATATTTTGATGTTTCTGTTTTGTCCTCACACATGTCACTATATGCAATTATGTGTTTTTCACCTTTCAGGGTTTTTAGGTGTCTCCAGAGGCATGAAGCCACTTCTTGGGAACCTCTAGAAGCTTTTGTTTCATCCCAAACGTACATGTATACATTATCGTTTTGGAAATTGTGTATGCCAAAATTTAAAATATACATGTTACATTTATAATAAGCTACTAAAGTAGTCAACTTTGGGAATGGTAACGCTTTCTGCAAATCGAATGAAGAGCCAAAATAATGAGATGGATTACTTGAAACTCGCTCTTGATCTTGTTTTAACGTATTTCTAGCCAATTCTGCTAGCTTCAAATGAATATCATGTTCTTCCATAAGTTTTTTCTGTTCTTCATGGTTTTCTGATGCTTTGACTTTAATGTTTAATAGATCACATCTTTGACATGTGTCTTTGCGTGGTTGGTGGAAATGTAGATTAAAATCCTTTTTGAATATGTTTCTATAAGTCCATTCATTAACTGCTTTTAAATTATTTTCTTCACAGTGAAGATCATAAAAATTAATCATTTTTTTATAGTCAGTTCAGGATGAAGATATTTTCTGTCGGGATTATGGTCCCGAGTATAATGGGATTCAAATTTCGGGAAACTGATAATATGGTTTTGAACAATCATATTTGCTTCATCACATATTTTTCTCGACGATCCAGGAAAACGCCCACGTAAATCATTGCCAACGTTTTTAGATTTTAATACACGTTTCAATCACCCTTCGCTTATTTGAAAAGTATCTAAAAATATTTTTTTACAAACAGCAACTTTGCCTGTTTTAGAATTTAACCAATACGTAAAACTCTCATTTCTACATGAACCTGTTCCGTTTCTCTGACGTCTTCTTTTTACAACACTACGTCCGGTCGCTTCGTATAGCAATATATTTTGCTTATTAAAGTCTCCTATGTAAGTTCCAAAACATTTCGAAAATACGTTTTCTTTCTGTTTCATTTAAATATTTCAAGCAGTCTTTTCGGCATTGGCAATCTTCATTTTGAAAAACTTTGGCAGGAATAATTTTTCCCGATTGTGTATCGTATCTTTTCCTTGAATTCCGTTTAATTTTACGAATTTTCTGAATATAAGTACCACTTCTGTGTTCTCTGAATCCTTCTTTGAAGGTGCTGTTTTGTAAATTCTCATTCTCAATTACTTCCTCTTCATCTGTTGAAAAATGAACTTCTAAAATTCTCCTTCTTTTTTTAAATCTGTTGTATGAGTTTAATTCCTCTTCACTTTCAGAATCAAGAAATCTTGTTATTTTATCCTTTCCCATGGGTTTAATAATTTCTTTAAATTAAATATTATTTTTTAAATTTCAATTTAATATCAAAACGTAATTTAAATTACCTTCATCACTGCTTTCAACATTTTGGGCCGCACTTTTTGACATCGTCAATAAAAAGTGGACTTAGGTCACTTTAAAAATTAGGATTTTCATTATTAATATTATTTTGAAAAGGTACGTGATATAAAATTTTCAAATGTACTAAGTATATTTCAATACCGATTTTTTTTTTTTTACAGTTCAGCATAAATTATAAATGTCACAAGTGCCAACTTGATAAAAGATGTAAATTGACTTTTTAAAAATAAACGGCTCGTATGTAGTAAGTTCATATAGTGCTGAAGTCGTGTTCTTGCCTTTTACAAATAACACGTGAGGGTGATTAGGTTATATTCTACTAAGTACGCCATTATCCGCTTGTACATTAGTTTATCAAAGATTTTTTCGAACACCGATAGATTGGATATTCCTCTGAAATTGGTTACATCAGTCTGATCACCTTTCTTGGGCACCGGTGTCACTCTTGCTAGTTTTAGGGCATCCGGGTGTTGTTCAAGTCTGATCGATTCATTCAATATATAAGTTAAAGGAGTAGCTATTATAGGAGCCACTCTATGGATAATTAAGTTAGGGATACTATCTGGTCCTGCTGACATTTTCTTTGATATAGTTTTTTTGATTTCCTCCACTACTTTCTCATTTGCTTTTATTAGAAGCATGGAGAAATTTGTGGCAATGTTCAAGGTTTTTTGATTCATAATAGAATTTTCTATACTTGAAGCTGTGACGTTTGCACTGCTTATGAAATACTAATTTAGTACACTTGCAATTAAACGCGGATTCGTTATTTCATGATTATTTTGCTTAATAGTAATTTGGTATTTCTAATTACTGACTTTCCTAAACTACTATTTATTATATTCCTGGTTGTTTTCATTGGATTATTAGATATTGCTATTTGGTGACCGTTTGCGTTCTTTTTTGCCAGTTCAATCTCTTGCTGACAAAGCTTTTTTAGGTTGTTATATGATTTTTTTACATCCCTGTTCTGCATGCTAACATATATCCAATGTAACTTTTTAGTCGTTGTGACATAGTTATTATGATCGGACTGGTTCATTTTTTTTCTTTGCTTCGTTGTTTGATTTTATATTAGTTTCTGGATAGACATATTCAAAATTGTGTTTAATGATATCAATAAATAGTCGGTATTTTTCATTTAGTTCAGTGGTTTCATATATTACTGACCAGCTTTCATCTTTCATTAGTTTGTTTAGTTGATCATGATTTTGTGTCGTATACATGCGCCTTCATATGATTTTTTCATTCTTCTCATAATTGACACATAGTATATTAGTAAGAATTGCATCATGGTCTGAGAATTCACAGAATATGTTTTTCAATTCAATCTCATTATCATAATTAGTAAATATATTATCTAATAGCGAGTTTATTCTTGTAGCTTTGAAATTTGTTTGTTTAAGACCATATTGTCTCATTACATTGAGAAGGTCCTTTGTTTCTTTTGTTTGCTACAGTAAATTCGTATTGAAATCACCACAAATGAAAATATAGTGGAATTTATTTGGTAGTTCGCTAAGGATATTGTTTAGTTTTTGACACATAAGTTCCAGTGTTTTTCTGGCTGGTAGATTGAGACTATTATACTCCTTTTACCTTTCAACTTAGATGTGGCACTTACATGTTTGGTGATGTTTTCGAGATATGTTTCTTGCAGACTGTATTTTTTTTTATCGGAAGCTTTCATGCGCTAATATCATCACTCCTCCACCTGAGGTTTGGGATCTACAAAAATTATTTACAGTATAATAATCTTAAACATAAAAATTTACAATTTCATTCTCGCTAAGCCAATGCTTACAAATACTTATAATTGTAAGTTGTTTGAGTGGTTTTGTTAGTACTTCCATATTAAGGCTTGTATTCCTATTAAGGTATTATTATCAATTTTTCCTGAAAATGATAGACTATTGTAAAAAGTATTTAAAATAAAATACCTACCATTACTATTTAATAGGTCATGTTATACGGGTCAGTTTCCAATGTTGTTTCTCTATTTTCCGCGATAATAAATTCACCTTCACGTCAAAAATTTTAATGTTAATAATTTTAACGCCTTGTTGCTGGGGGCATCAATTCATTCATAAATTTGAATATTCTTTTGTTTTTACGATTAATGGGTGTAATATTAGGCCAAAAACGACGTTTTTAAAATGTTGTTAATATTTGTAAAAAAAAATAGTTTAAAAATAGTGGACTTAGAAGTACCAACAGGCTATGACAACGTGCCAAAGTGATCTGACGAGGTGCGCTAAGATATTTAAAGTCAATGTTGAAAAACCCTCTTAGAGGACTAATATTACTCAATTAAGTATTTAATTTAATGTAAACAATTTACCCAAAATTAAACACTTATTTCATGAAAAATAAGAAAGTTTTTTTTTTCATTACAACAGAAATAGACTTTGCATGTGGTGCATTTTCAATGCGACTTTGATTCTATCTTCTGTATTGCACAAACTTCACAGCGCCCTCTTGTTTTTCCATATTGAACAAAGTGTGAACCTCGGTTGTATAATCTGAGATCTGGAGATATGGAATACGATCTACAGAGTTTTTTTCTATTGGTGTTCGATGTTGAAGGAAGACCGAATGAACGACGATTTTTGTTCAACATCCTTGTATTATATGCCATTAATCCGTTAGCAACGGCACGGCGAAACTCAAGAAGTGATGTTTTTTCGCTTAGTTGGCAGTATATTATGTAGGAATTAATAAAGGCAATTACCAATATTCCCCGGAAGAGACGATGCCACTATTTTTTCGATCTTATATTCGAGCACAGACGTTTCGTAGTTGATCCGCATGATCTACATCGCCCATGTAGGTGTTATAGTCGAGTACTACTTGAGTACATAGAAATTCTTTAGATTTTCCATCTCTTTGTTTTTTTTTTATGGTAGATTCTTCGCTACCATGAAAATTGCTAGCAAAGTTTACAGCTTTGTTATCTTTCCATCTATAAACACCTACATCCGAATTGGAAAATCGATAATCATATTCCCCAAGATTTAAAATTTTGTCTCCTTGTAAAATCGGTAATTCTTTTTTTTTAACCCGAATGGTCTCACATGCTAAAGTATTTTTTGCTCCTAATTTCTCTGAGAGGTTGAGACTGGTAAGGTATATATATATATCATTACATCTTCTACCAATTAGTGTAGGTGTTTTTCTTTACATTTCTCATATTATTTTTCCATCAGTTTTCTATAAATTTGTTCCATTTCTTCGGTCGTTTGTCATGTTCTTTGCCTGTATCGTTGTTAGTCCTCATTTTGTTAATATCTCTTTAATCGTGTCGTCCCAGGTTTGCTTTGGTCTACATCATCCGGTCTTCTTGCATTTTGCTTCCCACACAAGTTTCGGTTGTCTATCTTCTTTCATCCTGCGCATGTGACCTCACCATCCTAACTGTTCCTTTTCAGTAAATTCCAGGGTCGATTCCATTTCTAGTTAATTTCTTATTACTGAGCTTCTGATCTTGTCGAATTTTGTTACCCCTTTCCTTCTTCTCAGGTATTTCATTTCCACAGCTTGTATTCTTTTCTTCTCCCTCTTTTTCAGATTCCACGTCTCACATCCAAATGTTAATACTGGTCTTAGTAGTATCTTGTATAACTTAGTTTTTGTTTGGGTCGTTATTTACTTTCTGCGTAGGATGGTTTTGTTCAGTTCATGGTAAGTAGGTATAGCCCTTTTAATCCTCATGTCAATCTCACTCACTTGTTCCCCGTTACTGTTGAATACTACCCCCAAGTATTTAATTTCCTCCACTTGTTCAATTTTGGTGTCTTTTAATTTGATGTTCATCGCTTCCACACCTCCCACTCCCATTACTTTAGTTTTATCCGTATTTATTTCCTTTTGGTACTTTTTTAAAATCTCTTCCCATATCTCCAAGTTCTTTTGTAATTTTGTTTCTTCATTCGCCAGTAATACGTGTAATCGGAGTGCACCTCCGGACTCGGAGAAAGAGTTGGTACTCCGTCCGGCAGGTGTGATTCACCCAATTAACTCCGGCTAGAGTCAGTATGCACGAGACTTGCTTTACCACTAACCTGTTTGCAGGGGGTTTGGTATGGGCCCTCTACTGATGTCTGCTGCTGGCTCGGGCGTCGGGGATGACCTCCAGGTCCTGGATCGAAGATCGTTGGCGGCGTACTTTTGGTTCACTTTGGGGGGTGGGGGGCGAAGGGTGGCACAATTAAATGAATAGGAATACGTGTGTAATTATATTGACGAAAAACAATAACAAAATAAATAACAAAATTTAACGGTATAAAAACAATTAGGTAAAATAAGAGAGGCTGAGGGCTGAATGTAGGTGCGAAGAGGCACGTGATTAAGCGTGTGCGTGGGGCACGTGATATTTTACTGTACGAAGTATATAAGTGAGTTACGATTTAAAAGAGAGATGCTTAGGAGAGGCGATGTAAGAGAGATGATTTGGGAACGGCGACGATTTAAAAGAGAGGTGGTTAGGAGACGGCGAGGTAAGAGAGGTGATATAAAAGAGCGCCTAAGTTTTTGAAAAACGCGACTTTTATCAATTCCGGGCGATTCTCCCTCCCCAAATTCGTGGCCGTTGCGAAGTTGGAAAAGTGGGGAGAACCCACACTTACTTTTCGAGTGAATTTAATAAAGTTACAAAATAAAAATGATTCCGCGAGCGCGTCTTCGTACAGTAAAATGGTCACCATGGCTGTATTGCCACTGAAATTATGCGCTCGATGATATGTTACAACGTGGTAATCGGGTTAAATTACGATTTTTGGAAAATGATTCCCACGTTGCATCATAATTTCTCGGCGCCAGTTTGTCCGAGTGTGGATTTCGCGTATCCGTCGCTAACCAGGTTTCGGCCACACGCACGACGCAATTCTGCGTATTGGAGGCGTCAATAGGAATTTATGGCAACGCCGAAAGTTCAAGCCAGGATCTCGCCACGGGGTGCCTTCCTGAATGAGCGCACTTCTGGCGCCTGTTACGGTCGCGCGGTGATAACTGATTCATTTGGTAAATATTAAATTGTGAATAAAATGTAGTGACTGAAGTTACTTTTCGTAACGGGTAACGATTTAATCGCTGCCGGTATCGAGTCGCCGGTAACATACGTCATCTGCGAACGCTCCTTCTTTCACACTGATGTTCCTCATTCTTCTGTATCCTATTTCCTTTCTCTTGTTCCCGTTTGGCATTTTCTTATTATCTCGTCCATGATGATAAATAGTATCGGACTTAGGCTTCCTCCTTGTCTCAGCCTGTCTTTGGTCTTGAAGCACTTTGATTCGTTGTTGTTGTACACTACTATATTGTTGTTGTTTTCGTATATCATTTTGATAATGTATATGATTTTCGCGCTCAAACCTCTTTCTTCCAATATTTTCCAAAGTTTATTTCTGTTGACCGTATCAAATGCTTTTTTTATGTCTATGAAGCCCATGTATACTTTTTTATTTTGTTTTTGTTTCTTCTCTATGATCTGTTTGATTGTGAAAATGTGGTCTTGTAAACTCCCCCCTTTCCGAAAACCACTTTGTGCCTCGTGTAATGTCGTTTCTACTGTTGTCCTTGTTTTGCTTTCTATAATCTTCTCTAATATTTTCATTCCAGCACTTATTAGATTTATGCCTCTATAGTTACCACATTCTTTTCTGTCGCCTTTTTTGTATATTGGTACCCCAAGTGCGGTCCTCCAGTCGTACGGTATCCGCTCCTCTTCCCATACTCCATTAAATACTTTTAATAGTAGTTTCTTCGCTTCTTCGCCGATGGTTTTCATCATTTCTGCTGTTATTTGGTCTTTTCCTGTTGCTTTTCCGTTTTTCAGGCTCTTAATTGCTATGTCTAATTATTTTTCTGTTATCTCTTCGTACTCGGTTTTGTTTTCTCGGTTTTGTGTAATTTCTTCTATCTCTCTATCATTGTTTTCCTCAGCATTTAAAAATTCCATAGAATATTTCCTCCATCTGTTCATAAATTTGTTCATCTTCCCTTAATATATTTCCTTGTTTGCTCTTGATTTCTTGATTAGTTTGTTTTTTTTTTCTTTTCTGGAGCTCTTGATAACATTATATAACAACTTCTGGTTTTCTCTGCTATTTCTTGCCATTCTTTCTCAAAATTCTTCCCATGACTTTTGTTTCGCTTTTAGTATTACTTCTTTGACTTTCTTTCAGCTTTCCTTATACTGGTCATATTTTGCGTCTGATTTATCATTTACGTATTGCTTCCAGGCCAGCTTTTTATTTTTTATTTCCTCTTTAATTTCTTCTGTTAACCAACTCGTTTGTTTCTTTTTGTTTGTTTTCCTCATTGTTCCACATGTTATTTTTGCTGCCTCTTTTATAATGTTTCTTATTGTTTCCCATAACTTTATAATGTCCATCTCTTGTATTCTCTTTTTTTGCGTTATTAACTCTGTCACCATTTTTGCGTACTCTTTGGCTACTTCTTCCTCTCTCAATTTGTATAGTTTCGTCGTCTATTTTTCTTTCTTTATTTCTTTATCATGTCTGTCGTTTACTTCTACTGTGTTTTCTTATATTTTTGATATCAATGGGTAGTGGTCGCTATCAATTTCGAATCCTCTTCTAACCTTAGTATCGATTATGTTACTACGATGTTCTCTATCTATTAAAATATAGTCGATGACTGATTTTTTGTTCCTTGCCCTTTCTTCTCTCGTATATGTATGTATGTCTTTGTGGTTGTAGAATTTATTTGTTATAATAAGGTCCTCCATTATAGACTGGTAAAGTAATTATCAAAAAATACTTTTCTCAATTTTCACCATTGTTCTTCAGTAAGGCTGAAACCACCCTTTCGCCAAGACCGAAGTTTGAGAATTTTTCTTTAACCTCAGCATCTTTTCCTTTATAAACTGCAAATTTAAGGACATAGGCCATTTGATCCGCCAAATACCGTAGCTTGTAACCCCGTTTTATTGATTTCTTGGGGTTATATTGTTTAAGACTGGATCTTCCTTTAAATAATATCATGGACACATCGACACTCACTTCTTTTGTTCTATGATAAACTGTTGAGCATATTCCATTCATTAGGTCTATTAGAGGTCTAATTTTAAACAGTTTGTCTTTTTTTTGGGAATTAGGGTGTTGTCTTTTATATGGAGGTTGGAAAGAATCTGGTCAAATCGGTCACGGGGAATGGCTGCCCTTATACTTTCTAAACCTAGATCTGGCGCAGAGGACCAGTAATCCCTGCAGCTGGGTAACCTATAGTAACTCATTAGGAAATTCATACCAAAAAAACCTAAGAGTTCTTCTTTCTTTAGATTGAATGTTTTATTTCATTGTATGGAATAAAGGTATGTCTGATAAACAACACCATCTAGCATGGGCTCAATGATTTTTAGAAATATATCTGTGCCTGTGGCACAGCCAATAACATAGTCTTTATTGCAACTTTCCGGAAAGGTATTATTATGTAGAGCAATCGAATTGCTTTACAACTTTTTTTCCAATGCCTATCTAAATCTGGAATTTTATTTTCTTATTTTTGCTGGGGATATTTGTCATTTTCATCATCCTCTTCCAACATTAAATTATCTTCAGCCTCTATAAGGATATTATTATGTACATTTTCTTTATCATCTGCATTTTAGATAGTTCCAAGTGGATTCTGTACGAAATATTTGTCAAAGTTAGCTAATTGTACATCAAGATCATCTTCAATATCTGTGTCGAACTCATCATCTGTGGGAATATCTTCAAAAGTTATATTCTCAGCTTCTTCTAGGAGCTGCATTTTTGTAAAGGGAGGAATTAGTTTGTACATCTAGAAAGCAAGTAGGTTTATTTAGAAAGACGAGATCAGTCTAAGTTTATAAATTTTAAAATCCGCGCCAGAAAATAACCGCTTCTGTAGCCTGACGGTACTTACAAGTCCCTTGAAGAATATGTAAATAATAAATAATAAAAATAAACACTTACCTTTTACTGATTTGATTACGAAAACTCGGGAAGTTCTGTGTGTGAATAGACATGCAGACACCAGTACACTGCTATAATTAAAACAATAATACCAGCTCTAATATATGCAACCAAAACTGCACAACGTTTTGATTACGTTTCGTATGGAATGACTTTAAAGAGGCTGTACGATGATTTCTATTCAATATGTATTTTATAATGGCACATAAAGTTTTCGGACTTTAAAGTCCCAACAGTCGACAAAGGCTTATATCATGATTTAAATGAGATTTAAATCACACCAACCGTGCTAATAACTAAAGAAATAGTAATCTATTACACATTCACGACCATTTTGCAACCGAGTTGGGTGGGTTTTCTTTTTGTCATGTTGGACAAACCGATTTTATGGAAGTTAATTATTTTTTTGTGGCGATGTCTCTTAGATATTTGCTTTCTATTACATTGTCAGATTTATTATTTCCTGCCGTTCCATTTTCATCTCTAATAATTTAAACTTTACATTTGGCAACAATGTTATTTAAAAAATATAAATAAATAACATAAAATGTTATTTTATATATAAAATAAATATAAAATTATTGAAACCAACTTAACCTTAAAGAAAATGACAAGTTCCATTGAGGAATACAGTTTTTTCCGAAACACTACCAACAATATGACTAGATATTCATGGACTCCCCTGACGCAAAAACATCGTAAATGGAGAGTATTTATGGATTTTTTATGAGGCCGGTCTACCAAGGTTTTCCCGGGCCTGATCAGATTGCCAGTGCCCCAGTCCACCAGTCCTACTGGATGCTCTTTTATGTCAGTCGTAACGGAAATTTAAAAGGATAACGTACATACGAGAAACGAATATTAGGAATTTACATTTGAAGAGGAGTGTGATTAACGGTGAGGCGTCTAGCCCCACACCTCCGCTCTTTGTGTTCATTACGCGCCGCCACTGATTTACCCCATCGGCACGCCACCCTCTCGTGCCTCATCTCGAGTGCTTATTTAACTAATGATAATCCTCCGTTCGAGCATAAATATCCCCGGAAAAGGGTCAACGGTCGTAAACAGAGTAAACGGCTCGCGGACTTCACCTAATTAAATTTTAATATACGCGCCGCGTCGTTGTTGTTTTAGGCCCTTCCAGAGTGGAATGGATGGAGAGTTTTTGATGGCTCATGTTACTTATCCCAAGAAATAACGATAGTTGATTAGCAATATAACTAACACGAATAATTAGTTAAACAAGTGAGGCATGTAGAAGCAAACCTTGCCTTGGCCATCATGAGCAAATTTGAGAAAAAATAGAATCATTTGCCCGGATTTTTTAATTTATCCTTATGATAACCATAAATTAAACGATTAATGAAGTTGGTGGATAGAGCCTTAACTATGTGATAGTTGATGATGTTGATATCAGGAATGAAAACACACATTTTATTATTTTCTATATCTATGCTGGCGTATCTTATTTTGAAAACTCAAGAACTTATGGCAGAAATGCTGAAAGGCGAAAATTTTCTAGAATCTGTAAAATAGGGAGAAAAGTAGTATGCCGATAAATATATGTCAAAACTTTAAGAATTATAACATTCAGAGTAAACAAGGCCCTCAAAAAATGTCGTGAAGTTGGTGATATTACTGACCACAGGCGAATAAAGCAAGGAGGAACTTTGTACAGATAAGCTCCAGTTCTCGAGCAAATAAATGAGCCGTTCATTTTGAAAGTGACTTAAGTCCATTTTTCTTTAATTTGAAATACTTAAGGTTTTGCGTTTTTACAAAATTAAAAATATACGTAAGATATATGGTTGACTTGCAATGTTAAATCGCATTTAAGTGATTTAATTTTATACTTCCTATTAAAAAGTCGCTATTGTTAAGTGTGTAATAAGACCTTGCTTACCATAAAAGGACTTAGGTCACTTTCAAAATAAAAATTTGTTTTGTTACAAAAAGTGAAAGAGCTTAAGTCCGTTACATATAGCTAAAAAATAGAAAAAAAAACATTTAAATTATATTTTTAGATAATAGAAATAAATTTAGTAACAAGTAATTCGTTAACATTCTCAGTATGCGGGAGTGATTTGAAATAGTTATGGTGTTCCGGAGGAATATATCGCAATAAGTCCATCATGTGTCGGTATTTTAGTGATGTGATGCTTCTTATACTTTTATATAACGATGGCAATCCAATATTCCCCCATTTTTTAGGTCTACTCCGACGTGGCAATAAATCAAGAATTTTAAATGCTGCGTTCTCATCCATGGTTGTTTTGTGTAAAATTTTATATGGTTCATTTCTTAAAAATCGTATCCAGCATATTTGAAGCCAGTTTATTTTTTCTCCGTTGGTATTTTTGGATCTTTTGTAAACTGCTTCTTCCAAGAGTATTGATGATATAAAATCCTCTTGTTTCATTTCATTTAGTATGAAAGTATTACCTTTTCTACATTTTTTAATTATATTATAATAATCTTGTGGCACATACATTAACTGATTTCTTTTTAACGACATTTATATAACGCCAAAATCTCTGTCATTAGGTAAAAATGAAAGCCCTGATACTAAAAATTTGTGGTCTATGATTTCCTCATCATTTCCCATCGATAGAAATTGTAACCGCATTAAAGATATTTGGATGTTTCTGTTTTGTCCTCCACACATGTCACTATATGCAATGATGTGTTTTTCACCTTTCAGGGTTTTTAGGTGTCTCAAGAGGCATGAAGCCACTTCTTGGGAACCTCTAGAAGCTTTTGTTTCATCCCAAACGTACATGTATACATTATCGTTGTGGAAATTGTGTATTCCTAAATTTAAAATATACATGTTACATTTATAATAAGCTACTGAAGTAGTTAACTTTGGGAATGGTAACGCTTTCTGCAAATCGAATGAAAAGCCAAAATAATGAGATAGATTACTTGATACTCGCTCTTGATTTGATTTAACGCATTTCTAGCCGATTCTGATAGCTTCATATGAATATTATGTTCTTCCGTAAGTTTTTTCTGTTCTTCATGTTTTCTGATGCTTTGACTTTAATGTTTAATAGATCACATCTTTGACATGTGTCTTTGCGTGGTTGGTAGAAATGTAGATTAAGTCCTTTTTGAATATTTTTCTATAAGTCCATTCATTAACTGCTTTTAAATTATTTTCTTCACAGTGAAGCTCATAAAAATTAAACATTTTTTTTATAGTCAGTTCAGGATGAAGATATTTTCTGTCGGGATTATGGTCCCTAGTATAATGGGATTCAAATTTCGGGATATTGTTAATATGGTTTTGATCAATCATATTTGCTTCATCACATATTTTTCTCGACGATCCAGGCAAACGCCCACGTAAATCGTTGCCAACGTTTTTTTATTTTAATACACGTTTCAATCGTCCTTCGCTTATTTGAAAAGTATCTAAAAGGATTTTTTTACAAACAGCAACTTTGCCTGTTTTAGAATTTAACCAATACGTAAAACTCTCATTTTTACATTAACCTTTTCCGTTTCTCTGACGTCTTCTTTTTACAACACTGCGTCTGGTCGCTTCGTATAGCAATATATTTTGCTTATTAAAGTCTCCTAAGTTCCAAAACATTTCGAAAATACGATTTCTTTCTGTTTCATTTAAATTTTTCAAGCAGTCTTTTCGGCATTGGCAATCTTCATTTTGAAAAACTTTGGCAGGAATAATTTTTTCCGATTGTGTATCGTATCTTTTCCCTGAATTCCGTTTAATTTTACGAATTTTCTGAATATAAGTACCACTTCTGTGTTCTCTAAATCCTTCTTTGAAGGTGCAGTTTTGTAAATTCTCATTCTCAATTACTTCCTCTTCCTCTGTTGAAGAATTAACTTCTAAAATTCTCCTTCTTTTTTTAAATCTGTTGTATGAGTTTAATTCCTCTTCACTTTCAGAATCAAGAAATCTTGTTATTTTATCCTTTTCCATGGGTTTAATAATTTCTTTAAATTAAATATTATTTTTAAAATTTCAATTTAATATCAAAACGTAATTTAAATTACCTTCATCACTTCTTTCTACATTTTGGGCCGCACTTTTTGACATCGTCAATAAAAAGTGGACTTACGTCACTTTAAAAATTAGGATTTTCAGTATTTATATTATTTTGAAAATGTACGTGTAATAAAATTTTCAAATGTACTAAGTATATTTCAATACCGATTTATTTTTTTGACAGTTCAGCATAAATTGTAAATGTCACAAGTGCCAACTTGATAAAAGATGAAAATGGAATGGAATAGAAAAATAACGGAAGCCAAGTTCCTGCAAACCACGAGTCACACTACAAAAAATGTACGTAATGTATTGTGCAGAACAGGACTCACCAGTGAACATTTCCTCATATAAGAATTTTTTTTATGAGGACTTTAATTTGAGAGCCAAACCGCTACAAAAAGATATATGCATTATATGTGATAGACTCAAAATGCAAATTGACAATGAAACAGATGTGGAATACAAGCAAGTTCTTAAGGAAAAACTTAAAAGCATTTAGATGCAACAGAAGAAGCACAAAGGTTAAGAAGAGCAGGTTTTCAAATAGCTAAAGAGAATGAAGATTATGAATACCTTACGTTTGACTTTGAAAAAACACTACCACTTCCACGTATACCAACTAACATTATATTTAATTAACGCCTACTTTGGATCGTGGCTATTCCTACGTATGGGTTGAAGGTGAAGCAGGTGGAGGAGCTCAAGAGGTAGGTTCTTGCTTGCTAACGCATATTAAAACTCGTTTATCACCTAATATTCGACATTTGTTATTGTTCAGTGACTCCTGTGGAGGACATAATAGAGATATAAAGCTTACTCTAATGCTGAAATCTATTCTACACAGAATTGAACAGCTGGAAGACATTACACTTAAATTTATCTGTTCGGGACATAGCTTCCTTCGAAACGATACAGACTTTAGTGACATAGAATCAGCTCTCAAACACCAACAAAGAATTTATACACCTTCTGAGTACATGGATATTATAAGCTAAAGTAGAATAGAAAGACACTTATAGTGACCATCTTCAGACTTTTTCGGAGTAGCAAATATCGAAAACAACATAGTTAATAGAAAAACGACGGTCGCTAATGAGAAAATTAATTGGCGTCACATAAGATCTATTAGAATGGAAAGAAATGAACCGTTTTTACTTATGATGAAGGAAGATGAATTTTCAACCCCTAACCAAGTTATTAATATAAAAAAATACACGAGGCAAAATGTCAACCAAGAATATTTACAATGATTTATCTACTTTATGGCCAAAAGGCAAGCCGATAGCTAAACCGAAACTTGCTAATTTGCACAAAATGATGCACCTTATTCCAACAGACTGCTTGCAATTTTAAGAGGCCACAATAACGTCATTGAAGATATAGACAGTTTCAACGTAGCCCATCTTGACTTTGATGTTGATGAGTCTCAATTATAATTTAAAAAACTGTATTTTGTATATGTTGGCATCTTTGAATAAATTAATGATTATTTAAGTATCTTAGTATTACTTCAAACATGTTTTGTTGGATAGTTCAAATTGCAGAATCCTACCAACACAAAAAATAAATAACACTTTTTGAAAAAAAAAGCTCTTCATATTGATGATATTATTTTAAAAAAGTACCTAAGAATATATTAAAAAGAATCTCACAAATGCGGAGTTATAATTGTTTTTAAATATAAACCGTTAACAGCAATTTACTCAGTTTAAGTACATTGAGTGTTGGTAAGTCCAGTTATAAGTATGTAATATAAGTAATATTAAGTTTAAAATTTTGTCCTTTTAGTGGCTTGGAATTTCAGTGGCAATATTGATATATTTAAAATCAGTATAGTTCGTTTTTTTTTTAATTGGATGTTATATATTTTTTCCAGTTCGCATTATTAAAATGTTAAATATGTATATTGAATCTCATCATTAAAACAACACTTTATTCACTAAAACCATTGACAACGTGAATAAAGTAAAAAATATGTAAATTCGCACCATCTTTAAAATTTTTGTGTCACCTGACAATGTGACACTTCACGCAAATTCTTCAATTCTGATAACGAATTGGAAAAAATCTTGTATGATACACGTGAATAAAGCCATTTTATTCACTTATACCATAAATAGTTATTATTCCACTCTATTCCTCATAATATATTTTTATTTTTTTTATTTTGCATGATCTATACCTGTGTGCAGGTAAGCATGTAAAATAATTAAAATGTTTCTAGATAATTGTATTGCCTATGATATTTTTTGCGTTTTTCGGTAATATTATAGTATTATAATTATACAGGGTGCCCCTGAACAGTCGGTACAAACTTTAAGAGGGACCAGGGACCCAAAAGAAGCAAAAAATGTGCCATGAACGTAGGGTCGCAAACCCTTCCTTTTGGAGTTTCTTTAACCACCAAATGATATTAATGAAATGTTATTGCAAATAAAACAGTAGAAACAGTCGACAGTAAATGCGACAACTTATTTACTGTCATTTCGAGTATGTACTTTAGCATATGTACTGTTCTATTACGTTAAATAAAACTATTTTTCAAACGTTTATAACTAATAATTATCAATTTTTCCGGAAAACGATAGATTATAACTACATTTTAAAAAGCAGTGGCATATACAGAAATTCCTTTTAACGGGGGCAAACGAAATACAGAAAAACAAGATAATCAAGGGTGACTAAACAATAATTTATCAGTTCTAAATAAAAACTTTATGTTTTGATGAATATATTCACATTTAAAAATTTAAAAATAAACAGAATAAACAATACAAAATATAGAATATATGTATATTATAAAATAATTATAGCGGGTGATCGATTTTCCGCGGATGATAGGGTAATAACATGTGAAAATAGTTTTTCTCATTTATACTATGCTATATACTATACAGGGTGATTCAGACCACCCGTCCCAGGCCTTTTTCTCGGTAATGTGACGTCTTAGAAGTTCTGGAAAAAAAATATCGTAAAATATCAAAAAAGTTTTTCACACTGTTATAAAGTCAATATATAACAAAAATATAATTTGGTTTATTTCACTCCACCCTACTGTATAATATTAAATACAGTCTTAGCTATAAGTTGGAGAAAAAGTACTTTTCACTGGTCTAAATTTTTAGTAGATGGAATTTTTGTTGCAAAAATTATGAAAAACTGATTTGAGCTAGTAGACTGCAATAATGCTAAATTATGTGGAATAAACAATTGGTGATAATAATAGCATGTCAAATAGGACTACAAACGTTAGTTTGTAAAATTGAATGTAACACTAACGCATCTGTTCACCACATTTTGAGAACGCATAAATTACGTCCTTGTAAAGTGCATTACATATTTATTGCTTACAATATTATTACTTACTATTAATAATTCATAGGGTCAACCTTGTCCACAATTTACAATTGAATGATGCTGCAAAAAGAATAAACTTATTTTAAACTTGCTTAATTATTATCATTAATTGTTTATTCCAGAGAATTTCGGATTGAATAGTCTACTACCTCAAATCAGTGTTTGAATTTTTTTGCGAAAATTTCATAGTATAAGCCTAATAAAAAATTTGACCGATGAAAAGTACTTAAAATGCTTCGCAAGAATACATAAAAAAATTATACCGTGCCAGTTAATAAAATTTGTGAAGCTGTTTAGAAAATATTTCACTAACTTATAGCTAGAACTGAACCATTTAATAATATACAGTATGTCCCCGTATAGAGTTTACAAGAGGGATTTTTTTTTATATATAGTTTTATGTAAAAATGTTATAGGAAATATCATTCCTGCTTGGTCTGAAACTATCAGTTGAGTTATTGAAACTTTGATTTATTTATACAGGGTGTTGGCAAAATCAAAATTTTAAAATTATATATTGACACTTATTTATTTACTATTTGCTAGAGGAATTGAAAATTACATTTAACAACATTAAATAAAAATAAAATCATACAAACAATCCCCCAAATGCACAAAAAAAGGTACTGAAAATTTTAAAGACGCCTACAAAAAGCATTTGCATCAATAAGTATTGAAGAAATCTAAAACAGTCTTAAGCAGTTCCATGCCAGGCTTGAACTGTGTGACGAAAATGGTGGGGCATTGTTTAAATGTCAAAATTAGATATATTTTTTTTAATTTACGTAACACCCTGTATTAACAAATCAAAGTTTTAATAACTGAAATGGTACTTTCAGACCAAGGAGGAATTTTAAGTCCTATAACATTTTTACTTGAAAGTAAAAATAAAAACAATCCCTCTTGTAAACTCAATTCGAAGACATACTGCTTATGATTTATTCCAGATTATGTAACAAATGAAGTCGCTATAATCATGGGCGCTTTTTATCGAACAGACTGTATCTCTTAGAAAATGCTTTTCTACTTCCCGTTGGTTCCACTTGTGCCTTGCTGCCAACAAACCATCTTTCTGATTTATTTTTACTTCATCTGCTTGCAGTATCTGCGTATAGTACTTCATCTGCTACTGCAGATGTTATCTAAATTATTTTATCAACCGTTTCATTTACGGTAAACGTTTGTCGTTGGTTTTTCAATTTTCAGTTTTTCGGAAATTACCTGTTTAATTCCAACAATGCAGTAATAATATCGTTTTTTCGTTAGATGGTCGAGTAACTCGTATATTGCGTTTCAACTGTAGCTTTTGTCCAATAAATAAAAGTGATCAATTATTATTGAAAACAACTGAACTAATAAATAAAATGCTTATTCCACATTCTACATATTGTTAAAACCTCATCAATAATTTGTCTCCCAACACGTCCGATGACCCACTGAAAAATTTGCGAGCAAATATCCATCCGCAAACACCACATATACCTACCATTATTTATATTCATATTTATATTCAGAATTAACACATGCATGAAGCGGGGTGTGCGATTAGTTAAAAATGGTCGCCAATTTATATTTCATGGCCCAGATTGTGTTCGCCAGCAAATCCCATTCATTTTTCAGCGACGGGAGACCCCGAATAAATCGCAATGCATCTTAAATTTTCAACAGGGAGATCAAGGGACATCACGCAATTTTATTTTCGACGAAACGAAGGAAAACATGTTGTTTAAGGCGATACTAAACTATTTAGATGCCGCGCTCGGAGAATACTACAGTTCTTTTTAGTCCATGTCCAATGACCAGAATACATTCAAAATGCTTCTCAAAGATTTCTATCAATCAGAAAATATAGTTAATGTACTAGTTACTTCACATAGAATGCATTTGACATAAGCGAATTTAATATATTTTATTTTGATAAAATATAGTTTATAAGAAAATCAGGTAACAATTTTTCACAATGATTGCATAATGTTTAATGTTTTGTTTTTTTTTTTAGAATGCTGATGTAATGACAATTTATGTATTCATATTATATTTATTTATTTCCACCCAGTCGCATTATACAAAATATACAATACATACATAATATATACAAAGATATTTACATTGTACCGCACAATTTTCTATAGATATAGTCGTCAGAATGTTAAAACGGATAATACAGTAAATAAACATTAATTAACAATAACAGACAAATACAAATACTCACCTATTTGACGAATATTCTGAAAAATCATAATAATCATAATAATATGTATGACAAATTGATTTTATCTTCTTTTGAACATAACAATATTGTTACAAGACTAATACTTAATTCATTTTGAACACTATTATATACCAGAATGCATAAGTAAAACTATGCAACCGGCCCTTAAAGGTTCGGGAAATAAATAGCATAACATAAGCCTAACTGAAGAACTTTACAGTGGTAGCTTTGACTTCCGAAAGTTACCGGAAGTAGGCGTATCTGCACTCAACTTCGGAACTCCAAATGGAAACCTAGGTCTAGTGTGGCATCGTTGGATCAGAATTTTAAAAAGAAACAACTTTTGTATGATTTTTTTTTGTTATATCCTTCAAGAAATAAAAAATAATGTTCCAGCCAACCAATCCCGGGCATTTTCTCAAGTGTATGTGGTCATAGGGGTTCAGGGAAAAATGGTATATCATAATCCTGCCTAAAGAATTTAATGGTGGTAGTTTCGATTAAATTCTCGGAAATTGAATCGAAACGGAAGAAGTAAGCGTAATTGCACTCAGATTTCGAGTTTTTTTCTAAATACTATACTTTTTCTCCGATTATTATCAATGTGGTTGTTTCAGGCGTGCTTATGCGTGCAAAATACACAATCCCAATACAAAACGTTGTTGCTAGGAAATACAGTTCAATTGTACTGGGAATATAACTCATACGTAAAACAGTGACGCCATAACAATGTGGTTTCTATAGTGACGCATGCATTAATAGCTGACAATATTGATAATACCACGGTTGTATTTTCAGGATAATACCACGAACAAATGTCGATCGCTGTCACAATTTTTGGTTAACCACAAATGCCAATGTTAAGCCATGCTTTTCTAGATGGCTCAATCAATTCATTATATTCCCTTCCTAAATATAATTCGTGGTATTTTCAAAAATCGATAATAATTTTAAAAATACAACTTATTTCAACCCCAATCTTTGAAAATGCACCTCGCCCTTCGGGCCCGGTGCGTTTTCGTCGTTGGGGTTGAAATTCGTTGTATTTATAAAATCATTATCGATAATGAGAACACCACTTGTTATATTACCCCTGGAAGTACAAGAAAACAATCTTATATATATACTCCTTTCTGCCCCGCACATGGGGCAGAACGAGATAGAATGACTTGTTTTTAATGTATTATTTATTATTTCGGTTTAATACTTTGCAGTACAAACGTTACAAAGGTATCTAATAAAGACTAATATATCATTTATTCAGAGAATTTTTCAATTACATCTTTCTTGCGTTTCCGGAATATAGAACATCATTTTTACTGTTCCCAGTTAGTGACTCGGAAATAATTAATGCTATCTGTGAAATAAAAAATAAACATAGTCGTAGAATTGACGGCGTACCTATGCAAGTAATTTTGGTTAACTCTGATTATTTAATCCCTCCATTGGTGTTCATTATTAACAAATCATTTAGTTCACTGGTTTTCCCCGAGTTATTCAAAACTGCACTTGTCACTCGTTTGCATAAAAAGGGTGACACTAATCAACTGGACAACTATAGACCAATAAGCGTTTTGACGTATTTTTCTAAAATCGTTGAACAGCTGGTATCAAAGAGACACTCAATTTTTTTCATTTCAAATAGACTTTTTAATGTAAATCAGCACGGTTGTCAAAAGCATTCGATAACGTGGACCATAACACCCTTTTAACAAAACTTGAACGATATGGGCTGCGAGGAATATCCAAGGCATGGTTTAAATCGTACTTAGCAAACTGCTCTCAGGTTGTCAACATAAATTTAAATGGCGTCGAACATCTGTCAAATCCCTGTGTTTTGGAGAAAGGTGTTCCACAGGGGAGCATTTTGGGCCCTTTACTGTTCATAATTTACACTAATGACATAAATTACAGCATTGTCGGTTCAAATCATGAGATAATCACATATGCTGTCATTATCAGTGGCTCAAATGATCAAGATATTACAACTGACTGTGATACATTTCTCAGCAAAATAAATAATTGGTTCACATTAATCAAACTTATGTTAAATAAAAACACAGCTAAATGTATCATTTTTAAAAGTAACTCTGCTATTCCGACGCCTGAATGAATATATAGAACTCAATAGTGATAGGTATTTCACTGATAAAACCGTTAGAGTTTTAGGAATCAAGCTTGATGAACTTCTCAGTTTCGACGAACGTATTGAAACGTTATCTACCAAAATAAGCGGAATATGCTATGCTATGAATGCAATTACGGATTTGGTGGACTTTTCATCACTCAAATTTATGTATTTCAATATATTCTTATTAAATGTTCGGTTTGGGATACGTTGTTGGGGACACAGTATAGAATGCAGATGATTATTTATAATACAGAAAAAAGTCATACGAAGAATGTATAACCTAAAATTTTGATCATCTGTGACGTACCTGAAGGGCAATCAGCGCGTTAGGCCGTGGAGCGAGTGGAGGGTCCCTTCGAAGTAGCGACGAGGGCCAAGCTCTCGGTGTCAGAGAGTGGGGGGGTTAAAAAAAGGCTCCACGTAATTTTAACCTCGTTGCTACTTCGTCGCAAAGGGTGGCTCCACCCTACCTGCGTGGGTGGACGGCAGACAGTCAGCGAAGTTCAGAAATCACGAACTGTCACAACGCTGACCATTTGGCGCCAACACCACCAGATTTAAATCTCGCAGTGAGAATAGAAAACTGAAACTGAAATAAATGCCCGATCGAGAAAACGTGGGGGGAACAAAAAATAACAGGTGTGAGTTTTGTAGTGTAAAATATCGGCGTTTATTCACACAAACGAAGGACACCGTGTCTGCGCTCCTGAAATAAATACCTCCGCACGCAACCCTTTCACGCAGGGTTCACTCTATTCGGCCGAATATAGCAAGCTCCTAATCGCGCGATTTAAAGGGCCGACGGAGCGACCTTTCTCTTACATAAGCGCAAAGCACGTACGGCACGCAACACGTAAACGCAACTCTTACACAAAAGAATAAACGATATGTCAATAAGGAATTAAACGGAGGTCTGGCTCAATTGAGACCACAAAAAAATGTATCAATATCTATATATATATATATCTCTGGATATCTGGCCTGTGTTCCTGGTGGTCTTCGCTGGCGGCTGGCTACAGCTCCGGTAGGGCGACGGTTTGCGTCGTGGACGCCTAGCGCTCGATTCCGGCCTCCAGCCAAGATGATCGCGGCCTCCAGCCAAGAATGGTTTGGCCGAGCTACTTAGCCCGTAACAAAACGCCTGCAAAGCACATGGCCTTAGTAACAATGGCCGGACACGTGGCTTCACGAAAAGGAAAAGAAATATCGGGCTTAACTACTTACTCAGGTGTTATGAGCGTTTGGAAGTCCCTTGCCCTGTACCTGGTGCCTTAATCCCCTCAAGGGTGGTTAACTGAGTCCCCGTTGATTATCCCGTAAACCGGATGGTGGTACACCTTATCTCAACGGTTCTTCTGGCACGGCCGTACTGGACACGAGGTAGCTGAGTTCTGCCGATGGCGGCTGCTCGCCGGCGAATTTAAAAATCGCACACATGGGAAGCGCGTCACCACAACAAGAAAGTGCGAGCGCGGTTGTCTACAGTGCAGGTCTATGCGCCAATTAATTATTAAAATGCAGTTTCTGCCAAAGATATTTCTGGACCGTTACACATCCTGTAGAGGTACATTAAAACAAGATAATTTACTCACATTGTACGGAATATATTGTGACGTACCTGAAGGGCAATCAGCGCGTTAGGCCGTGGAGCGAGTGGAGGGTCCCTACGAAGTAGTGACGAGGGCCAGGCTCTCGGTGTCAGAGAGTGGGGGGGTTAAAAAAAGGTTCCACGTAATTTTAACCTCGTTGCTACTTCGTCGCAAAGGGTGGCTCCACCCTACCTGCGTGGGTAGACGGCAGACAGTCAGCGAAGTTCAGAAATCACGAACTGTCACAACGCTGACCATTTGGCGCCAACACCACCAGATTCAAATCTCGCAGTGAGAATAAAAAAACTGAAACTGAAATAACTGCCCGATCGAGAAAACGTGGGGGGAACAAAAAATAACAGGTGTGAGTTTGTAGTGTAATATTGGCGTTTATTCACACACAAACGACGGACACCGTGTCTGCGCTCCTGAAATTAATACCTCCGAACGCCACCCTTTCGCGCAGGGTTCACTCTATTCGGCCAAATATAGTAAGCTCCTAATCGCGCGATTCAATGGGCCGACGGAGCGACCTCTCTCTTACACAAGCGCAAAACACGTACGGCACGAAACACGTAACGCAACTTATACACAAAAGAATAAACGATCTGGCTCAATTGAGCACACCAAAAAAATATATCAATATATAGAATGGAAACTCTGGCCTGTGTTCCTGGTGGTCTCGCTGGTGGCTGGGTTTAGCTCCGGGATGTCGGCGGTTTGCGTCGTGGACGCCGATCCCTCGATTCCGACCTCAGGCAGGATAATCGCTGCCTCCGACAGGGAACGGTTTGGCCGAGCTACTTAGCCCGTAACAAAATGCCTGCAAAGCACATGGCCTTAATAACAATGGCCGGACACGTGGCTTCACGAAAAGGAAAAGAAATATCGAGCTTAACTACTTACTCAGGTGTTATGAGCGTTTTAGTCCTCTGCCCCGTACTTGGTGCCTCAATCCCCTCAAGGGTGGTTAACTGAGTCCCCGTTGATTATCCCGTAAACCGGATGGTGATACCCTTATCTCAACGGTTCTTCTGGCACGGTCTGTACAAGGCACGAGTCAGCTGAAGTCTGCCTCATGGCGGCGCCTCTCCGGCGAATTTAAAAATCGCTCACAGGGGAAACGCGTCACCACAACAAAAAAATGCGAGCACGGTTGTCTACAGTGCAGGTCCATGCGCCAATTAATTATTAAAACGTAGTTTCTGCCAAATACGTTTTCGGACCGTTACAATATGTGTATGAGTGTATTTTATTCTTATTTAAAAACAAACATTTATTCACTGGTAATGAAATAGATCATAAATATGATACAAGAAACAAATCGAATTACAATATTCCAAAACACCGTCTAACACTAACTGAAAAAGGGCTGCATTACAGCAGCATATCATTCTATAATCGATTGCCAGGTGATATAAAAGGTATAAGAAACTTCAGTTCATTTAAGAAGCAGCTACATAGTTTCCTATGTGCTAAGGAACTATATAGCATTAGTGAATATTTAGTGTGGTGCAATTTGTATGTATATCTACATTTGTTTTGTGACATATTTCTTTCTCGTTCGAACCAAATTTGAAACAAATTTGTATGTTTAAACTTTTAAGAAATCAATTCTATCTATTTATCATATCTCTTTACAACGTTAGCTATCCCATTCTGCCCCTGTTTTCCCTATATTGAGACAATAGAAAGCTCTTCCGCTGAAAATATCTACACAATTATTCCAGTAAATCCCTCAAATATCAGAGATTTCAGGAATTGGTATACAAAATACTTCAAGAAAGATATAATTACAATCGAAATATCTAATACATCAGTGCCCAGAAATGCAAAAGTATGCTTTAATAATATCGCGCAATTTCATTACTTCCCGTTCAGTGCCAAAAGTAGCAAAGCTGTTCTTATAGAACAGCTAAGATATGCTAATAGAATATGCAGGTAAAGAGCATATTGTAGGATTTATCCAAAAACATTGATTTTCCAGTAGAAAATATTCCTGCTATTCCCAATGGAAAATAGCACATATCAAGAAATTTTGGGAAATTAAATAGCTTTATTTTATTTGAAGCAGAAACAACCCAAGTCCGAGTGAGATATAATGTTTTGACTCCTTTTGACATCCCCGACTATAATCTGTTTCGTCATATTTTGTTAGTTATATATAAATGCACTACAGGCCTTGAAGGCCCTGGGCTTGCACAACTCTTCGCCAGACAGTCCGTGTTTGAGCCATAGTTCTCAAATTTTCCATTTCCAAAAGCTTTAGGTCTTCCATCACTGAGTCAAGCCATCTTATTCTGGGTCTTCCCCTTCGTTTCTTCCCTATCGGTGAGTTCCTCAATGCCATCTGTGGTACCCTCTCTCGATCCATTCTTTCCAAGTGCCCTATCCACCTGATTCTTTGGGCCTTTATCAAGTTTATTATACCAGGGCTATCGAACAGCTGTTTTATGTATTCATTTGTTTTCCGCCTTCACACTTCACCACACTGTATCCCCCCGAAAATCTTCATCAGCGCTTTCCGCTCCCATCTCTCCAGCATCGATTTTTCCTTGGTGTTCAGGACCCTAGTTTCACAGGAGTACATTACAACAGGTCTCATCACCGATTTATATAACCTTATCTTCAGAGCCTTCGACATACTTTTAGATCGCATTAAATGGTGGAGCATTCCAATAACTTCATTCCCTTTTGATAACCTAGCTCGTATCTTTTCTTCCTCTATTCCTTTTTCTATAATGGTCACACCAAGGAATGTGAACTTATTCACGTAGTCAAAATTGTACACTTTCCCATTACATGCGACTGTTAGTTCACTTTCAGTTTTTCCTGTATTTCCTAACATTAGGTACTTTGTCGCCTCTTGATTTATATGTAATCCTAAAATGTTTGCTTCCTTTTCTAGTATTCTGATTGTTCTGATCAACTCTTTTCAAGATTTTGCAATAACTGTTAAGTCATCTGCATAAGCTATGCACTGATGCTCTTCCCTGTATATTAATTTATTTCTATTTAGGCCCCCCCTCTTATAACTATTTCCAGCAGCAAATTGAACAGCGAACATGGAAACGGACCTCCTTGTCTCAGCCCATTGTTGATCCTGAAAGTATTTGTTTGCGTGCCTTCCACTCTAATTGTATTTGTTGTGTCTTTAAGAGTCATTTCAACCAGTTTCACTATTTTTTCCGGTACTTTCAATATTCTCAATGCTCTGTACATTTCTGGACCGTTTACAGAATCATATGCTTGTTTGAAATCTATGAATAGTACAAACAGAGGGATCTTATACTCGTAGCAGTTTCTCTGTATTTCTTTAAGAGTAAAAATTTCATCGGTTACAGATCTAATAGGTCTAAATCCGGCTTGATATTCGCCAGTTATCTTTTCTGAGTGAGCTGTTAGTCGATTTTTCAGTATTGTTGCAAATATCTTATACACCACATTCAATAAAGCAATTCCTCAGTAATTTTTGCACTCCATTGGGTCTCCTTTTTGAATATTGGGTGTATTACTGCTTTTCCCCAGTCTGCCGGCATTTTTTCTTCCTTCCACACCGTCTTAATTAATTCATAAATTTGTTTTGAAAGTTTTGGGCCCCCGTTTTTTAACATTTCTGCAGTTATTTCATTGTTCCCGGGACTTTTGTTATTTTTAAGGTTAGTTAGCACTTCTCTGACTTCCAGTTCTGTGAATTCTTGCACTTCAGCTATATTTCTCACTTCCGTATTTCTATCTTCGTTATTTTCAGAAAGTTTCGTTTCTACATTCAATAAATCTACAAAGTACCCTTCCCTTATCTTTAATTTCTCTTCCAGCTCTCCCGTCAGTTCCCCGGCTTTATTTCTGACGTATATGGGTTTTGTCGCGTATCCTGTTTTTTCTTTCTTTACTTTTTGGTACAAGTTTCGAATCTCTTTGTGTCTGTAATGCTCCTCTATTTGTTCTATTCTCTTTTCGTTGTCTTTTCTTTTCTTTCTTCTGCACACTTGTTTTTGTTGGCATTTTAGATCTTTATAAATTTGTTTGTTAGCTTGTGTGTTATCCTGCAGCCATATTGCTCTCGCGTTGTTCTTTTGTTTGACTAAAATTTTGCATTCCGCATGGAATCATTTCTTCTTCTTCTTCATTTCTGCACGTTCTATCAATTTGACTGACTCCTGGATCACATTCTGCATTTTCTTCCATCTTTCCTGAGTCTTAGTCCGCGTATTGTCTAAAGTTTCGTATTGTTTCTCAATTCTCTCAGCATATTCTTAGATAGTTTTTCCATTTCACTCGATCTGTTTCCGTTTTCTCCCCTTTTTGTTGGTTTAATTTCTAGTATGCGCATTCAATTTGAGTATTATGCTGACAATACAATGATCAGAGTCTATATTTGGGCCTCTTATGCTTCTGATGTCTTGTAAGAGCGCTGCATGTTTCTCATCTATTAGCACGTGATCTATTTGGTTTGTGTACGTGCCGTTTGATGCCATCCACGTGCCTTTTTTTACGTAAAAACGTACTTTTTATCACCATTTTGTTTACAGCGGCAAACTCTATTAGCCTCATACCATTCTCATTTGTTTCTTCATGTTTACTAAACTTGCCTATTACTGGCTTAAACATATTTTCTCTTCCTATTTTCGCATTGCAATTTCCTATTACTAGCTTAATGTCATGCTTAGGGATTTTTTCGAGTTCTTCTTCTAAAGCTTCATAATATATTTCTTTTTCGTCGTCGCTCTTTTCCTCCGTCAGTGCATGTATGTTTAATATACTTATGTTTGAGCATTTCCCTCTTATTCTTAGGTAACACATTCTTTCGGAAACCGCTTTAAACGTAATAATGGCATACTTGTATTTGTCATCTATTAGAAAACCTGTGCCCAATCTTCTAGATTGTCCTCCACTATTACAGAGAATGTGTTCATCTATTTTTGTTATACTTTCTCCTTTCTAATTTGTTTCTTGCAACGCCACTTTGCTCACATTAGCTTTTTTTGTTCATTTTTTTAGTGCTCCAGGGTGGTTTGTTCCTCTAACGTTCCATGCAGCAATACTAAACTTGATTTCTACATCATCATTTCTTAATTCCATCTTTCTTCCTTTCCTTTCTGATCTGCCCATTTTGTTCTTTGTCCTGATCCTTGTCGGTGTCGTTATCTATTTTGTCAGTTAACATGCTGTTTTATGTTATATCATGTTACCGAATTCACCTAACAAAAGTTAAGAAAGGTTATTAATGTTTCTTTATTATTTCAAAACTTGAGTTGTTTCTGAAATAAGTGATTCAATTGCAAATCATATTAAGAAACAGATCATGTCGCATACATTATTTTTTTCTTCTAATTTTATACTTCTTGGAGAACTTAACTAATTCACCAGCTTGTAGTATGAATCACGTATAAAGACTAAATAGTCGTTACATATTTAAATTAATACTGCAATGTCATATAAAAGTCAATTGAAAATAGATATCTGTAAGTAACTTGCCGACACAGAGAAACCTACACCGGTTCTGTTAATCTTATTATTGTCATTTCAGTTCAATGTGGTCAATTATTATCAAATGGGCGATTACCGTAACGTTTACCTCTAATTTAATATGTTATATTATCCCTGCTATTTGTTTCTTTTTGTGTAAAAGCGGCTAAAATCAATATTTCAAAGTTCCCATTGTTTTTGTTCGTTGGTAATTAATCACGCATACGCATGGCCCTAGAGACTGGCATCTTCTATTTAAATTTGAACCATCTCTGATCTTCTGTTCTATCTATTGAGCTAAGTATATCAGTATCAAGATATAAATCACGCTACTCTGTATGTATTGATTAGACGTAATAATGATGGACGTCTTGGTTTGGTGTAGCAGATCCCCAGTTCATTGGAAATGTCGGAATTCCTAGGGAAAGAAAGGAGAAGTCTCTTAGATGGGGGGATCTCGTGTAATATTTAAGCCGTCCCACGGCTTAGGTATTATAGTATCGTTTTTATCAATTGACGGGAAGACTGGGCGGCGATTTCTATAAATCTCTATATGTGTATAGAAATATCCGGGGCTTAGGTTATTAAGACGAATGGTCGGACATTTTGTGTATCTGATAATCCCCCATGTCGATAGTAATACGAATTTAATTTCCTTTATACCCTTATACCCTATTACATTATTTAGTAAGGCAAACTTACCAACACTTATAATCTCATAATATAGAAACCAAACTAGTAAGAATTATTTATCCCAATGTAAAAATATAATTTTCAAAATGTTAGATATGATAATAGTAATTATAATCTTTATCCTTCATGTATAATTAAATCCATCCACTGGTGATTTTAACGTCACTATTGTTACTGTAACAATGCAAGTGTTAAGTTGCTGATGGTACTCGTACCAAGGCTTTTAATGAAAATAGGTCGAATGTTAGAAATACCAAAGTTTTCAGGGATAAAAAAAACTTTACCGTCTTTACCCTTTCCGATCCGTTAGATTTTTTTAAAATCTAAATTGCATTTGATCTCTATTAATAGTGTTATCGTTAATTCAGTGTAATTTGCATAAATTACGTCATCAAGATTGACATACGACCTTCTGACTATTACAGTTGGCCACATTTTTAGATATAAGCCAAATTTTCAAGTTTGCATAAAACTAAAAACGCTGAAATAAGGCACACAAAATAAAACATTATTAAAAAAAAAACACTTTATATTCTCCTAGTAAAGATTTGCATAATATGTTGGTTTTAATGTGAAGTTTAACAGAAAACGATTTTGTACAGAAAAAGCTAAGCAGTCAAAATATCAATTTATTTAAATGGAAGGTTAGTCTATAAGTCTGGGTAGTCAATAGATATTAGTTGCTTTAATTCTTGCAGATGTTGATACTTTCTGTTTTCAATAGGGTAAGACACATTACATGATTTTGACCGTTCATTCATCATTGAACGTTTAGTTCGTTTAGGAAGTGGCATCCTTTCATGGGCCATATCAAGTTTGAAATGTATTACACCTTCTGGGGTATATTGATAAGAAAACAACATCAGTTACAGACCGAACTCCAGTTTAGCTGCTGCAGTGGTTATTATCAAATTGAAAAAAGTCTACAACGACAATTTTGCATTCCTGTACTGATAGCCACAACCATCACTACAAATAATTATATTTTCGGGGTTGCTCTGGATAATTTCATCCGTTATAAAAGTTGTTGCTACAGAGGCAAGAACATCACTCTCAAGTCGACCTGATCCCTCATGCCATACACAACAAGAAACATTCTTGGTGGGGTGGTTAAAACAAACTTGATTCTGCACCTACAACTTTGTTTTGTAGTAATTTACGGCAGCATTCAGACAAGGCGAAAGGAGAACTGCTTGCAAATCAGCTGTATGGTATCTGACGTTCTACTTTTCCAGAGATATACATTTATCAAACTCCTTTGCCGTATTGGCCTGTTTAATTTTTATAATTTGTTTTTCAAAAGATTCATCAAGTGTACCGTGCTTGTGCATCGTATACTCATTACACATCTTTTTTCGGCGAGAAAATGTAGAAATTTAATGTCTTATTAGTTTTTTTTGTTAATGTAGCCCATGATACCTTTCTTGTGCTGTTTTCCTGATGTCTGCGATGTAGGTATGTCTCTAAAGCTATATCAAACTGGCTCTACGTATAATTTGCCAGAAGAGGAACGACAGTAATGGGATTCAACTTTTGGCATAGAGTTGAGCCAGGTCTCTAAGGCTCGTATCTATAGTCCGTACTTGAGCCTGAGTACAACTCAAGCCGTATATTTGGTTGCGTACATTCTATATACGTTTATGCACCAAACGCAACCAAATATACGACTTGAGTCGTACTCAAGTTCAAGTACGGACTATAGATACGGGCCTAAGTCTTTTACAACGGGTGAAGGCTGGATTTCATATTTTTTATCAGAATTTCCTGATGACATCTGTTGATTATTCATGGCCCATACTCGTAACTGCTTTTCTCCAATACTACATGTTCTCAGAAACATTTGCTTGCATACATGTTTCTTTACCTTATTATTTATTCCTTCACTTCCTTCATTTACTGTTAAGTAAAAGCGAAAACCATTTTTTTTCTCGGATCTTTAACGGAAATATTTCTATATTTTAGTTTAGTTTGTATTACGTTTTCTGCTACAAGATTATTTTTGGATTCCCAACTAGTTTTGACCCAAAAGTTTCTATTGAGCAAGCTGCCCTGGTCATCACACTGAAAACGTTGTCTTGCCCCTCCCTTCTTACAGCGAACTCTATGTCCACGACAGCGTGCACCTAAGGTCTTATGTGATTTTACTAACGTTTGTTTATAGTTTCCAGTAGCATCCTTTTCATACCCTAAGTACGATTTACACGACAATCGTATTTGAGCATGTTTTTACCTTTTCCACTCTTCAGAATATCTTTACCATTTTCGTTTTCTATTAATTGCAGCATGGTCCGTAGGTTCGCTGCTATGGATTTCAGATGGAAGGCTGACTCTTCTAATGTGCTTTGCGTTGATTTAGAGGGTTCCTATAAATCTTCCGATTCACTACTTATGTTAGTTAGCAAATTTTCGGGATCTTTTAGTTCTTGAGCGAACGTCAAACCACAATCTGTTACTTGTTTTTGACTAGGTATTGTTTATTAAGGCACTAAAGCGAGATTAAGCAGGTTGGGTGGCCTACGTGCTAGCCCATCACTCGGCCGCGGGTTTTTGTGACAATTTGAACGCGCACGCTTGTCTCAGACTCGCGTCCGCATACGAGCCGAAACGTTATCTGAAGTCGACAGCCTCGTAGTCTGGTGGGTTATTATAATTAAGTATTGTGTAGCCCTCGACCTGGTGTCTAGGTAGCTACGCCCCCGTAAAATTAGGCCTTGGCCTAAGCTGGTGTCTAGTTTGATTTTAGTTTGTCGTCTCAGAAGGAATTTCTAATAAAGAACAGACCGACCACCCACGACTTTTCTTGCCCTAAGAACCGAGCGTAATAACTCCAATCCCACAGCGTCCCATAACGCTACAGCACATTATTAATTATTACCCTCTACATCGTTGCTCGACGGTGTTTCCAGCAATAGTCTTTCTTCTTGTTGTAGTGAAACTTCAAAAGTCAGAATTTTATTCTTTGTAAAGTCGAAAACTAATTCTGGCCCAATTTTTTAAAACCATCTTTAATGGGCGCTTCTAACATTTCTGGTTCAGCTGCACTACCATGTTCAACTGGCAAATGGTATACATCTGTGGTTGCTCCAGAACTTCCTGAGACTCCATAGGTTGCTTTAGACAGAGAAAACCTAATGCAAATTGACATTAACGGAGCTAAACAAAACAGCAAGTCTACATCTTAGCGGCGACATAAATTTTTAATCACATGAATTCTTACCAGTCTTACCATCAGTGTCAGTGGCATCAGTTTCATGTGAAGTAATGTTAGTTGCTAAAGCTAAGCATGACTGCCAATTATTTTGATAGTTTTCTTTTTAGTAAATAAAAACAGATGCTATTGATCGTATGTCAAAATCTTAGTCAACTTGATCCTACTGCATAATGTTGGATGTCAACCAGAGAGTAGCGCGAGTAACCCTGAGAGTAGCGCAGTCACTCATATTTAATTTTTTTGTCTCGAAACTCGAAACAGATATAAAAAACTGTAAAGATACAAAAACACTTAGTAATGAATGCCTGCATCCGATTTTATTTATTTTTAAATTTATTTGGATTGTCATTAAAAATATGATTGTATTAATGTTGGGTCTCCTTTGTTGTATACACAACCGGTCTACTGATAATAACAATATTATGTCAAAATATGAGTTATGCCCGTATAAGGTGTCATACCAAACAACATCCCAATCAATGTAAACGTTCTCTCGTTATAAACAAATTTTGTTTTTTTTTAAATGAGCTTTGAATACTGGCTAAACCAAACGCATTTGTATATAGATTATTATTATTATTATTATCAAAAGGCCCTTTACCTTTCGTTGTGGGCTATACATGTTACTACAGTTACATTACAATTTTGTTATGTATTTGCAAATTCTTTCCACTCTCTTCTGTTCTTTGCCAATTCTCTTGCTCGTTTCACTGTCTTCTCTCTGCTGTTTATTATTTCTTCTATTTTGTTGTCCCATTCTTGTCTTGGTCTGCCTCTTCCTTGTTTATTTCCTGTTTTTGCTTTCCAGATTTGTTTTGTTTCATTCGTATTTTTCATCCTAATTAGATGTCCCCACCAGTTGAGCTGCTTCTTTCCTATAAACTTTTCTATTGATTCTATATCCTATTCCTCTCTGATGTCTTTTATCGTTACTTGTTTTTCTCTTCTCAGATATTTCATTTCTATTGCCTGTATTCTACTTTTATCTCTTTTTGTTAGCTTCCACGTCTCGCTCCCATATGTCAAAATCGTTCTGTATATAGTTTTGTTTATATTCATTTTTGTCTTTCTGCTTATCTCTTTCTTGTTAGTAAGTATATTATTCAGAGCATAGTACGTTTTCATTGTGTTGTTTATTCTGTTGCTTAATTCTCCTTCCATTTTCCCGTCTTCTGTAAGTTCTACTCCAGGGTATTTGAATTGCTCCACTTGTTCAATCAGGTCCTGTTCTATCTGTATATTTTTGTGTTCTTTCCGTTTTCCTATTATCAGTACTTTTGTTTTGCTGTAGTTCATCTTCAAGTTATATTTCTCTAGGTGTTTATTCCATACGTTCATGTTATGTTGCAGGTTCCTCTCACTTTCTGCTATTACTACCACATCATCGGCGTATGCTCCTTCTGATATTTTAACCATTTGCATGTTTTTGTATCCTACGTTTGCTTTTATTATTTCTGTTTTCATGCTCTTCATTATTTTATCCATATATAGGTTGAATAGTGTTGGGCTGAGAGCCCATCCCTGTCTTAGTCCATTATTTGTTTTAAAAGTTCTTGAAATTTGCCCCTTGTATATTATTGCATTATTGTTGTTCTTATATATATTCTGTATTACTTTCACTATCCTGTTTTCTATTCCTCTCTCTTATAGTATTAACCATAGTTTATTTCTTGGTGTCATGTCAAACGCTTTTTCGAGGTCTATGAATCTTAGATATGTATTTTTATTATTTGCGATTATTTTTTCTGTGATTTGTTTTATTGTGAAGATGTTGTCTTGCGTGGATCTCCCTTTCCTGAAACCACTTTGCGGTTCTTCTAGGGTCTGTTCTATTATTGCTATTATTCTCCTGTTAATTGTCTTTTCTAATATTTTCATCCCTATACTTATTAGTGTTATGCCTCTATAGTTTGCGCATTTCGTCTTGTCACCTTTCTTGTATATCGGTACAATTAACGCTGTTTCCAAACTTTTGGTATCATATTTGTCTTCCATATTTGGTTCAGTAGCTTTAGTAGTTTATCTTTTCCTATGGGTCCCATGTGTTTAATCATTTCTGCTGTAACCTGATCTTGTCCTGGTGCTTTTCCTATTTTCAGTTCCCTTATTATTTCTAGAAGCTCTTGTTCATTGATACTCTCTGTTACTGTTTCTGTGATGTTCTTTTCGCTGTTTCTTGTCTTCTGTTCGTTGCCGCTATTTATAGTTAGTAATTCTTCGAAATACTCTTTCCATATTTCTATTATTTCTACGTTTTCCTTCAACATTTTGCCTTGTTTGTCTTATATGTATCTCGTTTCTTGTTTTTTTTTTCTTTCCAGCATCCTTTTTTTTTTTTATAAAATAGCTTTTGAGTTTCCTTTGCGTTTTTCTCCATTGTCTCCCCGAACTTTTCCTATTCCCTGGTCTTTGATATTCTAACCTCGTCTTTGACTATTTTCCTTTTTTCCTTGTACCTTTCGTAGTTATTACTGTTTTTGACATTTAGGTATATTTGCCTTGCTTTTTCTTTTCTTTTATTTTATCTCGTATGTCCTCTGACCACCACGCTGTCTGTTGTTTCTTGATTGTACTTTTCTTCAACCCGCATGTCTCTTGTGCTGCCTCAAGCATATTTCTTATTATGTTATTCCACATTTCCTCTACTGCTTCGCTGTCGTAGGCCACTTCTTACTTGGCGTCTAATTTCTCTTTGAATTGTATTGCTGTTTCCTCATCTCTTAGTTTGTATGCTCGTATCTTCTTGTAGTTTACTGCTATAGTTAGTCGCTGAATTTTTCGGACACTGTCTTGAGTGATGTTTTCCTTATGTGTGGTCACCACTAGGTAGTGGTCACTTCCTATTTCGTAGCTTCTCTTTACTCTTGTGTCTATTATTTTGCTCTTTCTTTGTTCTGTTAATACATAATCTATTATAATATTAAATCAATGGAAAGTCAAACTGACATTTATTGTTAATCCAAAATTTAAAAAGGCCGAGTTGCCTATTACCTCCTTAAATGTGGAGGTAATTTCGACTTCGGAAAGTTTCCGGAAGTAGGCGTAAGTGGAGTCAACTTCAGAATTTTAAATGGGAACGTAGGTCATGTGTGGCATCGTTGGGTAGGTATTTGAAAAAGAAACAAGTACTGTATGAAAACTTTTTTTTGTTTGTTAATGATATGGGACCATGTAAAACCAGAAATTTATATTATAAATGTTAATTTTTTCCAACGAGTATCTAATAAATGCAATAAAAGGTATACCTATCTTTACGATGGCGACACCTAATAAATGGGGGGGGAAAATTAGGGCACAAAAAATAAAAGATAGAAAAGATAATGAAGAGTGGCCAAGCAAACTGCCAAAATTAGATAAGTTTCTTATAAAAAGAAAATCTAATAAATTGTCAAACAATCAAAGAAAGAAATGTCAATTGCAGCGATGGTGTTGATTCTGTAAATACAAATGAAGAACAACCATTACAATTACAATCCAAAATTATCGCTACAGAAAATAAATTACATAGAATCTAACCGATCTAGGTTACTATCTAACTAATAAAATAAATATCACTGACGACATTAAAAGATTTTTCGAAATTGTGACGAAAATGAAGATAAACCTCTAGGACCTTTCCCTAAGGGCGAACAACAACAAAATATACACTTATGCGAATCTTACTATTCAACATTAATAAAGTATATACCTGTGCAGTGGCGATGGTTATGCTATTCAAGATTATTAGATGCTGCATATTACAAGCCGTGTCGGCTTTTTTTAAAATATAATAGTAATTGGTGTTCAATTGTCAGCCAAAATAAAATGTCACAGTTCTTCGACGTCACACATAGGAGCAACTACTGTATATGAAGTTTGGAAAAAATGTCACCTTCGACAAAAACCTCGAAGATGAAATTATATATCAGGCAAATTTTCTAAAGATGGTTTTAGAACGACTATTTAATATTACTCTCATGTAAACTAAAAACACATTGGTTATCCGTGGTAAAGAAGAACATGGTAAATGATCAAAATAAATACAAAGGAAAGTTTTTGTCACAAGTTGAATTAACTACTAAATATGATACAGTTATGAGACAAGTTTAAGAAATGCCTTCAGGATTCACGAGATATTTGAGCCCTACAATTCAAAATGAATTAATTCAGTGTGCAGGAAATAATTTAGAAAAAATTTTACTAGACAACATTAATATTTCTCCATTTTATGCCTTATGATTGATACAACACAAGACATCATGAAAAAGGATCAGTTGAGCATTGTTATAAGGGATGTGCACATTGCAAAAGGTAACAATCAAAAAGCTATTAATTTTGAAATCCAATAAACTTTTCTAGGATTTGATACTGTACAAGATCAATCAGCTGAAGGTATGATAGAGCTAATACTAAATTAATTAAAAGAGAAAAATCTTTCTATTAGCAAATTTTATGGTCAAGGATATGACAGTGCTAGTGTAATGAGTAATATCTATAATGGCTTGAACACCAAAACAAAAAATATTTAAAAAAAAGCTGATTATGTACCTTGTTCCAGTCACAATTTAAATTTAGTTATAAATGATGCAATACACGGTTATAAAGAAATAGATTTTTTTCGAAATTAGAAATAGAAATAGAAAAAAGTCTTAAGAGATGGGACTTGTTGTACCAATTTACTGGGGAATCTCTGATTTCTTGAAAATCCCTTAATTGAAAAAATCCAAGTCGTTCGTCGGGTAGAAACACTTCATTGACTGCTATAAGACTACGTAATGCTGATATACTTAAAGTATTTGTTGAATTTAATCTCAGCAGTAATAAAAAAGATGAGAGAGAAGAGGCACAGCAAAATTGGACAATATGGATAATTTTGATTTTATTTGTATGTGTATTTTCCTGCATAAAATATTAGTTGATAATTATTATGCTTCAAAAAATATACAGAGAAAAAACTGAACACAGTTTTGTCACGTATGAAAACGTACAGAAACAATTTTCAAGATATGTTAGTGAAATCTGAGCAAGAAAATGATATATTGTTCCAGAATTTTCTAATAAACCGCAAAAGAAGACAAAATGTCATTTAGGCAAATTTTCAACTCAAGATAGATATAAATCTCGTGGAGAATATTTTTAAGTAAATATATTCTATTGCATATTGGATATAATAAATTAGCAACTCAATACTCGATTCACTGGTATGAAAAATATTAAGGATCGTTATAATATTATGGAACCAAGATCAATACTTAATTCTCCAGAATCAGAATTAATGGAAAAGTGTGACAGTTTACGGAATTCTTATTCCGAAATATTTACTCCACAATCACCTATTCAGTATGTGAATGCTATACATTTATTAAAACCTGATCTTAAAGAAAACACGACTATTAAAGACTTCGGAAATCTATTATTGCAAAAATATTGTTCATTAGAATGTGATATTTAAAGGTGTGCACGCCTCTTATACTATTCTTAACGATTCCGGTCACAGTTGCTTCTGTGGAAAGGACATTTAGTACACCAAAAATTATAAAAGATTATAGCAGAAATACTATTGGACAGTGGCGATTAAAACATATTACATTACTTGCCATTGAACATCAAGAAGCGTCGAAAATGGAGTTAAAATATTTAATGGAGTCTTTTGCTCAAGCAAATGCTAGAAAACGAGTATTTAATTTTTTTTGTTTTGTTTAATACCTTATGTTGTTTTTGTAATAGATGTATGTAATATGGATGTAATGATGTGATGTATGTAATGTATGTGCCTTAGAGGTAAAGAAGGTTGTCTAACCTACCGCAACGACCAAGCATAGAAGTTTAATAAAGAGAGAAGACACATTGCAGTCAGTCGATTCCTAGATCCACTCCCAGATATATAACATGGCGCAGCTTAACGGACATTAAAAGGAAAAATAAAAAGAAGACGTGAAAATGGAAAGCAGAGGAATCCAACCAATTAAATTAAACGGCAATCCCAGTGAGAATTGGAGACAATGGAAGCAGAGGTATGAAGTATACTCCGCCGCTATAGAATTAGACTCAAAACCAGAAAAAACCCAATGTGCACATTTACTGTATTTAATGGGTGAAGAAGCCATTGCAATCTACAATAGCTTCACATTTAGTGACGATGATAAGGACAAAATTACTGTACTAAAGAAGAAATTTAATGACTATTTCATTCCAAAAAAGAACCTAACCTACGAGAGATATACATTTTTCACTTCCCGCCAAAATGAGGAAAGCACAGAACAGTATGTCACGTCATTAAAAAACCTAGCAAAACAGTGCGAATTCCCTGAAAATTTTAAAACGGAATTAATAAAAACGATGCTAATCATTGGGATAAAAGATGAGAAGGTTCGAGAGCAACTTCTACAACATCAAGAGTACACCCTGGAAAAATCAATCGGGACATGTGTGTTAACCGAAACTTCCAGACAGTAGCTTCAGGATATAAAACAATCAACGAGTGGAGACAAGACAAGAAATTACAAAGAAGTGGATCAAGTATGAAATCAGAAGAAAACAACACAAAAATTACGGGAAGATTCTTCAAGATCGAACGAAAATAGAAATTACAATCAGGTACAAAGAGAAATTAAAGACTGTTCAAGATGTGGTAAATCACATCCGATAAATAAATGCCCAGCATACGGTAAAATATGTTTTAAATGTAAAAAGGACAATCACTTTGCAAATAAATGTAGGAATAAATCTGTAAACCAAGTGAATCAATCGGATAATTGTATTGATCACTTGAGTATAGACACAATTAATAATGGAAACAAAAACCTCAATAATTTTAATCATTGCATTATAGAGTTGAGTATAGGTGAAGATGCAGATATAAAGGCTAAATTTAAAATAGATACGGGCGCAAGTGTCAGTATAATTTCCTTCTTTGAATTAAAAGCGTGCAAATGTAATTTAAAAAATATTGAGAACATTAAGGAAAACTTGGTCACATTTACTGGAGATAAAATTCCTATATTGGGAAAACGTTATCTAGATTTATACTATAATGGAAATTGTTTCAAGAAAACTGAATTCTTTGTAGACAAAGGTAATAATGGATCAATCTTAGGTTTAAAAACATGTATTCATTTAGGAATAGTAAACATAAAAATGATGAGGATATTAAATTCATTAATACAGTAAATAAAAACCAAATTAAAAATTATGAAGAATTAACCAATAGATTTAAAGATGTATTTGAAGGTATAGGTAAAACAAATAAGCCATATCACATTGAAATACAAAAACATGCAAAACCAGTAGTAAATCCAATAAGAAATGTACCTTTTGCTATACAAGATCAATTTAAAAAATGTTTAGAAAATTTAGAAAAATTAAAAATAATAGAAAAAGTTCAAGGCAGCTCAGAATGGATAAATTCATATGTACTAGTTAGAAAAGAAGATGGTTCTCTACGAATCTGCTTTGATCCAAGAGATTTATATGAAGTTATAATAGATAGAAAATACAAAATACCAAACATGGACGAAATAACAAGAAATATGAATGGTTCAAAAATATTCACAATTTTAGATGCAGCTAGTGGATTTTGGAACATTCCATTAGATGAAAAATCTAGTAAGTTATGCACTTTTGCAACCCCTCATGGTAGATACTAATTCAATAGACTACCATTTGGTATTAAAACTGCTGGTGAAGTATTCCAAGAAACATTTCAAGAAATTTTTCATATAAAAGGTGTAGTAATCTATGTCGATGATATTTTAATTCATGCCGAGACTAAAGAAGAACATGACAAAATATTGGAAGAAGTATTTAAGATAGCTAGAGAAAAAAAATGTAAAATTTAATAGAAACAAATGTAAATTTGGTCTAGATGAAGTTAATTATTTTGGACATAAGTTTTCAAATAAAGGTATATCAATGGATGAAGATAAAATTGAAGCCATCGTAGGAATGCCCAAACCAATTAATAAAAGAGATGTCCAAAGATTCCTAGGTTTCATAACTTATGTAGGAAAATTTATTCCAAACTTATCAGAAATTACTCAACCATTAAGGAATTTAATTAAAGATAACAATATATTTTCATGGGAACGCTCTCAAGAAAAAGCATTTAACGAATTAAAAAAGATAATTTCACAAGAACCAATTTTAAAGTATTTTAATCCAAGAGAGCAAATAACAATATCAGTTGATGCATCTAGCTCAGGCTTAGGAGCAGCACTTTTGTAAAATGAAAAACCATGTGCATATGCTTCTAGAGCTATGACAGAAACTCAGCAAAGGTATGCTCAAATAGAGAAAGAACTATTAGCAATATGTTTTGGCGTACAAAAGTTCTATCAATATGTTTATGGAAGAGAGTTTACAGTTGAAACGGATCACAAACCATTAATTTCCATATTCAAAAATTTATTAAACTCATGCCCAGCTAGATTACAAAGGATGCTTTTGACATTACAAAAATTAAAAATAAATTTACTTTACAAACCAGGCAAATATCTAATAATAGCTGAAACATTATCACGAGCAACAGTAAATAAAGTATTCGAAGATAATTTAGAATTAAACGCCCAAGTATGCCTAATCGAAAAAAAAAACAATTAAAGAGGACAGGTTAAAACAATTGATAAACGCAACTGAAGATGATGAAGAATTAAAAATGATAAAAACCTTTATTAAGGATGGATGGCCAAAGAGCATAAATAAAATGACAGTAAATTTGAAACCATTTTACAAATTAAAGTCAGAAATAACAATGGGAAGCAATAACTTAATATATATGAATCAAAGAGTCATTATACCAAAATCATGGAGAAACAAAGTCCTTGAAGACATACACACAGGTCATTTAGGTATAAATAAATGCATATCGAGAGCATAATTTGCAGTATATTGGCCTAATATGATAACACATATAGAAAATGTAATTAATAGATGTTACGTATGTAATAAATATTCAAACTCGAATAGAAGAGAGCCCATGATAAATCATCAAATAATTAAAAAACCATGGCAAAAAATAGGAATTGACTTATTTGAAATACAAGGTGAAACGTTCCTTATTGCAGTGGATTACTACTCAAAATATCCCGAAATCATGACGTTGAACAAAAATCTAACTTCCAAAAATGTAATCAACAAATTAAAATCCATATTTGCTAGACATGGAATACCCAAAATTGTTGTATCAGATAGTAGAAGACAATTCATCAGTGAAGAATATGAAACATTTTCCAAAGAATGGAATTTCCAAATAACTAAATCATCACCAACATATCACCAACAATCCAACGGTTTTACAGAAAGATCAATTGAAACCATTAAGAAATTAATTAAAAAGACATTAGAAAATAAAGAAGACATATACTTAGCTTTATTAAGTTACCGTAACATCCCTGTCTATGATACCTACACACCATCTCAGATATTAATGTCACGATGCTTAAGAGACAACTTACCCATTAATGAAAACAAACTAAATTCTCAAATTATAAATAAGACAAAACTAAAGAACAAAATTGACACAAGACAAATCAAATCAAAAATTTATTATGACAAATTAGGTGTACGTTCAAACGATGAACTTAGAAATGGAATGCAAGTTTGGTTCCAAGAAAAGCCTAAACGCACTTGTAAACTAGAAAAAATTAAGAATAAAATAAGAGAAAGAACTTACGAAATGGAAAAAGAGGATGGAAGATGTATAATAAGAAATAGTGTTTACATGAAAAACTTCAAATGTTCAAACGAAGTGATACAACGTTCAAATTTTGTATATAATCTTAATATTGTAAATGATAACATTGCAGATGATAATATTGTAAATGACAACATTACAGATGATAATATTGTAAATGACAACATTACAGATGATAATATTGTAAATGATAACTTTGTAGATGATAACATTGTAAAAAGAGTGAACTGTAAAAGAGTAACCAGAAAACCATAAAGACTGTATGACTATGTAACGTAATAAGGGAGATGTAGTAGATGTATGTAATATGGATGTAATGATGTAATGTATGTAATGTATATGCCTTAGAGGTAAAGAAGGTTGTCTAACCTACCGCAACGACCACGCATAGAAGTTTAATAAAGAGAGAAGACACATGGCAGTTGTGTTGTTCAGTCGATTCCTAGATCCACTCCAAGATATATAACAGTTTTATATTATTTATTTTCAGAAAATGTAATCGTTATATGATTAAAAGTAAACTATATTTATAGAAAAACTTTTAATTTGTTTAATTTCTATGTTTATCTTCATATTTCGTGCAATAATTTTGTTTGCTGATTATTTTTTAATAAATTATATTGTTATAAATTTACTTTGTTTCAATCGAATTGAAACATATGAACATATATTTATCATATATATTTGTAGAATATATGATTCTACTAGAAACTTCAAAACTTAATATACTACATATGTACCTGTATGTAATGTATCTTGTCCTAAATCTTTATCTTGCCCTAAAATTGCCCTAAATTCCTAGCTACGCCACTGCTCTTGTTACAAAATATACTACAAATTCAATAGTGGATTAAAAAAAATATATTTCACTTGCGAATAATCTGTTTATGACGTCTGCTAAGAGGTGTGCAACGTTAGTTTGCAACGTCGGAATTGAATAACAAAATAATGTAAAGAAATCGGGTTTCATTTCGCCAACCGTATGTGAAAATATTACACTTTCGAAATCGTACACTGAATTTTAAATTCAAAGAAAATATTGCATGTTGCTTGTAATAACCTCAGGTGTAACACTGTTGACATTCAAAAATCTAATCTCCCGATTACATTACCGCTGCCGTTATTATAATGAAAGACTACTGAAAAATAAATTACAAATTACACATACCAGTTGCACTGTGGCTGCTTTTTAACGAGAATAATTACACGGTGGTCATATCCTATGGCGACAACTCCTTTATTCAGGCTTTTTATCCTTAATGAAATCGAGCAATTACAAATTCCACCTGGGCTGCTATCTCCCTATAAACGTCATGCGATATTGAAATTACCACAAATATAATGATGTGTACTTTGGCGTTGGGGCTGATCATTGTAATTTAATACCAGGTCAGACCTGGAGCGAATGAATCGTCGCTTAATCGATCGCCTCAATATTTTCAGAGTAATGCCCTTTGCCATTCAATACAGTGAAATGGACAACCTTTGTTATACGAATGGGAATCAAGGAATGAACAAAAGCTCACAAGTTAAATACTTTGACTTTAATAAATCGATTTTTAAAAACAAACTTTATTATTGTCTAACACTTGAAGGATTGATAATTAAATGGTGATATTGAGTTGTATTGAGTCAGCTAATTCTAAAAATAACATCAATCTGAATGTAATGAAAATTTTATAATTTCACTATATGCTGTTTTATTTGTTAACTCCCCAATGTTAATTTTGCTATATCTTGTAGTCACTGAGACGTATTGTATATTGACACTAGTAGTAGAAATGTCCTCCATACTTAGAATGAACTTTACATTTTTTTTAATACAATGTTTAATATTAATTATTTCCGGTATTTTTATTTGTTTTACAATATTATATTTTTTACAATAATTAATTATTTTAAAATGATATGATAGAAAATATTTATATAATACAAAAACTTATATTTAAGCAAATCAATAAAATATTCATACATTAATATAATAGAATCGAGTATCACTTTGTGGATCAAAAATGTTTATGTCCGACTGAATGACAAAGCTCGCTTTATGGTATAGTTTTGCTGCCATAAATAACCTCTCTATAGTACTAGTAAAATAAAGTAACTTTATTTTCAATACTATCAACAAAAGAATTTATTTTTTTAAATTTACAAAATACACTCTAATGCTTATAATAATTCTTGATATTTATAACACAATTCTTGTTGCTACAAATACTCATTCCAACCTATTCTTTACTTTGTCCTACAGCATCAGAACTTCGAGCGTGTACTTGATTTTCGACAGCAATGTTTTTGCACTCCTCTCAATGTTAGAAATATCGCTTTTAATTTAAACTAGGTAAACATCAAATAAATACAATACAAATTGATTTAGTTGACAGTAGTGATTCTCTTACATCTAATGCTTGTTTAATGAGTATCCTCCGCAACTGTAATTTAATCCAATTTATGTTAACTTTACAATGACTGACTTTAACGTGACGTCCTGATAATAATATGTACGTATATATTGTTTCAGTTTCAGTCGAAACATAAAGCTTTGTACGTTAAACGTACATAATAGGACTTATGGATTTGCCCTATAAGTATTTTACTTATTAGATAAATAGCTATTATGTTTTCTGTATGTTTTTGTAACGCTCTTAATTCATCCAACATTATTTTATTTATTTTTAAGGTGGAATTAGCAACATTAGCTTATTGTTACATTATTGTTACGTTTTTATTTTTTTACTTTACCTATTTTATGGGTGTTGAATATTTACGTATTTACTTGTTTTGTAATGTAACTCCTTATTATTTCTCTTATCTCAGGGTCAATGGTAGGTTCAATCAGAACTAAATAGAGTCTTGTTCAAATGCTTTAATGAATTAATAATAACCAAAAAACCTTAAAAACGTCTAATATAAAGTGAACTAGTCAAACAATTCCAAAACAATAGAAAACAAAATTATATTAAAAAAAACTAATAAACTATGACCAACATTAACAAAATAAATCCTATATACACAAGCTAACTTTTGTGAGAATATGATTCTTGTAATTTACGCAAACTCTATACTTGCAGTTATCTTCTTGCTTTTGGTCCCTTGATTAAGTCGTCCTCTTGTCCCTGCGTTCGTCTTCTGATCCTTTGTTGATTCGCACAAAAGTAAACAGCTACTTTTGTGTGCGAAGTTTAGCAGCTTGAAGTCCTGATTTTCGAATATCTCCGTCACGGCTCCTATCTTGTTGAAGTCCTCTCCTGGTTGACTGCCTTTTTCTAGTCCTTTGTCCAATCGTTGAACACGCGTTAATATTATGTAATCTATTAGTATTAGGGCAACATCACGACCCTCGACCCACTACCGTCTCCTCTGCTCGCCGTTCACCCTCTACCCTCGACTCGTCAATCTGTTTCTTGTTGATTATTTCCGATCTTCAATTCTTCAATCTCACATGCGTCTATGCACGAAGACACCCGTCACCCGTGGTAACCGATCAACAACCTTCATCCGCGGATCCATAAACCTTGCAATTTTATGTGTCCATAAAATATCTTACACATTTCTCTGTAGATTTGTGCATACTTGTTCATATTCACATTTACAATATTTACAATAATTTTAGTTAGCTTGTGCCCTTAAGATTATAATTCTATCTAATACCTATCTAATAATAAAAATAAATCTATTCTAATTAATCTAACACTTAGTATTTCCGAAACAGTTGAAGATACGTATAGAATATTGTACATGAAATATGTCTAGAATTTTCTGAAGAATCCAAAAATTGAATAATATACCAGATGTTGCATTTAAAATAAGAAAGTTGGTATTGGCCACGGTCACATGACACACCCTGTATAAAAAGTTTTTAATGAAAAAAATGCGCAACTAAAAATAACAATCGACGTGTCCGAGCGTTTTGTCGAATACGCCCCCATTTATTTATTATCGAATTTATTCCATTTGGCTGATACACAGTGTATATTGTTTCAGTTTTTATTTCAAACGCATTCCCAAAATGCGACAGCAGTCGAACATAAAGCTTTGTACGTAAAACGTACATAATAGGACTTATGGATTCGCCCTATAAGTCCTTTACTTATTATATAAATAGCTATTATATTCTCTGTATGTTTTTATAACTCTCTTATATCATCCAACCTTATTTAATTTAATTTTAAAGTGGAATTAGCAACATTAGCTTTTATATATTGATTTATAAAGTTTATACACTGTAATAATACACAAGAACTGAACATAATTAAACCAATTACCGGAAAAAATGGATTTCACGAAAACCTCATTGATACCATATTAAAAGCTAGAATTAAACAACGAACTACAAACTTAATATACCCACGAGGAAAAGGTAAAAATCATGTGAAGTATGCCTCCATCACGTATTCAGGACCCTCATCCTTAAATATTGCAAACTTCCTGAAAAAAAAAATGTGAAAGTCTCGTTTAAAAAAAAACAATAACCTAGGTAGGATAATAAAAAATAACAAAAGTCTAATTATCAAAACTGACCGCAGCGGGGTTTACATGTTGACGTGTGGGGACTGCCCAATGATTTACGTAGGGCAAACAGGTCGTGCCTTCTCAGAAAGTTCCTCGATACTTCTAAAATCTAAAATGTTTCACTGATCATAAAAATTCTTCCACGTACGCAAACCACCTACGAGAGGAAGGACTTTCGTTCGACCCCAAATTCCAAATACTCTATCAAGAAGAAAAAGGAAGGAAACTTAGCCACCTGAAAAGCCTGGAAATCAACAAAAGGAAATTAAGCGGCCTCCTACTTAACGACCAAACGGACATCAATCATTCACCGCTCCTCAATATTTTTAAAACTTGTTAATAGCTACCCCCACCCCCATCAATACATTACTTAAGCAAATTGTACCCATTTTATGTATCATTTCTTGACCTGAAGAAGCCACAGTGTGGCGAAACAATTGTCGTGAACAATAAAAAACAATTTTGAAAATTTTAAAAAGTGCGTAACTTTATTTCATACATTTGTAATAATACTGGTAAATTTTCTGAATTCTCTAATTCGACATTATTACTAACAGTTACATCCCATAGAAAAGTTACAATTTTTGGGTAGTTGTATTAAGCAGGTTCCTTTAGATTATATATGTTTTCACTGAAACACATTGTTTTTATTTTGGTTTCCTTCGTGAATACCACAATATAATTAGAATTTTCTATTTCTACTATTACATTGTTTTCATTTAAAACTTTTTGTGGCGAACATGTTACATAGTTCGTTGATAATTGCATAATTTGAAACACACAATCGTTTCTTGTTTGATCACTTTGGAAATGGTTCACTTGGCAATGAAATACATCATTTGAGTTTTAACATTTTTCAATTGTATACATAAAGTTTGTTTTATCAGATAGAAGATATTTTTGTTTTGGATTTAATGTTATATACTCATTATTTGAATTTAAGACTGGTATTGAGTATCAGTGGTAATAACTATATGATTCCGGAAGTACAATTGGTATTGATAAGATAATTACAATCCTAGTATCGGCAATGTATGCTCTAATATTTAACATGTCATAATAATATTGAATAGTTTTTTATTTAAATAATAATTGATTCCTAGCGAAGACCTGGGTTCGAGCCCCACTACAGGTAGTACATTTGTACTGAGAAACTAGTACCATTTGCCATTGAGAGCTCATTAACGGCGCTCTAGAGATCGGGGGCAAATTTGTAGAGTAACAAGCCCTAACTCAATACACACATTTACACAAATCACACGACAGAAGGACCCACGTTGGTCGATGACCAGTTAGGGATAATGTCCTTAACAAATACGGTCACTACCAGTAATTGATTCCTTGGAATATTTTTTAACAACTCATTTAATACTTTAAATAATTCTGATCCCTTTATTATATAATGATGTGGAAGTTTTATTTTTACAATTGTTTGTGCGTTTTCTAAATCTTGTAGAATTTGGTATATAATATCGATAATCATTATTTTGATCTTAAACATATTTTATCACCAATTGGCCAAGATGGTAGATATTTTAATAAATTGCTACATAACTTCTGTGATTTTGCGACTTATTAAATCCTGATTTTGTTTTTATATATATTGTAGCATAAAACTTGTTTATAATATCTTTTGTTAATGAAATATTTTGATTAAGGGTTATAATAATTTGGTTCTGAAAGTCTTGGTTTTTTTTTTTAATTATTTTTTCATAGTTATTTTCATCATTTGAATCAAGATTTCCAGCAATAGGTTTTACTATACTTCCTAAACCATCAATTAGTCATTTTTTTGTCCAATTATTTTATTTTAATAAATATTTCCCAATAGATTATTATATTTTCCATTCACATTGTACATGACCTTCACACCGTCACATGATTTAAATGAAATACAGAAACTATTTCATGATTTTCTAACCCTTTGATGTATAGGTTTTTATACTTGAATTAGTAATTTCACATTTATTTTCATAATGTTCATTAATTATAAATAATTTGTTTTTAATAGGTGACAATTCAAAGTAAAGTAATGAATAACCGTTCTATCATAATTATCGTGTAAAATAGATATTTATGCATTAAGGGAGATATGGATGTTTTTTTCCTGAGGTTGACAGGATTACAAACCGAGGGCCTTTGGCCCGAGGTTTGTAACTCAACCGAGGGTAAAAAACATCCATAGCTCCCGTGGTGCATACAATATTTTATTTTTTAGAAACATATTGGTAAAAATTTTAGGTATTGTATCGATCCACAATGTTTATTTCCGAGGTTGCTATGAGTTGTTTGACAGTATATAAAAGTCATAATAAAAATGTGACAGGGGTTCAGTAATTGTGGTGCAGATTCCGGACACTAAAACATTGGCAAAGAGATCCTTCACTATAGTTGAAGAGGAGAGATTGAATGCGTTGTCGCTTATCAGAGAATACGTGTGCTTGCGTCCTGCAGGAGTCTCAAGGTTTTTTTTATCGTACAGAAACAGAAAATGTACAGTGCAACCTGTTGGGAAAAACACATTTGGCAGCATTCCGTCAAAAATTGCTGTCTACTTGTGTTTGCCGAATCCGAAATCTTTCACAGGTCACTGTTTAAGACGAACATCTGCAACTTTGGCAGCTGATGGAGGAGTAAGTATGACCAATCTGAAGCGTCTGGGTGGATGGAAAAGCTCTACAGTAGCGGAAGGCTACTTGGCAGACAGCATGGCATCCAAGAATAAAATTTCACGCGTGATTGCTGGACTGGAAGAGACTGAAAAAGTAAGATCGTCGGTATCTGCTAGTGGCAGTGGAGGCCATGAGCGGACGCAAAATTGCTCATCTTCAAGTACCGTCTTGAATGGAAAATTTGTCAATTGTACGATCTATTTGTCAAGTGGTCATAAGGTTGAAGGAGAAAAAAATGTGATTGAGGGTGAAAAAAATTGACATCTCCCTAGGGAGATATGAGTTGCTTTTCATAGATTGTATCCATGACGAAAATAAATAATATCATGTTTCTAAAAAATAAAATTATATTTTATTTCTCCTACTTTAAATGGTGGAATACCAGGATATTTTTTTAAATTGATGACTTTGAATTCCTGTCCAAGAGTATGAAGAATGATATTAAATCTGTAACAGTTTTTTAAAATTTATTTTGGTAGGTAGTTTATTATTGTCTCAATGTATTTTTAATTTTTATCAGTTTTAATTAGAATACTACTTAATTGGGACACATTGGAACCGGCTTTTTTGGCACAATAAAGCGGCTACCCCAATTAAGCGAATTTCAAATAAATTTACCAGTGAGTTTTTTTTTTCGTTTTTCTTCTTAAACGTTTCCGTTTATAAGAAAATAATATTAATAATAATATAAAATAATATATTCTAAACTTAAATACGTTAAAGAAATATAAAAAAATATTGTCGAACATTTTTGATAATTTTATCAATTGGAACTTGTAACTCTTCATTTTCTTCTTTGCTTAAAATTTAGTGAACTTTTAGAGGTTTAAAGCCGCAAACAGCAACGCAGAAATTCTAATTCGTATAGAAGATATTTTTTGTCAAATGATAATAACATAAATATACTGTGTATAGTGTTGATTTTTATAACTCGCCAACGGTCAGCAACAAACCGTATTGCAACAGGAAAATTCTTGCCCTAATCTCTCAGGCTGCAGAATTTATTAAAGTTTGATCAATGTATTTTAGTATGTAATCAATCAACTTTTGCGTTTCACTGTCCCGATTAAGCCAAACATTATCCCAATTAAACGACGTAATTTATGCAAAATTCATGGCTTGGAGGGCTGATGATCGCGTAAATTCATATTCAAAAACTGTGCTGCTTGCATATTTTGCAAAATTGTCGGAAAATGTGAAGCCATCGACCTTATGGTCTACATATAGCATTATACACACAATACAATAATTTTCATGTATTGTATGTTAAGAACAATGTTATCAATAAAACATTATTACGATATCGGTAAATTTCGAAATTATCCAATTGTTTTAAAAGTAAGATGTCTAAAAATGTTTCTGCCCAAAGCATAAGTACTTTAAATATCGATCGTGTAGTGCACAAATAAGGAGCAAACTTCCAAAATACATTTTGTCTAAAACTACGAAATTTCAGTTAAAGATGGGGTTATGTTCTAAAAACTAAGGTTCATCTGATGAGATTACTCTCGACATTTTAAACGCATTTAGTCCTATGCAAAATCTTCGGACAAAGTTGGTTGGACTTTCAAAGTGAATTTTGTCCACTACACACAGACTTTCAAAACGCGTTTTGTGCATTACGTGCTTTTTGAATGTACTTGGGCGAATGTCATTTACGTTTTGACGCTGTTTATAAGTTGTTGCTGTGTTTTTATTGAAAAAATAAATAAATAATTAAATGTCAACATGTCGTATGTGATAGTGATCGCGGAACTCGTAAGATAAAAAAGAACAAGACAAGCAAGGAAAGAAAAAAACAAATAAAGTAGGATCACGTGAAAGAACTGCGATTATACTCACACGGGTGCGGTGGTCAGAATAAGAATAGCCTTATTGTTCACATGTTCATGATCTGGCTTCAAAGGCATGCTCCACTAACATTACTGCCCATAGTAATTTGTTTCCTTGTACGTGGACGTGCTTTCTTACCTGTCAACCATGTATTTGGCAGGGCAGAAAAACTGATAAGAGCACAAAGTATGATAAAATCACCAGAAAGTTACTGGGAACTGTATGCTGAAATTGGAGAAGTACGTAAATTAGAAGTGGAATGGAAAACTATTCACAATTTTATAGAAGCTTTGACATCTTTGAAAAAAGTTGTTGGAATCAGCGAAGCCAAGAGAATTTTTATTAAAAGAACGAAAATGGTTGTGTAATGATAAAAACTGAGCAGTATTATAGAAATGACGATGAATCAAAGAAATATGAAACTTTGTTGAAGAAAGGAAAGAAAATAGAATCTATCATTCTGCCAGAAGAGCCACCGGGAAATAAATGAGAAAAAAATTAAGAGCCTAACTAAGTTACTAATTGAATTGGTAACTGAAAATTGGAGGAACGATCCATAATTGGCATGGCTGGCTCCAATCCTACCTGAAAATATTGATGATCTTTCTAATGAAGAGGACGAGAATGATGAAGATGAAGATGATTTGGATCAACTAGAGTTGTGTCAATGTCAAGAAGATGACGGTGGGATGAAAGTATAAGTTCTAAATTATGAATTAAAAATTGTTTCAATTTGGTTTTCTTTTAATGTTTACTTTGTAAAAAATATTTATATTCTGAAATTTCTCCTGTCTTTTACTATCAAACAGTATTAGGTCCCTGGCCTTTAAAAAAATGAGTTTTGTCCATATCAGACTATCAAAACGCCTTTACGCTCTATCAAGCTTTTTACCAAAATTTATCAATTTCTTCACAGTGCGTTTCCTTATTTCCTGAAAATTATGCAAAATAAACTAAACTCAATTTGGAAGTCTGCTCCTCACATTTTGTGTAGTTTAAGTGACTGACTACACTTTTTGTGTAGTTTGTAAGTAGAGTTTCGGATGAAATTGTGTAAAATGAGTATAAATGTTTTAATTGATAAGCAAATAAAATAAATTTAATTATTTTCTTTAAAAACTTTTTTTTCCACTAATAACAGCATTTATTTGTATCATTATCTTTAATACGATGCACAAATATGTAAATTAAACAACATGAAAAATGAATGTTTGATTTTAGCAATTATAATACTTCTACACTACACCATCGATATGATCTATAGTTTTGTAAATTTTTAATATTTAATAAAGTATTTACTTACATAATAATTTTAAGTTTCTTATAATGTCATAGGCGAGGTCGTGGAAAAAGTATAGCGCTTATAGCATATAATGTGACATGTAACATATAATGACACTATGACACTATGACTGCCCCGAAGTTTTATTGATTGCATGAATTGGGTCGACATTTAACATTTAGAGAATAACATATACAGTAGATACTGTCTTGAATATACGCTTTATACGCAGTGGCTATATTAGGCGATCATTTGGGACCTTCGTAAGTTAGTCAATGTAAGTATATTCCAAAGAAAAATATATTACCATTTATACTCCATATTTTCTTATACCTATTGTCATTGGTGAAATTACCATGCGCAATCCATAATTCTTCAACTTTATAATTGAAGCACTTTAAGGATCACCAACTTGGTAGTCTCCACGGTGAAACGAGGGCGTTACTTGTCACACTTGTGAATTGGGTTTGTGGATTACACATACATACGATTAATTACGTACGGCATTAATCGTAAATTAAGAGGGCTATACAGAGTTTCAACGTTAATGGCATCTGCAAATTATAATCGTTGGACGTCTCCCACATGCATTTAAGAGTGCAGGAGGTTCTAGAAGTGAAGTGATACGCCGACCGGGATGTATGGTTTAAATGTAAGTGATAATAAATCGGGATAAGACGAGATTGCCTTACGTACTACAATGGATACTTGTTAAGGGCAAAGACCACTACATTAGTGTACTTTTAAAACACCAGGTGGTGTAAGAACATGTCGAAAAAGCATTTCCAGCCTAGCTCAAAAACTATATGCCCAAAAAAAAAACTGTTTTTAACCCAGAACAACATTTATTTGATGAAGGTGGAACAGATATTAAAATAAAAATAAATCCTTTTTTGAATATTCCAGTTTTCACAGACAAAATTCGAAAAATGCAGGTACAGAAAACATTCTACACATTTTCATGTGCATTAAAATGCACTATCGATTCTAAAAATACGATAACGGGAAATGTATCAATTTTTGATTCTCCGCTGAAGAATAGATTTTTTTATAATCCAACCGCATGACTCATCGAGCAAATGCTACGGCAGTACAAAAACAACTCGTATGATCGTACCAGAATTATTTGCAAGAATTATGTTTTCATTTCCAACCAACTCTGGCAAAATATACAACCTATGAACAACATAAAATGTATAGCTCGTATGTATGTTGCAATCAAATGGTTATTTCACGCTCATGGCGTTTGCCCGGGCAATTTCCATTTTCCGAAAATAAATAATTTAATAAGTCTCGTAACAATATCTTTATTTATCGCTGTCAGCGACGAAGCACTTACGCAATGCGTCATAATGTGCGTAATTTGCAGTGCATTTGACCTTGCTAACTGAAATGTAAGTTTTAATTTAAACTTATCAATTCAAATAATGTTTTCTCTAATATTCATATTTCTGCAATATCTTGGATCTATCATTTCAAATAATAAAACATACCTTAGTTTTTGTATCTCAGAAATCAACATCTTTATATATTGTTTCTACATTGCAATATTTCTTCATCCACACTACGAAGTCGCAAAAATAGCAGACTTGTAGTTGGCTTTGGACTTGAAAGCAGTAATTATGTGTTTTCTTCAGTTTTAAATTCGAGTCAAAGTAGAAACTATTTTTTAAATCTAGTGCTTCTTTTTACGTGCTTCTTTTTTCTTTTAGTGCTTCTTTTTATGTTCGGCAGATTTTTGACACTACACTTCAATAATGCCATTTTGGATTACACCATCAGAAGATGCTCCCAATAATCTAAATATTTTATGAATAAAAGTTTCACATCGATGTACAATATATTACTGTCAGGACCTAGTCCAATTTAATATTAAATTCCATATTTGGACGAGTCGAAACAAAAAGGCATAAATAATTGTCTCATGCCGTTAACATGCGGGCCAGCCGAGCTCACCCATTTCGGAACGCGTGAGATTATGTCGACCTATAATTTTATACACATTGGGAGTTTTACGTCACTATGTATAAGCGAACAATATGCGTAATTCGATGACTCATATGGAATTGCATCACTTTGCGGCGGAAACCAGATTTAGCATGGGGCCGAGTAGAAGAGTGAAGATTAGGGAACAGTATAAATACTAGTGCTGAAATTAAATAAGACCAGTTAGAATTTCCACGCGGCGCAGCTCGTCACGCTGCTCTACGAAGACTCAGATTTTTAGCATTTATTCCTCAGGTGTACATATATTACACTAGTTTATCACACATACATTATACTAACAATTCTAAAGTATATTATCCATAATTATGTAACCTTTCTAGTGATATTACCGCACCTTGTCTTTGGTAATGACCCAAGTTCAATAAAAGTATACAATATGGGTTCCTTACGCCGAAAACTGCCGAGTTTCACAACTTAACTACATTTTATACTTTGTCCTGACAAAATTTTCATACTGACAGGAGAATATTGTACCATTTATTCCTTTCCTTCATTGCAAAACCTTTGGTTAAACATATTTTCTACTAACAATTCTAAAGTAAATTATCTATAATAATGTAACCGTTTTAGTGATATTACTGCGCCTTCCCGCTGGTAATGAGCGAAGTTTAATAAAAGTATAAAATGTGGGTTCGTTACGCCGAAAACTGCGGAGTTTCAGAACTTAACTGCATTTTATACTTTGTCCTGACAATATTTTCGTACTGACAGGTGAATATTGTAAAATTCCTTCCTTTCCTCGTCACAAACATTTGATAAACATTGTGGCTTCATTAATCAAAGATGCAAAATATAGTTTTGATTCGGGAAGTTTTATAATGATAACATATAGTTACTTAAAACCGATTGCAGATTTATTTGTAATCAGTATTTAAATAAAGAGTTTCCTCAGGGAAGCATAACTTAATTATTTCAATATAAATAAGTCACTGATTTTCTGGGTAATTAAATGCTATAAATAAACTTGCTCAGCATTCCGGTATTCAAGTAATCTCAGCATTATGAATAAATCAACTGAATATATGCATGTGCTTAAATAGTAGAATAGAACTTAACCTGCGGAATGCACACTGATTTTCAGGTGCGGTCACCAAAGCCCCAAAATATAATGTAAATAAGTAGCTTATTGTTTTTAATAGGTAATCGAATTGCAAATTTTACATGTAGCTACTTATGGTTTATTCAATTATCAGTGGTACAAGATTCGTAAGTCAAACAGATGGTAACAGAGTGGTCTTTAGAAACATGCCTTTTACAGGAATTTTGAACATACTCGTCAGACGTCTTGATATCTTTAGCTCGCGGACAGGTATTACATTTTTCTTGTCGTTTTAGTCAGCTGAAGCCGAGGTCTTTTTGATGTTGGGGACTCAAGTCCACAACATTTCATACTGAGCCGGCTGATGTCATTTGAGGCTTTTCTGCGCGCCTTAATATATGAGGTTTGACTAAATCTTCGCCCATATCGTGGATAAATAACCTTCGCCCATGTTTTTTATCTCTCAGATAGTTTTGATTTACTCGATTAAAGATGACCATGCACTAAACAGTTATTATGTTTGTCATTAGATAGAAAAGTATCGGCCATCTCCGAGGCTGTGTGTAGCGCAAAGCTTGTCCAACGTGTCAATGCCACCTTTCGTCATATTATAAAATAAGATTTCTTCTGGTCTGTTTTTTTTCTGGATCAAGGGTTGTTGCACGATCATGAAATGTGTTCAACAGTACTACGGCTTTTCCTTTTTAGGGGACATACGAAACAAGTTTGTCCTTATTTCTGAAACCCTCCAAAGTTGTTTGAGGAACTCGTATTTTGTTTAGTAAGAATTCTCCCGTTCTTCCCATATTGTGTATTGGTTTTGTGAGTTGCATAACCACGTCGTGTGCTATTTTTTTTGCTTTGTCCTCACCCTCTTTCCCGCCATATATATTTTTCTCCCAAAAAAAAAAATGTCCTGGTGCAATTTATTCCAAAAACTTTGATGCCCTACTTGGCGGGTTTGCTTGGAATATACTGAATGAAACTGCAGCGGCCTCTAACAGGGCACAGGATTTCATCGATGGTGGCATACTCACTAATGCTATAGGCATTCTCACAGTTTCTCACCAATGGAGCCCATATTTCTGAAAATGCAGCTAACTTGCTATTTTTCTGTACTCGTGTGCTCCTGTCATCAAATTTCATATTTGCAACGAGAAAAATAAATCGTCTTTTACACATTGTAGCATGAAAATTGGTAGCCCATAAGAAAAATTCCAAACATGAAGCAATGAATGGGCTGATCTAAATACCCACTAAATACTCCTCTGTATGTGATAGAAGTACAAATAACGGAAAAATCTCTTCTTTGTCAGTAATTTTTTCGTATGTTTCCAATTTTTCTCGTCCCTGAATTTTACTTTCGATCTTCATATTTGTGTATGTTATGATCAAGTTTATGATTTCAGCATCAAAGAACAGCGAAAAAGTATCAACCGGTTTTTTGAACATTTTTTGCAACAGTTTTAAGACCCGATAAGTGAACAACAATATTCTTGGTCTTGATCCTTGTTGTTGTGGGAACATGTTTTGACCACTTTATACATATGTTTGTTCTTACCAACGTAATAATTAGCAGTGGAGCCGAGAGTATTCTTCGGTACTTTCAGGCTCCTCACATTCATATTCAGCCTCAGATTGTTCCAATTCGGAGTTGGAAGAATGTTTATCATCGGTTATGTGCTCCTCTTCACTTTCGTCTTCACTTGACAAATACTCTTGCATCGGCTCCGGCGCTTCATCCCAAAAACTATCGTCTTCAAAAAGCGCTAGTAGCTCAGGATCCGTCAACGCTTTCCTCATTATGTTAAAATATTTCTGGCTAAAATTAATGAAACGAAAATTTGTTGAAACAAAGGAAAAATGAAAAATCAAACCTGTAAACGCAAGTAGCAAGGAGTAGAAATCTTCGACAACCTTGAACCAAGTAAGGTTATGGTAGAAACCAGCTGACAGCAGAAGGGCACACACAATTATGAACTTGTGTGTACCCTTACAGTTATGATCTGACTACCATCTAATTGTCTTATTTTTATATGAAACAAATATTGCATTGTGGGGTCAACGTGGCCCCAGAACGCTATGGGTTTTTATTACAAAGCTTTAGAAAATTGTTGTTCGGTCTACTTGTAGCACTTTCCTAGTTAGAAGAATACACGAGAGCATTTTGAAAAACATATCTTATTTTAGACAAATTTTCAAAAAAACAAGGCGCGGGGTCAACTTGACTCCAACAATTCACGCCAAAGGTTAATCAAATTTAACTATAATCAATTTTGAATTACAATACCTCTTAACGTTTTTAGGATCACATGGCTGAAATTATTATTGGTAGATACAAATGCTAATAATACCATGCGACGATGACATACATTAAAGTGCATTATTTGAAGTATTTTACTGTGTGAATTCATTTATATGATTCGTTCCTATCCACAAGGAGGCGTTGCAATACATTGGTAGACACAAATGCTAATGAATATGTATGCAGTGATTGCATATATCAGATAACCTTCTAGACACAATTTAAAGATTTTGGTACATGAATTCGCTAACATCATTTTGTAATTCCAAAAGTAGTATTAATAACTACCTCTTCGCTCAGTTTTCAAAATAAAATTAATCAATCAAAGAATATAATAAAGATTCAACAATTATTAAATAAAATCTATTACAAATTTTAAATAAACATAAATAATTGGTTGTATGGTTGTGATATGTTGTGCTTCCTCAATTTTAAAAGTTGAAGGATGTTCATAATGTACCGCAGCTGTGCAACCAATACTTAAAATGAGAACAGTGAAGAAATAAAACTAAATAAATGTCGTCTAATTTGATTATTAAAACTATATCTTATTTACCTGTCGCTTGGATAATCTTTTAAAATAAATAAATCACTTAGAGAGTTAAATCGATGGTGTGCAATGAATAAACTAGTTCTCAATAATGATAAAACAGCATACATCCAATTTTCAAGCGGAACCACGAATAACCCAATAAACAGACTGTATTAGGAAGACGGACAAATTATACTGAGCAAGTCCGTTAAGTTCCTGGGCCTATTCATGGATGACAAATTGAAATGGCGAGAGCATATTACCGCTGTGTGCAAGAAACTTAGCAGCCAATGTTTCAGTTTAAAATCGCTGAGAGAAACGGTCACTAAGGACGTGCTATTAAATGTATACCACGCTAGCTTCGTGTCTCTGATGAGATATGGAATATTACACTGGGGATCATCCAACTATATTGATGAAGTCTTCAAAATACAGAAAAGGGCGGTCAGAATAATACTCAATCTTAAGCTGGGAGTATCCTGCAGAACTAAATTTAAACAAGTGAAAATTCTGACAGCACCAGCCCTGTACATATTAGAGTGTTTGAAATTCTGCTACACACATCGACATCTATTTGTGGCCTTGTCTTCAAGAAGTGCCTCAAGACAGTGCGGCTTACTGCTGTTTCCCAAACACAGCCTGACGTCTACGGAGGGTTGTGCGTTCTATGCCTGTGTGCGTTTTTATAATAGTCTACCACCTCGGATACGCGGGTCTCACAACCTTGCAAGTTTCAAGAATGACATTTTCAATATTTTGTACACGCTCGAACCATACAACATCAATGACTTTTTGGGTGCTAAGCTTAATTAGCAGACCATAGTTTCAAGCCGGGTGACTATGTCGGTTTACCATTTCATGTACTCCATTTCTTGGTACTATCGAATAAAGATTATTATTATTACCCATTAAACGAAGCAAATTGAGTTGTCACGATTTTGATTTCAAAATAATAACGTAGATTACTACCACTACATTACAAGCCAACCAAATATTACAAATTAAAAGAATTTGTAAATCATGAGCCAAACAAATATTACAAATTATCAGAATTTGTAAATCACGAGCCAAGTAAATATTACAAATTATGAGAATGTGTACAACACCTGGGTTCGAACTGTTACATTACTAACTTCTTGGTATTTTTTAATAGCATTTATTCAATAGGTCCACAACTTGCTCGGCGCTTGGATATTAATCCAAAATTGGGTGTAGTCAAATAATGCTGTCTCTCAGAAAACCACGAATAATTTGCAATTTGGCCGAAAATTCTTATTTGCAGTTGCTCTGCTTCCAGTCTGTGAGATTCATTTTCTTTCAAAATGCGTTTGCCTTCTTCTCCTTTTCCATATCCGATTGCTAGCACGAGGGATCATAATCTGCCTTTCCTTCGTTCAAGTATACTTGTTTGTTATAGGTTATTCTCCTTGTTAATTTCGATTTCTTGGTATACAGTTTGATTTTTGCAACACATTTTTAATTATCGATTTTTATTGGTAAATAATGTCAGATTATCTATGTTTTATACATGGTTGAAAAAGGATTTTTTTGCTCTTTTGAATGCTAATAAAATCCAATATTGCGGCCATAAGAAATTGGCGCAGAAAATATTTGGCACTATCATCAGAAAGCTCACATCGAAAAATGTGCCAAGTTTCGTAAAATTTCCTTTAAAAGTAAAGAAGTTATTACAGGAAAAGGCAACTGCACTTTTTCACGTTTTCAGCAATAATTAAGGAACTGTGCAAGATATCACGGATTTCGTTTCAGTATATTGAGAGGCACACAAATGGAAAACTTTCATCATATTTGATAAACTCCGTATATATTTTCGTTTAATAGATCCTAATGGTGGGCGTCTTAAAAGTGACCACCCTGTATAATTTTAGAATTAGTTTTTGTAAAGTGTTATCTTATAATGTTCTAATTATTTTATAGTTTTCATTTGATGATGATCCCATGTTGGGTTTGAAACCGGTCCTGCAAATATTAATCAAAAATAAAGAGTTTTATTATAAATTAAGGAAGTACATAATATACCACAACTATACAACCAAAAAATAATTATTGTGTTTCAGGATTTTTATTTTATTTTAACAGAAACGAATATTTTGAGGTAGGAGGGGGGCAAATTTTACTGGGGACACCCTATTGATACATCTTCCACTAAATCGTCGCGTCGCCCTCTTTGAAGAGGCGGCATTTGCATGCACCTTTCAGCATAGGTCCGCTTTCTGCTGAGAGAGCAATTCTAATTTTCTGCGAACTTGGGTTAACACTCGGAAATTATTAAACATTTGCTCATTTATCTACGGCAATATTTGCATACGCTAGCATGCCGGAGGATTGTAAAACGTACCGATGGAAGAACATCAGATGTATAAATCGCTAGCTATACGGACGAATCAGATATAAATTAGATCCGCGGCCCCCATTAATCGTTTTCTACTTGAAATAATACAGGCAAATCTTATTCTAATTTATGTGCATGTGTTACCGTCGATGTGTTTAATGCTGTTTTGTCATATCAAAATCCCCCGCTGCTAATTAATGAGTTAATAATTCACCTATTTCCGGCGTACATGCTTATAAGCAGTTATTCATGTGGTTGCCGCTTGTTATGCCTGTCTTTTTAAATGTTGGAACGGTGCAGACAGCAGAATAATTCCTGAAACCTAACACAATACTATTCAAGAAAAAACGATATATATATGAAATCCGCTGTGACCATGTTATGAAGTGTGGGAGATAGCTAGTGACGACGGTAATAATTAATTAGTGATGGCAGCAGCAAAAGATAATCGTTTAATTAAATGGTTTAAAATTATTTGGACTATTATTTAGACTACAGAAAAACATAGGGAACGCTGATACCGGGAGCGAAGAAGGTTTCTGCGGCGTCCAGCGCAAAGTATGGCTCTACATCTACAGAGTCAAAAGGTCTGTCACAACTGATATATTGTTAACATTTCTTCAAAATAAGAAACTACAAAACGCTGAGTTTGAGGTACTAGAACTACAAACTAAACAAACCCAAAATAAATGCTTCCGGGTAGGAGCAAATATAGCCCTCATCGATGAAGTATATGCACCCGAATTCTGGCCGACCGGCACAGGCTTCAAGCGCTTTAACTTTAAAATCAACCAACAATACAATAATAGTTTTTTATCTCAGCAGTAGAAGCCAACTACTCCACCAATATATTACACCAAAATATGCAGTGTATTAAAAACAAAGTGGAAATCCTAGAAGCATCCATACAAGCGCTAAATATAGCAGTCCTTATGATTACAGAACACTGGGTGACAGAATTCGAGATATTTCCACACATCACAAATTTCAAACTCATCGCACTATACAAGAGGAAAACAAGTAAACACGGAGGCTCAGCCATTCTTGTCCACAATCGATACCAGGCGGAATCACTGGATGTAATCACAAACCTATCGCAAGAAAACCACATCGAAATCGCCGCAGTAAGATTGACAACGAAAGATACCAAACTAAACTGTATATCGATATACAGGCCACCAGCGGGCAATTTGGAAATATTCTTCAGGACACTGGAACAGACACTAGACAAAATAGCATTAACATCGACAAAGTGTATACTCGGGGGAGACTTTAACGTCAACTTCCTTGACACCCAAAACACGACCACCATGGAACTAACTAACTTAATTAGATCCTACAACTTGTCAATTACAATAAGCGCGGTAACGAGATACACCGTACAAAACGAACGCTGCATTGACAATATGATTACAAATGTTACCACTTATGAAGCCGAGGTCCAAAACCTAGACATATCCGATCATTATGCACAACTGATCAAACTTCATGAAACTGCTCAGAAAACAGAAACCAAATATATAACCCGACGGGATATCACACCCAATAACATACACCTACTGAACGAAGCCCTAAAAGACCAAGAATGGACCACTACTCCTACAAATATACAGGAATCATTTGAACAATTTTACGACACATATCTCTCTTTATACAACACACACTGCCCAACCATACACAGAAGAGTAGTTGCAAAGACCGGGAAACTCCCATGGTTCACACAAGAACATAAGAGCATGAAACATGAAATAAACGTTTGGCACCAATGGTATCAGCGTCGCCCGAGCCACGAAATACTAAGCAGATACAAAAATCTAAAAAAAACCTACAAACAAAAACTACTACAGGACAAAAAAACGTATTACTCCAATCAAATAGCAAACTCAGACAATAAACAAAAAACCCTATGGAACCTCTTAAATACACTAAATACAAACATCCACAACAAAAATACAGCCAACCAAATAGAGACTCTGCAGGTTGACGACCAGGCCATTACCGACCCGCAAAAGATTGCCAACACATTAATAAACCACTTCACCAATATTGGAAAGACTCTGCAACAATCTAACGAGCACTATCACACATGCCAAATAGACACACTCCCCCATTCAATTTTCCTCACACCGTGCACCGAGGAAGACATTGACTCTGCAATAAACAACCTAAAGACGAAGCACGGTTTCGACTGCGATGATGTGAACACTTTTGTCCTGAAAGAAACGAGGAAACCACTTCTGCAACCACTAACTGCTATTATAAACAAATGCCTTACAGATGGCATTTTCCCCGACCGGTTAAAAATCGGCAAAGTAATACCCGTACACAAAAAGGGAAATAAAAGTGACGTGTCCAACTATAGACCTATATCTATCCTTCCAGTATTTTCAAAAATCTTCGAATCCATCATATTCGATAAACTTACATCATTCACAACTAAATTCAACTTACTATGCTCACAACAGTACGGTTTCCGCAAGAACTCTTCGACGATACATGCCATCTACGACATGCTCCATTACGTCATCAGCAATCTCGACATAAACAACAAGGTACTGGCCATCTACTTAGACCTTACCAAGGCTTTCGATTGTGTATCACACGACATATTCTTAAATAAAGCGTATAAGTTGGGCCTCCGAGGTAATTGCCACGACCTACTGAAGTCTTACTTAACAAATCGACAGCAATATAGTGATATAAAAAGATACCAGAGAACTTACACCTCTGACAGACACTGCATCAAAACAGGCCTACCACAAGGCAGCATCCTCGGTCCACTAATGTTTCTCCTCTATATCAACGACCTAGCTGCTCTTCCAATACTACAACCAAAAAGGACAATCCTATTCGCCGACGATACAACTATATGCTCTACAAATTCATCAGCGACCAAACTGACCGAAGAAGCCACTGATACCCTGACAGCAGTAGGTAGTTGGCTCACAGCCAACCACCTAAAAATTAACGCAACCAAAACAAACGCCATACACTTCAGAGCGCCGCCAAGTGATATGGCAATAACATACGAAGGAACAGACATCACCTTCGCAGACTCTATTAAATTCCTAGGTGTAACGATACAAAGAGACCTAAAATGGAATACTCACATTGCATCGCTTTTTCCAACACTAACCAGTTACACCTATCTACTAAAATCCTCAGTTTTGCTTATTAGCCACGAGGCATCCCGAAGCGTATATATGGCCCACTGCCAATCACGCCTAACATATGGTATCGTTTTCTGGGGATCCGCAAACAAAACCATCCTAAGACAACTCTTCATAATACAAAAAAGGCTCGTCAGAGTTCTATATGGGGCCCGCCCCTATGACTCATGTCGACCATACTTCAAGCGCCATGGAATCCTCACCCTTACATCACTATACATCTTAGAAGCAGCCCAATTTGTCCACAACAACCTTGGGCTATATAACTCACATCAAACAGAACATAACTACGACACAAGAGCATCTAACATTCGACTGCCTGCACAAAGGCACTCCTTCGCAACATCGTCGGTTCTAACACAACCCATTAAAATCTATAACCACCTGCCTCAGACCTGGAAACAAATGCATAAAAAGAAGTTTAAGTTTACACTAAAGCAATACCTAGGGAATAAATGCTTCTACGAGCTGGAAGAGTTCCTGAGCGACGACATTGCCAAAACCTCCGCTCTTACCCAATAAATGCCATATATTTCTATTTGTGACACATCCAATACATTGTATTTTAGCATATGTTTTATGGGAATAAATATATTATTATTATTATTATTATTATTGTCCGGAATACAAAGTGTGTACTTGTAGCATTGCTTCTAGCATATGCATATGAGTCGTATAGATGCAAAACCCGTCAAGTCACTTCTAATTTGTTCCTAGAAAAACAACAGAAACCATCAGAAGGCAGCGTATACAATTTATGACGTAAGATGTATTTTTATTATGTTCTATAACGGTTTATTGGCAGAAAATGGCTATTTTCAAAAATCTAGACGCATTAGGTATCATATCAAAGGTTCAAAAAATGACTTGGCGGCTTTGCATATGAACTTAATGGACATGGCGGGTTTTGCATGTGAACTTGAAGAAAATTGTTAAACTTTTTTTGTATATTATACGTATATTTTTATTTATATCGAAAAACATATCCAAAATGTCATTTCGAAATCCCTTATAGCACAAGTAAAAGAACTTTAATAGAAAAAAGCAAATTCGTAAAATTTTGGGATAGTTTACACCCTAAAATCAGTACCTATTCCAAGATTATTGTTTCGGCAGAAAGTAGTGTCATCATTATCTTCTATGGGTATTTCCAAAGGTTTTTGCTCAATAACCTCCCTATGAATTCTAGATTTGGTAACGCCCTCCACTCATCTCCATAACGTTTTGATAACAAATTGGCGATGGATGCCGCTTTCTGTGGATCGACACGTCTTCCCATTTGCATGACGTTAGGATTTAACATTGCTAGCGTCTTGCAACGTTTAACAATGCCTTGTAGAGCTCCAATGCAACTCCTATAATTTACCTCGCCGCATACTTTAACATTAGTATATACATTTTCCAAAATAAATCTCTTGGCACAGTTAAACTAAAAATGCCAGTTTGTTGGAAGTTTAATAACCGAAGTGATAGCTTCCTTCCATTAATAAGCATCCCAATATTTTCCTAGAACCTCGATACTGGAGAAGTCTCTAATTATTTTATAGTACTCTACTGGATTTGGAATTGTTGTGAAAAATAAGCTGATTGGTCGGCTAATTCGGAAAGGGCTAGATTTTTCTGACAATCACGTGAGAAACTCTGAATATTATTACAATCAGTTTTAAGGTTCCAGTATATAGCCTGTGCCTTCAGCTTATATACCCTGTTAGCAAACATAAGTTCTATTTTTACGTCTTGATTTGCTTCAGTTTTCTTGCGTTTTTAGACAATCTTAGCGCATATCTGTCAAACGTGTTCCAAAGCCTATATTGTAGTGAGTGTTAACATAGTATCTAAAAAAACATTCTTTTACTTTTAATTCTTCATCAACTGACTCATTGTACATTTTGCGCAATTTTCGGATATTCGCCTCGCCAGGTACGTTCTTACTACTTGTGTATTCACATACATACATCATAGTTGTTCTATGTAATGTCTGTAAGCTTAAAATCGATCGATATGACGATTTCATCACGGGTACCGATGAATGCAGATCACCCTATCATACTAAGTGCATCAAAATATCTGATGAAGTGTTATCCAACCTAAAAATATCGGGAGAAATTAACAAATGGTGCTGTGAAAACTACACACGTAACATAACCCCCAAAGTGAAATCACAAAATAAAACAAAACAAAGTGACAAAACACGAATAGCAGATGAGTTGCAAAAACTTGTTACGCTTCTACTACCAAAATTAGTGAGTAGCATTACTGCAACAATGCAGCTATTCACTGCCCTAAAGCCACAAAACGAAAACCTACGAATTGAGGTGAATAGACTCGCAACTGCAATAAACCAGACGAACAAAAACAGAGACGCGTCAGCATACAGAGCAAATGGAAACAATCCAAATAACGTGACACACTCTTATAACATCGAGTGTGGCGATAGAACATACGCAAGTCTGGCTAAAACTTCCCTGCCATCTAGTACTCAATACCAAAATGTTCGAAAACCGAAAAATACAATTAATTCGGAACCAACAGTAATGCAACTCAATACACCCTGCATATCTCAAACCGATCCCCTCAATGAAGCCACACCGCCGACAGATGATAATAGAAACATATATGCACAATCAACTTCAACTAGTGCCACGGAAGAATATAAAATAGTCGATAGGAAGCGGAACAAAACACCTACCTACAAGAATAGAGTCAACATCAGTGTAGGTGGTGCCTCAGAAGAAATACAGTTCGGATTTATTGGAACGAAGAAAAAAGCCTGGTTGTATTTATCAAGAATCAATCGTGACGTAACGGATATTAACATTATAAACTACCTAAAAAATAAAGAAACCTTCCAACAGCGAGTTATAGTTATTAAGGAATTACCAACAAACACAAACCAGAATAAATGCTTCATGATTGGGACCGACTTCGACCTAAATGACGAGCTCTATAAACCAGACTTTTGGCCCTCAGGGATAGGATATAAGCGATTTGATTTCGGAATATACAGCAAATACAATGACAGCAAAAATTCTGCTTTTTTATAAAGAGCCACAGAACTGCATAAGCATCAGCTAGGCAACCAAAGTTTCACGAAAGTGATACAGAAGCGAAGCACTTACAGTAATGCATCTAAATGCACAGTCCCTATCCAACAAACTAAAAGAGTTAAATGTCATAAGTGTAATCGACAAGCCTGATTTTATATGCATAACCGAACACTGGGCGAAGAAGGAATCCCTTCAACTAATTCAACTTATAAATTACAGAATTGCCACATCATTTACAAAAAAATGTGCATTCATGGAGGTGTAATGATATATGCCAAAGAACCCATCAGATTCGAGGAAGAGTAAGTATTGAAACAATATGAAGACAAGTTAAATTTCGAGGTATGTGGAGTTTTCTACATGGCACATGGAAATAAATCAGTCTGCTCAACTACTATATATAGATCACCGAGTGGCGACGTACAAATATTTATGAATAAACTGTCAATTGTACTAAACAAAGTCACTGCTAGGTATGACCATCTCATCATATGTGGTGATATAAACATAAACGCTAATCGCAGCAATCCCCAATATAACCTACTATTAGATGTCTTCGAGTCATACAATCTACATAATGAAGTTACAGGCTTCACAAAGATACATACAACTAAAACTGATATAACGACAAAATCGTCAATTGATTATGTCTTCACCAATCTATCATGCACAGTGAAACTGCACAACTTTGGCATATCTGACCATCTAGGACAAATTGTTAAGTGTAACATACCTCCAGCTAACACTGAGGAAAAATCAGAGACGAAAATAATAAGAAAAACAAATGAGGCAAACTTGATAAACCTAAAGCATTTCCTACTACTCAAAACGTGGGATAAAATGAAAAGTCTACAGATGTAAATGGAGCACTCTCGATCTTCATGAGCACTATGTGTGAAGCTCTAGATACATGTCAAAAAACAGAAATAAAATGTACACCAAAAATATCTGGGAATGAGTGGACGACTCCGGCAATCATCCAATCCAGCAATAACCTACGAAATTACTGTAACATAACCAAACTACTAGAGCACCCGTTAATACAGCAAGAGTACACAGATATGAGGAGGAAGCACAGGCAGATGATTAGGCAAGCTAAATAAAAATATTTTGCTGAATTTATAAATAGGAATGGCAACAGAAACAAGAATATATGGCACCTTGTTAACAAAGAACTAGGAAAAACCAAAATGCTGGAGCAAATATAACTAAAAATTGAGGAACTTATTATAACGGATAAAAAGGTACTAGCAAATGAATTTGCAAAATGTTTTGGCACTATTAAAAAAGCCTGCGTAGCAGAAAAATTTGGTAAAGATTTCTCAACAGAATGCACTAAGGCCTACAACCAGTATAACACCATAGAACTATATGAAGTCGATGACACCGAAATAAGAAGCATGCAACTTAAAAAACGCCATGGCAAGTGAAAACGCCATGGCGCCGTGCAGTATATGCGGAATGGTTATCAACAGAAATAAAGACGCAATACAATGCAGTGATGGAAAATGCTTGAAGATCTACCATCCGACCTGTGTAGGAGTAACTGTAGAAACCCTCACAAACCTACGGAAGGATGGAACCATAAACAACTGGAAATGCGAAGGTATATCCGAAAACATAACCTCAAATAAGACAGAACTAACAAACAAAACAGAAATCCACAACAAGGAACAAATACAAAAGGAAAATACAAAAACCACAATAACAAACCTCAGAGATATAGAGCAATTAATAAGAAACACAATCAGAGAAGAATTAACACCCCTACAAGAAAAAGTGAATGCACTGATTACAGAAAATAGAAAACTGAAAGAAACAATACAAAACATAGCAAAAGAAACAAAACCACCAACACTCATAAATGAAGAAAATAACCAAATAAACAAAAACAAAAAAAATAACAACAAACAGCAAACTGAGCAATATATAAAAATAGCAGACACAGCCACAAACATTTCGGATAACGATACAAGCAACCAACCCAGCACGAGAAACATGATAGAGACATACAGTGAAAGACTGAGAAATAAAACAAATCAAGAGTCAAGGGCGCAAGACCAAAGCGAGCCAACAAACGCAATGAACTCCTGGGAGAAGAAGATAAATGGAGAGGAAAAAAAACAGAAAAACACGGAGATAGCATACCAAGAGAAAAAACACCGAAAAACAAACAACATAGGCTCCTCCGAAAGCAACACAAATATTAACTTCCGAGGAAAAGACGAAACAAGTAAGAAACTCTGGTTATGCCTCACAAGAATAAGAGATGAGACCACTGAAAAAGAAATAGCACAATATATAATAAATAAAACACACATAACAGAACAAGAAATAGAAACTACAGCTTATACAACCAAATACAACACCAAATACTTCAAGATTGGAGTACCTTTTAATCTAAAGGAAGATATATATAAAAATGATTTCTGGCCAATAGGCATAAGATATGAACGCTACAATTTCAATAACCGTAACATTTTTTTAGAAGAAAGAAATTAAAAACCAGAAAAGACAAGAAAATAGAAAAAAACAGAAACCAAAGATACACAAACACAAACAATACACTAAAAATCTTTTTGCACAATGTAAGATCACTAAAAAACAAAACCGAAGAAATAGAACTGATAACATGCCAGTATAAACACCCACACATAATAGCCCTCACAGAAACATGGCTCACCAGAGACATAGAACACTTACACCAGCTAGACCAATACAGATCAGAATTCCACTCAAGAATAAACAAAAAAGGAGGAGGCATAGCAATCTACATCAGAGATGATATAGGATATGTAGTAAAACAAAAAAGAACAGTAAACGAAATAGAAATGATCACGATAAAGCTCACCGATCAGAAAACATATTTAACGACTATATATAAACCCCCACACATAACATACACAACTACGATCGAAACGCTATATAAACATATAATAAATATAAGGAAACGGCATATAATAATAGGAGATTTAAACATAGACATTGCAAAAACAAGCGACATAACTAGAAACTACAGAAACACCCTAACAGAGAAGGGATACAAGCTGCTCAATAAAACAAGGAAAAAGGACTACACTCACACAAATCCTAAAGGCGAAAACACTATAATCGACCACGCTTTTACGAATATAGATACAGACAAAACAACTATAAAAATACTACCCACAAACATATCCGATCACTACCCGATCCTAATAACTTCTAACTTATATACTCCAAGTAGAAAATATCATATATATAAACAAAAGCACACAAACCACAAAGCAATAAAAGATAAACTAGAAAAACAACTAAACACCACCACTATAAAACATCTAGAAGAACTTTCTATAACAATGCAGGCAATAATCCTTGAAAACCAAACGGAAACAATAATCAAAAGACAAGAAAGTAAACCCTATATAACAAAGGAAATAATAACAAATATCGAAATAAGAGACAAACTACACAAAGCACACAGAAGAAACCTAAACGACGCCCGTATAGAAAACAGATATCGCAACCAGAAGGAAATAATAAATAAACTCCTGAAGAATGCCAAAAAAGAATACTACTCAAATAAATTAAAAGAACTCAAAACAAACCCGGAGAAAACATGGAAAATCATAAAAGCGCTTACCAATAATACAAAAACACAACATGCGGCAATAAGCCAAATCGAAAAACAGGACCACTCAACAACCACAGACAAGAAGGAAATCGCAGACACGATCAATCACTACTTTGCCACGATTGGGAAACATCTAGCAAACCTTCATCAAGGAACAACCCCCCGCCAACAAATAATACAATGTATACCAACAAAACAATCAAACACAAACACAACCACAAAAAATACACACATTACCGAAAAAGAAATATACACAATAATATCCAACCTAAAAAACAACAAAGCGCCTGGCTTTGACCTTATAACAAATAACATCCTAAAGCAAAACAAAGAGTGTATTACACCCATACTGAGCAAGTTGGTCACCAATATGTTCGAATAGACTACCTATCCTGACTACCTCAAGCAAACAATCATCAGACCAATACACAAAAAAGGTGATCGACTAAAACCAGAGAACTACAGACACATTGCCCTAACCTCCGCAATAACAAAAATAATCGAAAATGTCATAAAGACTAAGCTAGAGTCACACCTTAGAATGAACAAGATACTACACAAGCAGCAATACGCCTACCAGAGAAAGACGGGCACAACAGCAGCAATACTGGACTTCTTATTAGAGCTCACGAATAAACTAAAAACAAACAAGCATGTCATAGTGACTTTCATCGACATGAAAAAGGCTTTTGACACAATCGACAGAACAGCATTGATAAATAAATTAAAAAACATAGGAGTAGATGACGTTCTAGTATCCTTAATAGAAACCTATCTACAAAATAGACCACAAATAACTAAAATCGACAACACAACAAGCGACATACTTTACAGTGAATACGGTCTACCACAAGGAGGCACACTTCCACTAATATTATACATCTTGTACACAAACAACCTACTAAATGAAAATATCAAAGGATATATAACTATGTACGCGGATGACATATGCCTTATACATGCACATAAGGAAATAGCGAAACTACAGGACGTACTAAACGAAGACCTACAAATCCTAAGCGACTGGTGCACTAAAAATACACTCACTATAAATGAGACTAAAACGAATTACATGCAATTTAGCCCTGACAAACTAAACAACCAAATAAACATAACTCTAAACAAGATCAAACTAACAGAGACAACACACACCACTTACCTAGGCCTTACAATTAACAACAAATTAAACTGGAACGAGCACATCAACAAGCTGACAGCGAAAAACGCAACAACCATATATATGCTCAACAAGATCAAGACCTACCTACCAGAACACCTAAATAAGAGAATATACCACTCGCTATTCAGCGCAAACACAAACTACCTGATAAACATATGGAGTAATACCACGCAGGGACAACTAAACAGAGTACAAAGACAACAAAACAAAATCCTCAAACTCCTATATAAACTCCCACACCTAACACCTACCGCACAAGTCTTAAAACACGCAAAAGAAATGAGCATAAAACAGAATATAAAGATGCAAAACTTAATACTAATTCACAAAATCAAAAACAGACTGATCAGGAGCAACATAATACTCACAACAAATCAAGACAACCACATGTACAATACACGAAATAAAGACCATATACGAACACACAGAAACAATATTAAGAGATACCAGTTAGACCTTACTGGAAACGCAATTAATACATACAACAAACTAAGTGAATCAATCAAATCAAGCACCCTAAAAATATTCAAACAAAAGACAACAGCATTAATACTGTCCGAAGACCAGCTCAAATGCCATTAGTCTGGAAGCAGCCCATCCGGGACAGCTATCCAAGGCGAAGAGTGGAACCGACGACATATGTTCTTCTTTATTTTTGTAATATATCGACATATGTTCAAATAAACATTTATCCGTAAAAAAAAAAAACAGCAATAGTACAGGCCTGGATGAGCTTCAAACAGCTACTATCAAATATGTGAGTCACGCAATTATAGAGCCTCTTAAAATTTTAACCAATATGTTCATAAGTAGTGCGGAATTCCCAACCGACTTAAAAATAGGTCAAGTAATACCAATCTTTAAGAAAGGTGAAAAAATAAATATAAAAAACTATAGGCCTATCACGTTACTAAGTGTTATATCAAAAAAAGTAGAGCGAGCAATCTTTAATAGACTGATTGGATTCATGGACAAATATTATATAATTAGCAACATGCAACATGGCTTCAGAAAGAACAGATCCACCGAAAGTACTTCAATCAAGTTCATCAATCATATCCATGAAAAAATCTATCAAGGGAACTACGTGGTAGGTCTCTAATTCGACCTGTCCAAGGCATTTGATGTAGTGAACAAAGACTTTCTACTTGAAAAACTAGAATTCATTGGAATTAGAGGTCAAGCCAATAAACTCATTAAATCTCTTATAACCAACCGTCAGTTTAGTGTAAAAATACGGAACAACCTTTCACCCTACCATCAGCTGGATAAGGGGGTGGCCCAAGGATCAGTACTTGTACCTTTCATGTTCTCAGTGTATATTAATGATCTACCAACCTCAGTCAGAGATGGAAATGTATCTATGTTTGCGGATGACACGGCAGTAATAGTATCATCACCGGATACACAAGAACTATCGGTGAAAATTAAAAATGTTAACATGGTTATCCACAACTGGTGCAACCAAAACAATCTAGTGCTAAACCAAGCAAAAACTATAACAGTTCAATACTACAACAGAAAATGTATACTAACTAACTACTTTAATAACCACAATGTAGCCATTGCGCCTAGTTCAGTATTTCTGAGTAGCACCATCGACGCCCAGCTAAACTTTGAAGCCAATGTAGACTCCATCTGTAAAAAACTAAGCAGCGCCTTCTTCGCAATACTAAAACTGAAGGCAACCCTAACTACCCAAATCTTAATTAGTGTATACTATTCACTGGTCTATAGTCACCTAAGCTACGGCATATACATATGAGGAGCAACAAAATCATTCAATAGAATCTTTGTTGTCCGAAAAAGAATATTACGCCTAATTTTTGACCTACAACCCAAGGAAACCTGTAAGATGACCTGCATAAAAAACAGAATATTATCAGCACCAAGTCTGTACATCTACATGTATATACTATATGTAAGAACAAACACAGCCACAATCGAAAGAGTGGGCAGAATTCATCAATACGACACAATGTTTGGCAATAACATCATGACCAACAAGCATCGTACAACATTATATGATAAACAGCACGAAAGTGCGAAATTTTATAACAAAATACCAAAAGCGTTACTGGGTATACGTAGCGAAAGGCTCTTTAAGCGAGCAATAAAAATCCATCTAATAGAGAAATGCTTCTACAGTGCACACAACGCACAATAATGTCTGCTACAATTTTATAAAGAAAATAAACTTCCATTAAACGTCTTTGTATTTGTCATTATGGGTTTCCGTCTGTTTCTGTTTTTCCTGCATTTATTTGGTGGTGTTTTTGTCAATTTTGTTTCAAAAGGCATCCATTTTGCACTTACAATAACAACTTGTGATGACCATGTGATGACAGTGCAGCATGAGAGACGCCACGTGATACTTTCCCAGGCGTCCATTGGTTAAAATGGACTTGGCGGACTTTATATCTAAATGACTGCTTTAGTTTGCGGGGTTTGAATTGAAAAGTGATTTTTAAAGCACAAAATAAATCATTTGGCAGGTTTTGACAGGAAATGGTCATTATAATATGTAAAAGATGCATTTAACTACCGACTGCCAGTAATAACTCATTTTATTGTATTTTTGTGACTAGGCGGGTTTTGCATCTATACGACTCATATATACTGCGTTTCAAAAAAAATGTACCACCTAGAAGGAGTTGACGTAGAACTCTGAAATTATGTGAAAATAGTTAGTATGTGTTGAGAAACAATTGATTAAATTTTCATCGAAAAATAATAATATTTATTAAGAAAATAATTAATAATGTGTTGCATCTCCGCGCACTCTTATGCATTCAGCAACCCTTCTGGGCATGCTGGAAATCAAATGGTCCAATGCATCTTGAGGCGCATCCTCCCAACAATTTAAATGAATTAAGACACCATCTTCAGATTGCCTGGGATGAGCTGCCTCAAGATGCATTGGACCATTTGATTTCCAGCATGCCCAGAAGGGTTGCTGAATGCATAAGAGTGCGCGGAGATGCAACACATTATTAATTATTTTCTTAATAAATATTATTATTTTTCGATGAAAATTTAATCAATTGTTTCTCAACACATACTAACTATTTTCACATAATTTCAGAGTTCTACGTCAACTCCTTCTAGGTGGTACATTTTTTTTGAAACGCAGTGTAGTTTTCTGATAGTTTATGTTGCTATTTTGTTTCCCGCTTTATTGATTAATATTAACACAAAGTGTTCATTAAGATTTTATATGTTTTTTTTTGTATTCTTACTACGATATCATACTTCATAAATTATAACCTCGAAACCAAATGACTTGGTGCGAAACTAAATCGTGGCAATAAAAATGTCACCCTACATATCCAACCTTACTAAAAGTTGATCGCGAATGAATATTACTCTTCTTAATTGTTTGTTTGTATATGCATACAAATTTCAGATGGTTATAAGTTTGGTGCTCATGTAGGACTAATTGCGTACACTAACACAAAGCAATCATAGCAATGTGTAATATGTACCTGGGCTACTGCGGGTCTCCATCCATAACTGTCTCGTTATTAATATCCACATTTACATGTTATGTATATAATTGTAAATAGCCCGTGGCAGTTCAAAGCAAGGATCTTCTGAAACTATTGCCGGTGAAACAGTCGAGTCTCTCTTGACATTGTATTTGAGAAACTCTTCCAGTTATGCTTTGTATATATTGCGTAATGAGAAGATATTTTTAAGTAATTGGTAGTTCAGTATCGTCCAAAATTAATTAAACATACTTATATAATAAAAATTTGTCAGCTAAATACATCCAGAGGCTATTAAATTATTTCTGTATAATTCTCTGACATCTTTCGCTAATAGTGTGTTAATATAAAAGTCAAATCTCGAATATAAATCATTTGTAAAATATACAGGGTGTCCAAGATAAGTATCAATAGCATGTTTCTTTGGCCTTTTTTCTTTGTGCCTTGTACCTACTGTATTTCTCTGCCGTCTTTGTTTCCAAGTATTCATTCCACCTCTTCTTTTTCTCCTTTATCTCATACTTGACTTCGCCTGTCCACCAGGCGGTGTGTTTTTCTTGTATCCCAATTTAGTGGTGCAGCATGCCTCTCTTGCTGCCTTCAGTACAATGTTTTTAAATGTTTGCCATTTTTCTTCTAGGCTGTCTGCGGTCTCTGTTTCCTTACTAATTTCTCTGCTTAGTATTTCCCTGTACTTTTCCTGCACGTCTCGGTTTTAGAGTCTATATCCTTTGATTTTGATTTTGATTCTTGTTCGGGTTTGCTTCTTATTCCATTGTCCCTCTTTGCTTGCTCCCTCTTTAAATCTACTACTAATAGGTGGTGGTCGCTTCCTATTACCGCACTTCTTCCAAGTCGTACGTTGGTTATTTTGTTTTTGTTTGATTTTTCTGTTATCGCGTAATCTATTATTGATATTTCATTTCTTGATGCTATTACCCTCGTGTATTTGTGACTGTCTTTATGTTGGAAGAACGAATTTGTTATAATCAGGCTATTCTCCATGCAAAACTCTATTATTCTCTTGCCATTCCCTTTAAGATTTTCTTCTCCATGTTTCCCTATGACACCTTCATATCGTTGTTCCCTGTTCCCAACTCTGCCATTTATGTCTCCTAAGATATAAGTCTCTACATCCGATTTTTCATATATGCTTTGCATCTCCTCCCAGAACCTATCTTTAATTTTTAGTTTTTCGTCTTCATCTGGGCCGTATCCTACAATTATGCTTTATTTTTGTTTGAAATCATCTTCCATTTCTATTGTCATGATTCTTTGTGAGTAAAATTCGAAGTTTATAAGCTGGTTCATATACTCACTTGCTATAATGCAGCCTACTCCTGCATATGGTCTGCATTCTTCCTCCCCCCTGCTGTGTAAAAATATGTGCTCTTCCCCCAGATCTATGCACCCCATACCCTTCTTCTTCGTTTCTGTGACTACCAGTATCTTTATGTTTTTAGCTTTAATTTCCTGAACTATTTCAATTTATTTTCCATTTATACCCTTTACATTCCAGGTTCCCATCCTCCATTTTTCTTTACCCTTTTCATTTGTACCATTGATCGTTTTTTCCTTATTGCTGCTCTCGTTTGTATATTTCCATTTGCGTATCCTTATTCTTTCATTTTGTCTCTCTCGAAGTGCCCTACTCGATTTTCTCTGTTAGTTTTTTGGCCTCTCGTTTTGTTCCTTAACTACCACACCTTTTCTCTTTTTGTCCCAAACATATACTTTTCTGGTTATTACTATTTTCATGTATCCTACCTTTGTATGATTTTCTTTTCCACTTTCTTCTCTCGCAATGCTCCTTATCTCTCTTTAAATTTCCCTCTCTTCTCTGGTCAAATCGTTATCAATATATATCTTCGTACCTCTCAGTCTACTCTTTGCCTTAATTAGTTTTTCTTTATTTTCTCTTGTGATCACTTCCGCTATAACTATTTCATCTGCATCTCGCTTTTTTATCTTGTACGTAGCTACAATTTTTCTTTGAACTCCTATTTGATTCCTTATGAATTCCTCCACTTCTCTGTTTATATTGTCATCCTTTGTTTTCGACCCTGTTATAACTATGTTATTTTTCTCTTCTCTCTTTCTCCTGCCTCTATTTTTCTCTCTATCTTCTCCAGTCTACTGTATATCTCCGTTTTTTCTTGAGCCCATTTCTCCTCCTTTCTGTTCATTTCTTTCCTTACCTCCTTTATCTCGTGCTTTAGCTCTTCTGTATTCTTCCTCATTTCTTGTATGAAACCTTTAATCATTCTATTCAATTCGGCCACTTCCTTTGATTCACTTAAATTTCTGTCTTCCTGATTTTTCCTTTGCTCGGGTGACCTCACCCTTTTTTACTCGCTCCAAATATATCCTTTCCCTCTGGACTATCGGGCCCTAGAACCCTGCCCCTCTTGCTCATCTATTGCTGCCTCACACTATAATGTTTCAATGTTTAACTATTCTTACTAAATTATTTTTGTTAATATTTTGGTACATATTCAGGGTTAAAATTATTTAATAATTGTTGTCTTCGTCGCCATTAAATGAACAGAACAATTATCATATAACAGAAAAAAATTATAAGTATGGTTCTAAATAGCTATAATGTTTCAATGTTTAACAATTATTCTTGTTAAATTATTTTTAGTTACTATTTTGGTATCTATTCTGGGTTAGAATTATATTATATTTTGTTTCTTCGTCGTCATCATTTCAATTCCTACTACAAGAAAAGGTTCATGTATTAACAAGTATTTTTCTTAATAAAAAGAAGAGAAACCATACTGTGATATAAATATTTGAATTCGTAATAGGAAAGCTATTTAATATAGGGTGTACATTTATTACGGGCCATATAAAAAAATAAAGTTGATGAAGGTTTCTTCGAAACGAAACGTTGTATTGAAAATTTGTAACCGGTGTCTTGTAGAGCTAAGATTGTGACAATAAGAAAGTGCTTTTAGCTTTCTTATACCTTTTCAAATAACTTTAGAAAAAAATAAAAACGAAATCGCAAGACTTCTGATTTTGTCGAATTTCTCCGGAAGTAAGCGGATTTTTCTGGTTTTCATAATAGAATATTACTGACCACTAGATTGCGCAACTTTTTCTGTAATTTAATTTCTTTTGTAACTTTTTCGCATTCTAAGATACCCATGCTGTTGTTTCTTATAATGGACATCCTGTATATTAGAGCTAATAACACGTAGGTGTACTATATTTACACTATCTGTTCTCACGAAAGTTAGCTGGAACAGGTTATGTTCAATTATATGGATATAATTATTGACTGGTGAACCTAATACCAGAAAAGTGTGGTGAAACTCTAATGTAGGTATAATTGCAATTCGTCTTTATATTTAGTTGCATAGAGAATAATTCTTTCATGAATAGTTTTATCTACGATCAAAATGATTACTTTTTACACTGAATATCGGGTAAAGTTTAAACTTTTAAAGGTCTAGTGCAGTATTTTTTTTAGAAAACTAATGTTGCAAAGGGTGGCATTGCAGCGTAGCATGTGAAAATCGACGCAGTCAGTTTATATACAAAGACCTAAATACGTGGCGCATAAAAACCTGCTACTTGAAAACATGCTTTATAGTGTTCAATTTTTGTGACTAAAAACCACAACAATAGACTACAAAAGTAGTTAATCTAGGACAGTTCCAACGCACCCCCCGCAGAGATCTCGCTTACATTAATTCGCGGTTTAAATTTTCGGTTTTAATCGACGTTCTAATCACCTCGAGCAATTACAATAGGATGATTGCTGCAATTGTGAGTACTTTAATTGCAATTACAGCATTACAATAGGATAATTACTGCAATTGCGGGTACTTTAATTATAATTGCTCGAGGTAATTAGAACGTCGATTAAAACAGAAACTTTAAACCGCGAATAAATGTAAGCGAAATCTCTGCGGGGGTGGGTTGGAACTATCCTAGCTTAACTACTCACAAACCGGCATTTGTGGTCTATTTTCGACGTATTATTATTATTATTACCAATGATTTGTTCCAGAGGTTTTCTTCTTACCATTTAATTAGATTTCGTTTATATTTCTTTTTAAAATGTCAACCAAAAACTCGCTATTGTCAAAACTACTAAAAAAACGAACTAAACTATATAAATTATTGTCTAATTTAATATATGCTAAGATTGTCATGCAGCTAATGAAACACCTTATATAATGTTATTTAAATATGATTAAATGTGAGGAAATAATAAATTGTTGCACGACATAACTCTGATTATGATTTAGATTACTAATCATTGCGAAATTCAATTAATTTGGTAATTGTACTATCGCATGTAAATGCTGAAATGGTTTGCATAATAATTAATTAGTTCAATTAATCAACGTCGTCGTAATTCTCATATATAGATTCATTATAATTAAAGTAATCTTCATGAAAAAATAAGCGCCGTGGCGCTTATTTTGCCGTTTTTCGGGTTCGTATTTTTAATGATTGATTCAGTTAGTTAGGAAGATGATTTATGGAAACACTTAAAAATAATATTTAATATTATTACAATTTTATTTCCGCTACTCTTGATTCTAGTAATCTGTACGCACTACATGGTGTCACACTAGGATGGGCCTTAGTTACTTGTTGAAATATTTTTTTTCGACTTTTTTCTGCGGCACCCTTTATTATAGTTCCATGTGGTAAGAAAACATCTTGTGCCAAGTTTGTAAATAACAAAATTAAAAGAAAACGTGCAGTTTTGCTATTTAATTTCGATGATTTCATGATTTTCTTGGACAAATTTTTTTATCACAAATTTAAATTATATACGAATTCATTTTTAAGAATAAATAGTTTCCCAGAAGAAGACGAAAATTAAGAAATTCGAAAAAATCTAAAATAATCGAAGCATTTATTATATGTATGTATATACCTATTGTGTTAAGAAAAAAAAACTGGAATTGTGTTCATCAAATGTAGAATCAGCTCGGTCTTCTCCAAATATGAAGAAAATGTTTACTTGTATTGACTCTGAACAATTGTATGGCAGACAGCATGGCATCCAAGAATAAAATTTCACGCGTGATTGCTGGACTGGAAGAGACTGAAAAAGTAAGATCGTCGGCATCTGCTAGTGGCAGTGGAAGCCATGAGCAGACGCAAAATTGCTCATCTTCAAGTACCGTCTTGAATGGAAAAGTTGTCAATTGTACGATCTATTTGTCAAGTGGTCATAAGGTTGAAGGAGAAAAATATGTGATTGAGAGTGAAAAAAATTGACATTTCCCTAGGGAGATATGAGTTGCTTTTCATAGATTGTATCCATGACGAAAATAAATAATATCATGTTTCTAAAAAATAAAATATATTTATTAATACATTGGTTTTTAATTTTAGAATCATTATGATTCTGGCAACTTTATGATGTTAATACGTGCCCTAACAACTTACAGTTCGGACGATACCCGTTTTAACTATAACTTACAGATTATTTTGCTAAAAGTTGCTACTTACTAATTATATTTATGATCTCATAAAAATGCATTATTAAGCAACACATATGCAAAAAAAATATTATTTGTCTATATTTACCTCTTTAAGAAAGAAACAATGAAAACCTGAACCGATTTTACTGGCAACTTAATGTTCGGATGTCTCCTTTTTTTATATTTTTTAGGGGTTAAAATGAAAGTTATTAATGTGCTAAGCGTCGATTTACTGCTTTATTTTATGTGTGTTCATGAAAATGAGTCTTGGTAAAGCCAACTCAAACGAAATTCGTCCAATTGTTGTTAAACAGTACGATGAAGGAAAAAGCTTGAAGACCATCGGCGATAATTTGAATTTAGCGAAGTCAACGGTAGAAGATATTATCCAGGGCTATGGAGATAGAGCCAGATACAAAATTGGGGTAAAAGTTCCGGTCAACCCAGTAAAATGACAGGCAGAAAGAAGAAGCTTCTTGTGAAAATATGTAAAAGTCAGCGAAGAGTCACTGTAAGAGAGATAGAGAACGGCCTATTTAAGAGGGAAACGGGGGCAAATATTTCACTAGAATATTGTTGGCAATGGATCCATAAGTCAGAGCTCAGTTTTTATAAGGCACATAATAAATGAAATATTAAATAAAATTATTTTGTTTAATTCACTTTATTTTATTTTATTGAAACCTAAAGAAAACCATCGGTTAACAAACAAACAGAAACACAATTGTATATATGGGCTAAGTTTAAATTGTCTTCGACGGTAGAAGACAGGTCCAAAGTCACATTTATCGATGATTCCAAATTCCAGATCTCTGTAGGTGATTGCAGAAAAAGAATTTTTCGTGCAATTGGACGAGAAATGGTAACTTCTCAGCGACACAACAGACCGAGAAGTGCAATTTCTCAGCTATGGCCACAAAAGGTTGTCAAGCAACCTAAAATTATTGTTGTCATTAAACATCAAGAGAAACATCTCTGGAATTAAACGATCTGTGGCAGCGTTTGCAATTTTTCTCAACTCCGGAGGTGTACACTCTAAATCATCACTATCACTAGTATTCATTTCTATTTCGTTTAACTGAATTATCGATTAATTTTTTTGACGTTTATTATTTTGTCAAAATAGACAGTAAAATTAATGCTTTATATATCAAACAATTCTGAATAATTGTCTAATTCCCAGCGTACATAGCTCTGTCCAGATGGGAATTTCATATTCCAGCAAGATGGTGCATCAAGCCAAACAGCTAAGACGACAAAAAAATTGTTTTCAGATCACGGAATGAAAGTTCTGTCTTAGCCCTCTAACAGTCCGGACTTAAATATTATTGAGACCTTGTGGCAGCATGAAAAGTCACTTGATGAACAATTCTCAACAAAACGTACATGCTTTGGAGACAAAACTGACATAAATATGGAGATCTTTCACGCCAATTTACTGCAAGTCTTTGCTGGAAACCATGCCAGCTAGTATACGAGCGATCATAAAGGCGAAAGGTGATGTGACACCGTATTAATAATTTAAACGGTCGTCTCCCGAACATTAAGTTGTCAATAGAATTTGTTCCTATGCAAACATTTTTCTATCTTTTCATTTCTTGTTGAGATAAAACTAATATTTTTTCAACAAAAGCGTCCCTTAATAAAGTAGCATTCCAAATTCTTGAATTAACCTTCCGGCGGGCGCGCAATGATAAAATTTATACCAAATACCCTTAATCGCCCTCTCTACTTTTTTCCTTCACCCGAGAGCGGCAAAGCGCCCACCTATTCCAAGAGCAGTCACTCTGTAACATTCATGCAGACGGACGTGTACAAGAGTGTTTAGCTTCATTCGATTTATCGCAAATTTATGTAAGTATAAATTTTATCTCGCGCGACTTCTTATGTTATATATTAAGTTTCAATGCATTTTTTTAATCAGATATTTCTAATTATGGACCAAAAGCGGCGACTTACTCAAAAAGAATTAGAAAATATTGCCGAACATTTTTTTGACTAACCAGAAGAAGAGAACGAGACATATTTCCCCTCAAGTGATAGCGAATATTCAGAAGGAAAAATAGCGCAAGCATCTGAAGACAGTGCTACTGAACAAGACATCTCTTCAGGGGAATCAGAAGAAGACGAACTAGCCACTAAGGAGTTTTCTATTGGAAAAAATAAATCAACCAAATGGCATAAAACCAAATACTGTGTTTCTTCAAAAACATAGAGAGTAAATGTAATCAAAGTAGCCACTGGCATTACTCAAAAAGCTCGTGATATTGAAAGCGAACTGGATGCGTTCTTTCAAATTATCGATGAAAATATGATTGACGATGTTGTAAAATACACAAATATGTATATTGATGAGTTGAGAGTTCGTCACCAATATACTAGAGATCGGGATTGCAAAAATATACACAGGCCTGAGTTTATGGCATACTTGGGTCTTCCATACTTGATTGGTGTAAAAAAATCTAACCACGCAAATGTGAAAGAGATCTTTTCGAGTGACGGCACCGGAATTGAAATTTGCCGATGTGTTATGAGTTACAAAAGATTTCTCTTCATCACCCGTTGTCTCAGATTTGATGACAAAAATTCAAGAGTTGAAAGGAAAAAAATTGACAAACTAGCAGCGATATGTGACTTTTACCAAACTTTCGTCAACAACAGCAGGTTGCTTCAAATTCACCAACAGAAATAGTAAAGCGTCTTGTAACTCCGATTGAAAACTCAAACCGAAATTTGACAATCGACAATTGGTATACAAGTGTACCACTAGCCGATTATTTGCTCACAAAAAACATAACGGTTGTGGGCACAATGAAGAAAAATAAAGCTGAAATACCAATAGAATTCTTGCCGGATAAAAAGAGGCCAAATAAGTCCTGTGTTTTTGGATTCCAAAAGGATAAAACGCTGGTATCCTTTGTGCCTCGAAGAAATAAATCAGTTATACTACTCTCAACCTTACATGATGATGACGAAATGGATCCCGATACCCAAAAGCCCCAGATTATCCTCGACCACAACGCAACCAAAGGCGGAGTGGATACTGTTGACAAAATGTGTGCCGCTTACTCGGTCTCTAGAATAACAAAAATATGGCCCTGTGTTGTTTTCTATAGTTTGCTGAATATTGGCGGTATAAATGCTCAAATTTTGTTCAAATATTCCTGTCCAACAAAGGCACCTAAGCGTCGAAGAATTTTTCTAAATAATTTCAAAGGTCAAATCTCAAACATTTACCTCAAGATGTAAGTGCTTTTCTAAAAGTGAATTACGGTCGTGCCATTGAGCCGACAAGAGTAGAAGGAAATATTTCAATACGCGGTAAGTGTCAGTCCTGCGTAATGGAGAAAAAAAAACTACTGCATCGATGAAATATTGCCGTTGCAACAAATTTACATGCAAAAGCCATTCCGTCATTTTTTATGTTATTATTATTGAAAAATAGAGAATATTGTTCTTTATATATAAATACTGACGTATATTAAATTTTCTTACATCCCCATTTCATGTTCCCAATGTCTAAGTAAATAAAAATCTATTAATTAATTTGAATTAAATGTAAATCTGATTGAGATAAAATTTATCACACGCGCTCGCTCAATGGAAATTAATGGGCGCGCCCGCTGGAAGGTTAAAAAGATTAAATAATATACAGAACAACAATGAGTATATATGTATACAAATTGGTGGCGTCCGGAACATTAAGTTGTTAGGGCTGGTATGTAACAAAACATTACATTTTTCGTTTGTAAAAATAGTTATTTAAGCATTAAGAGAGGTAAGTATCGTTTACCAGTTGAGGTCGAGTTTGCGCCCGAGTGACAGCGAGGGCTAGCAATAAAGACCGAGACTGGTCAAAACTTACCTCTCGAATTGCTTATAACTGTTTTTCCACTCCTGAAATTGTTTGTGTTTGATTAATTTATTTTCGCAACATGAACAAAATGTCAGTACGGCTTTGGTTGCTAAGACTATTTTTCAAACAAAGTGTGAATGTCAGAAATTGCATTAGTTTAGTTGTAAAATGAATTCCTATGAAAATAAACAAGAAATGGCAATTAAAGAAGCTCCAGATGCTGCCTGTTCCTTCCTACTGCCGGAGAAGTCGAAGGGGTGTTATCAAAATGCGTATAAGTGTTTTAAAGACTGGTGCAAGAGAAAGAACGCTATTGAAATTATTTTACTTACTTCCCTGAGGGAGGTAAGTGATTACTTACTTCCCGTTGCTCATAGTAACCAAAGCTTTATCGGTAAGTGGGGCTTACTTCCACCAAGCCAATGTTACAACAGTGTACTTACCATGCAGGGACGGGAAAAAATATTTTATTGAACAAAAACCGACAATTAAATGTTTGGTCAAAATAAAACTTTATAATAAGAAGTAACAATTTAACAATTTGATACGGCGTAACATCGCATTTTGCTGCAATTACTGCTCGAATTCTTCTAGGCATGGAATTTACAAGAGATTGACACTCTTCTACTGTCACTGAGTCCCATACTTCTTGAAGTTTAGCATTCAAACGTTCTTGGGTTCTTTGTGGATTGTTTCTCAGTTTCAATTCATTTTGTGCCATAGGGTTTCGATGACGTTTATGTCTGGGCTTCTGGAAGGCGAATCCAATATTGCCATGTAATGGTTTTTAACCATTTTTGGGTGTTTTGGCTGTATCGCTTGATGCTTCATCTTATTGGAAGATAAATGGCGCCACAGCGTACAATTTTTCAATGCTGGGAATTAAGATATTTTCGGGTATTTTACAGCGTTAACAGTTACGTTGACGAACTGGATATTTTGTACGCTCCTTGCGTACATACAACCCCATATCATAAGCCCCGAAGGAAACTTGAGACAGTATGTTTTAAGTAATGAACGCCCTTATTAAACGCCTCTTTCTTGTTTCTAATTACTCTGTTTCGATAATCTTCCGTACAAACATCAAATTTCGATTCATCACTAAAAATAATCGAATTGCACTGCTCATGTGTCTATGGTCGCTGTTCTGCACACCAAACTAAACGGTCTTTTTGTGACGTTGGGCCAATAATGGTTTTTCTTTTGCCTAAAATGTTAGACAGTTGTATCCCTATCATATTGAAATATTTGACATTGATAAAATTACCCAAAACCCGAAGCCACTCTTATGTACCCGCTTTCTGGAAAGAGATAATTCTACAGCCTCATTCAACTCGGCGTTATTTCCCTTAATTGCCTCTTCTGTTATTTTTGCAGGTTTTAACTAGCTTTCTTCTTTGTCGATCCGACAGTAAATAGGGACGTGCTGACCCTTTTCCCCTAATATCGGTGTTACTGTTTTCATCATATAATGTTATGATGTAAGTTACTATAAATTTTGATAATTGCAAGTCTCTCACAATTTGTCTAATTTTTTCCCCCGTTCAAACACGCTCATTATGAAACCTCTCACTTTATTTGGGAGTTAAACTATTAACTATCAACTATTAACTAGTTGACAAACACACTAAGACATGGGTTAACAATACGCCTTGTTTGCTTAAACGAGAAAACAGCATCCAAAGCAATCTAGATTTTAATTTCGTGATGTATCTAAAATGCGTAATATTTGGGTCGAACATTTAATTGTCGGTTTTAGCACAACCAAAATGTTTTTTGACAAACATAAACTGTGATTCTTATTATATTTTATCACCAAAGTGCAGCCAGACTACTGCTGATCCAAAATTTACGAAAAAAAAATAACAAATATGATTTGCTGGTAACTAATTTATGTTTAAACAATTTTAAGGTTGATATTATTAAATGGCCAAATATATAGTTGTTAGGGCTCGTATAATATTCAGAAAACCGATTCTTTACGTTTTTGGTGCCTGTGTGAATCACTCACACATCTAAGTTGCGCACGCACAATATTGCGCTGGAGATAGCTGCCCCACATAATTCACCCCTGACGTTTCACTCCGCCTACTGCGTTTGAGAGGGGCGTTAAAATCTTACAGTGGACAAGAATGCGTAGGCGACATATATGTCTAAACGTCGTTCGGGGTCTAAACCGGATATCATGTTACATTGGCGGGTGCTATTAGTAAATGATGCGTGCGCTTGCAAGGGGAAGGTCTGAGCATATTTCATCATTCACCAAACCGAACTACGGAAAATATCTTGTTAATTGTGTTGCATAACTAAAAATGTCACGAAATATTTAAGTAATGATATAAACAATCGATCACACGACTTTAACATTAGCGACGATTGATTTGACATGATTTAATGCTCTATACTCTTGTGTCTTTGTTGTCAACACACCTACATCAAATTTTAAGTTTAATTTTAGGTATAACAAAAATAGTTTACGAAATTATCCTCCGACATACCTCTCAACCTGAATAAATTAGTGGCTATTTATTGTTTCATTTTGCACTGGCAATTTCTTTAGATTATTAGTTGTAAATTTGGCATGGTTAGACTTCATTCACGACCACTCAATTTATAATTAACGTAAAATTTGGTTCTTCCAAAACATAGTTTTTCACAACGACTAAATTAGTTCTTAATTTTTGCTGCAACTACAATAAGTGCAAACCAATTATTGTTCTATACAATGCCAACAGATAATGGAGTAAAACAAATTTTAGAGTTTTACGCATGGCATAGCAAAAATGTGCGCCCTTGTCAACTTACATCAATAAATCTAACACGAAGGATTAGATCTTTTATTCAATTCAACATAAAATTTACAATGTAAGGCTTACGGCAATATTAGGGACATATTAGGGATATGCACGGTATGAGCAAAATTTATTTTTTTCTGTTTTTTCTCGTTCTTCACTCAAAATAGCAAGATCCGATCATCTTGATGGGCCAATGAAGCTCTTAAATAAGATATAATCAGTTTAAGTTAACTGATCTTTCACAACTTTGTTGAAACCGATACGGTGAGCATACTTTGAATAGCAATTATTGGATTTCGAAAAACTCTTCATCTCCATATTTAACAATAAAAATAAGTAGTTCTTCAGGTTTTGAAAGAATTAGGTTTTTCCTACTACTAACTAAAGTTCTGTTGTCTACTATTTCATTGTACCGTTGCGGGCATGTTTCAAAATTCCCCTTCTGATGCAAAAACATTACAATCGGCTTTTTAAATGTTGATGTAACAATAAATGTCTGACTTTTCACCGACTTGATATTATAAAAATTAAATCTGTAACTACTCAACGTATTTCGACAAAATTGAATAAAATATTGTATGAAACACGTAAGCTAAGGATGTTTTTTCAAAAACATCCCCTTAGCTTACTTGTTATATAAATAAATATTAATTCACCGGCGGATTCAAGAACACTTTATTTCACTTGTAGATAAACAAATGATTATGATGTTTGCTAAGAGGTGTTTGCTGAAGTATAAATCCAATCAAATTCGTGTATCTGCAGTCACGTGTGCGACAATATCCAATCATAATAACATTAGACTGATTACTAACCATGGATAGTTTTCACTTAACAACCCTCCGTTTTCGGCGTCGAGTTGTTGCAAAGCAATGTGATTTCGAAAACTCTAATTGAACTTAAATAAACTGTACCTTACTATTGGGTTATTACTACAGATAATTAAATGGTGATAGTTGTATTGAGTCAGTAAAATCTAACAATAATAGCAATGTGAAACTAATGTACTTAAATTTAATACATTTAACTACTTGCTGCTTCATTTGTATTTCATTTCAACAGCAATAGTTGATCCTAAAATAATTCACCAATGCTATTTTTGCGGTTAAAAACTATTTCGCGACATTAATTTGTGCTTGTTCAAAAACTTCATTAGCCTCCATCAGATATACCAAGTGATTATTATTTATCTAGTAAATCTCGTTTTATCAAATGATGAAAATGGAAATACTGCCATTTTTTTTCAAATCACGCATGATATCGATGAGATTCTATTATTGCTTGTAAGTTTTAGATTCCTGAATTATTTACAGTTCATAAGTATTTTTTGTCTACTGAAACTTTTGCAACAATTAAAATTTTAATGTTTTTTCATATTTTTTAGATTTCAGTTAGGTACGAAAACTAAATCTTAAATTTTATTTTCGGGTTTGATAAAAACTTATAACATGCATCAGTAGCAGAAACAATTCGGAATACAAATTATTTCTTGAGAATTTTTATTCATCAAAATGTTATGTCACTGCATAGTTTCTACGTTTTTGATGCAAGGTGCTATTTAGGAGAAATATTTCTCAATGATAATTAATATTTATTTAGATAGCTTCCAAAAATATTAATCTCCTCTTGTTAATGTTTTAGTTTCACAAAAACCCTGTATGTGTTCATTTATACTGGCCTAAATGATGAGATGATAAATATGAAAAAACATTGAAAACCTAATTTTTGCAAAAGTTACACAACAAAAAAGGATGTCCTTTAATTGTTTCAGTAATCTAAAACTAACTTGCAGAAAAAATATATCAATGATATCTCGCGCGATTTCCGAAAATTAGCATTATTTCAATTTTCATCATTTTGAAAAATGAGATTTTCTGGGTAAGTAAAAATTACTCGGTACATCTGATAGACGTTAATACGGTTTTTAGACAAGCACAAATTTATACCGTACATTTTTATTTTTTTTTGTAAATCAATAATATAGAAAATGCCCAATACGATACCGAATTTTTGGAGGTCACTGTATATAATATATTTATGATCAAGCGGATTGTCACAAATTTAAATTATGAACGATTTCATTTTTATGAATAAATAATTTCCCAGAAGCCGACAAAAATTAAGAAATTAGAAAAATCTAAAAGAAATCAAAGGATTTATTATATGTATGTATATACCTATTGTGTTAAGAAAACAATTACTCTAAATATGTTTATCAAATGTAGAATCAACTCGGTCTTCTCCAGATATGAAGAAATTGTTTAGTTCAATTGACTCTGAAGTATAGGCAACACAAGTTACCAGATTTTACGTTTTTAGCGCGTGTGTGAATCACTCACACATCTAAGTTGCGCACGCACAATATTGCACTGGAGATATCTGCCCCACATAATTCACCCCTGACGTTTCACTCCGCCTACTGCGTCTGGGAGGGGGCGTTAAAATCTTCCCTTAGATAAGTCGGTATGTTTGCTCAAGAATGTATGTTTGCCTTCGAACCAGTTTTAACAGTTTTAAGTAATTATAAAAATAATCAAGGGTTCTATGAACAAAGTCGATGGCAACTTTTCAAATTGACACCCGGTATATAATATTAATAAAATGCCCTGTTTAGTTAAGAGAGGTAACATTAAATTTTATTTTGCATTTTATCTCTATACCGTACCCATCATGGAATAAAGCATTTGCATCTATAAATTTGTTGAGCTGTTAATTGGTACATGGGCCAGTAATTATTTATATGTCTAAGAAGTTAAAACCCTCTTTATTTATAACATAATTATAATACATGTCTGTAAAATGCGTTCCCATTATTCTATAACAATGTCATGCAAGCTAAGCGATTTAATTAGCTGAAACCCAATATGCAATTATCTGATCAATTGAACGGAAGCAGCAGTGAATGCGCACACCACTCGGCCGACCTAATATCCGTCTAATCGGGGACCGCTGATTACGGTGCAATTAATCCGCATTGTTCTAATTATGTGCGTTTTGTTTCAGTGACATTGGCGGAAAGTTGGGCCCGAATAGGTAAGTCATTAAGGACCAGCCCATTACTGATCTGTCCCGCATAATCCCCTATGAGGGGTGCGGGGGGGAGTCAATAGGTGTACAGTATACGCTATACCCGAAGCTAATCTACTCAATGTCTCTCAATATATCTGGTGGACGTGCTCTGTGGTTTACGGTCGATGTTTGAGACCAACAATAACCACAGCAGACTATCGACTATCAACCACCACTTCGCTTATTAATATTTACATTAAATGCCGTGTGGCAGATGGAGGGGGTAATTTATCCCCTTCCATGGAGCAAGGGGAAGTTGCGTGGGAATGAAGAGGAATGCGTCGGCCGTAAATTACATGGAGGGCTCCGGCCGCAATCATATATTTGGTGGTGGATATAAATGGCATAATTCGCGACAAAGTAAAAGAAACTGTGCGGTTATATTTCATTTCTGGTGTCTTGCCGGGACGTTTCGTCCTTTACTGCGCGCCACTGATTCAATAACAAATGAGGGGACGTGGAAGGGCCTTGGAATACGGAGCGGGTGGCTCCGTATTCGCGCGCGTTTATTATTATTTTGGAAACTTTCTTTTCTTGCAAGCCACCTCCAGCCCACGCAAACCTTGGTGTGGGAAGCTGGAATAAAAGAAAGATGCACTGTGTAGTAGTCCGGGGCATGCCCGGGTATGTGCGCGCTGCCATATTCCGGAGAGCGGAACGGTTTGTCATCTGCGTCGAGTGCCGGATGTCGACGACGGCGACGTCGAGAGAGACGTGAGCTTGCCAAGATTTCATCTCGTTGCTTCATCTTTACGCCGAAGGACGACAAAATAAGACACACGTGCTCTGTTATCTTTCGACCGGATTTACGGCTTAGTCTTTTTCTCTGGGCGCATCCCACACATCCCACCCCCGCGGACTTTTTTCAGCGGGCGCATTAGATATTCCCAAAACAACGCCCCTCACTGTGATAACTGAAAATAAAATATTACAACGGTTCTCAACGAAAAAATCTATTTCTTTTGCAGAAACAGAAACATGTGTAAAATTTCGGAAGAATATTATATTATCGTAGTAAAACAAGTAGTACTCAGGTAATTTAATAAGTAGGTGAAATAGTAAATACAATCAGGGTACGAGTATGTCAAATAGAGTGTGCATTGTTTGAATTATATATAGGTATTTTTTGTAGAGTTGAAATATCCCGCAAACCTAATGATAATAATAATAATAATAATGTTACGCGTCAATAATTTCGATTTTCCTGTATCTTCCCGCTTTGCTCCAGTAACGTTTATTTACTTAAGTCAGCACATTCCAGTACGTCCTCGCATGAATCGAATGGGCCTCTTTAGGAGACCGGGCGCTTATGTCATTCATTAGTACGCAGTTATCCAGCAAGTTAAGTAGTTGTATATAAAAGTATATAGTGCCTGCAGCCCATAGAATTAGATAACGTAAGTACACCTTCGTAGATTGCACGGTAGAATAAGGTAGAAAAACTAACAAGTAGAGAGACTTAAATGCCATCGTCGTATATGGGATCCTGCACTCTACAATTATGAATCGCACATATGTTGCGGGATGTGTCTAGGAGGAGGTTGGGGACGCCGGTGTTATTGCCAATTATTTTTGGATAGTAAGACCCCATCTCTTACTCCTGGCCGGGCATAGGTTCCGTCCTCATGGGGTGAGTTTGAGTAGTCCCTGAGGAGCATTCGTTTATGGCAATATTGCCCACCGTGCATATGGGATCCCCAACTCTACATTTATGAATCGCACATGGTTGCGGGATGTGTTCAGGGGCATCTTAGGGTCAACGGTATTTTTACCTACTATTTATGGATAGTAGACCCTGATTTTCATAACTCCTGGCCGGGCATATGTTCCGTCCTCAGGGGTGAGTTTGAGTAGTCCCTGAGGAGCATTCGTTATATGGCAGTCTCAATAGGTATATATGATTGCAGAATGTGTTCAGGGGCATCATAGGGTCAACGGTATTTTTACCTACTATTTATGGATAGTAGACCCTAATTTTCATAACTCCTGGCCGGGCATATGTTCCGTCCTCAGGGGTGAGTTTGAGTAGTCCCTGGGGAGCATTCGTAATATGCAGTCTGTGTACATGTATATGTATATGTAGATATATATGGGTATGTGCATGTATATATTCATCACTTCTTCGGAAGGGTGCTTACTGAGCTTTGGCTCAGGAATATCTTCTCTTCGTTACAGAATCGTGCCGCTCCCGCCAAGCCTTGACACGTCCACGCCCACCTATGTGTCCCAATTATATTCATATAATAATAGTTAATGTATTTTAATAATAAATATGTTCTAAGAGTTCGTCTTGTGTTAAAGGCGTATTAAACTTGCTCTTAATCACGTCCCTTTTCACCACTCAAATTATCGGCCTGACAATAATTATAATAATAATAAAAATTTATTCTCCAATAGGCCATACAGCCCAATTACAGGAAAATATAACATATACACACCTACATGAAGAAATTACCAAAATAATCAACTTAAATTCTAGTTAGCATTCTTGATGAATCTTAAATTGACGGTATGTAGTTCCAAATATATCAGTATTATCCGAGATTTCGTTATACAACCTACAAATTCTGTGCAGTGGTGAGTCTGATTCATAGTTGATCCGATTGCCTAGAGTGGAGGCGAGGAACGAATATATTCAATCTCTCTATAGTTGCTGGGTCATCAACAATGTTGTTAAGAAGCTTGTACTGGTAGCATACACCCTGATGGTTATCTTTATTAGTTATGGATGCAAACTTAAATTCACTTAATAATAACTCATAGGAATAGCCGAAACCTGGGTATACTCTGTGTTTACGATAGTGTAATTGTTTCAGAAACTTGTTTGCACCCCTTAAAATAAGTTTTTTTAATGGTGGCATTATAAACAGTTTGTTATGGTTACCAAAACCGTGCATAAACGTGCGTTTATGGCACGTACGTGCTATAAACATTGCCATGGAAATGTCAAATTTAACACTGACACTGACAACTGTCAACCCCATCATTTATTAATTGTAATATGAAATTCACAATTTTGGTTGTTTGAAAATATTATTCCATGTTCTGCCGTAGCACTTGATACACACGGTTCTTCACTGCTACTTCCTGCAATGCCATTGACAATCCTTTTCGCAATTTGAATTTTACTATGTGTGGACTCTTCGACATAGCTGGCAGCAACACTCATAGATTTCCATCCTCCTGCGTCCATCACTGTTGTCAAATTTGCTCCTGTATTAGCAATTACTGTTGCCGAAGACCGTCGGAATGAATGACCAGTATACTTGCTAGGATCTTCCAATTTCAAATATTTTGCTATCAGTTTAGGGAAGTTACCGCAAGTGTTGATACCAACTGGTTCGTTGATACACTTTCCATTTCGATATGTTAGTAATAGCTTATTCAAGGATGTCTTCGGACGTATGGCCGTGTATTTTTTAATCAAGTCCACGTACGCAATGTCTCCTGCGAATTGAATTATTGCAAATTTCCTTGGTTTGTCGGTTTTTGTTTCTCTAATATGAACAACTAAATTTGGACCTTCCTCCACTACATCTGAAGTACATAAATTATAGAATTCAGAACGCCTGCAAGCTCCAAATATTCCCAGAGTTGCAGCAAACTTGCGAAAAATAGAAATGAACAGCTTATGATAAAAATTTAGAGGCAATATACCTTCAATAACAGGAAACTTTCATCGTCAGCCTCGGTAAAAAAATTCCGCAAGTCATCTTCTGAAAACACATATGACTTTTTAGTCACTTCACCCTTCTTTTTCTGCTTTAAAAAAGCCTGTACTTTTGCAAATTTTGAAATGTCAATACCATGTTTGATTTTTACAACAGACATAATCTTTGAGTGTATACACCACAACGATGAAGATTTATAAATTTCTGACTGCAAAATAAAAACTAATAGAAATTGAACGAAAAGGTAAGAAAAAATAATACCAATTGCGACATATACGCCAAAATCGAAGTTTCGTCGATATTGGTGACATCATGAGCAACCATCCAACTGTTGAACTTGTTATACTCCTTCAAATAACTTTCACTCGATTTCTTAGGTAATAAGGAAGATTCTGCCGCAGCAGCAATCTCAAAAATACTCGCTTCCATTTCTGACATTAGGATATTTGGTAAACATCAATTGTATTTTCCATGGCTACTAAACAATTTGTCATATTATTTAAAATGACGAATCAGAATTTAATGTTATTTCTTCTAGTTAATTCCAAATTTATAATGCCACCATTAAAAAAAAATAGCGTATAATACTCGTGCATATAGGTTTATTGCACTCGTATTATAATATACTATTTTATACAGGGTCCGTCATTTCACCTCCCGTCTTCTGTAGCTCAGTTACTAATTAAGTTAGGATTTTGATATTTTGCATACTTTACTTGCATTCTGTGACGTATTTTAGGAAATTATTTTTGATTATACAGGATGTCCCAAAAAGTGTGACGTCATGATGATGTGTATTTTTAAATAGCATGGTATATTGTTTCTTATTTATTTGGGTGCCCTTTATGGATGCCTACATACCCATGAAATTTTATTAAAATCGGCTCAGTGATTTTAGCACACAAAAATAAAAACTGAAAAAAATCAGTTTTGCACCATTGGTTAAGAAAATTAATAAGTGATAAAAGTATGCCTTGTTAATAAAACCGTACAAGGTACTCATGAAATAAGGTCTGATAGTTGCGTTAACCAAGTTTTTTTGATATGCTTTATACAGAGTGCCCAAAATTTTGTGTCAAACTTTTCAAACTTTAAAGCACTTTATTTTCCTTATTTTAAATTGGAGCCCCTGTATATTTTTATGTCATTCCATGTGGAATTTAAAGACAAACATTTTTCCTAATTACAACTCTATCGTAATTCCTAACACATTTAAAGTTATGTGCAGAAAACTCGATTTATCAACTATTCCAATAGCCATTTTAATGAATAAAATTTGAAGGTGACTTTGAAAAACAATTTATTGACATAACATGTTTTGTAGTTACAATTAATATCTCGAAAGTATGAGAGGTTTCACAGATCTTCGTCTAAACCTATTACACATCGTAAAAGTATTAAGTTTTGTATAAAAAATAGTTTTAGTAATAAAATTTCATAAAAACATAACATAACTGTGCATTTCTAAAATTAATTAATTGCTAGAACTTATGTTCTATATGTCTTCCGCCCTCTTGAAGTCACAAACGAAGACGAGTATGAAATGACATTGCCACTCTTCGTAACAGGTTGAATGTAATATTTTGAAATGCGAATATGAAAGTCATATCCACATTTGTCAATATAGGTCATCATATTTGTCATATTATGAATATCATATTTTCCATGACAAAAAGTAATTTTGCTATCTTGGATATAAAGACCTTAGCTAAAAAAGTTTTAAACTTTTATATTACTACAGTCAACAATGGCTCTTGTCACTTTGTTAAACTTTAATGTCAATAAATTGGTTTTCCAATCCACCTTCGATTTTGATTAATTAAAATGGCCATTGGAATTGTTGATAAAACGAGTTTTCTGCAAATATCTTTGAATGTGTTAGGAATTGAGATAGGGTTGTAATTAGGAAAAATGTTTGTCTTTTAATTCCGCATGGAATTACATAAAAATATACTGGGGTTCCAATTTAAAATAAGAAATATAAAGTGCTTTAAATTTTGAAAAGTTTGACACTAAATTTTTAACACTCTGTATAATGCATATCAATAAAACTTGGTTAACGCAACTGTCAGACCTTATTTAATGAGTACCTTGTGTGGTTTTATTAACGAGGCACTATTTTTTCCCCTTATTAATTTTCTTAACCAATGGTGCAAAACTGATTTTTTTCAGTTTTTATTTTTTTGTGCTAATGTCACTAAACCGATTTCAATCAAATTTTATGGGTATCTAGGCATCTATAAGAGGCATCCAAATAAGTAATAAAAAATATACCATGCAATCTAAAAATATACATCATGATGACGTCACACTTTTTTGGGACATCCTGTATAATCAAAAATATTTTCCTGAAATACACCCTAGAAAGCAACTAAAGTCTGCAAAATATCAAAATCCTAACTCAATTAGTAACTGAGCTATTGGAGGCGGGAAGTGAAATGCCGGACCCTGTATAAATATGGATAAATCAGTTTTTTCTAGCTATTGGCTACATAATTTTCAGTAGTTGGCCGCAGTTATTGGTATAATTTTAAAAGCCGTAAATTATGTTTCTACTACTTTCTCCAAATGAAATTCGAAAAAAAAAATGATTTTTTTTGGGTACCATTATGGCACCTGCTTTTTTAAGATAATAATGCATAATAAATTATTTCATAAAAATAACTTTATTTATAACAGGCATGACGATTAGATAACTTTTTTGTCTGACGGGTCGCAATATAATAAAGGTTCGTTGATTTGTTTATTTAATTAATCAATTTTGAATACACGTGTAACATGGTAAGTGCGTTGACGTAGCACATTTAATGCCAAATTTATCAAACGAAATGTTTTTTACCCAGTAAAAACACAGGGCTTTGTACATTTATGCGTTTTCAAATTTATATTCGTAAGAATCCATTTCAGATGTACCACAGGAACTTTTTATTTTAATATTAGACTAATATTTATTTTGTCAGTTTCCACATTATTTTCACTTTCAAATAATATTTTCTTAGCAGTATCAATCCGGGGTTTTTGGACACTAAATTTTGGACACTCTGTAGAATGCATATCAATAAAACTTGGCTAACGCAACTGTCAGACCATATATAATGAGTGCCTTGTATGGTTTCATTAACGAGGCACTATTTTTATCCCTTATTCATTTTCTTAACCAATGGTGGAAAACTGATTTTTTTTCAGTTTTTATTTTATTGTGCTAATGTTACTAAACCGATTTCAATCAAATTTTATGGGTATGTAGGCATCTATAAGAGGCACCCAAATAAGTAACAAAAAATATACCATGCAATCTAAATATATTCATCATGATGACGTCACACTTTATTGGGACACCCTGTATAATCAAAAATATTTTCCTGAAATACACCCTAGAAAGCAATTGAAGTCTGCAAAATATCAAAATTCTAACCCAATTAGTAACTGAGCTATTGAAGACGGGAGGTGAAATGACGGACCCTGTATAATGAATATGTAGGAGACCGTATTAAAGGGCAGTAACTCAGCTTACTGCCGATGTAGCAATTATAAAGGGAATACATACTGGCAGCAGGTTTAAATTGCTACAAATTTCGAATAATAAATCCTAACATGCGATAAGACTCGTTGGTAATGTTTATAACAATTAATTAAATAAATTAAGGCGATTAAATGATAATTTTGAGTCAAAGTTAACACCAAGATCTTTGAACTCGTTTACTTTGGATATACACGCATTTCCTATCTTATACCCGTAATTAATAATATTGGTTTTTCTAGAGAAGGACATAGTATAGCACTTTTTACTATTCAAGTTTAGTCCATTATTCAAACACCACATGTCCAATTCATTTAGATCCTTCTGCAACGATACACAGTCGGTAGGATTCTCGATTACCCTGAATATTTTAAGATCATCTTCGTATAGAAGAAAATTATTAGAGATAACAGTACACACATCATTGAAAAACATTAAGAAAAGTAATGGACCTAGGTTTGAACCTTGTGGAACCCCACTAGTTGCTATATATGAATTGCATTGTACTTCTTGGTAATCTACAAATTGTTGACGCTGTTCTCGGTACGAAGCTATAGTGTTGATGATGCTATTATCTATGTTGAATTCAATTCGTTGTCTTAATAAGATCTCATGAACCATACGGTTAAACGCTTTCGTTAAATCAGTGTATGCTACATTTACTTGCTTCCGAGAGGACATCGCCTCACATATAAATTTGGTCAGGTTACATACATTCGATGTCGTGGATCGTCCGGGCATGAACCCATGCTGATATAAAGATATCTTGTGTTTAACTGTATTATATATACGTTGGTATAATATGGAATCAAACACCTTCGAAAAGTTGCTCAACAATACAATTGGACGATAATTGGTGATATCACTTATGTTACCATTCTTAAAAATTGGCACTATTATGACCATCGTTCATTTGTCGGGGAAAGTTCCAAGTTTTAGTATTAGATTGAATATGTACATTAAAGGTGTAGATAAAACGGCAGCAGAGTCCCTTAAAAGAAATTCGGAGACCATATCCAGACCCATTGTTTCTTTATTCTTTAAGCTTAATAGTTGAGTATCTACCATATGCCCAGATATTTTATAGTTGTCTCCAAATAAGTCGAGACATTTAAAAAATGTTGGATGATCCGATAAGGTGTCGTCGTTCCGATATGCACTGGAGAAATGAGTTCCAAAAGCATTTACAATATCCTCCTGTTTGTCCAGGGTCACACCATTATATGAAATTACACCTGGAATTCTTGTTGAGCCCTTCAATGAGTTTATATATGAGCAAAACTTTCTCGGATTAGAGATCATTAATTTTTCAGTGTTGTGAATTAATAATTTATGCGCCTGCTCTTTGTCCCTTCTCGTCCTTCTGTTCCGAATCTCGCAGAATAATTTTGTTGTGTTCCGTCTTTGTGCGTGAGTAGTCTTTCTTGGCACTAGTCTTCTTTTTGAGTGACGCAATTATTTCAGAGGTGAACCATGGTGGATACTTATTCTTCCTTATCTTCAAAGCAGGTATGTGTTTATTAAATAAATCATAAAGGCCCTTATATAAAAACTTGCAAGCTGCATTAACATCATTAGTAGTGTACAGTTCATTCCAATGAATGTTACAAATTTCTGCATAGAGTAATGGATAGTCAGCACGATGAAAATTATATTCTTTCCTGTTTTCAGATGTAAAGTTATATATTTTTGTGGTGATTAAATTGAGCTTTACTAATAAGGAAGGATGGTGCACATCATCTTTCACAAGAGGATCAACATCCTTTTCTACACTACTACTTAGATTTTTTGTGTTAATAACTAAGTCCAACAACCTCGCGTTCATATTAGTAATTGTGTTTGACTGCACTAGGTTGTTAAATGCTAGGAAACTTGTAAAGTGCGCAATTATTCTTTGACTAGGATGATTATCAGCATCAACAAGGTTCCTTATATTAAAATCACCTACCATTAAAATTTCATTATTATAGTTCAAAATATTTCCAAGATACTCAAATAACTGCGCATATAAATCTACAAAAGTATCGGGAACAATGTATACACATACAATATAGATCCATCTAGAGTTACATAGAATTTTTACAATAACTAGGTCTATTGTAGAACTTACGAATTTTACACATATTTTACAACATTTAAGTTTAGCATCAATAGTAATGAGTACACCACCGCCACGCCGATTTCCGATCCTGTCCTTGTGAAATATGTTGTGATCACTGCCAAACAATTCGCTGTTGAATATTGATTCGGAGATCCAAGTCTCGTTTATTGCATATATACCATATTTAGTGGCTCTTACACTATTATAGAAATTATGCGTTTTTGTGTTCAATCCATTGACGTTCTGGTAGTATATAGTAAAGAAATATTAACCTGGGACTGCAGGTTGTTGGATACTTAGTAGTTTTTTCGATTGTCCATCTTCTTGATTACTTTAGGTCTACCATTAATCTACAGAGCTACATTAGTCTCACCGGCCGCGATCCTTCTGTTAAATTCTTCCAAAGCATCCGGTTGCTGTGTTCTTTACATAACAGTTAAGTCAAATTTTGCTCTAACAGATGCTGGCAAAGCCTTTTTATTCCTAATTATAGAGAAGCTTGCGTTATTATTTTGAAGTATTACTTTTATAGGGCGGGTACCATCAGTTTTCTTCCCAAGTCGAAATACTTTTTTTACAGTTGCATTTGGATCAGCAAAAGCAAGGAGTGTCTTCACGTTTACAAAATCTGTTTTTTTTTTTTTGTAGTTGCGCTTACGTTCTTATGGGGCGATTCGTTCACATTAAATAGAATTAAGTTACATTCCCTGCTTTTTCGGTCAATCAGTTCGTCGATTACGGCATCTTCACGTAAAGTTTTAGACAGATTGGGTTGACTGGAAATTTCCAGTTTTCCTATTCGAGCCAATAACTATTGGACTGTTAATTTTAAGTTAGTATTTTCAGTTTTAATTGCTTCGATATTGCTAAGTATAACACTTATTTGTTCGAGTTGCGACTGTTGTATCTCGAAGCCCGACACTAATGTTACGACCGACGTCTGGAGCTCTTTGACAGTGGCTGTAAGATCGGAAATCAGTTTACGACGCACAGACACTTCATGACTTTGCTCAATGGAGACTGAGCCCGACCGTGTTTACGTATCGAGTTGTGCATCAGAACAGCAATCAAAGTCATCGTCATTAACGAATGATCGTCCTCTAACTTTTGCAGAGCATTTTACATGGTGGATTGAACTGCATTTGACACAAACAAGTTTTGCCCTTGTAACGATTTTGCTGCATTTCTTACATATCGGCTTTTCCTCGTTTCCCATTGTGATTGGATATTATAATTATTAGGAGGGGTTAGAACAGAGATACAATTTCTTCGAAGTATTTGCATATATCTGCTCATTATGCACAAATGCTTAAACTGTAGGAAACCCCACTAAGAAAGAAATCTGAATATATTACCCGAAGAGAAACCACAGTAGAAAATATAAGACAGCCGAAAGTAGCCCTCAAGGAGTACGAATATAAAACTGAAGATACAAACATAAATGAGTTATTCGATCAATTTTATGACACTTATCTTCACCTATATGTATAATATACATTGTCCAATTATTCGCAGGAAAATTCACACAGTATATGGGAAAATTTCATGGTTAACAAGAGAACACAAGAATATGAAAAATGAAATAGACCTATGGTATCAAATGAATAAAACGTATATAAATCACATAACACTGAGCAGGTATAATAGTTTAAAAATATACTACCAATAAAAACTACAACAGAACAAACAAAAATACTACTCAGATCAAATTGCTAGGTCGGATAACAAATCATAAACCCTATGGAAATTGATAAATAAAAACAACCCTACAACGAAAACACCTGTCGAACACGAAAGCTTGATAAAAGGATACCTGGCCATCATTGACCCTCATATTATTGTTAATGAAATAAGTACTTTCTTTACCAATGTTGATGATACCTTGCAACAAGACAATCCGAATTCAATCAGCAAGCAACCTGACATACTTCTGTCACAAGGATGGTTGAGTGGGGCTAATGATTTAAATTAATACTAAAAACTTAATTTATTTTAATCATTATAAAATATAAAATATATTCTCCAATGAAAATGGCCGCTGTCGGCGTCGCCCTGGATCAGTTCTCGTTACCTCTGTAACAAGAGAAAACGTATCTGAGCATTGAATAACAACACTCTGTGAGCCTCTCAATATGGTATTATCTTGTATATCAGGATACAGTAATTGTTGATCAACGTAAGCTTATCGATAAACGGAATATAGTTCAGGGTGCTTCCTGTCTAAGACAAAGGGGCCCAGTCGAACAATCCCTACTTTTGTCCACAATGTTACACACATATGTACCTGGAAGTTACCTCCCCCACATGCCAAAGTGTTCCAGACAATACCTATCCATACCCGGTAATACCATAACAACAATGAGTAGCAACTCACCAATTAACAGCTCACAAGGTACACATTTCACCACCACCACAGCCAGAGGGCTTATGACGCGAGCAACGCGCGTCCCTTCGACTTGCACCCCATATGCAACCCTTGTGGCGGTGATGTAACGAATTAAATATATATTATATCTCTACTAAAGAATTTAAAAAAATATATTTATGTGTCGAATCATTTAACCTTTGAATTGAATGTAACAGTTCGGCCAATCCTGACAATATACTCGCCCCCGAGTTATAACTCACCAATTTTTTTTTTTTAACTTTGTTTGTTGTTGAATTTGTTTTCTTTTTATCTGAGCAGAAACTTGCTCTCGAATCTCTTGGATGTTGTTAACTGTTGGTCTTTCAGGTTGAATTTCGTTGGTTATGAAAGCATCTCCCACATTTCTTGGTCGATAACCCATAAGTAGTTCGCTAGCAGTACATTTAGTTGTAGAATTCACAGAATTATTGACCGAAAATTGCATTTTTGCAAGATTTTTCTCCCAATCTGTTTCATTTTCTATTGATGTTCGTAATGCATCTAGTAAAGTAGCATTATATCGTTCAACTTGCCCATTTGCTCTCGGCGTAGCAACAGCATTCAAAATATGTTTTATATTGTGATCTTCACAAAAGTTTTTAAATAATTTTGAAGTAAACGCAGTTCCTCTATCACTAATAATTCTAGTGGGTACTCCATATGTTTCAATTAAACGTCTTAAAAATTTTACTGTCGGAGCTGTCGAAGTATCTTTCGTTGCGCAAATACTTAAAAATTTCGTGAACGCGTCAATCACGAGAAAAATATATTTCTATCCACCAGAACTTCTTGAAAATGGACCTAAATGGTCTATGTGTAAAGTATGGCAAGGCACACATACTTTTTCTATGGGATGTAAATATCCTTCACGTTTCCCTTTCGGCCTCTTATCATACAAACATCGAATACACGATGAAATATAATTTAAAACGTATTTGTGCATTTCTGGAAACCAGTAGTTTTCTTGTAGTCTTTTGATTGTTTTCTCCAATGCAAAATGTCCACCTGCATCATGGGCAATTCGCACGATTTCTCGTATCATACTACGAGCTATGACCCACAATTCCTTTCCGTCGATAATTTTATAAACACGATTATTTCGTAATTTATAATCATTATGTATATTCTTTTCATATTTATCAGTAGGTGGCGATCCTAATACTCGATGAATATCTTTAATTTTTATATCGGTTAATTGACCCGCCAATAGCCAATCGTCAATGTCAATACGGAATATAAACAGATCCAATATTTCTGGTTCTTGTGCTTTATCTGGGTTTCGACTTAGAGCATCGACATGATTCATTCTTATTCCAGATCTATGTTCTATTTCGAAAGAATATTCTTGTAGTTGTAACCACCAACGTGCAATTCTAGGAATTAATTCTTTTTTCGTAGCACAAGTTTTAACTGCGCTACAGTCAGTTACCACTTTAAAATCTCTACCTAAAAGATACACACGATATCTTTTCAGGCTTTCTACAACAGCCAATACTTCTAATTCGTAGGAATGATATTTTTGCTCACATGCGTTCGTCTGTCGACTATAATAACTAACGGCTTTCAAAGACTTACTTTCATCTTTTTGTAATAATATTCCAGCTATTTAATTCTGCCAGTTCTTCAATTTTATTTAGCCAGCTTACCACACTCATGTCTTCATTTGACGGATTGAAAATCGGCACACTTAGAAACGAAGTTTCTAAAACTCCCGTACGCTGTTGAGTCGACGCCATTGCGTCCGTAAAACTTTGCAAAAATTGGTTGAATTGCTGTGAACTCATGGTCGGAGTAACCGGAATGTCTTCTTCAACATCTTCGGGAGTCGAAGTAACAACTCTTTTACTGGAAAAACGAGCACGTCCACGTCCACGGGGCATAATGATAAAAACTCGGGATAATCAACTTTAACTAACGCTAAACCAAACGACACCAGTCAATTACTAATTCGGACTAATCCATTTATGCGCAAGGGTGGAAATACACGCACCCCTAGATCACGCAGGCAACCAACTATCCACTAACGTGGCCTATAAGTGACCTACCCTTCAACCCCAGAACTGAACCAGTCATTTTCATGAGATATTATTTAATTTGTCAATATTATAATTGTTTAAACAGTTATTTATTCAGATCCCACTTCTGAAGTTTGTCACAAAGATGGTTGAGTGGGGCTACTGATTTAAATTAATACTAAAAACTTAATTTATTTTAATCATTATAAAATATAAAATATATTCTCAAATGAAAATGGCCGCTGTCGGCGTCGCCCTGGATCAGTTCTCGTTACCTCTGTAACAAGAGAAAACGTATCTGAGCATTGAATAACAATACTCTGTGAGCCTCTCAATATGGTATTATCTTGTATATCAGGATACAGTAATTGTTGATCAACGTAAGCTTATCGATAAACGGAATATAGTTCAGGGTGCTTCCTGTCTAAGACAAAGGGGCCCAGTCGAACAATCCCTACTTTTGTCCACAATGTTACACACATATGTACCTGGGAGTTACCTCCCCCACATGCCAAAGTGTTCCAGACAATACCTATCCATACCCGGTAATACCATAACAACAATGAGTAGCAACTCACCAATTAACAGCCTACAAGGTACACATTTCACCACCACCACAGCCAGAGGGCTTATGACGCGAGCAACGCGCGTCCCTTCGACTTGCACCCCATATGCAACCCTTGTGGCGGTGATGTAACGAATTAAATATATATTATATCTCTACTAAAGAATTTAAAAAAATATATTTATGTGTCGAATCATTTAACCCTTGAATTGAATGTAACACTTCCAAACACAATATTTATGAATCCGTGCACTGAAGAAGAAATCGACTCAATTATTAATAACATAAAGACGAAACACAATTTAGGCTTAGTGACCAATTTTCGAAAACGTCTCTTACTTTTTGCAAGTAGAGGAAGTAATGTTAGCTAATTGGATCATAGAAAGCCAAAATAAAGGTTTTCTGAGCAGAAAGGAAAATGTTCAAGATTCGGTAAAATCATTTTAGGATTATGCAATCGAGCCAATCCATTTTCTTCAGACATCCAATAACTATATGTAAAGCAAACTATTTTTTTTTCAAATGCGGATGTATTTCGGAATGTTTTTCCTTGTTGAACAGTATATAGATTGGTAAAATATGCCATTTTATCGAACTCATTATTGGGTATGTATTTCAGAAGGTACTCTAGAGGACATGCAGGTTTTGTAATATCGAGTTTACTTGGAACTAGTGGTTCGAACTCTATTATGTTAGGTGCTGTAAATGAAGTTTTCTTCCTATTTACTTGGCTTAATTTTCGAAGTTCTGAGAGGGGTTGGTCTAAGTTTTCTACATCCGAACTACTTTCTTCATTATAACTATCATGTTGTACTTCGATACTTTTATTAATTCCTTTCATTCCTGCTCTGTTAATCACATCAGGACCTAGTCTTGTCTTATTTAGCTCTAAATCAAATTCTTCATCTACTTCATCTTCATCTCCAATGCATACATCTTCAATTTGCCATAGGTCGCCATTATTTACCAGAACTATCAGTTCCTAAATATCTGTAGGATTTTCTAGATTCTATGTTTTTTTTAACTTATCCATATTCACGTTAGCTGTAAAGATAATACTAAAATTACATTAGAAACAAAAAAAAATACATTCAATTACTTATAAATGGATTAATATTTCAGACCACATGTACATTAGGATGTACAAAGCTACGCAGCAAGTGGGACAATTTGTACATACTCATGTTCATAGCTTTAGCAAGTCATATACGAAAAACTAATAATATTTAGGGATGTATTATTTATTACATTTTTTAATGTTTTGCAATTGCTTCAGTTTTTTTTTTTTTTTTTAAACTGTTCAATTAATTTACATATTAAAATAAACAAGAGACTTACCAGACCTGACTATGTGAGGTTAGACTCATCGTACAATATGAACAATAATTTAAAATATTTTCACTAGATGGTCACACTAGGCAATTTTTCTTATTAATCTAATGTGTACATAAGCAAGTACTAATGGTACTAAGTATCAATAATAATATTAAATTCAAAATGAAAATATATTTCGCAAATGTATATGTACATGTACTTACGCCAGGTCTAATTTGTTATAAAAAGTAACATGAAAATAATCGTTATGTAGGATTCTAGAGAATTGTTTCTAATGCAAATATTAATTTGATAATATCGGTTGGTTTATGAAAATTTCAATAAAATAGCTGGTAGAGAGGACACATGTCGATTAGCAGATTGCGCCGGTTTATACAAGAACAATAGTACGTAATTACAATAATAATAAATATCAAAGTTGACTGCCCAGAAAATAAGGAAAAATATGCTCCATGCCAAACATCGTCTTGATTGAGGCAAAACGCGCACTTTACGATGGCACTAAATGGTTTTAATGCTTTTATGCGGCGGAGATCCGATTATCTGGGAGTGCATCCAGCATAAAGTATCGATACTCTCCTCTCCCCAAACGAAGGTACTCACCGCAACCACCCCCAACTCGTGGGGCCGAGGCTCACTGGGGCGGAATCAATATATTCCTTTTCAAAAGTTTATATTTTAGACGCAAAATCATGGCATCAAATTTACTCCCGGGGCTCGTGAAAAATATTATTGCCCTCTTTCCGCATGCTCGCTAGTGAAAATTCACCACCATGCTGGGGGAATATAAGCGCATATACACACTCGTGCACTAGTACACCTCAGCGGACATGTATGTATATAAGAGGCATCTTTTGGAGGGACTTCATTAATAGTTAATGCTGCAGCATCTGGATTAATAATTAAATAGGGGCACATTCGGCAGCGGTCAATTTAATTATTTAAAGTAATTAGGATGTATCGCTGTTATGAAGTATGGTTTTCAACGAGGAAATGTATTTGTGATAAATATATACAGGGTATCCAGCTATAGGATATGCACAGCTAAACTGCGTATTTCTAACCCCTTTCTAAGTCGAAAATTTCCAATAAACGTATGGCCTAAAATCAATAGTTACATGGTTATTGACATTTTAATGTCTCAAAGATCAGAAAGAAAACATGTTTAAAACCACATTTTCTTGTTATAGATTAGAAAAGTTGCCAATGAAAAGGTCTTTATTTTTTAATATATCTTCAAGTAACGACAGGAAAAAAGAGATTTTCGACAATTTAATCTTTTAAAACGTCCCCGTAACATTTAAAATTTTATTAATTATCTTTATTGATTATTGTTCCTCATATAATTACGGAGCTTTAGCCCAATTTAACACTCTTCGTATCTCTTACCGTTTCCGATATCTCCATAGTGATAATAATAGTGGTAATGCATTATGTATCAAGATACGTTAGAAGTTACATGTACGTTACTTGACAGCATCACATTCGAGTTCCAGATGTATTTATGACATACACGCATCTGAAATACGAATGTGAAATCTGTCAAGAAACCTACATGTATTTTCTAACGTTTCTTGATACGTTTAATACACCTGAATATCGAATTTTAATCACCCGGTATAGTCTAGCCTTGTTAAGAATCCATTATGCAGCATATACGTTCACAAATAATTATAATGGTCCACTTGTGCAGCTAATACGTTTCTTGACTAAACATCTTAACTAGCTCCTCAAACATTAATTATATCGTGGTTCTAAACATAGTTATACGTAGCTATTGTTGGGTTATTTGCGGAATGGAAGCCCTAATTTAAAGCTGTTAAGTTTACTTTATCAGAGTTAATTGACACCACATACATAATTATTCAAAATAGCTTTACTCGCATTTTAATAACAATAATTACTTCGGTATTCTAACATATAACATTAGGATACTAAAGAAATATTATAAATACAGAACTAATAATATTTGTTTGAAGTTGCTAATACACTTTATGGTTTTTTTTTAATTTCTGGTTTTAGGATTTTAGAAATATGAATAATAATAAATACTGAATATGAAATATGAATAGAAAATATTATATCATAAAACCATTCAGGTTGATATTTTCTTGTCCATAAATGAGTTTATTTTTTAGAAACATGATATTATTTATTTTCGTCATGGATACAATCTATAAAAAGCAACTCATATCCCCCTAGGGAGATATGAGTTTGACAAATAGATCGTACAATTGACAAATTTTCCATTCAAGACGGTACTTGAAGATGAGCAATTTTGCGTCTGCTCATGGCCTCCACTGCCACTAGCAGATGCCGACGATCTTACTTTTTCAGTCTCTTCCAGTCCAGCAATCCCCCGTGAAATTTTATTCTTGGATGCCATGCTGTCTGCCAAGTAGCCTTCCGCTACTGTAGAGCTTTTCCATCCACCCAGACGCTTCAGATTGGTCATACTTACTCGTCCATCTGCTGCCAAAGTTGCAGATGTTCGTCTTAAACAGTGACCTGTGAAAGATTTCGGATTCGGCAAACCCAAATAGACAGCAATTTTAGACGGAATGCTGCTAAATGTGTTTTTCCCAACAGGTTGCACTGTACATTTTCTGTTTCTGTACGATGAAAAAAACCTTGAGACTCCTGCAGGACGCAAATGCATGTATTCTCTGATAAGCGACAACGCATTCAGTCTCTCCTCTTCAACTATAGTGAAGGATCTCTTTGCCAATGTTTTAGTGTCCTGAATCTGCACCACAATTACTGAACCCCTGTCACTGATGTCTCCAATTTGCATTTTGACCAATTCGTCAGTTCTGCAAGCGCCAAATATACCCATAATTACTACCACTTTAAACATCAAATTAGTGTCATTCGGTGCTTCTCGTAAAAACATATCAACCTGTTCACGCGTCAAGACCTCAGACTTCTTGGGTTCATATCCTTTGTTTTTTCTTTTAAGGAATGTTTCCAATTCGTGGTAATTTGAAATATCAATGCCATCTCTCAATAATAACATAGATTTAATCATCGAAAGCTTGCTATACAACGTATTCGGACTAAACGAATTTGACAAATCTTGAAAATATGCCTACATTACAGTTACACTTATAACTGTGACAGTAGGCGAAATTCAGAAACTAACAAACATAGATAATTTGCAACATATTAGTTCAGGCGATAATCCGGCAGATATTATCTCTCGAGGTATTCTACCGTCAGAATTAATTAATAATCGCTTATGGTGGCATGGTCCAGAGTTTCTAGAACATCAATCAAGTCCTAAACTATTTATTCCAAAATTTGAGCGCAGTGCAGAAGTTAGAACATTAATTGTTGCTAAATTGGGCTCGAAGCCAAACATATTCTCGATTAATAAATTTTCAAATTATAATAGATTAATTCGTGTAACGGCGTGGTTTCGACGTTTTATACACAATTATTTGAATAATAGTAGTAAAACATCGGGCGAGCTCAGCTCGGATGAATTAAATAAGGCAGAAACTCTAGTTGTAAAGACAGTTCAATCAACAAAATTTTCAAAGGAAATTGCATTACTAAAAGGGGATCAATCAGTAGATGCACATAGCTACCTTCTGCAATTAAATCCCTTCTTAGATAAAGAAGGAATAATACGCGTCGGCGGTAGGCTAAGATATTCTAAATTGATATATGATTCAAAATTTCCAATAATTTTACCAAAGGATAGTTTGTTAACTGAATTAATCATTCGTCATTACCACTGTCGAAATTTTCATATAGGTCCCCAAGGTACATTATCGTGCGTTCGTACAAAATATTGGCCGATTTCAGGTAGAAATACCGTCAGACGTATTACGCGAGAATGTGTCACATGTTTTAAGGCAAATCCTAAGGCATCAGAACCAATCATGGGCAACCTGCCAGAATATCGTACAGAACAATTAAGGCCTTTCAGTAAAACAGGTATCGATTACGGTAGACCGTTTATGATCAAGGAAGGTAAACGCAGAACGGCAAAATTAGTTAATATATATATAGCCTTGTTTGTTTGTATGTCGACAAAGGCCGTTCATCTCGAAATTGTGAGTGATTTGACCTCTGAATCTTTCTTGGCTGCCCTCCGTAGATTCATTTCACGCCGCGGTGTGGTCACAAACTTATATAGTGACAATGCAATTACGTTTGTAGGGGCTAATAATGAAATTGGAAAGTTGTATGAATTCTTACGCGAACAACAAGATGAGTTAAAGGCGCAATTAAGTATAGATAGGATAAATTGGCATTTTATACCCCCGCGAGCTCCTCATTTTGGTGGCCTATGGGAAGCCGGTATCAAATCAACCAAACGACATTTATATAAAACAGCGACCGATGCGAGTTTAACGTACGAGGAGTTCTGGACGTTGTTAGTCCAAATCGAGGCAATACTCAACTCGAGACCTTTATGTCCTTTGTCCAACGATCCTAGTGATCTATCCTTCCTTACACCCGGCCACTTCCTAGTTGGAGGCAATTTAAGGGCTCTTCCGGAACCAAATCTGGAACAAATCAAGATTGGACGACTCTCCCGTTGGCAGCTGGTGCAACGTATCCAACAACACTTTTGGGCCAGATGGCACAAAGAATATTTGCAGGAGTTTCAGGGCCGCCGCAAATGGAAGCAGTCGAGAGGTCAACCATTGGAAGTGGGCCAGCTTGTGCTTATCCACGAAGATAACGCACCCCCCAGCCGCTGGCGCACCGGACGCATTGAAACAATATATCCCGGAAGTGATGGTGTAGTGCGATCTGCGTTAGTCAAAACTGCTAGTGATCGTTTTGTTCGCCCGACAGTGAAGCTTTGCGCATTCCCACAGGAACAAAGACTCAACTATTTCCACGATGTAAGATTTATAATGTAAATATGTTTGATTATAGTTAGATATAGTATATAGGGTATAGTATTCATTTAAGTCTAATAACTTTCCAGCGATTGTTACTGTTTAATTTTGTTATTTTTCTTGAAATTAATTAATTCCAACGGGGGGAGGATGTTTCGGCGCTATTGCACAGCGTCGAACCCCAAATCGGTTAAAGTGTAATCGCATTAGTCGGCCTTTATTGCAGCCGATACATTTGTAGTATTAAGATTGTAAAGACAATTTATTGGGTTGGCTATTATTTAGCCATTATGTTCACCGAGAAGTGCTTAAGTAAAGTACGGTGCGCATGAAGATCAATAGGCACATTAATCCGTTTATTGAGCAAGGATTGCCACTTCGGCAAATACAATTAGCGACCAGGAAATCCCAAATATATTTATTGGACGCCATTAGGAATCCTCAGAAATGCCAGATAGAGGAATTAACCAAGGCTTGTGATAACCAAGTGTGGCAACATGGCTTACCGAAACGAAATGCCGCACCAATCAGGAAGCATCTTCAAGCCACCCCTCGCGGTGCACAATTCAAATTGCACCCCACCCCAATAACTCAAAGATTTAATTGTAAGAATGCAGAGCAGACGAGACTTCAATTCGTTACCTTCACCGGTGTACATCGCTGGGTATTAATTATTGTTACGCATTAAATTATAGTCCACATTATTTCCAAAACGACGAGTTTTAATTACCTTATCATTTAAATTGGCGAACACCCGCCTGGTCCTTCGATTGCGTAACAGTCTGTGAGAGTCTAATGATCACCGATGGTCCTAATCCTAACTCTATTTTTATTAGTGGGGTAGTTAGACCTTGATATATTTCAAAATCCAAAACTGTGCCATCAGATGTAGTTACGACCAAATTCTTAAGTCCTACCGGCCTTGGTTTATTCTTTACATATTGACGCACTGGGCATCTTCCCAAGAATGGTATCATTTGCTCATCAACAGAAAATGCTGAATTCTGCTTTCTGACATCGATTTCTCACTACATCAATCATAGGCTGAACCTTCCACAATCTGTTATTTGTTTGCTCTTCATCAGAAAAGCTAAGATTGTCAACCACGTGAAAATTGACCCTAAACGAATAAAATCTGTTGCGAGGCATAATATTTGCAACCATCGGACATTGATATTTTGAATCCCAGTACATATGAATTTTCGGCAATTTTAAGCAGCCCACGAGAGCGTGTAAACCAACAAACTTTCGTATCTCTTGGGCAGTTATAACAATCGACTTTCCATTTTGCTGTTGATAGTACTGGACTGTGCATTGTGCATTGAGAACCAAGTTTAAAAAAGTCATTATTCAAATATTTAGAAAAATATTTCCATGGAGTGAGTACTTCGCCTTGAACAGAATCGGCATCTGATGGTGCAGTCAGACTCTGGAAGGAACCTCTTAAACAACGAAACATTGTTGACAGAGGTATTTCATCATCGCTACTCCAAGTTTCTTCTTCACTTTCGTCTTCATTTTCTGGCAATTCTTCATTTTTGTCAACAATTATTGCAGTATCACTTTTGCCTACGTAATTTTCTTGGCCATCTGCTTCCCAAAGGCAGTCGTCTTGTTCCTCATCGACATCATAATCTGATCCAATCTCGTCCAACAACATATAGAGCTCTTCGGGGTTGTTTGCGAGATGATCCATGTCTACCTTACCACTGGTTTCTGCAGAATTAAAAATATTTTTTGTTGACTATGTCGGAAAAACGAAACAAGTAGGCTCCTGGAGCTCACAATTGTGAAAATAAAATTGTGTACTTAATTACATAGTAACGTAACCTCAATGTACATGCTTTCAAGTTCACAATGAAAGTAAAACTAATCAACAAACGTAATCTACAATCTGGAGTAAATAAGCTAAACCAATAATTGAATATAAAAATACTTACTTTTTGTCGCCATGGCACTGAATTAACTAGCACTTGGCACGTGTGTGTTTAATGTGTTCTCGACGAAAAAACAATGCAGGCTCATGAATTAGACGTATCGCATCGCACAAACATATGAATCAGAAGTCAAGCGTTCCCATACCCATTATGACCTTAAAAGCGACTTTGAATACGGACCGCACAATTGTGGGAGTCTAAGGGTTATGTTACTGTAAGTCTGCTTACTGTTAGAGATTTTCATGGAGTTTTTAAATCGACAGCTTGTCTTATTTTACGTAGAATAACAAGAGCTATATTTTTAATTTATAATATTTTAATTTCAGCTCATTGAAAAAATTTAAAAAGCTTCATTTTTTAATAAACAATTTTCTGTTTAAAGGAAAAATAAAACACTTGGTTGAGTTTCACTGATTTTTTATAGATTTCTCAGTTTTTGTATAACTCTTGAAAATGGTCGTGAGGCCAGAATAATTGCAGAGAAATCTATAAAAAATAGTGAAACTCAACCAAGTATTTTATTTTTACTTTAATTCAAATATGTAACGAGGTAACGACCGAGACTTACAGTTTAATTTTCTTTTTGCTTAATTGTTAATGCATCTGTCTTCTTACACTCGACAATATTTTCCGCTTCTTTAATTAGTGTTATTAATACACCACATTCTGCATTTTCTGCATTTTTCTGTCATTATAATGATTGATTTTAAACTATAATCTAACACACAAGCTCGGAAACTCATTCGATACACTAATTTGAAGAAGCCTTCATGATTGAACATAAAGCCTTCTGGTAAAAACGAGACTAGTCAAAATTAAAGTAATCGAAGTTGCGATCACTATTGAAAAACTCAATTAACTTAACTGAGGTTAAATTGTTTCGATAAGTTTTAACATCGATTAAGTTAATCAGATATTTAATCATCCATTGAAAAACCGCCCCTAAGAGTGTTCACAGAGCTGTGAATAAACTTTTTGTTTTTGAGAAATGGAAGGAAATATCTAACAAACAGAGATATCAATGCAAATAGTATATGTTGTCAGTGCAGAGGATAAATAATGTGACAGCTTTTAGGATGTGCGCCTAAGTCTCGGAAAGAATTGCATGTAATAGATTTTCTTCGACGAAATGTACAGGTGATGTATATCGTTTCAATTGAAGCCAAGGAAAATAACGAAATTCTCGTGGTCTCTTATTTAAATTGCACATGCATCCTTGCATTTCAAATATCCAACTTACATCGTGATCAGCTGAGGCACTGAAATAAAAACATAACATTTCCTAAATTAGTTGGTGAGTATCGTTTATCAACACGTCAAAGGGCATAAATTCCGTATCTGGTAATTAAGAACGTTTGTCCTTAATGAAACTACGTATAGGATTACTTAATGGTACCTGCAGCTAGCTTCAGAATGCTTTCGCCAAAGCACCCGACGAATGCTGACCGACGTGTGATGTCCTCTAATGGACCTGTCACTGTTTAATTAAACCCTACACCTAGCCATAATAAATCTCAGATACTTGCTGTGGCGCGTATAACTCTGGGAGCCCTGGATTGGACCCGAACCTGACCTGAACAAAGCCTGGCCACTAATCCATTCAGCGTTGACGTGCGACGAAAAAAGTTCTGATATCACGCAGAGGTAAGGACGTTATCTGGTGGATGCGCCAGGCCATAGGTTTTCATATAACCGCACGAATGCCGCTATAATCATAAAGTTTATTATTGCTCTAATGGTGATGATGGATGGCGCGTGGAATTAACGTGGAGCTGATAATTAAAAATTGTTTAACCGTGCGTTATACGTTTTCAGATCGTAAAGTGTAAAAACAAAAGTTTATCGAATAAATCATTTTGCAGATAAATATAGTATGCGTTTAATTTATTAAGTTATAAGTTTCATAGCTACATTACTTATTGTTAGTTATCATATTTCAAATGAAGAGAGGTAATATACAGAGTGTCGGATAGAAATGTATCCATACGTTATTAGCTGGTAACTTGCTAGTTTTTTATTTTATTTTTGACTTAACTTAATGATACAGTTAACAATGGCACCCGGGGCGGTTTTCTGTTGAGCACCCCCAAAATAAACATAAACAACAAATACTAAACATGCTTAAGTGATTTTATACTGATGAAATATTCGATCACATTATCAAAATTTACTTTCCTCTCCTTTTCAATGGACAATATGGAAAGATTGGTAAGTCGCGCTTGGCTCATTGTTGATCTCAAGTAAGATTTTATCAACTTTAATTTTGAGAAACTTCTTTCACAAGAAGCCATCGAAACACAAACAGTTAAAAAAATTCTTAGACACAGCGCTAGACTCGGAATAGACTCAGAATAGTCCCATTTTACAATGAATTCCAGAAGCTCCAAGGTAGTCCATTGCACCGCTTCTTGAAAGAAGTTGCTGGCGCCTGTCTTAAAATCTCCAAAATAAAGTCCTCTGCAGAAAGTTCATCATAGATTTTTGTCAGATTTGGAACTATACCACGAAATTCTTCTTTTGTTGACATAATCAGAATTTTAGACTCAACTACACCAAATGTTATGAGAATGTCATTAATTGCCCTGTAACGATGATCCAGTTCTCCGTAATATATATGAAGACATTCTAACATAGCTCTCCGCAACGCTTCTGGCAATGTGTAACGGTCCGGAAACGTCTTCGGCAGAAACTGCCTTTTAATAATTAATTGGCGCACAGACCTGCACTGTAGACGACCGTACTCGCACCTTTTTTTGTTGTGGTGACGTGTTTCCCGTATGTGTGTGATTTTTAAAATCGCCGGCGAGACGCCACCATAGAGAGAGAAATCAGTTGCCTTGCGTGTCGTACGGACGTGCCAGAGGAACCGTTTTAATTGGTGTACCACCATCCAGTTTCCGGGATAATAAACGGGGACTCAGTTAACCACCCTTGAGGGGATTGAGGCACCAGGTACAGGGCAAGGTACTTCCCATACGCTCACAACATCCGAGTAAGTAATTAAGCCCGATATTTTTTCTTTTTCGTAAAGCCACGTGTCCGGCCATTGTTATTAAGGCCATGTGCTTTGCAGGCGTTTTTTTCGGGGAAGGGCTAAGTAGCTCAGCCAGCCAGGTCTTGGCTAGGGGCAGCGATCATCCTGCCAGAGTTGCTCTGAGGTTTGGAATCCAGCGACGGCGTCCTCGACGATCGCGGCCGCCGCCCGTCCTAAGAACCAGAGTCCGCCAACGAAGTCACGCAGACGAGGAACACAGGCCAGATATTGATATCAATTTTTTTGTTCTCAATTGAGCCAGACCTTTATGTTTAATTTTTGTTCTCAATTGAATTTAACTCCATATTGATATATCGTTTATTTCTTTTGTGTAAAATTTGCGTTACGTGTTTCGTGCCGTTCGTGTTTTGCGCTTGTGTAAGAGAAAGGTCGCTCCGTCGGCCCTTTGAATCGCGCGATCAGGAGCTTGCGATATTCGGCCGAATATGGTGAACCCTGCGTGAAAGGGTTGCGGACGGAGGTATTTATTTCAGGAAGCGTAGGCACGGTGTCCTGTCGTTTGTGTGAATAAACGCCAATATTTTACACTACAAAATTCACACCTGTTATTTTTTGTTCCCCCCACGTTTTCTCGATCGGGCATTTATTTCAGTTTTCAGTTCTTACTCTCACTGCGAGATTTAAATCTGGTGGTGTTGGCGCCATATGGTCAGCGTTGTGACAGTTCGTGATTTCTGAACTTCGCTGACTGTCTGCCGTCCACCCACGCAGGTAGGGTGGAGCCACCCTTTGCGACGAAGTAGAGACGAGGTTAAAATTACGTGGAGCCTTTTTTAACCCCCCCCCCCCCCCCCACTCTCTGATACCGAGAGCCTGGCCCTCGTCACTGCTTCGAAGGGACCCTCCACTCGCTCCACGGCCTAACGCGCTGATTGCCCTTCAGGTACGTCACAAATGTTAGTCCAGCCTCTTGGGCCATTTCTCCTAGCATATGTTTTCGGAATCTCGTCCTTCTTCTTCTTTCGAGATCAGTACGCTTTAGAGAAGTAACGTATAGTAAAGCATTTAGAACCGAAGATGATGGAAGAGGAGATTACAAATTTCTCGCTAGACATTATGAAGGGGAAATTCAAAAACAGGAATTGTACAAAGAATTGATAGGATAAGCGAGTTGACGGATTCATTAAGACGATATGATGATATAATGATGGACAATGACAGACAAAGGTTTAATGAGAAACAGAAATTTAACAGGAGGGAACAAAATTTTAGAAGACCGACAAATGATAGTACTTATCAGAGACAAGGTTATTTAAATAAAGATGGAGATCGATATTATAAACATCGCAATCAGGGTGAAAATAATTATATTAGAAATCACGATAGAAATTACGAAAGATATAACCATAGAGGACAGGGATATAATCAAACTTCAAACTTCAAACTTCTTTTATTAGACATGAATTACATGTGAGGTCAAGACAATATAAATTAGGAAAACACTTCATTTTATGTAGAAAGAAATCCTGTACTGAATAGAAAGCATGCTCTTCTAAGTGTTCGCTAAATTGCTTTTTGAAACTCTGTATTTTCTGGTGCTGCCATTGTATTGGAAGATGATTCAGAATTTTTATCCCCACCGATCTTAGATCTGTAAGGTGAAGTCCATTAGATGGAAGATTGTGCATAGTTTTCCAGGTTCGTACGGCATGTTGAAGAATATAGACTGATGCCATCGTCAGTATTCCTTCTTGCTTAAATAGCTGTCGACAAGACGTCATCTGTGGTACACCCATTATCGCACGTATAGCTTTTTTTGCAAAATAAATACTTGCGATGCATGAGCTGAAAGCCCCCAAGCTTCAATTCCATAAGACATCCGACTGTAGAAGATAGCATAATAGGTGGTTATAGCTGCCTGGATGGTTTACGATGTCCTTCATTCTTCTGATTGCGTAGATACTAGATGTCAATTTCATACACAAATTTTCTACGTGTGCTTTCCATGTTAATCGACTGTATAAATGTATTCCAAGGAATTTTGGCGAAACCTTGGATACTTGATGCAGCCTACTGGAGGTAAAAAGGAGTACATTTGTTTTGGCTGTATTAAGGCAAAGCTCATTCGCATCGAACCATTCACATTCATTGCCACTAGCTGCACTTAGCTTTTGTTGTGCTACTTCAGTATGTTTGTCTGATACCAGTAAAGTTGTGTCGTCTGCGAAAATGAAAGTATGGCATTTAAAATTGGTCGGTAGGTCGTTTATGTATATTATAAATAGTATCGGCCCCAGTATAGATCCTTGTGGGACTCCTCGCCGTATGTATTTTGGATTGCTCTTTTCTCCATTAAAATCAACAATTTGTGCTCTATCTTCTAGGTAAGACGTCATAAGCCGCAAGGAAATGCCTTTGAACCAATAGTGGCCCAGTTTTTCCGGAAGAATTTTATGTGACATGCAGTCAAATGCTTTACTCAAGTCACAAAATTGGGCAAAACATAAATTATGGTCTTCCGTTGCCTGTTAGATTTTGTTTAGAAGATTCATTATTGCATCCGTTGTATTTAAGTTTCTCTGAAATCCGAATTGACTCTCTGTTATGTATTTATTTTCTCCGAAGAGCGTTGTTATTTGTTTGAGAATTATCAATTCGAGAAATTTTGTTTGATAGTTGGTAGTATCGATATGGGTCTGTAGTTGCTTCTTTCGGATCGACCGTTTTGTTTTAATATTGCTACTACTCTAGCTATCATTAGTTTTTGGGGGAAGATTCCACTACTCGTGGATGAGTTCGTAATATCTGCTTGAGGTTCTGATATAGCATGTGCGACATACTTTATTAATTTAGAAACAATGATGTCGATGTCCTTAGATGTTTTACTTTTGATACTACCAATAGCACTTTCAATGTCAGCACGTGTGGTCGTGAAGGCATAACGTGCTGCAGATGCGGTGACAGTAAGACTGGGACAGTCTTAGCTATAAATTGGCGGAAAAAAAAAACAGTTTTATACACCATTTATCGGTTGTGACGTCACCGACATTTTTTATATGACTCGGTATATTTTTTGGTGTTTTCTTATAGAGAATTTTAAGTACTTTACACCGGTCTAAATTTTTAGTAGGGTTATACTATGAAAAGTTTGCAAAATATGTGAAAAACTGATTTGTTGTTAATGTGTTAAATACTAAATTGTCTGGAATTAACAATTGGTGATCAAAAAAAGACCACAAACGTCGGTTCGTGAAATTGGAAGTAACACTAACGCATATTTTCTAGCAATGAAACTTAACAAAACCAGTAGTTGTTGTATAAATCTTAAAAAAATAGTGGTCAGGCATACTCATGCCAGTTGTTTCCGGGAAAACTGTTAAGTAATACCAATATATAATACTGTTGTACGGCGCTTCACGAATGACGAATCGTAGAAATATTACTTTTTTTTTTATTATTACGAATTTGTCTCTGCGAGATCATATTTAACTTGTTTAATTTCGGAGAAAATATTGATTACTGTTTAGTACTCTGTACAGTTTACTAGTATAGCAGGTATACGTGACCAGTGTTTATAATTAATTTCGTGAAACATAATTAACAGCATACACCGGACCGACCTACGCGGTGTACTTTAATCACTATCAACGTCGACTCTAATCTCAATTACATGGACATCGAAGTCTGGTTTATTGTTCCCCTTTTGTTTGCCCAGGTTGCTTGGTGTAAACAAGCAGCGTGGTTTAATCCCTACGTATTGACTACACATTGACACAGGTGATACGGTACGCATGGAGAGGAGGAGTCGGATATTGTGTGAGTATTTTTTGTGTGAATTAGATATTTAGTACATGTATCAATATTTATTTCATTAAGATTCAAATATGATGCATCTTATTTTAATTATTGTAACTTCAATAAACTCACCGCCAGCAAGATATTATACAATGTTTGTAGCAAGCTGCAATCTTTTAAGCAAGCTTGTATGATCATAATTTTATTACACATTGTTAACAACACAATCTTCTCAGTCGTTACTGATTCCTGTTTATCAAATTGTGTGCACGTCAATAATCGCGGACTGAATTTGTTTTTAGACGCGTAACTTTGGAAATAAATATCGGCTTGACAACAATACTTTCTTCTTTTGTCTTGCGACCGACGTAGATTCGACGGGATCAAATCGAAATCTAGCTGGCGTCAGGAGTTCTGCGTTTTTATAACTTCGCACCTGATTGTCAATTATTGTTGTTGATTTATGCAAGCATCGTTCGTCAAAACTTAAAATTCACCTGTTGCTACCCACGAATTTCGCAATGTTACTACGAAACAACACTTTATTATTGTAATCTATTTTCCCATTTTCCGGTGAAACTGAATATCCAATCACAATTCTGATTCAAGTTTTGCGATCCTCGTAATTTTCCGCTTCTGTGGAAACGTCGAACGTCCTTCTCCGTTGAGTTTGAAATTTTAATTCAATTTGCTCATTTTCATTAAACTCATTTACATTTATTATTATTAACTGTGCCCTATTTAACTTATAATATTAGCTAAAAACCCTATCTAATTGATTATTAAACTATAATAGAGGGGCTACTTAAAATACAGGCCCTTTTCCCTTTACTGCCCACAGATGTCGTTATTTTTACATAAGTTATACAATGATTTTACATATAAAGTGTTGACAACACATACACACAAAAGCAGTGTTACTCTGATTGGTTGGAATTTAAGCGGAATTATTTGGTTGTTTCAACAACATATTTTTGACCACTAAATTGCGCAACTTTTTTCTAAATTAACAGCCTTTGTAACTTTTACGGTTTCCGAGATCTCCATATTGTTAGTCCTTATCTTGGATACCCTGTACGTAAACCTATTTTTACGGAATTATCATGGTTAATCGCATTTTTACGATTTATTTTCAATTCATTTTTTGCACAGTACATTTTTACAAGTATTGAGTTATTTCTATACATTTTTACAAGTATTGAGTTATTTCTATACGTGGAAACAATAGTTGAGGAAACTCAGTCATCCGTGACACTTGTCTATTTATTTTCTTAATTAAATCCTGTAATCATAAAATGCATTCCCTCATCCCGTATACAGTTCAGTTGCTGCCTCCTTAACTTTCCCAGTCCCTCATAATTCATGTCGTTCCCTAATATATAATGCCAATGGCTTTCCGTCGATTTTTCAGGATGATTTAGAAGGCAAAGACCCCTGGTCAAACTTTAAACTCGGGCAAACTTTCGTCCCCTCATCCATTGCCTGGAAAGTTGTTAGGTAATGGGTATGTATGGTATCGATCAAGATACGGAAATGCACATTTAAGATAATATATACAGTGTGACTCAGGGACTATCAGACATAGCAAAATTAATTGGTGAATTATGTATGGATCAACTATTGCAGTGTCTGTATCTGAAAATTTAATTGTCACAAATTAAACAGCAGTTAGTTGAATTATTCAAATGTATAGTGCTTTAAGATTGCTGTTATTTATACAATTAATAGTTAATATGAATTAATAATTTAAAATGAAAATTATTTGACAGAAGTAAATTTCTTTATTAGAACATTTATTATTATTATTCGTATTCAGCAAGATGTATAAAACAAAAAAGGCTTCCAAGGTACATAAATTATTTCGCTACTATTTTTGGCTAGAATAAAGCATCCGGCAAAATTCAGCATTCTGTTTTATGTATAGGGTGGCCTAATTTGCATGTTTCTAGAGGGGATCTCAGTAACTAGAAGAGATAGAGAAAATCGGGTGGCGTATCCTTGATCTCTTTTTTAAGACAAACACAATGGTGAAAAAAAAATTGACCATCGTCTTTTGTTTTCAAGTTATGGCCAAAAACTCATTATATTCAATTTTCGATTTTTATCAATATTTCATTTATTTATTATTTTATTAAGATACGAGTTGCATGTTCTTCAGGCACTTTTTTACGGTGAATTGAATGAGTTTTACTGAATTTTGATATCTTCGTTAATAACCAAGATACAATTCAAAGTTTTGTGGTATCACATGTGGATGTTATAATTGCATTTTTGTTGAATTCTATTAATATTCTATCAAAACGTCATATTGGGCGTAGTAGGCTTGTTTTGTTTAAATTGTTTGATTGTCAAGCTAACACATTTTACGTGATCTATATATTTCGAAGTGTTTAACAATGTCGTACGAAAATTATGAAATGTTTGATAAGTTAGATGCCTTATTCAAAGCAATAACAAATCTCTAATTGACTTACAAACATATTTTAATCGTTATCCGGAGAGAAAACAACCAGATAAATCAATATTTCAAAGACTAAAAGAAAATCTTATCAACCACGGGTCTTTCAAGTAGCCAAGATCAAGGTCTTACAATATTGTGGACGCCGAAGAAACTGCTACTAATGTACTTTCAGCTGTAATAGTGAATCCAGTAATTTTCAGCCGGCATATTGAGGATGAATCCGGAATTGCGAAGAGTCGAGCACTTAAAATTTTGAAGAAACGTAAATTTAGACCATACAATATTCGAAAAAGACACTGTTTAAACGACCAAGATATAGAAGAACACATGTACATGGCGATGTACCGACCACATGAATCAGCAATTTCATCTACACAGAACCATATGTAATTTTTGCAAATTATCTTTTTTATTTCCTCAATAGTGTGTTTATATACTTGCTCGACATAGTTCTTGCGAATGGTTGATTCGGCAGGAATATATCTACCGGTGTATTTTTGAAAAAAAGATTCAAACATACTATTATCTAGTTTTTTTAACGGAATGTTAGAAGATTCCATCGTATTGCATAAATCAAAGTAAAATTCTTTTTCATTCTGTGTAGAAGAACTCGCAAAAGTCTCGGAAATAGTTTGCTGGGTACTCAGGGTACTGCTTGCAGTTTTGTGTTTTTTAAAATTTTCCAGGTGAACTGTTGTTTTGATATGTTGTGTTATGTTAATTTTTTCTCTCAGTTAATCTACAACATAATACATGCTTGTACCTAGGCCAATAGCAACACAAAATTAAACTTACCGGTTTGATACAAGCCCTGCAAATTAATTTGCCGTTCTCATATTTTAATTCAGAATGTCCACGTATCCATTCATCGACGGAAGGTTTTACTTTCGGCATTTTACACAAGAAAACATATAAAGACGTAATACACACAAGGCACAAGGACAACGCACGGAAAATTGAGATGAATTGGACTGAATTGATAGCACACTTGCCCCTGATGCGTTCTGTGCACGTAAAAATAGGGTAATCCCCGACATAATCACGCTTTGTTTACCAAATATCACGTACGCACGCTCGCTTTGTTGATGATTTTATGATAACCTAGCACTCTCGACGTAACGGAGTAATATTAATACTGAATTATCATTACAATAATACATATATATATATAATCGAAAACCTATCTACCCTAAGGTGTTAGGTGTTTAGGCTACTTCAGCTTAGTTCATGTACAAACTTCGCCCACTCTTTTCGGTTTTTCGCAATTTTCTTCCCCTCATTCCAGGTCAGTCCTCGGTCTTTTAAAATTGCCCTCACTACGTCATCCCACGATTTTTTTGGTCTGCCTCTTTGCCTTTTATGGGGTGTTATTGCCTGCCATACCCTTTTTGTCTGTCTGGTTTCTTCCATCCTTAAAATGTGTCCTAACCATTTTAGTTGTTGCCGCTTGATCTTTGTTATTATCGGTTCCACTTCTAATTCCTCTCTTACCACTTCGTTTCTGATTCTGTCTCTTCTTGTGATTCCTGTGACGCTTCTTAGGTACTTCATTTCTACGGCCTGTATTCTACTTTCTATCCTTTTAGTTATTATCCAGCTTTCACACGCGTACATTAATATTGGTTTGAATACTGTGTTGTACACTGCTAGTTTTGTTTTCTTTGTAATTTTATTGTTTCTTAGGAATGTGTTATTTAGTGCGTAGTACAGTTTTGTTGTGCTCTCTAATCTGTCAGTTATTTCTGCATTGTTTTCTCCATTTTTGTGAATTTTCACTCCTAGGTATTTAAAGGTTTCCACTTGTTCAACGTTCCTACCTCTTAGTTTTGCGGGTGCCCTCAGATCCTCTTTCCCTAGTGCCATGATTTTTGTTTTAGTTATATTTATTCTTAGATTCCTTTCATGTAATGCTTTTTCCCATAATTCTAAGTTGAATTGTAGCTCTTGTTTGCTTTTAGCATATATAATTAGGTCATCCGAGAAGGCGCATACTGTATCTTCACCATTTCCATATTTCTATATCCCACTTTTAGCTTTTTTGTTGTTTCCTTTGTTTCTTTCAGTATATCATCTAGGACGATATTGAAGAGGGTTGGACTTAATACACCTCCTTGTCTCAGACCTTCCATCGTTTCAAATTCCTCTGATTGCATGTTTCCAGTTCTGACTGTGTTCCTTGTCGTTTTGTAGATGCTCCTAATGCTTTCTATTAATTTTCTGTTTACTCTTCTTTTTTCAAGACTATTCCAGACTGCATTTCAGGGTATGCTGTCGAATGCTTTTTCGAGGTTTATAAAGGCTACAAATATGTTGTTGTTTTGCTCTTTTCAATTATTTGTTTCATTGTGAATATGTGGTCTTGTACTCCCCGTCCTTTCCTAAATTCACTTTGGGGTTCTTCTAATTGTTCTTCGATTACCGACTTTAGTCTCTTTTCCAGAATTCTTTCATACACTTTCGCCATTATGCTTAGTAGTGTTATTCCCCTGTAGTTACTGCAATCTCGATTGTTTCCCTTCTTATGTATGGGTAGTATTATTCCTAGCTCCCACTCCCTGGCGATCTTCTGTTCTATCCAAGCTTTATTGAATAGGGCTGTTAACACTACCATACCATTGCTTCCTAGGTTTATGATCATTTCTGCTGTTATTTCATCACAACCTGCTGCTTTCCCTCGTTTTAGCATTTTCACGGCCTCTGCTACTTCTTCTGCTGTTACTTCTTCTTGTTCCCCAAGTTCGCTTATATTATATTCTGTGTGTGCTATTGTCCCATTTATATTATTGCTTTGTTCCGTATTAAGTATCTCCTCGAAATATTCCTTCCAGCGTGCCATGATGTCTTGTTCTTCTCCTAATATTCTTCCATCCATGCACTTTATGCACCAGTTTTTAATTTGCTTCTCTTTTCTGAGTGTTTTGAGTGCTTTGTAAAATAATTTCTGGTTTCCGTGACTGTCCTGTTCCATTTTATTTCCAAACTCTTCCCACGATTTTTGTTTTGCTTTTTCCACCATTTCTTTAGTTTTTATTCTTTGTTCTTTATATCTGCTATAATTTTCGTTATTTCTGTTTCCCAAGTACTTTTTCCATTGTAGTTTTTTCAGTTTCATTTCCGCTTTGATTTCTTCGCTCCACCATCTCGTTTGTTTTCTTGTTTTGTTTGTTTTTATGCTTCCGCAAGCTTCTCTTGCCACTTTTATGATAATTTCCTTGGTACTTTTCCACAGGTGTTCTAGGGTCACATTATTTAGCTCTTCTTTGATTTTATTCATTTCCAGCTCTATTCTTTCTTTATATATTTTTGCGGTTTCTTCTTCTCTTAACGTGTACGTTTTAATTTTTTCCTTTGAGTTATTATTTTTCCATGTTCCATTTATTTTGTGGTCCCCTTTTTCTTCTTTTATTCCTATCTTCGACAGCACTAGGTAGTGATCCGAAAAGAATTCTGGTCCTCTTCTCACCCTGGTGTCTTTTACTTCATTTCTGAAGTTTCTGTTTATTATCACATAGTCTATTATTGACTTTTCTCCTCTGCTTTTGACTTCCCTCGTATACTTGTGTATATCTTTGTGTGCATAGAATGTGTTTGTTATCACTAAGTTATTCATAATGCAGAAGTCGATCATCCTTGTTCCATTATTGTTTTTTATATTTTCTCCATGTTCACCAATTGTCTCCCCTGTTTCGCCATCCTTTTTCCCTACTCGTCCATTTAAGTCTCCCAGTATTATCAGTCGGCCTTTGGTTTCTTCTGTTACTTCTGTTAACTTGTCCCAGAAAGCTTCGTTTGGTCCATATACCACTAGTATTGTAGTTACTGTCGGCTTATCAATTTCCATCTCTATCTTAAGTATTCTTTCTGTGATGCCTATCCAGTTTCTCACTTGTTTCCTGTATTGCGGTCTTATGATACAGCCTACCCCTTCCTTGGCTCTGTTGTGCTGCTCTACTCCGTTGTATATCGAGACATGCCCTCCGTTTAGTTCGACTTCTCCTTTTCCTTTTTTCTTCGTTTCTGTTATCCCTAGAATGTCTATTCCAGTATTTTCAAATTCGTCGGTGAGTTCATTTTCTTTTCCATTTAGACTCCTAATATTCCACGTTCCCATTTTCCATATTTTTTCCTTTGTTTTTGTTATGTCGTGCACCTTGTGTTGTATGTTATTTTGGTTATTCAAATTGTTATCTGTTTGCCACATTATTACAATAATGTGCAACAAAATATATTCCTAGCTAATATAAATAATATGCTATAAAATTGAGAAAGAAGCAAATAAGCTCAGACAATAAGGAAAGATGCCCAAAAAATGCATTAAAGCAATTATAAGCTTGAAAACTGAAAATATGCATAATAGCACCAAAAAAATGTCACGTTACTTAATTTGCTGAAATTTGTATAGATACGAGGTCATTTTGGTCTGCTATTAAAACTGATGTATAGCATAATACCTAGAAATCCGCCTTTGGTCATAACAGCCGCAGATGTCAGTATGAAGGGGCAGCCGCAGGGGCTCGAACCAAGGTTTTCATGCACGCCTTCCAACCTATCAGCCAAACTATCGGTCGGCACGTATGTATTTTTAATATTTGTAATTTTTTTATAAAATTTTAATTTGCATTAAAAAAAATACAACTATAAAAGCTTGGATCTGTTTCGTTATGATAATTTTATAAAAATTTATAAACAGAAGTTTCCTACCTTTACTATTTCAAATTTAGTGCGGCACTCTCCACGAAACTAAGATTATTCGGAGGAACCAGGCGAGACACTCCCCAATATATTTCATACCGTTCACCGTAATCCAACTTTAAGTGCAAAATTTGTGGCCAGATCTAACACTTAACGTCGTCTGGTTTACTGTAATCCCGTCTCCGTGGCTGAAAATAACGAAACACGTCTTCCGGTGGCCGCTTTAAAATTTTAAGCCGCTAGTATACTCGGCATTGCCGTGTGGCTTGCGGCGCTCCAGGTAGTACCAGAAAGTACTAACAGGACCAGTACGCTCGAGAGTTTTATTAGATTTGAAGCGGAGTGGGTATACGGAAGGCGAAGGCCGGAAATATGTGTAGCAGCATATGTATGAGGTTTATTTGCAACAACATATTTTACATAATATTTTACATACTGGTGGAGTTGATAATAGGAACGCCGATACGATATACTGAAAACCTAAACGCTACCAATGTTTGCGGATGTAATAGTATAATCGAATGGTGGTGGATGAACTTGTGGAGTAGAATTTCTGGTTTGCTGAATTCTGGTGTAATTAATTGCGTTTTTGTGTGTGGAATGGTAGATGGAGTTCGGGTTATTTTTATGCAAATGGGCATTAAAGCCGTCCCATTCAACGTGAAATGATCTATGAGTTCGCAAACAACGTTTAGCATTTAAGGCAAACGCGACTGGGGAAGTTTTCTCGGGGGCTGATGTTAGATTAGCGGTTTGAGACAATTAACGCACGCGTCTCCGGTTGAATACCTGCCTCAGCTGCAGGAGTTTAGTTAATCTCACTAAGTGCACACTCACACAATTCGGGATTAACAAGTTCTCCTACAGCTACCCCCTCTCGTGCCTCATTCCTCCACCATTCCGCAGTTTCGCATACTAATCGCATAACTACTCGCATTGTTTCTTTGCGCACTCGTTCCACGTACAGCCATAAGTGTTAAACCAGGTTTATCACTTCCTGGATAGTTGGCCGCTAAACGACGACGCGCTTTGCCCTGGATTATTATTTCTCACCGAAAAGTTTCACCCAGGCCTAAGGGATTATGTGCAGTTAACAATTTACTAATAGCTGTCTCAACCCCAAGTTAAATATCAGATATAAACTTCTTCCATTAACATATTAGTTGCCGGGATGATTTGAAAGGCCGTGTAGATAAAACTTAATTTCAATAAAGCGCTCAGAACTTTATAAATCATAGCGCGCTTCGAGCGTGAAATTCCTAAGCGCCAAAGAAACAAATTGAAATTAATATTTATCGTGCATATGCAGGTTCGTCACCCTCAACGAAGTTTCAGCACAATCTTGCCTAATTTAAGGATGATATATTTTAAATCATACAGTGTATCTCAGTGAATACCAGTGGCGGATTTAAGGGGGGTGGGGCTATGAGGGCTATAGCCCAGAGCGGTAAAATCCCGGAGCGGCAAATTTTTGGAAAAATACCAAACGCACAAGTCACAATAAAAAATAAATATACAAATAAATAAATAAATGACGAACGGAAAAAGGCAAATACAAGAAGCGAAGCACCTAAGTACCTCCTTCAACTTCAAAGACTAGAAACGACTTTATTGTCAATTTTATGCTGATATATGTTATCTCAATTTAACGTATAAAGTAGTAAGCTACAATAGTCTGAAATCGTCCGTATCAGAATACAATGTATAAGAACAAAATTTAACGTTTATGAAAATTGAGCACTAGTGAAAGCAGAAGTAACTTAGTATAAAGATGACACGAACAGAAAAAGAAACAAAAATCCAGTCAGATGAAACCACAGCAGGAGATGTAGAATTGATTGTTAGAGAAAATTTCAGAATCAATCAAGAGTACTAAAATTCTTTAAAAGTTCAACAGAAGCACATTGACATTGTGTGCAAAGCTTCAGTAAGTACCGTTAGAATATTTTACTTTTTTGGAAAATTTCACTTTAAATTCGATGAACATATTATCTACTATTTAGTAGTAAATATTACTTCGAAAATTTGTCAATTCAACAAGTATCATCAGCAAACATACCGACTTGTCTACGGGAAGATTTTAATGCCCCCTCTCAAACGCAGTAGACGGAGTGAAACGTCAGGGGTGAATTATGTGGAGCAGATATCTCCAGTGCAATATTGTGCGTGCGCAACTTAGATGTGTGAGTGATTCACACACGCGCTAATAACGTAAAATCTGGTAACTTGTGTTGCCTATACTTAAGAGTCAATTAAACTCAACAATTTCTTCTTATCTGGAGAATGTAGTTGATTCTACATTTGAAGAACATATTTAGAGTAATTGTTTTTTTAACACAATAGGTACATACATGCATATAATAAATCCTTCGATTTCTTTTAGATTTTTCTAATTTCTTAATTTTTGTTTTCTTCTGGTAAACTATTTATTCATAAAAATGGAAAATCGTTCATAATTTCAATTTGTGGTAATCCGCTTGATCATAAATATATTATATACAGTGACCTCCAAAAAGTCGGTATCGTATTGGGCATTTTCATTATTATTGATTTACAAAAAAAAATAAAAAATGTACGGCATTAATTTGTTCTTGTCTAAAAACCGTATTAGCGTCTATCAGATGTACCGAGTAATTTTTACTTACCCAGAAAATCTCGTTTTTCAAAATGATGAAAATTGAAATAATGCTAATTTTCAGAAATCGCTCGACTTATCATTGATACATTTTTACTGCAAGTTAGTTTTAAATTACTGAAACATTTAAAGGCCATGTTTGTTTTGTTATCTGTAACTTTTGCAAAAATTAGGTTTTTAATGTTTTTTCATATTTATCATCTCATCATGTAATCCAGTATAAATGAACACATACAGGGTTTTTGTGGAACTAAAATATTAACAAGAGGTGATTCATATTTTTTTAAGCTATCTAAATAAATATTAATTATCATTGGAAAATATTTTTCCTATAAAGTACCTTGCATCAAAAACGTAGAAACTATGTAGTGACATAGCATTTTGATGAATAAAGATTCTGACGAAATAATTAGTATTCCGAATTGTTTTTGCTACTGATACATGTTATAAGTTCTCATCAAACCCGATAGTAAAATTTGAGATTTAGTTTTCGTACCTAACTGAAATCTAAAAAACATGAAATAAACATTAAAATTTTAATTGTTGCAAAAGTTGCAGAAGACAAATAATACTTATGAACTGTAAATACTTCAGTAATCTACAACTTACAAGCAATAATAGATTCTCATCGATATCATGCGTGATTTTTAAAATATTGGCAGTATTTCCATTTTCATCATTTGATAAAACGAGATTTACTAGATAAATAATATCACTCGGTATATCTGATGGAGGCTAATAAGGTTTTTAAACAAGCACAAATTAATGTCGTGAAAAAGTTTTTAACAGCAAAAATAACATTGGTGAATTATTTTAGGATCAACTATTGCTGTTGAAATGAAACACAAAAGAAGCAGCAAGTAGTTAAATGTATTAAATTTAAGTACATTACTTTCACATTGCTTTTATTGTTAGATTTTACTGATCTCAACTGACTCAATACAACTATCACCATTAAATTATCTGTAGTAATAACCCAATAGTAAGGTACAGTTTATTTATGTTCAATTAGAGTTTTCGAAAGAAGATTGCTTTGCAACAACCCGACGCCGAAAGCGGAGGGTTTTCAAGTGAAAACTATTCATGGCTGGTAATCAGTCTAATGTTATTTTGGTTGGATATTGTCGCACACGTGACTACAGATACACGAATTTCATTGGATTTATACTTCAGCAAACACCTCTTAGCAAACATCATTAACATTTGTTAATCTACAAGTGAAATAAAATGCTCTTGAACCCGCTGGTTCATTAATATTTATTTATATAACAAGTAAGCTAAGGGGATGTTTTTGAAAAAACATCCTTAGCTCATGTGTTTTATACAATATTTTATTCAATTTTGTCGAAATACGTTTAGTAGTTACAGATTCAATTTTTATAATATCAAGTCGGTGAAAAGTCAGACATTTATTGTTACATCAAAATTTAAATAAGCCGATTGTAATGTTTATGCATCAGAAGGGGAATTTTGAAACACGCTCGCAACGGTACAATGAAATAGTAGACAACAGAACTTTACTTAGTTTACTTAGGAAAGACGTAATTCTTTCAAAGCCTGAAGAACTACTTATTTTTATTGTTAAATATGTAGATGAAGAGTTTTTCGAAATCCAATAGTTGCTATTCAAATTATGCTCACCGTATCGGTTTCAATAAGTTGTGAAAGATCAGTAAACTTAAACTGATTATATCTTATTTAAGAGCTTCATTGGCCCATCAAGATTATCGTATCTTGTTATTTTGAGTGAAGAACGAGAAAAAAACAGAAAAAAAAAAATTGCTGATTTGCTTTGCAAAGCCATACAGCTTAGCTTAAAATTCATCAGTTTGGCACGTCATGTGTTAGACACAATTTTAACCAAGATTAGGTTAGATATATCGTCCCTTTATAATTTTGATCTAAACCGAGCCCTACGTTTTTCAGCCCAAGCCCTCTTGGATGAAAATAATTTTTGGCCGCACGGTATAATCGATCAATTGGCATCTATAAACGCACGTAAAGTACATTTCAAGATATTTACTATTTGTACTTGTTCTAATGTCCCTAATATTGCCGTAAGCCTTACATTGCAAATTTTATGTTGAAATTAATAAAAGATCTAATCCTTCGTGTTTGATTTATTGATGTAATTTGACAAGAGCGCACATTTTTGCTATGCCATGGGTAAAACTTTAAAATTTGTTTTACTCCATTATTTGTTGGCATTGTATAGAGCAATAATTGATTTGCACTTATTGTAGTTGCAGCAAAAATTAGTTACTAATTTAGTCGTTGTGAAGGACTTTGTTTTGGAAGAACCAAATTTTACGTTAATTATAAATTGAGTGGTCGTGAATGTAGTTTATCCATGCAAAATTTACTAATAACTAATAATCTAATGAAATTGCCAGTGCAAAATGAAACAATAAATAGCCACTAATTCATTCAGGTTGAGTGGTATGTCGGAGGATAATTTCGTAAACTATTTTTGTGATACCTAAAATTAAACTTAAAATTTGATGTAGGTGTGTTGACAAGAGAGACACAAGAGTATAGAGCATTAAATCCTGTCAAATCAATCGTCGCTAATGTTAAAGTCGTTTGATCGATTGTTTATATCATTACTTAAATATTTCGTGACATTTTTAGTTATGCAACACAATTAACAAGATATTTTCCGTCGTTGGGTTTGGTGAATGATGCATGAGCTCGGGCCTTCCCCTTGCAAGCGCACGCATCATTTACTAATGGCCCCCGCCAATGTAACATGATACCCGGTTTAGACCCCGAACGACGTTTAGACAAATATGTCGCCTACGTATCATCATACCACAAGAATGATTGTAATTTTTTTGAACGTTTTCGCTTTCTTGACGCTGTGTTATCTCTTTCATTTAACTGCAGTTCGAACTAAAATTTATTTCTGTGATATTTCTCTTATTAAGGTTAATTAATTCTATCATTTAAGTAATAAGATTAAGGACGTACAATTATTACTGAAACTATTAAATTTATCTATTTACGCATTTAACACAATTTGATCAGAAGTGTACTTACATTTGTGCACTACTATTTGTGCACTACGAACATCGATATATTTTAACTTGAATGTGTCTGATATTGTCTGTGACTATGCATATCATATTAATTAATTTGAAAGACGTGTTATTTATCCGTCAAAATTCTTTAGAGCCTCGTTCAATTTAATAAAATAATACTGAAATCTCTATTAACAGTTGTAACTGTTTTTTTTGTCCCTCATACCTAGTATATTATTAAAAATCGCGCTCGAGGCCAATGTAAATCCATTTAATTTAAATTCGATTAGTGTGGAACGAAGAGAGCATAATAAAAATGCTGCAAACTTATATAACTTTTAAATCAGGAGAAAGCACGATACAGTATTATAGTTTAATGCGCCACATTCTCGTCTTTTATCCTGCCGGTGTGTGCTAATGGAGTGGAAAAAATGGAGGGGAAACTTCGGGGGAAAGTGAAAATCCCTTATTGCGACTTCTTCCCCTGTTACAAATCTTTTGCGGGGTGGGCAAATTGAATGAAACTGTACGAACCAGTGATATTAACTATTTGTTACTGTGAAAATAATCGTAAAAATATACACACTTTGCTGGAATATAATCGTAAAAATATACACACTTTGTTGGAATATAATCGTGAGTTATTCTAATTTACTATTATCACCTCAAATCCTGGAAATCGAAATTGATCAAGACTAAGGATGACGTGTTTCTTACACCACCCGAAATAAATGAAGTTGCCGTTTACTCAATTAACCAACCAAATCTAGGGCTTGGTATGAACGCCAGTATAATAAGTTTGAAAATTGCCGAAAAGGTAAATAACGTTACAGAAAATATAATACTGCTTATATAATAGAAAGAAGCAATGCTGTGAATAGTACTACATTATGGTATGAATATGTAATATTCAAGTCTATTCTTACAATAAAACACCAAAATAAAGGAAAAATAAAACTCTTGGTTGAGTTTCACTGATTTTTACAGATTTCTCTACAATTGTTTCGGCTTCACGACAATTTGTTCATTTGTTTTATTTTTCCTTTAATTCAAATATGTTTCACCAATGGGTAACCACCGAGACTTACAATTTAATAAAAAACAAATATGGTAGGTAAGCTGGAAAATTATTTGAGTCCCGGCCGAAACGCCTTAGCAGCTCCTAGTTTTTTCTAGTTCAAGCACCGCGGGCTGCTTGAGCCTATTTTTCACCCTTGATGCACAATGAACTATAAAGCACAATATCTTTAAAAGTTTACATCTTAAGGTTAAAGTAATCACTTTTTGAAGTGAATATTTCAATCGTAGCCTTAACTCGACGCCATATTTAATATATAAATTTTCGCCATTTAACCTTGCATTAATAGGTTACTATTATTAATAGGTTACACTTACATAATATACTATATTTTCGTTGGTCCAGGACCACATGCTATAACTGAACTCGAGCTGAAGGTGACATTGGATCCAAACGAGTTCCTCATATAGAGAACGTAGGGAACAAAACAAGATACAAATACTAATGAACCCAGGTCCAACCAAGGTCTTTATATTTGAATGGAAATCCTAGCTTAAAAGTAGAATAGACACCCTTACTAACTACACTCAGATGCAAAGAAACCGGGTCATTGGGTTATTGTTTGCAAAAGAACCATCTTTTTTTTTAAATTTTGATGTTGGTATAGTCCTTAGAATAAATTTTTTAGTGTTTTACAATCAAAGAGACCGTCAGGATGTGAAAATAAGCAACATATGATTTTTTTCTACATCCTGATGGTCTCTTTAATTGTAAAACACTAAAACTTTCATTCTAAGGACTATACCAATATCAAAATTTAAAAAAATGGGTTTTTTGCAAACAACAACCCAATGACCCGGTTTTTTGCATCTGAGTGTAGTTTGTTACATTCGCATTGGCTTGGATCTATATCATCTTTTATAAAACTTAGCTAATCTTCCACGGTAGAGTTTTTGTTTTTAATTCGACCGATTTGTAGCCAAGCTTTCTCTTCAGCACCAACATGTTTTCGATTTGAGCGGTCTTTATCAATATCTATGACTCCTGTTGTTACAATTTAATTTTCTTTCTGCGACGTTAAGCTGTCACTTGTAACCATAGTTACTCCTTGTTGATTTCGTCATCATCTAGGGCAGGGGTCTCCAAACTACGGCCCGAGGGCCACATCCGGCCCGCATACAGATTTTGTCCGGCCCGCGGAGACCTAGCATACTTGAAAACTCCTTTTAGAGAACATATTTTTTATAGCAAATTAAATTTAGTTTACTGAAGTATTCTAATTTTATGTTGAATAATTATTAATATGACATCTACATTGATATGGTTATAGGCTAACTACTCATAACATTGTTGTAGGCTTATTGTTATTGTTTTTGTGATAAGTTGGATAGAGAAACACAGAATTGTAATGAGTAAAGACATGTATAATATGCAGAAAATTTAACTTCAGTATATAATAACTAACAAATTATGTAAATGAATCCAAGTAACATTTTATACATTATAAATAAAAACATAACTTATAACAAGCATAATGACATATGAAATACTAATGAGATTTATGTAATTGAGATTTTCCACTGACAATAGTTTGTAGTTGTGGACTAATTTTACTTGTACCAATTATTAAAAGAGATTTAAGATGCTCATCAGTTAATTTAGATCTGTAAACATTTTTTGTGTACTTCATTTTGGAGAAGGTCTTCTCACACAAATAAGTAGTACCAAAAACAGAAAACAGCCGACGAGCAAATTTATGCTAATTATCAAATTGTGTCAGTGGAAGACTCTTATAAAATTCCAACAAAGATGAATTTTGATATTTGTTAATTAACAAATATTTATTTAATTATATCACTGCACTGTAGATCAATCATTTCCATTTGAAGTTCCGGGGCTAGGGTTTCAATGTCAGTATCAAAAGGATTCTGGAAAATCTTAATTTCATTCGCAATGGCATCAAAGTCCGAGAAACGAGTATAAAAAATTATTTTCAATGCACTCAAAGTTTCGATTGCAAAATCGATAGGAAACTCAGTCTCAGTGGTGTAGCTGAATATTTCACTGAATATGTTTTAAAATGTGAAAAACATTTACATCGTAGTTGTGATTGAAACAGTATCAATTTCTTCCGGAATGACTTGATATTAGTGTATAAATCAGGAAGATGCTAGTTTTCTCCTTTTAAGCTCAAATTCAGTTCGTTCGCATGTTTTGTCAAATCAACATAGAATGCTAACTTCCACAGCCATGCGTTGTTTTGTAATTCAGAAAGAGGGCGATGCTTTTCATTCAAAAAAATTTCGATCACTGCTCGAAGTTCAAAAAAGCGCTGAAGAACTTTCCCACAACTAAGCCAACGTACGGCAGTATGATAAGGTAAGCCATTTTCTCCAATCTCTTCAATAAATTGTCGGAATTGTCGGTGATTCAGCCCAAAAGATCTGACAAAATTAACAGTTGATATGACTGGTTTCAGAACTTCAGACATATCCAAACATTTTCCGCACAAAGACTGTTGATGAATGATACAATGTAAGACTAATGGTTTTGAACCACCGTCATTTTCTACAGCCTTTGACACAAGAGCGACCACTCCTTTATCTTTCCCACTCATGTGTTTGCCTCCATCAGTTGTAATACATTTCAAGTTTTTCCATCGAAGGTTCTTTTGATTAATGGCCATTTCAACTCCTTTAAAAATATCTGTACCAGTAGTTGTGCCATGAATACTATATATATCAAGAAGTTCTTCATGCACTTCATAGCTTTTACCTACTCCTCGAATATAAATCAACACCTGAGCAGTATCTGACACATCCGTTGACTCATCCAAGGCCAAAGAAAACCACTCAACATGTCCATTTTTGTCGAACAGTTGAGAGGATATATTTTCAGCGATGTTTTCTACCCTTCGAGCCACAGTGTTTGCTGACATACTGACAGTTTTTAATAAATTTACCTTTTCAGGGCACATTTCTTCGGCTGCTGCAATTATGCATTCTTTGATCATTTCTCCATCGGTGAATAGTTTACCACGTTTTGCAATTTCAAGAGCCACACGGAAGCTAACCGTAGGCTTCCTGAACGAAAATTTGCTGGTAATTCAAAACTACAGTACGTTGATATGATGAGCTACCTAAGGCTTGGCCCTTGGGACTTTGTGGAGGAGTCAATGTGGCCCTCGGGCTAAAAAGTTTGAAGACCCCTGATCTAGAGGAATATCCGCAGCACTTTTTTTTGCGTATTAATCGCACTTGAAATTTCCGCACGAGAAATAGACATGGCGGTAGACTGCGACTGTGCTTGCGCCGATGTGTTTTCGCCGGCGCCGGCACCTGTGGCGGATGGTAAATATTTATTTGATATTTGATTTACTGTTTTCTGTTTCATCCAGATTATCTTTTCTTCGAGCAGTTCATTAACTCTTTGTAGAGCTCTGTATTTCTCATCCTGCTCAGCTATTATCCGTAGTAAATATATCTCTCTATCACTTTTCCCACTTATAACCTCTAATTCAGTATTAGTAACTTTATTAAATTCTACAGTACCTTCACATTTATGCTTATTCTTGCATCGTGGATAGTAAGGGGGATTACATGTCACACACTGCACCCCATCTACTACTGAATGATTACACTTTGAACATATTACAGTCTTCTTTGCAGACTGTGGATCAGCGTCCGACTCGTCAGACACCATATTCCTACTATTCTGTGTAATATATTCTATTCAATCTATTCTATGTAAAGAAAATCCTCCTATGCCTTCCTTGTTTCACTAAGTACCATGACAAATATTTCTATATATATTGGCGTATTACTCTGATAAGAGTTTTGCCACCCCATCAGTGGGATTTAAAAAATCCTATATTTGGGTGGATTAGTCCAGTTTTCCTTAAAGTTTCTCCATGATTTCTTTCCATATCTTTCTGTCTTCTGTTTCTTCTTTCCATCTCATCATTCCAATGTTCTTCAGGTCCTCCTCTACTTCTTCCAACCATGTGTTCCTGGGTCTTCCTATTTTCCTTTTGCTTGTTGGTTTCCATCCCATTATCTGCTTTATTGCTTAGGTTTCTTTTTTTCTCCATATATGTCCTAGCCATTTTAACCGTTGTCTCTTAATTCTCCTTATTATTGTGTCGCCTTCTAGCATTTCTTCTATCTTCTTGTTGTTTTTAGGTCGATAGCTTCCGTTTTCTAATTTGTCCGGTCCTGTAATTGCCCTTACAATTTTCCTTTCCGTTATTGCGATTTAGTTTTCATCTTTTTTGGTCATCGTCATCGTTTCTGAAGCGTAAGTTAAGGCTGGTCTTATAATTGTCTTGTATATCTGTATTTTTGTTTTTGTTTCTATTTGTTTGCTTCTTAATATTTTGCTATTTGCATAAAATGCTCTGTTGCCTGCCTGTATTTTTTCTTCAATTTCACTAGCGTTTTTTCCTTCGTTATTTATTGTCACTCCTAGGTATTTGAATATATTCACTCGTTCGTACGTGTTGCCGTCGAAAGTTACTCCTTTTCTCTGGTTTTCATTTGTTGTTGTCATAATTTTGGTCTTTTTTGTGTTGATTTCCAGTCCGAATTTCTTCCTTTATTTTGTGATCTCATACAGAATTTCTAATAGTTTCCTGTTTGGCTATTATTGTGACGTCATCTGCGTATGCATTTATTTGCGCACCTCTGATCCTTATAGTCCCCGCGTTGTCAATATTTCTCATTATGTAATCAAGGGCTGAAGTGAATATTGTTGCCGACAGTGTGTCACCTTGCCGGATTCCTTTTGTTAATTTTGTCAATACCGTGGCTATTGTTTTTGTTGTTGTTATTTTAAGCATATGTTTTAGTTTGTTTGGTATGTCTATGGTTTTTATTATTCCAGTTATCTCCCTTCTCTTTACGGTATCGGACGCTTTCTTGAAGTCGATGAACATTATGTGTATCTTTAGGTTGTGGATGTTCGCCTTTTCGATTGATTGTTATACTATTGTTGATCGGCCTTTTACGAAGCCGCATTGGTATTCTGCCACGTGGATGTATTTCATTAGCTTCTTGTGTATTGGGCTAGTTAGTATTTTGAAAGCAGAATTTAGGATCATTATTACCCTGTAGTTGTCGCATTTGTGTTTGTCTCCAGTTTTATGGATATGGATGATTTATCCGTTTTCCCACTACTTTGGTATGTTTCCGGTTTCCCACATTTTGATTAGTTCATATATCCGTTCATGTAATTTTTCTCCTCCGTACTTAATTATTTCGTTTGTTATATTGTCATTCCCTGCAGGCTTCCCATTTTTTCATTGCCTTATTATATGTTGCACTTCTAAGTATGTTGGTTTGTCTAGGTCTTCTTCTGATTCTGTAATACTAAGATGGTTTTGGTCGTCTACTGATGTTGTTTCATTCTCTGACAACATTTCCTTAAAATATTCCCTCCATACTTCCTTCTCTTCCTCATCGTGTTCTGCCATTTTACCTTGCTTGTTCTTTATTCCCCCGGTAATCGTTTTCCTTTGGTTCGTGTTATGTGTTTTGATTTGTTTGTAGAATTTTCTCGTGTTGTCTCTCGTATTTTCACTTTCAACAATCCTTAGTTGTTAACCATTCGTGCTTTTCCTTTCTTATTACTGTATTAGCTGCCCGTCTTTTGTCATATGCCATTCTGTTTTCTTCATTTGGGTTGTCTGTGTAATGTAACCATGCCTGTCTCTTATCTTTTACGGATTCTATGCATTTCGAGTTCCACCAGTCGTTATTTTCTCCCATTTGATCTTTTCCCTATATGCTGTTTGCGGTGTTATTTATGCATGCTTTTATTTGGTTCCATTTGCTTTCTATATTTCCTTGTTTATGCATTTTCTCTATTTCTCTGTTCAAAACCTGCTCATATTTCAGTTTTATTTCTCGTTATTTAATTCTTGTACGTTCCATTTTAATTTTTCTCTTCGGGGCCCTCTTCGTGCTATCTGCTTTTGATTGATTGTTGCTACCATCATGTAGTGATCTGAGTCTGCGCATGGTTTTCGTGTTGACTTCTCATCTTGTACTATTGTTTGACGCTTTGGATATGAGTACGTGGTCAATCTGGTTTTCGTAACCTCCTCCTGGTGCTTTCCATGTGGCCTTATGCTCTCTTTTATGTTTGAAATTTGTGCTGACTATCCTTAGACCGTGTAGTGCTGCTAGGTTGCATGGTCTCTTTCCATTGCTGTTTGTTGTCTCGTGTAGGGTTTCTTTCCCTGCTACTTCTTTATTGTGCTCTTCTTTGCCTATGTTTGCGTTAAATTCACCTACCAGTATTAATGTGTCTTGTTTTGGTATTCTCCGTATTGTTTCCTCTATTTTCTCGTAAGTGCCATCTTTGTCCTCTTCCTTCTGTTTTCTGTTGGTGCATAAACGTTTATTTTCGTTGTGTTGTACGGGGTTGTGTTTAGTTTTAAATATGTTACCCTCGAGTTGATTGGCTGTTATTCCATTACCTTACGCTTATGTTTATTGTTTATTATGAAACCTACTCCATTTCTTCCTTGCTTTTGTTCCCCTGAATAGTATAGCGTAAAATTATGTTTGTTTACTTCTCCCGATTCCTTCCACCTTATTTCCTGTATTGTTGCATTGTCAATGTTGTAATTTATTATTTCTCCTGCTATTCGCTCACTTTCCCTGGTTGCAGCATTGTTCTTATGTTCCATGTACCTATATTTATTAGTTGCTTCTTCTTCCTTCTCTACCTTTGATTTGTTTTACATATTGTTGTTTTCTTTATTAGTTTTTTGTTACTTTTTCTTTTAAATCATTTTCATTCCACTTGTATGTTTTGCCGCCTAGTATAAGCTTTTGGTATCCCACTTTAGCTTTCTTGTCTCTCACCCTTTCCTCCTTTTCCCATTCTCTTAATTGTTTTTGTATCATTGCTTCTTTCTTCGGTAGTTCGTTGTCGATATATACATTTGTCCCAATTAACTTTTTTTTCTTTATCATTACTGCCTTTTTTTGGGTCCGGCTCTCTAAACTAGCTATAGTTATTTTATCATTTATTGCTATCGCTTCCCTTACTTGTACCTCTTCTTCCAGTTTATCTTTTGTAAATTCTTGTATTCCTTCTCTTAGGTTTCGTTTGCCGAAGCTTATGTTACTTAGCACCATGCTGTTTCTTACTTGTGATTTTTCTTTTGCTTCCATCTCTTCTTCAAGTTTCTCAATTCTTTTTTCGAGATTTTTCTTTTCCTCTCTCCATTCCTTTTCCCTTCTTTGCTCTTCTACTTTCATTTTCATAATTTCTTCTCTTAGATTTGCTTGTTCCTTTATTTGTTCATCGAAACCCTTTTGCATGTTTTCGTTTATTAGTTTTAGTTGTTGAAAAACTTTATCCATCTCGTCGGTTTCTGCTTGTTTTATTTTGCTGTTGTTTGCAATTTTTGTTTTCTGTTTCGTGGTTGCGCCTTCTGTGTTTTCAAAGCTTGTGTCTTGTACTCCTCTCTTCATCTGCTCTAGTATTCCATTCACTTTTTCGATTATTTTGTTATTTTCGCCTTTGGCTGAGACTAAGTAGATAGCTCAAGTTACACGTTCATTGTTAAATTGAGTTGCCTATCTGAAAGCAGATTGCACTATTTGCGCGTTTGGTGTTTAGATGGCGCCAAGAGTCAGCATCGCGAGTCAGCCTGTCGGATGCTGCGTCCCTACCACCACCACTACTCTAACCTTACGTTCTACTAAGGATTTCTTTATTTTTCCTGTTTCTTCCTATGGCTTTTCCTTCTTTTCCTTTCTATGCAGCTACTGCTTACTCACTCACCCTTCCTTTCTGCTTATGATTTTCTCTGTTATGGGACCGCTTTTCTCGCTGTTTTCTCACTAGATTTTACTGTGTTTACTTGCTACTGTCACTTGGCGTTATTTACCCAGTCATAATAATCACAAATATTTTTATGCCAAGTAAATTGTTGTACATTTGTAGCATTTTCACTTATATTTTTATTATTTTTTATATTTTTATTTTTATGTTCTAAAATTTTCTTAATAAAATACTTGCATGCAATACACTGCTTCGACTTAGCCTACCTCAGTTTGTCATCAAATTATAAAAGTTCAATGCCCAAGGTTTTTTTAGGACGATCCCTAAAATCAAAATTGAGAACTTAAAAAAAAAATACACACAGAAGGCAACTCTAGTACCTCTGTAAAAGTTTTTGAATTTTGACTAAAATAGATCAATTGGGTGTTAATGGATTAAAAGCACTAACTTGAGGCGGCATTCCAAAATGTGGCATTTTATTAAGTAACATGTAGGTATGTATGTTATAATGACAAAGACGTGTTACTTGATTTTTCTTTGCAGGGACGAATGACTTGTTTACACATCTTCATTGTAGTCAAATTCACTATAAGACTGTCCCACTTAATTTTTTCTTTGCCGCGACCATACTTGATTATAATGAAATATAAATTATAACAATATTTATATGAATTTATATAGGAATTTTAAAAATTGTTTCTATGCATCTTGAGAATGTCATGTAAATGAAATATTAATATAAGTTTATAGTTTGACGTGGAAAAATCGCACCCGAAAATTGAGTTATAGTCGAAAAAGCGAAAACGCAATATATGTAATCTTGGCGGAAGGTTAA